>JAWUZG010000121.1:2527500-3963750 GCA_036785705.1 Acanthornis magna
CAGTTTGTCACCAATTCCAAATGGCCAACCGTTAATACTAATGTTTGTGTAGCTAACTGCCAGCATCTGCCACGGCTTCTTGTACAACAATAATAGTGAAAGGGTAACATTAGTGCTTCCCGTGTTAATTCAGATTCTGTTCATCAATAGGAAAATCTATGATGTAATTAGCAAAATGCATCGGTAGTTGAGACAGTTGGAGGGAAACTAAATCACAGCGGGAGCTCCATGAGCCCCTGACACTTTTATCATCAATACTATGTTCTGGATTTTACTGTTTAGTGGAAAGTATTACCAGCCTGCGGTCTTTTAAAAGAGAATATTGTTTACAGCCATTGCTTGTTTTTTAGAAGCCATGATGAATCTACTATAACTGCACAAAACCAAAGAATATGGAGTTGAGGCTTAAACTCTGTCCTGAAATCACAGAGCTGTGCCTAAGTGAGCAGCCCCTCCTCACTTGAGCCCCGGGGGCTTGCAGACTCTGGGGACTTCTAGCACCCCTGAATTTCAGTGAAAGAGATGAGGTCAGGCTCGACTTTAACAGCCAGTCAAATCCAACAGGATTCAAGGAAAGTAAACAGCATCATCATCTGGGTTTAGCCCACTACTAACAAAAAAATTAAAAATACTCTCTTACTAAGTGGTGAGTCTGTAACAAAATGTTAACCACAAGTAGTACTGTAACAAGAAAACATGTGCAAGCAGAGCAAGCAATATAACATGTAAGCAAAGAAAGCAACACAGGAAGTTTTAATGGAACTGGTAAACTGCAAAATTCGCTAAAAACAGACTGAAAACCAAGAGCACAGAGAAGGTGTTAAAAACAAAGGTACAAAGTTCAAACGTGAGAAGACTACAAAAGTCTTCATCAAAGACCACCAGAAGACTGACAACCACCACAAAAGGAACTGACGCATGCACAAAAACTATAAAGTTTTTAACCATGACACAGCTTTATGCAGATATGAATATGCTAATGATATGTTGTTACTGTGATGTTGCACAGAATGATCTTTAAAATGTAACCGTAGTCTAAGCCTGAGCTAGTGAGTTTTGCGGCAGAGTGATCCCCCTCACTCCTGGCGCAGAATAAACAAATACCTGCTCTATAGCCATCTGACTATAGAGTTTTATTTTCTTGTCTAGTTTTCGGACATCAGTTCCATTTCTGTAGTATCCTGTGTTTCTGCAGTAACTTCCATTTGCAGCTCAGCTTCCAAATTTGTCCTGTTTTTAAACACAACACTGGTTACCAAGAGATGGAAAAGACATTATGAAGTTGACATCACACACACCATTTTCACCTACTTAACCCATGCACAGACAAAATAGCAATTTCCATTCCTCTCAGGGAGTTTTGACCGTTTTTGATATTGCAGAACCTGGTTCTTTGATTTAATGCAAGTGTCTCCTTTGATGCATATAAGGGACAACTAAGGCTCAAACATCACTCTGCCAAAGCAGACTCTATTATTGTCTTTTAGATCTGACATAAATTTTTTTAACTCCAGTGAACGATATATTAACCCTGTAATACATTTTTTCCTAGCTAAAATACAAAGAAAAGAATGCAGTACTTAGACATGAGGGAGTGACAAGGTAGTGAAGGCAATTCCCAGCCATTTTTAAAGATCCTGCAGATGCTGCTAATTGGTTTAATGACACTGAAAGGGGAATCTGGCCTGCAGCATCATGTATTCCTTTGCTATGTAGTCATATGCACAGAACAGCCAAATAGGTCTCCAACATCTCCAGGCCTGAAATAACCATTGCACTTCTGGAAGAGGGCACTGACTTGCACCTAAAACAGGCTGGAACAGCACTTAACACAACCTGCAGCCAGGACCAACTGTTTAGATTTTTACTTTTTTTAGCCTACCAATCCTGAAACAAGTGCTGTAGGATCAGAAACACTCCTTGTGGTTTTCAAGAGCCAAAATCTCTTCTGCCATAAGAACATAGCAGGAGATTCCTAATGGTGTGTTTCCTACCTTTCTTTTTTACTGTTTAAAGAGGGTTGGTGGTGGAGTCCAAGGAGGTCACATCTCCTCAGTGTCTGGAGGAGGATACCACTTGTCTTTCCACTTCACTTCCTCTATTAAGTCATTTTATCATGGCCTAAGTGCTGCTAGGACTTACCAAATATAAACATGCAGATTGCACGAAGCAAGTGGAAAAAAAGAGGAACATTTCTGCTGCTCTGCAAGGGAAGCAGCACAAACACACTCACTCTGTGGCCCAGTCTGCACCACACTCCCATGATCTGAAACATACACCATGCACTGTCTCAGGTGAGTGTCTTGCTGGGGTGGCTCATGCTTTGACTACTACGTAATGACAGAACAGAGATGCTCTGTATATCCACATGCCAATGTCTAAGCGGAAATCACCTACAGAAAATGCAGAATAGTCACCTCTCCTGATGTGTCCTACAGACTAGCTTTAGGTTGTGGTGGACACCAACAGCGGCTTTTGTTGGATCTGGCCAGGTCTGGCATCAGGAATCATCTCTTTCTCCATAAGGTACCTTGCATTATATAGTAATGCAGCTGGTGTCACATCAACAGGGCTGGCTGGCTTATGGGCTCAGCTCTCCCAACTCTGAAAAACTCATTCTGCTCTGATTCAGCAAAGCCTGATGTGTGAAGGTTTAGGACGTGCTATAAAGATTCTGTGTGTCCCTGGACTCCAGGACAAAAATATGAGAGAAGTGATCGAGGTTAAAAGGGGGTAATTTTTTGTTTTCTCCCAAGTAGCCAAATGGGCAAGAGGTTTATTTATTTTAAAGGATTTGTTAATACTTGTAAGTGTGCATGTGCCTGAAGTGATGAAAAGGCCCATTTTTAAATACTGTGATCTATAAATCTCTGTGACGAACTTTCAGAAAGGTTTTGCCCCCTCCCAAATGCAAAGAATACAACAGAAAACCCATTCAATATGCTACAGTACAGACATCAAAACCCTATCACAGTGAAACCACCACTTTGTTTTTGTAGTCTATTTTTTGAGCAACTCTACATTAGTTTAGTATAAACCTGGGGAATGACAGGGCAACTTTTTTTGGTACAGAGACAACCAAATCTGTTTCTTAGCACCTCAAGTCTTCTGGACCAGTGAAGTTCCAACAGTTTTTCCACCAACTTCTAAATTTATCACAGTTTTGATTATTAGGCAATTTGAGCTATATATCCCGGTCTCCAAATAATGCATAGAGGTATGTAATGAGAGCCACAAAGGTTTTAAGAACAATCTGGCACTACCAAGATTCACCTCTAGCAGATTATAATGCTACTTCTGTATCCAAACCTGCTTTATTTAAGAGACCTCCACTGTAGTCAAGTCACCAAAGTCAAGCAAGGTGCAGTGAGTAGGTGCAATGCTGACAAAAAGTGCAAGATTCTCAGATTGGGACTTGTAGCTATAAAAAGGCAGCAAAAAGGAAATAAGCAATTCTGTTCCAGTGTTTTAATCACACAGCAATAAAATGTAGAAATTCCAGTTCAAAGAAACAAAACCCATGTTCTTTTTGATTTAAGTATATGAGTTTTACCTGTCTGAGGCTTGTGGCTGATCCTCCCACACTTGTTACACAGCCCTTATCTGTGTAAATAACAATACCAGAATTGGGTCTGCGACAGTTTTTAAAGACCATTCCTTGATCTAATTACCTTTTACCCTTGGGAAAGCACCTGAATACTTTTGAGTCGTATGAATCTGAAAAAAATCCAACTAATACCACACAGGAAAAGAAGTGAGAAGGGTTCCCAACCATAAACATAAAACCTTATGTCTTCTGACACTGGAAAACTGCAATGACTTTTAACTTGAGTGATCCGTGAAATTCAATGGACTGAACAGAGTAATACACTTTCAGTGATGTGAGAAATCAGAAGGATATTCATGCTTGAAAAGTAAATATTTTCCTGCGTTTACATTTAAAAAACTATTAAACTCTAAATAAGGAGCAATTTGTAAAGATTTAAAGTTGAGTGGTACAATTCATTTTTTAAAACTCTTTCACCTTTCTTAGGGAAAAGGAAAGTGAGTAAGCATGTCAGTCCCACAGACTGCTAAGGCCCATCCACTTCCTCCGGGAGTGCCCACTTGTGTGTGAGCACAGCCACACATACAGGATGAAGAACCAGATGCCACCGGCATTTTGATGGCAGGGAAGCACCACTAAAGCCTGACTAAATTTTAGCCATGAGGGTGGACAGGAACTGCTTTTCATAGTACCTTGTCCTTCAAAGAACTTTCCTTGCAAATACCACTGCTGCTGCAAGCAGCAACTTCCACTCCAGGCTACATGGATCCCATATAAAGGCTCTTGAAAACCAAACTGGCCTGGGGAATCACTGGCAGTCAAGCCAAGAACAAGTCATGATACCTGCACAAAGGGCAGAATGAGAGAAAACGACACCAGCACCCTCCTCAGGATACCAACTCAAACCACTCTAAGACATGGTGCAGTGGCTGGCCATGCTGGCTGACTTGGTGGCTTGGAAAGAACCACAGCTCAAGTTCACTTCAAAAGCACTGCCCACTTTCCACCAAGTGGAAGGTACTCTGTCACTCTACTGCTCAGACTGATCCCAAAAGGGCTGACTCTACCTCCCAGCATCAGCCAACAACCCGTCACGCTATAGCCAACTAGAGTAACACTATGGTAACCGCCTCACAAACCATTAGGTCAAAAACCCAAACCAAATCAACCAAACAAAACCCTCCAAACAGTTAGTGCTGCAAAATCAAGCACTCAGAATCAGAAAACTACCAGAATCCTCAGCTGCTGTCTCAGCAACTGAGGAGACATACAAAGCAAGAGAATGGGAGAAAAGCACAATTTTCCTATTGTGGAGAAAGCATTAGAATGGCAGCAAGAGTGTCAAGGTCTGTCCTGACTTTGCTGTAGATGATTCAGATGGGTAAGATACAACCTCCATGTGAACATGTGGAGGAAGGCCAAGCTAAGTTATCCTAAGCAATCTCCTTTCAGCTGCCTCTCACCTTTGGGAGTGCTTAACCCTATGTTCCCTAACGTTCAACTCTTTAAGCAGAGTTAATTAAGAAATGGTCAAAAAGACGATCTACCTCTGCTAAATCTCTCATGTGATCCATTCTTGTGTGAATGCTCTATTTAAAAAGACGGAGGTCTGTTCACTTACACCGGGGTGAAAAAATTAGCATTAGTGGCAGGCTGCTCATAAACCAGCCATGCAATGGGTTCAGTCTCATACTCTTGGTATTCCGCTCTGTGCAGATCTAAGACACCAACAGTCAAGAGCCTGTGGGTCCATGGGTTCCTGCTAGAAGGTCACAGAGAAGCTGCAAGAAAAGTAAGAGACAAACTTGAATTAACTGTGTTTTCGAGATTTTCTTTAAACACAAAGATTCCAATTTTGTAAAGCTGCAGTAACACATGTTTCTGAAGGACACCTGCACTTAGTGAATCCCCAGTATCTTTCTTTTGCTCCTTCTACTCTATAGGAACTAATGCAAAAAACCTCCAAATTGCTACCTCCTTCATTACATCTCTTTCTCAGGATGACTGCTAGGATGAAATGGTTCTTCCTGAAAATTCCTGCCAACATCTGCAAGTACACAAATGTGCTATGCATTTTCTGTACTGACTGTCCTTCTCCTCCCCTCTCTCAGGCCTCATCACAGATCTGGACCAGGGGATAGCTCCCACAGGGACAAAGAGTGGAAGCCCACCTGAAGTCAAGGGTTTTTGCTTGCTGCAGCTGGTCACCACAACACAGTGTGAGTGCAGACTTTTTCAAAGCAGTATGATGCACAGCAAAGCGTAAGACAAGGAGGCTGATACCAAGTAGTTTACAAGGGGAAAAAGAAAACTCGGCTATGGGTCTGCCTTAGAACTGAACTCCACATATTACTCTGACCACCTGAAATGTCTTTTTGACTTTTCCTTCTGTGCTGACCACAATGAAGACCAGATCACAAGAAAATGGGAGTGATGTTCCTTTTCTGCTTTGCATGCCATTAACACAATGGAAATGTGTCCAGTTCTAGAAATTTATGTCTGTGGCTATCTTCCTGCTGACAAGCAGTTACAAGAGCAACAAACAGAGCTGCTTTTTGATGAAAAAATAAAAAGCGTAAGGATCTTGAACCAAATGCACACTCCATCTGTGTCTCTTAACACAGGTATACTAATTCACAGTACAGCCCTTTTCCCCTTCTCAAACACCTATTCTTGTCACTAACATTTAAGGCAATTAGGATTATCTTGGATGCCCACAGTAGGGTACATTTATTGTGTATTTTCAAACAGCATTAATTTTTGGCACTAGGAACTCTGGATAAAAGGTAAAGATCTGAACAGAGATCTTTATTCAGTATTCAGGATTATCTCATTCTTTTCCAGTTCATGCTTGTACTTTCAGCAACTAAGAAGGCAGGGCTATAACTAATGTAATTAGAAACCAGAAGCTGAAGAAAATATCCTCCTGTTGACTCACTCACCTCTGGTTTTAAATTCTCTTACAGTAATATGTGAAACGATCAAACAAGGCTTTCCACTTCTCACCCACTACCAGCTAGAGTAAAGAGATGCAAAGAGATGGTATTTGGGAAGCACAGGTTTTTTTTCCCAGACTGCAAAACATACCTTGAAACTATACCCATTTTCTGCAAAGCAACTGCCCTCCTTGCTTGCATACATGAACTGGAGCAGAGCAGAACTGATGGAATAACACTATCTTCTATCACCAGCTCTACAATCTGTGGCTAACTTGATGTCACTAGGCAACTGCTGCAGGCTAGGAAAGATGAACCATTGCAGAAAAACCTCAGGAGGACCAGGTGTGCTGAGATGAGCACCCTTGCTTTGAATGACTGAAAGACGACATGGAATTCAGCTGATAGAAGCTGATTTTCTGTTCAGCAGAAATTAATGGTTACTTGCCTCTTGGGCATGTACTCACCACAAGTGCTCACTCTGATCAGTACCAGCCAGGTACACTTCCACAGAAACCTCCACCATTTATACTCCACTGCCAGGAACCCCAATGGCTAGTTCTCTCAAAAAGAAAACATTATTTTAATCATTTCACAAAGACTTTTGCACTGGAAGACATGAAGCAAAATGTTCTCCAGCACCTCAACATAAAGCAGGCATTTCCCACTGTAGGGTAAGAAGGTAAAACTGGCATTTCTGCAGATCATTTTTGAGTTATCTATAAGTGAAAACATTCTATGTGATTACACATAAAGCATGACAACCTCAACCACAAAAGAGCTGGGATGAAGTCACAGATTTGACCTATTTTTAACCGGGCAGTAATACTACAAAGAAAGGCATCATGATTGAATGCAAAAGGCATCTCCCTTTTCCCTCCCTAGCCTTCTCCAGTCCTTTATTTAACCCGTCTGTTGTCCTGGGCACACAGCTGCACAGCAACATGGGGAATTATAATGAAGAACAGGTGTTGCACTGCCAGTACTGCAGAGACGCACATGCCTCTCCCTTCAGGCTGTAACTCTGGACCAGCAGAACTACATCTGGCGATCTTTACTTCCCTCAGACATTCACAGTCCACCAGAGGACCCAATGGTTTGCATGGCTGGATTCTTCACTGCAGTCCAACAGGAATTTCTGAAAAACAGAAACTAAGCCACCAACAAACAAACAGATCAGAGAACAGCCATGGAAACATAGAAGGAGGCACTGATTTCCAGGAAAGGCAGATTTAAAAAGTGGCTGTGAGGGATATGGGGTATTTGGACATCTGTCACTAAACCAGAAGCAGCAAGGAATCTCAGAGGAATGAAGCCATTTGCTTCATCACGTAACAAGACTGTGACAAAGCCGGAACCTTGAATCTCTTTGTTCCTGGAAGTCAGATGCTACTTTTCTATTCCACACACAACACTGGAGACTGACTCTCCATCAAAAAAAAAAAGATGTCGCTGATGCGTTACACTCGGAAGACTGACAAAAGACAGGCAGCATTGAGAAAAAAATTAACTTCAAATCTACTCTTTGTTTTTCTTACTCCCATAGGAATCAAAACCTGTTCTAACAACAAGATTAAAACATATATCAATAATTTCTTATGAGAAATATATAATTATCTTGCCAGCTGCTGGTGCACAAGCCCAAATTTCTATTTTGGGCATTTTATCCTGCCAGGACTGGTTCTGCAAAAATTGTTGTACTAAGGGGCTGAAGTCTTGGAACTCCTGACACTGTCCCACTACTGGGCACAGTAGTAAGGCAGGTCTCACCACCCCACATGCCTCTTCTGTGTGGCCACCTTTGAAGCCAGATCCATGAAATGAACTGTGTTTATAGAAGTTTGTTTGGTTTGGGGTTTCCCCCCCCCATAAAAAGAGAACAAACCATTCCACAAGTCAGTCACAAGAGGCCACATAAATACGTGAACAGGCAGCAACCCTTGACAGCAAGGCAAAAACAGCAACAGACGGCCTTTAACTCCAAATCTTTGACAGGAATCATATAATGGTTTGGTTGGAAGGGATCTTTAGGCCATCCAGTTCAACTCCCTTGCAGTGAGAAGAAACATCTCAAACTACATCGGGTAGTTCAGAGTCCCATTCAACCTGACCTTGAATGTTTCCTTGAATGTTTCCATCCACAACTTCTCTGGCCAACCCGTGCCAGTGTTTTACCACCATCATCGTAAAAAATTTCTCCCAATATCTTGCCTGAATTTACCTGCCTTTAGTTTAAAACCATTATTGCTTGGCCTATCACTACATGTCCTATTAAAATGTCTGTCATGTCCTATCTTACCAGCCCCCTCTAACTACTGAAAGGCCCCAGTAAGGTCTCCCTAGATTCTTTTCTCCAGGCTCAAAATGGACTCATCATCCATGTGAGACTGTTGAGGAAAGAAGGCCAGCTGGGTCTTCTGTTTGTCCTGTTCTAAGTTTGCAGAAATATGTGATTTCAGCAAAAACAATCAGTGGGTTACATTTTTTCAAACCAGAAGTTTTTATCAGAACAATTTCCAGCCAGCTCTAAAGAAGAGAACATGGCATTGTCTCTTGGCACCCTGGAGTCCCCTCAGGCACAATTAGGTGACTTCATGACAATTTTAAGGAGACTGATTACTGTCCATCTCCTCTGGGGTCTGCATCTTCTCCTGAGCTGATGACACAGGCTCTTCCATGCATCCCAAACACCACCTAACCAACAGATAATGCCATGCAGAGGTGACTGACATGAACACCAACAGCTGCTATTAGCAGCAAAGTAGCTGCACACGCTTATCATGGCTATGGTGTGGCAGTACACAGGAATGAACGGTCAAAAAGCTTTTTTATGGGATGATTGCTGACACTGAGGGTATAGATGGAGGTGGGGACTGCTTCCTGCTTCAAGGGAAGACCTCAAAGGCTGTATCTATCTCATAGAGCAACACGGGAGACAACTACAGAGTCTCGACTCCTCATCTTGCTGCTGGGCATCACTACAGTATAGCTGCCTTTGTTTTCTTAAGATACATATATTTAAAACCTGTTTATACAAGAAGTTCCTTGTGAATAATTATCTTAGAAGCATCCACTGTACTACCTAAAAATGCCATTTGCAACAGCTGAGGCAACAAAATGTTTTTTGAAAAAATGGTTTATTTTAAAGGAAAGAGTGCACTCAAGGCTCAAGATAATGTTATCAAGTAGCAGAATATGTGGAGGCACAAAACAAAAGGCACAAAGTTTCTCCCTGGTGTAGCTATGCTAAAGGAAAGAAACAACATTTCAAGAGCTCTAAAAATCACATATAACCTTTTGGTATTCAGCACAGAAATCCAAACAGAACACTAATTTGGCTGAATGTCTCTCCACTCCTGGGTCAGAAAGGCTGTTAATCTTCACTAGCATAGAACAAAAAACCAGTTTGCACAACACCAAGACTAGCCATGTAAATGTAAATGTTAATGGTAATTCTGGTCACTTCGCTTTATATTTTCATTGTTGCCAATGTCACTTTCAATTTATAGAACAAGGATGAAATCCATGCCCACTGTCATCAGTCCTAATGCTCAAAGCATAAGCAAATAGCTAATAACGACGGACTCAGCCCTTTCAGGCTTAACAATTTAATTTTGGAAAATACTTTCTCAGTGCAACAGTGCTATATTATACAGCCTGAAAGACTTTTTTTTGGACATAACTTGCAAGCTTTTTGAAAAGAAGTTACTAAACCATCAGTCAAAAATGCTAAGTCTAATGCAAGTGATCTGTTATGGTAAATACAATATATTTTTAACTTGCAAATAGATTTGCTTACTTTTTAAATTCTCTTGTAATGCAAGAATCTCTTTTGGGAAGGGAGAAAACAAGGATCTGCAACTTGCACTACTCTGGCAAAAGGAACAGGAGGTACAGGAGGTTTGTCACTGACTTCAGCATGAGCAACACTGTCCTCACCAATGACTGTGTCCAAATTGAATACGAGGGAAGAATGAAGAAGCTTTATAATTTACATATTACGATTTAAATGACTGTAGTTTAAAAAGCCCAGCAGTCTTTAAAGTGACTTAGTACTAACATGGCATTACCATTTTTAATATTGACTTTAATTTGGATGCAAGTTCAACAGATCTGCAGTAAAATGGTTCAACAAGTATTGATGAAATACCCAGTACAAGATGGGTATGTGCATGAACAGAGCAAAAATGTTGCTACTTATTTTAAAGCGAGATTTATGGCCCCCAAAGTTTAGCAACCTTGCTGCAATAAGTCACAATACTTGAGTAAATAGGGACAAAAACAGAACACAAAACATTTTTGAGGTAGTCAAGTAAGTTAAATGAAGTTTCACACAACATTAGGCTTAAGACAGACCCACTGTGTTGTATTTATGTTCATTTCCATGAACACAATAGCAGTAATGCTGAGTGTGTGCCATCGGCTGGAGGGCATGGGCTGTGTCTAATGATGCTGCTGGTGCTGCCAGCTGCATCTCCACAGGCCTGCTGATGTCCTGCATCACCTGGTGATGCCCACCTGGAGGGAAGGTCAACCCACTAGTATCCAGCATCTTCTTCTGGGTCCTTGACAGCAGCAGCCTTGCTAGGAAGGGCCAAAACTCCCCTGAGATCACACTGGCTACAGTCTACAAGTTGCAGGGCCTGTCAATAGCACCCAAAAACCTTGGCTGTTTTAGCTTCCTACAAGGACACTAGGTCCTCTTGTGCCATCTTTCCTTACTAACATTATTGGAATGGGAGCAAGCGCAGCTGACAAGTTTCAATATGCACTTTCCCTACCCTCGCCTGGCACTCTCTGAAGTCCACTCTGATGGTGAACCTTGAATCATGTTTAAGTGGCAGAAAAGTTCTAGAAGACATAAATAGATAAACAGAAAATCAGAATTTTATTATTGTTATCTGCTGTAGACAAAATTTTAAGACAGGTTTCTGGGGTCAACCCAGACACTGGTGGCTATATCAAAGCCTGCCTGCCTTCAAGAAAGTCACTCCAACACTCCATTCTCAGTTAATTCCAACAGTGTTGAATGCAACTCTGGTTAATAGGAAAGTGGTTCAACACTCTCAGGGACGGATGAAGGGAAGTAAAAACTGCTCAGGGTCAAGGCACGTGTTTTCTCTCTCAGAAGAGAGGGAAGGCAGTCCTACTCCACACATGCAGCTGACAGACAGAGCAGCTGAAGGCAGAAAGAAAAGCAGATGAAATGGTCCAAGCTGGAAAGTTAACAGTCACAGCCACAGAGGCCAGCTGAGAAGGGACAATCACTTTCAAACCAGGGCCAACCCACATTCCTCTCTCCTGATGCCTTTTCAACCACAGTTAAGCAGTTGCAAATTCATTTAGGGCAGTCCCAGGGAACTAATGTATCCCCCTAACAGGAATATACCAGCCAGTCTTACTTCTCTCCGATGCAGACTGTTGGCACAAACCTATATGCAATGTTTATGCTTTGGAAAATCATTAGATACTCAATCCACAAAATTAAAGATCCTGATGTGACTTACGACCAACAGAAGTGCTGGAGCAAAATATGTTGGTAGAGACAGCTTTACGAACTACATGTTCTTATTTATCCAAGGGAGGAAACAGCAAAAACATGCACGAAGTCTTTGTTTAGAGTACTTAGGAAAATTTACACTGTAGGGATACACA
This sequence comes from Acanthornis magna, assembly GCA_036785705.1. Classification (NCBI taxonomy): domain Eukaryota; kingdom Metazoa; phylum Chordata; class Aves; order Passeriformes; family Acanthizidae; genus Acanthornis; species Acanthornis magna. Next base: position 2,539,639 of record JAWUZG010000121.1, read on the forward strand.
GCTAGCTCAAATCTGAGTCAAGACTGAAATTTATCAAAACGTATTTTATATACTCAAAAGCCAATACAAAAACAATCGCTAAAAAATCTAGCGTAAGCAGTCATTCCAGGATAGGAAAACAGAACCCTCCTTGCAGTGTCTGCAATTGCTGTGAGACAGAATTTGAAAGGCAAATGATTTATAAATGATCAGGAGAAAGCTCTCATGGATTTTTCTTTTTCTTTTATGTCCAGAAAAGAAACAAAACTACTGACCAACTGGACTAGGAACATTCTTTCACTATCAGCAGTCTAATACATGATTAATACTACACTTGAAATAAATAAACAAGGTACACATAGCATACTGGGTGTAATTCAGACTTCCGACAAATCTTCAACTTGTGAAACTTAACTGATTTAACAGATACCATGAGATAAACATCAAGCATAAAGCTTTGAAATTGGCATTGTAAAATTATGAGAAAGCAGGGAATAAATGCAAATATATAAATGTTGATGTTAAAGAAGAAACTAAATTATCATTGTTTGGTTTATTTAAAAATTTACTACAGGAAGTCCTGTGTTCAACCTGGCTCCCACTCTTTCCTGATCACAGATTAAAATGAATCCCAACAAATTAAGTGTTCAATACATACTTCAAAAGCAATCTCAAGATTTTGTCAGACTTTCAAGAAAAGTGTATTTCAAAAATAAACACTCCCCCAATCCTTTAAAAAAATTTTAAAGGGAGCTGTAATCTGTGCACAGAGGCTTTCAGCTTTTCTCACATCAGCAAGTGCAGAACCTTTGGTAGCAGAGGTGGGGTACGCTGCAGGGAAGGGTAGGGAGCTGTGGGTGCTTGAGTTGTGGCTGCACCAGCGTGTGTGTGCTGTGACACAACGGGAATGTGCTCAGCAAAAGACAATGGTCAACTACCCTGGCAGAAACTACCAGGTCTCTTCAGTCTTCTCCTCAGAACACCAACAGCACTAAAAAGTTAAAATGCAGACACCCTCCTAATTACAGAGAGTAGAGCTGAGTCCTTCTCCTATTCTGATTATTCACAATCAGCCTTAATATTTATATATGATCATAATTTACCAGTGGAAGCAGTGAGGGGATGCAAACACGCAAAACAAGTTCACCGGTTTTGCATCAGTGTAGCATGACAAGTCTGGTATTTTTCCAGTGAAGGAATACTTTGTCTTGTTCTTTGTGTGTTCTCAGAACTGCAGACTACCAAGATGTCATAAGCAGAAAGCCGTTGTAACACTGGCATGTCTGATCTACTTCAACAGGTTTGGAAGAAATGAAATGTAATTTATTATAGCCTATTTATCTTTGCAACAATTACCCTTCAAAACCCGAAGGAGAACAATGTAATTGAAGGTACATGCCTTCTACCCTGCAGAAACCTCAAACAGCCTCAGGCAAGAGCCAATACAGATGTAGTACAAGGCATTAAAGGAGTGTTGGATGCTGTAGCTAGCAATTATCCTGGTATTTAAACAAATCTATCGCTCATCAGGAAAGCGTTTAGTGCAGTAGTCGGAGCGAGACAGGCTGACACGGAGCACAGCTACTTAACTGTCCCCTCCAGCGATTACACTTTCTCAACCTAAGAGTCATGTCAAATTAAATAACTACACATTGACTTTTCACTTCTATAAACATTAAGGTATGATTGACAATTCTTGGATGCTATAAGCTAGTCATTATAACCAGCCAACATACTGTTAGCTAATTTGTGGTGTAGGTTTTTTCCCCCTATTCTGAGCCAGTTCATTTGGACTATTTTTACAGTGCCCTATAGATAACATCTGCTCTGACTCTTTGAAGGGTCACGGTAACAAAATGTCACTGCCATCACAAGATCTTTGTGAGAGAAAACAACATAAAATTAAGTGACTTGACCTGGCCAACAAAATACCCTTTTTTCTCTCTTAGTCCTGGCCCACACTTACCCATTTAACTCAAATTTGAAGATGTCTGGACTTTAACAACTGGATGCTAACACTGCATTAAATACTGTTAATGTGGCATCTAGAGTATTTTTCCTAATTCCTGCCTTAACTCATTGAAACTTCTTTGGCCTATGGAAAGTAGGCACAGCAAGAGCAAGGAGTCACCTGCAGACTGGGAAATTAAATGACAAGCTCTGCAGAGAGTTCTGAGTGCATATTCATGAAGACCTCAAGCTTCCTGAGGCTGTTACAGAATCCCTGTGACAAGGCACCACTTACTAGTATCTGACGACTGCAGCTTAATAAAGTTACTAGAAATCGAGCAGATAATAAAGCAGTCAAGGTTGTGAAGAAATACACCCCTTTGATTTTATATGCAACATTCTGGTGGCTGAAACCACTATGTTTTAAGTGACAGTTTTACTATCTATCCCACTAATTCAAGCCACAAAAGTAATGAAAAGGTGTCCAAACTTTACCCTCTCAAAATAAAAGGAGCAAAAAAAAATCATAAATAATACTTAACACCTTTACCACCACTTCCATCATCCCCTGCCCATCCTCCGCCCACCCTCCTCCCTGAGAAACCTCACCAGACTTGTTAAAGACTCTAGGAAAGAAGTAGGTGAGATTAATACTGCAAAATTCAGCTAATTACGAATACAAATAAGACTAGAACTACTGGTAAGCCTGGAAGCCTCTGTACTCACCCTCATATTGGCTGTAGCAGATTGAAAGGTAAACTTTACAGTGTTGTGTTTTTTAGATAAACGTAACAAATCAACTAAATAAAATTAGTACTAATAAACACATTCTTGAAAACTGTTCTGAGCTATAAAAGTACAATTTTATTGCAAGATTAGCACTTAAAGCAAAAACAAGTGCAGGAACTGAACAGTTGAGGAGGACAAATGAAGTATAGTTATCTCTCCTGTCTGGTAGTAACAACTGCAGTCCCACTCCCTTTTGCACTTCTGAACTATATTTAATACCAGAGCACGGGTCTCAGGAAACTAAAATTAAATGTAAGAGTATATCAAATGTGTCTCCCCTTCTGGTTGAAAAGTCAGGCAATAATAAAACCAAAAGACTTCAGTGAAGATTCCAGAAAATGCCAGCTTTGTTTCAAACACAGAAGATAAAGCAGTCACAGCACTGAAGACAGTGAAATGCAACTTAATTCATAGGCTTTGCAGAACAGCACTGAAATAAAAACACAAAATCACAGGACGCACTTAAAAACTTCACTGACCTGTCTCAAATACTTCCTTTCTTTTTCATCAGGTAACTACCACCAAAGTACCTAACTTTTACTGAATCAAGTTGTTGTCCTTGTCTGTAGGCCAACCAGCAGTGTGCTTTCCACTTTATGCAGCCATTACTGCTTAACTCCAGAGGTACTTCTCAGACCACCAAATCCCCAAGACAGCACATAAATCTCCTCCAAAGACTCAGTCTCAATTTACTGATACGCAAAGTATCCTTCTTCTATTTTGCACTGAATTCCCACTTATGGAATTGGACAGACACCTATTATTTTATCTTATTTTCCATGACCCTGTGTCCACACTGCAGTTGAAGGGACTAACACAACCAGGGAGAACATGTGCAATCCCAGCACCCAGCCAGGTGTACAGTAACTTCTGTAATTTTTGTATTTTCAAGTTTCTGCCTAAGTTTTAAATCTGCTGCTCAAAGCTTCATCTTCCGAGCTCTAGAAGACATTCATACACAAAATCCCCCACAAAACCCAAACTTTTCAAGGTCTGTTTCAGTACCAGCCAACTGCATCATCTCTACCATAGACAGAAACTTTCTGAAAATAGAATTTTTTGAAAATAAAAGGCTACTTCACTGAAGAGATAATCCTAAAATGCAGCACTTTAATAAAATACTGAAATACTTATTAAGTAACAGCATAAACATAAGACAGGGTCCCGCCAGAGAAATGTATATTTAAGCATACATAGTCTTTGTATACAGAATATGCACATAGTGTATGTGTATCTATATATCCATGTATATCGATATGGGCACCCACACACAAGTGCAGGTATGTGTAGATTATATATATTATATATATAAAGCTAACTTTCAGTCCTCAGAAAACAAAAGCTATCCCCATATAACAGCCAAATTCCTACATAACTCAATTTCGACATCTCATCTGGTGTGAACTGCACTCATTCCTAGTGTAAACCCCAGCGCGCTCTGCAATGATATACTGTAATGTCACATCGCAATCTGGATTTACTATAAAGGGCTGCTGACGAGTTTCAGAGCAGTAAACATTGCTGCGAGGTGTATTTCACACTGAGCTGGTTTTTATGAAGAACACTTCACCGCCCAGCCACGGCACTCAGATGATGAATGGTGAAAGATGCATGACAAGCTTCATCATTGTTTGTAAATCTTAACTGTTCCTGCTCACTAACTCTGCAGGCAATTTTCAAAGACAGCGGCCGACAGAAGGACAGCACAGCTTTCCTGAAGGTTATTCAACTTGTACTTGGCCTGAGCTATGCCTGTGAGGAGCACTAGAAATAAACTCGTTGGCTACACTGAAGCATAGAACTAAAAATGACGGGCAGGCACACTGATGGTTACCAAATTAAGAAAGCCCATTAAGTAGCTTTGGTATCCCTCCCCTACCCTGCCCTGCAGGGTTACATACATCATGTGCAGGCAACATACCTTGGTATTATTTACACATGCAATATAAATATGTATATTTATAAAACAGGCAGAATGAATTATGGGCTGTCTGGTCCTGCTCCCACATGATGATTCCCTGTTATCTTGTGCAGTTACACACAGGACTCCAACATCTCCCAGCAACTTTGCTCACTGCTTGTAGGAAAGTGACTTCTCTCAAAAGTCTGCTTTTGTGACAGGGGAAAGAAAAAGATACTAAACTACTCATGGCATGCAAGCATGGCAGTGGGAACAGATGCTGCCCTTCTTTGCTTCCTCTGACATCATTCTGGGAGCAGCACCATGGATTGCAACAACCTCTTGGAAAGAGTCACAATCCAGACCCCTGCAAGAGGCAAGCCCAGTCTACACTACAGACCCAGCAATTCTGACTTTTTCTTTTCCCATTTTATTTAGAGCTCAGAAACAAATGCTTCTTTTGCTAGAGTTTCTCACAATTTGCACAAGGTTATTTTATAAGCAGAAGAAACTGCAGAACTAGCTCAGATGGAGACTCTCACCCGAGCTGCTAAACTGGCATGAACTGCAAGGGAGTCTAGACAGGCTCTCATACACTGAAAAGATTATGCATTAGCTGAATATGGAGTCCTCTCTTCTCTTAACCTGCCAAGTTACAAGGATACAACTGCACATTAAAGACAAGTTAAGAGGAAAACGGTATCACTGTTACCGTTACAAATCATGCCTGGGTAATCACTACCATCCTGACAAGATATCTTCATTTGTCTTATCACTTTATGGAGAAGTCTGATAGTTGATTTCTATCAATTCCTGGTGCAGTGGGAAAAATTCTGTATCTAGAGGTAATAAAATCAGAGAATCAAAGCCACACCAGGTGTAAAAGAAAGCAGCTCAACTGACAGTGTTGAATTTTTTTCAGTGAAGGACCCAACATCCTTTAAAGGGTGAGGAAAAATCCCACAGTTCAATCAGCTACAATAACATCCACCATCCTACACAAAGAGCAGCTCATCTATGCAGAAAGTCCAGCAGTGTAGTGGGTATAAGACACTGGTCTCTCAACACGCGGTTCAGTGCAGGAGGCACTGAGAAACCTCCCTCGACCAAGACAATGCAAAGCAAGAGAGGTAAGGTGTCCAGGGAATGCTAACAGACCCATTAGGTATTTCAGGATAGCACCCTGGCAGGTGCACAGCGAGATGCTGATGCCCTGTGCAGGACCCAGTACGATCAAGGTGGCACCACTCTCCCGCTGCCTGCCCTCTGCTGCACCCTTAGCAAGGCTTTCCAGACTGGGATTGATGGGACATTGCAAACTTCTTTTCGTATAAGGAAACTAAAGAAAGTAGAGATTTTGGCAGTACACATGATGTACTGCTTTGAATCTGTCACCTGCCTTCGCCAACAGTACCACTGATTTGAGTTTCCTCAGAATAGAAGGACTTCCCCCAAACCGCTGTTTTACCAACTCAATGCTGCAATTCATAACAAAATGCAGGCTTCAAAGACCCTGCATCCTTTGATTCACACAAAATACTACACAATGAACAAATACATCCCATGAGAAAAAACTCTTTCTCTGACAACTATCCAGTCTGATCCTCTTCTCGGTGCATGTGGTTTTGCAGTTGTGGGGAGATGGGGTGCCACTGGCATCTGTTGAGGGTTCAGGCTGCTCTCTCTTGCTAGGATGCTGAAAAATGAAAGCATTGACACACAGTTTCTTTCCACAAGAGCTTAAAATTCCTGCTAAGGGATGCTAAGCCTCAGTCCAGAAGTATCTGTGTTTCTGCAAAAACAGGTGGAAAGCCTTCAATAAGTTTTTTCTACTGCTCTTGAGGCAGAAGCAGCAGCTTCTCCCAGATCAAACAGCAAGGGCTTGTCTGTCACCCTGACATGAACCAGCAAAACCTGTGAATCAGCAAAACTCATGAAACAAGCCTGTAATTCTGCAATCATCCAATGCAAAGCTGCTCCGTGTGCTTTTGAGTGAACATAACGTATGTTGCACTTAGAGAAGAAATTACTAAAATGAGCCTTTTAATCAGGACTGAACTAAAGCAGAATACAAAAAATATGTGCATTATTACTTTATTTCCAGAAATTCCTATCAGACCGTATAAAGTTATTTTAGTATGGCTCACATTTTCACTAATACAACCTCATTTAGAACACAGACCAGTAACTTATAAAAAGGCTTCAATACTCAGAAAAATGAGTTACCAGAGCTTATCCTGAATACACATCACATTCTCAAATGTATTTTGACAGCTGCTGTTACAACTACTGAAATTATCAAGTATGATTAATATGGTCACGAATCAGGGTTAGCAACCTGCTTAGTTTAAAAGATAAAAATATGACCATGCTCAACAACTGCTGAACAATTGTTCAAATTTTTATTGAAAAAAAATTAAAATTTTTATTGAAAACTACATATTAAAAAGTAATTTGCCTAAAGAGAGCTATAAAACAGTGCAATGAGCATGCAAAACTAGCAATATAATTAAAGCATGCAGAAATGCAGTATGAAATCTGCTCACCATCCTTGTAATCAGTGCCAAAGGAAGCTGCATGCAGCATAGCCATTGAGAACTGTAAGAAGCAAAAATGAGAATGCACCAAAAAAATGAACAGTTGCCCCAAGTTCAAATGACTCACTTGAACTAACTGTCCAAGATCTATAGATTTGTATCATCACCCCTTTCCTCTTCTTTCACGTTATTTCAGAATCGATTTCTAAAAGTTTGACGTAAAGTGATAGTGGAAACTAGAGACTTCAGTTTTCAGCAAACACTGCTTGCTCTTTCATCATTAAGGACAAATCTGCTTGAGTAGAAGTTACTTTTTAAACAAAAGATGCACAGACAGACACACATACATAACACACAAGCTAAATACAGCTGAACTTCTGGGTGCAAAATTTTATCCTCCCCATACACTCTGCTGCTGAAATAATCCCCTCCAAACTCAAGATGTATTTCTGGTGATGCTCTACAAAGAGGTGCACAGAAATGAAGTGGTACCTCTCACACCTGACAACACCCGGACCGCCTGGGACTGAAACAGCTGCTCTTAAGCTTAAACAGATTGTGGCTAGCCAGCTGACAGAAGAGAATTTGGGCTATTCACTACAACTGTTCCCCAGCTCCTAAGTGCTTTATTAGTAGAGCTCTGTCAGTGCATCTTCCCAGCTGGCTGCAAGTTAAGAACAGACAGAGGCAAGATTTCTTGCTGTTCTTTGGGGTAGTTTCTCAGCCATATCAAACCAGCCTGCTTTGTTTGCAGTGCCGACTTAGCAACTTCGATGCTTGCAGATAGCAGTTCAGGTTCAAGGAAACAGTCTCAGTGACCTTTTGTTTACCAGGACTTCTTCACCTCTCTGATCCTACATGCAGGTACCACCTGTGGCTCTAAAGTGTTACCTGTTTGGCATTCATTTCAAGGGCATATGCTCATGTAAAGTAAGATATACAGGAAGCTGCAAAAAAGGGGAATAACTTTGGTGCACAAAAATCCAGCTGGAAAGAAAACATCCAATCTTTCCACCTCTCAAGCATGTTTTGGGGGCACACAGCATTCCCTGTATTCCAGCAATGCTTTTGTCAAGGTGAAACTTTTTATCTTAAGCAGGGAGACTGCTGCCAACATGCCCCTTCCTGTGGACCTACTGGAAGAGGCTCTTTACAGAGCTGCTCCAGACTGGCCAGGCTTCTACCATGGCTCCGTACTGTTGTTGATACAGCGTCCAAGCAGAGATGCAAGGCTGAGTCTTTAAATGCACATCCTGGAAATGTCTGTGACGCTTTCATTTCCACACTGTAAAACTGGGGAGACTTGCTACTTGAATTCTAGGAAGGACTGTGAAAAAGTGTTTTAGTGGTGGAAGCTGTTACGCTGACAAAAAAACCTTTGTTACCACAAAGGTTCTTTTTCATAAAATGGTGTTTGCTTATTTACACGAAACTGTTGACATTTTCTACATCTAAGTATCATCTTTTCTTACATGTGTTTGGAAGGACTTTCAGACTTCTGCGTAATGTTTAAGCTGCAAACACAACACTGCTCCAGTGCTCCGCTACTGGTGTTTCCAACTATCATGACACTTAGGAAAACAAAAAATCCAAATCTGTCCAGCAGCCAGAACAAAATTTTAAATGCAAGACATCTTTTTCACCGTCGCCAGACATGTGGTGTAATTATCTCAACATTTCATACAATGATGGCATAGAGGAGATTTTACTCCATGCAAACTTTAAGACCAGATAACGACTCTAAAACCTGAAGTGTCTGCAGATACAGGGATATTTCTCCTTTCCTTCTTTCTATTTGATTGTTAAATTTTTCTGCCACTTTCCCAAACCCGGAAAACACTTTCATACAGATATGTAAGTGCTGAACTTCCACACGGCTGAAACAGGACCCAGAGTGGGGCAGACACCTCGCATATGCTTTCTTGCTCTCTCAAACCAAGGTCTATACCTTGCATGTGCTTTCTTGCTCTCTCAAACCAAGGTCTTGCACAGGTTATTTCATAAGTATAAGTGCTGCAGAGGCTGACTGAAAATCAGTGGAAGGTATTATTCTAGTCTGGGCAGCAAGCCAATCCTAAAAATCCTAAAAAGGCTCATTAAAAAAAAACAAAACAAACCAAACCAAACCAACAACGAAACACAAATGAAAACAAGCAATACCAACAAAAACCCAAACAAAAACCCACAAAAAACCCACAAAACCCCAAGAAAAATACAAAAACCCCAAACAACAAACAAAAAAAACCCAACAAAAAAACCAACAACCAAAACAAAACAAAGAAACCAATAACAAAAAAACCCCCAAAAATCCACACAACCCAAAACAAACAAACAAACAAACAAACAAACAAACAAACAAACCCCATGCAACTGTTCCAGAGAAATCAATGGGAATGAAGTACTTGGCCTTTGGAGATGAAATACCTGCTGTGCCCCACTTTCATTTCTGTACTTCTCAACTTGTCTTCCAAAAGTTTTAAACTATGCTTTGCATGCACAAGATTTGACAACAACTTCTTATATGTATTTTCCTCCCATTCCTACTGCAGGAAAAAGGAGAAGGAAATATTTTGCAGTACTGAGTAAAAAATCCCCCTACTACCTAGAAATTACTGTCTATAAACTTGGTTACCTGAATAAGTCCTCTAAAAGTATCTTTTTGCCATTTGTTACCGGTTTATCAACTTTTTCTCCCCATTTTTCCCAGTTTCTGCTGGAAGGGCAGCAGCTGTGCTTTGCCGGAGGCAAATCATTTTATTTGGAAACACTTCAGACTGCAGGGAGGCTGACTGATGCTATCTTGCCACTCAGAAAATGTCAGCCTATTACTATATGCAAGACACTGTAACATGCCATGACAGTCCTGTACAAGTGCTAGAAGCTTCCTGAGATGTTCACATCATTGAAAGAAAGACAGTGTAGATTAGTGATCTGCTAGTTCATCTCTCCTCCCTTTTATTGTAATTGGTCTAAGCAGGCAGTTAACTTACCAGAACAAAATTAAATGAACAGTCTGACTCAAATATCATAATAACACATGAACTGGCAAAGCCTCTATAATGCTGAAGCTGCAGCTGAAGTGTGGGTAATAGACTGCATGTGTGTGTTGTAAGACCACTGCAGATTCATGCCTGGGAATTTAATAGCCGTTTTTGCTAAAGATGTGCCATTTCAGATGTTTTAAAAATGTGGCTAAAAAAATCAGTATTTTATTTTGACCTGTATCACTTCTAGGCATATTATAATCCTCCTGAAAAATTTTCGGGTTAATAGTATGTAAGTTTTCAGAGAGATCTTAAAAATATAGTCATAGGCTTGCTGCAGAAGCTTAGGTGAAGTTTCACAGTCTATCATATATTGGATCAGATGATCCTAATGTTCCCTTCTGGATCTAAAATCCATCAACACATATATTTAGGAAGAAAGGAAGCCTCTGAGCATGATTACAACTTCAAACAAACAAAAGGAATGAATAAAATATTATTTGTTTCTTTAAAATGTGCACTGGAGTTGTCTTCAGCAAGTAGCAACCACTAACCCTGCAGAAACACATCACTAGGCTTCATAACATAGAAGTCAGGCACTGGACAGAGATCTCAGCCCAACAATCAGCAGAGAAATACTTAAGAATGTGTCTTTTGTAGGAGACAGCAACTGCAGTACATGCAGTCAGTACTCTGGGGAAATGACCCACCCTGTTTAACACACAGGATCCACGCAGCACTCACACAGGTGACAATAAAGAGGCAAAGAACCTCCAACTCTCTGAGGTCTGTGAAAAGCACTGGAAGAAAAATGTCACAGGAAAGTAAATCATGTATTTACTGGGCATACTATTTAGTCTATAGACAGAATCCTAACAGAATCCTAAAAACAGTTATCTTCTCCAAGAACATGCATAAAAAAGATGCTCCTAAGAAGCCTGTTGGCTATGATCCTCCTCACAGGTTCAAATTTCTTCCAGAAACATTGGTGCCTCTTTCACCCACTAGCTCCCTGCTATGGAAAAACACTTCTTCAGAGTCTGGAAAATGCTGTTTGATCTCAGTAAATTACATCTCACTGCTTGTCGGTTTCTGATTGATGGTGTAACTTAGGGAACAATATCTGTGTGTGGAATAGTGTCTGGAGAAGGAGTCAGGGATTATTGAAAATACAGTATTTATGCAGTTTAAAAATCAGTGGAACATTACGTATAATTTTTTTCTAGAGTGATGAAAAATTACTGAAGTGCATTTGGGAACAAAGGGTATAAGGTCTTTTGTCTATTTTTAAAAACACTCGCCTGGTAAGACTTCTTAGTGAGTTAGTAGTGATGGATGCAAGAAAGAGTGTCAACTGCAGTTGAGCATAAAACCAACTGCTTCTCCAACCAATGGGCAGAAGGGAAGACGTCACTGTTCAGTGGTGGTTAGAAAAGAGGGAATAAAATAAAGTTGAAGAAAAGAGAAGGAAAATGAACCAAGGATCACTGATTTCTCTAAGCCATTTAAAAATACTGGAGAAGGAGGAAAAGTCTAAGGTTTCATCACACCGTGTGTTGTTCCTTCATCTATCTGATGTGCCAGTTAGTTGGAAGACTTTCAGACACAGCCACCTTCTCAACATAAATGATTCCGAAGTTAGCGAATATCAGGGTTCAGTGCTGACTTATACAAGGACAGGTATGACTTTAGAGACGCTTCACCTTCCAAAACATCATCTGAATCCTTAAGGTCCTATCATGACACAATGACACGATACAAACAAAACAGATACCAGGACTTCAACCACAGAAAGACCATGACAGAAAACAATTACGGAACCTACACAACATACAGCCTTCCACCAGACAGAAAGAGAAGACTAATTTCAGTGTAGGAGACCAGAGAAGCAAAGGGGGATAGATGCTCTTACCAGTGGTGTGATTCTGTAAAAAAAAGCAAACCAGAACAACCCACTAAAACTTGGCAAGTGTAAAGTAAATGAAAATAAATTCTTCCTACGGACGATACAAAATTGAACTGCCAAGTTCATGGATTGGTACAGAGAAACAAACTGTGTGAAAAGCTTATTGTCCTGGCTCAAGCTACCCTGGAATGCTGAAGATTTTGTTCTGTTTCTCGTGTCTCTATCATCAGTTATTGACCAGATGCAGTGATGGAAGGCAGCTCAGTGGAGTTGTATTACTCCAGCAGAGCCATGTAGGCACCTGTGTGAGCACTCTGTCTGCTACAGAGTAAGGGAACAAGGAAGCGAGAGAAACACTGCCAAAACAACAGGGTAAATTCACTAGTGCTGGCAAGTCCTGCAGACTACAGTAATCCTTAGGAGAGCCTGAAACACAATACGGAAAGAAAAATTTCTCTGCAGTAGTTTTAAATAAAATGGAAGCAAGATTGTAAAGGGCTTCATTATATGGTTGGGATGCAGGAGCAGTTCCTACATGTGGTTCAAAAGAAAGGACAACAAAGGCTCAATAGGTCGCCTGTGGAAAAAATCACAGCACTTCTGAGAAGAGGGGAAAGATAATTCTGAGGTTGGAGCAAAGATCATTATTTGCTCCTGAGAGAGAGCCAGGTGGTAAGCACCAAAGGCAGCACCTCAAGTGACTGTACAATTTGAGATTCAGGTGGATAAGGTGACAACTGACTTGACTACTGAACTAAGAGGCTTCTGCAGTACAGGCTTGCACAACTGTGCACCATCATCAGCCTTACTTCGTCACCACACTATAAGCCTTCCAGAAACCAGCCACTACCTCTAGAACGGCTACTTTCTGATACTTAGCTTCCTTCTCAGCAGCAACCCACACCTCCTGGGTCCAGGTCCAAGGCAAGGTGGTCCCATGCCCCCCAGTGGGTGTACTCACCTCTCGCTTTTGACTCCGAGGAGGAAGGGATATCCTCAGAGGTCAGGATTTGGGGGAGGCACATGGGAGCGCCAACCCCCTGCCCCAGGTAGGAAGCAGGCGGGTAGTAGGAACACATATGGTACTGGGAGCTGACAGTGTGGTGTCTCTCCATGCCCTTCACCTGTTGGGAGAGAGAAATGCAACAGCAGCCTGTGAAAGCCAAGCCCCAGAGCCACGGGGGCACCCCACTACCACCCCCACCATGCCCAAAATTGCTTTGAGGGAGGTCACAGTGGGTGGATGGGAAGTAAAATTCTGGCATGCTGGACTTGGATTTTTGATCTAGTGGGTTCAGTGTGCCTACACTGACCAGCTACAGGTGGCATGATATGGAATGTGACCCAGCAGCAGCAGCATGCCTATGGCTGTTTTATCTTACTGCAGATGGAGATGCATCTGGCACACAAGCAAGTATCCTTCACTGCAAGCAGCTTCCTGCCAAGTCCCCAGCTTATGGCACAGACAACTGTATACACCTGGCCACTGTCAGAGGCCAAGTGTCCATCCAGCTCCCGCACCTCCCCAAAGACTGACCCACCTCAGACTGGTGGTAACTGCTCTGGGTGGCTAAGGACAGTCCTATCAACCGACTCGCACAGGGTATGTTCCATGGCATTGAGCAGTCACACACACACACACACACACACACACACTTACACACAGAGTTTTTCTTACAACACCATTAGATAGCAAAAATATTTTCCTGAGTTACCAATAAAAAAGCATATTGTATTTAGACCACATAGGAAGCCAGCAGTGGAGCCACAGCTGGACACCAGCCAGCACATCTGCCATGTCAGCACAGCATCCACCACATAATCCCTACTCCTTTCTGCAGACTGCAGCAAAGTGGCAACACTCAAAAATCAAAGTTTATCCTACTCCAATGCACGGAAATCATCTAAAGTAATCTCCTCAGAGAAGCTGTAATGCTTTTTTAAATTTGTGTTTTATGAAAGAACTACCAACTATTATTTGTTACAAAGCCCTACAATACACTGGGGCCTCTGTGCTCCAAAAATGCAGCCAAAACACTTCACAAGGTTAACATTTTCAATAGAAAATGTAACAGTAGCTGGTTTCCCTAAGTATGCTGGGAAGTGAATGATTGAAAGACTGAAAGATTCTGGGCAGAGACGAAATATCAGACTTTAGTACCAGTTATGACAGCAGCAGTGCCAACAATAATGCACATCCAGCTATGCCATTACACAATGTCTGTAAAAGCAGACATGCCTGACAGCCTTTTTAGCTACGTCTCACCTCAGCTGGAGCAGCTCTGCCTCCTCCACTGTGGCTCCCTCGGGTCCCAGCCAGCTGCGCCTGGAGCCCTGCCCCTCAGCCCTTCCCAGGGTACAAAGCTCAGAGCCAGGGAGCAGGGGAGGCTGGGTGTGAACCTGCTGTCCCAGATGGCTGCCCCATGCTAGCAGACCTCCAGGGTCTGGTCCTGGCACTAGAAGCCACTGGCATCTCCCAGAACCAGCCAGAATGCAGTCACTCCTTGTTTTCCAAGGGTCCCCATAAGAATTCCATATTCATTTTCATATGCCTAGCTGGAAACAATGTGGCCCAAGCCACATAAAATCTAATTGGTACTCTCTGAGGCAGGTTTGCAGTGAGATTAAGTGCAGAGAGAGAGAGAATAGTGATTGTTCACAGGAAGTGAAGTGCACCTCTGCTTGACTTCTGCAGCAGTATAGTTGCACGTACTTGCACATGTACTAGGGACTTGCTTTCAGCCCGTGAAAGTTAAAGAGTTTTTCTATTATATATTAAAGTAATACTTAAAATTTTTGGTTTTCTACCTCCATGTGTAGAATAAGTTCAACACACACTGAAGTTTCATTCAGAATTAATAGTAAATTGCTCTTCAAAAATTTAATGAGTAGTCCTGAGGAAGCCTGAACTCAAAAGAACCACTGACATCTCTTCTCTTCTGACTAAGGGCACTTCTCCTCCTTGGAAACAAGACTCCCTCAGCAGAACCCAGGTGGCCTCTGTGCAATACAAACTGTGCCCAAAAGCCCAGTCAGAAGTGCATTTTGAATCTGCACATCTGCAAAGCTCAAGAGCTCTGGAAGTACAGGGAAAAAAAAAAGTTAGCAAACTCCTCTCTGCCTGCTGTGTTGCATATGCTGTCTTCCTTCCCTTGGTGGGGCAGGGCAGCATCCATGGACATCACACATCCATGCCTCCCTTGTGCAATGCCATGTGTGCACACATACGACCGAGAGAAGGCTGCCTGCAGGAGACAGCATTATTTCAGCTGTAACAAAATGGAGGGATCACTCTCTGGCACTGAACCGATCATGCACACGCTTCCCCTCCCTGTAGAGTGAATGCAGTGATCTGCCTCCTTTCAAAGCTTTTTTTAGGGGTTTTCTCCATTTCTTAAAAAAACAACTCACCTAAAATCTCTAGATGCAATGAATTATTACTACTATTATTATTAGTGTGTGGTAGCTGGCTAGCAAGAGACATGTTTTATAATCTTATTACCCACACCAAGTCTAAGAACCACAGTTCGACCGACAGCCAGAGGCTTGGCTCTGCAAAGAATATGCTGTGTATTAACCACTGAAGAAAATCTAAAAGCTTTTGGTTTTGTTTTATTAACCTGTTTAGAATCCACACCACAGTAAATCTGAACCATAAGGTTTCCTTTTTATAGTGCTTAGCAATCCTATTTTACAGTAACAATAAAAAAACAACCAGTTGTAAAAATTCTTGACCTTAGCACTGCATTAAAAACGGGGCTTAGGAGACCACCACCTCACGAGAAGGGACATTTGCTCTGTATTAACTCCTGCAGCTCTGTGGAATCCTTGCAGGTTTTTGGGTGCCAGAAAGGGATATCAAGACAGCCTCGGGGAGGCCCTGGAATATTCAGATTTTCAACCTGGGGCAGTTCAGCCTTCCAAATGCTACAGTCAGGTACCAGGTTTGGGATCCTGCCCAAGGGGAATGCTGGGGTCATGCAGAGATCACAGGAAGAGAATGCCTGGCCTTCTGGTGTCTCCTTCTGCCTCCCCTGCCCCTTCCAGCCCTACAACAAAGCTGAGACTTGAGCTGGGACAGTCCCACAAACCACTCTGGTTTGTATCACTCCAGACTACAAGCTGAATGAACAAGGCATATTTTAGGTGAGCAAGAGCTGTGGAAGGGGAGGCCATGCACTGCTCTTTGCAGAGGGCAAGCCGAGCTCCTAAGCTGCTTCCCTTCCAGCCACACAGTGCTTGTGCCCTGCTCCAGCTGCAGGACTCACCAAGTACCTCACAGATTTTAGTGGGAGACACACATCATCAGAGCAGCACAGCTGGCCACATTTACAAGTTCTCCTAAATTGTACAACACAGCACACACCCAGTAAGGTTTTAAAAGATGTACTGCAAGCAATGGTGGGATGCTTACAATTCATGAACAAATAAATATGGCCTGATTAGAAGACCATGAGTGTATTGGAAATTCTTTCCCTGCGCCTTATGAGGAACGGAGAGGCAGCTACAGTTTGCCCTCACACAGACAAGCTGGCAACAGGACTTGTTCATCTCTAAGCAAAACATGAGTGCAGCCCTCCTCCTATGTCCGACAGTGACAAAATACATAGCAAAATCCAGGGAAAACATGAAGGAAATGCTCCTGCATCAGACTGTTCCTGTAAAAAGCCTTTCTCAACAGCTGGTGGAAGAACATGTAAAGCCCAGTTCCTCCTTCCAAGCTTCCGGGAGCATCTGCATAACCTCTACATACATTCTTCACGGAGAAAGAGCTGAGGAGGTGGTCAAACCAGAAACAAGTAAAGCGTCAAAGCAGGCACCAAGTGGTGATTCACTTCTCTAGCATGAGACTAGAAAATGGTCCTGTCCTTTCCAGACAGATATTTAGGCAAAACATCACCTGTGAAATCCTTTCATTTGCAGAAACTGCCAGACACAATCTCCTTGCAAGCATGCCGTTATTGTAGCAGCATCTTCACACTTTGCATTTGATCCTGACTATGGGGCTTATTTCCAAGGAGGACAAACAGGAGGTGGTCATGGATGCTACTCCTGGGTGACACGGGCTACAAAAATTTCAAAGCAACACAGGAGATCAAAGAGCAATCCTTCAGCTCTGCCACTGGTGTGCCACATGATCTTGCCAAATCACTTTACCCAAGATTTCCATCTTTCTATCTCACCCATGACTTACCAAAAGCTTCCTTCAACCAAATTCAGTAACTATGGAAACACCAGAGAAACTCTTGAAAGTTTAACACAGCCTCCTCCTTCTGTCTTGATTCTGAAGTCAAGTTAAGTGGGCATAAAAACGCATTTGTGTTGTTGCAAACAACAGAATTCACAGTTAGGTTTCTGCCACAGGCATGAAGGCATCTGCTGGGCAATGAAATAGAAATTCAGATATGGGTAATCTCCACTCTGTCACCTGTGACCTGTGTGACTGTGGCAAGTTATTTAACACTTCCCTGCCTCAGTTTCCACAGTTAAACCAGAGTTGCTACTCACCTCCCACCCTGCAATGCTACCCATGTGCTGACCCCTCACAACTACTGCTGAACTCACACTGCCCATGGTGTTTCATTCCTAAAACCAGCTAAGCATGTTTTCCAGCACAAGGAAAAAATGAGTCTATGATACCCTGCCTTGACTTACTTTGATTCTAGCACAGAAAATACAAGAGACATCTATATCTGTCCCTCCTTGATAGACAAACTTAATTAACCTTTGCTATTCTGTTCCAACCTATTCTTTTAGACAAAGGCAGTGACCCATAAACAATATGTTACCATCAGAATCTCAACTGCAGTGACACCTAGAGATATAGCCCTATCAGCAGTATTGGAAAATAAACCACTTAGATTAGCTCCTCCAAGAAATATGGATTGCATTCATGTCACACATGAGCTGTCAGAAACATTAGGATACTTTTAGCATAAATCTGTAGTGTGAAGGGTATGTTATGAATACAGTATATAATTCACTGCTTACACATAAAATTGGGACTGTCTTGGGTGACTTGCACAATGTGCATATATTTACACACACATGCACACATTTTACACTGACTTCTGGAGAGTAAGATTGCACTGTCTGTAAGAGAGACCGGCTTTTTGGAGGAAAAGCTGGGCTAGAAACCAGAAGCAGGTGGCGGAAGTTGAAAAGAGCCATCTTTTTTTACTAGGAAGTGGTTAGTCTTCAAACTCCTAGATGTCCTATCACAGCCACATTCTTCCTGATTTAATAAAAGATGATTTTTTCAAGTTCAGTACTTCTAAGAAATCCTTAAAAAACAGTTTCTTACATCACCAATATGAAATATTTCATTTTCAAATGGTAAATGTAAATCCCATGTTAGAAAATGAGTTAAAATTCCCCAGTGTCTCACAAAAATTTCTTTTTCCTCTAAACTAGTATAAGGAAATAACAAAAACATTGAGGGTCTAGAAGTGAGAATACTGGTTTGCCAAGCTGCATTAAAAGTTAAAAAAAAACCCAAAAAACCCTCAAAAAAAACCCACCAAAAAAAACCAAAAAACCCAACCAACCAAAAAAACCCCACAAACCCCTCAAAAAAAACCCAAAACCCAAGGAATAGCACGGAATTCTGAAATGTGTCCAAAACCTCCACACCAGCCTTAATCTTTCCCAGGAGCAGGATCCCTGGGGTTACCAGAGTAACAAAGAAAAAGCAGCCACTGGTCCCCAGGTGTGAGGGCACATTCTATATCTTGCTGATTTTTAATGGTTTAGCTGTATGAACCAGAAGTTTTACCATTTTTTTTCGTTGAGTTTTACTCACAATGAGTCCAGATTAGACTTGTGTTGTGGATCATGCACCAGCAGTCTGTCAGCTTAGAAAACCAAGCCTGACTAGATTCAGACAGATCCATCAAGGTTTTACTTCTGCTATGATAGAAAAGGCTGCAATCACCCCGTATTTTCCTATTGCAGTGAGACGCGTTTCAGAAGCATCAACTTCCAAGTACACTAACCCACTCTGACTTGCAGTACCTGTGTTGGCAAACTGATTTTACTGTTAATTGGATTGAACGCACACAAATTCCCACTGTAATGAGCAATTACAAGAGCTTCAAGGGAGACTCCAGATGCTCACACAGGACTGGAGTGAAAGGAGATGTACAGTAACCACCAAATCTGCTACATTTCCTCCCAGCCTAGGCTTGTCTCTTCCTCAGGTGCAACACCAGACATATCTGATTATCTGCCTTAGAGCTGTCAGGAGCAGCAGAATATAAATCACCAAAGGAGTCTCAACCAAAACAACAATCTTCATTATGCTTATCAAATCATGATGGATACAGCTTCTGGTATGACAGTATATAGACGAACAAAACCTACAGAGAAATACATAAAATATTTGCACCTCTATGAATGCACTCAAGCATGCAAACCTCTGCAAAGAACAAAGACTAATGAAATCTGACATTAATCTACATTAAAGATTCAGTGATTCAGTTTATTTGCCAATGCTCAATGATGCATTAATCCTCATCTCATCCCACACACACTCACATGTTTCCTCCCTGGCTATTCTCTCTTGCTCCCTAAATTCTGAAGCAGCAGACAGCTGGGCTGCTCAAGGCCTTGTCTGCATCCAGAAGTTAGCTTACTTTAAATATGCAATTTTCCCTGTCTGGTGAAAGTTATTCCAGGAGGAGTGAGCCTTCACCAAGTAAACTTGAAACAGCCAGGTGTCTTGTCTACCCAGCTTAAACTAGAATACCTTCCACTGAGCACACCAGTGACCTCTACCACCAAAGAACCCCCCTGTGAGCTCACACCTTAACAAACTGCCCTGATTTGGTTACAGCAGGCACTGCCCAGCTATGATTCTGGCAAAGAATCAAAAACTTTGATCAAAAGAGTTACAGCAAGACAAGTCAGATAGGAAGATTCACTCATACTGGAGTCTGGTTAAGAAAGCCTGTATATATGAAAAATAAATTCAGTCAGTACAAGAAGCCCAGCAGAATTCCCTGTGTAGGTAACAGCTATGTACTTCCTCTGGGGAGGATCAGCATACACAGGTTTGCCAGCAAAACCTCCTGAAGGTGTAAGCAAGGTCTGATTCCTCTTTGAGGACCATGCTTTGAATGAAACTCTCCTTTAATTCCTTACTGTGCTTGACATAAAAACTCATTAGTTATTCATCCTTCTCCATTTAATGTTAATTCTGTGATCTTCCCTTGCTGGTAACCTGCATGCACAGAATCGATGTTTAACCATGTGCAGCAGCTGAGACTTCGTTCCCCTTACAACAAACCATCTTCAGTGCCACACAGGGTTTTACAACCTCAGCATCCCTGCAGCCACTGCCATCAAACATTTTCTAGCCTAGCTCTCACTAAAACTTGTTATGATTATTTGTACAATGTTATGCTGTCAAAAGAGTATGCAAATCCTATGACTCATAATTCTCCCAGCAATAACAATTCTACTCGCAGATCAGTCTTGAGAAACAGCTTGTAGGTTACCTAACACTGACCTTGAACTACACTCAGCCCTACTGCACAGAAGTGGGTCCTGGTTTTAGGACATTTAGAAGCTAGGGAGACACCTCTTCTTCAGGCAAAAAGCAGCACCTTTATTCTCCCTGCACAGACATCAAACCAAAACAACACTGAGGGATCCCAAAAGGTTTGCCCTGAAGAAAGTGAAATCTTAGATGAGGCAGATAATTAAATTCACATGAAGGTGAATAGAATTGTGATATATCCCACAAGGGAAATCCACAGCTTTGAGCCTGCTGGTGGAAGGAAAACAGTCCTTTTTGACAACAACCACCTCTTTTTTTCCTTATTTACCTCTTCAGTATCTCACTAATTTGAGTGACACTTAAGCAGAAATTAGTTTCTGCAGGGCCTGAAGAGAAAAATAATGGAAGCTACGCAATTGTTTTTATTTCTTTAAGGGGTGTCAAAGGTTCCACAAGCAACAGGAAATCTCACAAGTGAGACACAGATTCTCTTAAGTCAAGAAATTTTATACAAATGACAGTACGTGACAACAAAACCATGAGGACACCACATCTTCATTCTGAAGTTTAACATATTTTAACATACTCACATAACTCTTTCTCAAATGTGCTATGTGCTAGCAGCAAGACATGTGCTGAAGATGATTGAGATGTAAACGTCTATCTAAAATACTCTGCCATACCAGGTTAACCCAATCAACTAAAAAGTTGAAAAAGCATTTGGCACCGCACCCCATCACCATGCACCAAATCCTGTAGCTTGCCTTGACTAATATTATCCTTGGTCTGGTGATCAAATCCACCAGCTAGAGACAATGAAATGAAAAGGTGTACCTTCATGTATCAACATACTGAGAGAATAAAGTTCTCACGGTGTGGGCTTGCACCACAGAAGGAAGAGAGACAGCTCTTTATCCCATATCCAGCTGTACTCATGGCAAAAAAAAGGACATGGAATAGTGATAAATGCTACAGTAATTGTAATCACCCTAGTGTTAGTTTCAGCTCCTTGGTATCAAAAATTAAAATGCCCTTTCAGAGCCGGTCCTTGTGCCAGAGAGACCTGGCTAGAGAAACTCTCTTGTCAGCAAACGGGATGACCTATCTGCTCCCTTGTGCAAGGAAGTTTGGTGGACATTTCATTGTTGAGTGGTTTCACAACACAGCCTCTGCTGAAGCAGCCTGCCCTCTCTTGAAGCTCTACAGAAGAGGTCTGCCCTCTCCTGTCCTTACACAAGGGACACAGGCATACACACACTCAGAAGGTACAGCCTTGCCAGTTCAATCTCTGACAGAAAAAGCATCTCTGCAGTCCAAAAGCAAACAGTCTCAGAGTCACAGCAATGTTTTCACTTTGCCAAGAATCTCCCACATTGGCAGATTTCCCCTTTTTCCAGTTTCTGGCTGGTACTGAGTTGGAGGCTACACTTATGAAGTCCTAGAGTGAGAGGGCTTGATTTGCTTTATATCCTAACTAATGAAGTACATGGAGCTCTGGTTTGAACCTCTCAGGTACTGCCTGTAAGGCGGACTACGCAAGTCAAAATCACAAGCTCTGGAACCGTCATGGCCAGAGCACACAATTAGCAATATGCCATGTCACATTCAACTGAATGCCACCAAAGCACTGCTCAACAGCATGCTCTCCTGGGTCACCTCAGTGCCTCAGATGTGAAACATGAAAATGAATGTGTTTCTGAAGACCAAAGCCTCCCAGAAACTACACCTGAGGCTCTCAGGATGTTATGTTGGGCAGTTGAGTTGGACTCTTTTTCTGGAAAACAATCCATAATCTACTGTGACATAATACTGTGAGATAAAATCAAGTGAGTGCCCTTTGTGCTTGTGGCAATCTATCTATACCATTATCACTGTCCAACTATGTAATTGCTTTTGTTGTGCTGCATTGCAACCACCCATCCTGTCTAACTTCTTTAAAATAGGTCCCAATGCCACCCTGGAATATGGTTCTGGTTTTGCATTGCCATGAAACCAGCAAACACGAGGTCAGAGACAGGCCCAAGAAACAACTTATTGTCCACCTCACTCTTACATGTAACACCTCTGTAAAATCATACCTGCCACTGTTTTCCTGACTGGCTTGGCATATATGTTGCTGGAAGGCTTCGAAGGCTGTTCTTCATGGCCGACCCTACAATCGTACCCCCTGTCTCACTTGAGGAAGGCTCACTGGCCACCGCCATCTGGTACTGGGAGTAGTTGTACAGGTTGTTGTAACAAGGATACAGGGATGGCTGGTAAAAACTGCTGTAGTAGGCGGAGTCCACGACCAACTCAGAAGTGCTCTCCAAGTGCCCTCTGCTGGGGATGGAAGGGATGTCCTGAATGAGCATCCGTCCCTCTGAAAAAGAAAAAAAAACATTACCTTTCACCTTCTGATGAGCTACTACTCCTCCCAAAGGCTGGGCATAGAGTGGTAAATAAGAAGAGGTACGAGTTGAAAGGGAAACACGGCTGGGTGTTTGATGGAAGCTCAAGTAGACCAACAACTACTCGAAGTCCAAGACTGCCACCTACACACACCACAGACTGCATAAAAGCAGACAAGACCAACTGCAGTTTAAGACAATGCTCTCAATCAGCACCAATTGATGGGGATAATGATATACATCATCTAATTCTGCAGTCACCTATTACTTTTTAACCTGTAACAGTGTGCCAAGTTTTTTTTAACTCTCTGGAAGTAGAAAGGCTCTAGCAACAAAATGACTCCTCCCAGCCAGTGTCCTGAAGGTGAGAGGACAATTCCTGAACATGCCTCTAGGAAGGGCAAACAGCCACAAGGTAAGAGAAGTTGCAGCTGGGAAGTACTGCTTGATCAGCCTAGGTGTCCCAGAAACCCATGTGCTACCCATGAGCAGTGAGGTCCTCAATCCTCGTCGAGCCTTCATACCTGAATTTTGCCCCTGTGTACCTACAAAATCACAAAGCAGAACAAGATCCCCCATCACTAGCAAAAAGGGAGGAGGAGAAGGGTATTGCTTGTGACTTGCTGCATCCACTCTAGTGCCTTCAGAACAGAGGTCAGCTGGCTGCACTCCCCACAGGCAAAGTCTGCCTCCCTGTCATTCCCTAAGATGGGGGTGTTTCTCAGATAATGTTTTAAGCCATGATTTCCCTACTCTACTGTCAATATTTGCAAGCATGAAAAATGGAAGGTGCTGTTGGTACTGCTGCACAGACAAGCCCTCTCTGACATGCAGTATCAGTTACATGGCCAAACCAGACACAAGCACAATCATGTATACATTTACATGTGAAAAAATTAAACATCTAAAACCGAATTTATAGGTTATCTGCATATCTGCAGCTCTGGTTCTAGTTTGCATAGAACCAGACCTGTAACCCTGACCTGTACCAGTTGACTCTAAGGAGCTCCTGCTTTTCCCATGGTGCTGTCCAACTGTTATGTGGAGGAGAAAAGAGAATGGCTGAAACCATCCTGATGAGCTTCCAAGAGCTATCAGTATGGACATGAAGGAGCATGGAACCCCTAAAAGAGATTTCAGGCAGGCTTAGCTTGTTTTGGATCTTTCTCTTGGTGTACCTGTATCTTGGTTACTTACCTGCAGAAGGAATAAGGCGTCATTCACCAGCCTCTCAGTCATGACCGTACTGTGTATTAGCTGCATGCTAAATGCAATCGTCAGTTTTACCAACTATTGCCATTTATAATGCAATTCTGTTTCACTTCTTCAGTGGTAATGAAAGCTTTCTGCAATCATGGATCATCTCCTTCCAGGTCACTAAATTACACAGTGCCCCCATTCTTGCTGACATTCTGTTGACATCAAAGAACTATACGTATTTGTTAGCAAAGAGTGTTCTATACCTCCTGTGTCTGACTTTTCTGCAGAACCAAGCCAGCTGGCCTTGTTTATCTGGAGTATTTCTCAAATTTGCACACAGAATAGAAGTGCCTGCAATGCCATAGAAGACTTTTCACAGTTTCTGCACTTTCATTTTTATAGTCTTTTTAATTGCTATTATTCTGCTTCTGGGCAAATCTCTTAGATCCTTTTGTCTGTGTCTTTGACAAAATCAGAACTCAGACCACTGGCACAACACAAGTCTGACTCCCCGCTGTAAATTTACCTCCCAAACAAAGATGCATTCCAATTGTTCTGCTTTACATGTTGCAAAAGACAAGCCAAAAGCAAAATCCTCCAACACATTCCTTGCTGGGATACAGATTTCACATGACAGACAAATGCAAGGCAGTTGTCTGCTGATTTCCTGACAGGGCTATATTACGCTGCACAAATGTGCCATTTCTTCCAAAACCTCTGCAGTGTCTTTCAATTTACAGTGCATGATTAGGAGGGCTACAGCTTAAAAATACTAAAAATACTAACACCAGGATGACGAGGTCTTTTTACACCTACATGAACTGGATGAGGGGATCAAGATTATTCTCAGTCAGGTCACAGACAACACTAAGTCAGGTGGGAGTGCTGATGGGCTGGAGGGCAGGAAGGCTCTGCAGAGGGATCTGGACAGGCTGGATCATGGGCCAAGGCCAATGGTGTGAGGTTCAACAAGGCCAAGTGCCGGTCCTGCCCTGGGGTCACAACAACCCCAGGCAGTGCCACAGGCTGGGGCAGAGTGGCTGGAAAGCTGTCCAGGGGAAAAGGACCTGGGGGTGCTGGTGACAGCAGCTGAACATGAGCCAGGCTGTGCCCAAGTGGCCAAGAAGGCCAATGGCATCCTGGCCTGGATCAACAACAGTGTGGCCAGCAGGGCCAGGGCAGGGATTGTCCCCTGTACTCGGCACTGGTGAGGCCGCAGTTCGAATCCTGTGTTCAGTTCTGGGGCCTTCCCTCCAAGGAAGACTTTGAGGTGCTGAAGCATGTCCAGAGAAGGGCAATGGAGCTGGGGTAGGGTCTGGAACACAAGTCCTGCGAGGAGCGACTGGGGAAGCTGGGGGTGTTTAGCCTGGAGAAAAGGAGGCTCGGGGGACCTTATCGCTCTCTACAACTGCCTGAAAGGAGTTCGTAGCCAGGTGGAGTTTGGCTTCTTCTCCCAGGCAACAAGTGGCAGGATGATAGGAAACAGGCTCAAGGTGCTCCAGTGGCAATTCAGGCTGGACATCAGGAAGAACTTTACAGAAAGGCTTGTTAAGTGTTCGAATGGGCAGGGAGGTGGCAGAATTGCCATTCCTGAAGGATTTCGGTAAACGACTGGATGCGGCACTAACTCTTATGGTCAAGTTGAAAAGGAGGTGATGGGTCAAAGGTTGAACTCCCTGATCTTAAGAAGTCTTTTTCAACCTAAATAGTCCCGTGATTCTGATTCTGTAATACATAGGAAAGATGAGCCACCCTAGGTGCCAGCAGCTAAAAGGAAGAGGGGGAGAAAGCATCAGGTTTTGTTGCGACTTTTGGAAAGGTCTTATGCACTACACTTCCTAACATGGGAGAAGATGGGCTAGGCTAGAATAGAAACCTACCCATAGCTATCATCCACCAAATCACATAAGCATTCCTGATGCTTCTGAGATATTCTAGTGGCTGTTAGTGCTACAGCTCCCTCCTGAAGAATAGCAGTGGGAGCATTCTGCTGCATTAAGGAGTAAAAATAAAATGCTTTTTGATCCTTCTTTTCTTTCTACCTCCCATCTGTGGTTTGGGCTACCATCATTTGGCACCAGAGGTGACAAAGGTTTGACTTGCCACCCATTTTCTTTTAAGTAGCTGCACAACATCCCCCAATGGTTCAGAGTTCAGGGCGGTTACAGACCCACCAGAAGTACCCTCTGCTTTCTTTCTGCTGTCTCACCGTGCTCTGTCTTTACACTATCATCAGCTGCCGTTTCCAAAGCTGGTCTACAGAGCTGGTTCATTCAGCTGCCCATGCACCATACGCATAAATCCCCAGGCGTCAGCAACATGGGGCATTTTTCTCTTACAAACCCAGAGCTATGAAATCCATGGTCCTCGTAACATCTCTGGTACACAACCCTTCTGAGCTGCAGCGCCACACCACAAGGATGTACCCCAGCAGATTAACAACAAAAACAGGAGCCAAGGGAAAAGGGAAAGTTCAAATGAAGGGCAAGACACATCCAGCTTCTTGAAGAACTAGGACTCCTGTGACAGCACTGGAAATACAGCCATAAGAGTTAATTTTCCCTAAATCCCATGACACATCATGCTTCCGAACACAGAAGGACAGATCTATAGGAATCAATGTCTGTAACTATCTAGCTGGGGTTCCTCTGGCTGGTCCTTAGCCTGTACCTGTAAAGTTAGACTCCTACCTACAGCCTCACCTCCAGCAGCTCAACCAGCAAAATGCTCCCTTCGAGGGAGGCTGTCTGCCTGTGACTGTTTTCTGTCTGCAAATAGAGAACACCAAGGCTAAGAAAGCAACTTTCAGCTGATTTCCTTCTTTCTTCCAAATGTAATTCAACACAGCTGAATGGCTCTGTTGGCAAGAAGAAGGTCCTCTCCTGCCTTGGAGCTTGCAGCATTACAACACCTGCACATGAGGGTGCAATTTTTGGAGGAATTATGCTCTCAAGAACGCAACCCCTGCTGCACTGCTGGGCGCCCACTCTGCCCCTCCACCTGCACTTCAAAACATGAGATCTGCAGCAGGAGCTGCGCTCATGCCTTTATTGTCTTCACTCTCTAGATGGAAAAAGTAGGAATGGCTCCTGGGCCTTTCCCTTGCTATTACACACAAATTTTAGTACTTTGGAAGTTGCATATAGGACACGATCAAATATGGGACTGAGCCTGTACAAGGAGGTATGGAAATTAGAATAAATTGCAACAGAAAAAGATAGTGGTTGAAACTCTCACTCAGTTTTTGGGACATCAAATCTACTATGTAGTGCCGTCACAGGCTCTCCATGTGTGAGCAACACTCTTGCAGCAAGACAACAGTACCCCTTCATGGAGCTGTGCCCTTGGATCTCTAAGTTCTTTTCTATGTCTGTACTAATTCCTGTAGAGAACCGATGCTACTTTTTTTGCACTATGTACACAGTGTGAAATATGGCCCACTCTTTCATAGAAGATCAATATGATGCACAATAAATACTGTTATTGATCTTGCAGTGGTGTAGACGACTCTCCAGCTCTATGGCATATTAATAGTAGTTAACCAGTAATTCATTTCAGGGTGGCTGGTATTTTCTTAAAGAAGGTGAGTACTCGGGGTCAGTTACACATATAGGTCTTTTACATTCAGTAACCTATGATGGGCTTCTGCCTTTGCTTAGCAGAGCACAGTGAAAAACACTGGTCCAGTCCTTAGCTAATGTAAACCAGTCTCAGACCATTTACTTCAATAAAGCTATGGCGATTTACACAAATTGTGGATATGCATGGCAAAATCAACGCAGAGGCCAGTATATAGATCATTTGGGAGGAGAATGGAGAAATGCCAGGTAATATACAGGAATTTCTATCATCATCTCTGTCTCACAGACGCAAATGTGTTTTTAAGGACACATACTGAGAAATACAAACACTGAAATCTGAAGGCTGCTGTCTAGGATTAGAGAAATTTTCCTAGGTGGAAAGTGTTCTGAATAAAACACCTCCCCACAGCAAAATTTCCAGCACCCCTCCCCCCACAGCAAACAGAGTATCTCAGCTGAAAGTGGGATAAGAACTGTTTAATTAACACACCACACAGTGGAAGGGGAAAGGGAAAAAGGGGTCATTAAACCTGAATAAACAGCTGATGAACTTTAGTGTCCTTTTCCTCAGGCGTAGCTTCCCCTTTCCGGGGTCCCCAAGGGGCCCGGTGGAGTCCCTCCAGTGGCTCCCTGGACGATTCTCGTCCTCTGTCCTCCGGGGCTCCTCAGGTTCTCAGATGAGAAAGCAAGTCGGGGAAAAAGGTCCAGAAAGCAACGAAAAACAATCCCAGGAAAAAAAACAAAAAAAAACCCCAAGCAGCAGCCACACCGGTGGCAGCAGCAACCAGCAGCAGCAGCTGACCCAAGGGAAAAAAAAACCCAAAAAACTAGTGTCCCTTCCTTCTCACTCCCCCGTAGAACAGTCCAGGGAAAAAGTTTTCAAAACATCCCGCGCTGGCAGAGCTTCTCTTGGCTGCAGGACACAGTTAAAGCTACAGAACCATATTTCTGGTCAAACATACAAATGATAGGGAATACAAAATATAATTTACGCCACCCCAGGACAGCTGCAGAAACGCATGGCATATTTTCTATTCCTGCTGGTACTGTTAAGAGCCAGTTTTGTATCTTGTTACAATATGCTGACAACAGTATTTTAAGTATGTCTGGGTAAGTCTCTGATACTGAGGTGAAATGACATAGACTCCATATTATTAGACTTTCTCAACATGTAGAACAGGGTGGTAGTAACAAAGTGCCCACTGGGAATGGTCACTGGACCACACAGAAATCTGGGGGAGATTATCAGTGAGCTGGGACAGATGCACACCAGGAACCATTTTATATATCAGGATAGCAGAGCCACATTTCAATGTCGGGGAGCATGCAGTAGCATGGTTCAATTTACTCATGTGGGCATTAGACATGATTAGTCTCCATCTGATTGTGTGCCTCAGAAAAGAGATTTCTATATGCATTGTGACAATTAAGAGAATTCCACTGCCCCCATTTTATTGGCATGAGTTCTTTTATAAACCAGTGGTTAACTGTTTTTATTTTTCTGTGTCTACAGAGACTCTGCACATACATGGCTCTGCCATCGAAAATACAGAGCTGTGACTATTCAAGTAACACACTGACTCAAAGAACAGGTAAGCATTGACCAGTGAGCAAAGTTCAGCTACTGATACTGTAGTTTTCAATTCAGAATGACTGTTTTCACCAGTGCAGTTTTAATACCTTCCCACAAGCCCTTCTGCAGCAGGGACAGTTATGCCATTAAAACACAAAAAAATTTTCAGTCAGGAAACACCTGCCTTCATACCTCAAAAGAACCTTGTATCTGTACCTGACAACTTCTCCTTGTTCAGTACCTAAAGACTGATACACTCCTATTAGCTGGTTTAGCAATATTAAGTCTTGCAATGCATTAGTTTAGTTCAATTCATAGCTGGCTTTGAGGTTGGACAGTAGCCTTGAACAAGGCCAGTGTGAAATCACTCCCTAACATCATAATCAGAAACTCTGGTACAATGTGTTTCTCCCACCAGACAATCATGACAGAGCTATTTCAGATGTCAAAGAAAGCTGGCACAATTACTTTCTGCTGAGAAACTCTGCCTCCCCAGGAACAAAACCTGCACGCTTGCTCTGCCTTTCAGAGGAGTATTTCTGTTCTCTTCCCATTAAAAGTTGTGGATTATCTTTGGTTCCAGCATTGAACTTTTAGCTTGATATAAAGTTAATGTGCTAGACAATGTTCATTTCAGGCAAGGCTGTGGGGTTGTGTAATTTTCTGCCACCCCCAAAAAAGGCCATTATCTGTAATTACCCATTACCATGCATAATTATTTCTTCTATTCTGGTCTATGGCCCCCAGGACTTCATGCTGTTACAGCTCACTGCATCATCTTATCAAATTTGTTAAGGAAGCTTTTTTGACCTTTTGAGCACTTGTCACAGCATATACAAAAGCCAGCAGTAAATTGTCTAAGCATGTAGTGTGTCATTTATTATTTGTACCTTGCATAGTGATACCATACAAAATATTACACAGGAACACCTTCCCTATTCCAACTCCCTGCTTTAGATAAAATAAGAAGAGGAAAGGGAACCTCTTCAGTAAGAGAAGGAAGGGGATGGGAAAAGGCTGGAGTCTCTCAATAGGAATTTAATGAACATGACAGCAACAAGCAGCTAAACCTGAACATCAAGCTCTGAAGAAGATGCCAGCTGCTCTCCTCTCCAGTGCCACCTTTTCTCTTTCTCCTTTCCCTCCACAGAGTCTATTTCATCTTGTTTTCCCAGCTTCATAATCTGCTGATCCCTGCCCTTTCACACAGAAGTCCGTTTACTGCTCCTTCAGTAAGCAGAACACAAAACACCCCAGGCCCCATTCACAGCTTTGGTTAATGCAGTATAGGCTCTTGAGAGACAAATT
Organism: Acanthornis magna; assembly: GCA_036785705.1. Lineage (NCBI taxonomy): Eukaryota > Metazoa > Chordata > Aves > Passeriformes > Acanthizidae > Acanthornis > Acanthornis magna. The sequence continues at coordinate 2,570,236 of JAWUZG010000121.1, forward strand.
TGGTCCAATATGGCCTTCACAAAGATTGTCCTTTATGGACACCGACGTGAGTGTGTAAAGAACCATGATTTTGCCTTCTCTGCTCTCAAAGCTCCCAGAAAAGGACCAGGCAGTGATCTGCATCCCAGCACTATCTGCTTCGGCTAACAGCTTCACTGCACTACAAGTCCACATACTATGTCCCTCTTCTTTGTAAGGGCACTAGAATTGGAGGTGACAGAGAAGTAGGGCCCTCAAGAAAACAGAAGAGCTAATGCCCTGTTATCCTGACTTTTGTCTTTCCCTTAGACCCTTACTTATAAATATACTTCAGAGGGTGCTTTATCTTAAAACCTCTCTTTTAGGTGTTTATATGTATAAAATTCTCAACTCACATCCCTATCTGCAAAGATGTATTGAAGAAATTATGACTTAGGGAACTGTAGTACAAAAAAGAGGTTTTAGTGCTTTTGAGCTGCATGGTAAAATGAACAAACTTCCCAAGAATCAGGAAATCTGACATAAGTTTTCTAACATCATGGCAAATAAAAGGAAACATCAAGGATCAGGTATTTACTTTGGACTGGAAGTGCACAGTATGAATTGCTGTAGCACAAGGTATGCAGTATTATGCCTTTCAAATCTGTCACTGAAAGCCTTCTCCCTAAAAGCAGACTGAGAAGATGGAGACCCTGGACTCCGAAAAGCAACCCTGAACTCAGATCCTAAGAGATGGCTACCCAAGGCACTGCTGTGAAGATAAAACCATTCTCTGTGTTTCTGCACAGCTTGCAGATCTCTGGCCCTTCACTCTGCTGCCTCTCAGACTGTGGGGAGGTGGAGACCACTCTGCAACCAAGACGAGCCAGCAAACATAGGTGACAAGAACGTCTGCAGAGCGGGAGGGGACCCTGTCCTGGAACCTGGTTTCTGAGACGTACAGGGCTCTTCTACTCTCACTCACCTATGGAAAGCCACATCTGCAGTACTCCCAATTGTTTCGACCAGAAAGTTTTTCCGAAAACTGTCTTTTCTTCCCTCCTTCAATGGCCAATGTTATGACCCTACCTTAAGCTCACACACCAAATCTGGTGGTTTCTTTTTCCTTCTTATTCAGATTACCTTCCTGAACAGTCCTGGGTACTCAGATGTGCTCTATTAGAAAGAGAGAGAGTGAAAAATATCAGGTACCAGCCCTATCAGACATGTAGGCTAACAGCAGCTATGTCTCCATGTTAGGAGTACGTAGCATAGCCAAAACACCTTATTGGCACCATGCCACAGTACCTCCCCAACCTTGCCAGAAATACACACCGTTCTTCTCAAAGCAGGAATACACATTTAAAACAAACAAGCAAACAAACAAAAAAAGGTCTAACAATTCTGAGCCTCTTGCAGGCCTCTGGCCTCTTCCTTGGAACTGAACTGTACAAGGACCAATCTATTCCACCTCTTTATCACGGCTATGCCTTATCACCTGCCAACTCCTACCACGCTTTTCACGTCCTCCCACCATAGCAAGACAACACAACTAGTCACTGCAGCTTTCCTGCAGCAGCTCTGACAACTAGGGCTGTATGGGTGTCCTGAAAAATCCCTTGCTAGGTGCACCTGCTAGACCAAGAGCTCAGCTGGCATCATCAGTGAGGAGTGGGCACAATGGCAGCAATGTCTGCAGGCACAGGGCAGGTGTACTGGGGTAGGAAATGGCTTCATCCACCAAGACACCAATATCTGCGCTCTCATGCTTCTCAAGGGTTACTTGACTGGAAGAACAATACTCAATTTCACCTGGAAAGAATGAGTATTTTTTTTCTCCCCTCTAGGAATAATTCCAGAGTGGTCTTTGAGCACAATGGCGTTTTTCCAGTTCCACTTCTGAAGGGCTAAACCAGTTCTAAGTGGGACAACAGATTTTACCAAAAACAAAATTTGCCAGGAAGAGGTACTCTAGCATAAACGTTATGCAACAGAGACAGCACATTTCAGGGAAAGTTTAGAGACCTCAGAATTAGGGTTATTTCCTATAGTCTGGTTTGAGCCCTATGGTGAATTCACAGGATTCTGCATCCCCAATGCAGCTCCTGTTCACAACATGAAACGTACCCCATAAAATGACACAGAAAACTTCAACTGTAGCTGGCATAATCTGGCAAAGTATAAGCAATCAGAACCATCATGCTGGAGATTAAATAAAACTTATCTAAGAGGATCACCAAAGTGTAAAATAAGCTGCTGACTTTTACACCAGTTACATGTTCTCTGGTCTTTTAATCATTCCTACATCTCCTGCCTGAGCTCTTCCAAGTTCAAGTCCAGGGGGGTGCATCTAGACCATGGCTACATCCTCATCAATAGCTACAAAGAGAAACCTAGTACGAACAGGGAAACACATGTACCTCCCTTGTCCCCTCTCCTAACCTTCGACTGGTTTTGGTTCACTGATACTATCCCTTCCAATATTCATTTTGAGCCCACTTTCTGGTATGCACCACATTCCCAGGGAAGAAGTCCCCTTAACACTATGTCCAGAACCACCGCACCAGCTTCCCATCACCACATAACTGCCTAGAAGGACTGTGCCAGTTTTCGGTCATCCTCTTTCATTCAGCACAGTACCCCCCAGGACCACCAGCTGTGCACTGACAATATTTCCTGGGGACAGACTTCTCCATGTTTCACTTCTGGTACAGGTTAAAATGGCTTTTGCTTGCACATGACCTGTCATCTAACCAAGCCTTCCTGCAGAGCACTTGTGTCTTCTGCAGGGCTTGCCAGTACTCGCACCTTTCTATCACCTACCAAACTGTGATGATGCCAGATTTCCTTCCAAGATACCAATGGGATGATTACAGCAAAGAGCAGGTCCCAGCGAGATGCCTTCAGAAACACAGAAAAGTATTAAGATTCCCCACACATACCTACATTTGCAAATGAGCAGGATCATTCTCCTTAAAACCATGTAACACATACAATACTGATTTTCTGTCAGTTCAGCTTCCTAACCAAGGTGTCAGGGGATGCAAAAATCAAATGCAGGATTTTTGATAGCATTAGTATGTCACTTCACCGAACAATTTTGTAACAATGGAAGATTACATAAACTTCTATTAATTCATGTTGTGTGAACATCCTTTAACAGCTGCATTTGTCCCCTTCTTGCATATTTCCGTTTGCTGTGGATTGTTCCACTATTTTCAAAAAACTGATGCCAGGCTGATGGATTTGCAGCCACCCACATTACCACACTTTTCTTGAAACACTGGCATGGTATCAGCTTTCTTTCAAGATTCAGGAATTTCCCCAGTGTTAAAAGACTTATTGGAAATCACAGAGTGGGTCAGGTTGGAAGGGACTGCAGTGGGTCATGTGGTCCGCCCACCCTGCTCAAGCAGAGTCATCCTACAACAGACTGTACAGGACTGTGTCCAGACAGTTCTTGAGTCTTTACAGTAAGGGTGACTCTACAGACCCTCAACCAAGTTGCATTTTTTTCTTTTTTTTTTCCCTAATACTGCATGGAGTCCTCCAGTCCTACGGATTTCAGCTCCTGCTGGAACTGAAATGTCACCATCTCCATATACAGCTATAATACTATCTGTCCTTTTCAAAGCAAGGATCAGAAAAAAAAATACTGAGCACTTCTTTCCATATTCCATATGTAGAGCTATTATTCCATAATGGGTGAAATTATTGTTAACTCAGTGTGTGTATTTCTAACACAATTTAAAACCCTCCCAATTTTAAGATTTTTTGTTAATTTTAATCTTTACACAAACCTGTATTTATTAAAAGAAAATGTGATTTGTGCGAAAAAAAAACCAAGGAGAGAGCAATTTCATCCAGAAGACTGCAGCCCAGCATAAGAAGTTTCTCAGTCCTACACAGAGCCCCAGTCCAGATCCAGCTAAGAGAAGCTGAAATACCTGATTACAGTAGAACTGGAGAAGGCACATTTTGTTCACATTTAGTGTACACTTAATAAAAATGATCTGCTGCAAACATTTACCATGAAACTTAACAATCCTCCTAACATGGCAGAAGAAATAAAACCTACAGAAAATAGTATTTTTATTTCCACAATTAATTTAAGCTCCAGGCCTTCAATAAGATATCTACAGCAGCAAATTCAACTTTCAATGTCTTCTGTCACTGACTACAGCAAAGTAGTCAATCTTTTTATGTGGGCTGGGGGGGCAATGCTTGTTCTTTCTTTTCTTCCACTTTTGGTCATTGTAACACATCTATAGTGATTGTATTCAAATCTTTATCAGAAAAAAAATTAATGGCTTCGGAAAAGAAAATATGTTCAAAATCTTTGAATACGGCTTCAAGTCTGTGACGGTGCTAGGCACTATTTTAATGCTTATATGTTTGTCCACGCTGAACTGAGACACCAGGATTATTTACGTATGTGAAGTTATTAGCATGTGTGACAGCTAACAGGATCAGGACCAATAAAATCAGTGCTTCAGAAGATTAGGAGCATGAGAAACAAGGACCATTTTCAATCCTCAGTATAAAAGCTGGGAGCATGACTACTGGGTGTGCATATCTATGTATACATGTTACTATTCACCTTGACACACATGATTTGAGAACAAAATTTACAAATATTTAACTCTTTGTGTTCAGACATCCAACATGCTACTAAAGTGAGTAATGGAGACAAAAGTAAACATCAAGACAACTTTAAAAAACAGAGGAAGAAATTAAAATTTATATGAAATTAGGAAGCAAACTAGATTTCTGGACAGTGATGGAAAACAGCCCAGACACCTGCAGGGGCAAAGAAGCCGATTCAGAGGCAGAGAAAGAAACTTAGTGTGGATTAAATCTAAAGGGATTTAAGTCATTAACAAGAGATCAAAGAAAACATTAGAAGGGAGGGAAAGCTTTACAAGTGTCTGAGATAGGAGACCTTGGAAGAAATATGACTAGGATAAAATCACTATGGCTTACACTAAAAATAATAAAGGGAGTAGGATGATGGTTGGAATTAGCTGGAGTCCATGCTTGGTTATAAGCTATTATAATGACAGAAACCCAAAAGGTTTCTAAAACAGACCAACTAGAAATAACAGGAGGGTTTTTTCACTCTATCAAATATGTGATGCAAAAACTAGTATCAGGAGTAGTGAAAAAACACTGCAGACTCTCAGCAGGCCTGAGCGAGTAAGCAAGAATCACACAGACATGCATAACTTTTGTACACGACTGTCAGTGTTGCATGGATGCAACAACATCTGCACTCACAAAATCTGCTTCAATGCAAATGCAAATTGATCACTAATGACTGCTGTTTGTGCATAACTGACAGAAATGCAGAGTGACCGGAACTACAGCAGCTTAACATCTGCTGAGGTTCAGTTGTGCCAATTACTACGGACATCCAAAGCAGCAAATAGTGGCTTATTCTGTAAGCAAACAAATCGTATGAATGAAGACTGGTGACGGCAATTAAAAAAAAAAAAAAGAAAATCAGACATCCAATCTCACTGCAAAGGAAGTGAAGCTCAGTATTTATTTGACTCTCTGTAAGCTCTTCAAGAAAACACAAGACTAATGTGAAGGAATGGTATTTGTTATTTAAGTAACAGAGCTGTTCACAACCCTGATTAAGCCTAGCAGGTACTCAAACTCAGAAAAAAGCTTAGGAAAGTTCAATAAAACAGAGGAATTAGAAGAAGCATATAATAAAGCATTCCTACAAAAGAAACCTTCAAAATTGCATTCTAATTCCCATGTCATTAAGTGACAAATCTACTGCAAATGGAAATTGGGCAAACAGGCTGAAATAGGAAGTTAGTTGATAAATTAAGCAAATGAAAGAAGTCTTCAAGGTACAAGAAAACATGTGAAACAAAACGAGAAGCAAGCAATCAAATCAGCGCTCAGTTAGGGAAGCGTGCAGTACTCCTCACTCCTCACATCTTTTCTTTAAAACAAAGAGCCCCACACATCCAGAGAAGTTAAAATAACTGTTTCAAGGACATGGAAAGGAACAAGAGGTTAGCTGCAGATAGTGTAATAATGTGCCCACAGAGAGTAAATTCTTAGAAATTCCTAGTACATTTTCTGCTCCTGCTCCATTCCTTATCTCAGTGTTCATAATAACAAATGGAAAGCACAAGGTGGCACAGATAACTCTCTAAACCTGAATGCACATATGCAAATGCCAGTGTGACAGAGAGCCTTCCAAGGCACAAAGAACAACAGGATGTGCTGACCAGCCCTGCTGCCTTAGGTGGGAAGAAAATCTGGTGCTAGAATAGTGTACATGGCAAAGTCTGTTCAGCACACAGCAAACACCGCTCGGCAGCTATCTTGCTCTAACCATAGCCCTACATCTGGAAACCCCATATGGTGTGAGCAAAGTTGGACAGCAAGATGCTGAAAACACATAAAGCCCTATAACGAAATGTTTTCGAAAATTAAAAAAAAAAAAAAGCCCTAAAAAGAAGTCTACTCCAAATCCTTTTGGAGAAGAAAAATCTCTTCTGAAATGTGAAAGAAGGACAGAAGTAACTGCTGTACTTCCTGTTGTTTTTTTACCTCCATCTCAGAGCTGAGCGGCCTTTCTCAAAGTAAGAAGTCTGGGTAGGTCATGATTGGTCCCTGGCACCCTTGCTTCCTTGGCACGCTGCATAAAACTCTCCCCAGCCCCTGCCTCTGGTGAAGACAGCCCTAGACAAGATTTGGAGTACCACCTGCACAGAAACAAGAAAAGCAATCTTCTCAGAGGTTTTTCCAAATCTGCTTCCAATTCTACTTGTTTTTACACTTCCAGTGAAGCTTCACTTAGGACTGAAAGCCTGATGGGAAAAATAAAACTTCTTAATTCAGAGACTTTGAGAACTGCCCCTAGTTCTGCCTTGTTTCACCTATACGAAAGAAATACCACTCTTTCGACAAGAGTCGGTGCCTCACTGAATAAACATGTACAGCACTTTAGACATTAGCTCAGTTAAAACACAGGCACGTGCACATATGTGCATGTGCAATGCTGCAGTAAGGAATATTGCTTGAAAAGAGGAGCAAGGAAAATGCAAGGTTTGCAAGAGAACTGGAGAATTAACTGGAAACATCTAATCACGGATGCAGAACCCTGTAACGTTATGATTTATTTAACACAGTCAAACAATGGCTAGAGGCAATGAATCATATAGGAGATGACAAAGCTGCAGGAGATTTCCGTCATCTACTTTAACCTGCACGTTGATCAGAGTCTACCCCCATATTAATCATTTGAGATCATAATCTAACATACTCCTAAACACCTCTCCTGATTATGCTTCACTTACCCCCTTGTCCTTATGCAGGTCACTCCATTGCTAATTGCACTTCTAGTTAGGAAAAAAAGTGTCTAGTGTCTAATTTAATTTTGCCTTTTTTAGTTTCAAGCCGTTGCTCCTTGTTATGCTGTCTCAAGCACTGTAAATAATCCCTCCCCCTCCTCCATATTATTACCTCTCAAATATTTATAGACTGTTTATATCCACCCTTAGTCTCCTTTTCTACAAGCAATGCATCATTTTTGTCATACTTCCCTCTATCCTTTCAGATTTACCTATGTCCTTTTATAATGAGATGCTCAGAACTCCTCTACTGTTTTCCCAAGTACAGTGAACCCAAAGCAGCAGAGAGTAGCTGAAATGCCCACCCCTTCTTGCTTCACAAGCACGGCCTTTTAACACTACACAGCTCTGAGCAAAACATATTATTCCGACAGGAACTGAAAATTACAAAGCCACAGCCACCACACTGTGGAGTGCTTTATTCATTGCATACTTGTATCAGTCCGGAATTAAAAAAGCCTATTAAAGGTAAGTTTTACCCTATATCAAGGAAAGATTGTTCAAAGCTCCCATATTTACTTAGTTCAGCTTGAAAGAAATTTAGTGAATAAGAAAACTACTATACAGGCAGAAGACCACCTCCAGCAACTGTTTCCCAAGACAAAATCTAACTTGTGCTATGGAAATCATGCCAATCCAAGAGACGCAAGTCCAAGCCCACAATCTCTTATAAGAGTCACATGCAAATGTGAATCTTTTTTTCTCAACTGCAATGAACTGGAGAAAATCAGATGACGATGATGATGATGATGATGATGATGATGGATTAGTTATTCACAGGTGAAGGACGCAACACTTCTCTCTTCGCTAGCTGCTACAATCCAGTAAAGACAGGTCATGCTTAACTATACTCCTTACTTTTGAACAGAGATTTGTTGGCTGTGGGAGAAGCCAGGAAAAAGCACCAGGAAGCAATGGAAGGAGGTGGCAGAACCAGGAGGCAGCCAGCAACTAAAGCTGGTAAAGAAGCAGCCATGGGTGCAGCAGGAGAAAATCATCCTTAGAAAGTAACAAGGAGACCAACAGAAAAGGGAAGCGCAGGAGGATGGACTGGTAACCACTGCAGACCCACCAAGACCTCTGAGGGCATGCAGTCATGATGTTAGCCCTGGCACAGGCAGGCAAAGCAGCTAATGCCATCTTCTTACTGCTCAGCCTTGCTGAGACTGCTGCCACCTGAACTATCAATCCCCTCCACCACCTGTCAACCCCTATGAGGCTAACTCTCTGTTAAAAAAAATCTACCATTGAGTATTACTAGGTCAAAAGAGTCAGGATTTCTTTCACAGGCTTGCAAATGCTTATCAGTATTTGCTGGCTCAATGTAAATTTCAGTATGTTGACATAATACCAAAACAAGGAAGCAGAAATTTCAGAGATTCACAGAACAGTTAGTTTGGAAAGGACCTTTGGAGATAAGCTGGCCCAGAAGCTACTCATACCAGAACCAGCCTCCCAGTTGGATCATGTTGTTTATACACCATCCAGCCAAGGTTTGAGTCTCCCCAAGCATGAAGGCTCCACAACCTCTCTGGATAACCTGTTTCAACCCCTAGGCACTCCCACAGTGAAATGCCCATGGTAGCTTTCTTATGATGAGTTGACTAAAATGAGGCTTTTCTGAGGAAACGGAAATTCTGAAAGCACATGACACTATACTATAAATACTTTTAAAGAACTTCCTTTCAAAAAGAAAATTTCTCACTTTTTTTAAACCAGGCTATGATATCTTTCAATTATAACAATTGATTTTTTTTTAATTCATCACCTATGGAGCACAACAGCTGCAAGATCATGGCATCAATTTTTGAAATCACAATACAGTGATCAAAAAAGTAAAGGAAGAGTAAAGAAGGCATGGTAGGGTTTTCACAGACAGCTAGGGCACTACAGATTCAAAGGGATCTTGGTACTACCATACATTAGGCATTGTATTACTGATGATCCCAGTATAGTCTGTATTTATGAGCAGATAAAACTCCTATTTGTCAAAGAGTTTCAAAGTGAAGGCAGCACCTTAGAGAAAAACAGAATACTATATTGTTTCTGTCATACATAATAAATGTAACAAAGGGAAATAACAAATACAAGCTTACTATTCACAATTGCTGAAAATTATGTTTGTCAACAAGTGATACTAGGAAGGCACCTGAACACTGCTGTCACTGCAAAGACAAGGAAACTACCACAACACAGCATGGGAGCAGGAGCTGGCATTTTGCATCATACAGTAATCCCATCTATATTGGATGCTTCTAAATTGGGCCAACAACAGTACCGAGCAGCAGAAAGAAGGGGTGCTTTCCAGCACCTTCCAGGCACTTGGTGATGTACATTGCAGCCACTCCACTGCCAATGCCAAACATGACCTTAGTCTGTGATGAGGACCAAATATAATGAAGGAAAGGTGAAATGTATACTCCTTCCTTCAGTGTTAGCAGCTTTGTTTTTTACAGTAAACTCTAAGGTTTGCCTTAAGCACCACATTTGCCTCCCCTCTCTGCCCCCGGTGACTTTCAACTATTAAAATGGCAGAGGCTCTGAATTGGCACAGACCAGTGAAGAATACAGGTGCTATAAACTGAGCATGCCTGAAAAGCACATGCTAAATGCTTCACCATAGTCTTTCCTACATTTTGCACATCTGTTAACCTAACAAGATATACTTATCCTACAGAAGGATGGACAATTACTTCAAATGTCCTGGGATAACAACTTTTGCTGCTCTGTACAATTAAATGGCTTTTTCTTTCAGAAACCTACAACTTTTTAAGGGAAAATGCACAGAAACAACAAATTTTGTCTGTAAGACATCCTACTAATGACCTGAGACCATGGTCTGCTCCCTTCCAACTACCCTGCAAATTCCCAGTTTGCTTTTGAGTGGAAAGATACACTCCATCCAAAGTAAACATGCTTCACATGGTTAATCCTCAAACACCTATGCTATGATCATGATAATTTCATTCTTTTTTTTCAAAAACAGCATGCCATAATGGAATCTGAAAAACTGCCTCTGGTCTCCAGGTGTCACACTATTTCTGATCTGCTAATAAAATGGATACAGCAAGCAATGACTCTCTCTGGCGCTATGTCTGATTTGTGTGACTCCTTCACACATTACTCCTCTGCTGGCAAACAATGCTCTGTGTGATAGGAGTCCAAAAGAACTGCTCTCATGAAGCCAAAAACCTTAGAGGAGGAACAGAACTGCCACTGTCAAATCACCTCTTGCCCGATCTCATGTGAGTCATATAGAACATGCTGCACTCCCAGGAGCTACCGCTTCCCCTCCACCCCCACCATGAAGAGTTTCACTTTCTCTGGTTGCTTTAGTAATTACTATAAATTCCTGAAAAATCAGCACCTCAGCCTACCAACCTGAGACAACGGCAGTTTTGGGGTCTCTCATTTTGCTTGCAGTTTAGGGTACCAATAAAACAGTAACACAGCAATATAAGAATCCATCAAGTACCTGGTCCCGAAACAACCCAACACCAAAAGCAAGAACTTCATGTCACATGGCAATTTCTCAACTAAAAAAAAATTCTTTATATGCTAAAAAAAAAAAAAACAAAAAAAACCAAAAACGCACAAGGATATTTAGGCTGTATTCCTTACCAAAGCCTGCTCAGACATCTGATAAAGCTACCCTGCAGGTCTGGATAAACGCAGAGCACCTTCTCCAGCTTCAGAGCCAGCATGCAGTCACTGGTATCAAATCAAAACCCATGGGTACTTACACTGCTCTCAACTGATGAACTTAACAAAATTATTAGAGACATAACATTATTTACACAGTGTAGTCACTTCTGAGCTAAGCACAAATGTCTGCTGCTACTGAGGTGCCTAAGAGCAAAACTATGAACCTGATTTCCTATTCATTCACAGATGATTCCACATTCCACACAGTCACCAGAACAATGTGGACCCTGCCTTGATTCTTGACTGAAATCACATCTTTCTAGAGATGAGGCTGTGTATTTCAAATGTTGTCACACACAAACAGTTATTTAGTAGATGGTAGTTATTTAGTAAAATGCTTGAGAAACAATGTATTTAAATTGCTCAAAATCCACTGTAATAAAGATGACTGCTATGACAAAAAAATAGTCAAACAATTCAAATTACTTTAAAATTATGCATTTTTATGCTTTTAAGTCCTTATTCAAGCATGTGAATCACCTTAAGCTTGTTTGGTCAATGTTTTTCATTAAAAGACCATAATTTATTCAATTAATTAGCAGTTATTAAAATGGAATTAATAAATTAAATACTGTCATTTAAAAAACTTTAAGATCAAAGCTTAGGCTAGTTTTGTCAACAGCAAAATTATTTCATTCTTTGGCCTTTCTGTGTAAGCAAGGATCTTCTTGTTCTCCTGAGTTACACACAACCTCTATACATTACTGAATATACTACTTTAATCTTTAGCCAGCTTTTTCCATGTCGATAGACAAAGCATGCAGTAATGCAAATACAAAAGGAGTAACTGCATCAATTCAAAGGTGACACTAACATAATGAAAACAAAAAAGCTAATAAAAAGCTATTTATTGCTTTATTAAGCAGTTCTTTTTAAAAGCTTCCCAATGAAATTCCTCTACAATGGTCTGAAACTGCCTGTCTGCACTAGGTCCAACAAATCCATCTGACAAGACTTTTAATGGCCTGCAAAACAGAATAACGTCACTTGACAGATACACATATGCACTGTCCTTTTATTAGTTAATGCAAGGCATTGCCCACTTTAGAATCATCTTTTTAACTGGCAAGTATATTGACCTGTATTACTGACATATGTATACATTATTAAAAATGAATGGAATTTCCTTTTCCTTTTATTTGTATTTGTTTGCTTTTTCCTTTTTTCTGTCTATACACAAGAAATCAATTACATCAGCTTCTTATACACAAGAAATCAATGACACCAGCTTCTTTCTTATATACGTTCAATTGCTATATCTGCCAGGCATAGTTAGAAAAGGGAAAAAACAATTTGCATAAGAAAAAAAATTGCCTACTGTCTTCACTTGCCTAGCATCTTCAAGTCCCACCTGTGCTTAGCCATACTTTCACTGAATCTACAAACAAATACTGGTTTTTGTTATTGTTTTTTTGAGTTTTGTTTTACAAGTGTTAAATGCAATACAATAAGCTGTAGTAAAAGAGAAGGACTACATCAGTACTTCGTAGTTCATCACACCATGCCACACAGAACCAATGTGCGACCACCTCAAGTCATATAAGGTTGGAAGATCTCTGCTGCTGACATCACCTATGTATCTGGCTTTACTGAGAGTTCTGAAAACTCTCCAATTTTGAAGAAGCTACGCAGACAGCCAAAACCCACTTACCATGACTCTGGCAGGAGTCCATGTTTTGGGACAAAGGACAAAAACTTACCGTAATTCTCTACTTGCAGTCACACACTCTATTGAATTTTATTAGAGCACCAGTCTGTATAAAAGAAATTTTGATTTTCAAGTAATAATAATCATCAGTTAAAATATGAAACACTGATACTAGATTCTTCCCTTTTGCTAAATGTACCAACAGTACAACACTGTTGTTGGGGAGAGGACTTTCCATAACCCTGTCATTGCAAAGAGGAGAACAAGTGCCAATAGCAAGCATAAGCAGTGTTGGCCACTGCTTGCCAGCCAGGAGCATCGCTCTCTGTACATTACCTGATGGTGTACTAGCTGCTGTCATAGCTGTACTTGTCGAGTGCATTGGGCTGCTGCTTTCCAGTGAGAGGCAAGAGCCGCCACCACTGTTCTTCTTAACGAACGTCTCAGGGACACTGGGCAGGGGCACTGGGTGGCTGATTCCCAGCTCCTCCTCCTGAGCTTGCTGTCTTCTTAGTGCAACCTGGGAACAAAAGACAAAACTCTGCATGCTCTGTAGTTTTGAGCACAATTTACACTGGCAACAATGAAAGACTCGGGTTCAAAGCTGTTTTTTCACTCTTTGTACTCTGAATAGTGTTGATTGTAGAACCATTAAGACTGGAAAAGACCTCCAAGATCATTGAGTCCAATCTTCAACAAAACACCACCATATCGACTAAACGACAGCACTAACTGCCAGGTCCAGTCATTTCTTGAACACCTCCAGGGATGGTTTTTCCAGCACATCCTTGGGCAGCCCATTTCAGTGTTTGACAATCCCTTCCACTACGAAATTCTTCCCGATGGCAGCCTGAACCTCCCCGGCCCACCCTGAGCCCATTTCCTCTTCTCCCGTTACTGGTTGCCTGGAAGAACAGTCCAACCCCCACCTGGCTACAACCTCCTTTCAGGCTGCTGCAGAAGGTCCCCCCGAGCCCCCTTTTCTCCAGGCTAAACAACCCCAAGCTCCCTCAGCCACTCCTCATATAGCTTACTCTCTAGGCCCTTCACACAGTCCAGCCAGCGGGTAGTGGAGGATATACAGTTATCTAAAACCAGCCCCTTTTTGTGTCCAAGCACAGATGAAAAAGCCTATGAAATGCTGGTGACAGACACATCTTCGTCCACCGAGGCCAGATGAAGATGTATTACAGCTGACTACACTCCCCCAACACAGCTGCTCCTGGGACAAGCACACTGTACAAAGTGTAGTCACTACCCTCCTCTCTGCTGCTGGGATTAAGAAGTTAGACTGCTTGCAGGGTTCTGCTGTGGCTCTTATAAAGCAGCTGCTCATGAGGGCTTATACCTGCAATCTGCTGCTCTCTCCAGGTTCGCTGCTGGCTCTTTGACGGAAATGTTGTCCTTCAAGGAAATTTCAGCATACAATGCACTGTACACAGAGAACCATTATGGAAGAAGCATGGCAAATGTAGGGTACCATCATGTAAGCATCTCAGACAGCATCACAAAGATTGCAGATATCTGAGCAGGCCTGGAGAAGCTGGAGCTTCCCATTTCTTTCCCAACACTGATCATGTCCCAAAGCCTAGCTGGCACCAGCCAAGCCCATAGAGACTACACAGCCTAGACATGGGTGCAGACAAACCATATTCAATGTTTACAGACAGCCCCTTCTGCCTCATCTGAACTAGTAGATCTATTTAGCACATCTGTCTGCCCATGCCACATGCTTCTAGGAGGTATATATGACACTGCTACAACTACCTATCCTGCTACTTGTCAGGTGACTGATTTGCATCTTTAACTGAACCCTGGAAATCCGTTCCAGATTACAGACTGGAATCCTGGGCTTTTCTTGCCAGAAAGTCTCCTGGGTATCTTGGACATCCCTACATTTCCATGTTCAACAGCAACACTTTCCTAATACAGATGCATAATACTGCTAATAAAAATTAGTATTAGCCCTTGAAACAAGAGACATCCCAAAGAGAAGGTGCAGACTTGCAAACACCACTCTGACTTCGCAAGCCAATAACCTTGACCTGTAAAATTCCACCAGCATCAAGAGGCTTACTGCAGAAATATATCAAAAGGGGGAAAGACAGACTTTCAATGTGTAACTCCTACACAGATAAGGTTTAGCTAGGGAGGCTTTCAAAGCCACTTTCAAATACTAGGCAGGGAAGAGAATACCCCCAGGAAGGGCCATCACTAGAGCATGCTGAGCAGCAAAAGAGTCTGTTTTGGGGGCACTTGCACAGGGAACACTGCACTTTGTGCTCCCTTCCCCGAAGCAGACAGCAAAGGGATTCACGTTTATTATTCCATGGTTCACACCAGGTAGAGAAAGTGCGTGTAACTTCCGCTAACAGCAATTTCTGGACTGCCATACCACCACCAAGAAGGAATTGTTTAAATGAATGAAAACTCACTCCCAACGAAAACTGACGACGTTTTATATACCTGCACTGAATAACAGAATAACAAAGTGTGGAAGGATTTAATCCAGGGCTGCTTAGGTTTTTAAAACCTGTTAGCCCGACACACATTTTACGCAGGATCCCGAAGCTCTGAGCGCACAGGAGGGGCGAACTGATGGGTGGGTCCGGTATCACCGCCTTTACTAGCACCAACACCTTTGCCACTCTGCAGGGGATCGTTTGCACTAATGACGCCGTGCCATGCCCCTCGCAGAGCTCAAGTACTCCAGCAGCCATTACACGCCCAGGACTCCCCTCAGAAAAATTTGCAAGATGAAGATCCAAAGGGCTAATACAGCCCTACACGGACACTGCCAAAGAGTTGTGACGTCAGCGAGACTATCCAAAGAAAAAGTTATTCCTACTCTCAACAGGATGCCTTAGTTCTCTTAGCCCGCAGAATACGAAGCCCTCGTTGATGAGATGACCCACCTACACAGCTATTTGCAGAGCTGCTACACACAAAACTTGGAACAATGCCGTTAAAAAAAAAACAAAAAAAACCAAAGAACAATAAAAAGTCAGAAATGCGCTCATCTGAAGCCACACAGCATCAGGAAAAGCAATTACACCGAATCTGAAACCACCACCGCAAAATATTCTCGATAAGAAATTAATTGGCTAGATTATTCATTATCTACTTAAAAGCAAGGTGGAAAACGGCCACTGACGGTAGCATAGGTCCCGCTCCACGCAGGTTCTCCAGCCGCCCGTGGAGCTGTCCACGGGACTAGGCGGTACCCGGCTGGGGCAGCGGCGCTCGGCCATGCCCGGGGTGCGCAGCTGAGCGCTCACCACTGCCGCTCGCCCCGACGGCAATCCTCCGCGCCTTCGGGGAATCTCCAATTTTTAATGGGGGAAAAAAAATTTAAAAATTAAATAACTTAAGAGAAATTCAGCTATAAGTCTCACTAACATAAGAAGGCGGCGGAGTAACTCCTGACTCCACTCCGGGGCAAGGTAACCCGCGGCCGCAGCCTCGCAGCGCAGCGCACCTCGGCGCGGCCGCTTGGCCCCGACGGGCACGGCACCCCGGCGGCGGCAGCGCGCCGGGCGGACAGCCCACCCCGCTCCGGACACAACTCACCTGCGCTGCCATGACGCGCTGCCGTTCGGCGATCAGGCTGCACTTGTTGCACTGGCAGTCCCGCCACATGCAGAAGCGCTTATGCCCTTTCAGCGGCGAGGAGTAGCCGTGGTTGCGGCAGCGGGCACACTTGGGCAGTCGCGGCCGCTTCTTCCCCGCTGCGGTGGCGGCCCTGTCCGCCGGGGCGGCCGCCATGCGGGCCGCCGTCTTCCCGAAGCTGCTCGCCTTGTCCCCCGGGCCCGCGACGTCCGGGGGCTTGCTGAAGGCCGGGGTGTCACTGGGCATCGCAGCAGGCGGGGGGCAGCCGGGAGAGCGGTCGGCACGGTTCCGTCCCGTCCCGCCACCCCGCGCGTTTTGGCGGGCAGGCAGCACCAGGCGGGCGTCGCCCCTCCTGCCGCGCCTCCCCCACCCTTGGCTCCGGGGGTTCCGTACGACCGCGAAATTCTTGCTACCCCGAGTGAGCGGCTGCCCTTTCCTCCGCGCTCCTCCCTCCCCCACCAGGCCGGCCTGTGGCGGTAAAGGCGGGCCCCGTCCAGGCGGGTCCCCGTCGGATGCGCGATGGGGGGGTGGGGGTGCGGGGCTGGCCCGGCCCGAAGCCTGGCCGCGTGGCGCAGAACCACGGGTTCGGTCAGTCGCGGTGCCCGCAGGTCCCGCACGAAGGACGCCCCGAACCCCGCTCGGGGCGGCTCCGCGGCCGCCCTGCGGCCTCTCCCACCTTCCCTGCCGGGCAGCGGCCAGCGCAGGCCGTGTCCGCGGTGGTGATGCCCGACGAGGTCTGAGACAGCAAAGCGGAATCGGTCCAGAGAGGACATTTTTAAGCCCAGTGGTCCCCTGGGTTGGGCAGGTCAAGTTTGAGCAGGCGACCAACATGGCCTGGCCCAGGGAGAGGTGTGACGCCCAAAGAAAACACCCAAGTTGCCGCTGCTCAACTGCTTTTTATTGTGGGGCTTCTGGCTTCTTGCTGGACTGCATCCCCCCTCTACAGGTTATCTCACACTCGCATCCCGCAGTGTGTCTAAAGACACCTTGATCAATTTCTGCATGGCCAGGTGATCCCAGCAGGTACAGGGGCAAGTGAGAGCACGGTGATAACTCAGTAGCCATCACCTCCGGAGCTGGTGTGGGTGGCAGAGCAGCTGAACTCTGCAGGGGAAGACAAGCGAAGATGCTTTTTTTTTTTTACATAGGCCGCCCTTCCAGCTTGGCACTATGTGATTTATAAATGCATGCAGCTCTACAGATATTATTTACAGTATTAATATTTCCTCTGTTACACCTTTAAATCTTTCTGGGCTCAACTTTAGATGACGCTATCTTCATGCTGAAATGAAACTATTAAATTACATCTCAATCTAAGATGAATGACAACTGTCAAATGAGTGACTCAACAGAGATGAAGCAGAAAGCACCTGAGATTATGTGAGGCTGATTTATAAAGATTGCATAAAGATTTCTATAACCCCAGCTTCATGACTCAGCATATCAGATGGCAATAAGTTACAGTAGGTAGAAATTTATTTCTGCTAGAAGAAGCCAAGGAAGGCGTTTCTTTCTTTGTGATCAGCTAACTCCAAGCTAATTCTGCTCAGACTGAGCCTCTGTGCTGGAAACACAGAGTGCCTATCACAGCCTGAAGAAAGCCCCAGATCCTTGCTGCTTGATGCCTTGCATTAGCTTTTAATAAATGACGTTTAAAGAACTTTTTCCTTTATGGTACAACATTGGAGGTGGTACAACATGGTGCTTTCTGTCCTCCAGAGAGACCTCATTCAAACACTCCTGTTAAGCCCCAGTCGCAAACAGTCAGTCCACAAGAGCCCAGCACAAATGGTGGGGACTTGGTTATGACCATCATTCAAATTGCAGAAACTGAAAATCTTCCCTTGCATCACTTTGCTGGGATTGACGTTTCCGATGTCAGTGGGTCAAATCAGAGGGTTTTTGAGATATTTTTGACTCTGACAGATCATTTTATAGACTGTATCCCCGGGGCTGGTTGTGGATTCCCAAAACCGCCTTAGCTGCAGGAGTGATGAGGGATAAAAGATAAAGCGTGCACGCTGCCAGTCTGCATTGTTTGAAAACATTGACATGCCCATAAACACTCTGGACATTTTGAACAAAATATCAAAGACAGCCAGAGGGAGTCAAGCAAAGGAGGGAAGCCATGCCAGCACATTCCTCAAGGCACTGATAGTAGCTGAGAAGCTCCTCAGGGTTGAACTTCAGTGCTTGCCTGCAGCTTTGGGTGACTTGGCTGCCCTAGAGCCATCAGTTTAGCAGAATAAACAGGTGTGGAGCTATCCTCATCCTCCAGCTATGTCAGTTTACTCACATGAGTCATCAGCTAGATTTCAGCTGGTTTACTTGTTGAGTAGTTTCCCATGCAGACATATTTGCTGGAATGACAGACATCATCACAACAACTAAAATGCTTGAAAAGATACTTCAGGAAGAATCCAGTAGGTGGCATAAATAAACCATGCATTTTAAAGTTGGTTTTTTTTCTACTTTCATCTGTACACTTGTGCAGTTCTCTTCCTTTCATTCCTTATTTTAATCCTTTAACTTACAGGGAAGCTGAAATTTTGTCACTTGGCTCTTAAAACGCAATCCCCTGGGCAAAGTTTTGTATTCCAAGCATAGGATTTTCTCGATGCTTTTTGGCAGCATATGGATTTTTGGGTTGGTTTTTCCCCCCTACTGCTATATTTATGTTTCTAACAGTTTCTGTTTTCAGGTTATATGTCTAGAACTGTCTGCACCACGACAAATGGAAAGGGTTTCTTATTGGGCATATATCTGAACCCAGACCTTGCCTTGAAATGCTCAATATTCACAAGATTTTAAAGTCAGCCTTACAGCTGCTTGCTCAGACACTTCTCTGATGATACATAGAGTGTTGGCAGCAGCATTACTCCAGATCAGTGAAATCTGCTAAACCACTGATGGCTTTCGCTAAAAGTCAATTCAGTCAAGATGAATCTTTCATTCAGACTTAAGATTTTAAGTGCTTCAGTCTTCCTTGCTCCAAAAATGTTTCTATGGCATGGGCATTTAGGGATAAGGAATTTCAGTGTGCTACTTGGTTCTCTTCTCCTCAAACTCCTTTTTCCCGTGGGTTTTTTTTTTTCTTTCCCTCTGGTGCCCAGGGCTCCAGTCTCATGGATTGCACAACTAAAGCAATTTTTAGTGCTGCCACCATTTGGCTGTTTGCTGTTTTTCCTCAATGAGAGTAAGGAGAGTCCACGCGAGGGTGGTCCACAGATTCCCACCAGTGAGCTCAGGGCTGCCTTTCTGCATCAGCCCAAAAAGCTGCTGTGCCCATCTCTGATTAGTAAGACCAGTGGTTGTTAACAAGGTAGGACAAATTGTGTACACTCTTCAACACCCTCAGTTCACGTTCTTTTCTCTTGGTACAAATCCATACCCACTGGGAAGATGAGGTGACAGGGGACCCTTTTCCAAAGGGTGCAAGAAGAAATGTTGGCAGGGGGCAGGGAACAGCATCATGTGTATCCCAAGATGGAGAACAGGACTGCCATAGCAGGTCACATGCCTTAATGGCCACTGAAGCAGCAAGTTCATTCAGACTCTGCTTATTGGTATTCTCCCAACATGTGGAAAGAGAGCCTTCTCATAAATAACTTCAGATGAACCACAACTAAGAAAAGCCACCAGTGATGGGTGCCTAAGCAGACATGTTTGTTTGCAAGATACACACTGATCAGAATCTAGAGTTTAATGGTCCAAATGTCAGGATTATGGTAAAAATTATTTACATGAAAATCAAGAAAAGCTTGCCTGTTAGAGCAAATGGCTTTTCCCCTTCACAGCTGTGAGCCCAGCCAATGAGATGGGCCTACAGTGCTCAATAAGAACAGCATTCACTGGAGACAAAATTTACTTTGTTACATTTTGCCAAATGTAATACAAAACCAAAGCAGTTTTCAGGTTCAGTGAAGCAAATACAATGGAGATATTTTAAAAATGCATATGTTTTTCATGTTTTCACTCTCACTAGTTTTACTAATAACACACATAAAGAAGGGGGGGGAATTACCATTTTTTACACTAACACCTACATTCTTTGTTTCCTCATATGTTCATGCAAATTGGAATAATTTCATTGCAGATGTAAAGGGTGAAAAAACCACACTGTCAGCTCCTTGACAATTTCACTCAATGTTAATAATTGACTTGGATAGCTATTTGAAAGCATTATTAGGTCCTACATATAAAATAGAAGTTAAAAAGCGAGTGTGGAGAAATCCACTGAATTGCTCCTTCTCAGTCAGTATTCATTGTTCATTTTAGGCTCACTTGAAAATTAATTGGATCCAGTGACTTAGAACATTGAAGACTCTTGCATGACTCATTAAGCTGACATTTCTAACATTCCTAATTCACACAGTAAGAATGATAGAGTCGCATAAGCCATCTATACATTTGAGCTCCTTCATCAGGGTAGGACTACTGAGGAGAATGCCCTTAGTTTTGAATATCATCATCAATTCAGCTCTTAGACATCTGTAATGGAGCTGAGTTTGATAGACGGCCAGAATATGAAAAACAGTCCCAACATCTTAAAAATAGGCAACACAATTAATTGCTAATTTTTTATTTATGGGCTTTAATGTCTAAATGGATACAGTTAAATTTCCACTTCACTGAGCAAACCAATTGGTATTCAAAGGAAGAAATAGATCATTTCAAATTATAAAGCACTTGCTTTATTATCTATGCCTTCTTTAAATGGCGCAAGTTTTTATTATTTCACATTCTTGATCTTCAGAAACTTAATACTGCTGAAACTCCATAATTCTGAAGGATGGTTACAGCTGAGGTGATGGAAGGGGTAGGTTTTCATATGTCAATTTCCTATCAATTCAGTTTTTTAATTTATGTGTTATTATTTGTTGTTCCTAATTCTGATCCTCAATAGAAGCAAAATTATTGTTACAGTAGCTCCTTCTGAATTTATTTCCTTCTTTTTTTTCTTTAAGCCTAAACAAATATATTTTTCACATAATATACTGCTCTCAGGGGAGCATTCTGTGGGGCTTCCCATTAAAATCAGTGAGTGTAGCACACATGCTTGAGAGCAAAGTGTTACATTGCTCTTTCCCCATTTCTTCCTGTTTCCTGTGGGAAGCCTTTCAAATCCACTGAGTGGGGCAGGGGTGTCAGAATTGCCTCCAGAAACAGCTGAGCTCTTCCAAATATTTTAATCAAAGTCAAATGACTGTTACTTAATCAGCCATGCTGTGAAATTACTTGATGTGAGCTGCTGACCTTTCGCATCTCCTAGCATAGGAAAGAGGCTTTCTTCTTTGCTGTCAGCTGGCCTCTCTTCCCCTGCAGCTTCTCCCCTTCTAGCCTCCATGCCCCAGAGCCCCCAGAGCAACTGGGCAGTTCAGAGGTGGGCTCTGGCCTCAAATGGTACAGACAATGCACTGGGTCTTCCCATCTTCAAGTGTTTGTGTGTTCATCCCACCTCCATGCTAGGAACCCAGTTCAGAGAAAGGACCTTGGAGATCTGGGTCCCAGAAAACCTATGCCTGTCAAGAAAAGCTATTCTTAGTGCTATCAATATACAGATAATCTGAGCATTTAGTTGGCTTCCTTAGGCAACAGTTTTCTTCTATTGTGTGTAGGTCAGCGGTGTTGGGGTTGATGATCTCTGTACATCATATATGCACATTCGCTAATTAAGAGCAATTGAGTTCCTCTAATGCTATTGATGAGAAGCTGGTAAGGAAGATGACACCCTGTTACAAACTATTTCAGCTGCCAAGCTATTAATTTTAATTAGGCTGGCTTTGTCTAGACACCTAGATGCCTTGAAAGGTGATGGAATCATTGTATAAAAACTAATTAGTTATACACTTTAATTTTCTGTCATTGATATGTGAACAGTGCCATTTGCAGATGCCAGAATAAAGGTGTTCTGAGCCCAGCTCAACCATCCCAGCTCAGTGCTTGAAAATACCCGCGTTGTCAGAGTAAAATCTTTTAGAATATCCTCAGAGTTTGAAATTGTAACAGCACATGATAGGGTTGAGAACAAAGAGTATCTTCTCTGCATGGTTATTTTAGTCATTATTTTCTCTTACCTGTTTTCAAGAAACCAAGGCATGGAGGCTGCCTTTTCACTGGAAGGCAGCTTCTGTGAATTCACAATAATGACATCGAAGAAGATTGTTCAGTAGGTGCCTAAGGTAAGTAGGGCACATTTCTGGTATTGCCTGAGTCTCTTGTTGTAAACATAATAGCCCATAATTCCCCTCTGCAGGACTCACTGTGTTCTATTGTCTGAATGATACCTACCTTAAATACCTGCCTACTTTGCTTTATGGCCCATCAGCTTGCTGATGTTCTGGTTCTCTGGGTGCAGAACACATGCCTTAACCAACTTTGAGCAGCTGTTTATTCCTACGTGTTCCACTGAGATCCCTCCTATCATTTTTTCCAAAACAAACTTTAGGAATAAAGTGAAAATTACACATACAGACAAAAATTATATACAGGTATTATTTTAAATTTTTTTCAAAAAAAATGCTCACTTGGTTACAATCATGATATTGTTAAAGTAGGAGCTGTTACCAAGCTGTTACCAAGTGTGGCAATGTTTTTAACAAAGAATATCTTGCAGTCATCTTTTATTCCTATTCAAAAAGATACCTAAAATAATTGTTATCATCAGTTTTAACTTCTAGGGGGCACCGATTACTACCTAAGATGGTCAAAATAACTGATGCCCCAAACCAAGTCATATGAAATTGCACTGTTAATCATACTTTAGAAGTGGGCCAGTGATGGTGATGGTGGTAAAGGGAGACAGTGGAACACTGGAATTCAGGAGTGGCCTCAAAATGCTGGTTAATACAACCCTTCTTCTAGCAGGAGACAAAAGAAGCGACTTCTGCACACTTAGTTGTGTTTGGATGCTGTTGAAGTAGTAGGAAAGACAACCTCATGATGAGAGACTTACTAGTTTGCTCACAATCAACAATGCTAGAGAGAAGTATAGGAGGTAGGGATAGAAGAGCTGCACATTTTCCTTGCAATTCTTGGCTTCTCCTTTCCCCAAGGCTTCCTTTAAAGTCAAGGCTAAGTTTCCACATGCAATCTCCTCTCTACCTTTGCCCTTCTGGTACGTCAAGAAGAGACATGGCAGTTCAGGATAACGTAGGCATCCTTGTGCTGTTGTTTGTGCATTTTGTTCAGTTTTAGGATCAACACACTCAGCTCTGCTCAGCTACAGAAGAGGATCAGGTTTGCTGTCTGTGAAAGGCACTCCGCTACTTCAGGTATTTTCAGACCGTCTGTATTACATTTCAGGATGAATTGTGTGGAATAGCAAGTTCCTCAGCTTAAGTATTTATGTGCTGGAGAAGCATGTCCAACTCAGCTTGTTTTCGTGTTTCTCAGAAGCAACGCATGCCAGCAGCAGACCATCGGAACCCCTGTTCAGGTCCATGGTAGATGATGGCCTGTTTTTCAGGTTTGTTCCTGCCTTTGAAGAATGTTTTCTCTTGCAGGCTTGAGGAGAATAATACACAAACCTTTCTGCAGGTGGAAAAGAGTTTCAGCCATCATCTTCACTGCTGTAAGTTAGGGCAAATGCCCCTTTTGATCTGCCTGCTGGTGAGGGGCAGGGACAGGAGACGTCTTGTTTGT
The DNA here is from genome assembly GCA_036785705.1 of Acanthornis magna. Classification (NCBI taxonomy): domain Eukaryota; kingdom Metazoa; phylum Chordata; class Aves; order Passeriformes; family Acanthizidae; genus Acanthornis; species Acanthornis magna. The sequence continues at coordinate 2,594,179 of JAWUZG010000121.1, forward strand.
GTGAAATATGTCTCCTGCACCAGATTCAAGAGGAGGCGATTTTGTTAGCATCCTCAAGGAAATCATCCTGTAATTTGAAGAGAACTTAAATTTCTAGAGCAGAGGTAGATATCAGAGTCTGGGTAGCCATCCTAATACCTCTTGCTCTTGGGTAGACTAGTCCTTACAGGTGAAAGAATGCCACCCCCAGAGATTTCTCAGAATGTAAAGTCGGGCTCCTGAACTTTCATGTTGACTTGGTAGAAGAGCTGTAGAGGTCTTGTGGTTTAGCACAGGGTTACATGGCAAGGTTGGAGCTTACATTTCTGTTAGCAGTTGTTGTACAAAGTTGCCTTCTTCCAAAGGCAGTTCTGGGCTATAGGGCACAGCATTTTTCCATCTTCTGACACCAGATCTTAGGAGAATACTGCTTAGTATTTTGCACAAAATTTGAATAGAAAGCAGTGAGCTACTAATTAAATGTTAAGTTAGAGAAAATAGTCGAGACCGAGATTTGTGTATGTCAGCTCATACATGCAGCCCTGATATGTCAGCAGTTGAAAGAGGGTTATTAAAAGTGGAAGAATGAATGAAATAGTACCAGAACGCTAAAACAAACAAACAAAACCCCAACATAACCAATCAAAAAACCCCAACCCAAACCCAAAAACAAACACACAAACAAAAACCCAAACCCCAACACACCCTCATAACTAACTGCTCTGTCAGAGAATCTGGTTGTCTCCCTCTGCATGCCTGCAGCAGTGTTGGATCTATCCTGTCTGCAGAGGTCTCCCCACTCCGCAGAGAAGTCGTGGGGGAGGCTGAAGCAGACGAGGGAGGGGGAACAGCCAGTATCTGCTAGGTTGCAGCTGGGCTCTCCATCAGATCTACAGGGCACAGCAGGAAGGCACTGGATTATTTTGTTCACTCAGCATTTACAAAGGAGGCATTTACAGTCGTATCTGTAGCGTGCTTTCAGAAACTCACACACATACCCATTTTCAGATGAATATGTGTCTTCTTTGTTTTCAATTCTTGACCATATTCTGACCAAATATGAGTAGTGTGATGGCCAGAACAGGCAGTTACCATGTGAGACACAGATGGAAACAAACTCAGTATTCATTTAAATGCTCACCCAAACTTCCAAAGAACTAAAACCTGTTTTTGCAAAGCTAACCTGGAGAACTTTGTGTATCTCTTTACCTGTTTCTTTGCAAACCATCCAAATGGCTTATTATTTCTGCACTCACAGAATGTGAGATGTTCTTCATTCCTTATTTACAGGATTTGTCTCTTATCGAAATAAAGCTACCCTTTTAAACTTCTTCCTTATTTTCAGCTTCCAACTTTTTAGCAGCTGTTGTTTGTTCTGCTGAGGGTGGCAGACTTTGACCCTGTTTGCTGGGGACATTGCAACTCTAAATGGTGTCAAATTGCATTACATCTTCCAGTGTCAGGTGCCTCTCCTCCATCTGAAAAGGACAAAAAATGCACAGACCATTTTTTGTTGTTATCACACTGCCAGTTCTTTTTTAATCAACTCTCTGGCAAATTCTCTTTCAGCATTACAGATTTCCAACTTTCTACTCTGCCCACAAATATGTAATATTTTTCCTCAGTTACTTCAGTCTTGTTTTCCTAAAACAAATCTAATTTTGTCATACTGTGTTTCTAATCTCTCCCAATCTCTTCGTACAGCTGTTCTGCTCACACTTCTCCCAAATCAGCTTCCACTGCAGAAGGCATTAACATGCTTCTTGCTCCTCCTGCTAGGCTAGTGATGTAGATTAAGCTGCCACAATAAAGGGCCTCTGAGCAGATGTATCTGGTTGGACTGGAAAATTCTCATGATAAATTTGCAAGAATGAATGCATGGGGGGGGGGGGGGGGAGGGCGGGGGGCAAGCCATTTCCAGGGCCAGCCCCTGCCTACTCACACCTCCTCGGGTACTGAGGGATTGTAGCCATCTGACTCCAAGTCTCCCTTGCCCTTGGGACTGGAGAAAAGTTGTCTTTCCAGTCCCAGAAAATGCCCAAGAGCAATGCAGGGGTGCTGCAGGATGACTGCCAGACACAGCAGGTGGCTTTTCATGCCTCAAAGAAAGGTGTGATACCATAGCCAGGAAGTAGAGAGGGATCTTTCTTAATCTGCCTGTTCCGCCATGACGCGCAAATGAAATCTCATCTCTTCATCTCAGTGAAGTTAATGTGGCTGAGTGAGGAAGCACAGCATTACTGGGGAAGCATGAGCTCCCCTTCCAGCTCTGCAGCTAGCCAAAGCTCTTGAGAACACAGCAAGGGCTGTTCCTGCAGCAGTGCTAAAACCATTAAGTGAAAGGCTGAAAAAAAAAATTACCAGTACATCTCCTAGAAATAACTTTTTGTGACTTAGATTCAGATCAGCACTTAGCGATTCCAAAGCACATACACAGCTTTGATAAAAATGTTACCCCTTATGTTATCTAAACAATAATCCTGCAAATTAGTGTAGTGGTGTTTGGAGTACATGGAGATTGAGGTTTGTCATTCATGGCTGAATGTATTTAATCATACTCTGCTTAAGTATAATGAGGCCTTTATTTACAGATCTCTGCATAGAAGTACTTGAAGGGCAGTTTTGTATTCCAAGAAATATTTTTAAAGGCTGCTTATTTTTGCTGGTATTGGCTAACCAAACATGCACAGATATAGTTAAGACGAATGGCTACCATTCACCCAGTGGCACAAGGAAAAGAAACAAGGCACAGGTGGATAAAATGATAGAGAGGGAAAAAAATGTCAATCAAGGCCCCAGGTGAAGTGCTCACAGCAGGTACCAACTACCTAAAGACTTCTGTTTTCCCTAATGACCCTCTCATTCCTGGGATGATGTGTAGGGTGGGGGTTTTGGTGTGTGGAAATATGGCTTTTCTTTCAACAGGAAAAGCTGAAAATAGTTAAGGACATAGAACACTTACAACAGAGGTTTTGAGGATTCATTAATCACCTATAGTAAAGAACCATCTGATATATTGACAAAGGTTTGTTGTCCTGGGTTTATATGGCCAAGTTTTGGTAGCAGGGGGGCTACAGGGATGGTTTCTGTGATAAGATGCCAGAAGCTTCCCCCACATCCAACCCAGTCAGTGCCAGCTGGCTCCAAGATGGACCAACTGCTGGCCAAGGCTGAGCACATCAGTGATGGTGATAGCTCTTCTGCCATAATATGTGTAAGAAGGGGGAAAAGCTGCTCAGCAACAGCCACTGGAAGACAGGACTGAGAACATTTGGGACAAAGAGCTCTGCAGACAGACACCAAAGTTAGTGAAGAAGGAGGTGGAGGAGGTGCTCCAGGCACTGGAGCTGGGATCCCCCTGCAGCCCCTGGTGCAGACCATGGTGAGGCAGCTGTGCCCCTACAGCCCATAGAGGTCCATGGTGGTGCTGAGATCCACCTACAGCCTGTGGAGGACCCCATAGCAGAGCAGGTGTGGATACCTGAGAGAGGCTGTGACCCTATTGGAAGCTCACTATGGAGCAGTCTCCTGCAGGACCTGTGTATCATGGAGAGTGGAACCCATGCTGGAGCAGGTTTGTTGGCAGAACTTGTGACCACACTGGAGTGAAGAACTGCAGCCTATTGGATAAACTCATGCTGGAGAATTTGTGGAAGACTGTCTCCTGTGAGATGGATCCCGTGCTGGAGCAAGGTAATAGGAGGGAGGAGCAGGAGAAGGAACTTGTAATGGACTAACTACAACACCCATTCCAGTCTTCCTGTGCCCCTGTGGGGGAGGAGGCAGAAAATTTGGTAGTAAAGTTGGGCCTGGGAAGAAGGCAGGGGAGAGGAAAGGTATTTTAAGACTTGGGGTTTATTTTCTTGTTATCCTACTCTGATTTGATTGGCAGTTAATGAAACCAATCTCTCCGAGTCTGTTTTCCCTGTGACAGTAACTTCGGAGTGATCTGTGCCTGTCCTTATCTCAACCCACTGGACTTTTGTTATATTCTCTCTCTCCCCTGACCATCTGAGGGGAGTGACTGAGTTGTTTTGGTGGGCATCTGACATCCAGCCAGGATCAAACCACCACAGATATATACATAGACAAAACTACTTTGAGCGTAACTTACTTGTGTGCTTTGTTTTTGTTGCCTAACAACCTTTCTGGAAAACAGATGTGCTGTTTCACAGACAGCTTTAAGAAGTTGTTGCAATCATCTGGGAAAAAAAATCCCACCAACAAAAAAAACTTTTAAATGTTTCTTGAATAGTATCTTACAGAGAGGTTCCCAAATACCTGTGCAGGTAACATGCAATTCTGCAGCTCCTTAAACAGCACTTTGCTGTGCAGTGGTGCTCAAGGTACTGATATATTGGATGATGTCACACGAACTACAAAAGTGCAGCAACTGATGGAAAAAAAACCCAGCCAGGTGGCTCAGCTTTAACCAGGCTCTTCTGTTCAGTGTATGTGTGCACAAAGACACAACAGCCAAAGTGAAGTAAACCAGGCAGGAATTCTTTAATTGACTTTCTCAGGCATTGTACTAAGGTTGTGAGTAGTTAAAGGCTAATACTTCCACCATTCCAAATGTGGAATATGAAACAAACCTGAACCTGGGTACCCCTTTCCTGTAATCTCACTGTGGTAATTTCTAAAAGCATTTAATGCAAAATCCTCCTTGCATGTCTTCCAACATTGCTCCTTGGCCCCTTACTTCTGTGCCTTGTCCCACATCAGGCCTTCAGAGGCAGGCCCAAGCTATCACCATGTGAACTGAACAACTGAAAGCATCTCCTTTTAGGGAGGAAATGTTTGAAGTTGACACACGTAGGTGCAGGCAGAAGAGCAGAAAGGGATGAAATTTACAGACCTACGTGCAGACACAGAGAAAAGCTTTCCTCCACTGAGGAAAGCTGTCTGCATCTGCAGTAAGAGCATGAATGCTGTTTTGGCCAGCTTTGCTGCTGCCTTTCAAGGGCAGGAAGATGCCTGTAATGTTTGGGCCGTTTCCCTTCTAGGAAACAGCTAGTCCTGTGTGTCAGGGATTGATGCCAAGGCTTGCATTAATTCACACCATGGCTGAGCTGGACTTGTAACAGCCAGACTTCTCAGCCAAAACTATGAGACACCAGGAGAAATGGACTAAAAAGCTATTTCTAGAATAGCTTGAGTTCTTCCAGCCGTATCAAGAAGATAAAACCTCTGAAAGTATGTTCTGCAAAAATGCTTTCTTTAGTTGTAGCTTTTAGATGAATATTTTGTTGGCTAATTTCCGTGATTTAAAACTCTATACCAGTAACTCTCACCTTTTAAGTGGCAGACTCACTTAATGTATGACAATGTAACTGGGAAAAGACAGTGACATATTTTACAGTCTTGAAAAAGTGCCAGATCTCATATGTATTCACTGACAGTCAGAGTTCAAAGATGATGACAACATCATGCTTGGATATACTGAGAGCCAATCATCATCTGACCTGAAAAACAAATGCCAGTGAGAGTGCGTAGGGGGAGCTCAGGTCAGAGCTGGTATGAATGGCAAACCCATTAATCCCAGCATCGGTGATAAATGCCATCCAGCATTAGTAGGTGGAATTAAACTCGGTTTGCAGAGGGCATCAGTGGATACAAACACATTTGGGAACCTCAAATATTTCCTGGGGTAAGGGCCCAACTTCCACAGTATGAATTGCTTCAGGTGTCACCTCTTGGAAGTGGGAGAACCATTCAAGAGAACAAAATTCTAAGGGAAGTAATTATTCTTTATTTTCTTTCTCTTCTTCATTTAAGTGCTTAATTCATTTTAAACCTACCCTAATAGGATTTTAAGCCAGAAATTACATTTGCTGGCTTTAGTAAAATAGTGAAGTTAATTTTCTACTTTTCACCTATATTCATTAACACATCCAAAATTTTGGTTCCTTTTGGCAATCTTCCTGATATGGCATACCACAACAGCCTACTTCATCATACAGCTAAAATTGGGGCCACTTTGCTTAACAGGGCATTTAAGCCCAGGAAAATGTTTTGAGGCAAAACTGAATATTGAATAGAAATGCAGAGTCCACAGCTTCATCTAACATTTTCTGAAGCTCTAGGCAGTTAGTTTCTTTTGCTTACCAGGAAAATGGCACCTAAATAAATCCAGGCACTCCAGGTAGCATAATCTGACACTTGTATTGTGTTAGGGTGGTCAGATTCCTCCCCAGATTTCTGTCACTTAGAAAATGTTTTAATTTCTGATACACCAGTTCTATTCAGGAGTGGGGGAAGAAAACAAAACAAAAAAAAAAAAAAAAAAAAAAAAGGAGTGTTTATTCCACACTACTATTCTTTTTTGTACTATTCTACACTCATTTTTCAGGTAAAAAAAGTATTAAAGTACATTTGGTGACACTCCTTGTGTCATTAGTCACCTAAATTACTAGACTAGTTGTTTCAAACCCTTCTATGATAGCTGCACATCCAGGAATCTCCCATGCCCAGGACTCCCATTGCTTTGTGGAGGGAGAGAGAGAAACCTGTTCCCACATGGAAAATAACAGTCATGGCCCTCTACTCTGGAAAGCTATATTCATTGGCATTTCACGTTCTTTTTTTAGCTCCAGTATGTACACATAGCATGTGCAAACGAAGCATGGTAGCAAGGTACTAGTACAGCAACAGAGATCATAGTTAAAAAAACTATTTTGGGGGCAAAGACCTATTAGCTATGTTACTAATTAACCTATTTCCTACAGCAGTACAGAGGGACTACTGAAGAGGACATTATCAGATGGCTCAGCATACTCTTTGTCAAAGTTAGACTTTGGAGCAAAATCTACGTGCTTTAAAACTGCCATCATAGCGTCACAGAATCAGAGCGTAACTCAAGTTGGAATAGACACATAAAGTCCAACTCCCTGTTCCTTAAAGACTACCAAAAACTACTGTCATGAAATAAAAGCCAGAGGTAAATTTACGATCACTAGGTCCCTTAAAAAAGCATGAGTAGTCTCGTTTTGGTTAACCCAGTGCTAAATAAAAATTACTGTCCTGGTAAAACTGAAATCAGAAACCTCTTCCTCCTCCAAATTCTTTCCTGGCCGTATGTCTCTCCAATAGGCAAGAATTTAATCCATGAGATACAGGCAAGCATGTAAAAGTAAGTGAGCTGGATTTTCTGTAAAATTAGATTAAATTCTGGAGAAAGATTAAAGCAGTCATCCATTTTGTCCACTTCATCAGTTTGCTTTGTTTATCTGTAGCACTGTGTGTATTTTAAACTCATGAAGACAAGAACAGATTATCTTGACTTTGCTTTCCAGACGGTTGTTCGAACTGGGGCAGGAGCTGGCAGATCAACAGATCTGAAAATGACTCAAAAGCAACTCTTGCCATGCCCAAGCCAGGGAGATCCAACTTGCACTGCTGTTGTGTACTTTGTGACAGTCTCAGGTTATTGGGTGGATGCCTGTGTGCAGCACAGCTCAGCGCCCTGCTACACAGGACAGCCTGCACCCACTGACTCTTGACAGATGGCAAAGTCAGGGACGTTTTTCTGTAAATTTTTTTTTTTTTCCCAGCTGTTGCTGCTCTTTGCAGTCAGTCTTGCATCAGAAAGAACACCTTACTTTCACAGTAATTTGGCTTGCTGGGTGACGGACCTCTATACCCAGGATGTAGGATCCAGATAAGAGAGCATCCATACCTTATTAGACGTTAAGTGAAGAGTGAGAAGAAAAGTTGGCCAGAGGGGTGCAAGAGTAAAAACTGACTGACTTCAAGGGGTGGGGGGGGCTTGTTTGGGACCACTATGCTCTGTCCCTCCAACAGAGGTACTTCACCTGCCCTTTGCCCAGGAGACACTCCCAAGCACTGGGGTACTAGCCTGGCACTGGTTATCACACAGTACCTGCAGTGCTGGGCCAAACCAGGTCTGACAGAGCTCACAGAAACTTCTTGGCAAGCCAAGTCACCAAGTCAGTGTAGACCAAGTGAGAATGGCTTCAGTGGGTCCCTATTTCAAAGGGACTATGTAGGAAAAGCTCTTTAATAAGGACTTAGGGAGAGAAGGACATAGGACAGAGAGTTAACAGAACTGTTCAGATCCCTTAAACAAAGGCACTGGGGTGTGTTTGTGTCTCATCAGGTCAGTTAGAACTGACAAGGATACACAGGCACTAGCTTAGGACTTGCTTCAATACCATCTGAAAAGCATTCCCTTCACCAAGCTGCCAGAGAAGGTCACTTGTTACCCAAACAGCAAAGGGTGCAGCTTTGGCAACAAACACAAGACCAGCAACAGCAGATCATTTCAGGCAAAGCTTTCTTCCAGTCAGCAGGAAAAACCTCATCTGGGCACTAATGCTACTCAGATCAGCAGCCCCCAAGGGTTGAACTGTCCAGTCCTCCCTTCCTTGATTTACCAATTCAGCTTGTTTCCCTGCTGCAGTTGTAATGTGCAGCATTTCTGGATGATGGCAAATCACAAGTAAAACAGAAGAGGAGTAAAACAGCATAATGAAATTTTATTCTGAAAATATGGCAAGAGTCTAAGGCACTTCAAACATTTCAATACACTTGACTAAAGTGAATGTGACAAGGTAATAGCATTCCATAAATACGCACCAAGAACTACACTCAATTCCACTCAAGGGGAATATACAGCTGGTATCTTTAATTTTATTCTCCAATAAACACGTATGGAGCTTATAGACTGACTGACACAGCTAATAAAAATATGGTATCAGGACATGTAATTCTTCATGTAGGTTTTAATTATTAAGGAATATAAAATGTTGAAAATACTGTGTGAGTTAATTTTATAGATACTAGTATCTTTTATATAAAAAGTTATACATTATCCCCAATTAGCAACAACTTATTTAATGAACTTCAGACCTGACAAGAGGCTCTATCCCCAATACCTACCCACTCACCCACCAGCTCAAGATCCACGGAGCTGACTACAAAAGCAACTGCAACTTCTGAATTTTAAAATAATTAAAAACATGAAAATCATGTTGGAATGAAATTTATGAGTAGCTTACTGTGATGAAGTCTAGGCACAGTAAATACATTTTAGAATGACTAAAAATAAGCCACTGGGACACCCCTGCATGGATAGCTTTAGGAGTCTTAGTCTGCACATACGAAAGGATAATCTACAACAAAGAAAAACAGGATTTATGCCAGTGTACAGAAAGATGAGTATGTGAGCAAAAGAACAGTTCTGGCTAAGGTTTTCCACTGAGCACTACTTAACTATATGCTTGCTTCAAGTTTACAGTTTTCTATCTTTAGCACTAGATCTCTGCTTTCACTTTGCTGGTGAGTTCAGGCACAAGACAATTACATTCAGTATCTGTCTCAGTAAAACAGTAACATTTAGCAGCTTAAAGATGGCGTAGAGATTTTTTACAGCTATTTATACACTACTACTCAAACGTGGCTCTGTGGGTGGGACCAGGAGATGTCCTTCTGCTAAGCCTAGGAGTGCCCTAAAAAAGAAGAAAGAAGTTAATCAAAGAGAAATTATTCCAGCCAGCTGATAGAAAACACATCACTCCCAGTTACTCTGTTCAATCCCTTACCTTTAATTGTACAGATTTTTTTTTTTTAATTTTAGGAAGAAAAGTGCTAGCTATCATACAGCCTACTAAGTGACAGTGCATGTTGTTTAGACAGTGAAATGTTTAGCAGCAGTTTATCTCTCTAGCCCTGAGAGTGAGTCAGGGCTAGAGAAGAGGTGGATAGCTGCGAAAACACCTAGAATAGCTATGCTGTTTCCATCTCAATAATTATCGTTACAATGATACAACAGCACCTCTGCCCGCTAGCCACAATCAGTGAACATTGCTAGTAGGTTATCTGTACCCCTTGGTAACTGGGAGGAGAAGCAGGACCTATCCCTCAGCCAGGCTTCAACCTTCTACAGTCAACATGTATTTTTAAAAGTACATTCCACTTACCAGCACAGAAATTATCTCGTGAATGAACTCAAAATTTCATGTGCTGAACTGCTGTACAGCTGTCAGGGAGTAAATTTCTTGTTTACATTTTACTATTATGCTCTGGAGCAGCAAGCTAAAACATAAACTACAAGAGGCTGTGTACTAACCGGTGACTGGGTTTTGGAAAAGTTGACATGGGCGTAAAGGAGAACTGCTATGTCCTTATGTCCAGCTTCCAGGGCTATTGAAAGTGCTGTGCTGCCATCCTGAGAGAAGAAAGGAAGAAACAAGAGAATTAGTGCTTGTATGCTTTAACAGATCTCCTAAAAGCCCCATCAGCCCACAGAGAAATGAAGTTATTAAGTGGAGGCCCTGCTTATACAGACAGGTTAATTTAGAGACTTGTTTAATTTCCTTTATTTGAAGCCTTGCACTGTTTTATGAGGCAGTCCAACTGTCAGAGCCTCATAATTTCTCTCAATGAGGAGTCCCGATTAGTGCTGTGGAAGAATGAGCGCACCATTATCACAATAATGTTACATGTAGTGCTGTGTAAGAGCAGTGATTTCAGAAGATTGGGCTGTCTCAGAGAAACTACAATGTCAGTAACAAGCAGAAGAGATTACAAGGGAGGGGAAAATGCTAATCAAATGTAATGATAACTGCTGTTAAAATTATAATTGTTGTGGTATAGCTTCCACCAACACTAAGAGAAATTGCACTCATAATTTCAAATGCTCCTTGATGGAAGTCTAAATACAAACAAATGGACTTTACTAGTCAAATACTACCACCTCAGTTTCTCAGAAGATAACATTGCTTTCAAAAACCACAGCTGCTGAGGGTTGGAAAAGCAAAAAGTGAAAGAATATTTCAGCAAAAGCTGAAAGAATATTTTACTGATCTGCTGTTTTTCCTTTGGATCATGTTTAGTCCAGAAAGAAGTAGATGTCAGGCAATCTGTGATGTGAACTTGCTGCTTGGTTCACTACCTGGCTTTTGGCTCTTGCACATAGAAGTTTCTGCAATAATACCAGTATTTGAAATGTCTCACAGGGATGGAGCACACATTCCAGTCACTACCATAGCTCTCATATGGAGTGGATGGCACCAGTTTTTAAATGGTAAACCCATTTTCCAGCATGAGACACGATGGACAGCATCCACATGGAAAGTCTTCTTGTGAGACTAAAAGGACCAATTATACAAAAATCTGATTGTCCTGAGTAGACAGGCAGCTAGAAGAGCTGCCTACTACAATGTGATATAATGCACTACAAATGCACAGCAAACACTCTCCAGTCAACACAAGTTCTTAAAGAGAGATGCTGAATCACTGCAGCACACATTACTAGGATGATGCTCAGCTTACTCCTGATCATGCAGACGGGAAAAGCATCACTGTGACACTCAGAATAACTAGGGGAATGCTAAAAATCTCAATCTCACAGCACAGAGAAGCCCATGAATAAGCAGCAAACTGTGCTTGGCAAACTATCAAACTACCCACAGGAATAGTTAAGTATCATATCCACAAAAAGACTGTAATTATTGATTTTGTATCTAATAGTGCTGACAGTATCCAAGCAGCTGTAACCTAGATTGCCCCCAAAAGTGTTTGTTAGACTGAGATCTTTGTACATTTTCCCATCAGGGCAGATGTTACACACTGCCAGCACTACGAGCAACTGAGCTGCCTCCTGCAGCAGCTGAGCGAACAAAGAGAAATAATGTCTCTGCGCCTCTGCAACAGCTTCAACAAATAACCACCCACAGCCCTCCCAAACCCCAAACCCAGCTTCAATTCAGTGTTCAGTGGGTAAAACAATAGTAAGAAAGGAAAAGTACCCAAGAAATGTTGTTAGCAAGAACATAGTACTGGCAAGAAATGAGCCAAGTCAACATTTTCAAGCTTGAGAAATCTATAGATTGAATTGTCTGCTGACAGTTTGGGCTGCAATGATCCCTGCAAACAAGAAATATGCAGGTATCTCACTTGACCTTGAAGTCACAGTCTGTATCTGTTTATTGTCAGGACAATAAACTTAGCTTCATGACTAAGACCAAACCTGTAGTCTCAAAAGTCATGATGCAGGTACAGTGTGAACATCCTGTCAAGGGAACTGTAGGGCTGATGTTTGCCATGGGCACAGAAAAGCAACACAGCGAGGCCTTAAGCCACCAGATAAGGTCCTAACTGAAAACTGGAAAACTCCTTTGAGAAGGGGAAGAAATGTGAGAAGGAAAGATGTTTTACTATGACCTCACAAATGTTTTTTTTTCTGTTCTGGTCACTAAACACCTACAGCTAACCAGAGCAATTGCCACCAGGTAGGTCTGTTAGAAAAGTAAAAATACCGGCCAAATAATCACAGCACTTGCTACCATTAAGCAGAAGATTCATGCGGTTGGTACTTTGGCACTCTGAGTCAGACATTCACCCAAGCAGATTTCAGAAGCACTGAAAGGCAACTCACGTTGTCCTCCAGGGTGCTGTTACACCCAGGCTGAGCCAGCAGAAGTTTAACAATCTCCACATGTCCATGCTCACTAGCACACATCAGAGCTGTAGAGCCCTCATCATCCTGGATATTGACATCTGCACCACAGGCCAGTAAAGCTTTAACCATGTCTATCCGGCCATGACTCACAGCTAGCATCAGTGCTGTCTGACCAGCCTGCATAGAGAGAAGACAAAAAACCCAGGTAACTACAGAGATAATCACTGACAAAGCACAAGCACGTTTTTTTTGACACTGTGTTTCTTCTGGGGAAAAAATGTTATTTTAAACAGTACTCTCAAGGCTTTGATTGCTGTTATTTAAATACCTTTTATGGATCATATATCCCACATTCACAAAGCTATTTATTGAATTAATGAAACATATCCAATCTATTTTCAGACATCTGTAGTTCTTTCAAAGGAGCTAAATGCTGCAGAATTTGTAAATGCTGCCCAAAATGCAGTAGTAGTTCTTTCACAAAATAATCAACGTTCATTTTTAGAAGAGGTCCAGACCTGAGGCTCAACTGTTCTTCCACAGTTCCATTTTGTATATAGCAATCAAAAACATACATAAAAGACTCCCAGATGATGAAAGCAAATGAGGGCAACATTTGAACCAACAGAGCAGGGATGGGAGCATGGAAGGAACAATAAAAAGGCACAGGAGTACTGCAGTAAGAACTGTGCCTTGTGAACCATTTGACTGACCTGGCTGGCTTTAGCATTCACATCCCCGCAGCTGAACAGTTCTTCCACTATCCTCATGTCCTTCTCCGCTTCCACAGCTGCAAGTGCAGCAAGCATGATGGGGGTATAACCAGCCTTGTTCTGATGATTTACATTACAGACATCTGCAGAGGGATGACATAATTTCTTCAGAAAGCAAGAACCCAAAAAGCAGTAATTGTGCTAATCAACTGAATAAACTGTTAGCAGAGCAGCCTATAAAAAGAAAAACTAGCAACTGCTTTCATAATGGATGCAATTCAAGGGAAGGTGGAGTAGAAAAAAAAAAACAGAGGAGCTCTTGAGCCTGAGAAAGAAAAGAATTCTTTTGTATTATGTGTAAAACACAAGAGAGAGCACAAAGACATTTTATATGTTATCATTTTGGGCTTTATTTGTGTATTTGTTTCTCCTTTTGTAAAAGCAAGTGGTCTGAAATCTGACATGATATTAAGAAATATAGTCAGGAGAGTCCTTAAGCTCTTCTCCTAAGGGCATCCACACTGCAGAATAAAAATGGTCTAGCAACACAGTCAGTAGAAAAGGTGTTTCTCTTCAGCACAAACATTTTCCCGCAACTAGTGTTATTTTAAAAATCTGCAAGCGTACTTCAACATGTTTTGGAACTTCCAGAAAAACACCCCTTTAAATTAAAGACTGCTGCTAGTTCTACAGTGCATTTGACCATGAACAAAACTGCTCTGGGAAGAAATACAGGCAAGTCCTCTGACCAGTGCCAGCAATTGACAAGAGTTCTCTTTTTTGTTCAAACCTTGCCTCCAGTCTGTCTCTGTTCCTAAAATTCTGCAGAAATTCAGCAGGGCTTATTGGTTTACGAGGCAGCAGGGTTTTCAGTGTGCTCATCAGTGTATTGGAAAGCAGGGACTCAGATTTACATAAACATTATCTGTAGACTAGGGGTTAAATTGCACCACAGATATCTTAACAAAAGAGCAAAAACGATTTGGGGAATTCTTTAGACTTATTGCCAAAGGGGTTATTTTTTCAGTGAAACAAACATTTCAGAAGCAATGCAAGCAAGTGCAGATGTAAGATACAGCAAATTTTTTTCATGTTCAGTAGACATCAGTGATGATACCTTATAACCAGTAGCCCAGTATCACTTTCAGACATCATTTCTGTGAAGCCACTGAAGCCAGAGAACACAATACTTTGCTACACGCATTACATCATGAGTAATGAATAACTTTTGGAAGTGGTGTGCTCCTACTCTAACTAGACTACTTCAGCACAGTGTTTTCTGAGGTCACATTCAGCTCCTTTTCTGTACAGCTGATGAGTGAAACTGTTCTCCTATTTGTCCTCTTGATGACTCTGCTTCATGCTATGGTGGATTCTCTCATCTTGTCCACTCTTCCCACTGAACACAGACACAGTTCTTGGAATAAGAATCACCTGTGATATAACCACACTGCAAAACTGACCATAGTAACCATCAGTCACAGTCCAGAGGAAGACTGTTGAAATCTGAAGGAATTTGCCTATTTGCAAACATTTTCCAAGTGCTGGCATGACCACTATTCTCCTGCAAAGAGAACTACCTGGCACTAGTCATGATTTGTTAGATTTTACAGGTAACACCCCTAGTGTCCATAGGTATACAGCATCTGCCATAACCTACAGGAGTCCTGACTTCCAGCAAGAGATGAGTATATTCCTGCTGCTCTGAGATACCTAGGGAAGCAGAGGGGCAGCTCCCTCCCTCCCTCCTCTGTGCTGCAGAGCCAGCCTGCCCCTTTCACCATGCTCCTGACATTCTCTGCATTCCCCTGCTGTGACTCACTCTTCCCAAACACAGACTGCCTTCAAAAGGACCAGAGATTTCAAAGTGCTCACTTTACTGCTGAGGAAGTCTCTGCATGTGTGACACATGTGCTAGGTTATTAACGCTGAGATTTGTATCATTAATATCCTTGTTTATCTGATGCTACCCATCTGGATTTATGAATGTTGCTTGGCTTACACTCCAGACATGTCACTGGCCTAGTTAAACTTTCACAACCAACTGTGTCAGGTTTTATAACTAGTTTAGAGAAACAAACTTCACTCAGGGAGCAAAACTAGGATTAAACAGATTAAACATCCAGCCTGGGGGCAGTTTCAATGTGTGATACCTCCTGCTGCTTGCCATCTGGCATCTGTATATGGGGAGCAGATGCTCTAGAGTCTCTGCTTTGCTACTACCCTCTCTCTATGTGTGTTGCAAGGGGACCAAGAAAAGGAAGCAACTACATGAAACATCATCACATTGCTTATGGAGTAGGAAAATGCTCTTCTGTGACAGAATGCCATATTGCTTCGGTTTCTCAAGAAAGCAGCAGAGACGAGTCAAGGCCGTGGCCAGGAAAAGCTTCTGCACTGCTCTAGTAAGATCAATCTAGACTAGTTTGAGTGTTCAAGACAGATATTTATACCTCCATGTGTCTTTTTCCATCAGCACCACACAGAGTGCTGAGCAGCAGCTGTGCTGCCTCCAGAGAAAACTGCTGGAGGTGGTGCTGCTGAACTTGGGACTACAGTCCAAGAGTCAGGATTCTATCTATCTCAGCTCTGTATATGATTTACTGGAGTGTTTTTTTAACTTCTTCAAGAGGCATCCCCTCCAAAGCTAGTACTAAGAAGAAAGATTCTAGACTACCTAAGTGAGCCACCCTATACCTGTTAACAGTTAAAACACCTGCTGGAAGAAGACCAAACTTTACCTCTAGTCCATCAAGAATTTCACCCATGAGAATTGCAAAACCAGGAATAATTAAAAAAAAAAAAAAAATAGCAAACCTACTTGCATCCAGAAGAAGTTTAACAATTTCAAAGTTAGAATGTGAGACGCTGTAATGCAGAGCTGTGTTTCCATTTCCATCTGCCATGTTGATTATATGTCTGAGGACAGCAGGAGAAATCTCTTCAAAAGCAGTTATGTAGTCTCCAACCATTTCAGGGACAGCTGACTTCTGACTTGAGACACGAAACCACTCATGCTGGATGGTATTTAAACAAAACCTCTGCCAAAACCAAGACAGAAAAATTTACATATGGACAATCTATTTAAAAAATTTTCCATCCCACAAGTTAGCAATGCAGGTCAAGCCTTTTTTAGTCCAATGTGGGAAGAAAGTATTCAGCTTACAAACAAGATGTACATACTGAAGCTCCCCCTCTGACTAAAGCCCACGTTAAAACACCAATTGTTTACTTCCTCTCACTTCACCTGACTTTCAGGGATAGTTCACCTCTGTGAGCACAGAATTTTAGGATCAGAATACTCCCAGAATTAATGGTTATCAAATACTGGTGAACAAAAAAAAAAAAAAAAGACTTGAGTAATGATTTCCATCAAATACTTAACTAAGTTTATGAATCACTGATAAACACAACACTTTCTCACTGGACTTAAAAAACCAGCATGCTAAGTCAATTAGGCCCAGTTCTGAGGAACAAATTATCAAATGCACAAAAGTGTACGAGAACTGGCTGGACAGCAGTTCTGAAGAAGAGCTGGACATTATAGATGATTACAAACTGAATCCAAGACAACAACATCACACTGTAATGTAAAAGGCAAATATAGTTTTGGGGTAAATAAACAGATTTTTAGCTGGCATGGCATGTGATGCAGTCCCTTCTTTCTGCCTAGTACTCTGAAGACAACAGGTGAACTACTTTGTCTGGTCACTGAATTACATGAGAGTTGGCTGAAACAGTTTCAAAGATAAGCAGCAAGAATGAAGTCAAGGAAGTCAGACCTACTGGACAGACAGGAAGGACTGGCAATGTTCTGCTGAAAGAACTGCTGGGGAAAGAAACCCTGTAACATTTGTTGCAGAAGAAAGAAAAAAAGAAAGAACCTGTTCTTCACCTGAAGGCTGGCTAGCTGTAGTAATTAGAGATTTTAGTTGCAATGAGAAGATGCAGTCTACACATTCAGGATAAACTTTCCCATTGGTATGGACTGAGAGTGGTGGAGTAGGAGCCTCTCAGGCCAGGTGACTTGTCTGCTGTGAGAAATGCAGGTAGAGCAGATGTCGTTGTAAGCCAAGAAGGCTTCCACAGTCACTGCCAGCTCTGACTTGGAGACACTTTCTCTAACCTGGAAGGACCACCATATCCTCCTCATAAACCCTCACCTGCCAGGTGACCAGTAAATTCAAGGGCAATTTTGCAGAGAAGACACTCAGAAAGCTTATCTAGCCTCTAGGGAAAACATACCAGTAGCTCTAGAGGTGGCCTGTGTCTGGTAAAGAGAAAATATTCTATACACAGCAGTACTATATATATATATATATCTGTACTACATAAACACATTTACAGAATATTTTACATCAGTGCTACTATGACATCATGTATGTACTGTGAACATAGAGTTGAAACACAAAAGTGGCCACAAACTGACACAACAGAATTTTTTTATTTTAGGCAGTACTGAGTGCAAAATACAACTAAGAAACTATTTTTAGTCACAATATCACACACATTATTAAATAAACAACACAATTTAAAAATTCAATTAATCCATCACATTCAGAAAGTTGCAATCCACAGCTCTTTCTGGTGTAAACAGCAGCTACAAGAGCTGAGTATGCTGGGAGGCTGGGACAACTAATACAGATCCTTAGCTATACTGACATTTAACCTGTTTGGACAAGACTTCCTTATCAGCAGACAGAGGACAAGAACTGATTAGTCTGCAGTTTCCACCTACAAAACACTGTTTGTGCTGGAAAACACTTTAAGCACTAGAAAGAAAAATGTAAATTCAAATTATACTTCCAACGCAGAGATCATCATCTGGTTATGGCATTTTTGACACTTTCAACTCCAAGAGGGCCTAAAGCATTTGTTGTTTGAATGCCTAAACAACTCCTGAAGGACAGACACAGAATAAATAACTATCTGTCACAACTGTATGAAACGACCTTTCAAAACATTCCCTGGACCACAGATGACAGAACTGGACACAGACAATATTACCGTGTCATATAAACAGCTTTATTGTCTTTAAGAAGCTGCAGATGATCTATAGTAGAGAAGAATGACACAGAATTGTTGCCTTTTACATCACCGCACAAGTGAAACACATGCAAAATTCAATTTCGTATCACTAAGTAGTTTCTTTGCTTTCAGATTGCCCTCACAGGGTAGCACAGGCACTCCCTATATGAGGCATTTCCAATAAGGGAAATACAATTTTATTTCTTGAGACTTGAGTATTTCTTAAGTATTAACAACAAATCCTCCTTACTCCCTGCAGCACTGATAAAAACCAGCAGTGCAGTAAACAAGATAAACAGCATCCCTGTGCTTAGGAGGCAGATCACCTACTGTTTCAGAACAAAGGTTTTGTCATAGGAAGCAACAGGCTCCTCACCCATTGCAGTCTCCTAATGTGAGGCCTGAGAGCTGCCCACAGCAGTACTAAAGCAAAAATAACACAGGAATAACAGAGGAATGCACAGGCGTGTTGAAACTGCACTTTCATGTTACTATTTTTATGTGTGTGCCTTGGGACAACAACACTGAAGCACACAAAGCACAAGTATATTCTCTGGATGAAAGTGTCCTGATAGAAAGAGCTTTGTGACTCTTGCAGATGAAATCCTCTTCTGCCTAGCCACCGTGGTTCTGGTCCTGTAAAACCAGAAGTTACCCTTCCCTGAAGTTTTTCTATTGCATCTCAGAGAGAATTTTGACCTGTATTGCTTACCACATCTTTGTTGGTTAATGCCTTGGGGTCATCAATGTTGTTTCTCAGCAGGTTACAGGCAGAAAGCATCTTTTCACTTAGCTCATATCTGAGGGAGAGAGCAAAATATATGGCATATTTCAATTTTTCCCTTGGTGTTTCAGTATAGAAACATTCTTCTGTAAGCTCTCCAGGCATAAAAGTATCCAGGCAAGCTATCTGCTGCTACCATGCAGAAGCCACTCTTGGCAGCTCTTTTCACAGACATTCCCTCCACACTGAATGGAAATGAGTGTGGGAGGAGCAACAGGAATGGAGAGTGGGAAACACATCACTTTTGTGCTCTAACACTTGGCAGCTCTTCTAGTGGAAATTCTCACCTACTGCTGTATGACTGCAGAGCATGCATTATATGCTGTGTGCCTTGATTACTTGATTAACACAGAGAAATGCCAATAGTTGTGATGGAAACAGAATTAAGCAGTGGGAAACGGCACAAGCAGTGCCTCCCTGCCAGCTCCCATTCATTGGAACTAGCCTTTCTCATCCCACCCACTCTGGAAATTTACTCTCTTTCTCCAGCCCTCTTTAATTTTTATACTTCTATTCCCTGTCATCACAAATTTCAAAACTCAGGGTATGCTGAAAATAAGGTCAATGCCTGTGCCACACGTTGTACCAGGCTGTGGCCAACCATCTTTGCCTAAAACCTACACAGAGGATAATGGTAATTTTTCCAGAAAATTCTCCCAAAAAGCAGAGAAGCTAACACACTCATGTATGTAAGGTGGGCATTTTAGCCCTTCTGGGTTACAAGCCAGCTGCTAGTGCTTCCAGGGCAATTAAATTCTCCACCATTGCTTAGACCATGGCCATGCATGGCCATGTGCCCTGCCTCTTCCCCTTGGAGGGCATTGGCAGGGCAGTCAGCTTGCAGAGAACATGCTCCTTAAGTATACATGGCTGGCTGAGCAGTCCTGCTGCTCTTCTTCCCAATCACCCCCTGCTCATGCACACATAAATTAGAGAGCTCTATTGAGAGACTGCCCATCAAAAGATGCCACCTGTAGAATAACAGGCTATCCTACAGTACTGTATAAAGTAAGCTCAGGGCACTTCAAAACACACAGCTCCAGGGCCTCCAAGCTCTTAATTATTAATTTCTGCATCACTTTTATTTAACAGCTGACAATTACAGATAACTTGATGCTAAGCTACATCTTCAGTGAAACATGATATTAAATTTGTTTTAGCTCTCTTACTGTTATTATTCCGCCTACATAATTTTCTCAGTTCGCACACTGGCAAACCCATTATCTATAAGATATCCCTTCACTGTCTCTGTTTATACTTCCTTTTGCCATTTGCTAAGGAATAATTAGTAAAAACTCGCCCTGCTACTGCTTTCCATATGCCAAAAAAGCACAGCCTTGTCTGTCAAATCCTACCCTACACAGTCTATTACCAGCTATTTGAAAAGCACCTTAAGACATGAAATGTTGAACAAGTGTGTGGTGGCAGCCTTAAAAGTGCGTTACAGTACATAACCTCACATGGTATGAAGCACATGATCTCAGGGTGGACAGTGTCCTCAGTGCTGCACCCCATCATTTCACTGAGCACCACCGGCCATGGCTGAGATGCTGTGCAAGATGCCAATGCAAGATGCACTTCCAGCAGGCTGTGGACCTGGCTCAAAATTCATTTGCTTGCCTACGGACTGTTTTACAGACCAGGATGTTAACAAGGCATTGCCTGCTCCCAAGTGAGTGCCATTTGTGACCTGAGAGAGCCTCTGCTTGGAGAACCACCTGGGCCTTGCTGTTAATGAACCATTTAAAGCTGACAGGGTCAGCTACTGGAAAGGACGCACTGTGACACCTTCTTCCTGCTCACACACAGTCGTTTTGCCACGAAATTGCCTCTGGCTACCCACTCGAGGAGGAGGGAAGTGGGCAGCAGTTGGCCAGCCATGGGGCTGATGCTTTCTCCACCAGCACAAGCACAGCCCACACAGCTTGCCCTATGCCATGGGATGGAGATGACCTCCTCAGAGGCACACTCTGAGAGGATGGGCAGCCTACCTCTCTCTGATTTCCACCTCCTCGGCCTCACACTCTGGGAGGGAACCGTCCTTCTCTGCCCCCACAGCGCAGACCTCCGCAGGATGGGGGGTGGGCTGCTTCTCCTCTGCGTGCTGGTCACAGGGGTACTCATGGCCCTCACACTCCTCTTCCGAATCTGAGGAGGAGCTCTCCTCGGAGCTGGAATCGTCACTGGATGTGGTCTCATACCTGAAGGGAGAACAGGCAGGGGTGCTTGCTTAGTGCCATTCAGCAGCGGTCAGTACCTGCTTGCTCTGGTGCAAGTGGAAAAATGTCTTGCAAAAGCTTGGTCCTCCTTTTCTACTCAGAGACCTCTTCTACTCACTGAACTCAGTGTTACTAGCAACTAACACTGTCATTATGTACAAAGAGATGAAAGAAGAACAACCTCTTTTAAACAGAAGTCTTAACATTTTGTCAGACCTTGCCTAATCCCCCCAAATGAAATTAGTTTGTTCAGAGTAAATTGTGTTGTTGCCTTACTATGCAGTTTTAAGCTGAAGATAACAAACTTATGATAACATTCCCTGCTATAAGTAATGACACTTTTAGCCAATATGTAAGAAATTCAGTAATTGAGATACTTAGGCTATATACTGCACAAAGAATTTGTACTAAAGAAAAGCTCATCTGAGGACAGGGCTAGAAGGCTATATAAAAACAATTTGATGAAACCATTTTAAAGGTATTTGCAACACTCTTCAAGGTCAAGTAATATTTTAAAAGAAGACAATTTTCCATACTGTTCTCTGCATTTGTATAGGAAGGTTTCTGTATTTAACTAATACAAAGCCAGAAAAATTAATTCTTGGGCAATGGCATCTCTTGCTGTATTATTTAATAGTATAATGCTTGTCAGCTGCCAAAGATATACACAAGTCTTCCTTATTAAAGCATTGACTGAGAAACATCCCCATGGCTGAATTCGTTTCATTTTCTTGTGTTAAATGTGGCAGCAATCTAATGTACAGGTATTTGAGACTGATGCCATATATGACTAGCAAGCACAAAAGGATTAGGAGGAGCTCAGCTGTTCCATTCTTCCTTCTGATCCTTATGCTCAGCAGTTGCACCTCAGCCTGAAGGACAGGCCAAACCTATGCATGTGCTTCTGGATTCTTTCTCTTCTTCCTACTGTGGAAGTGCTACAGTGGCAGCTATTTTGAAGACTAGTCTCTTACCCCCCATTAATGCCAACAAACTGCAGGTTCTTCTTGGTGTTGCTCAAATCCTTCTTCCCGTCCCTTTTCTTCATGATAGATTTGAGTGTGTTTTCGTTATTAGTACATACTGTTAGAAAGGGAGACAAAGCACACATATCAATACAAATCTGTAGCCAGCTTTGAATGCAGCAGCATTAGGTGATTTTTCAAAACAAATCTCTTATTTTTTCAATAGCTCTCTGTTTACCATCTGAACCTGGGTTTTCTAATATTTTTGTACATACAGTCATGGTGTGACATGCACATTAGAAACACAGAACAACAGCTTCAAAATCAAATCTGGAAGCTAGTTAAGCCTATCTTTCTCATCTTTAACATGTTGCTAATGAATCTTCATGATGCTTTAGAAAACTTTAAGAAAAGACATGAGCTTTTTGTTTTTCTTTGATATTTGTGAAAAATGCCTAACACTGAAATGGGTTATTCTCCTCTGTTAACAAAATCTTAATTATTGGTATCAGAGAGCAGCAGCTCCTTGCCAAAATGAACACATTAATACAGACAGCATGTTTTACAATACAGAGAGCACATTTCACAATAAACTTTTCAACAGGGTGGGGAGGTTCAGCCAACAATGGTCTTTTAGATTTAGTATTAATTAAAACAACTTTTAAACAATCTCTATGCAAAGGAAAGGTAAAACATGCATTAAAATTTAAGTATTTAAAAAAAATAATTATTAACTCTTTATCTTTCAGTACATTTTTCTTACGAAGACACTAAATGGCATTTCACTGATGTGCTACAATCTGCCATTTAAAACCTAACCACAACCTGCAGACACAGGGTCTCACACTGAGACTTTCTCCTTAGCTGCATCTTTTCCTGCTTTTGCATTTTTGAGAATACTGAAAACCTTCTTTAACTGTGTATCGTATTCAGACTCCACCAGCATGATGAAAGGTGAATGTGAGTCAGTTATTACCATAGAGACCTGAGGCAAGCTGATCATCCGTCAGGTTAATTGGAGCGAGAGCTTTATCCTGAGAAGAAAAAGACTTCCTTCCCCGAACAACTTCCACCAGGGGAGTCTTCCTCTCCTCCTGAATGGGCACAATTTCCTGCTCCAATTTCAGTGTTCGCAAATTTGAAGTTAAGTGTGTGTTTGTAAGTTGGCCATGAGGGATGTACTCCAAAGTAGCACCTGCCAAAAAAGACAGTCGGCATCACAAAGGAGTCAGATGAAAATATTTCCATCAATGTTGTGATCAACAGAAAAAAAACCCAAACTACAAAAAAAAGGCCAATGCTTGTGCTTTAAAATGCTCTTTGCTGAGGACCTAATAGGAAAAAGATTGTGATCACTTTCAGAAAATGAAAAAAAATGGCTGTGAGTTTTGCTTTCAATAAAAACATACAATACAAGGACAAGCTATAAAGATACAGGCTTTAAAATGCATGAAAGGAATGGTCCTCCCTTTTCCTTCTTTTTCATTTTGAGCAGTGACCTCAGCTCCTGCCATCCTGGCTCAGGGTGGACTCACTGAACTGCTCCTTGATGACATGCCTGAAGAGCACAGCACGTTCACAGGCTCTGCACGTTATTTTTGCAAAACCAGTAACCTTTCTATCATACTTGTTTTTAAAAAAAGGTCATTTTCCATGAAAGCAGAAATTTCGCAGGAAATTTTCCTTTTTTTCCAGCACTCTGACTAATTCTAAAAGCTATGTACTTAGCCCAGTTACTGAGACAACTGCGATGAACTCCCACACACTACATTTCTTTCCTTTGTTTTGGACAGGATTGTACTGAGCTAGTAGTTGTATTTAAATCAAATTCCAAATGTTTGGGTTATACTATTTTCCCTTGCTGGTTTGCTGGCATTCACTCACTTTTTCCCTTTGTGTATTTAAAAGGCAGTGCTAATTACGCACAGACTTTTACAGATTCCTCTGGAGTTCCTCCAGCTGTGCTATTACAACTGCTCTACAAATCTGCACAAATGCTTTTGTTTGTGGAACACACTGAGGTTTTTTTACACACATACGCTCCCCTAAGTGATCTCGTCAGCATTCAAGGAAAAAAAGCTAAAGTTTAATTTGCTTTAAACACTACCACCCTTTTCTTTCACTCTTTCCTTGGTTCAATGACATGTGCCTCCATATTATTTTTTACTTTTGTATTTATCAAGAATTAAGGCACAAACTCCTCGTTCAAATACATGAGTTGAACATATACACGAGTGGCATTGCACAGGGTGCTAACACACCATAATAAGGTAAATTCCAAACATTAACTTTTAGACACACAGCTGCATCTCAGTCTAGCAAGCTGTTCTTGTTAGACTGCCTTTGCCCCTTGTTGCTTCACCTCAGTAAATTCTTCCGACAGGAGGACATAATGAAGCTGATTTTTCCACACAGTCACTTCCCAGCAGCTTCCTCCTCTTTGCTCCCATTCCCACTCAAGCGTCTGAGTTCCCAAGCGAGTTTCACCCTGCATGTGTTTCCCAAGGCACCTTCTTCAGCAGTGAGACCTATTGCTCCCTTCCACCGCCGCTTACAGCTTCTCCAACACGTGGGGAAACTGTCTGCGGGGAAAGGCACGCAGCACGGTATTGACAGTCACGTCACTATAAGCACAGCAAAAAAGCTTTTTCTTAAAGAGTAAAACATGTGTTAGTGTGTGTGTATAAGAAGGTGGCAGCCACCAAGGGCCCCCTGGGTAGGAGCAATCCTTCTAGAGACATGTCCGAACACTTGGATACAGACAGAAAGCAGGAGGGAAGTCCTGCCCTTGATCCCCCACCACTTCCCAGTCTGCAGCACTGACTGACTTTGGTTGGGTCTCTTCCCCACAGCAAGCACCATCCCTCACACAGCAGCTACAAAGAGGGCTGCCAAGGTAATGGAGCACCGAGCCAAAACCAATGATTTTTAAACTCCCTTAGCTGAAAAACAAGGGAACTGTCTCTCTCTGCTTGTTCGGAGTGGTGAGAGGTACAATTAAAGAGTATCAAACATAGCAAATACTTCCAGCTGCAGCTGGCAGTGGCTGCCTGGGCTGGTTTTACCGGGTCACCCCTCTGCTCCAGACTGGCCTCTGAGGACATGGGAAGGAGTGGAGGAAGCCTCCTCTGAAGCATCAGGGATATGCAAAGATTCCAAAGATGCCCAGGATTGCTTTCAGCAGAAGTCTCTGCATCCTCTGCCAAACATCACAGTTCTCCTACGAAAGCAGCTGTGACAACCACGGCATGTCTGGAGGCACAGGTAGGTTTGTGCATGCTGGAGCTGAGGGCAGGACTCTGGCACGGCACAGTTCAGCTCCAGCCTGAGGCGAACCAACAGCAGCAGCTGGGGCACCCTTGTCATCCCCCCAAAGCCTGAGCCTGAATCTCCTCAGGTGTCTCCCTCCTGCCTGGGGACAGGCAGGGGAGAGAGCTGCAGGGTAGGTCAGAGAGAAAGGAGGACAGTAGTAGACTTCTCTCCCCTGACTCACAGCCTCTCCTGAACCTGTCACCAATTCCACAGATCTCAGCAGGTTCCCTCTTCTGGTTCATGCCCACTGGCTGAGAAGCACCATACTGAGCTCAGGACATGCATCAGGGCATGACACCCATGCCTTCCAGTGAAGCAGAGAAAGGTTCTGCTCAGCTGGCCCCTGGCACCTGACAAATGAGGATGACTTTAAGACCTGAGGGCAAGGAGACAAGAGGTGTGCATTAAGCAAACCAGTCAGTACACTCATTCTCCCTGCAAAGCTCTTAGATGTCTACACTTACTGCATGCACAGTACCCAATGATGAGGGAAAGACAGCTTTGGATCCAACTCAGCATTAATGCTGCAAGCTCTTAATTAGCATTTAATATCAGCTCCCAGGCATTCCCCTTTTCACAAGAAAGACACTTGGAGAGCACCAAGTCCAAACACTGAGAAAAACAGACAAAAGAAGGACCTGTGCCCCCCAAAATTATGGTCAATGATTTAATAGATTAATCTACTGCTATGCAAACCAAAAAGCCAAATGAGCTGAGTTCCCTCTGCCTCCAACAGGACTGCAGGGCTGCTGCTGGGGCTGGAGGAAGCGCACACCTCTCCAGTGTGGAAACGAAACCATGGCTGAAGATCACCACCAGTCCACACAGATCTTAAAATAGACTCTTCCTCTCACTGCACAGAGATCTCAAGTATGCTTGAGCAGAATCCTTCTCTGGGTCAGAGTGCACAATACTCACAGCAAATTTGCCAACAGGTCAATACTTAGGCACTGCCCCCAGACAGAGACCCTCGGGCAGACTTGTCCTGCTGATGTTCCTTAGCTTACTGTTGCAGGCAAACACAAATACTGCAAACTTGACATAAGCGTCTAAGTACTGATATAGAACAGCAATCTGCAGCATGGAGCTGCCAAGAACGTCTAATGTATTTTGCAACATAGTAGGGGATTTTGGAAAAGTTCAGGAGTAATTTAGAGGCAAAAGTATGACACAACAACAACAACAAAAAAACTTAACAGACTTCAACTCTACATAAACACTTATGCAGAAAGCTGCTCTCATCAGTTTCAGAGGGAAATAAGTGATTGAAGCATCTTCAGTCATTTAGCTCCAGTGGTTTGAAAGAATAAGAGCACCTATTTTTAATTTTTTAGAAGGAAAAAATAAATCCTCTCATAAATAATTTGTGCCTCTTTTGGAAATCTCACCAATTTAAACCAGGGTGCCAGCAAAACTGATAGAGAGAAGCAGCAGATTACCCACACCATTTCTGGCACCTATAAAATCTGTCTACTGTTATTACGATGCAGCTTTCCTTCTTAACTGCACACCTTCCCTCCCATTTATGACAGCACAAGTAACCATGCTGTTAGCTGGTTCAGGGAACTCAACAGTTTTTTTTGAATTTGTGATTAACTCATGCTAACAGAAGTCTTGCCTTTACCTGCTTTTGAAAATTTCTATTTAGTTTGATGGACGCAAACCTTAGTATTATTATAAAAACAATTTAGCTGGACAATATTTTTATCCCACTGGAAATCAAGAGAAGTGCAAACATGGACGGAGGATTAAATAGCATGAGGATGAGAACCTAGCTCTTTGTCTGGAGTATCCCAGGCTTTTAGCTTAAAAAAGGGCATGAGCTTACTATGTGGTAACTGCACAAAGACTTTATTTTTAACCTGTTGGTCAGTGCAAGCATTTATTTGCCCAATATGTTTATAACGGTCAATGATACAAGCGATACATTCCCCACTTAAGACAGTGCACAAATGTTGTCTGGAGCATAAATAGCAAGGAAACACTTCTCTTTCACACTACATGATTTCTTCACAGTAGCAATAAGCTCCTTCCAGAATTATTTTAACTGAAGAACCCGAAGTCTCCTCCAGTGGTTTTCAATCTCCATGCCTAAAAAATTACTTTTTAATAGAAATGATTTTAACCCACTTTCAAATTGGCCTACTTACCAGAACTACTGAAGAAAAAAACCCCATTCTACTAAGGTAAATAAAAAGGCAGGGATGAGCAAACATGTTATGTTTAAACATTTACAAAGATTGATAGTAACCCATCCAACTGATGAATGCAGTACCTTCACAAGACTAGAGTGTAGTTTCATTTTAAAAAGTACTTTTGAGCCATTTCAGGTTAAAAGTCAGTGAATTTAAAATTTCAAAACAAAAAGTTGCCACACATGAGCTTTTTTTTTTTTTAAATACAATAACCTGTCAGAAGGCAGATTCTCCTGGAGCCCAGGCATACGTAAATATTGAACTACCCTTCAGCTCCAGGAAAAACACTCCTCATAAAAGGATGAGGGCTCTAGTAAGAGGACTGCAAGAACAATCTCATTTTCACTCTCACTTTAACTGTTTTCTCTGTGTTGAGAAGCTGCTTTCCATCCCCAAATTGGATTGTGAATCCAGTTTGTTGAAACTGGAAGTTAAAACAAATTCCTTTCATTAAACATGACTGACCACAAAAAAAATCACACATCTTTAAAGCAGCTAATCATCTTATATACGAAATGCTGTCTTTTCCAAGACAGCTGTGAGTGAAGCTTGGTGAAAGCCATCCTTCAGTTCCCTGATGACTGGCGGATCACAGTATCTCATGATGCTGGGCACACAGTAGGAAGGGTCAGCTCAGAGTACTTCTTTCTTTCTCATTCATGAGGATTTGATCTTCTCAACTGATGCTTTATTGTTGCTGAAATATGACAACACTTCCTTGGAAAAACGGGAATCTCTTGCCATTAAATATTCATAGATGTGCCCGTTACCAGGGGAGTTGAACTCCAAACAGAGCTCATTGCCCGAACATTATATCCCTGTGCCACTGCACAGGCAGAGAACGGGGCCTCTCTCTGAAGGACAGCCCAGCAGGCTGCAGCTTGCCATTCTCTAAGCAGCAATACATTTGAAGGGGAAAAATAATCTATACTGTGGCAAATTATGCTTTTTGCTAACTGATGCAGAAGTCAGGAGATAGAGCAGCTTTTAGAATCAAATGCTCCATGTTGTGCTGCCACAGAACCAAACCAGCAAATACTGTAACGCTAATAATGACAACAGTAATAAGCTTGTGTTAATGCATGACCAGGTGGGTAACACATGACACAGGGAAGGTAGATCAAACCTCTTTAAAGAGGTTTACGGAACTTAATTCAAAAAATGTCTTTATAGGACAGTTACTGACCAGGTCTCTGCTTTTCTTCCAATATAACTGGATGTGTATTTATAACAGAAAAAACACCCTAGCTCCTAATAGAGAGGTTGCTACCATTCTTGAATGACATTACCATTTGAGCTTCCTATGTTATCACAACTAGCAGAAACCACCAGCCTCATGAACATGCAGAGGCCCTGTATTCTCCAAAACACCAGCCAGATGTGTAAATAAACAGTACTCATGTGGTACATAGATGGGACCACCTGCATGGCTGTTTTGCATCATGCACTACCTTCCAGGGAATATGGAAAACGCTTCACATATGTCAGTCACCTTCTTCCCAGCAGACTGATGGATGGATCCTGTTTGTTACACACGTAAGAACATCTGTACAGAAACACAACCTGCTGATTAAGGCATGCATCTATGGCAGAGCTAGAGCTGAGTGCTTCCTTCACTTGCCTAGACATAGGCACAACCACGGTGATTTGTAGCAACCCACAGCTTCACAGGGTCACCACCATGCCTGTGCCACATCAGCGCAGGCTTCTGAACCTCAGGAAAGCCCCAAGCCTTCAACTGCAATAGTGTGGTCTCCTGCTGCCAGGAGAGAAGCTACTAACCCAACAAGCAACAGAGTCTTCGAGAGAAAGGGCTGTCAAACGCAACAGCTGTAAAGAAAAACAGCTTTCTCCAGTTCCCCGCATTACGACTGACAACACAGAAAAAGACAACCATGTTCACAATACCTCATTAGTCCTCCACACCAATTTTGGAGAACCAGAAGCTTCTCACATCACCATCATTCTTATGGTATTTCCACTGTCCCTCAGCCTGCTTCCCCAGCTCTGATTGAAACCTAAAAGTTTAAAACCTTGGAAGATATTTCCACCATATGGCACATCAAGATTTCCTTTCCCTTGAGACTTTCTTTCACTCCCTGAAGTTTTAACTAAAGAAGCTGCCTCCTTCCTCACAGTGATTAATTAGTGTAATGCTTCCACTCAGGAAGCAGAGCAGGGATGCTCAGTCAGGATCATTCTAAAAAGCAACTATGAAATTGATATCCAAAGATCACTGAGGCAAAATAGCCATGCATTTTCAGGTCAAATATTCTCAGGTATTTTTCAGGGCAAGGGCATATCAGTTGTTTTTAAACACCATTCTTGAAAACTCCTGGCCAGTGAAAGACATCCACCTAGAAGACTCATGAAAAGTCCATGTAATTAGAACCTGTACACGTGACATTAGGCTTTTGGCTAATGGTATCTTGCAAAACACATCATACGTGCATTCAAATATAACCTCATGAAACTTCTTAAAAAATCTAGTGCAACAAACAGAGATGATAAATGCACTCGCCTCCCTTCAGTCCTCCTATATGCTGTGTGGTCTAAGAATATGGCTCAGTTAGCACCTAGGTTTGTGACCCACACCCATACAGACAAGACGGACACACAGGCTGCCAAGGCCAGCTAACATGCCCTTGCAGAGCGGAAATGTGCTCATCTGGCCAGTGGGCTTGAATTCCCTAAGGTCACTAGGGCTTCTGAAAGACAGTACATATGTAAACAGGAATTGAAGGGAAGGTGATTATTTTGCAACAAGCAAAATACTAATTGCTAATAGACTTGGTTCAGAGATCATCTCAGAGGTCTAAGGTGCCCAGAGATGAAAACTGCCAGCCTGTGTCTTGCTCAGCAGGCTCCGGCTTTCCTGCCTGTCTCCGTCACCTGCCGCAAGCTGTGTCAAAGACGGTGAGATAGCAGAGGCTCCTGCAGCACACCCTGTCTCCCCAGCAATAACAGCAGAAAAATCTGTAAAACTGAGACCTTTTGCTACCTCAGAAGCAGCACAGACCACTGAGCCATTAGCATGGCAAACTGGTACCCAAATAAAATGCCTCAAAGCCAGCTCAGGTATTTTTGCTCTAAAAGAAACTGGCCTCTAAGAGATCTTTCCTGAGGATGCTCTTTGAATAAAACATTAAAGATGGTGCTACTGATGCTAATTGGAAACCAGACACTTCTGCCTCTATTTTCAGCCTGTTTTCCTAAGAAAATGAGGCTTGTGAGGTCACACTTCTCTCAATAACTTAAACTTGATTGCTTATTTTAACTGAACTGGAATAGAGACTCAGTGCTCTGAAGGTTTTTTGTGTTTATACAAGCATTACAGAAATCAGTCTGAGATGCCAGGCCTGGAGAAAGGGGCACTGGCTGAGTTCACACACACAACACCTGAGAAACTACATTCAAGAGACCAGAGGAAAGACTTATTAAGAGTCACAAGCTATCATGAGATACTGGTGCATGGAAAAAGAAAGACTGTATTACTTCCAGTGATTACAGAATTATTTAAGTTAGTGCTTCATTCAGCAAAAAATCCTTCTACAGAAATGTGTAACATGTGATCTGTAAAATCACATGAACGGGCAGCAGGACCAGCAGATAAATGTATTAAAGACAATATTTTCAAAATTAATAGAAAGAGAGGGGGTAACATTTCAGGCTTAAGACCTCTTTTCCACTCCAATTCTCCATGGGTCTAAACTATTATAGACCACAGCTCAATTTATGTATGCAGTCCAGGCATGTAGTTCTCACCAAGGACTAAAAATAAAAAAATTTTACACTCAACATCCACAGCTAAAGATAACTGCATTACAAGTTAAAATTATTCCAGAATAATTTTATCAGGAATGTGAAATCTGAATCCAAGTAAGCACATTTTTAGTAAATAAGATCTATTGCTCCACCTGTGTCTAAATACTTTCAAAGCTCTAGACTACACATTTGGTATTGTCCAGTAAAAACTGGGAAAGAATTAAGGATTTACAGCTAGTGATAACCCTAGTTCACTGTTTTTATGGACACTTTTGAGGTCTGCTAGATACCATTATTATTATTGTATCACTATTTGTAAGAAGACCAGAATATAAAGTACATACCAGAAAGATAATAATATTGCATATACAGTATCATATTGCACGTATGCAGACAGAATATCATATATTTTCATTACTGCTACATAAATGTTGCTCATTCCTTCACTATCGGAAGCTAAACCATTTACTTCAGCTCATTTAATGGATGGTTCTATTTAGCACATCAGCACTGAAAAGAATCAGATTTACCAAGGTGCATTTTAACAAAAATAAGTAAATTTTAAGACAGTAAGCAAACTGCAAGTGCTTTATACAGCTATTTGGATTAGCCAATAATATTATGCTGACTATAAATAGTACTTATTTAGGGTTTTTTTTCCCAATTCAGCATCTACAATACAGATGCATTTGCACCAGTTTTTCCCATTTCCTTCACCTCCTGTGTCCGTTACTGTATGGCAGGACCAAAAAGAAAGTATCTAACAGTCACAGTCAGGCACATGACATATTGGCTTCCAATAATCCACTGTTTATAAACTTAATAGTAATGTGGTTGGATTCACCAATAAGATATTAGAAAAAGATGGCTAAGTTTTAAACTAGACTATTAGACACATTAAAAAAATTTAAAAAGTAATCAACTCTACCCCAGGGAATAAAGAAATCCCTCAAACTAATTGTCCATATTTTAAAATTAATAAATAAAGGCAAGGAGTATTTAAATCACAATTCTTGCCTTTCCTGAGTGCCACCAAAACCTCCAGCAGCAATTATGCCTTTCAAACACGAGGCTGTAATTAGGGATTACGACAAACAGTTACTGGAACAGAGAAAGCCCAAGATGTGGTTTCTGTGAAGCGCACTGGAGTTGCCTATTATAAAGCAATCAGCCCTGCTGGAATGGGGAAAGCACCCCACAGCTCTCTGTCTGAGCAGCACAAGGAACAAAGGCAAGGGAAGAAACACTACAAAATCCAGGGAAACGTCTGTGGAAACAAGTCAGTTTGATACAGACCCTGTATGTGACTTACAGCTCTGTCAAATCTGACGTTGTTTTTAAAAACATCCATGCCGAGTTTAAAATTGCAAACCCATGGGCATTAACCTCAGACACTCCTAAAGTTAAAAAATGAAGTCAGAACATTGCACAGTGGTTAAAAACTTCATAATTTTAGACAGCTCTCTTGCATGGTCAGAGCCATGGCACCACCATCATCAGGATCTTCAGAGCCTGTTGGACTGGGAGAGACAAAACCATCTCTGGTTTTTCAGCTACCAGGGATGGGCTGGATGGAATACCCAATGGGCACATACAACAACAATGCTATGCTCTGTACTTCTGTGGGGAGAGCTACACAGCAGCTTCCAGACTAAGTGAGAGCCCAGCAGGCAACTGATCTGCAGCCCTGGGAAGGAACTGACCAAGGCACCACATGTTGTGCCCGGACACTGGGCTTACCTGATGAGGTGCTTCTCTCCATGCACTGCTTCTGAAGGTCCAGGCTCCGCAGCTCCTCTGTGCTGGCGTATTTCATGACAGAGTTGATGGAGGTGAGGGTGCTGATGAGCTGGGAATTCAGAGATCCAATTTGGGAGTGGGGCTCCCCAAAGGCTTCTGCCAATTCACTGTAATTTTCAGCAAGCAGTGTCTGCTGTTCCTGCAGCAGCTTCTGCACACGTTCAATGTAGTGATCCAAGCCTGTCCTCAGCTCAGGTGGAGGCAGAGGGCTCTCCAACTGACCACTGACTGGCTCACACACGGACTCTGCCCCAACACCGATGCTCCTGGTGCCAGTTGGCACAACCATCAATGGAGGGGGTCCACAGGCGATGCTCCTCATTTTCAGACCAACTAGGTAGTTCTCATAAACATTTATCTGTCCAATGCCACAGTCTTTGGTTTTTATTGCAGAAGGCTTTTCGAAGCCAGGGTGGCTAGAGAGCACGGTGCCCACTCCAACAGAACGCACCTTAGCAGACGCGTGTATGTCCTTTACCCGGCCATCCCCTACTGCCACACTCCGCAACTCCACACCATCCGTGCTGGTCTGCTTATCACAGCTGCTCAGAGTGGTGTTAGTCCCACAGTCTGCCAGGCAGGCCACCTCTGTGCTGGTGCACTGGCTCACCATCTCCAAAGCAGTGCTGGTTTGCTGGCTAGCTGTGGACGGCACAGCCATCACCATCGCCTCAGCCCTGGGCACAGCCTCTGTGGCCGTTTCACGGGACACGTGTTCCTTGGGTGCACAAACCACCACATCCACCGAGCAGTCCCCGCAGCCCACAGACCTCACTGCTCCAACCACCCGCGCCATTTGACAAGGGTTCAGCACCTCTGCCGGCTCCTCCGTGTTGACGCCTGTCTCACAGACGCTCGTCTCTGTGCCCACTGACTTATCACGCAGCTCCACCGATCTCCCCGTACCCTGATCTTGCACCTCTGCCCTCTCCCTCACCAGCCATCGGCTCATCAGCAGCTCGGGACCCGCAGCCGCACTCCTCATGGCAGGTCTGCAGGAGGTGCCGATGCTGCTTGTCTGCAGATGGTTCCCCACTGACGAATCAGCAACATCCACGTGGTCTCCCACCATTTGGTCTCTTGTTTGTATGACAGCCTCCACCATCCTACTAACAACGTGGGGCTGAGCCATCATGGCTTTATCTACCTTTTTTCTAGACCCAGCCGCCTGCAACTCCTGTTTTAATTTGGTCATTTCCCTGTCATGGGTGGTTTCCTTTAACTGAACCTCTAGTCTGTAAATCTTCTCCTTAAGAGCTTCTATGGTCTGCTGCTGAAGCTCAATCTCTTTCTCAGCCTCTGTAGACAATCCAAGCATGGCCTCTGTCACGCCAACTCCACACTCCCTCATTTCTTTCTCAGTCCCCACAGCTACTTCTTTGTGCTGCCTTGTGGATCTGTTGTATATAATGACATCATTCATGTTCTCATCAGCACCCACAGCAACAGATCTGGCTTCTTTTGTCAGGCTTTCTCTGTTCGCCTGAAGGTTTGCTGGACTTTCATAGTTGCTATCTTGGATTTTTTTCTCCAGGGCTTGCATCTCAGCAGTCAGCTGCCTGAACTCCTCTATCCTCTGAGAGCTCTGCTCCACACTCTCCATCTCTTCCTCACAATCTATATACAGTTCTCCACCTCTTCTCACCTGAGACATGTGCTCCCACTGCTCTGCATTTCCTGCACTGTAGGATCGCTTTCTGAAACCATATGTGTCATTTTGAGTGGCTTTCCTGTGATTTTTGAGTTCAGCCATCATGTGCCTCTTCTCCTCCTGCAACACCGAAATTTTGACCTGCAGCACAGGAATAGTCTTGACTTGCTCCTCGAGCTCCTTGAGACGCTTGAGGGCAACTGCCATTTGCTCCCTGATGTGCTGCAGATGCACTGGGCTCACGTTGGTGACCGGTGTGGATATTCCTGAGCTCATGGGGCTGTGACGAATGGAACTGCCCAAGGAGGAACTGAAACAGGCACCATAGTCACCATTCCCTTGATATCCATTTTGCATATGCTGAGACACGTGACTGTACCCACTGGATCCCACAAAAGAGGGGAGGGAGCTTGTGGAGCCCATGCCTCCAAAGCTGGAAAGCCGAGGCCTGCGGACATCTCCAGGCGTTACCTGCATCATCTTCTCCTGCTCCAGTCGCCTCCGTGTTTCCATGAGGGTTTTTGTCACAAGGAGGTTGTGCCGAGGAGGCTGAGGGGAGGGAGGAGGAAGCTGTTTATTCTCTGGGACAGTTAAGTAGGTAGGAGATACTTCAAATGAAACTGAGGGTTTTGCAGGGACAGACAAGGTTACTTGACTCCTTGCTGCCAAAGACTGCTTGTTCTCATCACTGTTCGATGAAGAGAGAGACTCTGTGGAGGTCCAGCCACTGCACTGGCCACCAGAGCTCTTGGTACCCACTGAGGCTGGTACAGCTTTCCTCCTCTTTCGTATATTTAGTTTCTTAATGGTATTCCCCTTTTGTATATCATCCACGTACTTCAGAAAATCTAAGTCTAGCTGGTAGCCATAAGGTGTTTCCACAAAATAGGGATCTTTCCGTTCTTTTTCATCTTCTCCGTTTATAGTAACTTCCTCTTTTTCTGGAAAAGAAGAAACAAAATCATCATTCAGTAAACTACGCACTCACACACAAGCGTAGAAAGACGGGTGCTCACTGCACGCCGGAGGCAGAAACGGCTGCTACAGCTCAGCGAACAGACCGACTTTCCGCTGACTGACCCTTAACGCTAAATCCTGATTAACTTTTAAAAAGTTAATCAGTGGGTTTTCAAATGCTGAGAAGTGCATACCCACAAATAAATGTTAACACATGCATACACACAGATAGTCTGTTAATGAAGGGGCACAGCCAATGACTCAAAGCTGTCCTTGCCCAAATCCTTCCAGTCCTCACCAAGCTTTCACACATGCTATGCTATCATGTAAAGACCACAGGATCACAACGTACCACATGAATCATCTGGAGACCAACTTCTCTAGAGGGTGCGTTCAAGCAGGCGATGGGAACTCTGACCCCGCTCCTTATGCAACCGATGCCATTAGACTTTACACAGCTCTGCAGCTGTTTTATGGCTCTGGGAAGTGCTGCTGCAATAGCAGCAGCACCAGTTTGCTCTCACCTCAGCTCATATTACTTCCACCAGTGCCTCTGCCTCTTTCACTTTAAACTGCGTGAAGCCCCCACCACCAAGATAGGCAAGATCCTGAACCTCACTGCTCAGGAATAAGCATCATACAAGAGGGGCACCCGCCTGCCCTCCAGATGCAGGACTCGCCTGTTTCCGAAGCAATCTAAATAAAACTTCAATATATCCGCTGGGCTTTCCTGGGCTGCGTATTTATATGCAGCGCTGCCATACAACCTGCTCCTCCTGGCCTCGTACTTGGCAGGAGGAAAAATACAAATAAAGAAGAATAAAAACGGAAAAAAAACACCCCTATTCCAAGTTATGCGCTGGAGGAATAATAAAAGCCGGCTTTCCGGTTACCTGACTTAGCCACATGTCTCTGCCCCCACACTGCAAGTTCTCCAGCCACGTATGGCTGTCCCAGCTTCATGTGTCACTCGCCGGAGCCCTGCCTCCCTCCGGCTGGCTCCGGCTGCACCCCGTAAGGAAGAGCCGCCCGCCCCGCGCTCCGCCCGCCGCTGCCCCGCCGCGGGCTGCTGCCGTGCCCGGCCGCCCCGCCGCCGCGCCCCTTCGCTTCCAAAAGGAGAGGCTGGCAAACCGCGTCTTCTTAAAGGAATAGAAGCCTCAGGGGAGGAGGAGGTAGGGGGGAGAGAGGGGGGGAAATAAAAAAAGAGAAAACTCTCGACTTACTGCAACTACAGGAAGTGACTTAATGTTGTACTAAAAAGGTTTTCGGCGGGGGGGTGGGGGGAAGCTCCTGTTTTTCCAGTCTCCTTGGCATACTTAAGAAAAGCTTTGCCTACAGACAGTGTAACTGCGTTCATGGCGATCCGTCATGCTTTTGGCTACCACAGTGGATGGGAGCAATGAATGGGAGGAGGACCTGCTCAGGAAGAACCTACCATCCCTGGGCGGTTCGGGACGAAAATAGGATGGAGGTGCAAACACAGGCATGCATGTGTCAGAGCCACAGCCGTGGGGCTGACCAGAGCAGCCTAGCACCTCGGTTCTGCAGTGCAGGCAGACACAGTCTCCCCAGCCCACATGTTTCTGCTGAAAGACCAGAGTGTCAGTACGGTGTGGTATTTACTTACAGATACACCCAAAATAGCCATCTAAATACCAGAGGAAGCAAAAATACATGCATACAGAGACACTTCAGACAAATAAGGACACACAGCTCAGTTCTGTCCAGCAGGACTGGCTCAGTGTCAGGCAGGGGGAAAAATCTCTAGGACTCTCACTGCCAAGGAGAGAATGACAGTATATTCTTTGAGTTACTCCTCTTCCTCTCCAAAGTCAGTACTCTGTTCCCAGATTCTCATGCTGGCTCTATTCCCTGCAGACAAACAACTCTCCACACCCCACAGCTCCACACCCTAGGTCTGTCCTGCCTGCACCCTGGGTTTGTCCCCACTCTCTCCTTGTCCCTCATTCCTTGTACCATTCTGGGTTCTTTCTGCCTTCTTCCCATACTTTGAATTTCTCAACCATTTTCTCTACTTACATCCATTTGCTTGTACCACCACTTACAGACCAAAATCTGCTTATGCTCTCACCCCTCATCTCAGGTTTGGTTTACCCAGCCCATGTAAATTCAAGCTCCATCGGTTTTACCTGTTGTCCCATTTTTCTTAGTTCCTTTCCTTTTCTTGTCTTGGTTCTTGTCCTTCTACACAGCAATAGCTCTGATTCTCCCATCACTACACCAGTGCAGTCAGACAGTTTCTCTAAACTGTCCTTGGGCACAATGCATAAGTACTGGATGGGGGAGGGAAGAACAGACTCTTCCTCCTTGGAAGGCCTAGGACTTAAGAATTAATGCATCTTTGGAAAAAGATTCATAAAGCACCTAAAGAGACATGCAAATCTCCTGTTCAGCCATGGGAGTCAAACTGGGATCTCATATGTATTTTTTTCTTCATGGAATTGTATTAAGATTGCTCAAAAAAACCCCATAAAAAATAAATAGTAATAAACAACCACAGTGACACTGAATCCCTCACTAAGCTTCTCCACAACACATGCAGACAGCTCAGTGTCTTCACAATGGAATCTCTCTGGTGCTCAGCTTAAGCTGGCAGCAGTGCCAGGACGCAGTTTGTCTCTGGCGCAGCACAAGCACAAGACAGTGCGTGGAGCTGACTGCCTACTGCATCTCCTTAAAGCAGCACCGTGAGCATTCCACCAGCACTGCCCCAGCATTGTCAGTCAATCCCTGGAGACGCTTCTTGATAAGTTAAGACAAACGGGGATCAGGCATGCAATCCACTACCACCAACACAACACTGATGCGGCATGCAGGAGCTGTGCCAAGCCTTTGTGCATTTTGTTGTCTCAGAGAAAGGGCCAAAATGGGTGTGCCTGTTAAACATGAAACAAAACAAAATGGATGGCTGTTTTGAAGCAATAAAAATGGTTTTGTTCGTTCCAAAAGGAAAAAAAAATCTAATAAAAATGAAATTAATAAACACGTGGTAAGGGTGCAGCCCTCCTTCTCAGCCCTTAGGTCGTGGATGAACCATGGATACGCTTACTCCCTGGCTTTGGTGGGTAAGTACCACGTGCTACGCCAGCGGGTACTCCAGATTAACCTCAGAGGAAGCAGTGTCCCTTCATGCCCACAGACCTCAAGTGAGCAAAAGATTCCTATGCCCACACACAGAGAAGTATTGCAGCAAATACCACACAGTACGAAGACTCTTGTTAGGCGCCTTGTCTCATCCTTGGCCAGTTGATCATGGACACTGCTGACATTAGAACTACTCCCTAGCCTCTGTAGGAGATCAGGCAAATACTAATCACATGTGCAGATGCACAAACATACACTTTTGTCTGTACAAATGCTGTAGATGCTGTTGTTTTCATAGAAGAGGAAGGCTGGAAAAGACCTTTAAGATCATCAAGTCCAAAACGCGATGAGACAAACACATCATGTTTTAAAGCCAGTACCTGTGAAGCAGAACCATCTGTGAAGCACAGAGACCTTGCTGAGGTACTGTCATTATTAATGCATTTCTCCAGAGGTACGCAAAGACTTCATTTCCCTCTCCCTGCTGCTTGATAACCATGGGCAGGACACAAGTAGCATTTATAAAACGAACTCTTCAGTTCTCACCTTTGGTACTGCTGGGACTGGCTCTGTCCAAACATTCCAGTCTTGCCAATTTCTATTAAATTATATCCTATCCAATGCACTACACAGGAACATCAGTGTATAAAAATATTGAGTCAGCTCTACCCAAGTCCACACTAATCATGGCAGCTTCCAGACCAGGAAAACTGAGAAAATAATAGAATATTTAATTTCTGTGCTACAAGACTTCTCAGGAAGACAAAAGCAAGGGAAACGTGGGCCTTATGTTTTGGTTCCGCAAGCTAGAAAAAGCTATTTTAGAGCTGCCTTGGAGGGTCCAAGAAGAGCAAAGAAAAGTAGCTGAAGATGTATTTCCAAAGCTAAAAGACTGAGGTGCCTTGAAAAATACATCACATATAAAGCCTGCTCTCCCCATCTGGTTATGATATCTGCTCTAAGGCATTTTTATCAAGGATCTGACTGCTATTAAAGAAGTCTTTCTCATTGAAATACTGTTATGAATAACAGACTCCTTCCAGAGTTATGGCATAAGACAATTCACAAAGAATGCGGCAAAGGAAAAAATACAGAGGCAAAAGTTGGCATAAATGGAGTCAAATCAGTATTTTTATATGCTCTGCTTCAGTTTGAAAGGTTATCTGGGGCTGGAAAAAGGATTTTTAAAAATGTTCAGACTTTTGATTCCTTACTACAACAGAGAATAAATTGGTGGGTTTTCCCCTTCTCCTCCCATCTCAAATATTACTTTTGTTCTTTTCTTTTTCTGCTCTTTAGCATATATAAATGTCTATCCGCCTCATCTTCTGAAAAGATACAAAACTTATGAGCCCAAGCACTTAAAAAAAAAAAAAAGTAGAACTGAATATTTTGAATATTTGACCATTTTTTTTAATTCTCCTTTTCAAGTGTTGGGATTTGAATATGTTAAACAAAACAACCACAACAAAACCTCTTGGAAAATAGACTTTAGCCTTCCACACACATTTGATCAGGTTTCTCCTAGCTAGCAATGTACAGAAGATGCCACAAAACTACTTGCTCCCCAACAATTCAGTCTAGCTTTCCAGTGTTTTCAAAAGTGCTGGTGGGGAAAAGTCCAGAAACTAAACCGTTGACTTAACAGATTTTTATTTTATTTAATTCCAAGAACCTAGAGAGGAAAACTTACAGAAACAGCAAGTAATTTCTGTACTTTTCCAGACACAGTAGGAGCATGGAGTGTTTTATTTTTCCCCTTGCAGTTAAAGCACAGAGTGGCAGCGTGAAGCGCACCACGGGATTGGAGTGCACACTGCCCCAGCTGGCTGCTCATCTTCTGGTAGCAGAGGAGGTACCACAGCACAGCAGCCAAGCCACCGAGCTGCTCATGATCATACCCTGGTGCTGGGTGCTCCCTCACCCACCCTTCCTGCAGCGCAAGGCTGTGGTGCTGGCATGACCCAGCTCCGCTTGTACAAGAGCCCTGCACAATTGCCCAGAATGCTGCACTGTTCTGTGGAGGTGGCTGATAACACCTTCCTCTTTTTTTCTGCCACACAAAAACAACCAATAAATACTGCCTTGTAAGGAAGGTAATCTGTTTTCTTCATATTCAGCTACAGTTATGCCCCAAGCAAATGGGATTGAACTCCTGATGCACCTGAGGCTGTTGGGTACAGTCCAAACCAGAACTCCCCAGCCAGAGAGGGATAACAGACCCTGATACCAAACCCAAATTATAGGTATGGAGGATTCTCCTGTTACAGAGGGGCATATACTACACATTTTAACAAAGAAACAAATCTCCAGTGTAAAATGTTTGCTGCAAAATTAATCTGAAAGACAAATGAGGAATAGAAAACTGGGAAAACATTTATGTATGGTTTTTATATTACTTTTCAAAATGTATGTGTCAATACCCCAGCTGGGGAGCTGACTTTTAAATCTGACATCTAAATACTAAGTGCTTGTGTGAGTGGGGGTTGTAATCAGAAAATGGGGGATAGCAACTTCCCTGATAATAACAGAGAAGGGCTGAAGCTACACCACTGCATCATAAACAGGGGTTTATTTCATGATGTGGATGCTCCAGCTCAGACATTTGCAGTGCTAAGCCGCAGAGATGTGAATTAAGGACAGTACCTTAAATCAAAGAACATAAGCAGTGTCAAACTTGAAGAGAGATGTTTCAGATGGCTGCTGTGTTTTACTTGTGCTGTGAACACAAACAGCAGGGCACTGGGCTGAGATGGCACATTTACCGCGCAACATTGGTAAAAGAAGGCATTTAAAGAATTGATCTGCTCTTTTAATACCATGCTCTTTCTAGAGATAGGATGATTACAGCAATAGGACAAAAACTCAAAACAATCACAGCCATGATGCGTATAACATTAAAGCATCACTACAAGCCTTTGTAAAAGGTACCGCTTCAGCTTCCTTGCAGGCCCCCCTTAGGTACTAAGAATGCTGCTGGAAGGTCTCCCTTCGCTACTCCAGACTGAAAAACTCACACTTTGTTAGCCTGACTTCATAGGAGAGATGCTCCAGCCCTCTGATGATCTTAATGACCCTCATGTGAACTCACCCGCTGCAGGTCCACAACCTTCTTAAGCTGGGGGATCCAGCCTTGGACATAGTACTGCAGGTGGGGTCTTACAAGAGTGGAGAAAAGGGGAGAATCACCTACCTTGACCTGTTGGTCACTTCTGTGGATGCAGCCCAAGGTGCAGTTGGCTTTCTGGGCTGCAGGTACACATTGCTGGGTTATTTAGAGTTTCTTGCCAAAAAACATCTCCAAGTTCTTCTCCCCCAGGCTGCTCTCAACCCATACTCTGCCCAGCCTGTGCTAAGGATTGCCCCAACCGAGGACCTTACACTTGGCCTTGTTGAACTGGAGGGCACAGGCCCACCTCTCAAGCCTGTCCATCCTTCTGGATGGCAGGCCTGCCTTCCAGAGAGCTGACTACACCATGCAGCTTGGTGTCACTGGCAAACTTGCTGAGGGTGCTCCAACTGATCACGTCACCGATAAAGACATTAAACAGCTCCAGTCCCAATACTGACCCCTGAGAGGGAGGGTCACTGATCTGCATTTGGACGTTGAGCTGCTGACCACAACTCTGAGTGCAGATATCCAGCCTATTCTTTATACATCCATCAAATCTATATCTCTCTGGTTTAGAGACAAGGGTGTTGTGTGGGACAGTGTCAAATACTTTGCACAAGTTCAGGTAGATAACATTGCTCAATCATCCCCCATCCCACCATTCACTGTAACCCCACCACAGAAGGCCCCCAGATTTGTCAGGCATAGTTTGCCCTTAGTAAAGCCATGTTGGCTGTTAGCACCACCTCCTTATTTTTCATGTTCATCGTTTTCAGGAGAATCCCCTCCATGATCCTGCATTGCACCAAAGTGAGACTGACTGGTCTGTAGATCTGGGTTTAGCATTATAGAAAAAACAATGAGCCAGCTCTCACTGGTGATCAGATGGATGCACTAGTCTGGATGTCCCACGGTCACCTCCTCAACCACAGAACTATTTCTTAACCTTGTAGAGGTTAGAAGAGACTCTAGCTTTTCTTCTTCTTCTTCTCTTTGGTACATGTTTGCCAGCTGTGACAGCATTTTGGTATCACAGAAAATGCTCAGAATGCTCACCAGCCAGCTAATAAAAGGAGCATATATACAGTGAATCGCCTTTTTGGTGTTAGAACAGGGTCTTTCAAGGTCACATTACCTATTTTTACACCATTAAAGGTTTCCTTTCACAGGGTACAAAAAGACTTAACTATAGAATTTATATCTGAACATCACATAACCACAGCTAAAAGTTATTTCTGTGAGCTGAAAGCAAAAACCACCTTCCAAAACCACACCTCTTAACCTTCACTAGTTTTCTAATGTCTAAAACTTTTACTTCTGGAATCTCTGAACTGAAAACTTGCAGTTCAAACAAACAGAATTAATTTAAACTAGAAAATACATACTGTAAGAAAAGTGTGCAAATTAATTAACCCTGAATATAGAATTTATATGTTTAACAAGAAGTATGTTCCTGGGCAAGTAAAAAGCACAACCATCTTGAGAGTGACTGCAAAATGCCCCTCTATCAAAATTCACAAAATCTGCTTTATATTCTTGACAACTCACTTATTTGAGACTGATAACAAATCTCCTTTTCAACATACTGGGAATAGCTCGATATCCGGCAGTTTTGTGCTGGATCATCTCGTGTGTGCACCACCTCAAGGCCCTTAATTACAAAAACTAAGAGTCTAGGCTGTTTTGCCTCCATCCCAGTTCCTGACTCACAGGTCCCAAGGGGAGTCATACTACAAGTGGCAGGAAGCCGGGCATGGGTGGGAAGGGATATAGTCATTAGCTTACTTTGCTAAGTGCCCCACCAGCAGCAGCAAGGAAGAGCAGAGCTGAAACCATCGTGCTGACTGCTGCTGTTACCAACAGCACTGCCACCTCTGGAGAGAAACAACCAAAAACAGTGGCCACTTCAGCAAACTGCTGTCACAAGTTTGCCTGTGGGTGTCCTGTGCTTTGAGCATAACCAGCAGGTCCACCACCAGGCAAGCCAGAAATAGGCATAGTTGCATTTCACTGATGTGCTTCCCAGCCATCCTCCACCAATGCCCCATTAACATCCATGTCAAGCGTTGTAACTCAGAAAGAAACAGCTTGTCTTATGCTGAAAACAAACCACTGAATTGGTGATGGGACGCCATTGTCTCAGACACAGAAAATGCTTTCCCCTGAAACATGTACATTTCCTCACAGTGAACTTAGCCTCCTGCTCTCTCAGTTATCACTGGGAAGTGCAGTGAGGTGTCAACAGTCATCCTTTACTCTTGACCTTGAAATGGGGGGCATCTCTGTCTTGTTTACTTATGCTGGAAAACTACATGCCAACACAGCAAGTCCAAACCAGTATTAATTTATTCTTTCCAAGCACTTGATTCCATGTGCATTTTTTTCATCCTGCAGTTGTTTACTTGAAAACTGTCCTTCATCATTCCCTGAAGTATTCATTTCATTCACATTCTACTGTGTACATGCTTGTTGCCTCCAAGCACATTTGAGAAAAATGAAGAGCATTCAATGTAAAGGTACTCTCCAAATCAGAATAGCTCAGGCCTGGCAAAATAATGTAAGTTTTTAAATAATGTAAGGCAAACAGTAGACACCAATCTCAAGTTCCACACAGGGATAAAGACATGCAAAGTGATCTACTGAATTCAGTGGGAGAGAAGTTCAGTTCCAGACCATGATGGCTCTCTCCTTTATGAAAATGCATCCCAACAGATCTGAGGTTCAGACCACCATAGTCCTTCTTTCCATAAACACATCCCAACAGATCTGGGCTGTGTCAGCAGTGATGCTGATGAACATGAGGCTGACTCTCAGTGTTGGTGAAGCACTT
This sequence comes from Acanthornis magna, assembly GCA_036785705.1. Lineage (NCBI taxonomy): Eukaryota > Metazoa > Chordata > Aves > Passeriformes > Acanthizidae > Acanthornis > Acanthornis magna. The sequence goes on from JAWUZG010000121.1 coordinate 2,639,018, forward strand.
TGCTGTCCTCTGCAGCACACAAGAAACCCCACAGCTCCTCTCTTACCACCCCTTGAAAACGTGGCATACCTGCCCCTTCCCCTGCACATCATCCCCTGTTGCTTTACACTACTTCATTGACTCAATACAAGTGACAAAGGAACAAATAGTTACAAAGTCCAGGGCTTGAATCCACATGGAATGATGGGCTTCACAAAACTCATGTAGAGCGCTGGTAAAGCAAAAGAGGAACAAACTCCCAAATTCTTCCCTCCTTACTTATCCAAATTACCTCCCCCAAAGGAGTCATGGATGTGAGCTGGGTGTTTGCCTGAAAACATCTTTTAACACAAAGGTCCGTCAGTGTTACCTGCTGAAGCATAAGCAGGGAAGGCTGTATTTGCTTTCTATCCAAGAATAACTGAATCACAAACCCAAAATATTTAGATTTATAATGTCATTACCCTTCTGTGCTTTTAAATGTCTGAAGAGGTGAGAAGTGGAGAACAGATACAGAGGGCTATTGTAACCGGAATAACCATCAAGAAAGAACCTGGACTCCTGGGATATAAACCTGCTGTGGAGTATTAAAATTGATTTACAGTTTCAGTTTGGTCTTACAGCTGTGCACAGAGTGGAAAAAATTGAAGAATTGTCTTCTGCAAGAATGGTTCAACAAATATTTGTTTTTATGAGTCCTGGAAGGACATTACTATGTCACATACTTGCCTCCATAAGAAATATGGTTTATGCTGCATAATCAGTATGATATTTCAAATACTGGGAATTGTTCCCTCCTCCCCTTTTTTTATATTAACCTAGTACTGATTCCTTCTACAAGGTAAGATGTGTATTGCTTTCCAAACTTCAAAAGCCTAAGTGGTTTTTGGCCTAAGCCAAAAAAATTGAAAGCTTTTTCTTTGCATTTAAAATAGTTCAGAACAACAACTGATTCTCTGAAAAAAGTTAAAAAAGCAATCATCAGAATAAATATGGAAAAGGTCCTGATTAGAATTAATTCTTTATGTACATTCTAAATACCTAAAACCAGTGGCTTATAATTGCGTCTATGAAAAATATTCAAAATTAGTAACTTTGAGGGCAACAGCTACCTTTCTGCTTTTGAAATTATGCCTTTCAGCAAATGGGTGCAGAGCCCTGCTCCCTTCACTGGAGCTTTCACAACACCAGTCTTCCATGAGAAAACCTGGGCTGGTTGAAGGAAACAAACTACTCTGTATATAAGCACAAAAATAAAGAGTCTACCAGAGGTGCCTGAAACCCCAAGTGCAAACTCCCTTCAGATGGCAGCACTTGTGAGACAACGAACTAACCCAGCACTATTAAAAATATGAAAAAAAACCCTCTATCCATCACAACTTAATATCCTATCAGAACATCAAGGGCTGGTTTTAGCAGAGCCAGCCTCTCACCCAAGCCCATTCGAGGGTCCCACTCACCGATCTGCTGAGGAGCAAACCCCTGGATGTTGCCGCATTCAGTTTTTCAGCAAATTAAGTCTGAAGCACACTTTCCTTTGCCTTAAAGGGACTGCATATTCCTGACACATCAGCAGGCAGGGCGCCCAGTGGTTGCTACAGAGCATTTATTTATACTCATTTGGAATTTCCTGAGACAGTCCCAGCCCGGCAGCCAGCCCAGCACAGCGCCAGTGGTTTCCTTCACAGCACTTCACATGCTGTGCAACGCCTCTGGCTCCCCAAGGGTTAAAATGCACGAAACAGGCAGCAGGACAAAAGGAACCAAACCAAATGACACACTAAAAAGATGTTGGGTTTTTGTTTTTGTTTTTGCTGAGGAAGACAGATTTAATTCTCAAAAGGGAATTATAAGTTCAGTTCACTTCTTTTCCACCCTGTGCTCTCCCTTCCTCCCCAAGCCCTTCACCCCCACTTCTCTTACTTCTCACTCCCACATGTGGACTGAGAGCACAGAAAGGTTCATTGATATAATTTGGGCAGAACAATTACCCCTGTTGTAACCACCACTGCTTGCAATTTTGTCTGTGTTACATTAAATCTTGTTTTATTTATGCTTCTCAAATGCACGTTATAATTTGAGGGACAAAAATAAAAACTTTTAGTATATGTTTTGGGTTTTTTTCTGAAACACTGCCAAAATACGCATGGTATCTTTCATGCCAGTAAAAGCACCTTGGAAACAATGCACAAATATACCTGATTTTTCCATATTCAATTTTCTTGTTTCCATGTAACATCAAGTATTAACTCAAGTAAGGATAACTGGGATTCCGGATGCAAGACTCACTTCTCTGCATCATAAGAAGAGCCTCAAAGCCCTTAGCTCCATCTCTCTTCACCTCTGCCTACAACAACAGTTGCTGTTATAAGGTGAGAGACTCATTTAACAAGGGTAAAGGTCCTAAGACTTCACAGGACTAAAGGAAAATCAGTTCATTTCCATGCTTTTCCTACAGATTCCCAAGAAAAGTTTAAAAAGAAAAGAAAAAAAGGGACATGAATTCTGAAAATAATTTCCAGGATCGCTGCAGATTGGAAGAGCTGTGCTTCAAACAGAAGTGGGATCTTGTGCTGAAATAACAGGAGCAAGATCCAAGTAGTCCACACTGCCTTCAGCTAAAATTGCACAGACTCCCAATAAAAGTGTTTCCTGAATGTCTGATGGTTTCAGAGGCATTTAATATGAAGGGAACTATCAGCATCAGCTGATACTGATAGTCCAGGCATCAGCTTTTGGACTCTAAAGTAGGTCCTGCCCTCTAGGTAATTTCAGATTTATGTATCCAGTATAGAACATGACATCACAAAAAAAGTCTGAAGAAGCCAACTTGTTTCATCTATGGATCACAAAGGTATTGAATTTTAAATGAACTTGGTTTGGTCTGTGCTCTAACTTCCCCAGGCATGAAGAAAAGCAGCTTTCCATAAAATATTATTTGGGAATGGTTTCTAACCATGGTTTGAAGTTTCTGCTAGAAGACAGAAAAACTCTAGGGCAGCTGACACTCAACCCATGCTTTCAGGTCAGGGAAAAAGCAAAAATTCAGCCCTTGAAACAGTGCCTGGAATTTCATCACTTTGTGCTTGCTGCTCTTCAAACCCCATCTTTCAACCAGCCAGGTGAGAATAAGCAGTGCACAGCAGCACTGGGTGTCAGTGGTGGGCATTTCTCGCTCCATCAGCAGGTTCTTCACACCAGGCAGGGGAGATCTTTAAAATACCCATCTAGTTTTCTATTGTGAAAACAAACGTGACACTTGGAATAGCAAAGCAAAGTGATGAGAAGAGAATGGCCAGAACATTCTTCTCAAGAGTTAGGATTCTGCTCAGAGGGGAAAAAAAAACAAAACATTATATGGTTTTGCTTTTCTAAAAAAAGACAGCATGATATCCTGTTTAGAGAAGAACAGATTTTAGCAGCTGTCTCCACATGCTCCATCTGTTTATCATTACTCTGTGGTTTTGAGGGCTTGACATTTGAACAGGCACTTCATCAAGTCATGCACCTTGAGTGGACTGTCCTCAAAGTTAACCCAGCAGGCTGAAAAAACCTGCCACGAGTGCATGTGTTAACCCATAATGTGTATCAGCACTTCAGCCCTTGTACAGCAATTCAAAGATGGAAGCACATGTCTGGGGTCTGGGTTAGCACCAGTAAAACTTAAAGGCAAAGAGCATATATGTATTTATTTTCTTGGCATTTGAGACCATTAAAGTGTTAAATAAACTCATTCAGCTACTGTTTGCAGTAGAAACAAAACTGAGGTCAGAGCACAGCTCCCCAGTGACCAAAAAACCTGACTTGGTCTAAAGCAGAGTGAATGCAAGGTTTGGTGTATGGGCAGCCATCCAGCTGATAAATTCTTATCTAAAAAGCAGGTTATTTCACACCCCTTTTGAAAACAAAAGGCAGAGAGGGCACAATGGATCTGTGAAAGGCAATGGATGAAACACAGCTCTTTGAAACACGTGCCTCCAACAGACCATATCCTCAGCAATGGAGTGACTCTGCTTGGAAAGAATGAAGTAATCTGCCTGATTACAGTGATCCAGTCCAGGGGAGCACAGACTTCAGCCATACCCACCACCGTCAGGTTTATGTTCCTGTCCCCAAAAACAGCTGCTGCATTTTGATGAAGGTTGGCTATGGAGTTCTTCCAGATTCTAATTTGTGAGACAGTGGGCATGTGCTATGTTGGGTTTTTTCTTTCCAGAATTCAGCAGCTAGTTCCCACAGAATGATTTAAAACCTGCTTGGCATTGAGATCAGACATGAAACTGATCTGGCCCAGCCATCTCCTCCCTGGCAGATGCCTCTGGAAGGGCAGATGAAGAAAGCAAATGTACAGCAACATTTCTCCTCTTGGCATACAGGAACCTGCAACCCAGAGACTTCCCAAGCTGAGATGGTCTAGGATGAGTTTTAAGTCACAGTGTCAAATGTATGTTTTCAGGAGCAACTGATAAATGCACCCCATATTATTGTTTAAGTGCCCATCTAGTTTAGCTTCACACGGAATGAATTTCAACTACTTGGTATTTTGTGTGTCCTCAGGCAAGTAACGATCCCTGCTGTTCTCTCAATGTGACTGCTTGGGAAAGCTTATGGTAGGAAGTCTTGTTAGAAGAGCAAGTAGACCATTCAAGACTTCAAATCTGGTGAAGTTTTTTTTTTTCTTAGAACCTCAGAATCAGAAATTTTTAGGTTGGAAAAGATCTTTAAGATCATCAACTGTTAACTCAGCACTGCCAAGTGCACCATTAGAACATGTCCCTTCCCAAGCACTGCATTTACATATCTTCTGAACACCTCCACGGATGGTGTTTCCATCACTTCCCTGAGAAGCCTTTTCCAAGCTTGGCAACCCTTTTGGTGAAGAAATTTTTCCTAATATCCAACCTAATCCTTCCCTAGTACAACTTGAGGCCTTTTTCTCTCATTCTGTCACTTGTTACCTGGGAGAAAAGGCCAACCCCCACCTGGCTACAGCCTCCTTTCAGGCAGTTGTAGAGAATGATAAGGTCCCCTGAGCCTCCTTTTCTCCAGGCTAATCAACCAGCCGCTCTTCAAAGGATGTGTGCTCCAGACGATCCAGGCCAGGATGCCATTGGCCTTCTTGGCCACCTGGGCACAGCCTGGCTCATTTTCAGCTGCTGTCACCAGCACCCCCAGGTCCTTTTCCTCTGGGCAGCTTTCCAGCCACTCTGCCCCAGCCTGTGGCACTGCCTGGGGTTGTTGTGACCCCAGGGCAGGACCGGCACTTGGCCTTGTTGAACCTCACACCTTTGGCCTTGGCCCATGATCCAGCCTGTCCAGATCCCTCTGCAGAGCCTTCCTGCCCTCCAGCAGATCAGCACTCCTGTTTGAGTTGGAGTTGTCTTTAAACTGCATGAGGGTGCCCTTGATATACCCTCATCCAGATCCTCCACAAAGACATTACACAGAACTGGCCCCAGTGCTGAGCCCTGGGAACACCACTGGTGACTGGCCACCAGCCAGATGTGACTCCATCCACCAGCACCCTTCGGGCCTGGCCATACACATGGGTTTTTATCCAGTGAGCAGTGGGTAAAGCCATTGAGCCATGAGCAGCCACTGTCTCCAGGAGAATGCTGTGGGAAACAGTGTCAAAAGCCTTACTTAGTCCAGGTAGAAACATCCACAACCTTTCCCTCATTCCCTAAGCAGGTCACCTTGTCAAAGGAGGAGATCAGGTCAGTTAACCAGGACGGGCCTAATGCGATCAATCCATGGGCAGGACTACATGTCCTATTAATGTGCCGTGTAACTGATAAACTGATAAACAGTGCTGGCAGTACATCACACAGTAGCAGGATTGGAGAAGGACAGTAAAGCTGGACTGGATCAGGAGATGCTACACTCAGTTTAACAAAGAGATATTTCTCCTGCTGCTATGGTGGTGTCTTGTTCTATTGGCTGAGCCACTTAAGTGTTTGCAGAGTTGTAGCCTTACAACTTTTCTCTGCAAAGGGACAGGTAAGTAATTTTTGCAGAATTGTCAGCAGTGCATTTTCCACAGCACTGAAAATGGGTTGTGAGGAAGCAGAGGCAGAGGAGGGTCAGGTATCAGTCTGCACTCTTCAGGGACTACAGACATGGAGAAGTCCCTGTGCATCCCTGGGGAGAGCTGGGGCAAAACCAAGCACTGGAGAAAGGCGCTAAGAGGAATATCGAGGAACAAAAAGGGAAGGACAAGCATCCTGGATGGCAGACACACTGTCTGAGAGAGAGGAAGGGAACAGGACTGTAACTAATGATGGCAAGGGAGAATGGTGAAAGTCTAAAGGGCGATGCAGTGGATGCACAGCCATGTAAGCACACTCAGATCCTGGCAATGTTAAAAGCTATATAACAGCCATCTGTCTCTATATATGAAAAACAGATAACAGGAGCAGAAGAGAATGATTCTGGACAGGAATACCTTTTTTCAACCTTACAACTTAAGATATGGGAAAAGAAATCTGAAATTTAAGAATCACAGTTCTGCTGGAGGGAGGGGGAGAAAGGACTTAGCCATGGACTTACTGAAGTGAAAAAACCCTGGTGATTTTTGTAAGCCCTTGAAACCTGACTGCCCTGATCTTGTCTTTATGCTTGTATCATATGCAAATATTAGTCCACTTTTTTCAACCATGGCCATGCACTTTACTGCATTTTCTTGCACTGTTCTTTTTCTTGTTTTTGAAAGCTGCCCTCTTTAGATTTACCAGGCAGTGTACATGAAGTGTTAAAAATTGACCCATTTGCTAGTATTAGACCTGAAATTCTGGTAATAGCAGCAGAGTTGCACAAGTGTTTCCTTTCGATTATTTGATCTTCTGCAAACCATATGACAGTGCTCCAGGCAGAGGGGTTGGCTGTGTGAAGCAGGGAGAGGGAAGGGGCTAGGAGTACATCAACAACATGCCCCTCAGCAGTAAGAGACTGCTCCAGACAAGTGATGTCTGGTTTACACAGGGAGTACAGTTTGGTCCCAATTATCAGGTAATTTCATCCTCACCCTAATCTGACCAAACCTTCAAACCCAGATATTAAAATGCCCCCCCCCTTTCAAACAACTACTGAAGGGCAATATAAAAATTGTAGAGACAGGTCATGCATGTTGAAGGAAAGCAACATATTGTTATAAAGAAAAAAACATACAGGAATATATTAATTAAAAAAGAGAAGACATTTACATAAGACATTAATTACAATGCAAGCTAACTAGAGAGGAGAAATTTATTTTATGGCAAAATAAAGGGATAGACTTTGAGAAGGGGTAAGGGTCACATTACCTACTTCTACAGGTAAGAAGGCTTTGCAAAAGGTGGGGAAGGATGGACAGAAAGCATGAAAGAATATGGATTGCACACTCACCTGCCTCTCCACGTGTCTGAGCATTTAGTTTTGTCAAAGTCTGTGTGAAGAGTAAGATGAAGAAAATTCTCAAGAGACTGAGAATATGCTCTAAAGAGTTTTAGAGAGATAGGGAGGAGGAGAGCCCTCTTTGACCTGGTTGATCTGCTGATTTCCCCCAGACACCCCAACCTTTATCCCATGGCAGAGGGCAGTCAGCCACTGCTTTCTGCCAATGTGGTAAGTGTCATTTCTGGATGAAATCAGAGGAGGGAATGGCAGAAAAACAAGGGGAGGATGGACACAAGCATGCTTCTGTCCCAAAGCTCAGAGCTGGTTCCACTGAGATATCCTGGCAGGAATCTCTACTCTGCTACCAAGGGGAGTCATGTTACCAGAGGAAGGAAATGGAGATACAGCAGCAGTGCCAACGTGGGAAGTCTGAGTGCTCCCTCAGCCCCTAAAAGTGCTGTGAAAACATGATACAGGAAGGGCTGCCCTTCTGTCATCTCTAATCCAAAGCCTTACAAATGGCTTGAAAGGCGGGGGGGGGGGGGAGAGGTGGCCACTACAAGAAGGCTCCCAAGGACGTCTGCTCCAGCAGTAACCCTCTATAAGGAACATATCCAAATGCAGGCACTCAAGTGTTTACAAACAGAAGACAGACAACTGTCATCAGGCTATTTCCATCCAAGCCATTTTCCTGAGGGACCATATACTTTTAAAGGGAACAAAATACCTTCCCTTCCCACAGGGAGGAGATTCATATGCATTATTCATAAATCTGGGAAGTGAGGAATACTGCAGAATAGGCTGGGGGAAGATTTACTGAGCTGCATATCTTGAAAGTGGGGAAAGGCAGAAAATGAAGAGAGAATAATTTTTCAGGTCTGGAAAAAGTTTATTCTTGATGTTTTTCCTGTGACATGTAGCCCTGCTACCGGTGCTTGCTCCTCACCCTCACCCCGACTGCCACCAGACAGTGCAAAGCAGTGACTTCCATCACGAGAATTTAGGGGTTTTACCACTGTTTATCTCCAGTTCTGTAAGGCTGCATGGTATCATAAACAGCAAGGCATACCTGATGAGTCCCTATAAAACTACTGGCTTTCAAATACGAGATGAGCACCCTTAGCTGCCTCCCAGGGTGTAAAGGGCACGTATTTCCACAGGGAGCAGCAGCAGGCCAGATAAGAACATCCAGGTGCTGCCCACACAAGTGCATTGCAACAGCTCAGAGAAGGAAAGCCTGCATTCCTCCAGGAGCAAGCCTGTTCATCCTCAGAGAGAATGAACACAATTCTCTGCCTAGGTGAGACATAAGAATCTCCTGGGCAGCTGCAGGAGATAATCCAGAGCAATCCAGTGGTTATCTCTGAACAAAAGACAGATCAATTAAATCTGTTCCTTTTCTCAAGGGGTTTTGTTCTCCTGTAGATCATTAGCGTCATATAATGGCTTTGTATCTTGAGCCATCTCTTCTCCACCACGTGCAATTTCCATTTCTAAGGACTGGGCTATCGAGAGCAGATTTCGATGTCCTTAAACTCCCAGTGACATGGTATTTACTGTATCCTTTCTGACTTCTTCCTGACCCTTGCTTTTCCGCCACAATACAAAATCAGACCTGTAGGGCATTATTTGGGCAACAAGTCCTGAGTAAAAGAAGATGCATGGTCCCTGGTCCTCAGCAGTCTCAAAAAGGCCTCTAGGTTGGGCGAATGTAAGTCAGTGCATTTTTAAGCTTTCTTCTGCAGTGGCAAATGCACCCTTGGATTACAGGCATCAACTGGTAGTTGCAGAAACAATTATTAATTCAAGTAAAAAGCTGGCATTTGCTGTGAGATCACGTGCTTCAGCACCAGCTATTTGTCCTTAAGGCAGATCTGCCATCAGTGAATGCACTAGAGCATACTGATGAAAATTTTGATATGACTTGTGATAGAGATTATGTGAAATCACTGGAGGCTCACTCACCCTTCTCCTCACAGATTTCAGGGTCCCACCCTAGCTTGTTTTTAAATACTGGGCACCACCAGAGTGACTCACAGTGACTTGTGGGTGAGGCAGGAGCTGGATCCCAGTGACAGCCATCTGCCCATCCCGAAAACTCAAGACTGCAGGCCAATTCAGCAGGCTCTCCTGATGGCAACGGCCTCTTACCAGCTGCCAAAAACACACCTTGGGCATACACCCATCTCCATTAATTCCAGAAGTTATTGGAAACAGGCTTGGAGCAGGGAGCATGGTAGGGGAGCAATAGGTTTAAATAGTCTCTCATCACACCGTCCTGACTCAAACAAATTATCCTTGCTTGCATGGCTGATTTGCTAAAAATACAAACTCTCCCAAATCCTGCTCACTTGCATCTGCTAAACTAAGCAAACTCAGAGGCCGCTGAGCTGAGAGCTTGGGGTGCCGGTAGCACTGCAGGGATACCTCAGTGACAGCCACCCTGCAGGAAGCAGCGAGCTCTTGGGGCAGCCACCTGCAACACTCAGAGTAAAGGCTCCAGAAGACAGACTACTACCTAGCAATCAAACACTTCCAGCTGCTAACTTCTTCAGGTCTGTAAGTTTCCCGATGGATGGTCTGTAAGGAAGAATGGTGGATATTCTGCTGAAGTTAGTAACAGTGGTAAGATTCTGGTGCACAGCACTTTCTACTTAGACTATATCCACATCACAAAGCTAGAAAACATGCAGAACTCCATGCATATTGCCTAAGATTATATAAATGTGGAAAACTGAATCACAGGAGAGACTGTAAGTCAAATAATGCTGTAACTGAAAGTGTATCCACAAACGTCTGGCAAGAGTTGTTACAAATCAATGCAGAGGATGTGTATGATAAAAACATTTGCTCTAAGTAAATATGTGTTCTGTTTATTGGCTTCAATTAAAAGGGTTAATAAGTTAACTGGGGTTTTCATAATACTCTTCAACAGTTGCTTAAGCGTTTATATACCAGCAGATGGAAAACACATTTATTAAACATTTGGTCTTTGAGTCATGCTGACGTTAATATCTCAAACAACATTAATTCAGGCAGCAGCTTTTTGTAATGGCCTCATTCTCTGACTAACTGGTGCATAGTTCTTACTTCACGTAGGAGTCAAGAAAACTGCTCAGATACAAAGAAAATCTGACCAGAGGCCCACAGGGTGCTGCAGAGACACTGTGCACATTTAAAATAGCTAGAGGGATGCCAGGCTGCTGTGGAGGAAGCAACGGTCCTGATACGGTTTGTATCTCTCATCAAACCACCTGTGGTTCCACAGCTCTGGGGAATGGAGGTGGATGCCCAGGTGGGCTGGGAGTGAAGAAAGTAAATTGTGAGCAAAGACACTTGACAGCTACGGATTGGCTATTACAGCAGCAGTTTCTTACTTTACAGGTGCAAGGAGACTAACAGTAAAAACAATGTTCAGGTGCTACAATGCCACTGCTTTAAGAACTGTGCGGGAATCTAAAGCGTGGAGCGGAGTTAAACATGCAGGGAGAAACAGTTCAAATGTCTGCGTGCAAGATATAGTGCTCCTGCATGTAGAGAAGCACGTTAAAAATGGAATGGGAAGGCATGAAAACAAATCTGTACACTAGACTAAGGAGAAGGCATCGATAGAAGGGAGGAAAGAGAAAGGATCAGGGAAATCTCCAACACTGCGTACAGAAAACAATGTGCATTAGCTTTACAGCAAAAGTAAAGAAAGGGTTTGTGCAACAGCCTTGCTATACTGACCCCTGCAGCCCAGCCTACTCAAGAAAACTTGGAAACACTTTTTTATGTTTGTTAAAGAAATGACTGACAATTCTGCCATCTCTGCATACAGAGACTGAGGTGCTTAGGGAGGTCAAATAAAACAGATGTTTTTATTATGGTTAGTGACAAATTCATTTTTTAATCCTTTATATTTTTTAAATTGGTCTCCTATGTTTATTTAGCTGCTTCCTCATTTTCCACATCAGGAAAAACAGAATTAGACTGGAAGTTTATTCCATGCAGTGTCTTTCAGAATATGTTTTTAAAAGAAAATTTTCACAAACCAGTTGTTAGTGAAAGGAATGAAAATATATTTCCAAACTGCCCTGTAAATTTTATGCTTGTGCACTGTGCTTTTTGTGATTCCAGAAATGACTGGAAGACATTCCCATGGATATCACTACAGAAATGTTAGCAGAGCCTCATTAAATAGATGAATTATGCATCAGTCCTAGCAAGCACAAAAGCTAACAATTACAGGAAATTTCACCCAGCAGTTAATGGAGATACTAATACTATTTAGAGAAACAATCACCTCATTTATTTTTCTCTTGTACTATGCAAAGAGAAATTAATTTGTATCATGTACCAAACCAACTGCAGGCTCCCAATAGCTCTCCACAGACAGAGACAGAGGGTATTTCTCAGCTCCTGAGGCAGCTTCTTGGATGATTACACAGCGTGCTCTGGACTTGCACTGCACTCCTTAACTCTGGTGGGTTTACAGGACTGAGCAGTGAGCTCACACGCCACCAGCACAGACTCTAAAGAGGAAACAGTTACAACTACCCAGCACCTGATAAAATAAAGCAAATTTTTCTGCAAATGCTAATTTCTCTCTCACTAGTGTTAGAGAGAATTCAGCTATTTTCTGAGCAGGTGGCACAGCTTTGACTGAGTCTAGTCCAAAATCAGTACCAAGTCACAAAACCAACTTACAAAATGGATAAAAATTAACAAATAAGCTTGCAGCTCAAAGAAATACAGTCCACTATAAGACCTCTCTGCAATGAAACTATGAAGACAGTGATAAAATTTTTAAGTCAGCAGCAAACAAAACTATTGACAAACAGTACTGAAGCATAAATCACAGTCTCTGTCATTTATTCGCCACATTTAAATTTCATGTCTTTACTGAGATAGGCAAGAGACAGAGAAACTTACAATAGGTGCTTTCATGATAAAGTCATCACTTGCTTTGTAGTTTATCTCCCATACACACTCACTAAAATATTTACAGCAAATGTACTTCCCATAAACATCCCTTTAAAAAAAAATCTCTATACAAATGCAAAATAGCTAGATCCTTTCCTGGAAACAAGTTCCAAATTCAAGCATTCCTCTGCAGATTTCATCTGGAGCAGCAGTAGTCCATAGAGGCTTGTACACTGAGAAAAATATTACCGAAATGGCACATAGGCATAATCGTTTAATAGTGCAAGTACTCACATTCTCGAGTTAACCAAAGCAAACCACTGCTTCTTAGTCACTTCATACTTGAATGAAGCTGAACATGTGGTCAGACTTGCCAAAATATTCAAGTAACATGAATGCAGCTTAGTAGTCCCTAACAAGTCTTTCTAGTTCTTTTTCCTGCTGCTGATTGATTCAGAGGGTGCAGAAAACACCACCCCTGAAGTTTGTCTTTCCACTCTTAGAGCTCCATGCAATTAAGAAACTTGCTTCAATACCTCCAACGCCCAAATCAGTTCCTGCTCATCCAAAGACATTCTCTCCCAGGCAGCACAGCAGCACAACAAATCACAGGTATTTGCAGCCCAATACTCTGTTATGAACTGCTGAGGATTTGGAGACAGGGGCGTACATAGCTGCATGTTAGAACGCCGGCCTCAAGGGTTTGCAAAGCCAACAAGTCCTGACAACCTCTGCAAAATGTTGTCCAATTTAGTTCTGAATTAAATACTTGCAATTTATTATATCTTCTTTCTACAAATAAGGGAACAAACAGCTTTATCCTGCAAGAAGCCTTGTTTGCATAACAACTAAAACTTCATCTTGCATTAATACATTCCCCACTACAAGCATTTAGCTTCTTTTAGACTTACACGTCAGCCCGCCAACTTTTTCAATAGACAATTCTACTGCAGGGAGAAAAAGAATTAGTAAACCAATCAGTAACACTCCATGCACAATTTTTCTTTCCTTGTAAGCAGAGGAAATTGTTCTGCATGACTGAAGTTAAAGGCATATTACAAAGAAAAGTCAAGTTACGTGGGAGGATTTAGGCAGCAAACAGCTACAGTTAAGCCACACAGCAGAGGTTTTCCAGTCCACCTTCTCAAAAGGATTACTAAAGGTTACAAAAGGATATGGTTTCTATCTCAAAGAATATACTTCTAATTATATAAAAAGGGGGTAGGGGAAGGGAATAGAAATGCCCTATTTCAGCAGTCTCAAGATCTAACAATATCGGTAAATTTAACCTTAAATCATAAACAGTAATAGTAATTAATAGTAATCCCAAAGACTTTAAGTAACTTTCACTAGTCTTTAAAAGAGACTTCTCGTTTTGCATAAACTGCACATATTGACACCCATTATTTCTAATATCCTGTGCACAAAATGTTTTAATCCCATGGTCTAATTAGAATAATTCTACAGTGAGCACAGTGAGTAACCCACAAGCTGCTGCCATGCACTTGAAATTTTTCATGAAATCCTACTGTAGCAGCCTCAGCTTTAGTGGGCTAAAACTATGTTTGTGCAGTGATCAGAAGAGGAAAATATTGACTTAACCACAGGAGGAACACTGCTGCTGTGTTCTTATCAGTTGTTCTGCAATCTCTGCCCCCTCCTGACCTGCCAGTCCTCCTCAGCAACCTTTGAACATGCCAAGCAATCCATTTCACAGAGTATCACCCAAACAAAACAGACAGTTTGGGAGTTTCTTAAAAATAACCAAAAAGTGAACACTTCTTCAGGATATTGCCTGAGAAATGTTTTTATGCTTTGCTGAGAAGCAAGCAATAAAAATTAGACTGACCAGTAAGGGTGCCCAGGAAGGGCTGGGGATTTGATGTGTAAAAGCTGGTTAATCTCACAAATTAATTACAGACGCAGTGTAACAGCCACATGATTCTGCAGCAAAGCCCTAGGCCTCCCAGAGTCTAGAGTAAGCCCCTCTAGGTCCTGGAGAGCAGAGCACACTGTCTGCTGAATGACTGAGTGCCAGCCCTTAACTCTTCCCAAACAACTTTCCTCATTTTAAATATTTAAAAGATTATTGGGGTGGGGGATGGGGAAACAGACGGGCTCTGATCTACCAGGAAACTGGTTTTCAGTATTTAAGCTGCCATTACTTCCTTTTCCTGCTCGCACAATGTAAGAATTTTTTTAATTAATAATCCAAAGGGGGAAAGCATTCCCGTTTAGTTACCTGTAGCACTGCCGTTAGTATTTGCTGGATAGGCCATGTTTGCTCAGTGACACATCCACAGCCAGGCTGTTTGGTGTCATGCAAATGCCATGCATCAAGTCCAACCAGACATGCAACCTGCAACAGACAAGTAAAAGGCAGTTAAAAACATGTAGTTTTTAAGAAGTTAGGTACATTTAAGCAGTAGGCATTTCTGATTAATGTTTAAAATCTCAGCTTCAAAACTGCAAACTTCGGCACAGCAGTAATATGCTCCTCTTAATCAGCATCCTAGCTATCACAAACTCCAAAGGTGTCCAAGTGACTGGAGCTGAACTGTGGTTCACTGACAATCTCCAGATCTGTCATCAGTGAGGATGTAACTAGCTGAATTTGCAATTGGCCTTGTTTTTTCCTGGCCTGCCCTCAACTTTTTTGCAGCTTGTCTCTAAACTCCCCTGTACCACTGCAGCTTCCTCACATTTGCTGTCGTGTGTATAAAGTTTTAGATTACCCAATGGCTTACACAGGCAGTGTTAGAGGAGTTTTTATGTGAAGAACACCTACGGAAGAGCTGTACCAGTGAGCGGGGGACCAGTCGCCATTTCTGAGCTCAGAGGTCCCCCAGGTGTGGTGAGGGCAGAAGAAGCCTCAGATGCAGCCAGAGCAGGTACGTGTGTCTCCCTGCCCAAAAACCTGGACACCAACAGCTACTGTGTGGAAGCCAGCAGGGTGGACAGACACTGTCAGGAATGGTGCATGTCTGACTACAAGATCTCTTCACTGCAAGCTCCAGCAGTTCTCTGGGCCGTGGTTCTCTTCCAACCCACACATGGCAGATAGAACCAAGAAGCAGCACTCGCCTGAAGCTCAGGCTGCGGGTACAGAAAAAGGGCACTGTCGCCCTGGGCGGGTGCTACTGAGAAGAAGCCAAATGAGGGGCAGAGGCCAAACCAGCAGCAGTTTTGTGGCTAGTTGCCTGCTGGCTGGCTCTGCAAAGCCAGACTCTGCGACACGGCTCCTGCTCCTCCTTCCCTGCCCACCTTGCGTGCAGGGGGCAGCCTGATAACAACTCTCATCCCCAGAGCAACAGATCTGACTCATCTGGGGCTGCAGAGATGCCTCCTCCTGAGTCTGCTTCAAGTTTTCTACAGTCCAAACAGCATTTCATTTTGTTGACTCAGACAGGTGGAGCTTAGGTGTATGAGGAACACCCTGCTTTGCCGACCCCCATCTGACTTGGGCTGACAACTCCTCAACAAACCAGTCACATTTTTCCAATTATATTTGATTTGGCTCTGACAGTATGTGTAAGGAAGTATTTAAAAGCTAAGCAGATTAGCAAAGTAAAAGAAAATCAAGAAATTAATGAGCGCCGGCACCATGTGAATTTGAATCAGAGATACACTGACTGATAGAGAACCTGGCTGTCTTAAAAGCTGACAGAGCTCCATCACACAAAGCTAATACAGCTTTGCTTTCTCCTTCAATAAACACAAGCCTTCATTTTTAGTACAATCCAGATATGAATTTTCCAAGAATGCAGAAAGACCTTAATTGCAATTCCTCCTCCCCTAGCTCTGCCATATACACTGACATTTACCATCTCTTGTTCAGTGGACGGCCGGACATGAAGCTGCCATAAAGACTGTATAAGTGAAAGGCTACAAACGGCAAAATAAAACAGGAATCCAAAACAGGCTATGACACAGAGGGCCCATCACAAGATTTCAGGCATAATGGTAATTATCAAATTTCTGAAACAATGAAGCATGGCAAGAGAAAATTGAAAAACATGTTGCTGGCAGAGGTTGCAGCCAGGATACAAGTTTTAAATCTGTGAGATTTCAGGAAAATATTAATGACTTCCTTTCAGAGGGAGAGATTTTAAAGCATCACTCCCATCTCTGCCATTGCTCTCAGGATATAAAGTTATGCTTTAAGCTTAAGACAGGCAATTTTTATCGAGTCACAGTGAATGCTTACTGAAAAATTATCACCAGTCTCCATGTCACTGCTCAGGACAGGCACTGCCTCAGGGCAGGCTGCACTTAGCAGGGCATCAGACTCTACCAGCAGTGCACCCAAGGGTAAAGATAACTGAATTAATTTACCCACTTCTAATTTGTTCAGCATAGCTCTGAGTGCTGTAACAACAGGTCTGTTTCCCTGCTTTCATTATATACATCGTACAGGGGGAGAGCTGAGAGCATGCACTCAGGGATGGGTATGGACAGATGGGTGGGAGGGGATCCTGGGGAGGGACCCACCTCTTTTAGGTGCAGTGCAGTCCCAAATATGAGTGTGTCAACCACAAAAATGAGGTCTGACTGTGGTGTGCATGGAAACTCACTATGGGTTTAAAAATAAAATCTGTTAAAAACACTTGTCACCATTCACAGGCACACATGAGGAGAGCTTCCCAATAGCAAGAAACAAACGTAATTGAGGTGAGAATTGACATAAAGTTAATAAAAACAGTGCTGAAAGTCTAAACACGGCCTAAGATCTACATTTTGTTGTGGCTTGAAGAAATGTAATTTACCTGGTACAAACTCCCTTGTGGGTATGCTTCTATTAGTTTCAAAGCTATGCAGGTTTAAGTACCTCAAGCAAACTCACTTGCTGCTTTTGAGCTTAAGTGAGGCTTAATAAAATAATTCAGGAAGCAAATTCAGTCCAACAGATAGAAGAAAAGGAAAAAGGAAAAGGAAAAAAAGGGAGGAAAACATAGGATCTAATAATTTGTTAGCTAAGTGGAAGAAACGATTCCTTTTTTCTTTTTTTAGATTAAATGTAACAGGAATTGACAATCTGCCTACTAAACAGCTCTTCAAGTACAGAAAAAATCTGATCTAGCTCAGCAAACTCATGAAGAAAGGGAATTTTGTGAAAATGTGCTTTGAGCCATACAGCAGGAACTGAATTTCTAAAATTGCATCAACAAATACATGGACCATTTTTAGAATAGTGCCACATGTGATTCCCCAGCTGCACACACCCCAGAAGCTGCATTTGGACACAAGTCTCTCATATGGGTGAGGCGCAGGGCAATACCAGAGGCCTGCTAGAACACACAGAGGAGGAAAACTCAGCCGCCTCTACAGCAAATCATATTCTCTGGTAGAGACATCTTACACAAGAAAATTAGTAGAGGAGCTTGTATATTCCATTCCCAACTCTTCAACTCTTTGCTCATGTGTTTTTACATGCTCAACTCATGCTTGACTGTGAATACTGTGATTTACAGATCCTAGGGCAAATGCAAAACAAGCAGAGACTAGCTATATGAAGAGTTATTGCTCAATGAAGCAGTTGTTTAAAGT
This sequence comes from Acanthornis magna, assembly GCA_036785705.1. Lineage (NCBI taxonomy): Eukaryota > Metazoa > Chordata > Aves > Passeriformes > Acanthizidae > Acanthornis > Acanthornis magna. The sequence continues at coordinate 2,656,823 of JAWUZG010000121.1, forward strand.
TTTGCATTAGATATTCAAACTCTCTTCTGCCCTGAGGTTCAATAAGAGAAACCTTAAACACACATGATCCTCAGTTTCTACAAACATTCATGACACTCCAGCTTTTACAGGTTTTTCCAGAATGGCAATCTTTTAGGCAGAACTTAAAGCCCATGTCCTAATCCTGTTCTAGTCACAAGGGAAAAGAACCTTGCTCCTCTTTTGTGCTGCATCTTGCCAGGTCACCAATACCTATGCGAGTGTTCCAGCCCCAGAAGTATCTGAGGACATACAGATCAGTTCTGGCATCCACACAGCAGAACTACAGAACTATAGTAGCCTCAAGAGGAACAAACCCTGCAGAAAATCCAGGCTCACACTTCAATCTGATGTTGGCAGGAGACACTTAAGATAGCAAACAGTTGAGGTTTGGTCTAAGAGCAGCTGTAGAACAGCATGTTGGCAACACAGTAATTAGAGGAGAAATATAACTCAGCTCTTAACCCAGAAAAGCAACCCTGAAAGTCCTCCTGTCCAGGGCTGAGGTCACATGTGGGAAACTGTGATGGGCACAGATTGGTTTGTGCGACTGAAGAAGACAGATTTTGGCTTCCCAGGCAAGGAGGCTTTAGGCTAAATAGATATGTATGTAACTTCTTTTTTCTCATAGCAGGCACAGACTCTTAGGAGCAAACAGTCACATCAACTGCTCTAAACAAGCTCCAGATCACCAAATATCTTGAACCACTCAGAAGGTGAATGTGGCTCAGACACTACAGTTCTACTGCTTAAGATCTGAATTAAAAGTGGGAGCACAGTATGTCAGAACTGTGAAGGATTCAAAGGTACTGGCTCCCAGTTGCTCAGATGGATTCAGTCAGGGGATGGTTCCAGGAGAAAAACCAGCTCTGCAATCCTATCCAGCAAGTGCAAAGTAGTGATTAAACAGGCCTAGGGCAGAGGGGTTTGACAGAGCAAGTCGACCCATGAGATGCAATACTCAAGAAGAACTGGTACTGCTCCATTCCTGCTATACATCAGTGCAAGGAGACTTCTACGTGAGGCTTCCCTCTCACATGTGGGTCGTCCTGGCAGTAGAACTTGTCCAGTTTCATTCTGCAAGACACTGATAACATTTGCAAACAAGAGCCAAGATACATGCAAAACCCATCTAAAAACATAGACGGTAATTTCTCCAGCTGCAAGAAGAAATTGGCACTGGGAATCCCTCCTGCTCAGCTAGAGTGGCAAGCATTTTTCAAACTTGTGCTTCCCTACAGGAAACAGGAATGTCTGCAACCTCTATGTACAAAGTATGCCAGGTGCAATTTAAATGAAGCAAGATCTGAAGCCAACAACAGCAAAAGAGAAAGTATGTGGGGAGTTGCTCTGTGGTTGGCATCTACCCTGGGATAATGACTGTATCTGACTGATACTTTCTTCTCAATCTTACCCCTGCTTTGGTTGTGCTCTTATCTTTATCAAAACAAGAGGCCAATAAACTGAAAGGCAACACTTGTAAGAAGAAATGTATTTTTTATATGCTATTTTAGAATTAAAAGTAAAAAAAAGTAAGAATGCAGGCGTATGAGGATTTTTTTTCAGGCCAGACATAGAGTAATCAACTTTGATATAAGGGTAAACTGTGAATGATTTTAAATTTCACTTAATTATTTAATCATGTACTTAATTGATATGCTTTCTAGGGTAAATGTCTTTCTAATGTTGCATTCAAATCACAATCAAAATTATGTGAGTTACTGTTCAAGTCTCACTAACTGAACAAAATAAATCAGTAGCTAAGCCACTCTAAAATGCAGAACTAAAAATCCCCTGGGACTAGTGTTTCCTGCAGCATCTCTCAGGCAACAGTCAGTTGAGATTCAGTCTCCTCATCACAGGACACAGGGACGATTCTTACTATATGCAATATGACAGGTAATTTATTTCAGGCAATATTTAAGAAGTCAACCAAAAGGAATCACCTCTTACTATGGGTTTTTTTTCTGCAGAATCTGCAGTATGATGAGAACAAAAGAAGCCTTGTAAATCCTTTCAACAAGCAAGTTAATTAACAAGATATGACTATGGTCAGCATGAATTTACCTGCCTGCCTTCCTCCCTCCCTCCACTTATGGCACTGGTCTGTAAAAAGGTCTTTCTTTACAGCGCAGCTCTAGGCAAAAGCTGAGCTAAGCTCTGTAAAGAACAGAGTGATGGCTCAGAAACTCTGGGACCTGAGTCAGCAACCGAAGAAAAGAACAGTGAGAGTGCTCCTAACCAGGGCAAATGCTTTCCTTCTGACAGAAAAACAACCACAAGAAAACCCCAAAAAACCAAATAACAAAAAACCACCCCCCCCCCAAGAAAAACCCACCAAACCCACACACACAAAAAACACAAACGAAAAAAACCCCAAACAAAACAAAAAACCAAAACCAACCAACCAACAAATAAAAACCCCCCAAATCAGATCAAATTCTAAGCTTTGTTACTTTTGAACCCCAAACTCTCAGCTACTGCAATGCCAGGCTCCAATTCCCAAGCTATGTTGGAAAGAAACATTAGTCACTTTGACAGGGATGCCCTCAACTGTCTTCTCCTCCGGCCCCCCGCCCCTGTCTTAAGCAGACTGGCATTGAGCTTGTCTGCCCACCTTGTTATTGCTGCAAGCAGAGAATAAATGTACAACCTTCAGTAATGTAGGGGTCTGAGGGGTTTTCTTCTGCATACTTCTAAATGGTCTTCTCATCTCCTGAGCTGAACTTCTACAAAGCTTCTGTTTCACCTTCCCAAGCCACCTACATACTGCCCAGGACCTTGGCTCTACTGGACTGCTTTTAGTATAGAAAATGCCTCAGAAAATGGATATATGTGAAAATATTTCAAAGGCACTGGATTCTTCTCGCTATTTGAAAAAACCCAGCAATTTTCTGAATTTCTCCAAGTACTGCTTTGTCACATTTGCTAGTGATAGCAGAAATGGTCTACCATAAGCTGCTGGATTTTAGTTTCCCTTCCACATGGAGTGATCCCAGTTGTGTCTCGAGGAGTCAGAAGAGAAATCAGCCATCCTGCACAAGCCACTAATTGACTTGCTGGAAAAGGAAAAAGAAAATAGCAAAAGAATTTCAAAATAGTACTCAGCAGAAAGAAACATAAGAAGCATTCTGCAGAGGAAGATAAATGATCCACCCAGACAATCTCATTTTCAACAGTAGCAACAACAGATACTATTTAAGGAGAGTACAAATGGCTCTTGATGAGTCCATGCTTTTGTATTCTCCCAGCATCAACTATTATTGGATTGGGAATATTTAAAGGTATGTCCTTACTATGCCATTTTAATATTCACATAAATTGTCTGTGAATTTTACTAGCCTCTTTCTGACCCTGCTGATGCCACCTGCTTCTGCTGCCTTGTGGGGCAGGAAGTCCCAGGCTGTCAATACCCACAGCATACCTTTTTCTTACTATAAACTGATGTCTGACAAATTTTACTGCCACCAAATTTTTGCATTGCAGGACTTGGTGAAAATTAGCGCAGATTTAGCTTATCCACACCCTTTGTGATTTTATAAACTATAATTTTCTCTCCCAGTTCATAGGCAACAAAATCCCCAGCTTGCAGTTTCTGTACTCTTTCATATATAAACACTATGTGGAAGACCCTGGTCATGAACAGCATCTTGCTAAAAGGTTGTGTGAAAGAACAATCTTATAAAATAGGGTAAAGTACATTCAGTACTACATTCAATTTTGTTAGTGTAACTAAGCTTGGCTCTAACAACTCACTAATATGTGGGACAGAAAACCTCAGTTCTAGTAATTTTTGTCAAGCAAGTAAAGAGTTAAGACAAAACAGAACTTACCTGCAAGTATAAGCAACTTTCCCTAGTATAGGCCAGAGGTTGGACACAGCCTTCCCAAGTATCCCAAAAGTCATCAGGTGAGCCTAGTGGACTTTTGGTAACCAGACCTGTTCTCAGAGGTCCGGCAGACTCACTGTCAGCCAAAGTGGCTCTTGCTATTGGCAGCTCTTGCTATTTTCTTACTGTCAGGATCACCATTCATTAGTAAAAGGAAATCTTTGTATGGATTCTGTACATCACAGTTGGCATGCTCTTGTCACTTGTAATAAGGAGGACACCCCGTCCATACAGAACTGGGCTACAGGCTGGCGACTTGGTGGCCCTTGTCTAAGACCATGATCTTCGCTCAGGCGACGTGAACCAAAACACAGACAGGTGTGTTTGGATGACACCATCACACAGTGCTGCAAGGGCCCCCACATCCTGCAAGCACTCTCAGACCACCCATCTCTTTTGGAAATCATTCCTGACAACATTGTCATCGTGTTACATTACAGAAAGAAAAAAAAACACCTTCAGAAGACTGCATGGTGCTGCAACTCTGAAACCAGTTTTGGTTTATAGTAGAGAAAAAAAATCAACTGGAAAAAGAAAGGCAATACAAGACAGAAAAAACAACTCTTTTTTATACCTGAAATTCCTAATTGTTGATGTAGAAGACACTCCCTTTTATTTATGCCAGTGAATAATGAGTCACATAAAAGTACATTAATTCAAGCCAGTGTGATATTTCTATGAGTTCTAATGCTGCTGTGACAGGGAGCCCAAAAGATGCAACTAGGCTACCCACATTTTTCTTGTGGAAAAGCAGGAGGGATGAGACTTGCATGGCTTGAAGTAGTTCAATCTGATCATTCTCTGAGAGGGAAATGAAATGTGTGCAGAGCAGCTTTTTCATCTGCTCTGACAAAAACTGAAATCAAGCATGAATAACAAATGAAAAGGCTTCCAAAAAGTTAGGAGAGGAATGCACACATGTTGGGGGTGATGCATGCATGCCAACTGTAGTATACCTGTGGGTTCCCAGTGCTGACAGCCCTGGAATGGCTCTGCCTGGATGAGAAGCAGTTCCACCCTCTCCTCTACAGCATGTACCTAAACTGCCCACCAAATCTGTTCACTCAGCGGGGCAGGACAAAACACAGCCTCCTTTCCACTCTGTCTTTAAACACTGAAAGTTGAACAACAGCTGGAAAACCACATATGCAGATCCCAATAATCTAAAATTAATTCACTTATTTAAAAAGAATTTAAAGGTAGATAAACTTGAATGCTGAGATGGACAAACCAATCAAGGATGTTTATAAACAGTTTATGAAATGGACTGTGATCTTGTCTAGACTTTGCATCTAAGACAAACTGCAAGGATTTTAAGACACAAACTCTGGTAAATAGACAAGTCTAACTCTTCTATTAAGTACCCAAGTATTTAGTCTTCAGTGACATTTCATATGTAAAGGCGCAAGCATGAAACATATTTAGAGGCAGACTGTCACATCTCTGTCTCTTCTTCTGATTTTAGGTCTGAGATGCTATACATAATCAGACCAACCATAAATCTGATATGACAAAAGGGCAATGATATGGGACAGTTGGCCAATTCAAAACCAAATATTTTTGTCTAGCAGCATTTGCCCATGTAACTATTCACCTGTGACCCCAGCTGAAGGTGTATCTTTACCTGAGAACGCTCCACCAGATCAGCTTTGTCCCAGTCTAGCCCTAAATGCTGCTTTCTCCCCTACATATAATCAAATACCCAAATCCTGGTATTTCTTTTCCTTTTTTTTTTTTTTTTTTTTTTACTACTAATAAGGGTACTGTAGACTGTTGTATCAACCTTACATGAACAGAGAAACTAAAGGCTTTTTCCACAATGAAAGTGGAAAATTGTAGGGGCAAGGAGACAATATTGCAAGGACCAGGCTCTTGCTTTTCATCTATCACAGTTTACAACAGAGGGCCTGAAGTCTCACTGTCCATTAGACTATCTATAGCCCATACTGCCATCCATCCCCAAGTGCTAGACTGTCTCCAAACCTCAATATTAACACAGGCCTATTTCTCTTCAAGCTGCTTGAAGTAGTCCTTCAGAAATACAGGGGGACCCTCCTCGTCACAACTTTTCCACTGAGACCACAACCTCACAGCTTCAGTGCAGCCAGGGAACACACCCCAGACATCTTCCAGGCTGCTCTCCCTTCCCACCCCATCACACAGCACCCCTCAGGAACAGCCAGCATGTGTGCATCATTTTTTTACCTCCTCCCTAAGCCACAAGCCATCTCTTGTGAGGCTTTCCATATTGATTCCAGGGGTGAGGAGGTTTCTCTTGTCCTCCAAAGCCTTCATGTGTCCCCACCACAGCCTATGGACTGCAAGCCTGCAGACTGTGGCAGGAGGGAGGCAGGATATCACAGCAGCAAAAACCTGCCAGCCACCCCACCACATGCCAGATGGCCTCTCCTTACTGAGCATGCAGAGTCACCAAACCCTGATAACACTTTGATTTGGAGCTGGCATGAACCAGCTGGAGACCATCTGGCAGCAGCTGCAGCAGAGCAGGATGGAGCCAATCGAGCTGGGTAACTCCATACTCTTCCTGCTCAACAGCTCATAGAGAAAGGCTTGTCAGCTTGTCAGGCAGGTGTCACACAGCCTCTGCACTGCGTGCGGCCAAGAACATTTTGCTACGTGTGGCCACCTGCAGGGAACTTACCCACCCAAAGGAGGGGACCACAAGTTGGGGCAATGCACTTGTCCCTCACAGGGGATGTTCTTCTCTGCAATCCAGTCAAACCAACATTAAAACAGCCTATTCCTAATGCTCTGGGACTTTGTAATTTAATCTGAGTAATTTAAATCAGCATGGAGTTCACATAACCTGTCTTCCTCCTTCTCAGTGAGAGAGTGAGCTAACATTTGTATTAATTATTCACAGCATCTTCTCATGCTCATAGTCCCCATTTTTTTCAAACAGATGGACAGTGGCAAAGGAGCCCAGTGCAGACAAAAGCGTGTTGATCAACTATACTGCACAGGAACTTTTCACCTTAGGCAGCCAGGACTTAAAACTCAGTGAATTATGTCTCACCTGAAAATTCTAATCTAAAGCCCTGCATCTGGTTTCTGGCATGAGGCACACCACTGCCGTGCCACAGGGTGCCAGGAAGGAGAGGTGCTGACAAGCTGTTGGGACACATGTGGTATGACTGCCATGTGCAGTGTCGAGACTGGCAGTGCTGACTCTCATTTCTGTCAGTCACATCCAAATAAACTCTGCTTTCATTCACATTGTCTGTCAGCCAAAACTGTATCTCAGCACTGACACAAGCTGAAACAATCAACAAACAAGGGGTCATCTATATCTTGCAGCACGTGTCAAGTTAGAATCAAATCTGTAATTCCCCAAATGGTGTATGGATCTGAAACTCACTCCCTTATAACCTTGAGACAGTGGATCGGGTCCACCACAATCTGCAAAAACTATACCTTTCTATGGAGATCCATAAATATGTTACCTTTAGTCTTTTAAGTTGATTTATTATTAGACAGCAGAACATTAATAAACAAATAGCAAAATAAGGTATATCTTTATCAGTCACCATATGAACAAACAAATAGATGGCAGTGCATCTTGCACAACAAACCAAATTCTAGTAAAAAAAGCAACACAAGAACTTAAGCTTCTGAAGAGCAACACAGCAGGACTGTCAATGAAACAATGCATCTTCAATGTGATTCATGTGTTTCTTCACAGAAGGCAAGTCCTAAGCAGGAAACTAAGTGGTGTAAATAAAGCTAAAACTAATTCAGATGTTCTTAGTAACAGAAGAATGGCTTTCATAATCACTTGCATTATCTGGAGAGCAGAATAAGCTGCTGCACAATTATCAGTGCCCTCCTCAAACCACACCACAAAGGTCCTAGCAGAGGGGCACTGTCTTTGTTCAGATTATTCCCATCCACATGGTGCTTCCCCAGAAAGCTAAGCCATATTTTGAGCTCTCCCCAGCCCCAGAGCCCATAGATTTCTGATAAACACACAGCCACAGCAAACAAATCAATACAGAGCTAAGAGCACATCCATCTATCTTCTTTGAAGAACTACAAAACAGAAAATTTACAATTTATTTATACCTGTCCCCCCCTTTCCCTCATTCCATGCATAATCCAGAAGAGAGCAGCTGAATTTGAACAAGGTCTGTCCCAGCCAGATAAAAAGGAAATTTTTTTAAGATTTGGTTCTGTTTTTTTCAGTCCGAACAGAACTTAAGGGTGCCTTCTGCAGCGACTGTAATTTCCTTACAAAGTCTAAAAATAACCCTTTTAGCAATACAGCTAATCTTTTTCTGATTTTAAATCTTGAGAGAAGTTCTTATAGGAGAGGGCTGTTAAAGCAGATGCTCTCTCCCTAGCTTTGTTCTTAAGATAAGCTGAATTTCCTTTTCCCACCTTACTTATTTGGCGGAGCTGCTTATTTTCAGTGCTCTGTCACCAAGAATCTGTGCACCTCACTCGGGGCTAATCACCCCTAATTTTTATCTGCTCCCTTTCCTTGGAGCAACAGGTCCAGTGCCTAAAAGCAAGCAATAGGAATTGTTACATTTCTGTATATTTTTACTGCAAGGGAAGACAACAGACAACCCAAAACTTTGCAAAGCACCACCACATGATAGGATTTAAGAGACCTTTGCAAGTCCTCCTCCACCTTTAATTTTTTAAGTTTCTAAAGCTATTTAATCACCATATGAGTAAATACTAATATTTTCTTTTTGGTCTTCTCTGCTCTACTGAATGACATTTCCCCCCCCCCCTCAATACAATAGCAAAAGTAAGCACAGAGGTTACAACTGAACGTCTGTGGACACATGTATTGCTAATTATTAATCCACGTTTTGCCCTTTGTTTCTGGCAATGTACATCCAGTATCAAAATATTGCCAAGAAAATGAACAAAACAAGGGCTGCGTGCTGATGTTAGCCTTTTGAAATTTCAAAAGCTGAAAACATGTAAGCAGGCAAAACTTCCCTTAAGTAAACAGTTCATTTTCCATTCCCTACATCTAAATGCCATCACATGTCTTGTATATACATACTTATACAAAGGGCATATTCTGTTGCCATTAAGCAATATGGTAATAGATTTAAGATATTAGATTGCACAATATTTAGAACTCTTCTGTATTTCCCTAATCAGAAAAGCAATTTCTCTTCCAGGGAGGAAGGCTGCCATCAAGGTGGAAGCTTTCTGCAATCATTTAAGCTGGGTAAACACCTTGTTGAGAAGAACATGATCCGATTTTCAAAGACTACACAAATACAGGCACAAAACCTGCTATAGTTTACCTCTACTAGAGCAGAATTGGCAGTACAAAATACTTGCTTGTAAACAGGACAACAATATTTCCAACACAGTATATCTGCTTCACCAGAAAAATGTCAAGAGAAAAGAGAAGCATCAGGTAAACAATGCTAAGCTTGCAGAAAACAAACTTTAAGAAGTGAAATGTACGCGTGAGAATTATTACTTTAAAAACATGATGCAAGAAGCAGACCATATGTATGTATATGACTGAATATTACAATTCATATGCATATTTTTGCTATATATTAATTATTTTACAGCATTCATAACTGGGGGAAGAAATACAAACTCCGATGAAAGTTATGGTATGCTTCTTACCTGCTGCCATCACACTGAACAACAACTGCTATGAAAATAGGACCTTTCCAAGAAAGAAAATGCTAGCTGGGTCACACATCAAAATAAAGTTATTAAAGGGTGAAAACCAGCATTAGTTTCCTTATAAATATAGCAAATTTATCATATGATAGCTCAGGCACATGAGCCTTTGAGGGCACACAGACGAGCACTATTTTCATCAGCAACTGTCAAGTAAGGCACATTCTTTAAGGGCCTATTTTAAGAAAGCTAAGTGGCACTGAAACAACAAAACTCCTATGGAAACTTCTTCAGTTTACATTGTCTCCGCTCCAACCAAAATTAGGAAAGCAAATGTTATAACGTGGACAGGTCTAAGCTTTTGGTCAAATCTTACTGGGCAACATGCACCTCGCAAACTGATGTGCCAAGTCACACGAACTTCTGTACTGTGAACTACGCCTGCAGCTGAGAGTGAATAAAGAAGTGGACTATTGCAAATTTTATCCTTAACTGACGTCTTTTAACTGCAAAATAAAACCTCAAACCCTTGAATGTACCTCTCTGTTTGCGTAACTCACAGCTGATTTTTAAGAGAATTGTGATATTTGTTTTTTGGTGCATAAATCACACATCAATAGTTGCCCTAGAATAATAACTAGGGTAGCTATGATTGCTGCCAAAATTTGTAGTGGGTGGCTTCTTTTTTTTTTTTTTTTTTTTTTTTAAATAAATGGGTGGGGGCTTAACATACTGCAGAGTAATGCAGCAAGGTCAAGATTATTGTAATTTAGTGTATATGTCACTGCATAATAACTCAGCCACCAGAACACATTCTTGAAAAAGTGTGATAGAAACAGGAAAGGTTAACTCAGTGGTGGACACTGCAAATACAAAAAGTAGACTGCAGATTTTCAGAGGTATTTGTCCTGCATTTTCCTTAGGGAGCTTGCTGCAGGACTTGCACAAGGAGCAGAGGACTTTCAAAGCTTACTTGGAGAACTGCAAATTACAGCAGGGACTACCAGAGCTGCAAGATATGTGAACATCCCTCTCTGTGATCTAGTCCGCTCCCAGGTGCAGGGAAAGGAGTAGCATAAAAAACAGTCGAAACAAATTTCTTAGCATCAGTGTTTAACAGCAAGATTTCTTGGTCCATAACTAATGGGATTTTTGTCTCAAGTAGGAGTTGGCCTTTCACACAGGAGCTATAGAGATGAATCAAGGTTTTCAAGGTGCCTCCCACCGTCATCTCCCTATCAACTCAGCGACACCCATAAGTGCACTGCTCTTCATGGTGTTTACCTCTCTCTGCTGAGAGCTTGAGGCAGCTGGCCTCGCTGCAGGACAGGCACATAAACCCTGACTCCATATATATGGTGACCTACAGTTGCTCTGGTGGTGCTCCCATTATGGCTGTGTATTGGAGTTGTGCAGTTTTTAGCTCATACGGAAATAAACACAGCTGTGTGTGTGAACCCCATCTCCTCCCCTCCTGAAAGATTTTACATGCGGCTGCTATGCTCAAAAAAGCTGCAGAAACAAACATTTCCAAAAGTGCCAATTAGCAAGTATGTGGGAAGGCAAACCTGAACAGGTATAACAGTTGGTGTCAGCAGCTCTTTGCTCAAACAGCAAAAAGCATTAAAGATTAAAAAAAAAAAAAAAAGAAAAAAAAGCAGCTTTAAAATTTTCCACTTTTGTTTTATTGACTTGGCAGCAGCGAACAGTGGCAAAAGGAATGCAGCTGTGTGGAGAACATTTTGTTCATTCTCAGCAGCACACAGGTTGTTGAGGCAAGGTGGGACAGAGCAGCAGAAATTGTTCTCTACACTCTCTAGACCTGTGAAGGCACCAGCCAGCCCCTCCCAGAAGCCAAGAGATTAGTGTATATTTATATTGCTGCAATAACAAAATAGCATTCAGAGCAAGAATGACGATAACGAAACTTTAAAAAAAAACCTTTAGGAATCACTGCTACTCTATGCATATGAATATTATCTGTAAATATGAAGTTCATCTTATTAAAAAGTGTTGATAAATACTGCAAGTTAGAGTTGACTCATGATGGAAAGAGACAACTGCTATCTAAAGAAGTAATTAATTTCTGCCTGTGAACAACTTTAAAAGCATTAGTTCACAAAAAATAAATATTGCAGGCTGAGTTTTGCAGTTACTTAGAAATTAGACATTACTCCATTTGTCCATTTCTGAAGGGAGGACAGAATAAAATCAGAGATAGCAATCAGCCCAAAGATACTTGGACAGTCCCTCAGAAACATTGTTAGTTTCATCCCTTCATCATGCAGAGCAAAGCGCTGTAGGAAAGCATGTTGAGCCAGTGTGCTCATCTGCATTATCACTCACGATGAGGATGACAGATTCTTGAGCTCTTTTCTCTGCAGCACTGAGATGCACTGCCCTCACCAATGTGAACTGCTGCTGCTGAGCAGAGCTCATCTCAGCAAAATCCAGTTGGGCTACTGAGTGACATCCTCTCTCCAAAAATGGGACACACTCTCCACAATGTGACTGCAATTCTGCATGGTATCACCGAGTGGCAGCTGCACAGCTTTATCTGTGTATAAAGGAACTTGGAAAAACCTGACCTCAAAGAAAAATAGCACCTCAGAGTGAGATTTCAGAATACTGAAACAGATTATTTCTGAACAAAAGGTGGTTTCCACAAGAACAAATGTTATTTCAATGTACCCCAATGGTGATGACATTTTCTAAAAAAATTAGCTTTTTTCTTTTTAAACAAAGTTTCAGTTCCAGAAAATGACCTCATTGAAAAGCTTACCATGTTACCCTCTTCAGCAGCCGAACAGTGATTAATGATAGTAAAAATTCACTTTTAACATTCAAACCACACTATGGGACACTGTGGAGCAATTACTTTTTTTTTATTTTCAGCTTCATCAAGGCATGTGGTTTCAGCACCCAGTCAGGTGGAACCTACAGAGTTTATTCCCAAATTTGCCAAAATAATGAGTGGGCATAGCAGTGCATATCTCTACAGAGCAAGCACTAAAGGGAGTAGTGGGCGGAACAAATATCACGCTTCTTACTATCCCTGAGGGCCAGCTGTGTTTTGCACCAGCTCATAGTTACAACATGGGCGGAAATTTGCATTAGTGAAAGTAGGAGGAATAAATAATAGGAATAAAAGATAAACAAATCTCCTAGTGAATGTGTTTTAATTATTTTCTGCCAACTCTCTCACACCAACCTCTAATCCCAGATGAGATTATTTATTAATTTTATTTATTTGTCTATTCTTTATGTCCTAATCAGTCCTGTTCTTGATCTTGCCAGATTTGTTGATTAAATGACTCTTATGTATATTACAAAATCAAAATGCATCACAATAACTTGTGGCAGCCTTGTGCTAGTTTTAGCAAACATTTGTCAGAAAATTACGAGTTTCTGTATAGGTGTAACCAGGAAAATACCTCTGGTCTTGGCAGGACTGTAGCTCCTGCCCCCATACCACAGGTGCTGCTGCAGACCGCCTAATATTCCCAACCAATCCAATTCAGAGCAAAACAGGATAGGGGGTATGTTGCAAGCCAAGAGATATGCTGTTTTTGCCAGGAACGTCTTCTATGCGAATATGGAGACCAGTCAGAGCTAACAACAGTAAGATTTAAGGGAATCCACTAAAGCACTTAGGCTTTAGTTAACATGCTAGGCGAGCATGCAACACTTTAACACTCCTAAAAAGTCTCTGAATTTTGACCCAAATACCAAAATCTGTAAGCCTCTCTAGATTTAGGGAACCAAGATTCACAGGCGACGGTGGCTGCTCCCACAGAGCTCGTGGTCTGCACCATTACTATTCTGCAGTGCCTTGCCTTTGCTCCTGCGAGATGGTTAAGATCCCACCGCAGGCCCATTCAGAGAGTCAAAACAGCAGCAAAAACACCCACAAGGAGACACTGCCAATTTAGTAATTGAGTAATTTATCTTCCAGACCTGCCTGCAGCGCTGGGACCTGCTGCAGGCAGTGTTCATGTGCATATGCCCCAAACCGAAGCCTGGGCCAGCCTGGGCCCCCCATCCTGCCCTCCAGCCCCGTTCTGCAGCCCAGCCATTTCCTTTAGCTTCAGCCGGGTTACTGGGAGCTGATAAACTAACAGCAAGCACCAAGGTATTATTATTATTCCTCCCTATTTCATAGAATGTCAGGAGGAATGTTAACAATAGGCACACACAGGATGCACAAACACCCAACTTTCCCAGGCATTAGCGGTAAAAATGAAAGAAGTGAGCCATGCCAACTGATAAGCAGCTGTTCCAGTAAATTCACAGCAGAGTTGAACCCAGGTTCAGAGCAGTTGCTGTAAGCTCCGACATGGAACAGTGTGGCTGACCGCACATGTATGGGTCTGTTTCTAGGTGTGTAACCCACTCTGAAAATCGTTTAATTGCCCAAAAACTGACTGAATGATTGAACTTCATTAAGTGAAGCCAGAATTTTCAAACAAAATTTCTCCCAGATGGAGAAGTCATCAAAGTTGTAAACTCTAACTGCTACTTACTTAGTAAGTTTGGTCAACCTCTCCGGCCAAAACATTCAAAATGATGACCTGCCCCTTCAGATACCTCTAGTATTTTGCAGGGTGTGACCATTTTCCATTAAGTATCCCAAGACTAAATACATAAAAGAAGAAGGTATATCTATTTTTTTTCTCTACCGTGAGAACGCCAAAAAGGTTTTTCAGCACAACTTAAACTATTGAGGACAGAACTGGCTATGGCAGTGTAAAAATCTAGCAGTAATATCAATCTTATTTACTGACAAATGGTGAATAATCAAGAGATAAAATTACTACAAATCTCATTTCCTGGCATTACGTCTAATTCTTTAGGAAACTATATGTTCCTCTCTCAGTTCAAACTAATTCAACCATCATTTAATCAAGACAATTTTCTAAAAAACTACGCTGAGAGTACTGAGCAGAGTTTTCTTTGCAATAACCCAATCTTTTCCTACAGGGGCTTCACTTCTGTAGTGGAGGCATCCTATCAGTGAGACACAGCTGCACAAATCAAGCTTCCTTTTGCCCCTAGTGAAGGCACTGGCATTTAACAATTGTTCCTGTCAACAAATTCCTCTTCTCTTACTCACAGAAATATACTTGACTTCAAGCACATTCAGCCCAGTGGTTACAGTATAATACAAACCAGTTATTACCCAATTTTCTGTAACTTTTATGTTATAGCATGTGTGCATTTCCATTTATCTTTGGTAGACCACAGTCTTTTCACTGGCACTGCTAGCTCACTTTTAAGGTCATCTGTAACTCCAAATTGGAAGAAGGGGTTGAGTTTTCTATTTGTTTGTTTGTTTAGTACCTCAGCATGAAATAAAGAGTAATAATTCTTAATAAGCACCCTTGGGGAAATGGTCATCCAGAAGCACTCCCTTATACTGAATATAGTACAAATAACGTACTGGTAGAGGAGATCATAAAAGAAACAGAGCAGAAAGGATATGTATTTTAATTTATTTATTTTTGCTAAAAAAAGAGAGGAGAAAGGGTAGTACAGAGTCATTTTGTTACCCTTTTCAAATACAAGACAGGCAGAGAAAACAGATGGTTTGTATGAGGTGAAAACAGAGGCATCTTTTCTCCATATATATATTTTTTTTTAACTTGAACATGTTGTGCAGTTTATGTACCAAACCAACTGCATTCTCTTTACCCAGAATATCTTTCCTTTTTTCTATGAAACCTGTCACTGCTTATTCATTTCAGAAGGACAGCTCGATATTTGATATATATGTACACTAATCTGACCGCATAATATGTTGTGGCTTTAACCTTGTTATCTATCTCAAAACAAGATAAGGCTAGAGATTGGTCTATTGTGCATTTAAGCAAAATCCTAGACATTTAAAATAAATAACACAGTATCTTCTCATGATGACACCTGAATGAACTGCACCCTTCTCTAAACTGCAACATCAATTAGTTTAACAGTTAAACAAAAAGTGACTTTTTAAAGTGGCTGGAAGTCCAATTTTATTAGCAGAACAAAGGATAGCAACTTCCAGCATGGCTGTGAATTGTGGCAGAGACGTCTTTACGAGTGGAGCTAAAGCTGGGGTGAGAAATCGAGCAGGTATCAGCAGAGCCACAGACCAGTACCAACTCTCTGCCCAGCAGCCTGCAGAATTGCCAGAAAGGTTAGCTGAGGCTGTAGTCACAAGCTCTGCTTAGATGTGATGTGCTCCTTCAGCAATTCTTCTTTGTCTATGTTTTTAGTTATCTTGTACTTAGAAGTGGGCCCCTTTTCAGCCACAAAAATTCCCTGGAGCAGCAAGATAAGAGTTTCACGTCCAAGCAGTGATTGTTTCACGAAGTCCTCTAGCTTTGCTACTCAAGCAAAGCAGAACAATTGCATAAGAAATTCCTTTTTAACATCTGGGATCCTTCTTTGCCCACCATGCCTTCTCACAGATATACTTTAAATCACTGTCTAAGAGGACACAGCCGTGACAGAGCACCAGCATTTTGCAAATTTTCATTCAAGGCACTGAAATGCAGACCAATCCTCAGCCATGCCCCTTACAATCATTTGGAGAAGGCAAGTAAATATCATCCCATTTGCTCTCTTTGCTTGAAAGAAATGTAATCTGCATCTGAGTATCTAATTGCCTATACCACAGAGCAATTTCTGCCTAAGAAACCTTATATTAAGACACTTAATAAACAACAGGCAAGGAACAATGGACAACAGACAATAATTACTCATTCCAATAGCATATGTTTGTGGACAAACTCTGAGTTACATTCAAATTAAGGAATAATGCAGTGTGTTAACTAGAGGACATCTGAACAAAACAAGGAAAGAATATGGACCCTACAAATACAAAAATTAAGCTTGTTAAGTTCAGCATTCTGACCATTTTTTTCTAGTTAACTGGCCTTAAGGACTGAAACACTTTTATATTAAATACATTGCCCAGGTTAAGAACATGAATTAAATAATTTTATTTTCCCCAGACCTGCTTGCTCTCTTCTCAGTATTTTTACAAAAACAAGGTGCATTTTTATTTGAAAGGTTTTGTTATATAGACGCATATAACATTACATGTGTTAATTAACAGATGTCAGGTTTGATAGCCTGCAAGCCAAGATTTATTCCTACTGTTGATTGTTTGGGGTTTTCTTATGATTATTTTATCTTTTATACTTTTATCTCATACAGATAGCACAAGCCATGGAAAGACACTGTCACTGAGCATCTAGCTATTGGATACCTGTTTGCAATTAAAAGTTTCATAATTCTCTCCCCTAACAACATAATTAGCTTTACTTTAAAACCTTTCTGATAATCAGTCTTAAATCACTAATCTTAATTTCTTATTTGCATTATGTATTAGAGCTAAAGGACACACCACAAAACAGTTGGTGAAAATACACTTTTACACATCTAAAACAAACTTAAGTTTTCTGCAAAGGTGCCTGCATGGTACTTTTTCTAATTATACCTAAGAGGTGAATTGAATAGAACCAGTGTCTTACACCTGATGGCAACTTCTTTTCCTAACTCAAAACAAATGCAAGTGGATTTGTCACTGATTATCTAGACTTTCTTTCCAGGGAAATCCCTCTCTTCTGGTAAGCAAGCCTTGCAAAAGAGAAAATGTGGGACCACACACCGTACCATCTCAGACACCTATGCCTTGGCTTGCATGGCTCAGAATATGGACTATTACTTTTCTCAGCATCGAACAAGTTCATGACCATCTGGTCAGAGGAGAACTTCAGATACCACGTCTCAGTTCAGGTCTGCCCTTTAATTTCTTTCAATGTAAAGTAGCACGACTGAATTTCAGTAGAAGATTGCTAGTGTTCACCAGGATTTTACTCTTACTTTGGCACTCAGGTATGGGACAAGCATCCTGATGTAACTAAGTTTATCTATTGTGCTTAATATTGCACATGTGTAGAAGGATGCAATTATTTTTCTTAATTATGGCTTAATTTTGATAGTTTCTTCAAGATATCTGCACGTCATACACCTATTCATCCACTGCTAACCCTTGACCAGTAACATGTAATCATAGCTAATAATTTTAGCATACTTCTCGATATTTAGCAATTGTCCCTCTTCATTCAGCTAAATCCCCCTCAGGCTTGTGTCTGCAGGACACATCTTTGGAATTGTGTAGATGAACATGCAGCCATGCAGGACCTCAGCTCTTCTGAGATGTAAGAGGAGGAAATGAAAAGGAGAAAAATGTAATAGTTTGCAATTCTGAAAACTGCCACCTCATACCCAAGCTTTTCAGATCTGGAATACACATTTTTCCCCAACAAAAATGTGTGGTGGACAAGCAATGAAAAATGATTTTGTCATCACTACAAAGTGATTTTTTTAAATGCTGAATATTTTTTAGCATCAATTTTATTTTTCTAAATAAAACAAGTTTCCCATTGAACTATCCACACTGCCATCTAGTGCAAGAAGCTGGGTTGTTGGCTTTTTAAAAAAAAAAAAAAGAAACTGCTAGTTTTAAGGGAGCAGATTTTCAGTGTGTTTCTTCCACACAAAGCAACAAAAAGAGACAAAAAATGCAAAACACTTCTCCTGTATTTTCAATGGGCAACACAAATTA
This sequence comes from Acanthornis magna, assembly GCA_036785705.1. NCBI lineage: Eukaryota > Metazoa > Chordata > Aves > Passeriformes > Acanthizidae > Acanthornis > Acanthornis magna. The sequence continues at coordinate 2,674,973 of JAWUZG010000121.1, forward strand.
TCTTCCTTTGTCATAACTGCAGACCATAATAGCCAAAGGTGTGAGATCAGCATTGCAAAAAAAGACTTGTTCACAGACAGAAATGAGAGTTTATTATTAAATCAGGTATTGGGAACAGAAGAGGTTTTTCTGTTCCCTTTTTAATAAGCACATCAATTATACAGAAACCAGGGTGTGTCTGGGAACCTAACGAAATGCACCCAGCAACTGTCAGCCCACGGGTAAAACACACAGCCTCACCCCGAGAGGATGGCAGATGTTACAACAAAATTATTATTTGCGTGTTACACTGATCATTACATCTGAAACCAAAGCTCCACTAGCTGTCATTGCTGTCAAAAGCAACCTGCACAGGTCAAGGGTTACACAGCTCTGCTGCTTCCTGCGATGGCTTGTGAGCCGCTGCTCCCATGCGGACAGAGGGACAGCAATGAGCAGGTTAAGGCAGCGAGCGGCACCTTGGGTCAGTTCTGCCCATCCACCTGCTAGGGGCAAGGCAGAGCTGTGGGAAACAGCGCTGGTCACTTGGTGCTCCACAGCATGGCAGAGACGCTGAGCGGTCCACACTGATTTAGCCTCCTTTCTGGTCAGGTGAATAAAAAAACCATATTGCCAACTAGACATTGAGTCTGCCTGTTTCGGATATCACTGTCTAGTACCCCAAAAATATGCATATTATTAGTATGGGTTGTTTCCTAACCAAGGAGTTCTCATGACTGTAACATTTAGCTCCCCCTTTATATGGTTGTGTGGAGGCCTTCCTCTGTCCAGGAGGGGAAGAGATGGAGCTGGGGCCAGAACTTAGTGAATGCTCCAAGTTATCCACTGCAGGAGCCTGCCTGCTTTCTCCATCAACTCAAAGTTGATGATGAAAATGATGAAACTTGCCTCTTCGATGATATGCCCAAGTTACATGACATTTATAATCCATGGTGCTTGCATGTCACTTGGGGTAAAGCAATGCCTTTGCAGGACCCTGAATGCATCTAGTTTTTAGCATTTTGAGTTTTTTTGCATGAATAGCAGGAATGCTTGTGCAAAAACTAACGCCCTCCTCCAGTATGGCATCTGAAGAAAACTACCTGAAATAGTGAAAAAAATCCTCAGATCAGCAGCCTGCTCACTTCTGATTTTTACTGTGCACTGAATTAGTCACAAAAAAATTATAACAGAAGATCTGGCACATAAATAAGCGTCCCTACCCACGGCTCTCAGGCAGACCAATAACACAGTTATGTTGCTCAGTAACCCTGTGAGATCAGAGAGGTTTTCCTGCTATGAAAGAATGGCTCTCCTTAGAGCAAGTCTTCTGTATGAATTTACTTTCCACCTTGGGGCTGGAGACCTTGAGAGCAGTGGCCCAGTGATGCTCACTCTCTCAACAGCATCCCAGAAAACAACGGAAAGTTCTTTCAAGTTTGTTATAAAGAAGTAAGTTCCACCAGTTTACAAAAATCATACAGGTGTGGAATCTAAAGTTTCTTAAAAGAACAAATTCTTTGCTAACTTACTGGCACAGTCTGAAGGACACTCTGTACTTTTATCAGATATTAGAGGGTTTCTCCGTTGCGCCTCAAAAATCATTGGAGAAGATCCCATGCAGCATGTAAGCATTTGTATATGATGAAAAGCGGCTGCTTTCTGTGCCACTTCACTCACCTGCACTGCTAAATAGCTCAGAGAGGTAAGATCAGCAGTCAGTGGACATGCCCCAGTCTGGCACCTTTCTTTCAAGTGGAATTACAAAGCCTTTTTGCTTGGTAATAGGACAGAGTCTGCTCCAGGGGCGTGGATTGCACTGCAGAGAAAAGTAAACTAGTCCATGGCACAGACAGCCGCCTGGTAAATCCTGTCACCTTTATGACCAAAAGACTAGACTATGACTTGCTGTGTGTGAACAAGACAGCAATCACTTTATCGACCCTTCTGCTGTCCTTCAACAACAGAAAAGCTTTTTCTACAACTGCATAGCTCCATTACCTACAGCTGAGCCTTTATCCAGAAATTTAAAAAAAAAACCCTCACCTTTGTGAACTTAGCAAAAAGTAAGAGGGGGAGGATGCTAATGACCCAGTCAAAAACAGTAACCAACAGGAAAGACAGCAGTAGCCTCTTGAAAGCAGTCACCACCACTAGCTGTGCCAGCTGCAGGGGCCATGGTGGCTATCTGTTACAGCCTCTCTCAAAGTCAGTGGTCAGCTGGTACTGTGATTTTGGGAAACTTTACCTGCATCTCCACTCCGCTGTACTTGGGTCCAGCCTAGCCACAGCCCATCAGTGGCCACCAGGCCACAACCCAGAGGGACAGTACTCAGGCCACCTAGTACCAAGCAGACTCCTCAGTGACAATTCACCCTGCAAAGAAGTCCTACTGAAAAACTGATCAGTCATAAAGCTGGTGGGAAGGGAAACAGTCTTTTGGTATGGGAGGGAGGAGGATTTGGCAACTCCTTGGCCAGCTCACCAGATCGGCAACTCAGGTCTCACCATCTGCAGGCAGAGCTAAGGAGTGGTGATGCTGCTGATGATATGGCAATTAAGAAACCAAACCTGAGCTGCAAGAAAGGAGAGGAATTTCACTGGCAGAGAGTTTCCTCCTCCCTCACACTAAAACAATGACTACCAAATGCTATGAAAAAACATGCAAGTCTTTGTTAAATATGTAAAATCCCTAATCTCTGCTATTGCATGCACAAGCAGAACAGGATCTCCTTGATTCCTGCCACCCTCCCTATTCAGTTCTAGAAATACACAAAATAAGTCAAAAAGGAAGACAAAAGAAATAAATTTAGAAGTTCCACAATCGTAATTTTTACAGTTTAACAAGAAGCCTTCAACAGCAGCAAGGAAAACCAAGTATTTTTCCTAGTATTGAGGCATCAATACAAGACTGGACAGGAAGGGGAAACAACATACATTACCAATATACCCCTCCCATCACATTTTAAGTTTTCTCTGATTTCCATTTCAGTAATTTTTAAAAATTATGATCTGCGATACAAAAATGCTGCTTGCCACTGTAGGGAGAAAATTTGTGTGCCCAAAGCTCAACTGGAGTTGAAGCTGACCAGTATGCTGGGGGATAATAAAAAGTTTGTAAAAATACATTAATAGCAAAAGGCAGTGTAGAATTATCACTGGCCTGCAACAGCATGAAGATGATCACAGAGACATGGACTTATGCAGGATCTGCTGCTGCAGCTGGATCCGTGTAAATCTATGGGGCCTAATGGGATTCATCTGAGAATACTCAAAGAGCTGGCTGATGTTAACTACAAGGTCTCTAAACGATTTCTGAGTGGTCTTGGGAATCTGGAAAGGTCCCAATTGACTGGAAGCTGCTAACATTGTCCCAGTTTTCAAGGATAAGAAGGATGAGCCTGGAAACTACAGGCCTGTCATAGTCTCACTTCGCTGACTGACAAAGTTTTGGAAATTACTCTGTGAGGTATTGAAAAACACCTGAAGGACAACACAGCCACTGGTCACAGCCAAAACACATTCATGGGGGAAAAATCCCACCTGTCAAACCTAATTCCTTTTATGACAGGGTAATCCACATAGTTAATCAAGGGAAAATGAGTGCTGTAATACCTCTGGATTTCAGTAAAGCTTTTGATATTGTCTCTCACAGGATCCTTCTGCATACACCATGTGCTGGATGAGCAATGGGCTGATGGGCCAAGCACAAAGGGTTGTAGTGACAGGGGTGACAACAGGCTGGTGACCTCTCACTAGCAGGGTTCCACAGAGCTCCATCTTAGGGGCAGAGCTCTTTAAAACATCTTCATAAATTAATTAGGTACAGAACTCAAAGGCATACTAAGCAAGTTTGCTGACAATGCTAAATTGGGAGAAGCTGTTGAAAGCAGAGGCCCTGCAGACAGACCTTGGCAAATTGTGGGACTGGGCAACCACCAATCACACAAAGTTTAATAAAGAAAAGTGCCATATCTAGCACCTGGGACAGGACAACCCTGGATGTTCAGAGAGAGATACAAAAGGCTGGGAGAGCAGCCCCATGGAAACAGACCAGTGGGTCCTGGTTGATGGCAAGGTGAGCATGAGTCAGCAGTGCCCTGGCAGCCAGGAGCGACAAGTGTGTCCTGGGGGGCATCAGGCACAGCATCACCAGCTGGGCAAGGGAGGGGATTGTCCTGCTCTGCTGTGCTCTGGGGCAGCCTCACCTCCAGTGCTGGGGGCAGCTTTGGGTGACACAATATATGAGAGATACAAAGCTATTGGAGTGTCAAAGGAGGGCCATGAGGATGGTGAAGAGCCTTGAGGTGAAGCTGAATGAGAAGCAGCTGAGGTCACTTGGTCTGTTCAGCCTGGAGGAGACTGAGGGGAGACCTCATTGCAGTCCTTGTGAGGGGAAGAGGAGGGGCAGGCACTGATCTCCTCTCTGTGGTGACCAGTGACAGGACCTGAGGGAATGGCCTGGAGTTGTGTCAGGGGAAGTTTAGGTTGGATATCAGGAGAAGGTTCTTCACCCAGAGGGTGTTTGGGCACTGGAATGGGCTTCCCCAGAGAAATGGTCACAGCACCAAGACTGGCAGAGTTCAAGAGGCCTTTGGACAATGCTCTCAGGAACATGATGTGATTCTTGGGGGTATCAGAAGAAGGGCCAGGAGTTGGGCTCAATGATCCTTGTGGGTCACTTCCAACGCAGGATATTCTATGAATTTTTACTGGTGTATGTGACAGAAAACAAAAAAATTCCAGTAATAAAAAGACATTAAATACATGGTTTAAAAATGATGAACAGATTTACAGGAAGCAAATGTTTCCCAAATCTGCAGAAACTAGGGGATATCAGGAAGGATAAAAAGAAAAAATAAAAATGAGGTGCATTCACACAACCCAAGTGGTTCATGAAACTCCTTGCCACAGGATGTTGTTGACTGTACTAAAAATCACCCATATTTAAAAATACCAGATGGAAGAAAAATACAATGTATTTGTCCACCAAAAGCTATTGAAACAATCAAAGACCTTCTTGTGGCTCAAGAAAGTGCTGGACCACAAATTGCTAGAGACTAGTGGTATAGTCGAGGAATGCACTATGTGCTTACCCTTTTCTTATGTTATATTCCCTGGGCTCATTTCTCTGATCACTGCCAGGGAACAGACTGAACCCTGCGGACCTTCACCTGATCTAGTATAGACACACCTGTATAAACAAACCAGAAAAGAGTGACAGAGGGAATGCGCCACTGCAGATCATTTCTTCCACTAGTGGCAGCCTTAACAGAAGTGGTTTGAAGCGACTGTAATTTTGAAGTATTCAACCTCATCCTTTTATGGACAAATGCATGCTAAACTCTGCAACTCCAGAAAGAGCCTAAGGATAGTGTAGCATACCTGCACCTCTCTGAAAGCGTTCCAGACAGCTGGCTTCCTGGTCTCCTTTTTTTTTTTAAATCAACACTGAGCATTTCTAAACAATCTGGAACAACATTTCAAAGAAGGCACAAGCTCTGTATCCCATCTCCAGACACATGCCAAAACTTATCCATAATTGCTAACTAAATTTCAAAAGCATGGAAATATTTTACTAGCTCTCCATCAGGTTGTGCAAGTGTCCACAGACAGACCTGGTTTGTGGGGGCATAGCTCATCTACCAATAGGGGATTCTGCTAAGAAATTTCTAACCTAAACTACACATTTGAGAGAACCCTGGCAAATCTAGGGATTATCACAGACTAGGAAATAAAGGGGTTTTTCACTCCCACAGCAAGTTGTGCTGAAAATCTGTTTTTCTGAGATGGAGAGGAAAATCTGCACAGCTTTCTAATTATAATGATTTATTTATATACACACTATGTTATGAAAAACAGCATTTGCAAAGGAGGCCATCCTGTTGAACAGAGAGAGAGAACATCCTTCAGGGCATACTCATGCAGATTTACACAGATATTACCTGATAGCTTAGTCCTAAAGCAGCCTGGCTCTTGAGAAAAACAGAGGTGCTTGCTGCCAAACTGCTGAGGCTGCTCACCCTCCTCACGAATGTCACAGAGTCCTGGGAACTTCTGAAGGTTGCTTTGTTCATTCTTGGCTTTTCCTCACTGTAAGTTTTACATCTTGATGATTATTTCATGCAGCACCTTCTTTTCTGTTGAGCTACATACTGCAGGCACCAGGACTTTCAGCAAGGGAAGGGCAGAGCCCTAAAGAAAAGCCAAATCTCTGGAGCAGCTTTCTGCCCAGAATATACTAACATTTAAAAAGCAAAGCCTTTAACACATTTTTTAAAAAGACTGTTCACACAAGTTTACCACGAGCACGAAAGATTCCTGAACTTCATCACCTGCCATCGGCAGGCAGAGGGGCAGCAGACTCATATGCACAGAGTGCACAGTTCTCACGCAGGCATCAGTTGTGTCCTCATCACAAATGCCATGGATCAATCTCTGGGTTTCAGTAACTGCACTTACTGTACACACTTACGAATTCCATCTGTGCTCACCTCTCCGCCCAGCTCACCCCTTGTGGTTTCTGTACTAGGAGACAAGGAGGCTAGCAGGAGACTGATTAATGAGTCATCCAAACACTTGGACTAATTCTCTTGCATATGATATTGAAGCCAATGCAGAATGATTTGTATAGTATTAATGCTCTGCAATATTAACACTTTAACAATCTGATGCAGACTAGATTAAGAACAATCCTATTTTCACCTTTGTCAAAACTGTCAGTCCTGCAAGGCATCTGACAGCTAACAGATCTGTTCATATATAGTATCTTTCTAGGGGATCTAAAAACTCATTCAGCACATTTTGGAGAGACTGACCAAGGATACTCCATCCTATAGAACAGATGTAGCCATGAGCCGTGGCAAGCCCTAGAGAGACATAAGGGCGCATGTGGAGCACCCCAGGTGGTAGAGATGATGCTGCTGAGTTTAACAGCATAGGCAATGCTCCACTGCAGCCAGAGGAGGCCAGCTGGCCTATGGAGAGACCAGCGACAGCTGTGTTCAGAGAGACACAGCAAGCACTGCACAGTGATAAAAACTCTTGTCAGGTTCCCAGACTCGCTCTGCAGGCGAGCACAGAAGGGGACTCTGGGATGACACATCATTCCGAGTGCCCACCAGTGAATGCTGCTGCGCTCACTGGAGGCATGCCTTTGTTCAGAGAGCAGAAGGCACCAGAAATTGGGAGAGGTATTGAAGTGCCATGATGGCACCAGCTCTGCTACAGCACAAGTGTGCCAGAGAGGGCTTTGTCTAACCCCTGGGATGGGATCCAGACTGCTCAGGTGCTCCTGGACTGAGGGCAAAAAGTGCAGCATACCTCTGACTTCCTGCTAGTTCAAGGCTATAACTCTCAGTGGCCCACAAACAGTGCCAAGGCCCACCCACTCCCCTCTTCCCTCTAGCAAGAACATTTTTGGCAGTGTGGATACGGATGACTTAGAATCCCTGGGAACTGTCTCACTATATATCACTGCCTTTAATACTTTCATTGTGAAGTGAACCATGCTTCTGAAACCTTAAACCCAATTTTCAAAACCTGTGATTATTTGGAAGCAAGTTGTCCTTTTATGCATAAATACCAGCAGACAATAGAAAGACTGACAGAATTCATCAAGAAGCCAATACAGACACATGGAGACTGCTTAAATGCAACTTTTGACTTTCTCATTACTCAAAACTTGGACATGCAAATACATATGGAAAAACCTAATACAAAGAAAAACCCCAGCAAACCAACATGGAGATTTCTCTGATATCTGTTGTTGCTGTCATCTAAAACCTACAACAGCATTCCCAAAATAATTCTTTGTATTAAGGACAAAGTATGTAGAAAACACAGAAGAAACTATGAGTTTCAATCACCCAAGCACATTAGAGCTGTGAAATAGTCCTTCCTGTTCAGACAGTTTAGGCTAATTTTCCCATGATCCATGAATGCCTGAAGTCTTTCATTTCCTTCCCATGTTATATGCATCTGGTGACAGGCTTGTAACAGAGATTTATGAAAACACTTTCAAGCATGAAGTACTGCACTGCTGTATTAACACAAAATTCTCTTAAAAGAACGTTGTCGATTACTAACCGGCAGTGACTGAAGCTGTACAGTAAACTCTTACTATACTTCCATATAGCCTATGTATCCTATGTATACCAAGTAAGGACAGAGTACCCAAGTTGTCTTGCAGAAATTAAACCATTTTGACAGTGCTACCTAGAATGGCCTCATGTGCATACTGTCACAGAAAACACATGGGGAATTGTGCACACCAGATCTGATATAAACTGTGTATGTTTGCTGAAATAAAAACACCAGTTAAATTTATCTGCATACTGTCTCTTGGTAAGGTACCAAGCTCCACAATCAATAATATTATTCCTTGTAGCTTGTCTGTACTTCGCCACTGATACATGATTCTCAGTATCTCACTTTCTCTAAATCTTATCTCCTCCCTAACAGAAACTCAAGCCAGCAGCCCTACTTTCCTTCAGAAAGCTATTTGATACAAATGGACTAAAAGGAAAAAAGGGCCCCATTTCCTCTGCAGCCTCTCCTTCAAAAAGTGATGCCTATACACAGGCATGTGAGTTGCTAGGAAAACTTCCTGGTCAAGGCAGAGAGCAGAGCAGACAGCCAGCAGCAGTCCATTACTCTGGAGTCCTGCACAGACCTCAGCTGACCTCGCTGGCTATGGAAAGAAGTCTTTCCAGCCCTGCCACTCTGCTCAAATCTGGTGGCTCCCTGGGTGCCTTACTGCCAGCTAATCAGGCAGATGAACAGCCAGACCTCCCACCTCCTCTGCCTTGTGCCTGCTCTTAAGATGACAGCAAGGAACCAATGAGAAATTTGTGCCCTACCTCCCTCCACTGTCCCCTGCAGAAGTTAGTTTGTCCTGCTTGCATTTCAGAGTCAAGGCAAGTCAATGCTTCCAAGGCTTCTTGCTGAGCCTGCACAGATATCCAATCTGTGGAGGGGTCTGTAACATGAAAAATAAAGTCTTCGGCTGTGGCATTTTGGTGCAGCCTCAGGAAGCAGAGGACTGCCACATACAGGCATTATCTTACTGCTTTCTCCCGCAAATCTTCAGAGCAGCACCTACGGCAGTACCCACAGTGCAGTGACAAGCTGTTTCCTTTGCATCCTCTTTGCACAGAGAAAGCATCTAAAAATCAATCTAACCATTAGGAATAAAGCATGTAACTGTCCCTGTGGTAATTACAACATATTTGAATTCCAATTCTTAATTTCTAGGATTAATTGCCCAAAGAATGAAAAGAGACAGATTAGTCCACTCAGTGGTTGCCCCACCATGTCCACACATTCAAAAGCACCAGTATCACCTGTGCTTCCTCATTTCTATACCAGATTTTAATTGAAAGAACAAACAAGAAAGCAGCTTCAATTTTGTGGCAGCCTTGCTCTATTTAGGAGGAAGTCATAAAGTGCTTTTGCTACCTTTTCAATTTCTAATGAAAAGGACATCTTCCATTATGAAACAGCATAATCATTTTACAGTGTCCTGTAACAGACAATGCTACCTCCATCTTACCTCACTTGTGGAGCCTGCAACAGAGAACATTTTACAACAGCAGAAGTAAGCAGAGACAGGATGGTATTTGCAGACCTGTTCAGGATTCCAAAACCTACCAGCTTTTGAGAAAGTCTGACTTTATGGCCTCTTGATTTGTTCTAACTGCCTGACAGGACACAAACACAGGTAATGCCTTTTAAAATTAGCCTGCATGTAGTTCAAAACCTATTTTCCATAACCGAGAGCCACCTAATGGACACTGTCTGCCACATCTGTCCCAAGTGCAATTCCAAGCCTGGAAATCATCTTTATAGAGCACACATACGATATCACTCTGCTTCTGCAGAGCTGTCACTGGGGTCATGACTTTTGGAACTGTGACACTTCAAAATCTCCTAAATTCCACAACAATGTACCATTTTGAAAAACAGATTCACACAGATTAACTGACAAAAGCACACCAATAGTTTCCTGGAAAAAAATTAATTTTCTTCCTAAACATGCACATTTCTGTATGTAGTGTGTTTGATTCAAAAACAAAATCTCTTGCTTCCCAAAAGAAGAGGGAAAGCAATCAGAATATGGATATATTCATGGCTACTGGTACCTCAGACAGAGATGCCTGAAAAGCCTCTGAAGGTATTCTAACTTTTCCTGATCACACAAGAGGAAAGAAGGTCACACAAGAGGAAAGAAGACCAGAAGTCTGATGAATAACAGCTTTTATTGGCTACAGTAAATGAACAAGAGAATGCACCCATGATCTTTGACATGCCTGGAAGTCATTTCTCTAAGAGATTATTTTTATGGACTGAAGCATTAGCAGCTGCCTCCTGAAATGAAACTGAGTAATTTTATTCTTCATTGCTTAAGAATCAAAAGGACTTTTGCAACTCAATATTTCCCCTCTGTGTGATGCAAAATCCCCAAAACGGTGGACATCAAGACAGAAAACAGTTAAGGTAAATTACCACTGTCATGCTGTTCTGTCCTATTCATTACTCAGGTTCTGCCTCCCAAGTCTTACTCAATTGATTCATTTCACTAACACAGTAGAAATCTTTCTTTTGTCAGGTTAGTTTTCTGAGCAGCATGCTGAATTAGCATTGCTCACTTTCCAAACTGTGCATTTATCTTGCTCACCCTGTCTTTCTAAGGCACAACTGTCCCACCCTGCTCAGCCTAGGAAACCTCTCCAGCTGAAGAATCTGCTGGAAGACAGTCTGCAATATGCAGAATTCACACAGATACCTTCTTTTTCTTTTTTCCCTGAAGAAGAATCTTTTCCTAGTATTCCCGTGTTCTTGTGACATCTGTCCAGCCCAATCTGTGCCTTCCAAAACCACAGTGCAATGCAAACAAGTACTTCATGCACTCAATTAGAGTGATACCTACTTAGTCCAAAAATGTGACTCTCAAACGTATGCTAAGTATTTGCAGGGGTGAGCATGGCCACTCTGGTTTTTAAGTCCAGTGCTAAAGAACGGTGTGTTTTATAACCTCAGTAACTATGAGGTTGTCAGTAGGGTAGGCTATACAGCTGCTAGGTCTCATTGATAAGCTCAAGAACACAAAGAGCTTTGCAAGAATTGTGATCACTGACCATCTGCTGAGGTACTGCCACCTGAGGTCACTCACCCCCCTAGGCACTGAAAAGCTCACAGCCAAGGCTGACCTCTGAGATCAGAGCTGCCCTGTCTCTGCAGCACACGGGGCTGAAGAAGCTCAGTAAACCTCAGCAGGATGCAGTAGAAGGACAACTCCACACATGAACAATTTAGAAAAAAACCTACTAAATGCTAAATGCCAGAAGATTGCTTAAATTCTGCATCTCTTCCTTTCCTGCACCTGGTTTGTGGTACAGTGTACTAAGAAGGAGAGAACATTAATAGAGCTCTTTAAGTGCCAGCTCCCTTGACTTTTTTAATCCACTTTATGCCACTGTTTCTCAATGGCAACACTGGAAAAATATCGTGCTACAGCAATATTAATGATAAAAAACAACTATTGAATCAGAATGCTGTTCCAAAGCACTCAGTGGAGAAAACAAAAGGAAGACCAATTGTAGAATATAAAAGGAAAACAGAAGAAAAAAGACACAGATCATAAAAAACTTCTTTTACTTTTTTTTTCCCTCTCACTCTCACAACTTACATTTGGGATTTACAAACTAGTGAAAAACTTAACAGTTTTCATAATTTTAAACACCTTTTTTCTTTTTTTTTTTTTTCTATTCTTCCCTGGCCTGAGGAGAGACAGAAGTTCCCTGTCTGAGGAGGAGTCTTTCTGACTGCTAATAACCCATACAAAAGATAGCATCATCTCTGTTTTGATATACTTTACTTTTTAAAAAGAAACAAAAAAGTTATGATGTACTGCATCTATCTCAGTAGAGTATCAATTTATTTCTCCAGCTTTGTCAGAAAATTGTTCCACCAAGTAAATGGCAGGGAAAAACCCCACTAAATGAACCCTTATCAGAAATTAGGCGGAAGGGGAGAAGTAATTCCTGAGACACAGAGTGATACTGTACCACTGGGAACTACTTTGGCCTTTGGTTTTTCAACATTCAAAAAAAAAAAAAAAAAAAGAACATTAGATTAGGAGATAAACGTGATAGCAAAGACATGTGCTAATGTCTTTACACACAATTTGATGGGTGAACGTCTTTAGGAGGAATGGGTGTTAATGTCTTTGAAATGGGTCTTAATGTCTCTAACAACCTCAAGCCAACTTTGTTACAGAACCCAGACAGTTTCACTCCTGAACTTTATGGTAATACACAAATGGGTGTCATTTGTCCCACAAAGGCTACTGCAGAACCCAGATAGCCTGCACTTCTGAACTTTGGGGTAAAATGACATGTTCCAGGGAGGAATATGTGGTACGTGGTTTGGGAAGGCTGTACCTTCTTAGTACCTCAGCCAATGGGGAAAGGAAGAGGGCAACATGCAGCCAGGAGTTTAGGATAAAAGGAGGGTGCACCCTCCAAAACCTTGAGAAAGAAACCCCACAAGGACTCTCTCCCTTTATTTGAATAAAGTTGCAGGACTTCTCTGTCGCCTTTATGGCCACTGGCTTTTCACAGTGTAATATTCTGCACACATGGAATAGGTCATGATCTGTTAATTTGGATTAAAATGCTATGAAGAATGTTAACTTTCAGATCCTCAACCTCCTTCTTCTTGGTCTGCTTAAAGACTAGTTCTGAGATATTTTGTGTGTTTAATCTTCTATATTAAGTAATGTAAGTATCCTCCAGTTTCCCAGAGCATTGGTTTTCCACTACGATCCATACACCATTACAAGCTTTACACTGCATCAAAAGGCTTCACAAGTGGAACAGTATTTGGGCTTGCAGTCTTCCCTTAAGTCCTTTTATCGCCTACACATCCTTCCTATCCCCTTCTTCCAGACTCACGTTGTCCCATTATGAGGTCCTGCCTGTATGTTAACGTGTCCTATAAAAAAGGCACATGCGTTTGGGGACCAAGGCTCAGGCAGAGTTCTCTGGGTAACAACTGCTGTAGTCAGCTCATATCTGACATAAATGAATCATCTGTCCATCAGTCTCAGAAAGCCTTTTCAGAAGTGCCCTACCCAAGAACAGAAGATTTTGTAGTACTGTGTTAGGCAATCCTTAATCACCTACACAAGAGGAAGCATGAAAGTCAACATCTTAAGCTCTTTACAGATGAAATAATTGCTTTCAAAATCTGGGGTTAGAGCTTTTCTTGCTCAATGCATTAGCAATCTTGAAATTAAAGAAAGAACCAACAACTGCCCCTCTCTAAAGCACATGCAGAAATCTTTACATAATTAATATTTAAGTTACTTTACATGTTTGAAAAACACTGTAAAGGCAGGTTAGTACCACAGCTAATGCTGTGCTAACATGAACTAAGTAAATTACTCTTCTTTTGAGGTGCAACCCAACACAAAAGAGGTGGTAATGGCTGTGGAGTGAACCATCTTCTCCTCTCTCAACTCCTTCAGACCATGGCTCATTGCCAGTGTATATCCCTAAGTTCTCCTGTGTTTATAAGGCACCTTTACCTTCAAAATTCCTTGAACTTCTGAGCTGTTTTCTTCTTAGGTGTCAAAAAGAAAACGTATTTCCAACAGAGTTCGAACAATTACTCATTGACCACTGGTAGATGATAAATTGCTTCAGATACCTTGCAAAGGACACAATGCTCTAGGAGCCCATCTTCTTTAAAACATAAAGAAAAGCTGTTTGTGATGTACAAAAGGAGATTTCCACTTTAAATACAATACTGATTCTTATTTCTATGCATTTTCAATTAAAACAGAAGCCCAGCTAACCAACCTCAACCAAGGCACACTGTTATGCATTTAAACCTATGATTACCTGCTTAGTCTGCTCTCAGTCACGACTAAAGGAATGTTCCAGGTACCTTAAACTCCACAGCCAAAAGTTAAATAAATATAGACCCATAAAATAATGAGATGCATACTTCTGCTGTAAAGTTACATTAACCAAGCCAAACTCTTCCCTGAACAGAAATGCTATCAATTATTGACTTTGAAAGGCAGTCACCTGGATTCTCCATTTCTCTTTAAAACATGATGAATCTTTCTGAAATATGTCTTGGGTTTTTTTTCTTTTTAAAGCAGAGGGAGCTAGAATTTGAAGCACAAAGAAGGGAGCCACTAACCTGAAGTGATATAACAGAGTTTAGGGTGGTAGCATTTCTCACAAATGAGGCAAAATACTTTCCTCTTTCCTACCATTTTTGATTTGGCCAGAATAAGCCATAAACCATCCTTCACTGAAGACACACTTAAAATAAGATCACTTGCTACTCTGTTGAATTTGGCACAGGAACTCTTTTACCCTTTGGGAATCATGGACACATTCCAGCAATGGAATGGAAAAAGTATTTTTCACCAACCTTTTTTAAGTTATTCTGAAGTTCAAAAATTGGTTCGGAAAAATCAACAATGCAACATTACAGGTTCACTTCTCAGGGAATTAACTTCGAGGCTTTTGATGCGTATTTCAACATAGCAGCTATCATTCTTTTTAAAAAGTCAAGGACAAATCTTCCTTTTACACCCCTGGGAGTGTCAGCTACATTCAGCTAAAATAACTTCTAAATGCCTGTGCCCGGATTCGTCTTGCATGTTGATGACTTTGTTAGCATCTGAAACATCACTCTGATCTTTGGGAAATAACAGTGTGCATCTTTCCCTTACATCCTTCTTTATCATGGAAGATAATTTATCGTTGCTGTTGCACCTCTACTGAGGCTGCAGCAGTCCCTACATGGAAGCAAGGCAACAAAAGACGTCAAAGCATTCAAGGCCAAGGCAAAGAAAACAGAAAAGGCCATAATAAAACTTGAAGTCACTTGTGATTTCACTCCAAAGTAAACCACTGTCTCCTTAAAGTGGTATGTACCTCAAAACTGTTGGGGGGAAAATTCCTTGGGTATAAGACACACACCCTGTCATTCGTGGTGTACCTTAAAAGGTCCTCAGCCTATTCTGTATTTTGAAACCTCACCTGCCAGCCCTGCCTTTCCTATAGGCACCTTGCAGAAAGCTTTCAGGAATGCAATTTGCCCAGCACAAATTAAATAAAACAATACAAACAAAACTGCATTTTTATAGCACTGTTTTCCAGGTGCACAAGAATATCCCAGGTTAAATCAGAAGGAGGAAGGGTGAGGAACCTTGAAGAGGCTTCCACTGAGGATCATGCTGAATCCAAATCTTATTTACTCAATTTTCTATTTCATAGCAAATTTCAGCACTAAAAGAAACAGATCATGTTTCAGATACTTAAAGCTTGTAGTGAGGCAACAAATAACTGCTCATTCAATTATTTTGTAATTAGCCAGAGGTGCAGTCATTTTCCCAAACAACATAACTCAGTTGTTCCCTACCCAGCAATTCTTCTGTCATATCTAACCATGTTTTGTTTATACTGCATACAGCTTAGATGTGTTTGCACTGATATATACTGGGAAAATCTGGGCTGCCATCCCTAAGTACTTCATTAAGAGAAGAAGAGAAGGGAGGAGGAAAACAGGAAAGGAACCCACAGCTGTATGTGGGTTGTACATGTAGCAGAGGGGTAACATGCCTTGAGCACCACATTTCATGGAAACTGCCTGAATGTTACCAGCCGAAATGGTTGTTGGGAGAAGAAGGGTTAGAAAGTGCTCTGTACTCTGCAAAAAGGGACTCACCACTGTGGAAAGATCATTAATAGAGTCTTCTAGAAGGTCAAAACATGATTAGTTATCATGGTTACAGACATTAGGCAAGGACATACCTCTCTACTTAAAGCATGTTTTGCAGAGAATTCATTACTTTTACAGCTGAAAGTTCTAGACAAATTCATTAAGAATCAGTTTCTGCCAGTGCAGAGAGTCTCAGAGAAGATAACTGCATTGTTGACACAGTAGTTCAACAGAATTGGGGGTAATTCATTATACTCACCATCTCTTTCAAGTTAGGGGAGAACAGTATAGAGTAACAACAAAAAGGAGAAGAGATTTCATCCACGGTGATGTCTATGATTCACAGGATAAGTGTGTCCTGCAACCTGGCTGGTTGAGGTAATCAAAGCCCAAGGCACCTGTGCTACAACCAACACAGGTTTTGTACTACTAATCAAACCTGGAAGAGGCTTCTGAAGTTTGTCCCATATAAACAAGCTTAATACATTTTTTTGTACCAAGAGAAGGGAAAGCAGGAGTCTTCCTTCCCGTTTAGTAGGGCATACTGCAACTTGTCAGAGACAAAGCACTTGGTGTTACACCTGGGTGGGGATGGGTGCAGCAACACATGATTTACCCTCCTGCCCCATGTTTTCAAAAGGAGAGTATCTTACGCAGTACCTTTCAAAAATTATAGAAGGATATATATACTGGAAAGAAAAAAAATTAACATCCTATTTTGATGCATTTGAAAAGGAACAGGAAATACCACCTTAAAAGTAATAGCAGGTTTTCAGATAACTTCTGTTCACAAGCTACCCGCCTCACTGCTTCCCCTACCACTTTTTCATTTATACTGACTGCTAGGAAAAGTCTCTGGTTTCCCTTAGAAAAATTAAACCTTTTATATTTCATTTACTTGTTTTTATACACAGGTGAGTGAAGCTCATATTTTAGTTACTTTTTTAAAATGAGTGAAGCTGATCTCTTACCACCTCATCCATCCCACTCTCCTCCACAATGGCCTTCCCAAGGGGAAAGAATTTTGGATGGTAGCAAGTGACACAGAGGTCAATTGCACAGTACATTTCCAATCTGGGTAACTGTCCAAAAGTCACTTGACCTTTCCGGACCAAGGCATATTTTGTTAGTATGTAGAAAATAAATGTCAAATTGCATTTAAGCTCTTTCGTGTTTGTCAGACTGGTGATTGACTTCCAGAGGGGTAAATGAAGAGGTCTGAATAACACCATCCATACACTGCCTGAACAGAGTCTGCAGATGAAGAGACGAATCCAGCCCCACTGCACTTTGGGATGTTTCCTCATCTCACAGTTTTTCATTACAATAGCCTCTAACAATGCCAGTGATAGATGCTCCTAAACAAACAAGAGGAACAAACGATTTTCAAAAAAGTGTATTTACTACACCAAAGTGCACTTGTTTCAGAAAAAAATTACACACACTCACACTCCCAAACTGTCTGAACAGAAGGTTGTAACAAAGACAGAACTGTAGTAACATGGTTGAAGCCTGCCCTTCTGTAAAAAAATACACCTGCATAGTTGTTCCAAAACCAAAATCACAGGCAAGTCAATGCCCATTTGGTTTGTATTTTCTGTAGGATCAAAACAAAGGTATGCTCTTCAATCACCACAGAATTTTGAGATGCCTGAGTAACATCTGAATTGTGTAAGTATTTAAACTATTGGAAAATTCACCACTTTGACTTACCAAGTGAATTACCACAGATCTACCAGATGACCTATGGAAATTTCTCCCACTCCCCTCCCATGAAAGCTTTCTATGCAAGCCACAAAATGAATGATCTTGAATATCAAAATAACCGTCTTCAAGAGTTGAAGCTTTCATTTAAATATTCACAGCCTCAAGAATGCTTTAAGATAAATGATTTTGTATTAACAGTGAAGGAGTCAGATTTACAAAGTCAGTAGGAATTCATAAGTTTTGCCTTTTAATCACTCATAGACACTGTATTTGATTTACTCCACAATTTCCATCGGAAAATGAAAAAGTTTTGAAGAATGAGTTATTCTCAATGTAAATCACTAGCAAGCCTCTGTCAGTCAGCCATGTTAGTCCTTTTACCAATGGTTTTTCCTGCCCCCTGACTGCAACTATGCAACCAGTTTAATTACTTCATTACTTAATGACTTCTAAGCTTAAAAGACTGAAAATAAATGGAAAGTTTAACTAATACACAGCAGTTCACCATGGAATAGAAGAAACCATTAAAAACATCAGTATAACTTGCGAATTCCCTACCTTAACACTTTTACAAAAACAAACAAACAAAAAAAGTAAAAGTCTGTAAAAGTAAAATTGGCTCTACTACAGTAACAACCTGTGGGAAGCTACCATTCCAAAAATTATAGGTTAAAAAGAAGTTTCAATGCTGGACATTCGTTGGGAAGACTAAGCCCCTTGTAGTTTTGCTGGCACTTTTTTTTTTACTTGTATATTTATTAATTTCTAGTTTTCAGCAGTTTTGAGCAGTTCATTGTACCTTTGTTCAACTACAGAGAAAGAACTGTTTAGTTTACAGCACAGTTTTATATGCAAATGATATTCAGTAGAGTGTTTACTCATCATAAGTGTCAAAAGGAAAAAAAGCTTGACAGATTTAAGGCTTGAGATTTTTTCATAAACTTTGAAGGAACATGGAAACTACAAAGCACACTGAACTCACTGTAAAGTATTTTCTCTACACATGTGCCAAATGAAGTATACTAAAGCCTTTTTTCTTCTAAACATACTGTGAGACTTTATGCTCCATTTTCTATTTCTAAGTATTTGCAATTACTAGGAAAATCCTGTGTTCTGCATGGAGTCAAACTTACTGTTTGCTTAGGTCCCCCTGAATTTGTTTCTACTCTGTGAAAATATTCCCATTACATTTAGTAACACTGGAGACAAAGCAAGTTTTCAACCCCATACAAATCAAAATTCAGAAAATTCAGAGTTCATTTTGAAGAGATATTTTACTGCCAATAGAAGGGGAAAATGTCTTTACAAATCAGCCAGTTGTTGCACTAACAACATTAAATAAAGAAATTGTAGAGCTTATTCTACCCTTTATCAATAATGCATGGCTGCGCACAGACAATTTATAGCTGTTTTCCATCACTGGGTATTGTGCAGTACTAAATTAAGTCTACAAAATTCAAGGACAGTCCACCCACACAGCTACTGTAAGCCAGCCAGGCCACTTTGAATAAACATTTTAAAGGCATAAAGTGAGTTTTATTAGCATGCTGAGACACAGTTCCTACTGGACAAAGCACCTTCTTTGAAAAAGTACATTTAGCAGAAAGAAAGATGAGTTATTCTTGTGCCTTACATGTAGAAAAACAGCAAAAGGGGAAATTAAAAATATATAGGTAACAACTCAAAACCCTGAACTTGTGAAGATTAAAACATGAGACAAGAGAATTTATTTTCTATACTAGAAACTGATCGTCATTCTCAGAAGATCCTGCGAGGTGCTGAAGGGGTCAGGTTCTGACAGCAAAAGAACTAAAGCCCAAATATATTTTGGTGGGATTTTTTTTATGTTTAAGTTGTTCCAAATATTAATAGACTTATTTTTTTTAATCCATCACAAATCAAATCCAAAAAGCACACAAGCCTTTTATCATTATAAAGAACTAGTTATAGAGAACTAGTTATAAAGAACTGTACTGAAATAGTCTCAGCAACATTTTTATTGTGCCAGTAAAAGAAGTGAGGGGTAGACTCCCTTCCACAGGCCAAATTAACCAGAATATGGTATGGCACAAGTTGATTGCCTTTGGTCAATACCACCACTTCCAACCACAGAGGTCCCAGCACCAGAATGTCTGAAACACAAGAAAGCATCAAGGACCTTGGGGTGCACGTGCTGGCCACCATCAGCATAGGATGCAGACGCCAGGTCTGCACACCCCCAGTTTCACCCAGACTCTGCTCTGGCAGTGACCAACATGCAGGTGGGCTCTCCACCGGGACACGAGTCAGATGTACCCAGCCACAAGGTGGATGGCAGCACCACCAGGAGGTGGGTTTGGGTCACGCTGCAGACATCTAAAGCCGTTTCTGTGACTGTCAGCCTGCCCAGCTTCCCTCTGAACAGTAATGACAAGCATGAGGTTTGTGACAGCCTTTTCCTACCCACAGCACCACTGCAGGTGGGACCCTCCAGGTCTCTCTGGCAACTGGCATGACAAGATAACATGGAAAAAAATGCTTCTGGTCAGTGCGGGAAGGTGGAAGTTGTAGCACAGCACAGCTGGGCAGTTTGATGGCCTTGTGGCTGGTTGTGGCTTTAAGCACAACCACAAATAAGGGGGGGAAGGATGAAAGAGCCAGAGCTTCAGCCACAACTGTTTTAAGTTAATCAAGTGGAAATACCTGGTCAAATAAAAAAACATGACTGGATTTATTGTGCAGGTGGTGAGAGATGAAAATAAATTCTGTTCAGTGGTATTTGGAATTGAGCAAAGCTTTACTTCACTTACAATACAGATATTTTCTCAAAAACCAGATCTCCCTTACACATGCAAGTTTGTCAGGGACCTCTGAAGCCAACTAACTAGTGTGTAAAACTCCAATTTAACTGCTCCAGCAAGCACAGAAAATTCAGAAAGAGCCAGATTTCAAGATAAACAGACGTGTAAAAAACCTACAGCTTAAGGATTAGCTAAGCAAGGTGACTGATTTGTATTTTAACCAGTCTATATTTTAACCTGTCAGAACTGCAAGATTTTCTTTGTAAGGTTGGTTGTTTTGACTTTTTTTCCTCCATAAGTAGGTTGAGTTTCTGCAGTGAAAAGTGAAACTGCTGTTTTGAGTCTTATGATATTGCAGTAAAATCTTGGTTTTTACTAAAATCAAGGGTAAATCAAGGCTACAGGACACAGCTTTGAGAAAACCCAGACAATCCCAGTGAGCAATCATAGTTTTACAAATGGAAATTAATTTTAATAAGTCTGCTGCTCATCTCACATTGCCAAAGTCTGTGATCCAATTAGAAGCACAGTGCTTTAATGATCCGCACAGAGATCACATTCAACAAAGTCCAGAAACAGAAAAAATGCTCTTGGGCCCTCTCCATGGAGAGTATCACACCAGTGATGGCCGTGGCTGGGTTTGTAACTCCTAGGCAAAAAGCACTGAGGTGTTCACATTAAGTATTTCAAGGTATCAGTGATGTGTACAAATGCAAAATGCCTTGAGCACAATGAAACGTTGCATTACAGGTCATCACACCACATACAGTCTTCAAATACTATGTTTTGTGGAGAGAAATTAAGCCCACTTCTCCCGAGACTTGCTAAATTAGCAGCCCTATCCATTGTACCAACATTTAATTGGCAGCACCCTTCTATGCTGATGGCTGTTGCCATTAATGCCTGTCCTCCCCTGCCCTTGGTAACTGCCCAGTGCTCCTGACACATACAGGACAGCTCACCATGCCCCTCGACGTAAGGACAAGCAAACACACGTATGGATGTGTGCAACTTGGAGGGTACTTAAATTCAGAGCACCTGAAAAGCAAATCTCTTCATCCTGCTCCTCTCCATATCCACAGCCTTGTGACAGGAGCTGACACTGTCCACTTCTCAGCGACTGTCCCTGGTGCCCCTGTGCTTTCTGAGGCAGTCAGCAATCCTGCCTGATGTCAGCTCCCTGACAGCAGATACAAGTCTGATCTGGATTTTCCAGCCCTTCTGCAATCGTACCCTTCCTCTCTGTCTGCATGTGCTTCCTCCCCTCATCTGCCACCCTGTACCTTGCAGGGCCACCCACTGTTCCCCGCTGGACACGCAGGCTGTGGCTGCACTACATCACTGGCACCTGCTGCACCGCACTGGCAGGTCTGGGATCTGCAAAGGCAACCTAAGAGCCCCTCTGGGCATATATGCACACATTTCCTTCACTTAGAAACCCATGCTTGGCTGAGGATGTCCACTTCGGCAGCCAGGACACGGCTGCAACACACAGGAACACAGGAACTGGGACCACCCCAGTCACAGCAACAGTAAAGTTTCCTTAGTCTGTTCTAAGCATTTCTCCTCCTGTATCAAAACGCTTTTTTGCCACCAGAAAAGACAAAATCCAGCTATAGATGCTTTTCCTGGTGAAAAGAATCATCTCCAGAAGAGAAAGTGCCCAGGTACACACAAGTGAAGAACAGCACCCTGCAAGGAGGAGCAGACACTGCTCTATGAGCAAGAGCCCAGGGCCAATCCAAAATGTGCTGGTGTGATGCCTGCAGTGGAAGTGCACGTAGGCTTCCCAGTCATGGCAGTTTGTCCCAGGTCTATTACAGCTCCCTCTGCCCCCTTTCTGAGCTCATTTTTAACAACAGAACCACAGAGACTCAGTAGAGTCTGGGTGCTTGCACCTATGCACAGAGACACACACACACCCACATCCCTGTCTAAATGGCAAGTTCACAGACTAATGAAGAAAGGCAGATCTGCTTTTCAACATTTAATGAGTTTCACAGTTGGGGGAAAACCAGCTTGTGCCCCCAGGTCTTTGGAATCACTAGATTCAGGAGCCCTTTAACTGCCCCAGAAGCTGACAGCAATTCAAGTCTGCATCTGTAAGTACCAGATGTACAACACACTCAAAAGCCAAACAAGCTGTCCCCACTGCTTGGTTTCACTCTGATTAAAGCAGCACAAGACAAGCAATTAGCCATCCTAGATAATAATAATTGTCAAGAGACTAAATCCTTCATCTTCAAAAGCAAAGTTCAGTTTTAGGTGTGTCACCTCTCATCTGACTCTGCAGCACAATGCAGTGCATGTAATAAGGTGGGCAGGCAGTGACACTAAGCAAAAGTAAATCAAACCAGGACTCAGCTGCCACTTCAAACAGCAGCTGTCAAACCTGAGGCAATCCAGGAGCCAGTAGCAAAGAGCCTTTACCCCTCTGAGTTTCCTTTCTTAGAGAATTAATTCAGGCTGTCCCTTTGGTGCTGCTCTTAACCTGACTTTTGCACATGAAAAAGAAAAAAAAAATCTATATAGCCCTGTCCTGCTGGGGCACTGACACCCAGTCACTGGAACAACTCTGCAGCAGTAAGAGGCCATGCTGCTCACTGGGCACTGCATAAACATGATACTGACTGACTCTCTGTCAGTCTGGTCTGTGGCTGCTCTGCTGTGCTGCTGAGAAAATGCAGCAGCACTACAGTGCAGCTGACATTGCAGCCATGAATCCAAAAGATCTGTACAAAACATGGGTAGTTAATGAAGGATCACAGCAGCAACTCTAGTCAAAGCAGAATGGTCACTTCTCTTGCTACAGTTATGTTTAGCTTCACAGCCATATTTTTCCTGGTGGAGAACTTGTCTCAGCGTGGCATCCTGGGCCTGAAGACTGCTACTACTAAATAATTATTAATATATAGATAGGACTAAGGCATCCTAATGGAAAGATATACAAACACTTAACAGTGTAGAATTAGTGATTCAGGAAAAGAAAATAAATTGTTTCTTCATGAATATTTCTTCAAATTGAATGGATTTTGCCTTACTGAAGTCGTGAATTTAACCAACAAATACAGGCTCCAGTACAAGGTTTTAGGTTAATATCGTTTTGTGCTGGTTTTGACTACAGCAGAGCTCATTTTCCTCACAGTAGCTGATAAAAAGCTGTGCTTTAGATTTGTGCTGGTAACAGGATTGATAACACAGGGACATTTTAGTTATTGCTGATGAGTGCATGCGTAGCGTCAAGGCCTTTTCTGCTCCTCATACCACCCCACCAGCAAGGAGGCTGGGGACGCACAAGGAATTGGGAGGGTACACAGCCAGGACAGATGACCCCAACTGACCAAAGGGATATTCCAGACCACATGGCATCATGCTCAGCATATAAAGCTGTGGGAAGAAGAGGGAATATTTGGAGTGATGGTGTTTGTCTTCCCAAGTCACCATTATGTGAGATGGGGCCTGGCTTTCCTGGGGTGGCTGAACACCTCCTTGCACATGGGAAGCAGTGAATTAATTCCTTGTTTTGCTTAGCTTTGCATGGCTTTTGCTTTCCATATTAAACTGTCGTTGTCTCAATGCACAAGTTTTTCCACTTTTACTCTTCTGATTCTCTCCCCCATCGCTCTGGTGGGAGAGTGAGCAAGTGGCTGCATGGCACTAAACCACAATAGGTTGATTAGAGACCAAGAGGTGGGGCTGGGACAGTCTGTGGAGCCACGTCTGTCTTCTTCCCTCTGCCCCAGTAAAAGAAAGCGTATCTTACCTTAAAAGACTGTAACAGAAGTGCCAGTCTCCACTTTCCTTTAGGCCTTTTAAAACACCAGAAATAATGCAGAGGATTCAGCTAATTCAATGTCTCAGCATTTGACAGCACATTCAGGAACCTGAGAGTCATCCTACAAGAGGAGAAATTAAAAGCACCAATTAGTCATAGCATATATTGTGCAATATATCTTATGCTTAAACTGCTAATGCCTGATAGAGCCATGCTGCTGAACAACGAAGTCACAAACAACCACAAAAATTAAAGGCTAAGTTATTTTTTGTTTCCAAGGTGAAATGCTTAAGCAAATTTTGGCTACAGTACCCTGGGGGAGAACGCATGCATCTTGCAACAGCTGTGTCACCCTGCCCTGCCTTCCCAATCTAAATCTTTGTTCAAACAACAGTCCATGTGAATGCACAGAAACAAAGCTCCAGGCATGTCAGGATACACCAGCCACGCCAGTTACAGAAACACAGCAGCAAATGTTTGCGACGCAGTACTAGTTTGAACCAGGAAATGCATCAGAAGCCCGTGTGAGCTAAGCATTAGCACTTTGTAAGCCAGGATTCTTGGTGTATGTGGAAGATACATGGAGGTACTTTATAGACTACAGGAAAAAGAGAAACATTTACAGACGGACATGGCTCATTTCCCTGGATAGACTGTTTTCAAAACTCTCATCTTGCAAGCACTCAACCCATATTGAGTAAAAACACTCCAGCTGCAGCAGAGCCCACGCCTGCACCACTATGGCACATAAGGCAGCTCTCTTGCTCCACAGCAGTTCAGCAAAGATGTTCCATCGTCAAGTTTTAAATTCTTGCTTTTCAGTTCAACCCATTTGGTGAGTTTAATCCCCGAAAGGAGCAATCTTCCCAAAACTAGAGGCACATCCATACACACACACACAGACAGGGTTCCTTGCACTGACATCTCCTGCCTCACAGCCACTGACAGGTACAATCCAAGTCAGCTGCACCCTGAGGCCGTGCCAATGTTCAACAGTTGTGCAATGATGATGCTTTGACATTTCACAGCTATGGAACGATGGGCCAGCAGAAAAACTTACCTATATCTAGCATGGTTACTCAGAGTTTTAAAGGTTATTTTCAGGTAAAAGACATTTCAGATCATCCAGCTTGATAAAATACTTCCCTAAAGCTTTGGTATGAACACACAAGAACAGACCTCTGTCCCAGCCTGTAAAACTACAGACATGGTGGCTTAATGGAGTACAAGCAAATCACACCAGGTAAAAACTATACAGTTTTTATTATAAATTAATAAAAAACCTAGCATTGAAAGCATGTCACAGGCCAATGTCCCTATGGAGTCAGGTATATTGTTCTAATCCCACACTGCTTACAAATCCTTTAAAAAGCCTCCTAAGGGTTAATTATCTTCATAAACTAAAATAACAAATAGCATTTGGAGGGAAAATAAAAGTGCGTCTTTGGGAGGAGTGGAGGGGGAAACCAAGTTGGACACCAACATTTGTTAAAAAAAAAAAGAAATCCAAAAGCTGTAAGCCTAGATGAGCTTTAAATTAGTATTCATTGTTCTTAAGTTACTGCAAGGAAATGGCAGCCAATTTCTTCCTCCCCTTCTAACACCTTCTCAATACTCTTACTTTTAGCTATTTATGTAAAACATGAATGTTTTGCACAGCAAGTTACCTATTCATGATACCTCGAAATTGCCTTTCTTACAATGGACATACATTCTAAACTGATTACAAATATCTCAATTTACATAACATTAAAGACTGCAATGCATTAGGAAACTTGAGATTATAGGAAACAAATTATAACCTTGGAGCTCTATATTCACAGGCTATAAAAAGTACTGCCATCATTGCTTTTCTCTATAACCTCTTGCATTACACCTCTGTAAAAAGCAGTACAGCAGCTTCCAGATGTTCAATCAATAGTTATACACCTTGGGCCACTGTTTAAGGACACAAAAACCTGACTTTCAAACCCCTGCTGTCATGTGGCCCTATACCATAGTGTCAAGGTTATTCAGGTATTTCTCATGGGTTAATTTTTCTCCAACAGATTTCACATTCTGCACGTTGTCCCACAGCTAGCATAAACTCCGTACCAGGTACTCGGTGTAATTTACCTGGAGAGAGTTTACCTGTTCCAGATCGGCCTGGAAACAGTAACTGTGCAACACCAAAGGCCAGAACCAGGACTTGGCTTGAGCCCCAAGATGAACTAGGAACATTGCAGTGGGAATTGCTCCTTTATCTTAAAGAGGACTGATCGAAAGCCATAAATCTTTTGGGAGCTGAGATTTATCACATACCTTACTGTTTTCCACACCAGATTGAAAGAATGCTTCAGTTTCGCTTTTTACCCCAAACAAATCACAGCATGCATGTGTACACAATCAACAGACTCCTACACATCCCAGTACAACCAAAACAAAAAACAGCACACCATACACCCATTTTTTCCCTTAGGGGGAGAACAAACCACACCTAACAGGTATTAATAAAAACACCAAACATTAGAAAACATTCAGTTACAATGGGTATTTAAAAAATATATGTAACACTAAGCAAAATTTTAATCTGTACAAAATGGATGTATGTATCTCACATAAAAAACTAATTGTTCTTCTAAAGTGCCTCACAAATGGCAATCTAATTTTATTTCCAGCCAGAAAATTTACTCAGTGATTAGCATAACTGAGTGTTAAGTAGGAGGAAAGAAAAGCAGAAATGAAAACAAACATGGTTAAACAGTTAAGAAGAGATATTGAATATAGGACAGGAATGCATTTACTGGTAAAGTTGTAATTTTTACATAAAGTTTTAACCTTCATAACATTTTAGATTTAAGCAAAACTTGCTATGTAACAGATATTCCTTAAAGTCCCAAAGACATGGCATAGAGAGTTTTTTTAAAAAGTCCACATATTTCACAGCATACTTCACTAGCCTGACAAGTTCCTTACAGATGGGTAACACATGTATTCCATCTTCTCTCCTTTTCCATTCTAACACTGTTCAACACCTCCTCCCACACGCTCCTCCAACACACACACTTCCCTCCAGCAGACAGCAGCCTGATGCACTTATCTAAAGAGGAATTTATGCTGGCCTGAGAAAACACCAGCCCCCTCAACTGCAAGGACATGCCTGGATAGCTTATTGAGATATGCCCCACATGCTGTGCTCCAACAAGCACTGCTAACTCAGACATCCTGCATAGCACCAGGAGGACAGTTACATTCTCAGTGTGAAGCAGATGTTATTTTAAAATAAATTTGAAGGTAACATTTCCAGTGGTAAAGACACTATTTCCTGGTGAACATGTTCTACATTTTTGGTCAGAAAGCTTTTAAATAGTCAAAAGCACTATTCAGCTTTGGTACACTTCACTGACATAAGTTCTCATAATTACCAAAGGAAATAACTAAGGCTATGTCTGGGTGGCACAAAGCACCATGCTAATTACCCCTGAAGAGACACTAATTAATCTGGGCACAGCACCACATTAACATAACTGCTCTGCCTCGGGAATCTCCGAATGTTAATGTACGGTGCCATTTGGACACCCACCTCCCACCCAAAGCAGTCTCTCTCACATAAAAGAAGAGTGTTACACTGAAGACCCCTATGGAAGGGTGCTTCCTCTCAGAAGCCCTGTGTTTTATTGAAATCTCAGATCTACACAATACCGAGCTGTCCATTGCACCAATTCTTGACAAACAGTAAAATAATCGACAGGCAATTACTGAGCATGCTCAGCTGCTAGGAGGAGGAATGTGAGAGGGGATACCTACAGTCTCCTGGGCCCCAGAAGGAAAGGT
This sequence comes from Acanthornis magna, assembly GCA_036785705.1. Classification (NCBI taxonomy): domain Eukaryota; kingdom Metazoa; phylum Chordata; class Aves; order Passeriformes; family Acanthizidae; genus Acanthornis; species Acanthornis magna. The sequence goes on from JAWUZG010000121.1 coordinate 2,702,774, forward strand.
TCAGGTCAGCATCTCAGAGGAGCTATGTGTAATGACAATGGTTATTGTCTGACAGTCACCTGTGGCAATTCACACCACATTTTAACTTCTCACCTGGTCCTAAAACAGACCAAGGAGAAACCCTTTAGCACTAATGTAAATGTTCTCCATTGAGGAAGCTCTGAGAAGCAGGTAGTGGTGTGGTTGGTAGCAGAAGTTAAGTTGTTGCCACAGCGACTTTGCTTTCAACTTTCTGGTGATAAAACAAGTCCTGGGCTAAAGCCAGAATGCTTTATCTACCGTACCTGGTGCCACCTCTTGGTACAGAGATGTGCTCTTCCCATATTGCAAATGGACTTTGATCTTCTTTTGACTTGTTAAAACACATACAGTAAGGAATAATGTACTTAGCAGTCACTTAAAGCACCTGTCCCAATAGGAACTGGTTTTTGAACAACCAGAGAGCAAGAGGGAAGAGGAACACTTGATACACAATACAATCTGCAGCAGAATACAGCCTCCTACCTGTCCACAACACAGAATGAAAAGATGCAGAAAGGTCATTCCCTGTGGCACAAACAAGCCAAAGTCAGGGAAGTGTTTCACTGCCATGCAGAACAGACAATTTCAGATTCTGAAGCGTCCCTGTCCAGTCCCCTCTTTCTCCTCCCCACAAATACGTATTTTTAAATGAGTAATTTCCATGACAATGCTGTTCTTACAGCCTCTCAACAGACCTTCTGCAAAGCACAGTCCCATGAATACCGCAGGATTTGCTTAAGTGAGATGGCTGACGTTGCTGGTAAATGGGATACACCAGCTCAGCTAGAACGTGGCAGGCGAGGCTGGCTTCTCACGTGTCAGTCAGTTTTGCACAGACAGAGGTCACTGCACGAGGAAGGGCAGCTTCACCTTGGGTTTGTACCACAGTGTTCAGAAGTTGGTGACTGGACTGGTTTCAACACACATGCTGTTCCTTGTGGCAAAAGCACAGGGACAACTGTCTAACAGTGTATTGCCTTGAGACAAGGAGAAATCACATAGATAAAACAGTATCAAGAGTCCTTGAGACTTTCATGGTCTCAGCAGAGAGGACAAATACTCAAGTAAGTCTATCAGATGCAGCACACATTATTAAAACGCTATAAAAAGCACAATAATTCACTTAAGAGAAATTAAATTGCATTTGATAAGTAAGTGTTAAAGCAGCAGTTTTCACACTTACACAAATACTTCAGCTCACAGAAAACAGAAAGGTGTCATGAAAGACACATTTGCTACCTGATCGATTTCGAAAACATTCACAAATATTGTCAAAAGCAATGGTGTACATCTGAGTTTAAGACTGCCTAATAAAAGGCTGTCTCCTTCAAAATACTTTTTTTTTACCAAAAGGCTGACTGAGCTGCACACAGATAGATACCTACAGATACACAGAGAGAAACAATTCAGTCTCCAAACAACAAAACTGGTCAAGATTGTGACAAAACCCAGCAAGCCATACAAAAAGGTGCTGAGTCTTAATAACTTTAGCTGTCAAGTCACGTGAAGTTGACTCAGCATTCACTGTACACTCAAAGGTCAGATACATGTTCCAGTTCCTCTTCCAAGCACCTTCCCTACAGACACTGTGGAGTTCACACTGGGCATTGTGAGAGGAGACCTTCACTTGGTAGGACAATACCACGACACAACCACCACCGCAACAGCGATCTTCAGCTGGCAGACAGCGATCTGAGTTTTAACCAGAAATGGGCAAAGTTCTGAAAAGAAACGGCACAAACATTCATTCCAACATCTGAGGCTGCTGCCAGAGATGAAGCCTCACTGACAGTGCTAGAGTTCACCCAGGACTTTTTTTACTCCATCTGCAGGAAGACTGCTACTCATGGACTTCACCTATTGAGGGTTTCACATGCAGTAACTGAGGAGATGGAGTCATTAACACACCCAAGTTTTGTTTGTGGAGATGTTTTTTTTTCCACATGTGCCCATGTACAGGCAGATGTAATTCTTTGTTCTCTGACTGCAAAACTAAGCTACCAAATCTCAGCCCAGATTTAAAAACATAATGTATTTCCTATGACTCTAAAGCAGGATGGGCTTCACAAGGCCAGTTTAGATGGGATACTTGATGTTAGGCAAGGAATGGAGGGAGAAGAGGGTGTCACAAGAGAAGCACTGGTGTGAGGTTACCCAAAAAAGTGGTTCAAGAAAGAAGGAAAACTGGAAAGACCCTCCGCTACCGATCATCTCCCTTTAACTTTCCTCAATACGCCAGTTATATCCAGTACTACATCTCTTTTATATCTTTTGCTTGTTTACATCAACATTTCATGAAATACTGCTGACAAGCAACAACACAAATGATAAATCTGTGCTTGCTTCCTTAAGGCAAGCAGAGATTAGGAAAGGGCATGAAGGTACTTCTTTTGTCTTGCAGTGAAAAGGAACTGCAAAGGTGGGGAATAAAACTGAAAGGGATCATAAAACACTATCTTGCTTGCCTTGTTCCCAGGTCAGATAGCCTCTCACCTGTCTGTGAGACACGGGATGCTCCTGAGGTGACCCACTTGTTTACTCCTCTGGTCCCATCTCAGCTGTACAAGCAGAGGAAGGGAGGGAAAGACACCTGGGAGCTTTTAAAAGGCAGAAGACACTTCACTAAATATCTTAACCTTTAAAATTCAGTTAAAGATACAGAACTGATAGACATTATCCCTAAGAGCACCAGATCTGAAACACTAGTAACCTTTATAAATCCCAAAAATATTTAGTTGCTAGATTTCAAGTGACAAAAGCAAACCTCTGTAAAAACTCCTCTTTGTGCTCTTTCCCCATCCTCACAGAATATGAAAACATTCTCCAGATGTCAGTCACCACTACACATCTTCATGGGTGTAACACAGCTATAGCTAACAGGCAGCTGATCTGCTCTAGAAGCAGGCCAATAACCTGTCTCTTGGGGGATTCCTTCCCCTCAAATATCCATCTCCATATCTAGGCCTGAAGGTTGAAGCTTCCCTTACTTAGGGACAGGCAACATCCTGAGACTTCGAGCTGGAATGACAAGCGACAGCAGGGCTCACATCTTCCTCTGGCACCAAGGCAAACCCTGGACCAGGTCACTTCTTTCCAGCTTGAGCTTTCCATATGCATGCTACCTAGCTGCCTTAGGGATTTTCAAGGGGATCTTACAACCGTCTTCATAGAGATATTCTAAAGTTTATATTCCTAAAGGATGGGAATTTTGGAAGGGCTGTTTCAGACCAGACTTCAAAATCTAGCACTGTTTGGGAATGACCCTCAATGCTCACAACACACTCCTGTAATAGCTCTGTGGAGGTTACAATACTGAATCAAGATGAGAAAAAAACATCATATTTTCAGCCTAAAGGTCTGAAAACAATGAACTGATGAACCCCAAACTGCATAATGCTGTTGCGTGGCACACTCCTCGCTGCAGCAGGCTGCAACAAGAAGGGTCCTCTAAAGTCACGTATGGCTGAGGGCCATCGTCATGGCAATACTGTTTCCCTCGTGCAAAAAGAAAAAGAAGCAGATATGACAGCTGTCTCATCAGATGTTCTGAATCAATTATTTGAAGAAGAGCTAAAAATAAGGTCATTCTGAATTTACCTCCTGTGAAGTGAACTAATCCAGAATAACTACTGTACGTTCCTATGCCTTCAAGAGCACTGTGTTCTAGACAAAACAGTAAACCAGACATTTTAGATAAGAGATGGTAGACAAAACAAAGCATTTCCAAGGATTCAATGACCAGGAAAATTAAATAACCAACTATATGGCCTCCAAGCAAAAGGACCGATTACCCCCCAGAGTTTCACCACCAGCTCTTAATAGAACAGCTTTCCCCAACTAAACTTCAAGTCCTATCACAGTAAGACATTTGTCAGTGTCCCTCATAAACAAAGCAGTTTGTCCTAGCATAAAGAAGAAAGATTAGCAAGGGGAGGACAAGCAGGACATAGGCAGTGCTAGTCAGGATGTTTTTCTCTTCTGAAACTTATTATGGCTTGCATATTCAGCAATGGCATTGATCAGGAACTCTGCTACAGAAGGCATACACAAAAGGCAGTATTTCTGGAATCATAAAATGGTTTGATTTGGAAGGGGCATTAAAGATATCTAATTCCAACATCCCTGCCATGGGCAGGAACACCTTTCAGTAGATCGGATCGCTCCAAGCTCCATCCAGCCTGGCCTTGAACATTTATAGGAATGGGGCATCGACAACTTCTCAGGGCAACCTCTTCCAGTGCATCACCACCCTCAGAGTAAGATTTTTTTTCCTAATATATATTCTAAACATACCTTTTTTCAGTTTTAACCCATTCCCCCTTGTCCTGTTGCTACATGCCACTGTAAGAAGTCCCTCTCCAGCTTTCTTGTAGGCTCCCTTCAGGAACTGAAAGGCAGCAGTTAGGTAACTCTGAAGCCTTCTCTTTTCCAGGCTGAACAAACCCAATTCTCCCAGCCTTTCCTCATAGGAGAGGTACTCCAGACCTCTATAATGAACTTGTTGGCTTCTGCTAGACTTGCTCCAACAGGTCCACGTCCTTCCTGTGCTGGGACGCCAGAGCTGATGCAGCACTGCAGGTGGGGTCTCAGCAGGGCAGAGCAGAGGGGCAGAATCCCCTCCCTGGCCCTGTTGCCCACACTGCTTTGGATGCAGCCCAGGACACGTTTGGCTTTCTGGGCTGAGTGCTCATGGCTGGCTCATGCCCAGCCTCTCATCCACCAATATTCCTGTCCTTTCTGCCAAAAAATAAGTAGTGAGACTCATTACAACATTAATACACTCTGTCTCTCTCTCTCCATACACAGAACACTACCTCCCCTCTCCAAACCTTAAACACTAAATTTCCGTGCTTCAGCTCACAGACATTAAGGCTGTAGTCTAACAACAATCTTTCAAACTAGACTGGACAGTGTGATTGTCACCATATGTTTCTCTTGAACCGCTAAAAAATATGCCACCTACATGCAAGAGTCCCATCTACCCACACAGTGCATAAAACACGAAGGTCATGAAGCAAAGTGACCTCAACCACTTCTGCCTGAAAGGTTGCAGGCTCTCATTTGCGAGGGCAGCTAGCAAAAGGCAGGGGAGGGAGAGCACAGAATGGAAATGCAGATGGAAAAGCCAGCGCAAGCTTTGCAACGCTGCTTCATCATGCCAATGTGCTTGCAGGTACTCAGGGTCACCATGGATGAAAAACGACCAATTTAATTATTGTCCCACCACTGCTTCTGCTGAGCGGAATTTGACTTGTGCAGGGCTGTTCAGATTGCTGCAGCAGTTTGCAAACACTTTGTCCACCAGAAAGAGACACCACACATACACACACACACACATTAATACTCCAATATTAAGTACAGCCATTCAAAAACAAATCACCACTGCAAGCCACAAGTACTCTCCCATTGAGATATATTTTAAATATTCCCTTAGATTGTAACACTAAAACCTCCCCAGTGACATAAACCAGAGCTGATTTCACTATTTCCTGAAAGAACAACAACAAAAAAGAAACCCCAAAAAACCAAAAAACCAAACTTACAGGGCTGTTAGTCCACCGTTTCTCTCTGGCACACCGTACATTATTTAACTGCAATGCCTGAAACAGTAACTTGACCTCTCTGGGAAGGTGGGCGGTATTATTCAAGCTGAAACATTAGAAACATGCATAATTACTCTGGGTATTTGCCACACATTCTTTCATCCGTAAACCAATATGAATGGAAAAGTCACACTGACACTCCAGGCTCAGATTATATCCCAAACATCAATTACAAAGATTTTTCGTGAGGTCCCAAGAAAACAGAATTTTTTCAGGCCCAAGAGATTTCCTCTGGACTTAACTGTGCACATGTTACAAAGACAAAATGTCAATGCTGCCAGCCTCAAGCCAAGACTTTAGTGGGCTAAACCACGAATTTGGAGCTTTCTGCCCCACCACTGACAATACTGTCACTTTGTTTTCCTTCAACCCCGCAAACCTGTCCCATCCATTCATGTGGCACTTCTGGGGGTGCCTGCCATAGCATCAGCCACATCCCATCATTCATCATCCACCCATTCCTGCAGGGTGATGCCTCACACCCCTGTGTGGTGCCTGCCTGCTCCTTGGCACAATCCAAGGACCTCTGGCAGAATCAGACCATCCATAGGGCTGGTTGGGACAAAAACCCACTGCAAAGGCACGCAGGGCAGATGAGGAACAAAGAAAAGAGACCATGCTTGCTCCTGACTCCACAGGCATCCACAGCTCACATCATAGCTGCTTATGCTTACGCTTGGCAGTTTCCCCTTCACACGAAGCGTACAGATTGTCCTCTGCATGTAGCCTTGTCTTCCCTTCAAGGATAAAGCAGCATTCAGCCTTCTGGGTTTTGGGTGGCAGAACCAGAAGGCAAATGAAATACCACAATCTAATCTTCACAGCTGGAGCGGTGAAATATACTACACTTCCAGTACTTTTAAGGCTAAAAAACAACATAAAATGCAACTTCTTCTGAAGTGGGAGAAGATGGAGTTCACAAGAGAGAAGAACATGTCAAATAACAGTCTTCTTGAGCTAAGTTCTCATATTACTCAAAATCAAGACCTAGCTGCACTCCTGACCAAGTGAGATATGCAGCAATATCTGTAGCTGCTCTGATCCCAGTTGCCCCTGAATTAATTTTGATACCAACATACCCATGTTGCTGTTCTGGGCAACTGACTTGACTAAGCCTTTGTTACTATGGAACTTGCAGCATTCTTAATTCGGCCCATTTCATTCTTGGTGCTTGTCACAAGTACATGTGGAATAGACAGTATTTAATTCAGCTAATTCCCCAGGCATTAGGGACAATGCATGCATGTGGAACACTGTTTCAGCAAAGATACATGAATAATTCTAGAATAATTCTTCTGTTTTGTTTTTCAAGCAGCCCAGCTCCCTTCATCTCTTGTTCTTCATTATATACTTCCAAAACTTTGGAAATTATAGCAATGCATATAGCACAGCACCTCTTGATATTTTAAGTCAGATTTTGTAGTTTCAACAATGTGTTTTGCTCTTTATGCAGGATAACCATGTATGTCAGGGAATACAAGTTGCTACAGTAACCACATAGAAAGTAAAACTTCAGGGCAATTTTTTCCATATGTATTTGAAATCTCAAGATATGAAATTTGGTTAGGGTCAAGTTATTTTGACCACATAACCAGAACTTGCTTGAGATTTTTTTGGTAGATTTTAAATATGTTTTTGCAAAAAATGGTTTATGCAGAGTTTAAAACCTGCATACTTTCTAACACACTTGTGAAAAATGTGGACAGCTTTATTTTGAAGATTCCCTCCCTCTTCCACATAACATAAGAAGAATTAAAAGATGACAGAGCAACCATCTTAAGCCTACCTAAGATATCTATTCAAAAGGTCTGAGGTATGCAATAAAAATGCTTTAAATCAAAAGTGGCTTGTGATAAAGAGAGGAAATAGAACAAAGATCTGAGTTTGCATCAAATTCTGCTTGCAATCGTTTAATTGCCAGTGCTTAAGAGCAGGAATTTCTCTGGTCTGTTTCAGTGTTTGCTATTCCAGTAAACAAATAAAAGGAAAAGTCAACACTATAGTTTTAAGATTCCAATTTAGGAATTGTTTGAAAATAACCTTCCCCAAGTCGTTCTCCTGGGAAAGAGTTGCTAGAGCAGCCAGCTAATTAGGGCTTGTCAGTTAAGCTCTTTCTCCTGCTTTGTTCAGAAAACCTGGACAAATAGCTTATCCATGCATAGACCTGGGGGCCTTTCACAAATATTTTGTATTCCCCAGCAAGCTTAGGCACATTACATAAACATCTGGAGTACGAACTAGAAGCACAAACACCTCCCTGCTCTGCCCTGCAGCAAGTATCTTCATGACACTGTTTCATCAACAGTGACAGAAAGAAAACAGTATTATTGTGGGCTTCCATCCAAAAAAATGTTGTCATCTATAGCCTGTCTGTACATACACGAGGATTTGGGGTAAAAGGGAGGAGGGGTAATTCAGGTGCATAAACAAGCATCCCAGTCTTCCTTATCAGTACTTAAGTTCCGAGAGAAAGAAGGAAAGAAAGAGCCTTGTATCATTATTAAAAGAGAAACTGTCTCCAGAAGGTTGGAGACTAAACTGCTTTGGGGGGAAACAGCAGTAAAAACACGTATATTCACATTCTCCCTGGAGGTGCAGTCTGGTTTGGAAGTGCTCTTAGCCTACAGAAGTTCAGACAAAGACAAGTCATCCTGATGCACTCCGGTACCACCTCAGACCAGAGAAAACCACAGACACTGTATGAAACAGGGGCACCTACAAAACATCCCTGCTGTGCTGACCACGCCAGCGTCCACAACTGTAAAGCAGTTGCTCACAATACAGCAGATATTTTGATACCACATTTCACAGCATAGCTGGATTGGAGCCAAGAATCTATTTGCTCTGGGAGCCAAGCTATATATAAGGAGGGAAAGGCACACAGTTCCCTCTAGCATGCTTTCCCCCAAGTCCTAGAACAGCAACATCGGTGCCTTCAGTTTAGCTGCAATTCTGCAGACATCTTTGCAGTCTATCAAACCTAACCACTGAACAATTTTTTGTGTATTTTTCAAATGCGTAGAGCTATACCTTACTTTACATTACAGCAACTGCATAACAGGTGCAATTTAGCCACCTCAAAATATTCCCTTCACAAAAACAGGGAAAAAAGTCTTTCTCTTCATGCTACTCCACGGGAGAGCATTGAAGGCTTCTGGTAAGAAAGACAAAAGCAATAGCAGAAAACCAGTGTGATAAACTACCATTCACATTTTACTCCAAGGAGTAGTAAGTAGTAATTTAAAAATACAGAAAATCCATGCATGTGTTAAACATGAAAGAAGCTGTCCTGAGAGCTAGATGCTCTGAGATCACATTTCAAAGCAGTGCAGTATCATTCTGCTAATCTTTTGGGAAAACCAGCATGGATATTCTGCTTCAGTGTAATTAAGGCAGGAATTCCAGCCTCTCCACTGTGACCTTCGCAGAAACCCCAGGGGTCAAGAGTAGTGGCTTGTACCGTGCTACAGTGCTAATATAGCTGTACTATAAACAAAAAGCCTCCTGCAACAACAGCACAAACAAGTTTCAGGGAGGGAAAGGGGGACATGTAGGTACACTCAGAGGCACACTGCCACAAAAAAGCTTCTACCGCAACCGTAAGTGAAAAGTTGTATTTCTAAAGGGAGTGGAAGAAATTTCATTTTTACTGCATAGGTGGAAAAAAGTTTACATATTTACTTTCATGTTTTATTCTAAACAAATATCCATGCTTACCAAAACAGTAATTAAAGACTTGCTTTCTTAGAGCAGCGTTTAGTGAACAAATGAAGCCAAGGGAAAGGCAACTTGCTGTGACAATGTTCTATGCAGAGAGGGAAGGTTTGGAGAAAGTGTTGGGGTTTTTAGCGCTTGAGCCACAGTAACTCCCTGGTGAAACCTCATGAGCACAAAGCTGCAGCCTGCAGTGACAATGCCGATTCTCACCCTTCATGCTGCAGCAGTCATGCCCTCTGTCCCCAAAACCTCTCAGCAGTGACTGACAAGGGCTGTGCCAGCCGCAGGACAGCATGGACAGGCAAAGTGGGCAAGGTGGAAAAGGCAACAACCCAGCTCTGCAAAGGCCCTGTCTTGTGGAAATTTTCAGTGAACTCTACTCAGCATGCTTTGCATAAGCTGTCTGAGGTGGGCCAGCATCAAATCATGAAATGAGATAATCAGGTAGGTTTTTTTCTCCTCATTCTTACCCTTTGCAATCTGAGAACAGTGAAAGAGGACACCATCTAGCAAGAAGGTTGCTAATTAATTCCTCCTCACCCAGGCACTGCAAAACTTCTAGCTGCAAAGTACCTGCTTATTTAGGTACATATTTGTACTATTTAGGTACATATTTGTACTATTTAGGTACTTGTTTGATAGCATTTTAAGAACGCTGTTTCATTTGTTTTGAAAAATGCCCTGAAAAAGACACAACCATCTCAAGATTTTCTCTATGAGCAGTGAGAACAAGTGAAAGAGAAGCAGCATTGCTCTTGCCTGACTAATTTTCAGAGCACCGACTTACCCTGCACAGTGAGTTGGGTGGGAGGTCAGCATGCCAAAGGCGCAGATGCTTTCAAAAGTATAATGAGATCTCATATCATCTTAGTTGAACAAGTTTCCCTGAAATAAACTATTTCTGAACAAGTTGCAACAGGGTAGAGATGCTTTGCTGTAAGGGCAGGACCAGAATGCAGCTGCAAGTGACATGCCAGTTTAAGACAGGGGTAGCTAAAGCACTTTAAAACCAAGGAAGCAAGATTCTACTGTCTTAAGTGCTCAGTTACCTTGGATCAAAGGCTATAAAAAGCTGCCTGGATATAGCACTAAAACAAGAGATGAGTCAGACAGAAAAAACAATGGAAAAACACCCCATAAAAAGGGTTCAGCACACTTTTAACACCGTGGATGTCAAGCACTCTGCAAACAGCAATACTCTGCCTACCAAGACTTCTCTGCTAGTATTATCACAATACATATAACAGAAGTCCCAATAGCAAAAGTCAAAACTCCTGGCTGTCATTAGGCAGATACATCTAGAAGTCAAGTATCCTCTGAAACATCTGCAGCTCAGCTGTAGCCTTTTGGAGTGGCAAAGGGACACCACCATCATGAAAAATGTAAAGATCAAATCCACCTGCATGAACAAAGACACAATAACCCAACACACATTTCTCCTTTTCACTCTATTCATGACTGAGATGTCCCTCATTTTAGCTAGTACAAAAACAAAGTTATTTAAATGAACACTTCAGCGTTTTTTTAAAGAGGAAGGACAAGCTATAAACTTACCCCACAGCCAAAGCAGCTCTAATCTCATTGCCTTTTTCCAGTTACATTGGTAGCTCCCAGCACTACCTCTCTTCATCTCTGCTTTACCTGGAGTGGAGCAGGAGCAACAAGACCACCTCCTCACAACTGCATGAGTACATGCAGGCAGCAGGCCAAATGGACAAACACAGGCAATGGAAACGATCTCTTTTTTTCTCTTATCACCCCCTAGACACACAGAGTTCAATGCACTGGAGATGTGGAGCCCAGCCAGCTGTGTTTCCTCACAACAATTTTTCATCCCTGTGTCCCCATCCTTTTCTTTCTAACCAACCCCACAGCAATTTCGGCCACCTATTTTTCCCCTAAAAAACATATATATATAGTTTCTGGCCTTACCACAGCACACTAATTTCACTGAAATCTGAGAGGCAAGAATGTTCTACTTCGTTTGAACCTGAAGACACCTGCAGCTCAGTGTCAGGTGTGCAATTCAGAGCCAACACTAAGAAAATGAAAATGTCAAGGAGCAGATGCATTCTTAAAACAAACCAGACTTTGTCCTGGGCAAACAATAGGGAAACCTTTTGTTTTGGTTTCTTTCTTTGTAAAACAGAAACTTTTATTGTAGGATACATCATTCTTGGTTAAAGAATCCCTTTCTCCAAGCTCCTCTCCGAAAAATTGACTGGCTTGAAGCCCTTCTTTGGACAAGAAACCAGGAAGAGGTCAGCTAGAAGACCCTGAAGATGCACATGCTGGATCAAGAACGCTGATGGCCAGAATCCAGGCTGGGTAAGCAGCTCCCCCCTCTGATTGATTACCAGGCATTTCACACCAAGCCTATGGATCTGCAGAACATTACAGAGAACAAAAGGCATAGGGACACATTTGCTACTACATTCTGTTGCTTTTTCTCAAAAGCAATAAAATACCCTGGTTTTGAGTGTGAGAATGAGGGCTTCCCTACTTGGAATAAACACACTTGTGCACATTCCTTCCTTTCACGCTGTGTACATCTCTACCTGGCATTGCAAGCTGTTGCAAGATGACTCAGCTTGTTACTGATTAACATCTCACTTTAAGTCTTTTCTGCGTGCCTCAATCCAACTCTTCTTACATCTGTCAGGCATCCTGACACCATGCATTTCTTACCATTTTGCCCTCAGGTGTACCAGACAAACACTAACTCAATAGACCAGAGTTCACCATGTACCAGCAATTTTCTGCCCCACCTCCTTGAAGCTACACAGTCCTGCATCCCCAAAGGCACTGCAAGCAGCAGAACAGCATTACCACCCCAGATTTCCCCATGTATGAGGTGGGGAGTTACTTTAGGGTGACTGCAAAACATGGTGCTTCGAATCAGAGGGAAACTGTGCACTTCAGTTTGGGGCATATTTCACCCAAATATAATTTTCACAGAAAAAACCCCAACCTGTTCCTAAACACTGAAGAGAAGGCATCCATCCTTCATAATGGGACTGGTGTCTTGAATAGTCATCCAGAGCTATGTGCTCTCATGGACAAAAGGCACCATGTCCCCCAAGAAGCTTTCTTATAACAGCTTCTAAAAAGTGATAATTACCCAGCCAGTACCCCACTGTCTTGCACCCCGACCTTCCCTTCCCACCATCTCCTCAGGCATCAACACAACCTTACTCAGCCTCATTTCCTCACAGCACACATCTCCTAGCTGAAGACCACCTCCATCTGTGCCTGCAGCTCATGCTTCCCCCCCAGCACTGACACTTGCACGGGCATGCACACACCTGTCCCAAGAACAGCACCCTGCCTGTGTTCCAGGAAACAATGGAATCACAGGATTTCACCCCTTCTCTCACTCTACTCCCACAGCATGGCATTTCCAATAAAATATTTGCAAACACACAGACACAAGCTGTGAACGCTGCCAAATCCTGCCCAGAGGGTCTTACTTTACTGCAGTTTTGCATGGCACGATGAGCACCCATAAACTCTGCAATTCCCAGAAGCCCTGAGAGCAGTGCGCAGGTGAAGTCACACCTCCATAGTGTCACAAAGCCTCCAAAGGCCAAGGCAGTGCCAAGTGACACACAACTGTTCAAAAACTGAGGCAGAAGAGGAGGCAAGGAGAGACAAGCCACTGTCAACACTGGCAGCTTGTTTGCTGTTTTCAGAGTTGTATCAGGAGACGAGCTAAGAGACCTTTTGCCACCTGCATGCAACTTACTGGCACACCTGATCTAATTTCCAGTCTGTGCAGGCTGCTCTCTAAAATTTGCAGTGCCAACCCCAGTATTATTCGGGTTACAGCTAAAAACCACTCCTGTACCAGGACCACTCAGAGTCACAATAAATATCAGATAATATTTACATATGCATCAAACCCAGAGTTTGGCAAAAGAAAGCTAATTCACCCAAGAGCGCTTTGATCCTCAGACAAATCATTTCCTGATTAAAGTTGAAACAACAAAAAAGGACTTTGGACACCAACCAGCTGTCGTGCTTGTGTTGTGAGCTGGCACTAAATCCCACAAAGCCCGGGAGGAAAGATTTAGGTGGTGGGAGGGGAGCAAACGGGCTATTTGCATTCACAGCATGCGAGAAGTTGCTTCTGGAAAGGCGACTCCTCTTGCTACCTATCTGAAGCAAGCCAACAGAACAGGGATCCATCAAAACTCACCAAAAGGAAACCAAGCAACTGCTGGACACTGTGGCAGTACTGAAGTATTGCAAAACCTGTTGGATGTACTACAGCTGGGGGGGTAGTGTGTTAGAGGAGATTTTTTTTTTCCTCTCCAAAGGATGAAACTGACAAATTTCCAAACGCAACGACCCATTCGCAACTTTTGGGCCTAAGCTGAGTGAGAGGAAAACCAAAAGAAAAATGAGCTTAAGATCTGAGACAGCAGCTGGGAAAAGTGAGTACAGAGCTGAGGTTTCACAGGCATTTCCTTTTTTTCCTGCTAAAATGAAGCATTCACACAGTTACTAGTAACCTCATAAAAAACCAGTCCTGATGCTAGCAGACTTCTTTCAACATTCTCCTTCAGATAGTCTCTCAGTACAGACATATTAATATTTTGCGGTGCTTCTACTGGCAAATAGAGCATTTGGCAATTAAAAAGAAATGCAGCTTGAGGGGATGCAGATTAGAAGCATATTTTGCTACATAGCTCTGGTATGATGAACTCTTAATTTAAAAAAAAAAAAAAAAACAACAAAACCAAAACATTATTAATCTAAGGTGTTGAAAGAAACAGTCCACAGAACTAAATAATTTCTTCCAAGCTTCAGCCTCATTTTAACTGGTGTGTTTTATTATCAGGCTTTGAGAAATTGGTTCTACAATCTCATTAAATCAATAGGCCATAACACACAAAATAGAAGAGACCGACTAACTCCTAAGATACTCTTGATCTCTTGATGTTTATTAACTTATTTTTACTAGAGGTGTCATAAAACTGGACTCCTGAAACTTCTCCTTGTGACAAACTTGCTACTTTTCCATTCATTCTCATTAAAACAAGTTTTTTCAGCAGGCAGCTCTCAGATGTGCTGCTTGACCTGCCACCTGCCTACTCCCAACGAGATCAGTATCTTCAAACTTCGCAGCACAAAGGGACCAACTTGATAAAACTCATGCCTGGCACTTTGAACTGCCTAACACCAGACCCAGAGCTGACATTACTCCAAGCCTTTCACGGGGCTCTGTTATGATGCAAATAAAGTGCAATCCCCAGACACAAAAAAGTCATTAAACCGGAATTAGGAGTTATAAGTAACTGGCAAGCTGAAGGAAAAATCCGGGTTAAAAGGAACACCAAGAAAAGAGCCAGCAAGAAAGTGGGAAACAAAGGGCTGTTTACACTGCAGCAAACACAAGGAGCAGGTAGGAGCCCCGCGGTGCTCGGCAGCCTCCGCCGCAGGCTCAGCGGAGCTGCCAGCGAGCTGTGCATCACTCACATCACCCTCTGCCCCCAGCAGCCTGACACACTGCGCACCCAGCCCTGCCCCGGGGCTCAGGGCTCACAGCATTTTAACTCTGCAGCCTCCTGCCCAGCCCGCCAGGCACGCTGGCCGGCAGACGAGGCTGATGCCAGCGACAAGCCAGCTCTATGTGCGACCTGCGGCCACGGCCAGCCCGGCTCCGGAGCGCCCAGCTGCTGACCAAACTGGGCAGCAGCACAGGAAACACTCACACGCTATTAGATCAGGAGTTAAAATATCTCAATGACCTGCAACTTCCATCGTGAACGAGGGCTGATAAATGCCAGAGCCCTAGGGAATGCAAACTCATCTACAAAAACACCCATGCAGGCTCTGATGCAATTTCTGTCACTTCCAGCAGACAGCAAGACAAAAGTAAGAAGGGTTTCCTCCATTCTGAAAAAATAAATTAAAAATCAAATCATGATTTAAAATGCAGTTTTCAAGAAGGGATCAAGGAAAGGATGGAGCTAGTGAAGACTTCCTAGATCAGAGAGAAGCTCAGCATGTCAGTGTAGCAAGACAAATACTACCCCTTTCCTCATGGTGAGAAAGTTAACTAGGAGCCTCTTTGCCTGTAGCTCCATCTTCAACATCAGCACTAATCACCTCATCCATCACCACCGTCCAACTTCAGTCCAAGATGAATTGCAAACCAACCATGCAGCACAACAGCCTTCTTTCCACAGCAGCAAAATTCATACAGGACTAGTCCCAACAGAAACTGGAGCTATTCCTGACCCAGAACATATGCAGTCTTGTAACAACCAGCTGTGAATTAGCATGTTAACAGTAAAAGGAAATCAAGAGATCCAGTCCAAGAAATCATATATAAATCAGGCTAGAAGAGTGTTCACAGCTAAGAAAACACCAGATTCCGGCAGAAGGCAGGAAGAGCTTAAGAGAGCAAGCACGTGCTTTGTGCCACAGGCATGGGCCATGGCCCGAGGGGAGGGCAGCGAGGGGGCTAGTCCACAGCCCCCACTGCCCAGCTGCAAACAAGAGTACTCACTACAGCAACCACAGCACTCTAAGCATTCGTGCTGTGACCCCTGGCCGCTATGTGCTTTACCCCACGTTGTATTCTGCTGAGAAGATGACAAAAATCCAAGTTCTCAGACACTCAGGGACAAGGCAAGGTCAAGCCAACATTCCTTGCCAGAAAAAGTTCTCTCAGCACACTGCCAAGAAGTAGTATGTATATCTTTTATTAGCTACACATAAACTTTCTTTGCAATGCTGAGCCTTGAACCTGGTACCAAGAATAGTCCAGTATTTCTTCTTTTTCCATTTCCAAACTAGAACATCTTGTAAGACTGCAATAGCCTGAAAAGTCATGGCAATCACCCACTGCTGCTATGTTACAGTGAGAGGCAGCTGTGTCTTCCCCCCACCTCCCCCCCTGAAATGAGGAGAAAAGGAATTGCACTACTGGCTCTTTACTCCTGCTCCTGCAATAGCCCCGTGAGACAAAGTTCAAAACTAGCAGAAATTTGATGACAGGCTGAAAATGTGAAGCAAAGGACAGTTTCTCAAGAAAAAGTTGTACTTGTCATATTAGACAGAGGAGCCTGAATTCTGTCAGAGACAGCTTTTTCACTTCTTCCTTTTAATTTCTTCCATTTTCTTTTTGGTGACCCCCCCTTTTCTGTATTGTCTTAGAGACTTCGATTGAACAGAGCAAGCATTCAGGGGCAGGATGAAAGAGGAGGAGCAGGCATGACTTGATGGGCAGTGAACAAAGTGTGCGCTAGATAGAAAAGTTACAGGAAATAAAAGGAGTCCGGAGAGCTGAGACAGAGGAATAGCAAAAGCATGAGAACAGCCAAGATGCTTCATAGACATGTCTGGGCAAACGTTCAAGGCCACGAGGTAAAACTACCAGAAGCCAGGAGTTACATTATGCTCCTTTGTACTGCAGTAAAACCTATCCTGAACATCTCCAGGGAGGGACCCACGGGCAATGCCACAACTTCCACTCCAGCGACTTATTCAGAGATGGGAGAAACCAGCTGTGTTAGACATCCAGGACTCCCCTAATCCCTTTTAATCAATAAGCAGCTGGTAATCAACCTGACTTAAGATAAGGCAATGGGCACAGATGGACAAAGAACTCACAAGCTTAGTCATGAGAGTGGCTGGCCAGCACAGACTAGTTAGAGCTGTGCATTGAGCATGTTTAACCTCCAGGATCAAAACCAGTATTTCTAGCAGGGGTATTTTAAGCCTCCTCATATCTCTGCAATGCAGTCAGAAACTTCCTGGTAACTCTCAGAATTATTCTCCTAATTCTCAAAAAACCAGCATGAAGTTGATTCCAATTTTTCTGAGGAGACTGTACTGAAACCCCTGTCTCCATGAGCTGCTCAGCCACCCTGCTCTGGGCAGATAATGTTCTCTCTGGCAAGCTAAGCAGGTGGGGAGAAGTACCATTTCAGGTATGTGACTTGGCTTTACCTCAGCATGCAAGTCAAAACCACCTCAGCTCTGGTCAAACTCTTTCTAGCAAAAGCCAGGATAACATGCTGCAGTTAAATCTGCACCTGAAAGCCACCATTGCTTTAATTAGATTCAGTCAAATCCAGGACTTTGCAGTCTAGACATGGTTTAGCAAGTGCTTTTATGTGAGTAATTCATTGAGAGAGAACACATGTGAAGTTCTATCTGGAGCTTACCTCACTTTTGGCAAAAAAATAGCTGGACTTTGACAGACCAAAGACAGCCCAACTTAAACATTCAAGCATCAGTCAAAGGGAAGATTTTACTTGGCAAAGGAAGGAAAATGTTCCTCCTTGAGCCTAATACTTTTCCAAAGTTTAGCCAGCCACAAAAGGCTTTCCATTCAGAGCAAGAGCATTAAACACAGCACAGATATGAATCTTGAGGCAATACAGAATAAAGACTTCATCCCTTACTCTGGCCCCTCATGCAGTCTCTGTACTACTCCAGGTTTTAGACAAAGGTCCAGAGATTAATACAAAGGAGAGAGAAAAAGCACATATGGAGTAACTACTGTTGCTGACCTATGGTACATATACACTGGTCACACACCTATTTACAGAAACCTTATGCAGGAATGTCGGGACAGCTTTGTGGCTTGACAACTTCTGCACTGAAATCAAACTGATGAAATGCTCCAGCTCTAACAAAGTCAATTTGACTAAACTTTAATATAGATACAAAATGGCTGTTGGCTGACAGAAAATTTTTAGAGCTCCTAGCTGTGTATAAATACATTATTACGATTTTTTGTTTGTTCAAAGTATCTCTGACATAGCACTATTAAGACACGGGAAATATCAGCCCACTGTTTCTGAAGACTGGAGGTGCAGGAAAGTGCCCTACATACCCAGCTGGTTCTTCTACAGGGCAACATCAGTATCACAGGCCAGACAGCTCTCCTTGCAATGAGACTCTCAGAACTGATGCAAAAATAGCTGTAACTGGACATTGCAGTAAAACAATATTAGTTCAATTAACAGTTGCATTTGAATGCACCAGTATGCATAAAGCAACTGATAAATCATCTCTTTTTCATTCTCATTGTTCAAGAGAATTGTTATTTTCTGAAGCATAGTAAGGAGACAACCCTGGCTCACTTTTGTGATGCAAATTAGCAAGTTGCTTGGAGGAAGAGGTGAAATTACAATGAAACTTCCTCCCTACACAGTAGTCACAGAGACACCAGCTCCGATGGAGTCTCCTCCAGGACTCCAACACTCTCCTTCAGCCCGTGCACATCCAAACATCTGGCTCCTGACTGCACACTCTCCTCTCCACTGCTGCATCCATCTGCCATCTCCGTGACTCGCAGTCACCAAAGGGACCTCGAACCACCCAGCACGGCCACCAAATGTGTTAGACTGGGGGACATAAATCACTGCCCTTCCATGAAGATGTAGCTACAAGGAAACTTTTTTACCAAGCAGTAACAGCCTCCAAAGCAAAACACCATCCCAAATTAAATGCGGCTCAGGAATGTGAGCTATGTGGGCAGGGGGGCTCTGACGGATATAACGGGAGGACAGGAGCAGGCAGGCTGCTTTCACAACAGTGGTTTCCTAGCCAGAGCAGAGGACCAGCCTAGCCGCCTCCCTCATCCCACTGTGTGCACGCAGAGCTCGGGAATGCGAGCAATGCGGACTGGGGGCCAGGGGGCTTTGCTGCCTGCGAGAGAGGGAGGGGACGGGGTACTAGGGGAACAACACAAGACCAACAGGCAGCTGGGGTTGCTGCAGGGTTGTAGGGCTCCCTTTAAGCAAGGGGGATCCCTGGAGGGGTCAAAATGCTCAGCTGCAGGCTGCAAAGCAACAAGGGTCCCTTCCTGTCCCAGTCACCCTGTGTTTGGGGAAACAAAACTTCAAATGTAGCCTTACAATAATCTCTGCCATTAATCTCTAATCATTAATCTCTACCAGCTAAAACAAACTGCAGGCCTTCCTGGTTTTGGGCTAGTTGCTGGCATGAAAAATATACCAGCTTTAAGACTAATAAACACATGCATTTAACACTTCCTGACCCAGAGGTTTAATATTCAGCTGTACAAGCACAAACTTTCTCTCCCCCAGGCTAATGAAAGATGGAGTTGCTACAGATAACAGCTCCGAAACCCTCTCAGGTCTGCTCCAGCCAAAACCAACAATCCCTTACAATGTGAACAACATTCTGTCAACTGCTTATTTTTAAGATTTCTGAAGAACTCCATTTTATTTCGGCCTTATTTTCTTGATCCCCACGCCCCGGTCCAAGCGGTGAGTGAGTGAGCACTGCCCATGTGGCTGGAGCAGCTTCCCAGGAGAGGCTCAGGCTGGCAGCCGGTGGGCACCTCCCACTGCCGGGTCTCGACAGAGTGAGCACCGACTGCATCTCCTTAGCACGCCTACTGCATAACTCGTGACAGTCATGATGTGTGCAGGGACACAAAGAAGGGTTTGTTTTCCTTAAATTTCCCCAGCGAGAAGGCTCCCGGCAGCCACTAGTATTTTCGTTGATGTGATCCCGCAACATTGCTTAAAAACGTGACAGTGGAAACAAGTCGCAGCAGTGACGGGATGAGAAACTGCAAGAAGAACACAAAACACTCAATGCTAAATCTCAGATGGGACCAGGATCAGGACCAATGCAACTTCCACCACACACATGGGCACACATCAGAACCCTTGTCACAACCCTTGGAAAAAATCCCGTGAGTAAAGCAGCCCATGACACCACAAGAATGAAGTAAGAAGCGTACATCAAGTTTGTCAGCCCGGTTAAACGATGCTTACAAGATACATAAACTGCAGCTAATAATGCCTACATCGTTCCAGTACCACTTTGTTTCAGAAAGATTTCATCTTGGTGTTGCAGGTGATTTTATCTCATCTTCAAATGTTACCAACTTGTCATGCACAGAAAGCAGTCTGAGTAGGCTGGTGGTAAAATATAAATTGAGAAAATGGTCAGTGATACCAGAGTAAGATTAGCATTCATGTGAGGAAAGAAAACCCTCCAAGAGCTTATCAGCAGGGAAAAAAAAGAGAAAGCAGCAACTTTAAAGTTTAAGAACAAGTTCAGCCCCACATATCAGGCAGGAATGGAACTTAAGCTAAAAATCTCTTCTTGTATTGCATTTTCTAAGTCTTAAGATTAGTCTGGGGAAAAGACTATTGTTATAAAAGTGAAGTTATTAATTGAAAAATGTGAAGTGTGGTTTTAAAGAAAATACCATAAAGCAGCTTAATTCTAATCACATTCATGTAAATCCTGACTGAACACCTGAAAAGAGCCAGATGATTTTCAATGCCTTACAAAATGGAAGGAAAAATCCTAAACCTGTCTCACCTGCTCAGGAACCCTAACATTTTACAGTTTGATTTGGATTGGTTCCCCCTCTCCCTTTTTTGGTTTGTTTGTGCAAAAGTAGGTATTATGAACAGAATTTAGAGCAACTTCAAAACTTATATTTCTATTAACTTCATCATGAAGAAGTTTCAAAACTGAGTAGTGACAACTACTTTTCATTCAGCAATCTCATTTTCTGTTGCTAGACTCTACAAGACAAGGTGCTACTGCCTGACAGCTGAAAAACATAGAGCAGCAAGAGAGGGGCTCTGAAAAATCACAGGAGGCTATAGAAATTCTGCTTCAATACAGCTGTAAACTCCCACCTTGGTAAAGCTTCATGATATTCCATAACATCCAGATGAAGTTTTGACAACTGTCCTCTGCTTTGTTAGGATCTCTCCGGTCATTCTGCACCCATCTTTTACTTATGCTCCCTTGTGCACTTACACCACACAGAACAAAAAAGCTAACCCTGGCCTGCCAAATTACTTCTGCTTCCTGTCCCTGTTTGCCCCAGAAACCCAATTACAAAGTTAACTCATGCTAATGGAGCCTGAAGGGATGTGCACTCACACTCAGCTACATGACAGGTCGCAATGAATGAACAGCCTGATTTTCACCCTGGTTTGGTATCTGAAATGTAAACAATGCACACTGAAGTTATCTATTACAGAACGGCAGATACACCCAGATGTATCTGTGGCTAATTGGAGTGAAAAGTCAGATTCCAACATGAGTCATTATCCACTACAGCACTCTGCTTAAAAACAAAACAAAACAAACAAACAAATCAACCCCCCACACGAGGACTGACCCCAGACAGAAACACCAGCTTCTACTGAGAAGAAAGATTCAGCCAAACTGAACATCTTCTCTTAGGAGGTTTTTTGCTGTTTGTATTGAGGTAGATACACTGGGGGGGGGGGGGGGCAATGCTCTGCTCTGCTGCAGCCCTCCAAAAACTGAACTGCAGTGGGAATGTCCTAATGGATCAGTCTACTAAAGCTGCAAAGGATACTAAAGAATTGAAACAGTACAACCTGTCTACTAACAGGTGGGTTAATAACAAAACACTGGTGAGAAAATACCCACCGCCTTAAACTGCATTTGCCAAGCTGCAAAAAAGACAAGACCTATCAACTCTTTCATTATGATTTCTCTTCTATTGGAAGCTTGGAAACTGGGAGAAAAATTCTGCAATATTGTTTCTTTTAATAACTATGCATGAGTTAAGTGCCCATGCTTTTGTCTCACATCGATATCTTGACTGTCCTTTGTTACTTTTCATATTCTAATTTTAAAACACTCGAAGTGTCTACATAAATAGAGAGAAAGGCTCCCTAGTCTGAATCAAAATATTACTTTCCCCAATCACTGCACTTCTTGGCAAATTTCCTCTGGACAAATACTGAAGTGCCCCATAAAACACTCATGCGTGTATCTTTCTTTCATTGTCCAAACCAGATTAGTTTGGTGTAACTCTCAGAGATCCTCTGCATCACCATATGCTGAGATAGGGATGAAAAGAGCATCATCTGCAGAGACTTCGCTATTGTCCGAAGTCCTTGGGGGCTTTTTGACACAGCTGTTCCAAAACAGCTCAGGAATGGGCACCATCCTTTTCTCATTTAACAGCTCATGAAGTGAATGAAAACACTGTGATGGAAGCCCCACCATGCGCAGCCATGTTTATGCACCTAAACAAACACATTCAACCTCTGACATTGTCTCTCTTCAGGGAAGACTTCCAGCCGTTAACTGGGAAAACAGTTGCGGTTAAAAAAAAAAAAATCAGACTAGCTCGGGGGAGATAATTGTTTTAAACTAAACTCTTCGTCTTTGAGACTAACAGGTTGCAGGCTGGTGGCATGAGGAGTAGAAAATGCAAGGCACGGAGCTCTCCCAGTCCCCCCCACAAAGCAGGGCACTTCTAATCATTATCTGCCAAGAAGGTTCTAATGGACCAAAGTTTAAAACACATCACATGGATTTCCAACAACTCACAGGCTCGGGAGACAATCACAGCACCATGATTTCATGCCTATTAATTTCTGACACGTCCCTGTGCTACCGCTGAGGCTTCCCACCCTCTCATGCTATGCTGGCACAGCTCGTGGGACACTGTGCACACATCAAATAGCCGGGGGTGGGGGGAGGGAGGGAGGTATTTTAGCACGTTTGCTTCCAGCCAGATCAGTGTTCCAATCTGTTTTGTCCCACAGCCACATAAATATTAGCACCAACAGAAAGAAGCTGGCAGCAAAAGCACAAAGAGAAGAGCTCGCTGCTTTCAGCCAGGCACAGGTTTACTGCCTACCTGCAGGCAGCTGCAGTCAACAGGAAAGAGCCACGAGGTGTGGAGATTGGTATGGATGCTGAATGAAACAGAAACTTTTCTGGTGCCACGTGGGAATTTGTGGTGCAAAATTATCTGAATCGATCTGGACAGCATCCTCCCCCTTAATAATGACACTGCAGAATTGGGAAGGGATCGGAAATACTTACACGTCATGGAAAGAGGCTTCCAAAAAACAGTTCAATTTTAAACAGACCAAACAAGGCATTACTGGGAAGGGGCTGCTGGGTTACGTAAAATAATGAGAGGTATAGAAAAGCTAAATCAATATTCGTCCTTCCATCAATAAGTGTTGCTCAGACTATACAATTTGGAGGCTGAAATGTGTGCACACATGCTATAGAACTCACTGTCAGTGCACAACAGCCATGAGGCTATCAGCTCAGTGAGACCAAGAGAAGGATTGGTCACTTGTGTGGACAACAGCCCTATCAGGAGCTAAACAGGAATACCATTTGAAGGATTCAGAAAACAAAGTCCAGGGACTTAGGGTTTAAAAGTCAATGTTCACTAATTACAGACCCATACAAGACATAAGGGATTGATTAGCCTCCATCAGTCTTAGATGTATAGGTATTTGATAAAACTTGATACATTTGATAAAAATGCTACAAAACCTCTAAAAACAAAGCAGCCTTACTCAGGTTAATGCTTTGTCCGGTAACCAACATTTTGACTGTCTGCATCTTCTTGAAAAACTTATATGCGGTGCAACCCACTCCTGCTTCCTGTGAATGCACTGGACCCTTTGGGCACAGAAGAAGGTAGACCAGTATGAAAACTGGGATGGGGAAAGGGTGCCTTTCTGCAGTGAAGAACTCAACAGTAAATCCTTCTGGATTTCCTCAACTAACCACTTAAGGCATCTACAGGCAGGGAGGACATCCTCTGCATTCAGAGCACTAGCACATGATGGAGCAGGTCTAACACATCACCAGGTCAGAGCAGGCCAGCAATCCATCCATCAAGTGTGGTGTCACAAACATTTGTCCAAGGAACCCAGTGAGGTGCCTCCACTGCCCTCCTGGACACCAACTACCTCCAAACACCACAAAAAGATGCCTACAGCTCACAGCATACACAGCTGCAGAGAAAATGGAAAAACAGACGTACTATGCATACAAGAGACTTCTCTCTCTGACACTTCTCCCTCCTGAACTCTGTGTGTCACACATCCCATTGCTCCAGGACAGCACAGACATCTGTCTGTGTGAGGAATGGGACAGGGGCACCATACCTGAGCCCCAAAGCAGGCTGGGACACCCCAGTGCCCAACACCCTCCCACCATCACCTTCACCAGAACTTTTTCTGGAGATGCCTTGTTTTAGGGAAAGGCAGTTACAACCTCCAACCCGTCAGGGCAGATATCTGGGTCTAGTGTTGGCTCCTGTGTGCAACAGGGAACCCATACACCAGAAATTATGTGAACATCAGTTTGGCTTTTAAAAAGACCAGACTCAGTTTGACAATGCTTATCCACAATTAATCCAACTGTTCTTGTCAGACTCCTCTGGTCTTCTACTCACATCTCTAAAGAATTAAAGGGACACTGAAAACATGCATTCATGACTCATGTTTAATTGTCAGCTGTCCTTCCTCAGTACAGTTCTTAATTAGAAATCAGAAACACATTTTTGAGCACAGAAAGACACAAAAAGTTGGCATTAACTGACGAGGGAAGCCTGTGGGAATGTTTTAAGTCTAACAGGATGCCACCTTCTGAGTTATGCTTTAGCCAAACTAGTCATTGGGCATAATACAGGGTTAAGAGCCCAGAGTCTCTGGCAGCCTGAAAAAGAGATGAGATGCTATTGTCTCCCCTCCTGAATGACAACTTTTTTCTCATTACTAACAAAGTGCAGAAAGCATTTCCTGTATTCACTACAGCACCTTACAAGCTATTTCCTTTTTCCCTCATCATGGACAAGGACACCCTTAATGGTGAAAAAGTGACAATCACTACATATATCTTTCTGCTATCTGGAGTTTGCCAGGGATATATATTTTGGCGACATAAAAATATAAGTGGCCTAAATCACTTTTGAGATTTAATCAGAAGTCTTAACACTACTGTCATGATTGCAGACACTGCTTCCCAAAGTAAAATACATAGGCAGCATTCAGAATCAGAGAACACAGTAGACAGACCTTACAAGTACAATTCACAATACAACACTGCTAGGAGTAGTCTGCATAAAATATATAAACTGAAAAAAAGCCCCCGATTTTTCCCTGCTGTCAAAAGACTGGTACCTGAAGAGAAATAAATACGTGTCAGGAATGAACAGTCATATAATTTCCATGTTATTTCCCCTCGATATATAGCCTCTATAATGGGAGCAAGAGACAACTGTGGAGTGTCAGAGTTGACAAGCCTAAGTGGTTTCCCTTGAGATGCCTAAATGCCTTTTTACAGCACCACCAATTATTCAACCATGCAAGCAGATACTATTAAGATACTTAAAGTGAATCATTTCCCACTAGACTCAAACACATTATAAACCTCACCATAAATCTCAACCTGTAGTCAAGATGAACTTTATTAAATAATGTTCACAAAATCTTTTATTTCATAAAGACTTGTGAAATATGGTTGCCTACATAAGGTTTATAAAAACATAATGTGATTTTTAGATATCTTTTTACATTTCTCAAACAAAAGACTTCTCAAATTCTATTAAAAAATACAGCTGATATTCCAAGTCATCTTTAAACTACATTTACTGCATCTTTAAGAAGTTAGGTGGAATCAAAACTTTTTGGAAGTAGTTCATTGATATTTCTTGTTGCAGTTCCACATGAACATCTTATCATTGTGACATGAAAACCTAGTCATTAGCTTAACACTTGTCATCTTGACACAATTCACAAAAATTTTAAATAAAATTCATATTTGTGCATGCATATACACACAAGCTTTCTTCCCTTTCTAAAGTGCACAGGCGAATTTGGATGGATGAACAGTACAAGCAATGATGCCTGAAACACCTCCTTTGGCCCATTAGTCAATTCCATTAGCTAAATGACTAGGAAAAAAACCCTCCTTCTCCATGACCTACCACTTCAACAGGTGCTGACACCACAGGAAAATCTGCAACTCTCCTCAGTTAACAACTAATGTTTTAGCAACTAAAAGCACGATCAGATGCCCGTTCCTGACAGCTCTTCACAGTGGCTCTGCATCATTTGCAAAATTGACTCTTCATTTGGACGTTTTCATTTCACTTTCAGCATCTATTATTTAGACGTGCAGGGCACTGCAGAAATTGAGACAACAAGCTGTACCAGAAGCTTACAAACCTGAGAAAACTGCCAGAGCGAGAAAACGCAAACAGATACTGAGGGGGAGCTACTGCATCAGCTCATCTCAAAACAGAAGTAATTTGTGCTATGAAAAAGATCTCCATTGTAGGTTTTCCCAAGGAGGTGGGATCTTTAAAAACACACTGAACGTCCACGTAAAACCAGTACACATTCAGTTTTCAATCTAAGGACCCACTTTGTTCTCAGTTTCTCCTGTGCAATTTTAAAGCAAAGTCCATGCACAAATTTAAGAACTAATAAGACACTGGGGACTCCCATATGGGCTGGAGTGCTACAGAAGTTGTCACTAAAATACACATTACAAGATGAATTTCCTTCTAGATAGATCGCTAGCAATAAAAAGGGACAAACCTCACTGTCATGCCAGACAAATGAAATAGAGTTAAATGTAACATCAAATCCCATTAAACACACGGTCAGCAAAGCCACAGATTTTGAGGTACACAAGAGCCTGTATCCACCTACCCTTCAGCCCGAGCTGCACTCTGGCAATTGGGGCTGTGCTGCTGCCCCTGGCGCTGGAGTGACCCACACTCAGCCCTGTGTGGAATGCTCATGCAACAAGTTTCCACACCTAATTACCCCACACCTTGGTGCATCAGAGCGGCAACCTCTCTCTCTAAAAATGGATGGAGCAAGGACACAGGCTTTCCCGTCACATGGCGATATCTCATCTCGTGTTGAGGAGGCAGGTTTGGGGTAGAATCCCATTTCACCTTGTCACTAATATCTGGCAGGTGATCTCAGACAGAAGAAACAAGACTTCAAAGATGCTGCCTGCAGCATGGATTCGGTGCAGCTCTACTCCTGTCAGGCAGCACCACTGTGCCCTACTGGCACCCACTCCCTCTGGGAAAATTACTCTGGACCTGAAGACCCAAGCAGCACTTCTAACATCATCTAAGCAAAAACTGAAACTTGAAACACCACCTGAACAAAAATTTCAGGGCTTTCTCTGCACATCATGAACACTTATTAGTTTGGCCTTCCTAAAACTCACATTGACCCAATCAGCCTCCTCTCACTTTTCTCATCTCTTCTCCACAACAAATACCCACACAACCTTAAATATGATCCAGTCACTCTGACAGAAGGGGTGAAATAAAAGAGTAAGATACATCCGATATTTTTAATCAGCAAATTGTCATGGTGCTTTTTATGGCTTGCCAAGATACAAGGTTGTCAACTATGCTACGGAACCGCCAAACAGGCTTGGCGGCTACTTAAATGTTTGAGAGCTTTGATTTAACAAAAAGCACACTGTGCCTGACCTTAACATCGGTACAAGAAAAGTTAAACTTAGCTCGGTCTTATGTGTAACTCGGGGACAAAGCAGTCACAAGAAAGTCACTATCATTATGGAGGCTTGTAATTATGCCTGAATCAGTTTTTACACGTAAATGTGTATCAAGCTATAGGGTCCCACAACGTTGTTTCAAAAAATTAAAACTGTTTTCAAACACTTTAGGATGTCTTTAAGAGTCTGTGAGTTGTTTTCTTTTTTTTCTGAGATTCGTGAAGAGCAGCCAAAGCTAAGGCACTTCCATGTGCTGAGCATCAAAGCCCAAGACCTTCCCCTTGTCCCATCCCCCTACTCTTTTGAAGCGCCGGCTCACAACTTCGCGACGGTCCATTTAAGCAGATCACCGGTGAGCACTGCCCTCACATGCGACCCCCTCCTCTGCCCGGCCCAGGTGCTCCCCACCCCACCTGGAGGCGCTTCCCCGGGCGGCCGCGGCCCCCTGCTCCGAGAGCGGGCGGGATGCGGCGATGCACGGAACACGCGCGTCCGTGCCGCGCTTGGCAAAATCAAGCATTTTTACTTAAAACTGATTGGGATATCAACAACTCTTGGCGACACGCTCACGCACCGGTTCGCCGGGACCGCCGTCTTGCTGCCAGCGGGGCAGCACCGTGGCTGACTGTCCGCTCCCCGTTGCCGACGGAGCCAGGAGCTCCCGGGGCCGGGGGGACTGCGCTGCTCCTCTCGACGAGAGGGGCGGCAGCAGCATCGCCGCGGCTACACCTCCCCTCGCCCGAGCGCCCACCTCCAGCCCCATCCCATCCCACCCCCCGCCGCTCACCTCCGGGCTCCGCGTCCCGGCGAGGAGGTGGTGGTGGTGGGGCTCTCGACTCCCGCAAAACTCCAGCCCCCGCTCCCTCCCTCCCTCCCTCCCACCCGCTCTCAGCGCTGCGAGTCCGCGGAGCGCCCCAGCCGCCGCTTTGTACCCGGCGGCGGCCGCACTGCGGCTGCGCGCTGCCCAAAACCAACGCGGCGCCTCCGGCCCGCGCCCGCCCCGCCGGGGCCGCCCCGGCACGGAACGGCACGGCACCCCCGGCGATGCTGCCCGGCCGCTGGCGTGCCCCATCCGCCCCTGCTGCCCGCCCCGGCACGGCACGGCACCCCCGGCGATGCTGCCCGGCCGCTGGCGTGCCCCATCCGCCCCTGCTTCCCGCCCCGGCACGGGGGAGGCTTTGGGCAGGTTCGGTGGGTGCGCGGCGTGGCGGGGGCGGCCGTAGCAGTACCTCCGCGGAGCCCCGGGGATGCGCCGGGAGACAGGAGTTTATTTGCCCCCCACTGTAGGAACCTGGGTAGGCGGCTCGCCAGGATGTGGGAGCTCCCTGCCAGGGAGAGTGGGGTTACCGTCGGGGCTGCGCCTGGAAATGCAGCATCCTTGGAAAAACCTGCCTGGGGCTAACCCAAGTGGAGTCCGCACTGTGTACGGGTTGGAGGGACTGGTTCGAAGTCCACAAAAAGAGCGTTGGCCCCGTCAGATCCGACACCTGGGGTCAGATCCGGCACCCGGGGTCAGATCCAATACCCGGGGTCAGATCCGACACCTGGGGTCAGATCCAGTACCTGTCCAACGCTGGTGCACAGCCCAGTGCCAAGGGCTTGGGATTCCCCAGTAGAGGCTGTCATGTGAAATGCTTTTTTCGTGTTGGAGCCTCGGCAGAATGTGCCCTCTGGCTGCACTGGGCTGGATGGGGTCCTCGGCAGGACTTTCAAAAAGCAAAATGGGCATCAGCTCCCTCTGCTCGCTTTTGTGAAACAAAGTTTTTGGTCCTGTGCCTTGATTTTTACTGAGCAGAACAGGCCGTCTCTAAGGCCTTTTCAACAGTGAAAGGATATAGTAGTCCCTGGTTTTATGTGCCTTGAATTTTTTCGCTCAAGGGCTTGAATATTCGGAATGGATTGATGCGTGGTTTCTTTCACTCCTCCCACTCTTATCTCAAGTGCTATCTCCATTGCCCCAGGGCTCCCCGGGCTTCAGGAGCAAATGATTCAGAAGCTTTGTGATGATGCCAGGAAGGGTTTCACAGGACAGTCCCTCAAAAATACAAGTCAGAATACACAGGCCAGGAATAAGCAAGATGCAGGAGACTCAGCAAAGTCAGGAGTGTGACAACACCTGGTTTTCTTTTCCAGCTTTGGATATAGGACCCTGTACAGTGATTATTGTGAGTTACTTAACAGAGCAAAAGGACACAGCTGTGGTGCATCACTCCTTGCTTTTTCTGATTTTCCCTGTAGTGTGCTATCAAATGCTGGCTCCTTTTGATCCTCCTGTCTCATTTCCTTCTTTCTGTATAATTCCTCTGCTTTTCTTCTGCCTTTCTCTGGTTAATTCTCCTGAAGCTCTGCATATTTCCATTTTTTTTTCCAGAGGTGATACCTGAAGTTCACGAATGGAGACCAGCAAAGTTTCTCTCAATGAATATTGATTCCAGAATGGACCAAGGAGGATATTAAGGAAATTTGAAAATCTCTGGTTATTTTTTCCAGTGGACCACACTCAAGTAATGGTAGGCAAAAAAGGTTAGGGTTTTCTTGTTCTATAAAAAGCTAATAGGCTCAGTGACATTTCCTTCTAAATCATTTCCAGTATTTCTTCTGAAATCTCTGAAGCCATTAAAACATTTTGGAGATTAAATCACATCAAGTATTTTTCTAAGTAAAGCTGCTATGATGTTGATGTAAACCACCTCACAAAGCACTGAACTTTTATCAAAAAAAATAAGCTTTTGTACATTTTAATTCAAACCCACATATTTTTAGAAATATTTGAAGTCCAAATTTGCTAACAGGCCCTGCAGCTCTTTAGGATGCTAATAGTTATTAATCCTGACTGCTAGCTTCCCATCCAGAGGCTACTTTTTTATGGCTGAATTACCAACTCTAGAAAAAAAGGGGGTACAGATGAAAGAAGTAATCAAGATAACAGTGAGCACCGCTCACCATTTTTTATATTAACATCCAAAAAGAAAGTGTATTCAGACTAGAAAACAACTCCTTACCATCTGCTTATTCATCCAAATAGCTGGGTCAGACCATCTTGTACCAGAAACTGTACAAACAGAATGAAAGCTCTCAGACTATGGCAGTGAACAGAGCAAGCAGATAGGACTCTTTCCACTTCTCCCACTTAATCCTTTCTTTCAAGAGCTGCCAGCTCTTGACAGTTGAAACAAGTGAAATTAAATAAAGAAGTCAATTGTTGCATTACCTATGTAAGAGTGACGGGAGAAGACTTTCAGTGTGCTCACGTGGTCATGGATGGGGCTCTTTCCTTTGATGTTGCAATTAAAACCAGCAGCTCTTGGTTCACCCTTCAGCTCCTTGGCGTTTGTCTGGCCCTGCAGAGAGCTTGCAGTGTGCGCTAGCTGGGAGCCTGGGGATCAGCAAATGGGGCAGAGGGGTACCTAAGGGAGCTCAGAGTGCGTAGGGCCAGTAAGCACCTGCCAGCCTGCACATCTGCCCTGCACATGCGTATGGAGAGGGCTGGGAGAGGGGACATGGACCCTGCCCTGTAGAGCACCGAAGAGAGAAATTTGTCTGGTCAAAATGAACGCAGCCAAAGCCTCAGGTGGAAAGAGGGGTGAAGATGTCAGTGTGTTGCTGCCCTTTCACAGGTGTGAGCCATGAGGAGCAGGTCGCTCCTCCCCAGCTGGCATGGGCACTGGCCTTGTCACTGTCGGAGATGCCTGTGCAGCTCCCACCACCCACCTGGGGCTGTGGGAGTGAGTGTTTGCCTTGCTCAGCCTGAGCAGCAGCAAGAGACACTGAGCTGGGAATAGGTGCTTTTGCAGGGCTTTTCTAGCTCCCTGGAGTGTTTTTTATTTGGGATCTGCTCTGACAGGTAGGAAGTCTGGACTATTAAACATTTAGGAAAAAAGCCCCTACCACCCAAAAAAAGCCTAAACCCACCTATTTCCTTCAAAAATCCTGATGCCCCACATCTGTGAGTAGGAAATCAAAAGTGGCATGTCTGGAATTAAGTAAAAGTAATACTTTGAAGAGAGAAAGCACATTGTATTTTTCCGTTTTCTGGATCAGGTCCAGGTAAATATTGTGTATGCTTTGACTGAGATTTCAGGTTCCTCACAATACAGATAAAGCCTATGCACACATAGAGCATATGTTAAAAACGAGAAGGACTTAAAAGAAGTCATCCTGCCCTTCTGCAGTGCGTTGAGCAGAGTCTCAGGCAGAGTGAGTTACCGTGGACTCTCAGGTGTCATCCTTTTGGGTTTAAACACTTTCCATGCCTGAAACCTGTTTTGTGTTGGACATCCCGCACAGCTTACTCAGGAGCCTCTGGGTCAGTCGCATCAGTGTCCTCTGTGCTGCAAGTGCACCTGAGTGCAGGTGATCTGGGGGCTAAATTTTAAGGCAGCCTGCCCCTAGCTGTGGCCCATGGCCTGTGTGAAAGTGTGGAAAGGAGGGGGATGAGACATTGCCTCTGCTGCAGTATTTTTTGTGGCAGCTTTTTTTTTGCTTTACTGCCACTGTAGAGGAGCATGAGAAGCCACAGTTATCTTAGATGAGTTGCCTTAGGTTTTCCTCAAACTGCAATGTATGTCTGTGGCTCCCCAGCACCCTAACTCATAAATTGCATGATGTTCCCTTCTCCCAACTTTTTCCGACGTCAGAGAATCACATGCTGTCTGTTCCACAACGCTCACAGCTCCAGGGAAGCCCCTGAAGCCACAGTAAACTTCACCTGATTTGTTGGAGTAGTGGAAACAGCCCTGACCTATAAACAAATCAATCCTATGAAAATTTTATAAAAAGAATAATTCTGATTTTGCCAAACAAAACAAAAAGCTGAAATATTCTTTCCATAGGAAATGGTAATGCTTTCCCATGCTTTATTTTGTCCATTCTGGAAATACCTCTTATCTGGAAAAAAGTGGTTTTTTTTACCCTAAAGGAAGATTTGGCTTGTAGGAAGTGGCATTCACAGCACCTGCCCAAGCATGACCAGAGCACGGTGACCCTCCCACCACTGCCCCCCAATTTGCCCCCACCTCTGTGGTGTGTCACACAGGGAGGGGCTGAGAGGGCAGGGCTGTGCTGCTGTAGTATCCTCCATCCTCGGCTGCACCTCTGCTTTGGAAGGACACTTTGAAGTGCTGATTATCGCCAAGCAGCTGCCAATGCCAAAGCTGGATAGCAGCCTAAGGAATTAAGTAAAACCCTATTTAAAAAATACTGGACCTTTGCTGTCCTGAATATTCTGCACACCGCAGTGAAAAGCAGGGGTGATACCCTGCACTGGTGGGAATGACCCCACACAGTCTGAGAGGCAGAGTAATCCTCTCCATTGCAAGGCTGTAAAAGCCCAGATTTTTCTCTCTTGTGCATCTGCCGTTCTGACTTGCATTTAAGGATGCAGCATTTCAGTAGATGCACATTCCGTCTCTCTGTTCTGCACACAGGACACCAGTGGCAATTCACACTGCATGGCTGGTTTCTGCAGAGCCCCATCTGGAAAGGAGGGAGTTTACACAAACACAAAAGGCAGGGCATTTTTTCTGCCCTGGTTCAGGGCTCACATCAGTGGCAGCAGGGAAAAAATGCCATATGCTTGCCTGAGAGTCCAGAGTAGAATGAAAAAATGCAGCAGTGAATGTGATTTTCCGTCATCAGAGTTTTCAGTGTTGGAGGTTATGTGTTGCTGTGTGCCACATGTTGGCTTGGATCTCACCATTTGGCCTATGGGTATTTGAGGCAGAGCAGTATTCTTGATTTGTGCATGAATGCACAGGAATGCAACTCCAGAAATCATTTACTAGATGAAATGTAGCACTTGCCTTTCCCCTTATCTTTAGAGAAGCAGTGTCAAAATATGTTCCCCAAGGTTTGGCTATTCTAATCCAACAGAGGAAAAAGTTGTTACCAAACTTTTATCCCTGAAATATTTTAAAGGATGCTTGATTTTCCAGAGCTCCCAGACCTTTATTTTTAAGCAGGGCAAAGAGGACACTGCGGTTTAATGTAGTTGTATCATCAGTAAAATGAACTTGTACAACCAAGCTCAGTCTCTGCAAAAGGCCTTACCTGAACTTGATGTCTGTCATGATTCATCTGAGAGATTAATATAATAATTTCCTTAATGGATATGTGCATACAGCAATTGGGGTTTTGAATTACATTGGAGAATCATGCTGAAACCTAAAATTATCACCAAATGTCTATTTGGTCACCTGTGCTGGGAGAGATGAGCAGGTCTGCACGACAGGTCATGAGAGGCAGAGTTGGCTTGAATGAGGATGGATATTCACAGGATACCTGTCTTACATGCCAGGGCAGGGAGAAAATATTTTACAGCATCCCAACAGCAAACTTGAGACCCACAGTAAAAAGCAAAAGCAACAACTGTAGGAAGAAAGCAAGATAGAAAAAACACTGACAAGTTCTTGCTGGAACAAGGAATATTTAAAATCAGCTTGCAAAGTTAGACTCATTTGATGCAATCCTAAATGTGTACATGCTCACCCCAAGGAATTGCAGAATGAGGAAACTTATGACCCCCAGCATTTGTTTTCCTGCTGCACGGGTCATTGGAGGAGTTCCTCCTTCATTTTGCCTCCACAGCAGGATATAGGTAGGTCCTGAGGGATACTTTGAAGGACCCCTACATTTTACATACAAAACATTTGGAGTTTTCTATCTTTGTACACTGCAAATTCTCATATTAAAATGTGCTCTGTGCCAGAATTGGGCCAGCAAGGACTGCTATTCTGCATAGACAGATTTATTTACTGTGTACAAATGATGATTTGATTTCATCAAATTCATTAGACAACTGTCCTCTTAGAATGGAGCTTCTCAATCTTCATTATAGTTTCAAATTCATAAGAGGATTTTAACTTAGAGGCACAGTATCTTTTTTTTTTAAAAAAAATATGATTAAGATATTGAGGGCCTTAACCGTGAAAATGCAGGAAAAAACTTGATGTACTTGGGCATTTTTTTGAGAAGGCATTTTGTTGATCTTATTTTCTTACCTGCTGACTGACTTAACAAATAAAGGCCCATCTGATGGTCATTTAATGATGACTATCAACACTAAAGGCCTCACCTTGGCTAGAGATCAAGCTCAAGAAGGCAACAGGTCTTTTGTTCCTATTTCAAAGACATCAGTGTGAAGCTGCTTTGCAGAGACTGGCGACTGGTTTATCTGTTCTTAAAATGCGTGCCATGCTGATTAATCTGTGTTTTATAGCACTGGTTGTGGGTGTGGATCCTCTCTCATAACTTACAGAGATTTTTCATCCTGGAGCATTCAATACTGGCTGCTTCATCAGCCTAGGTATGACATGCCTGGTGTAATAACACTGTGTTTGTGTTTCAATGAACTCATGACTAGCAGAGTAAGCCTTCAGCCTTCAAATGTACCCACTGACAACACAAGCTGGCACAGTAAGTACAGATTAATCCATTAAACTAAACCATTGCTTTATTTTTGGTAGCCAGGTGGTACATCTGGGACCTGGCAGTGGGACCGAGTATCCTCTCACTTCTTCTGGTGTCCTCTTGTAGCAGGACCCTCCTGGAGGTTCGACCTGGATGGACAACAGGACACCGATACGGTTAAAGTCGAACTCCTCTTTATTTCCAAAAGTTACATTATTTTATCTACTTTGCTGATGATCACATGTCTCACCTAACTACATGATTGCTTACATTATAATGCTCACGCGCCTTAAGCTATTGCTAATTGGTTATCTTGCGCCAGGCTACTGCGCGTTCCTCCCTTGCTTACGGTCTCTCTCGTATTCGGGGGGGGCTTCTCTCTAACTTGTTTACACCTTGCCTTAGTTCCTTGTTCTTGCCCTTCAAGGACGTCTCAAGGACTCTCCTCTAAACTTTAGTCATGCTGTGTTTGCAACATTCAGAGCATTTTGGCCTTTTGGTTGTTTCTGCAAGGCTTGAGTTGTTCAAGGCGTTAAGATAAATGCCATGACCATTTTCGCTCAGGAATTCCTCCACATCCTCTCATTTTCTCAGGTATCCTCTCACTGTCTCAGGCTACCCTGGAACACATGAAGAGTCGCAGTTTTTAATGCATGTTGGGCATTTCTCCTCCCTGGATGAAGGGAATGCACTTTGGTACTTTATTAATGCCGAGCACTGCTGAGGATTCAAAAAAATAAATTAATCCCCAAATGTCTTCTTGAGTTTGGGCAGCAGTGGCATTGAGAAGCTCCCTCAGTGTCCTGTGCTGGCATGTCCCAGCTGTCCTGCATGGTCCCCGCAGTGTGCTCCTGCAGCCTGCGGAGCTGTGAGCCACTCCACCACTTTTGTGGACCCTCCCTTCTGCACTGGACTGTCCTACTCGACAGGTGTGGGTTCACAGTGGTCAGGTAAAGGGATCTTGGGCAGTGGGTGACTTACAACAGTGTCAGGGAGAGCAGGGATGGGAACTGTTTGAAAGAGAACTGCTGAAGTTCATCAGATGATTAAACAAGTTCCAGTTTTGCCTTTGGAAGTACCTTATGTTAAATGCTTTTCCTTACCAGGCTGTGGGAATGATCAGCATTGTAGGAAGACTCCGATAGCCTTTCTAGGAAGATTTGCTCTACCATGGAAACACTGAGTGCTCTCACAGCACAGGTGCCCCAGTGAAGGTGTGTGCCTTGTGAGCAGGATCCCAGTAACTGCAAAAGCACTGGGGGAGTACATTTGGGTGCATCCTCCATCAGTTAGTAATACTGAAAATTATCAGTGAACCAAAGTGGAAATAAGAGGACATACTGCAATGCCCTCTGGTTCCTCAAACTATCATTGTCTATGACTTTATTCCCAAGCCATATAATTCCCATCGGCAGCACCCCTTTTGCACATAGGATGTGGAACTAGTGGTCACTCTTGCCACCCATTACTGCAGGAGATGTGCAGGGCCATGTCACTGCTCCTAAACAGGCTAAATCCTCCCCTGGAAGCAAGAAGCCTAATGTTTATTCTGCCTCCTTCAAAAGAGGGATGTGAAAGCAGGGTGCCTTTTGTTTGTTGCTTTTGCAGTTTCCCAGTTCTTGGTGGAAACTAGCAAAATCCAGGAAGTCAGCATTTAAAAAAAAAAAATCAAAACAAAGTGAAAGAAAACAAAACAAACCCCGCAAAAACAACAGCAAAACAAACAAACAAACAAACAAACAAACAAACAGACAAACAAACCCCACAGTCCACCAAATCCACAAAAACCCCACAAAACCTAAGAATATTTTTATTAAGAAAAAAAAAATGTATTCCTTATTTTACTTATTTATTTATTTAAATATTTTGTGGTTACTTTTTGCCTGACAGCTGCCATTAGTGCACAACAGTCCTCAGTTTGGTGCTGAGTGCCCCACATGGTCTAGAAAGTGAGATGCATTTAGCAATTTACCCTGTCCTTTTAAAGTACTGCTTCCTTTGTTCCCAGCAGTCTATTGGGGTTTTGATCTTTTCCTCTCTGATTGCTTATTAATGGATGGCTTCCTTTCACTCAGCTGCAGCCTTTGTCTTAGGCTGCAGCAGGCCTTGGGGGCAACTGGGTTTTCCTACAACCTGAGCTGAGCAATCCTTTTTACACAGTCCTGTAAGCTCTTTAACCTGCCACAGATGACAAGAGTTTTGCTCTTCCTAATTTAATCGATGGTTGAAGCCTCTTACATAAACCAACCTCTTTGGAATCTTTTAGACACTGTTGATTTAATATGATTCTCCCAATGCTAAAAGCTGACAGTATGAAATGCAGTGAAGATGCTATCCTGCCAGGATGCCAAGAAACCTCCAGCCTCTGAGGCAAGTGCTATCAACTTAATTTGTGTGAAGTTGCTCTCTCTGGCAGCCCCTTCCCTTTCCCTTTCCATTCCCTTTCGCCCACTGGGAAAAGTGCCACCTCCAAGGTTTAGATTTGAGCCTGGGATTTTATGCCTTAACTCAAAAAGTAACACACTCCTTTGGGAGCATTTCAAGCCTTTCTTTGATACCTGAGAAGGGACTGTTCATCTCTCTAAAAGCCAACCTGTGAATAGAAGAAAGGATAGGGTTTTGTGCATACTTTCTTTCTTCACTATGTATTAAGTCCAGAAACACTTGTTTGCTTGAGGTTCTTAAGGTTTTGAGATAGCTTTCTGACACTTTCAAATTCTAGATGTATCAGCAATGCTAAGCTTGCATTTGTTTGTTTGTTTGTTTGTTTGTTTCCACTGACCTCTTCTTGGAGAAAAGAAATTTTCACCAATGTTCACATTTGGTAAAGTTAGAAATGTGTGATAGGAAGTCTTCCTTCCAGTTGTTTTACAGGTGTTTATTAAATGCACAAGATACAGTCCTCTTGCCATCCAGCTGAAACACCTTGTCCCTTCAATTATTTGATTTTCTTTTGTAATTTGTATTCTCCTAGTAGTTGCATGTTTAGAAATATTCCATGAATAGAGGCTGATAGTGAAAAACCTTATTCCTGTAAAAAGGCATAGTTCTAAAATCATAAAGAAAAAGGATGTGCAATGATTTAAGTAGCTTTTACATTCATTAAGGGAATATTTTAAAAAATGTAAAATTCAACTTTGTATTCCTTTTTCTAAGGAGGAAATTTTGTTTTGATGGATACAAAGCACCAAATTACTTAGAACAGAAAAGCAGAACAAAATGTTACAACTTTCAAGGCTTTCTAAATTATTCCTATAAAAGTTACTATTGAGCATCTTCAGAGGTTTATTTTGCTTGGTTTGATCAGCTAAACACTCAGCTTGATCTGACCAATATTGACTAACAACACTGTTTGCAAAATACTTCAAGATTAGATTTTTAATTCTTGAACACTTGCAAAACAGTCTGGTTTTGAATGAAAATGGACAATTTAAACCAGTAAGAGCGTAGAGTCAGAAACATATTCAATTCACTATGTGAAGTGCTCAATGAATGCCAGAATTTACTGTAACTTTCCAAAACAGAAACTGAGTTCTATTGTGAGGGCTCATTGTCTTTATTCATGTAATCAAAAAGGACTTTTTCCACTGGGGCCCCTTCTCCTTTCAGTGCACTGATTAGACTGGAGTATTACCCATCCTGAGATGACTTGTTCAAGCCCTGTTGGTTATTTTTTAGTCACTTTGTTTAACCAGTTTAAAAGATGGTTAAAACATAGTCAGCCAAGCGACTCCCCAAATTACCCCACTCCTAAATTCAGCACTAATGGCAACACCCTGTGAACACTCATTGTATGTGTTCCTCTCTACCAGCAAGCATCAGCACTGTAGTGCAGTAAACCTCAGTAAAACATTATTATTTTGTGTGGCATTTTCGTAACAAGCATTGCTTTGAGAGAATGAAACGCCTAAAGGAGTCCTAGCTGCCTCTGTATCGGGCTGTCTGTTAAGCTTTAATTGCCCTTCCTGAAATATTTGAGACAATGGTACTTCAAACAGACAAAAAGAAAAACAACAACAAAACCAAGAGTTTAAATGTTTGCTTTCGTTTTTCCAAGCCTTCACAATTGGTGGGAAACCTAATGAGGAAGCATTCAGCTTCCCAGGAGAAGTCGTGTAACCCAGACCTGCCAGTGACAACACTGCTTTTCTCTGTACCCAGCACAAGTGTGGCTACCTCTACTCAGGGTCGTGCCTGTTCAGTCCATCACCTCCTGACGTCCTGGTTTCTTTCATGCAGCATGAAAGGTGTGCTCCCTTTATAGATGCTGTTCTGCAAACCAGGAAATCCAGCATTACGGCTGCCCATGTAGGATTCGTAGTGCTGACCAAAAGCAGCTTCCTTGACTGTTCAAATGTTTTCAAAACATGCTGACATTTCATACTTCTGGGCATTATTGCTGGCCTTCTCGTAGGTGGCATGGACTTCTTACATCTGCCAGATGTGCAAGTGTGTGCTGACACCTGGTCTGGGTCAGGTGTGCTCTCCTGTGGCAGTGGGGCTGTGCACAGACCCGAGGCTGTGGTCACCATCTTGTCACCTGTGTGCTGCCCCAGGACAGGGCATGGCTGATGTGGTCAACAGAGAGATGCTTGTGCTGAGCTAGAGGATTCCTGTGCCAAAACCAGCACCATGCCCCTCAAAGCTGGTGCTTGCTGGTG
The DNA here is from genome assembly GCA_036785705.1 of Acanthornis magna. Lineage (NCBI taxonomy): Eukaryota > Metazoa > Chordata > Aves > Passeriformes > Acanthizidae > Acanthornis > Acanthornis magna. The sequence continues at coordinate 2,742,492 of JAWUZG010000121.1, forward strand.
GTCAATGCAAGGAGTCAGTGAGCTCTGGTGAATTCCCAGCTGAGTGGTGGGAATGGTCTGGAATGGTGTAGTGCTCACCTGCTGGTTCCCCTTTGACGGCCTCAGTAGTTTTGCCCGGGATCTATGTAGTTTGGGCACACAAAACTCTCCCTAGTCTTGGGTCACCCAGAAGCTGAATTCAGGAATCGGGCATGTTTCTGCTCTACAGACGAGAGGAAGAAAGGAGGGCTCTGCTGTCACTGAGCTTCCCACTGACATTTTACACTGAATGAGAAAGAGAAGTTGGGAACCAATGTGTTGCATGTAATCCCTGCAACAGGCACAGTTTATCCTAAGGACAGACCAACACATCCTCTGCCCAGATCCTTGTACTTTTTGCTGAATGATGCTTCTACAAGAAAATGTTGTTCCTACTGAAATTTTCTTTCCAGCTGCCTTCTATTGAGATACAAGCTGCAACACAAAGGCACTTTTAAACATGCTGTGTAACAGTCGCTTTATTGCAAAATTAATATCATAAGATAGAAAATGTATGTTTCACATAGTTCAGCTCTTGAATGAAATGTACAAGCCATGTTCCATTTGTAGAAGGGACAATACGAAATACAAACTGAGGGCAAGACTGGCCATCTGATTGTGGGGTGGTCAGCTTGTAAAATGGGAGTGAAGAGTCCAACAGTATTCCTATTATCCTGAGTATTATTTCAATTCGAGGAACCACTTCCTAACTTTTACCTAGTATACTGAACACCTGTAAGGAGTTTTGTTTACCTGAGATTTCTGTTAGTTAGGCTGTAAAGGATAAGTATCTTGTACACAATGAGGTTGGATTGTGGGGTTGACAGAATTCTGACTTTTCTCCTCAACTGGCAGTTAACAACAATAGATAAGGGGCTTGGTTCTGACAGGCAGAGATCTCATAGCTTCAAAACTTTGGGAAATTAGTAATCTTTTCAATCTAGAACTGTTTCAAAGCAACTTGAATATAGAGAAGCCACTGTGACATAGAGGCATCTTTTGCTTTGAGCTTTTTATGCTGGTTTTTTTTTTTTTTTTGGCTTGTGTATTTTGGATGTGCTCACTTAAAAATCAGAGAGTACTTACTCCTGTTTATTTCATTAAACAATACTATGAATGAGGAGGGAAATTATTTTCTTACACTCCAAGTGCTGTGTAACTACAGGGTTTATTTCACCTATTTCCACATCTCATCTTGTTTGATTATCTGTGTGAATCTTCCACAAAGCACATTCAAAATACAATACAAATGCCAATGAAATGCTTGGAATATTCTTATCATCAAATAACAAGGCTGCAGGTGACTGTAAAAAGTAAAAATGTTTTCACTAAAAGCAACAATCTCCCTTACACTTTCGGAGCAAAGAGGCCTTGCCTTTAGAAACATATGGCATCAACTCTGAGAAAGTTCACTGTAATTTTCTAAAATGAAGTGTAAACAAAAAAATTATACAATTTCCTTGAATTTTGCCATTAAATTCTGTGCTTGGGCAAATGGAATTGGCTACTTTAATCAGCATCAAAGTATAATTTCCAAAACATTGAAGAGATGCAGGGGAGGCAGTAATATTGAGGACACTTCCATGGATCTTTGTTTCAAAATACAAACATTATGTGGTAAGTATAGTCACAATAAAAATTGTAGCTCTTCCACTGCCTCACTAAAGGAGTTCCAAAAGTCCTAATGAGTTCCGAAAGTCCTAAATGAGTTCCAAAGTCCTAATCTCTCCTCTCTCTCAGCATCGTCATCTGCAAAAGTGTAATAACATTTCCATACTTCAGAGAAGTGCTGTAAAGATTATTTAGTAAAATGTTTGCTTAAGACTCAAAAAATACTAAGCACTAGGTATTATAAATTATGTGCTAATTTCTCTTAAGCTGCAGTAAAGCCTGAGTCAAGTGATTTGCAGGAAATCCCCATTGTGAGCTTCTGTAGTTAATTTTGGATAGGTTTATCTACATAAGAGCTTTATATAATAAAGAATCACTCATCACTTAGCATCTTCTTTTTAAACTATTACTTGTTAGTTCTGCTAAATATGTCATGGATTACTAACTGCATGTCAAATCGCTATACTGCATGTCCCTATGCTGTATTGCAAAATTTAGAAGATCTATAAGAACTATTTATTACTACTTCTTGATTTTCACGTTTTGGTTGAGACAACTTGTACAGAACTCCCTGCGGTTAAGGACCATGACAGGGAATCTGTTCAGAAACTGACTAAGGAAATTATTCTTTCCTAAAGCACCAGCTCAGCAAACACTGAGCAGGTGACCATGTCCCTCCTCATTAAAACAATATTTAAGCATGTGATTAACTTGCAGAATGTGCTTCATTACCAAAAGCACATGGATAAATGCTGCCTTGGAAAAGGACCATAAACACATATAATTTGTCATTATTCCTTAGACATGTTATTTGGATTCACCTCAACCAAACCACACAAAGTTTCATGTCTGTTACCTAGTCATGACTGACTTCATGCCACTGACCACTCTAAGGTCCACTCCTCTGCATGAGGTGATCATTGTACAATATATACAAAAGTATCTAAAAAGCATCCCCTTCCTTTCCAAGCCCTTATGATATGTGCTTGATTATCCCCTAGTTTTCATTCAGTGAACTTGTGTAAATGCTTTTTTGCACGCTGTCCTGAAAGTGCACGTGCTGTCCTGTGAGAGATTTCAGATTTCATAGATGCAGAGTAAATACTCCATCGCTTCTGTCTTGCAGCATGAAGCTCTTCCTTGGCCAAAGCAGCTAGTTCCTAGGTGCTTTGGGAAGAAGTCTGGGCATCGTATTTCCTAAAACTGTGGTTACGGAAAGATTCCCTGCAATGAAACGGATTCATAAATAAAGTTCACAAATGAAAAACAATCAAAGAAATACCTGCCTTGTGAAAAGGAGCATCTGACAAATCATCAGCTGAAACATGCTATGTGTTGGCAGGTCAGAGTTGCCATTCCTTCTCCTCCCACCGCACACTGGGCACAGTGGCTTCGTGAAGAAGCATATATTCATAAGCAAAGAACATTAGACTCTTTTATCTCAGTCATGTGACTAAAAAGCATTATGTTTTCTATAGTGAAAGGATGACTCAGTTCATGCTGCCTGACACCACATGGTGCCATACTTGTTCTCTCTCCGTCTTGGCTTCAAATGTTGAAGAAATCTCAAGATGTTTCCAGTAACTTTGTTAGAGTTAGGGGGAAGTCTTATCTAACAATGCATTAAAATTACATAAATCCTCTACCCCTGGAATGCGGAGCTTGAGAAACACAGCTTACACTACAATCAGCTCTCCAGTGGAAGTCAGCAGATTTCTTTAATCAGGAATGGAGTTGGCAGTGTTTATTCTGGCTTGGTTTTAGCTGCCAGTAAAACTCCCTTTCTACCTAGTAAAAAATGGCATATTTTTGTATAGCCACAACAGATAATCCTGCCCTAACTGTACCTTGTGCTGTGGACTTTCACTACAGGTTTGTACAGCTCTGGGATCTTCCTCTCAATCATGGGCCTAAGGCTCTCCTTCAGTTTCGCGTAGTTCCTTTTGAGCTCCTGATGATATTCCCGCTGGTCAGCAGTAATAAGGTGCTTGTTTTTCTCCACTGCTTCACCACACCTAGGCAAAAGAAAAGAAAAAAAGACATGATATACATAATCTACTTCTGTTAAACTCACTCACTTTTGTGTTAGGTAATTTGCACGGACTAGACTCCAGTTCCTTTGGTCTAGGCATTCCTCTGGTAACTTGTCAAGACTAAAGTGATAATGAACTAATAAGAAAGTTCTGTCTTTTCCAAATACATAAACTGAGATGATATTTTTTAGGTATTAGGAAAGCATGAGTGAACTAATAAAAAACAATTTAATGACTGCAGAATACCAAGCTAGCTGCCTACTTACTGAATAAACAGATACATTTGCAATAGCAGAAATTAGAAGCTGTATCTTCTGCAAAAGACTAATTTTTATTTAACTCAAACTTATCCTTCAGCAAGGAGGATACTTTGGACTAAGGAAATGAGTATCTTTGTATGTGAATATGCTTGCTGAGATTTACAAACGTATCTAAAGGAAAGGATATGTGTCTGCCACTACCACTGTGTCTGCTTGACAGACAAGGTTTTCTTATGAAAAGCTTTCTACATAAGAATGTCGTTTTATTAAAAATTAAATCAAGGCAACAGTGTGAAATGTTTGACTTCTATAAAATGTCAAAAGATAAAATGAATGGAATATCTTAATTTATGCATTATTAGTTTAAAATGTTAAAATTTCTTGCCTTTGAGATGCAATGCATATCTAGGCATTCACATTGAAGCAGAGATAACAAGTCTGGTCCAAGTGTCTAAAGCATCACGTGCCAGGACTTATGATGCTAACTTGCATAGCTAATTACTCAGTTATATTATCGTTGCTTTATTGCTAATATTGAATGCATTGGTGAAATTCAACATTTCAGTTTTGTTTTGCTCACCTCATTATAAACTCTTTGAAGCACAACCTCAGCTTGTTGTGATGTCGGTAAAATTTGGGGTCTGGTGGAATTTCAGCCAGGAACACTTGCGCTACCTCTAGTGGTCCCTTATAGAAATAACACAGGAAAATGTCGAAATGTCAAATATACACTGCTTAGACTGAAAACAGACCACACGTTTGTTTAAAGCTGTTTGTTGTTTCATGAGTGGAATTATGAAAGAAAATAAAATCATCCACAGTTACCATAACAGGATGGTTTTTATTTCACTTTCCCCGCGATATTTTCTTTGGCAAACAGAAGTTTTGCCCATCATATCTTATCCTCTCCTGATGTTATTCCTCCTCCAGTCCCATAACAAAGGGAACAAATTCTTCTCAGCAGAGAGGAGCTGGGACAACTCTAGTGACAAGCCTGGTTATATTAGAGAAACACAGCTCCTGTGTGTGGTATTACGAGACCTTTAGGCAATAAGTCCACTGCCGAAAAAGATCATTCTTTCCAAAGATTACAACAACACGTTATTTCAGACTAGATGCTTTGGTTGATGAAGAATCTGGAGAAACTGAGAATATTTAGGCTTTCAGAAAAAAAACCCCAACAAACTCTTTCTGTGAGTAATTGTGCATAATTAATTTGTGAATTTGTGAGTAATTTATGAATAAATTGTGCGTAATACCAAGTTTTTTCTCAGCTATGCTTTTATCCTTCCATTTTAATTTTTTTAAATTGCCTTGGCCTTATTTTTAGTGTGTATATTTATGTTATACCTATTGCATCTCAGCTTTCATTTGGGGCACTTAGGTCTTGACTTCATGTATTGACTTAATTTCCATGAAACAGAGTTTGTGGTAGTTCCACAGGAGAATTGTTATTATTATTCCCATTCCTCAAGGATACATCTGGAATGAACAAAATGGCTGAGATGGCTAGCATGTTAGAAATTAAAAACCCTTGGATGCATTCACAAGGCTTCTGTGAGTTTCTGCACCTACAACCAGGACAGCGCTTCCCAGGAGCACTTTCACCAAAAGCATAGCTAATGAACAGTATACAGTGACTAAATATCAAGGGATGATGTTTAAATGCACATTGTGACTACATATGTCTGACCAGATGTACTTCTTCCAGTGCAAGAAATAGGAGAAAAAAGAATGCACAATGATAAAAGTATGCAGAAGCTCTTCACCTGGCTTATTTGGATTCCTTACCTGATTTACAGTGGCTCCAACTGAACCCTGCAAAACCATCTGGAGCATTTTGGCATCTGGTGGTTCTTGGTTGGTGGCTGCAGTTAGTTCCTGTGTTTTTTTACGCATATCTTCAATAGCTACTTCAATGGGGGTTAAAATAAACTAAGGGAAATGGAAGGAAAGATGGTTCATTACCTGAATTATGCATGCAGCTGACCTGCTCTAAATCTGACAATATCACTATCATTCTCCTGTTTCAAAAGCTGTAGTTGTGGAACCCAGGAAGACTGTTTAATCTGTCATCTTGGTAGATGCTGTGTCTAATCCAAAGCTCTTAGATATCTTATCATTTGCCAGAATAGGGTGTGAATCAGACCTCCTGTTTGCATAAATTCATTATTATTCCAAGTTACTGACTTCATGCCTGAAATGGTGTTGCACTTTCTATAGTATGAAGCTTCCCTGTCTCTTAACCAGCCCTGAGCCCAGTCTAGTTCTCTGACTGTACTCCTAGCTACTTCTAATATATCAGTTAGAAGTACAGCTGCAAACAGAGCTCCACACGTCCTCCTACACAGCATTAAAGCTAACAGGCCAAAAGAAGAATGTACACTAGCTATCCTCTCTTCTTCATAGTGAACCTCTATCTTGCTCCATCTGTCCCTTTTATGATACTCCTGTTTACAAGAGCAACATCTGAGAAATTCAGCATTCTTTTTTTTCTGCCAAGCATAAATTGGGAAATCTCCCCACCCAGAGGCTCCTTCAGTCATTGAGAAATTAGAGCTGTCTTCAAAACCCAATTACCTCTTCCCTTTGGATGACATTGATCCTAGTTTTGATGTAGGGGAAAGCATGCATTGTGGTTAGGATGGTGTTCCTCTTATATTGCTCACTAAGCTCTCCTCTGGGGCGCCCATCCATGGTGAAAGGCGTAGTGTACATGAACCGACAGATGTTGAAGTTCTTTTCAAAGTAGGTGACTCTGTCCTTCCTCTCATACTCATCAAAATATGGCTCCACAAAAGTGATTTGTATGTATGCCTAAGAAAAGAGGGAAGAACCATTACAATACTTTACAACCGAGGGAATGTAGTAGGAGTGGCACATGTGAAGTATCCCATAGCTCATATTGGCTAAGGATGGTCTGGAAGAGCACAGAGCTGAAGATCCTTCAGGGATCCTCTTCTTATTCAGACTTAACAAAACTTGCATCTAGGAGGGTGCAGCTTAACCCTGGGGATGAGAACCAGAGCAGGGACCAGAACCTCTAATTTCCATACTCTGTGACAAGCTACCAAGCTAAGCCTGTCACAGAGGCTTTCATACCCCTGGGCACAGAGATACCAAGTTGTTGGGGTTTTTTGGGTTTCTTTTTAGTGCCTTAATGTTTGAGCATGAAAGTTGCAAGGAGGACCCCCTCTCCTCCTTTCTCTTGTGTGACAAAACACTCAACCCTCTCAGTAGTTCTTTGCCTACCTTATTGGGATCCAGCTTTCTTCTGTCTACAGGAGCGGAGTCCTTAATCACTTCCACAGCATCCTCTCCAAAACACTGGCCATAAAATCCCTGGAAAGGAAACAGAATTATCCCAAAATGGTTTTAGTGAATGTTAATGCAATGCTAATCCAATTCTAGGAGACAGGAGTGACAACCATGACAATTTCTGGGCTTTGTACAGTCAGTGTACTGCTCCACAAACCACAACTGGCCAGGGTAAGGCATCTTCTGACAAATATCACTGTGAGTTGCTCAGTCACAGAACTTGAGGTAGAACAATCAGAAGGGAACATAGCAATTCTACACAAAAAAGCTGAAAAGATACAAAGCAAATATCTGGCATGCTCAAAATCATTCAATGTATTACAGGCCTGCTTGTAAGAGACATGGCCTCACGACAATGGACCACTTAGACCATTACACATTAAAAGGGCTGCTGGGGCAAGGGTATGCACAAAGAAAATAATCTGTGGTACAAATAAATTTTTTACTGATTTTTTTCAATATAGCAATAATACTATTAGGACTGTGTGGGTTCATTAAAAAGTATAACATAACATTTGAGATCATGTTAACATAATGTTTTTCCTTACCTCTAATCGGTGAGAAATCTCAGGGAGCTTTGTAATTGCAGGCTCCTTATAAACAAATTCCTGTTCATCCAAGTCCCCAAATTTGGATCCATAGAAACCAACACGGAAGTAAGTTCCAAACATTCGTTTTTGGCCCTAGTTGATAAAAAGAAAGAGGAAATTTACAATTGCTTTATGTGGACATTGCAGTATTTGGATGGCTTTTCTTCCCCCAAGTGATGTATAAGAAAACTCAAAACTCAATTCTCCCATTTCAAAGCCACCTCTATATATCATCAGTGCTGATGGATTAGAAGCACATGAAATAAAGCATACAAACTAAGGGGACATTTGACTGAAATCTAACTTAAAATTTAAGCTGATCATGAAGGGGATTTCACAAAACAAAGTGCCTCCCTGAAACTGGGCAGGAGAGAGAAAATACAGTGTAATGTTCATGAGCTGTGATAAGGACAGGGAGTGATCACAAATTGTTTACCATCATGGGCAAAACACACTTGACTTGGGGAAACTAATTGAATTTATTACCAATCAAACTCAGAACAGGATAACAAGAAGTAAAGCAAATTTTTAAAACACCTTTTGCCCACCCCATTCTCCTTCTTAGGCTTTGCCTCTTCCCTCCCAGTGGCACAGGGAGAAGGGAAGTGGGGGATATGGTCAGTTCATCATGTTTCTCCCACTGCTCAGGGAGTCTTTCCCCTGCTCTAGCCTGTGGCTCCTCCCTGCTCCAGTGTGAGCTTCCCACAGGGTCACAGCCTTCTTTAGGCATCCACCTGCTCTGATGTGGGGTTCTGCATGGACTGCAGGTGGATCTCTGCACCTGCATTGTCCTCCGTGGGCTGCAGGGACACAGCTGTCTCATCATGGTCTTCACCAGGGGCTGCAGGGGAATCTCTGCTCTGGCACCTGTAGCATTTCCTCCCCCTTTTTTTCCACTGACCCTGGTGTCTGCAGAACTGACATATTTTCACTCTTCTCTTCTCTTCTCTTCTCTTCTCTTCTCTTCTCTTCTCTTCTCTTCTCTTCTCTTCTCTTCTCTTCTCTTCTCTTCTCTTCTCTTCTCTTCTCTTCTCTTCTCTTCTCTTCTCTTCTCTTCTCTTCTCCTCTCCTCTCCTCTCCTCTCCTCTCCTCTCCTCTCCTCTCCTCTCCTCTCCTCTCCTCTTCTCTTCTCTTCTCTTCTTTCTCTTCTCTTCTCACAATTACATCTGGCCAATAACTTTTTCCTGCTTCTTAAATACATTACCCCAGAGATGTACGACTGTCACTGATGGGCTCAGCCTTGGCCAGCCTTGGCCAGCAGCTGGCATTGGCTCTGTTGGACGTGGATGAAGTTTCTAGCAGCTTCTCATAGACATCACCCCTGTAACTGTCCCCCTCCACTACCAAAACCTGGCCACACAAACCCAATAGACACATGGACACTTTTATTAACCCCAGTCTTAAACCAATAGGGTGACCTGGCAATGTGTCTTGCTAGCAGTGCCTTGCCTCACAAGTACCTTATTAATAATGCTGTCAAAGGCCTTCTGTAGCTTGCTGTGTGTCAAGGTAAGCTTCCTGAAATCTCGATGTGCTTCCAGTATGGGGATGACGATTTTGTATACCTCATTCACAGTTTCATACAAACCTCCCTTTGAACATAAAGAAAAAAAAGAAAAAAAAGCAAGAAAATAAATGAGTCTTCATGCACTCTGAAAAGAAACTAGATCTCCATCAATGGCTTGGCTGAGAAGGGGATTTACGGGACTCATCTGTTAATCTGCTATGTTGCCTGTTTTGGCTTTCTAAATCTAGTAATAGTAAATGGGGAGTTCTGAACAGCAAACAATGAACTGGATGTAATTTGGATCTCTGATCTGTTGGGCTCTCAAGCCCAAATTCCTGTGCAAAGCTTTGGTTTCTGCTTCAGGGCTAGAAGAACTAGAAATGCGGGTTAGCAGCAGGAAATGGATTTGTTTATCATGTATGGTTCAGGGCAACCTGAGCTGTGTCTGGACAAAAGGAACCCAGTTTAGAGATTCTAAATCATGACTCCTTATGTAGTAAGTGTAGATTATGAGGCTGGTGGTTGTATGCTGTGTAAAGTATAGGAGTAAGTCTCACATGCTTCCTAAAATACATACTTTAAGCAAGGTCCTTTTCTTAAATGTACGATCCCATGAGAACACCAGCTGAAAGGTGTGGTTCCTGCCTGAGACTACCACTGTGTTGATGCTGCCTCTGGTCTGCACAGTAGAGGTTGATATGTATCTCAGCTAGGCTGAAAAAACCTAGGTTAATGAGACTGAGGCAGTACTTGGACAGCCAAAAATGTGTCCTCTTGTTATTTGGAGTGTGGCAGATCCGTGGTGCCTGGTTTAGCAGTACTACACAGTTTCCTTGTGTGCAGGAAAAGAAGCTGTGGATCTGGCTCAGATAGTCCACAATCCATGCCCTCCTGGTGATATTAATCCTCACTCACCGTGCTGAAGAGCTCTGCAGCTTGTTCCAGCAGCCCTACCAGTCCACTTTCTGAGAAATACCTCCCAGAACATATACCATCTTCATCTGGAGACAAAACATCATCTGAAACAGCAGATTCCTCCAGCACATTGGATGAAATGTTCTAAAATACATCAGAACACAGAAATCAAAAACCTAAATCAACAGTACATCATAAAGATTGAGGAAGAAATGGTTTCAACATATTTACATGATAGGAAGAAGAATGAGATTATTCAGGTGCAACCAGGGGACACATTCTTTTTAGAAGTGAAAGTAACATCATAAATCTCCATAGATGGCAGATCAGGAGTTCTGCTGCAAGAATCATGACTTTTATTTCTAGCTTCAGGTTTAAAATGTACATCTGAGACTGTCTCTTCTCTGCTGGCTGGATTTCCATGGAGCTGCAGTGAGCTCAATCCCCAAAACTACTGGAGTCATAAACAATGTAATGTGCCCTTCCTGCTGCTGGCATTTGGGGGTGGGAAATTCCAAACTGCACTCCAGATTTTCTGCCACCTGCTTGAATAAACTGAACTTTCAAGTTTTTATTTGACTTTTGCAAGCAGAGGAGAAGTAGGACACAGACAATATTGCTCTAAAAACCACAGTAATTGATTACTTCTCCTTGTTTCATCCTCTGCCATGTTACACTTTAATTGTGCAGAATTTACTCAGTTTCTTTTTATATGGATCTCATTGTGTATCTAAATAAAACTAGATAAAGTCACTCTTTTGAGATTCTAGACCATGAAATAATATGTCTACAGTTCTTCAGGATTCCTTTAAATAAATGACACTGGGTGGCATCAACCTCAACAATTTTATAATATATAGAAACACATGCAAAATAGCAGCAAAATATGTGTACATACAGTATAGGACTGGCATATGTAACTTTCAACAGCAGCAGAAAGGCTAAGCTTCGATTCTCTATTAATTAAAAGGAGTTAAATTAGTGTCATAGTGTCTCACTTCAGCAGAAACTGGCAATGACAATCTGTCTGAGTGCAGGATGGATGCCAGCTGGCTAGCTAGCTGAGTCCTTAAAGGCATCTTTATAAAAGAGCAGAGACACTGAGGGCTGTTACTATTGATCAGATTTCAGATAAAGAATTGGCACCACACACCACTAGCAGCATTGGACTTTCCCCCCTGGGTTTTGTAGATGTATTTATTTCTCCATGGGTGAAATTTACTCCAACCATGCTGCCATCACACTGCCTAGTCTGCACATCGTGTCAGCTTCACTGGAAAGATGAGCACAGCCTCAGAACAGCATTCACAGGAGTTAAGAATACATTTGAATTTTGGCCAGTGGGAAAACTACAGCACATTTAGCAGACCTATGCCACTTATTACCGACCAGACTCATCGAAAAGAGTGACTTCAACCAAACTCAGGTCCACTGGCACATACCTGCAGAAACTTACAGGCCATGCAGCTAAATTTCTGGTTTTCCTTTTCTGTAACAGTAGGCATTAAGGGCTGTTTTCACGGGACTCTGGTGGATTTTTTTTTTCTTTCCTTTTGTAGCAAAGAGGACGGAGTCCAGAGAAGTAATTTACATATGGAAGTAATGAGAAAGTCAAGGACACCAATTACCCCTTCTCCACCTTTAATCCTCTAATAAGTAATGTCAGGAATGTATTCCCATGTTTTACAGTCCATGCACTCTAGTAGGAGAGAGCCTGCATGACATACTCCTGGGGCTTGCGTGATCTTTTGATCAAGATGGACATGCCTCACCAAAATTTAGCCTTGATCTACCTTTACATATTGAAGAATTATGCATATCCCTTGTATAACAAAGGCGATACATAAATCGCCATGTATTTTATCAGCAATAATTTTGAATTTCACAAGCCTAATTTTCATTAAGGAAAAGAAATACTTTTGTAAACTCAAAAACCCCTGTGATCCCCAGCCCTTATCACCATGTTAAGTATGGCCAGGGTAGACTGGGACCTATATCCCAAAACAGCCCTGGCAAATTGGGCTACTGCTGACTGATTAGCCCTGCGCCTCAGCAGGTAAACACACACACTGAGTACTTGTCTGTGTTAATATAAAATGGCTTTAAAGTCGGCCCCTATGCACTTCATACTCTCACTAATACTGCTTTACTGCTTGTAAAGGGGATTTAGTGTAAACATCAATTAAGCTCAAAGGGAATTTCACTGAAAGTGACCCTATTCTGATTTCGAGGGATAGTTTTGATTGCAGAAAGGGAAGCATTTTGTCTGGTACAATATAAGGAAAAGGGTTGCTCTACTGACAGTCAGTTTTCTGGATGCTAACTGCAGACTCACTGCAGAAGATCAAAATCAGAACTGATTTGATCCTTTGCTGACTCATTTTACTCATCTGTAAAAAGGAGATAATACTTCCACTCATCCAGAATAATATTTTTATTCACATTATTATCACCCTCAATTCCACAACTAAATGCATATCACCAATATTATTTGGTCTCATATCTGAGCCAAATGAAGAAGTGATCACAGAAAGAGTCAGTCAGTGAGGCAAAGCCAAGCCAGTCTGCATAGTGTTTCCCTCTTTTAACAAGGTCAACTGAATAAGATCTTCACAGGTGCTTCGAAACATAAACCTGTCTGTAAAGAATGGGAAACATTTTCTTTAAAGCCTCAGTAAAAATGAAAAGGGTTATTATAGTTAATTACTGTTATTGAGTAATCTGAAATTCAAAATTATGCTGTCAGATAAAGAGTTGTGTAATTCAGTTCTTGTCATTAGGGCATTTTATTACCTCTCCCCTGTGGGGCAACTGTTCCTTTGGCAAACATGTATTTATACAAGCATTTTGATGAGAGAGATTGATTTGCTGCTTTTAAACTCCAAAGTTTTTGCTTGCCTAATGCCTTGTAGAATAGACTTCAATTCTTTAAAAAAATGAAAACATATCCATTCATAGCAATTTGCATAATCTAGGAGCAATGGAGGGAGGAATTGCATTAGGGTCAAGTGTGAGCTTACAAGCACTCAAGGCAGCCTGGGAGCAGGATGACATTGGGAAGGGAATGCAGATTTCACTTATATCTAAATGATGATAGTATCTAACAAGTAGGGAGAAAAGAAGTAAATAGGATTAATGCATGGAAGTTAGAAGTTTGAAGGCATACAAAACTGAAAATGAATGCAAAATGGCAGAAGTATAAATCCATGGCCAGAAATTTAGCCATTGAAAAGGGTATATACAGCTAGCTTGATATTAAAGAAAATCAAGAATAAGCACTTTCCATCACCTAATTACCATCACCATAACCTGAGGTAGAATGGCAGATACTAATGCTCAACAAACTAAAGTCAATGTAAAATGCCAAGTGGTTCAATCATGTTCGCATTTACTATTTTGAAGGGAAAAATCCCCAGGTGATATGGTTATATCAAGGGATGATAAATGCACCAAGTATTAGTGTGAGTTATTTCAAACTCACTTTGACAATAAAATGTGCTCCTCAGCAGTTGAAAAGAGCTAAGCAAAAGGGTATTCAAGCAGTGAATACAGAGTTGCCACATGTTTTAGAAAACTAGGGAAGCTCCAGAAGATGAAATATGCTTTGGTGATCACATACTTTTTTAAAAGTGTACAAGATGAGCAGAGAGTTGTAGGTTTATCAGACTACACTGGGACAAAGTGGTGGAAATATTGATATAAATTACTAAAGAAAACCTTAAAGGTATTGTACTTAGCCTGAACCAACACAATCCTATACAAGCCTGATCCTTTCTAAAAAAAAAAAAGGGATTACAATCTAATGAAGGTAATAATGTCTAAACAGTAGATGTCTGTATAACATCTAAGGTGATCCTACAAAATATTCCACTAATTAGTTGAAATTATTTATGATTTACTTTAATCATTGCAGCAAACAATCCACTGGTCTCAGGGAATAATGATAAAAGAGGAATTACCAACACACAGTAATAAATTAAGGGTTTGGCCATTTCTATTTGTAACAATGTGGAGGAAAGAAAAGGTGAAATAATTGAATTTGCAAATGAAGTCAGTTCAGATAAGGGTATCCAAAATTGCATAATCTGATAAATTAAGTATATATATATATATATTTAAACATGTCTAATTTTAACCACAAAAAGTTATGCTTTCCTTTATGTTATGTAGAAGAGTAAGGTGAAAAACAAAACCCAAGAAAACTCTCTGGAAAGGATCAATGTATTACTGTGTAAAGATGTCAACAATGCCAAAAGAACCAGTGGATCTTCAGAGAAATAACCTGAAAGCTACTTCTCACACTGAAAGAACTTACAGGACATTTTTACTTGTCTTGGATATACTGGATTGACTGCAGTGATTGTGTTATTCATCAGTCAAAAGGGTTTGGTTAGTAACTTGAGGGCAGTCAAAGGATTGGAGAACATGACTGAAAGAACTGAGCAGCTCCAATTATCTAGATTATGAGAAAGAAGTTTGAAAGATGCATCTGTCACCTTTGATAAGTAACAGCCCTAGAAAGGGCACGCGATAATAGCAGGGGTTTACTTAACAAATAAGAGATTACAGTTTCAAACTTCTGGAAATAGAAGATAGAGACTGCCATAGTAACTTCCCCACGCTCCATTTGGGCACCTCTGCTTGGCCCAAGAACAAACACACAGAGCAGAACTGCCTCATTCTGTCAAAGCCTTTTACCTGGAAACTGACGCTGCCCACGGGAAGATAGTTCCGATCCTCCAGCATGCTCAGGTACTCTGCCACCAGCGCTGCGGCATGGACCAGGCACATGGCTGCCTCTGTGTAGCACTTCCTCTTGGTGTGCTTCTCTGCCATGTTCTGCAGCCAAGTCAGCCTCAAGTCTGGCGATGTCTGGTATCCTTTTGCAATTCTAACAACACAGGACAGAAGGCAGGTGTGAATGATCACTTCTTAAAGAGCAAAAATACCTTTTTAATTCTTCACCTGGGTTGAATGGAAGAAGACATCTCTTTATTCTGTATGATTCATTAAACAGAAAGCAAAAGAATGGACAGGCAGTGGTGGGCAGGAGACACAGGGTCTATGAGGAGAGTAAAACTGCTGCATCCAAGACTCTTCAATGTTCTTGACTTTTTACCCTTGCCCAAATCTATGCCCACCTCCCAAAGACTCCACTGCGATGTGCTCACCACAGTAGCCTGGGCCCCCTGTGACAGATCAGCTGTGCTAAAGAGGGAATATACACAAACAGAACAGTTACAGAGTTTGCAACAGCTTGCCCCTAAAATGCATAGTTCAGCTCACCTCACTGCAGAATTTTCTCAGTAGCAATTCTAAAAGGATTCACCTGTACATGAGGTCCATCAGCATTTCTGGATCTTCCTGAAATTCCCGCATTTTCACCGTATCTGACAGGATGCTGTTTAGATTACACAGTAGCTCCTCGACCTGAAGTAATACAAAGATCAATGTGCAATTCTCAGGTGTTTATTTTTTCCTGCTGGAAAAACAACAGCATCTGCACAGATGATGTTTCTCTCTTTAAACCTCTTTTACACAAGGAAATGTCAGGATGCTTTTCTCAGTTCTATGCAAGCAGCAAAGACTGCTAACAAAGCGGATCTTACACACGCTCATTTTGATTTTAATGAATCAAAATTAGTTGATATCCTTTGATCTATTTATATCTGAACTAAAAAAAATCACATGTGCTAATGGAGTTCAGTTTATTTGGTCTTTGATCTGAAACCAGATGTTTTTGTTAGTCTTCAGCACAACCTGAGTTACCGTAAGAATTTTAGCAAAGCATCTGACAGTTGTCTGAAATGTTTTTCTTTATTGCTGCTGACACCCCATGGGTTAGCAAAGAGAGAGAAGTTTCCCTGATGATACTTGTCTGAAAACATAATGAATGAAATTCCATCTTGGGAAACTCTTTAAGAGGACACAGCTCCTGCTGAGGTTTAGGAGAAAGCTGTATCCAAAACCAAGAGATGATTCTCCTGTAACGTGATTTCAGGGGAAATTCTTAAGAGTTTATTTTATGAAATTGTGGCATCTACTTCTGCCCCACTTATCGTTGTGTTAGACATGAACTCATGCAATAATTTCTGCATCCTTATTTCCATTGGTTTGGAAGAGCAAGATCTAGAACCTGCTTCAGGCACATTGCTATTTGAAAGCTCCTGATAAGAGCCACAGATGTCATAAAAGATTTAACCTGAATGGGAAACGGAGTTGCCTGCATATCCGTATCTTCCTCTGCATAGGCCAGGATGGTTCGCAAGGATCGTCGAAGGAATTCCTCATTAAACTCGGGTGATTTTCCAACCAGAGAAGCTAGTGACATGGTCACCTGCATCTTCACTCTTGCAAAATTCTTCCAGAAGAAAAAAAAGAAAGAGAGATAGCCACGCTGCAGTTCACGTATCTGTCTCCTCTATAAACCAAACCCAGTTTCTCCTGCCCACACTGAGCGCAGTAGACTCACCACTCACATAAAGGGCTTCTGGTACATCAAAACTAATCGTGTTTTACCCAGTTAAGCTAAAGATCCCTAATTCTGACTTCAGGGCTAGGATGTTCCTTGGAATATGTATGCTTGCCTGACACAGGGAAGAGCCAGAAGCAGCCCTTTCCCCCTTTCACAGGCCAGTGGGTGTATGGATCAGACCACACAAAGGAAGAGATGAGGAAGCATGACTGGAAAAACATTGTGGAAACAAATCTGGGAAGCAAAAGGCCTCTGGGGGCTTCAATTGGTGATATATTACTCCCTGATGATCATAGTGTGCCTGCAGTATATTTTTCTTCTGCAAAGCTTACACTTTTTACATATCCAAGGCTTTTACAGTAAAAACTAGTGAAGGAAATTCTGTGCAAGATCAGATGCTATCCAAAATGCTAATGCATGTCCTTTTGTGCTAGAACATTATGAATTTACATGCATAATATATGTTTTGCTCCATGTGTATGGTAAAAATCAGAGTCTAATCCTAAGACCATGGAGCTGGTGAAGAATTCCCATTAATACAAGTATACAGGAGTTCTAGTAAGGTTGCATTTGCATTCGAATGGAACTAAACTGAGTAGTTCTGATGCAGGAATGAAAAAAAAACCAATGTGAGAAGTATTGCTCATGGAGTGTATAGTCTTTGCTGTCAGAGGCTTAATGCTGCTCCATTTAAAGCAGCATTTACAGATGTTGCAGGAAAAAGTCACATTTCCCTAATCAAAGCAATGAACAATAATTAAGGCTACTTTTCCTCTACAATTCTAGCACTTCTCTTGGTTCAAATATGTGAAATAGCAGACCATGTGACTATCTGCAGATGCATTCTGTTTGCTGTCGCAACTTCAGTCTTTGTTTCAATTGATAAAAAAAGGTGGCACAAAACATACTGCTGCTCTCAAAATCTTACACTGGTAGAGCTGAAGCTGTATCTCATGAGCAGATACAGAGTGGCACAGGCTTGAGTCCGTGTAATATCTATGCTGCTGCTGCAGTGATGGAGAACTCTTTGACACAGGTCAGCACACTGTTCAACCTCCTCTTCAAACAGCAAATCTCCAAACTATGGGAAAGAGAAGAAAATGTTTATTACTCTCATTTCTAGCCATTAAAACATCATTAGCTTAGGGCACAAAAATCACAGGATTCAGAAAAAGTCTAAAGTTTTAAAAAATAATATTTTATACTTCTTTTTATTCAGACTTCTGATTCCTGTGATGCTGTAGATTCCATTTTTAAGCTTTTCTACATGAAAGAAGGGTTTGAAAACAGCCTCGTGTTTTCAAAAAAAGAGAGATGAATAAACTCAGAGTAGAATGGCTCCAGGAGACTTTGAAAATATAAAATATTGCAAAATTCTTTGAAGCGTGGAGATTTGCTATTTTCAAAATACATAATGATTGATGAAACATGCAAATACTTCCTTAAGTATATGGAGCAATTTTTAGCTCTCTGCACTAACGCCCTACCCTTCCCCAGGCCTCCAAAGTGTTCTTCCTCCTATGGTGTGTTACAAAACTTCCACTTCCAAGCTTTCATGCACTCTTTTACAGTGTCTTCACAAGGCACATATTAGGCAATAAACTCAGGGGGCAGGATGTCTGCCCAAAAAAACTCTCACCAACGACAGCACAGTTGCACTAGTACCATGTACATACACAGGACTGATAAAGGTGTGCGAGTGGACACGAGATATTGTTTCCAGTTTGCAGACCCATTTCCCAATTCTCAACCTTTCTTCAGTCCATTATCTCACTGTTTTGTGTCTAATTTATACTACAAGCCTGCTGGCAGAGGGCTTTATCATTTTTATGTGTAAAATAATATCTATATGCCTACAGTGTACTAGAAATAATTGGAACGATTTCTTCATGAAATACAGGACCGAGTCAGCTTAACTAGAAGATCTATTTCAATGAGAATAACAATTGCTTCACAAAATTCATTACTGTAATTGGAAGTTAGCTTTAAAAGATAAAGTAAAATGAAAACATAATTATTAGTTTCACAACCATTCAGGTATCTACCCTGTAATTAGGCTTTGTCAGCCAATCTACATTTAAGAGCAGACAGGCGTTAACTGGACAGGAGTGTCCTGTTTCTTATTTGTATCTTAGAATTAGTTTATGGGAAAATAAACATTTCATGGATCCTTCCTTAGTGGAGCTGCTTTTCTTTGTAGGAGAACGAATCTTAAAGTGATTTTAGAGTCCTTATGAAGCACCCATCCCATTGTGACCTCTATTACAAAAACTTTGGTTCAATTTCTATCCTTCTATACATTTTGAGGTTGGGGGGGTTGTCTTGCTAGGGTTTTTTTTTTGCTGTTGTTTGTTCTGGAGTTTTTTAATTGGTGATACAGAAGTGGAAGAGAGATTAGGATTTGGCTTAGATGAAAACTGTCAGTGTTTTAGGATTTAACTAGAATTTTGAAACCTGTCTAAGAAGTAGAAACTTAGAATGTCTCAATCTCTCATATGAGAGTTTTGATTTCTCTGTTTCCCATTTGACTGGAAACTAGTCCTGCTGATACAGTAATTTAAGTCTGACTTTATGGAATTCCTGTGCAGTTCTTGGCATTAAGAAAATGCCAAGATTTTGCAAGATTTTGCAATCCAAGGCATTAAATTAGGAATCCAAGATTCCTAATTTAAATCAGAATGTATTTGAATTAAAATGTGTGGCTTAGATTACCTTTTTACTAGTAAATCTTATATGTTTAAGAGTAGACTGCTAAACCCATACGATTATTCAGATTCAGTTATTCCATCTTGTGTGGTCAGTGAAATAACCTTGCAACAGCTGCAGAAATTCTGTAACAACCCTACAGATAGTAATTCGTATTTGTGTATGCAAAATATATTTAATAAATGTCAAAGAAAAGTGGTAAGTGAATGCACACAGCTCTGCTCTAGAAATGCTGCTTTATGAGCTTGATTGGAAGAAGGAAAACAAAAGTATGTCAAGAGTATACCTTGGCAATGAGTGCTCTGAGCGTAGCAAAGCAATGAGTCAGGTAAGTGGTGCTCTGATCATAGCCAAGAGAATTTACCAGAACCTTCAAAACTCCTCCCAAGAGATTATCTCTGCATTCTGCTGCAAAGCTTGCCTACATAGGAAAGGGAAAAACAATAACAATATGAGGTAATTCAGCAATGACTGGCACATAGGAACTGCAGTTCTGCTTTCTGGCCCATGAGACATCTGGGAGTTCAGAATTTGCAGTTTTTGTCATTTGTTAATATCCCCTTCAGAGAAATTTCATAACATTTTTGTAGTGACCGGGAAGACAGAGGGGAAAATGTCCCAAACATTTTTCAAGTTCTGAAGACACTCCAATGCAATTTTAAACTCAGTCAGCTTCTGCAATGATTTTTGAAGTCCTGTTTCTGTTCTTTCCAATCCTTCATGTATTTTGGATTAAGAACAAATCCTGTGGTGGGCAAGCACCATTCTTTCCCTTGCATCCTTGACTTCCTGAGCATCTAGGCTAAACAGACATAGTGCTATGTTCTGATCAAACCCACAACCAGAATAGTGGGGGCACTAGGTGCTATCAGTGCTGTCATATGAAAATAATGTCCACCATGACGAAAGTCTAGTAAATAAATGCTTTTCTACTATAACAGGTTTTCAAGCATGTAGTTTTCTGCTCCCTATGATTTTTTTCTATTCAAGACAATACAAGTTTACAGAATATCTCAAAATATTTTGCACTAAGAAACAAAAGGAGAAATTAATCCTGATTCCACTGGTTTCTGAGGGAACAGGGATTGGTACTAAGCCAGCTCTACAGTTTCTCACCTGAATTATGTTCTCTTGCATATCAAGAATGATCAGGTTAGCTTCAGTTGCCAAGTTTCCGCTGATCAGAGCTTCTTGGTCTAGCTCAGCTTTTGTCCTGCAAATAGGATTTCTAATTACAGCATGCAGAGAGTACCCCAAGAGTCAGGTGACCCACTGTTTAAACAAAGCCAGAATACAAATGATACCATTCTGAATGATCCTGTAAGAGCCAACAACAACAATAGTGTTCAGAAGTGTTCCTTAAAAACTATGAAGTGAAATTAGGAAAGCTGCTACTGCAGAAGAGCAGTCATGGGGGGAGCTTTTGAAAACTTGGCCTCTAGACAGTTCAGATAGATGCTTTTGCTTCCTTAATAGCCATCTGCATAATGGCGACTCAATATCACGTTCAGTTGTTCAGTAATCTATGCTGTAATTTCTGAAATCATTGCCTGAAGCAGGACACAAAATTCCAAAATGGAATAATGGATAGCTGATCTGACAATTCCATAAGAAAAGTAAAAATTGCAGACTTGACCAAAGTGGAAATTGCTTCAGTGGCATAGAGGCAGTGTTTAATGTAGGCAATTTAGAATGTTGATTCCTGAGACTGTTGACAACAAAAGACAACAGGTCCATACAGCAGTGTCCCAGGCCATTTAAGAGAGAACTGAAATATTTATAAAGACAGGAGATAGTGGTCAGGCAACACATGATACCCTCTTAGCTGAGACTTAAGGACAAGGTCTGCAACACAGTTCCTCTGTAGCTGAATAAGCATAGGAGCAGCTATTAACAAAACTGCATTTTCACACATCCCTTCTATGCTGGAAATGCAAAGAGGCTCTTTTCTTTTTCCTAAGCTGCTCAAAAAGTGCTGTTGCCTGGCTAGAAGCTGCTCTCTAGAGCTTGATATTAATGATCCTCTGACTTCGGCCAAAGTTCCTAAGGTGCATTTCTGTGGCTGGAGCAGCACCCTTACAATCATGCTTCTGAGTGACTTCAAAATGTGTAGCTGCTCTGCTACATTCATTACCCAAAAATAAAACCAGAAGGGCAAAGAGTCATCTTTTAGTACACAAACAGATAATTCTGAGGAGGGCTAAGAAAGGAAATCTGGGAAGTCATATGGTTATTAACTACAATGACTCAAAGCAACAAAACCTAGAAGGGACTGCCAAGAGTTTAGTGTTATAATAAGGGCAAAAATCACAATATGAGTAAGAACTGAACAAATTTAGTGAACTTTGTAGGTGTTTGAACCACTTCCAGCAACCACTGGAAGCTTCGTGCATTAACCATGCTGACTGGATCTTCTCTGACATGACACATAGCCTGTAATTGCTGCTACAATCCCAAAGCATTATCTTCCCTGACTCATGCTAACAGTACTTCTTGATATTAACATAGCATATCAAACCCAGCTTAGCTGAATTAATGTGGCAAAACATATACTACAGTGCTGTATATACTGAGGAGCCAAGAGTAACACTATAATAAATGTTGTAGCAAGCCTCTGTGGAGTATTTGATATGACTCTATCACTAACTAGTGATAGTAAGAAGGAAAAACTGTGTAGATAGCTGTTTAACATTCTTCTTCAAGTATTTGTGACGTCTTCGTTGTGTCAGAGCAACAGTTGGATATTTCTGCTACATAAACATTTTCTTTTTCTTCCTCTTTGACAAAAGAGGGAAAGGATTGAAACTGCTCATTTTGTAATAAAACATCCTAGGAGAAAGAACAAAACATAAAAACCCCAAGCAGCTCGGTTCTAATAAAAGCAATATGCATGAATGAAGTTACTTACTTATCTTGTCTCTCATTTGCCTGCCGCCACTGTGTCTGCTCTTTTCTCCAGCGCAGATTTTCATTTAGCCCTGCTGATCTGTCATTCCCTAAGAGTGCAACATACGTCAGTGAGATTAAAACAGAAGGGGACACCTGAAGTCTGATAGCTCACTGAAAGAAGGAGATATATTTCTGTAGCAATCTGTCAGAATTAAAACCATTCAACTTACAGGTTCAGGGCTCTAGTAAAAAGACAACACCCATCACTTCTTTCATTTAGGATATTTAGAACATTAACTTCCTTAATGTCTGCAAAAGCCAACCCACCGATTTTCCATTTATTAAATGAAACATTTTTTGCTCTGAACAATTTGTTTTTACTGATAGTTTTGACACCATTTCTTGGCTCTCGATAGACACTAATACAACCTTTTAGAATATCTTGAAACTGCTTTCTTGGCCTCATATTCTTCATGTAAGAAGAGCTCAGTCCTAGCTATACCTTGGATAGTTGAAAGCAAATGATACTTTCATCCCTGTAAAACCAAGAATGGTCTGCAAGAGAATGGACTGTGGTTGAAAAGTACAAGGACGAAAACTACTAGTGTGCATAAACCAAACAAACTCATTTATATCTACAACCACTTGAGTTCTTCTCAAAAGACATGGGGGAAGAGCGGTGTGAAGTACCAGCTGGTATTCTGCAGCGCTTCATCATTTCTCCTCTGGCTCCTTCTCCTCTCAGTAAAGCCTCTTCTAATCTGGCTTTCACATCTCGTGACTTCTGGAGTGCTTGGGTGCTAACTTTATCTGAGCTTTGCTTGCCCTGAAAGTAAAGTTAAAGCAGTCAACACCAATGCCTCTATTTTTGAACATGAGACCAAATTACATCTCCAGAATGAGATACAAGAGCAGAGACGTGTAGAGGGGGCAGAAAGCAATGAATACGACTGAATTATCTATAAAGTCCAATAAATGTTGCAAATGAGGAAAGAGGTAGAATATGTACTGCTAATAAAAACAAATATGTATTTCAGTGCTACAGAGAGAGAAATTAAAGTTCAGAGAGAAAATTACTTGGTCCATTTCAGATAGACCTTCTCAGAGAGGAGAGTCCTGACATTAAGTCCCTGCTATTAATTAAGGAATCATCCTTAGTGTCCTGTCCAGTACTTACAGGAGCTGTCAGTATAATTCCCACCAAAATTACCATTCAAATACCCAGGTAAAAGAAAATAATAAAACAATCTAGGACACCTTTATAGGACTCCCTCAAAGGTATTGGCTGCATTTTGCTTGAAGGCTATTGTCAGTTATTTTGTCTGAATTAATTCGTCCAGATTAGGTAAAGTGATAATTTAACCATTGTTGATAACAAATTTCCCCTGGACAGGTGGAATTCAAGGAAAAAAATTGAATGAAACCAGGACAACAAAACTATGCTTTGTTTCACTTACCTTATACTCAAAGCATGAAACACAAATGAATAGGAGGTCTAAAATCCTGTTCAGCTGCATGGATGGAAGGTCTGCAATCCATTTCTGTATCAGGTTCTGATCAGCATTTTTCATGATCCAGAGGAAACAGATCAAAAGGTTGCGAGTAGTATCAGGACCTAATGTGGCACTCTGTCTGTAGGGCTAGGAACAGATAAAGTAAATGTCAAGTGAAAGAAGAAAAAGGAGAGGAAGGTCATTTGGGTGAAGTAATACTATTTAAATTTCAGTGAAATCGAATCTCAGGACTGGACTTCGGTAAGTTTGACCTCTTCCAGATGATAGTTATTGTATTTTTGAATGTATGTGTAATTAGTGAAAGGACCAGTTGAATGCAAGTGAAAGACTGAGCGAAGCACCAGTTTGCTACATGCTTGTATTTTAATTTACTTTGAATAATGTAGAAAAAGATTCTGTAATTTTTTTATTCCATCCTGCCATGCAGTTGTGTCAGCCAAATTGCATAGTAAATTAAAAAAACACAAGAGGAAAGAGATACATAGAGGGAAAAAGCTGAATCCTAGATCTATGGATTCAGTAAGACTGGAACTGTGGGGCTGCCATAGTGGCATTTGCTGATCTAGAAATGAGTCTAGGTTTGGTGTGGAAATGGAAAGAGGCATGTGGGAGCAAAAATTGAACAATGCATGGTAAAGCAGTAATTGAATGACTAGAAGAGAATAGGAGAAGATGGCAGGAGGAATAGAAAGGATCCTTTGGGGTTTGAGGAAACAAAAATGCAGTTTCTCATGACTGTAGCAAGAAATGATAAAAGGAGAAAACAAAGAAAGATGAAAATAGATAAAAGAAATGAGATTGGCAGAGCAGTGAACATACCAGAGACACCGGAGGTATTCCAGAGTTTCTGACATTGAATTGGCTCCCGGCAATGGCAAGGGCCACGTTTTGGTTGATTGCACCTCCAGATTCTTGTTCTTCTTCTGGGTTTCCTGTGCGTCCCTTTCCGCTGCGGATATCTGAAACTAAATTTGAAATATTCCATTGGAACCTCAGGAGCAATCCAGTTGCTGCTGCTCACATGTCACAGTTTTCCATTGGTCTGTAACCTAGTGAAAAGATTGGCACCTCCCTCCCTGAGACTGTTTGCCTGGCTGAGGTACCACGCAGTGAAAGAGGCACAGCATTAGCAGGAGAAATTGCAGCCATCTCCAAAGACTGCCAAATTACTCAAACATATGAAAGGTGATAGCAAGCATGAGGTTGTCACTGAAGTTCAAAGAGAAGCCTATGCGTTTAAAGACTTGGAACCATCCAGCTCCAGTTCATTTCAGTCAAGAGGAAAAGCACAGAAGCTAGACATGGATTTGGTGATAGTCAGCAAAGTATGTAAGTCTGCTAACAGCTGACAGATCCAGTATTGCCTACTGACTAAAAGACAAGTTTTATTTTAGTCATCTAACCACTTCTATTCCCTGCTAGCTCCTGACATCTCTTTCAGCAAATAAAGTTATTTATACCTAAGTTTTGTAAAAATCTCATCTGATTCTGAGCATCTATTTTGTGTTTTGCAAGTCCTTTTTTTCAGAGAAGCTGAGATTCCATGTCTAGACCCCATGTGCTCAGAATGGGTCACAGCCTCTTGTGACAGATTCTCAAAAGAAAGATGGGCACTCTAAAACCTAGACATGTTGGTTCACCTGGGCTTCCTCATAATATCTCTTTTCATCTATGGTATAAAGATAACACTTAGATTAAAAGAATGGTGTGAGATCTGATTAGCCAACATATAGTAAATGCTTTCACCTTATCCAACTGAAAGTATAATACTTTAATATTAGTAAGTTTTTTGTTAAGACATTTAGATACAAAATATTTTCAGAACCAGTGACAAAAATATATTCTCCAAAGTTTATACCTTTTTTGTTATCATGTTAATAGCAGTAAAGGGCAATAGAAAAAGATAGATTACAATCCAATTTCTATAATTGTGGTGTAACATGATGCTAGTATCACTCTTGTTTTCTTCACTGCTGTCTGCTAAGTATATGTGGATCTAAATATTTCTTGCAGACCTTGCAGAGTTTATTTGCAAGGTTATAAAATACACTAAGAGATACACAAATGTACTTACAGATATATCTCTGGTCTATCACTTCCTCATGAGGTGAGGACACTGAAGCTTTTTTGTCTGTAAAAATCCACTTCTAAAAATTTACTTCTAAGTAAAGAAATATTCAACCTTACTAGACTAGACTCCTTTATGTTTGATAAATTATTTAGACAAGGCCCTCTTAGAAGCTGAAAAGTTCAAAGGCAAAAAGGTCTTACTTGTAAAATCATGGAGTTGCGGTAGTGAATCCAAGATGATACCAACCAAAGGGAGGTAAAGAGCTGCAATTTTAACCTTCACCTCTTTTTTGGAGCAATGTGGGTCTAGGTCATGGGAACTCAGCAGGCTAAGGATAGCACTGACAGCTTTTCTTTGCACCTTGCTAATCCTGTTAACACAGAAACCATCCATGAGCTCCATTCATGGATCATGAACAAATCACTTATAAATCAAAGATTTAAGAAGAAACAAATTAATAGAACAATATTCATTCAATAATCTCTTTCATTCTGAGCAGAGATTCATGTTCCCTGCAAATGATAGGTATCTTAAATCTCCAAGTCACTTTATCACAATCAAAGAGCACACAAGTCTTTCAAACTTCCCAAAAAAATTCATTGTGGTGAAGAGAGATGCTTAAGGAAAAACATCAAACTCTGGCCAAAGTTTAGCTAAACTCTTAAGTTCAGACAAAGACAAAGGTGTTTTAAAGGGAAGAGTGACTGAAATTTTGTGTCATCAGTTTGTGTATTTAGCCAACACTACCACCACAAACAATATTTTTTTTTCACTGGGCGCAACATACTGCAGATAAAACCATGACTGGGTCATTGCTATGTTACAGAGTGACTCACTAAAAAGAGAGGGGGGAAAAAGGATTGTCCTGGGGCCAAACTATGACCTTGCCAAGAGTAACAGTGTGACCTGATCCCATTCTAAAATCTGCAAATTCGGATACGCACCCCTCGCTGTCTGCGTCCAGTGCTGCTGCCAATTCAGTGAAAAGTAAGCCAGTCAGAAAGTGCTGCTGACGGTACTCAGCTGAGAGGTCAAACATACCAGTGATTTTCTGGTCCTGGAAACTAGAGCATGAGCTGGAGTTCTGCAGAAATATATTTGAAGTGTTGAAAAAGGATCACTGAAATCAAAGTTTCTTAAAGAGAACATAGTCGCAGTCAATGTAGCTAACAGAAAATCTCTACCAGAGGAAAACCAGAGACTTTGAAAGGAGGTTGGACATTTTGGAGGAAGACATCTGTGTGTGAAATAGAAAGCATCTGATTTCAAATTAATTGCTTGCTAGGTTGTAATCTCATCCTTTCCATTCTGTGTGAGCAACTCATTTGACATTTTTTGAGATGCAGAATTCCTACTCTGTATTCATTAGTTTTCACAGTATGCAAAGCCAGAATTTTCTCTGTGTTTACCATTCTTGTTCATATTGTTGCAGAGCAGCCAGTAGCTATCATACAGCAAGAAACTGCCTCTACATTAAGAGGGACTTTGGTGTCAGAAGCTCTTCACTGTGCATTCTTCAGGCTCCATGATGTCTAATATGGAAGCAAGGTCAGGAAAGATGTGTGAACAGTGTTTCCTTTTGCCCTGGAAATCCTTGACTGAGCTTTCTGGCAGCTGACATAACTTAGACCAGCCTTCAAACTGCTGTAACTTATGGCTGTGACTGATATACAGCCAGCCCAGGAATGGAAAGTTGCTGCTATATGTGTGTTGTGAACTTCTTAACTTCTCCAATCGTAGGTGTGTGCCACAGGTCACCTGGAATGTTTTTGTCCCCTGATCAGGTGAGCATAAGTCTTAGACTCTGCCCTCTACTGCAACTGATGGGTTTTATGAGTCCAAATTTTGCTTTTAATTTATATTCTTCAGTATTCCTTCTCAATATTTCTGTCAGTCACCTGGGAAGAGTCCCAGAGCCCAAACACATGAAGGATCAGTATACCACACAGTGGCAGCTGGCTTCCAGCAGATTAAACCCATGTCTTTTAGGAGCCCCATATTTTGGATCCACGTACTTAGGCCCTCTCCCATTCAACCTCAGACAGGCCTTGGGTGTGCTATGTTTGTGTGAAATAATGTCAAAGGGTAGAGCACCCAGTTAAGTGAATTTGGCTTCTCTCAAAGAATTTCAAAAGATTTATTCACAAGGCCATATTTCTACTGAAAGTCTAACTCAAGCTGGGCAGCACTCCTGCAGACAGATCAAAATTACTGCAAGGGTGGTCAGTGTATTAAATCATGCAAGGGCCACAAAAGCCTTATTGATTTGCACAGGTTGCACTTCATAGGTTACTCCTAAAGGAGAAAAAGAGTTAATGATGTTGCTTGAAGGAAAGATGGATTAAACTGGTGTCTGCCAAGCTCTAGCTTGCTCGAACTAGTTACAAGTGTTATGTTGATGGTTTTTATCCCCATAAGCAGAAGAGTTGCATTTCTAGCTCTTTGGTATCCAGGCTTGGTATTAGCTGACTGTTTTGTGACATCTGACTCTAAGACTTTCATGCTTTACTTTTAAGACCAGGAAAAACTTCAAGAAAATACTATTTGCTATTACTGACCTGTGACAATCCTTATTAAGGCATGAGATGTAGCACATCTTAGCATCCAACAAATCCTTTAGTAATGACACTCAAAAAAGAAGCCATTAATTTGAACTGCTCCATTACTCAGAATGTTTTTGTACCTCCCACCATTTTTAGTGTCAGTTCCATTCCCCTCCAAGCATTGTGGCAATTATAGAGCATTGTACTGAAATGCTTCATCCCTGTCCTGACCTCTGCTTCATCCAAGTCCAGACCACTGAGGTGGAAAACAGACATGCTGGCAGCCTTCAACAGGAGGTTTGCCCCATTGCAGAAAAGCAAGAAACCATCCCAGTAGAATGCAGAGGAGAAGAGCACAAGATTGGCTAAACAGTGTGTGGTGTGCCAATCAACAATTTCTTTTTTGGATGTGTTTGTGAAGACCATGGTCAGGAAGATCATGGGATGTCCTGACATTCAGGAAATCTAGAGCTGTGTCAGTATCAGGCCAAGTCTACAAAAAATTCTGCAGAAATGAGATATGACGAAGATTGCATGGTCTATTCAGGACACGTGAGTGTTTCCACACAGAAAATCATAAAGTTCAAATAAAAAGGAGAACTCTGTCCAAAAAACCACAGAGAAATCATGGATAAAGACATAGCACAATCTGAACTATGGACAGTGGGGAGAAATCAAGAACAAAGAACATTGCTATTGGAGGAAGCAAGCCTGATAATCCTTCTCCAAACAACATGAAGGCTCAACAGAAATTCTCAATTCCAGGATATTAAAAATTGTAGTGTATTAGTTACTAATTTAGATGCTGATTAGTTACTAACTTGGATCTCCATCTACTTCCAGTTGGAGAATAAGAAGTTCCATTAGAAGGCAAACACACAGAAAATTTGCTGGGCATTGCTGAACGCCATAATTCTCCAAAACAGACATTGAAATACATATTTGTAGTTGTGTGTGGATGGGATAAAGGTGTGCCTGTAAACTAGCCATCAGAGCCGCGCTCCTTTTAGAGCTTGTATGTCTGCCTCAAAGGCATGTTCTGTGCGCATATTTCCAGAGCATCACATGTCTGTGTCACATTCAGTTTTAACTTGTGTAGATGTGGTTTTGCAGTAGTGCTCCTGCTGTTGTTCATCTTCCATCCCTTTTTTTCCAAGAGAGGAATTTTTCTCTCTGATCCAACAGGGGCTAATTCTAACTTAAGTATCTGAACACAGAGCAATGTATGTCTTTTTCTACGTGTCTTTCATGTGACATGCATGCAATACCATCTAATGGATGACTACCTGGGAGGATAAGGATGGAGAGGGAGATGCTGGAGCAGATGCAGATGCCATGAAGAAGAGGTTCAGATTGAGGTAATGCTCATGGCTGCAGAGAATTCTCAGGAACTCAAGTCTCATGGAAATCAAGGTGGAGAGAGAATTCAGCTTGTTTGAAAGCTAGGAAAAACAAACAAAAAAGTGTCAAGCGATGGGCTGTTACTGTTTAAATTACCATTCAGTGAAATATCCTCCCTGAAAAGGAAATAGACATGTAGCCTAGCACGCATTAAAATGCTCACTTGCACCTAACTAGTTTCCATACATTAGATGCTCTTTGTTTGACAGTGATGGTGTCTCTCTGCCTGCTCCCCAGCTGACTTAACAACTTCTCAAGAGATAGTAAATAGTTTCTTTCTTCTTTTCTCCCAAAACAAAAATATACAATATTTTTGTCTTTTGCACAAGACAAAAATGAAAAACAAACTGAACTTTCCTGAGTCTGTGGCAAACTCATAAAATGTCCTGCTAAGCATCACAGTGGTTTTGTCACTTCCCTTCTTGTCAACAATGACATCAGTGGAGGATTTAGTGGAGATGCCTGAGGGACCTGCACACATACAGGTCATGAAACAGAAGGAAAATGCTCCTCAGTACATACAACAAATAATTTCATAACAACATCCTGCATCACGATTTATTTTTAATTTTCAGAGATTTGTAAAGCAAGAAGACAGAGATGTATAATTTTGAGTGACTCCCCAAAACCTAAATACTGTCCTCACAGCACTGGAGGAGTCAGAAAGTTGATCTGTATGGCCTGCAGACCCTATTGCTAAGGGATGTAAAAATGCAAGGAAAGAAAAGTGAATCCATGGATGTTTTGCAGTAGTGCGAGTTATGACATTTCTAAAAGAGTCTTCACCTCCACTCTATTTTTTTCCTGCAGATCACAAATCAAAAGAGGTTTTAAAATCATTGCATATGCAATAGGAAATAGGAAATTTACCTGGACCTTTAACACAACTCAAGGGATCTTGATGGATAAACTAATCAAACAGAGCAAAACACATAAGCCAAATGCAATCTCAATCATGCGTGGTGCCTACCTGATTACAGTAATGTTTGATGAGATTAAACACAAATCCTCGATCCATTAAAGAAAGAAGATCATACAAGAAAAATGCCAGGCTGATATTAATTTTTTCTGCTTGTTCACTTTCCTTAAAAAAAGAAAAAAAATAGTTATGACGTATAAAACTTACATAAAGGGGGAAGACTTTTTTATGATAATGAAAAAATAGTGTAGGGGTCAGCTCCCAGAACCACCTCAGGGAAAATACAGGACAAGATTGTTTCAGTTCTCCAGTTCACGTGATCTTGTTAAAATTGCACAGAATCACTTCTGTAAATTATTTCAACTGTTTCACAGCTTTCACAGAGAAATGTCACGCGATGAATGAAGAGTTCATTTGTGCACACCTTTGGGCCAGCAACAAGAAAAGGAGCTTAAGACCTGCTCTGAATTCTCTACTGGCTGCAGTTCTGAATGACTCTTTTTTTTATTGTACATCAGAGAATGCTCCTTTAGGTACCTAAAATATATAAAGTTTTAACAAAAACCTGTATTGGCTTTGCTGATGGAATGCCAAGTATTTTGTTTAGAAATTTTAAGTGTAAAACAAAATACTGGTAAGACAAATTTGTGGGGCCCTCCATTCAGCACTTGTAAGCTTAGAGTTGGCCTGATTACCAGAGATACACAGCCTCAAGCAATAATCACAAAGAACTTCATGTACCCTCTAAAATGAGGCTACAGTTACTTCAAACACACCAATTTAAATAATAAAATCTCAGTAGCCTATGTAGTTCACCAAGAGGAATTAGTGGAGATGCCTGAGGGATCTGCACACATTTAATGTTCAAAACTGTCAGAGTAGATGACTGAGAAAAATATTGCCTGTACTGGCACCTCTGACTAGTGAGAACAGGTGTGCAGCACCTCAGGGTGGTTACAATTCACTTCTTCATTTTTCAAACTTTTTGTTGCTGTTCCAGAATTATATATATATATTCTCTACAATCTGGAATTTTCACAGGAAAACATTTTTCTACAGTGAACAAAAAACCAGTTTTTCACTACTTTATTGGGCAGGCAGGCATATGCCAGACATATCACTGTAGAAATCCAGGGTAATCTGACATGCTCAACCATGTATTGAAACATTGATTATCACTGCTTGGATTTAAAAATCAGACACACATTGCCTACTACAAATCAGACACACATTGCCTGCTACTCTGTACACCTAACCAATGGCCCTAATTCAAAAAACACAGCAGTGGGATTTTCACACATAATCAGGTTCTATACACTCATTCTATCAAAATTGAATTGAATTAACAGCCCACAAAAACCTGTGTATTTCTCGTGAGGAAGCCATAAATACTAATCTCTTTGCAAACCTATGGTTCTGTTAAGGCATTTTTAATGCAAAAAAATTTTATTCCACAACATATTTAAAAGAAAAGTCACTGATGCCCTAAGTAAACATTAATGTAGAAATTATTTCTCTGCATGTGGCTATCACAGATGCACACTAAAGGACTGAACTTCAAGGTAAAGCTTCAAGAACATTTTGGTGGACAGTGACAATCCCATCTGCCATTCTCTGCCCCCATTTTTCTGGTCTTGCCTTTTCTCAGTTTCTACTCCTCAACAGCACTTGGAGAAGTGGATCAGGAAGCTGTGCTTGTTGAAAAGTGACCTAGCAGGCCACCTCTGCAGCCTCCTCTGCCCTGCCCTGCCCTGCCCTGCAGCAGAGCACTCTGCTGGGCTAGCACTGTGCATTTGGCAGCTCTGGGGCATGAAAAGAAGTTAGCTCAACAATTGAACAAACAACAGTCACTCAAGTGCCTATCTGTGGCCTTAGCTTAGTCTACTGACCAGTCCAGAGTGGTACCAGTGACATAAGCTGACAGTAACAATGTTAAAATAGAAATCATGATTTGTGATCCTTTCAACTTTATAATCTGTTGTATCCATGCAATTTGTTAAATGAAGAAAGAATTTAATGGGACTTCGGGTTTATTTCTTGTCTTTAATTTTTAAGTGGCCAGTGACTCTTTAAATAAAGAGATCAAGGGTTAGATCACTTGTGGCTGGCTTTTGCAACACCATGAGGAGCACTGCCTTCCTGTGGCATATCCCACTGCTACAGAGAAGTCAAATGAGGAATTAAACACAATGCAGTAGGATTGAGGGTGACTGCAAAAGGGGATAAAAGGAAGAAGTCCTGCTGGGGCTGCAGTCTGATTTGCTAGCTAACCTGTCATAAACCATCACTGCAAATGAAAATGGATGTTCAGCCTTTCCAGTCGACAGGAATGGGAATTCTCTTCTTGCACACTGCAGCCACACGAAGAAGCAGGCTGGGGAACTGAGCTGAACAAAAACAAACCATCTGCCAAGGGAGACAAGGCTGAGCTTTACACTGCCACAACGCTCCCTTAAGGTCCCTGTGAGAACAGTGGACGAATTCTAGCAACACTCTTGATGTTGAAACGAGATTAAATGGAGCTCAGTGTATCACAAGATGAGTAGCAAGGACCCCCCATGGTGCTTATTTCATACACTTACCTTCGGTGTCTTGACAACAAGTGCAGCAATCTCTGAAGTAACGACACTAACAATAGTAGTAATATCATCTTTGAAACGATCAGAGAACCGGCTTCTTCGTGGGTTATCTTGCTTCTCTAGGTTGTGAACATACTGAGCCATACTCTTTATCTACAAGGCAGAAGAAAGAATACTAAAGCAATGCCCACAATGGAGGTAAAATACTGCTCTTTTTTGGTGAGATTAAGATTTCCTATTTCTTTTTCCCCTGAAAGTAATCACTCATTTTCTCAGAGCGGCTGTGATGAATCCTACATGTAGTGGCAATGACAACAGAGAGTCTAAGACTCAAAAACAGAGAGACATTGATTCCTGTTCATATTCATGCAGTTGGCTACTCTCAGCACCTGAAATCAGAATCACCCTCCCCCAACCCCTTGCAGTTCTGAAATGCTGTCGCTTGCAACTTTTGCCCTTCATGATGACAGACAGGGAATAACACTTGTGGAATTCTTATTTCTTGACCTTATGTTGCATTACTTGTATGCTGAGAGTGGGAATCAGTGTATTTTTTCCACTGACGTACATCACCTCAGAACTCTGTAGAACTGTGAGTTTGTGGAGTTTGGCCACTGCTCCTATGTTGTTAACAAAATGGAAAAGACAGGAACAGGTATTCACAGAGAAGGAAGGGCTGGGTTGAGGAGTATCTCTCAGTCTTTTGCAAGCTGTGGACTACTGCCCATGTAGTTCATGCAGAACTTTGCCATCATTGCCATGGCGAGGAATAGGGATGAATATGAAGAAATCTTTAGATGTACTATCATTATTTTAGACCTCTCCTTTACACAGTGGGGCTGAAAAACTGAAAAGATCACCACCCAACTGAATCTGTGCCTGGGGTACTTACTACATGCCACCATTAACTAATTGTAAAATAGCACTGTCAAATCTTACCAGGAGCTCAAAGAAGAACCAGGCATACTTGAAGACTGATTCTCTCACCATGCCTGTACTGACCACCATCTGCAATGCCAGTTCTTCATGGAAATGCTAGATAATAAACACAGACTGTTGGAAAATGGCTTTTAAACCAACTCATCTTTCATTTTCAACATCCCCCATCTTCTCTGTGGTAGAAGTCTCCATAATGGAGGGTGAGCAGCTGGGTGGGGATGTGTAGGCGTCTTTGCAGGACCAGAAGGCAGATTTGACCAAAATGACATTTAAAGAATATTGTTGGCAAACAGACTTATAGACCCATTTTTCTGTGGATCCAGAACCATGTATAACTGAAAAGGGAGATGCCATTGGACTATCCTCAGGTCATTGTCTACATGTGTGACAGGGAGCAGTCATGTTTCCCACTACCTGCTAAGTGTTTTTGTTTAGCACATCCACATTCCGCTGAGAGAAGCTAGAAGTAAGATTGGGTCTGTGGTGGGAGAGAAGGACAGAGCAATAACCACAGCAGACCTTGTAAAGACATTTGTAGTTGGAGACAATACTTTTTACAGTAAGATCTGAACACAAGACACACAATCCCAATTATCTAAATTTTTAGGAAATTCAAATCTGGACTACAAAAAGCTTGGTTCTAAAAGCTCCAAAAAGGGACCAAGAAAATAATCCTTTACAGAAGACAGAGGAAGCAAATATTTCTGAATGGAGTTTACTGTAACATGTAAAGACATGTATCCAAGGGTAAATAGCAGTGGAAAATGACTGAGGCTCTAAGACCTTGAGAAAGAGAGCAAAGGGAGGATCCAGACGGGCTTCTACTTGTCTAAATCTGTCCTGGAAAAAGAATATAAAGACTCTGGAGCAGAAGCAGAAAAGTTTGAGTAATGTTTACCCACTGATTTAATATTTCATCACAAACTCCTTGTTTGATAAAACTGGTTGATGTTTTGTTCTGTCACTTTTCTCTCCCCATTTAGAAGTGCTAATTTGCAGCACTACCTCAGAATGCTCCAGGTTCTGAAAGGAGCTCCCTCAAGCCTACCTTTTTGTTGGGTGGTCTTGTGCTTGCACAGAGACCTGACATGTCATTTGTTCCTTCAACGTAGTAAGACATCCGACTGGAGCTGTGATCCAGAGGCTGGAGGACACAAACGGAAGAAATAAATATATAGTAGTAAATTAACTAGTAACTTAATCAAATTAACAGAGAAGAAATCACCCACAGTGGTGGAGGGGGGGTTAGGGTTTTTTGGGGGGATTTTTTATGTTTTTGGTTGGTCGGTTGGGGGTTTTGGGCGTTTTTTTG
This sequence comes from Acanthornis magna, assembly GCA_036785705.1. Classification (NCBI taxonomy): domain Eukaryota; kingdom Metazoa; phylum Chordata; class Aves; order Passeriformes; family Acanthizidae; genus Acanthornis; species Acanthornis magna. The sequence goes on from JAWUZG010000121.1 coordinate 2,778,092, forward strand.
GGGGGTTTTTTGTTTGGTTGGTTTTTGTTTTTGGAGTTTTTTTGGGGTTTTTGTGTTTTTTATTTTATTTTGGTTTGGTTTTGGGTTTTTTTGTGGTTTTTCTTTTTTATTTTTTTGGGTTTTTTTTTTAAAAGTATGCACAGACGTTCATCTAAAGAACTCTTCTCTCTCCCTCTCCCCATCCCCCTTCCCAGGGGAGGCTGAGGACCACCTGGCAGCAGCGGCAGCAGCAGCGGGAGGGTGCAAGCGCCAGCACTGCCATCGCGTGCCCAATGGCAGCACTGCGGCTGCACTTTGGAGGACACGATTCACCCTTTAAACGGTGTAAATTTATCCTCCGGCTCTACATCCGAAATTAATCAGCCCCTTGAAGCCTTCCTTCCATCGGAAGTATGGCCAATTTAAAAGGCAGTGAAACGGCAGTAACCAATTGTAAATTGCTACATTCATCAATGTGATGAAGCTGTAATATCACAAATTGTAATTCTGTATTAATTTGGAAAAATGCCTTGAGCTCTTTGTTCTGCCTTTTTTTTTTTTTTTCCCCAGGACAAAATACATTAGAGTAAAAGTCATAAAGCTATTAAATTCAAATCTACATTATTAAAAATTGCTATGGATGAATACATATGTGAATATGAACAAATCAAATAAATTGTCAAAGCCTGTGTATCTTACTAGTTCTGGTTTAATTTTCTGAAGACAAGTACCTATTCATTTTAACTGGAGAGACGCATGGCCTTTCAACAAAGAAAAGACTTCAAAATATTTCTGAAAATAACCTACTGGAGTAGCAGTACTTTACATATATAACACTCAAAGAAAAGCAAGGGGGGATACAGTTCAGAGCTCATCAGACATGCTGCTGCAGAGCTCTGCCAGGGCTGCAACCAGCAGCAGACTGCTTGCACAGGGGAGAAAATCCTACATTTGTCAGAGGCACAGCTTCCCAGCTCCAGCTGAATGGTGAACTCTAGACTTTGGTTTCCCCAGACAGCTGCGCACAACTGCCCTCTAAAGATTTGAGATGGGCTGGGATGCTGTAGGCCAGCAAGCACCCAGTGCCAATTAGGGAAACAAAATCCCTCCTCTTGGATGTCATCAGCCTTTCTGTCCTCCAAGCCATTGGAGGCATATGTAGCCATGGATGAGGGCACAGAGAAGGCTTGTATTTCACTGTGTGGTTGAATGGAGTTGAATTTGGAAAGACACAGGTACAAATTATGCATGTGCCACTGTAGCTAGTATAAAACTATGGGGCTGCTGTAATATAATTGGCTACTTTTTAGTTTTTTTTTAAACAGGAAACTACTTAACACCAAACAAAAAAAAAATTGAAGAAAACTCTGTGACCGCTGTGATTGATTCTGTGTAACTTGGACCAGACCAGGTCACCAGATGTGAACAGAACCTAAATGTCTGGAATAACAGGAGAGGGAAGCACATTCAAAAAAGAAAATGCCTCTGTGGAGTGTCTAAGCCACAAACAAGAGACAGAGCTCTTACCTCTTGCTCTCCACTGGTAAGAGACATCAGAATTTAGCAATGGGATTTAACCTTTACCTGTGCCAATTCATATATGCCAAACAGTAAATGCTTCTGATGATACATACAGTGCATTTACAAGGAGCAAATCCAACTATCAAACACAAAATCTAGGTTATTAGGTTTTGGGCCATATTGTTCTTCAGGTATTTGACTTCATTCTCTTACCTTGGATGGCATGATGTTTTTGACCTCCTCATCAGTAGCAGCTTGTGTAACAGTGATGTCAGGATTGCTGCAGCTTATCACTCGGCTCTGCAGGAGTTTACTTCCCACAGACACTGCAGAAGTGCGTCCAAAGGTGTAATAACGAGACTCTGTCGAAATGGCACTGCTGCATCCACCTGCCACAGCGAGAGGTTTGAATTAAGAGTAAAGGACATGTGTGTGAGACAAACATGAGACTCAAGCTGGTTTTGCTCAGTGCAGTTATAACATCAGTGTTTTGAAAAGCATAAGGCTTCTGAAAAACCCACTACCAACTGCTTCATCAACGATCAACATAATCATTGAATAACAAGGCACAGATATTATCCCAGTCAACAGCTCACAGGGTGCAGTAACCAAAGATTAATAGGGCTACCTGAGTAGCAGCACTATTACAATAGTTCTTTCTTCCCTTCAGCTGTTTTTAATTTGCTGTAGGTTAAGACAATATTCACCGGCCTAAACACAAAACAGCACCTTCAACATATATGATTTAATACCATGTTTGAAGTATCCAAGGAAACAGGGAGCACTGCAATCAGGAATTTCACTAAATGATTATCTAGTTTTCAGGTTCACCATGGACCTTATTTTTCCAGGTTAAAGAATTTCCAAGTGTATATGAGCTCAGAGATTTTAGCATATCCTAACACCATTCTAACTGTCCCTTGAGGGGGATTTTAAGTTAATATTCAAAAGAGAAAAAGGTCTACATATCTTTAGCTCCCACAGCACAGCTGCTTGTGGTACTTAATTTAATATATACTAATTAATCAAATTAATCTTATAGGCTTTAGGACAATGATTGCAGCAGAATACCAGAATGGCTGAGGTCGGAAGGGCCCTTTGAAGACTACCTGGTCCAACCCCTCTGCTCAAGCAGGGTCACCTTGAGTCAGCTGCCTGGGACTACATCTAGGTGGCTTTTTACTATCTCCAAGAGACTCAGACAACCTCTCTGGACAACCTGTGCCAGTGCTCAGCCATGCTTAGAGGAATTGCTCCCTCACATTCACAGTATGTCAGTGTGTGCCCATTGCCCCTGATCTTGTCACTGGGTGCCACTGGAAACAGCCAGGCTCTGTCTTCTTTACTCTCTCCCTTCAGCTCTTTGTGTATGCTGAAGATCCTCCCTGAGCCTTATTTTCTCCAGGCTGGACAGACCCAGCCTGTCTTCACTGAAGAGACATTCCAGACCCTTTGCCATCTTCATCGCCCTTGGCGGTCTCTGTCCAACATGTTCATGTTTCTCTTGAGTTATGGCCTCACCAGAGCTGAGGAGAAGGATCACCTATCTAAACCTGCTTCTCATATAGCATTATATCATCTGATGACAACCTTAATGCAATAGAGATATTGGGTGAGCTTGGCCTTATTCCACTCGGCAGTAGGTTACTTTGCATGGAAAGCAATTTACTGATGTACCGGTCAGTAACAAATTGGCATCTTAAGGCCATTTTAACTTATGAAGGAGATTATTCTAGAAAAAGCTTTAGTTTAGGCAATCTCTCTTGCATTCATCTTCATGAAGCTACAACATTGCTCGTAGCTGTGGAGTCCTCTTACCTGAACCCTGCTTCTTAAATGAGTAACAGAGGGATGGAGATTATGAGGGGCAAGCCCATACTGCTCTTTGCAGCGCTGGTATTCCTGACCTACCGCTGAGAAAAATGATGTATCAGAACAGTGTAGTGCTTAAATGGTATGCAGTCTGGGTCTCAGAAGTTGTTTTTGCCATCTTACAGGTCAGTGCTCTGAGTCCTTCTCTCAGAAGCGCCATGCTAAACAGCATATATCAAGAAAAAAAATACATTTTGAAGCCCTTGCCCCAATAATACCTTGTTTGACCGCTTCTCTTTGAGGGTCTGGCAGACGAAATACATAGTACACATAAGATGCCAGGAGGCAGTTCCTCCCATGCTGATCCTTGCTCAGCTCTTTGCTGTTGTGGAGACTGCTCACTATTGCAACCACGGATTCAAAGGCAAACTGCGAGAAGTTGGCTGTGAAACAAAGGTAAGAATTAGCGTCAGCACTGAAGGGTGTAATGTAATTAGGTGAGGGCATTCTTTGTATCAACAGCTAATCTTACAATGTTCAATTCAGTCCTTAACAAATTCAGAGCTCTAGACAGCAACTGCTATGCCTGGCCAGACCCAAAGTCTACATAGGACAATAAACACTCTTCAGCAGACCCAGTGACTTTCAACCCAACCACTGCTGTTCTGTCACTTTATGCTACATAAAAACAGACTGTAACTGTTAATTACCATTTCTAGCAGCCTCCACACATTTCCTATAAACTCTCTTCTTGCAGAATACTAAGCCTCATTACTCTCCAGCTGATAGGCAAATACAAGCTAGCAGGCTGTTGCACAAACAGTGTAGTGGATAATAAGTGTTGATTATCTAAGTGAGATAGAAAGTGAATTACACCACTGTCTCCAAGTATGCCATTCTTTCAGAGTTAACACATGTTATGGGCAGCTGGCACCCTCAGTAACACAAAAATCAGTGTTCACAATTATACTCTCTGATTTTGTGCTCACTCAGCTCTCTCTAAAGATATTTGGGCAGAGGATATGGTGCAGACAGCAATGTCAATTATAGGATAAGCATTTTGCTGGTGTTTTACTTGCAAAACAAATCAATTCCAAACAAAGTTGGACCACAACCCACTTTCTGACCTATATTTTCAGATAAGTAGATGACTACAGTTTAATGTACCTTCCAACCATTGAGTAAGAGTCTTATATGCAGGGGGAAAGGAGAGAAGGAAGGAACTCAGTTAAGTCTGTTTAAATTGTGCAGTGAATCTCTTGTCTTGAGAAGCACAGCCCTTTCTGAAGTGGACTACCCTTCATAGTAAATCCAAGTCCAGATATTCAGCAACCATTTCCCCCACATTTCTAGGTTGCTTGCAAAGCCTCTTGAAGGTCATGAACCAGTAAATACCTGTCTGTCCAGCTATGACCATAGGCTGTATAGCCAGCTGGAAAAGTTTATCTAGTACCAAATGCAAAAATAGGACAAGAGGTTCAAGGCGTGAAGAATTCAAACAGATAATGCTGAGTTTCAATTCATGCTCCAGTGAAGCCTCTGTAATCTTCTGATCCAGCAGTCGAATAGGGAATGTCACCTGGCTTTCCAGAGAATGGCACAAAGTGAAGAACTTCTCCAGGTGGTAGTCCTGCAAATACAGTGTGCTCACAGTTAGTGAAGTCAATATAGTTCAGGCTACTGCTAGCTAAGCCTGATTGTACCACCTGATGGGATGAAAGAAGAGATTTTCACCCTTCTGGCTTTCAGTAGTGGCTGCTCTGAGTGATCAACTTGTAAAGCAGCTGTCACAGCATTTCATTTGCTCCTATTCATCTGGTTAAAATTCAGACTGCAGTTAGATCAGCTCAAAGGCGGAAAAGTTACTGCCCTCACTAAACTGAATGCTCCATGTAATGAAAAGACTGTTCCCTCTCTCTGATAAAACTCTGTCACATTGTAGGTCTATAGTCCCTCTGCCACTCACACCTGAGTTCCAGCTACATACAATTCATGTGCCCTGTGAGTGCACCCTACTTGCATTTAAAAAGTGCGCTGCAAAAGGGTGATGGACCTGCTTCAGACACAGGGCCTTCAGCTGTTAGGACATATTTACCAGGATTAACTGGAATGGCATAAGGGGTAAGAGACACTGAAAAGCAGCAGAAGCAAAACAAAGCCAATCTGCCTCAAACCATTATCTCAGTAAGATGGGCAAAGATCCAATTTCCCATCACATTTAAATGACCAGAATCACTGAGTTCTCACCCAGCACTAAGATTCTGTCCTGAGAGCACATGGCATTGACAAGTGAGCTGCTTAACATGTACTGGCAGTGCATAACCTGTCCATGGAGGCAGGGAGACATTGGAGATGGGGACATATTGTCTGAACTAGTGTTGAAGAATAGAAGAAGCAGACCACAGAAACTGGCACTGTGCCCTGCCGGTGTCTTTCAGCCACAGCCTGAGCAGACTCCTGCTGAGATGAGAGGACACCAGGCTCCCTATTGCTCATTGTGACTTGCTGCCAAGGGTGTTCATTTGTTCATTTCTACCAATAGATTTCATTTCACCAAAGGGTTTCATTCACTAAGGATATCAGGTTATTTCCATAGCTCCTATTTTTTTTTTTAAACCTGTGTGGGATTAAACATCTCAGTTTCATAAACCTGCTAAATTGGCCTGGACATCTGAATTTTCTTTGAAATGAAACTACAGCTCTGTGTTACTTCTGGTGGAGTAAGAACTCAAGCATTACCTGAGTGTGGACAGACGACACAGCTTGAACTTCAACAATGAAAATGCCCTTGTGTCCTTCAACCCACTTTATAGGTGGTTGCTGAGATGGAATTTTCTGTGATGGAAAAAAAATATGGGAATCATCTTCCTCTTATTGATCAAACAGAAATTCTGTTTACATCAGGGTCTATAGGGTATTAACAATATTCCCTTCATTTTAGATATCTAAATTCAGTGCCACACAGAGGATGACATCTAGGCATCTCTTTGTTCTCATAGACATTTGGACAGAAGCTGATGCACTGAACAGGGAAATTTAGAAAATTTCAGCTGGACATCTAGCACAGACCATGTGACTATACATCTTCTGACGGGATATTGTTAAGGCAAAAATTTTCTGGCCAAGGCACTACCAAAGACCCTCTGTGGAGCTGTGGCGCAGTTTAAACCCTCTGGACAAGTTTCCTACATGCCATGTTTACTGAGAGGGCACAGTTTTCTGCTTCAGTCATACCACCTGATTCCATTTCTACTCCCTCTCCCACAAAGCCACAGAAAAAAAGAACAAATTATCCTATGGAAGAAATTGAATTATTGATTTGACACTCTCTAAACAAATACATTCCTGATTAGACAATTTACAAGAATTTGTTTGAATAACTAACTTTTAAAAAAACAGTATAATCATATAAAATAATAACACCAGTGACAATAATAACAAGAACATTTTTTTCCAGACCCTTCCCCTTTTAAAGAACAAAAAAGGAGGCACTGCCTACCAGCAGACAGCAATGTTAGTTTGTAAAACACGTATACTTATTTTTCCTACATTAGGAAAATATTATCTTTTAATAATTTTGTTTGTTACCTCAGGAGAGTGAATGGAATAGTGTAAAGGCAGTTTATCCAATGCAACAGGAAGACTATAATGTCCAGTTTGAAGACGATCATTTAATAGAATTGGCAGCCACTGAAACAAATGAAGAGAAAACACAGCAATATTCATGATGATATATGGTTAGAGCTATTTATCTAATTTGTTAGATACAGTCAACAAAACAACAAATGAGATATTGACCCAAATTTCTCTGCTCTAACCCATTCAACAGTAATTTCTTTGTATTTTAAATTCAAAGATAGCTGATAGCTACTGTAGAAAAATGTACAAGACTGCTTTACACACCATCTCTTTTGAAGAAAACAAACACAGAGCTTCTCATGTGTGACATACATTTTTCTAATAAATCCTATCAGAAGGGTTTAGTGGAGTCCATGTTTCTATTTAAAAGGTGATGTATCTTGAGTACACTGATCCTTGGTATTGAAGCAAATCTACAGCTGAAGTTTTGTTGGGGATAAACTGAACATCTTCCTTGCGGTCACCACGCCAGACTGATTTGTCATAACCCTGCACTGATATTTGGACACATTTAATTTGTTGTTCAAGTCTGAAATTTGAATATCACAGGGCAGAAACATTTTGTATTCAGGTGCACAGAAACTTGAAAATTAAGTTCTCACCTATGTCAAGTCTTGGTCCTGAACTAATTTATTTCTTAATAATTCCGCTGGCATTGGTGGGACTATAACTGTCCACAAAAAGAGCTCATGTGAAAGGATGCTCAGTATTGGGACTAAAAAAACCCGAAAGCCAACAAACAAACAAACAAACAAGAAAACCAACAAAAATACATAAACGCAACACCCCCCCAAACTTCATAGCAAGAACACGTGGAAAGCGTTGTCTGGTCCCACAGCTCAATTGCTGACCACAGCTCTAGGACATTTTCAAATCTGAAGCATTATCACCTTTAATGCTTTCCTTTTATATTAAAAAATCTCCAGTTAAAAATATGGATTGATAAAGAAAAACATCAGAGAGACCATGTTACAACATGTATTTCTTAACCTAAAACATGCTAGTCTCATCATGAAGATAAAGAATGAAAGAGAATTACATTTTAGCTTTTCGGTTCTTTCTGGTTTTAAATTTGTATGTGGATAAAAGAAAATTTGGAACAGAAATTATGTGCCATGTGAAATCTAAATGAAAATATTACATTAGCCGTTATCTCATGTATGAACATGGTAACAAAGATAATTGTAACTGCATTTGTTTTAGGGTGTTTTTTTTTGCAATAAATTAAATCGAACAGAATGAGCTTATATGTTATAAAGCATTTTTGTTGCAAATGTTTAGGTACATGTTTCAGTTGAAGCAGGCTAATTCATTAAGTTCAAAGACATTTAATGCTGTAAAATTATAGGATGAGGATGTAACATATCTAAGGCTTCATCTAGTTTCTATGAACTCACTCTAAGACCTTCCACTAATTTCAATGTATTGCCATAACCAGAAAGGGAATAAATGACAAAATTCTTGACAAGCAAAGAGTCTGTTTGCCTGGGATACACATACACATATGCTTACGTATTGCATGAAACTTACTGAATACCCTAGGAGGGTTTCCACAGATGCTCCTTGCTTTGGCTGGCAGCTGATGTGATAGAATGTGAACAATAAATGGTGTTTCTCTGTGAGTTTTGCTGGCAGCTTAATTTTCACTTCTTCATAAAAGTCAGGGGATCTGTTTTAAAAAAATCACCAAACAGGTTCCCAATGCAAATATGAGACTGAGCAAGAGGCAAATTTGTCAGTATGCTTTTAGATGCTATGGTTATAAAACTATATAAATCCTTAAACAAGGTATACATATATTTACACACACATATGGAGTTACATTTATGAACAATCTACAGCTTTGAATAAGAAGAGGACAGTATCAGCTGGACAGTTTCAGCTTCTACCTAGGTCTATGCTTTAAAAAACATTCAATCTCAATTTTGGATTACAGCATAAGTATTGTGCAAATCCTAAATCCCAATTTCTCATTCAAGAGAATGAGAATGTCCCTTTAGCTCTTTATGATCTGTGAATTTATTGAAGTGAATGACGTTAAAAGTTGTGCTGCTTCCTGCTCCTGCTCCTTAATCTTCATAGTAGGAATATTCTTAACTATTAAAAAGCTTAAAACAAGAAAAGCAATTGTTGCTTATACAATGGTCATTTATGCAAATGCATGTAGCCATCCAAATTAGATATGATAAATTGCATGAAATATAAATATTTAAAATGGCATTCCTTGATGAACTATATAGGGTAAAAATTATGCGAAGAGATCATGATTAATAATTCTCAAGTCATATGAATAGTAACAACACTTACTTATTGTGATATGTGATAGCTGTGTATACTTCTTGGACAAATTCTGGACCTGAAGATTTCCCAAAAATTACCTACATTAAGAAGAAAAGTAACAGCAGTCAGGACTATAGCCTTTATTTGTTGACACTGAGTATAAAATTTAAGACAATATGTGAAGACTTATAATAACTCCTCAATTTTATCTTAGCTCATTGGTAATAAATGTCCTTTTACCAAGCACCTTCCCCACACTCCATTCAGGGCAAAACACCAGGAAAATTGAGCAGAGTTATTTCTAGAGTCGCTGACTACCTCACATCACATTCTTTAGTCATGAACTGAAAAATTAAGAATCACAGGAAATGCTCATGGCAAGCCACTTCCATATTGTCACACTGCCTTTATCTATGTACCAAAAAGTTAAAAGTATTTTTAGAAGTTTTGTTTTTCAGTTGTAGCCTGTTCATTCAGGGTGAGATATATCTCACTTTGCCTTAGGGGTCCAAAGTCCCTTTATACAATCAGTGAAGAGAATTAGGCATTTCTGGTACTAGATTTGCTTCCTTAAGACACCAGGACCATGGTAAGGTCTTGAAATCCAATAATTTAAAGGGAGCCTTGGGAGATGAGCTCAGGCAAGAATCTCTGCACTGTGCAAGTCTACAGATATATGTGTTGAGAGGAAGGTCACTTCCAGTGGAGAGGAAAGCCGGATGAACTGTGTCTGTCCTAAGCATTTGTCAAAACCTAATCATAGCACAGGCAGAGCTTAAGGAAACCAAAATGCAGTGTTGTATAAAAGAAGGTGTTACATTCACATGGCACAGCTCCAGCTCTGGAAGAACTGTGGCTTGGAAAACACTGTACTGTGGGAGTAAGGCAGTAAAGCATACACTGTACAATGTCAGCACACTGATAAAGGCTGGTTGAGTGATAGTCCTTGGTCCAACAAATTGTTGGACTAAAGTTTCCACAAAGTAGTATTTCCACTCATTTCTTTCTTTCTCTAAAACATAAAGTCATAGAAGATTTGTATCTCAATGTCATTCTCAAAAAGCCAACAACACTGTCTGAAAGTAGCCAAAAAGTTCAGGCTGAAGCGGACATCTGCGTTAGAACGCTTCAAACTGAACAACTGAAGCTTGGTAAAGTGGAATAGAGGAGCTTACAGTGAGAGATATTGAATAACCTGAACATAGATAGGACTGTCTGCTCTGCTAGTAGCGTACATGTATGCCCTAATACACAGTGTGTTTCAAACATGGAAAGCTCTATCTACACTATGCGTGATCATGCATCCATTACTGTTCAGGCAATGAAGATCCCAAATTTTATCTTCCAGCATAACACCTGAGCATATGTGTAAACACAGTGCACGCAGAGGAGTTACCCTGGAAAATAGACTACATAATTCTCAAAAGGTCTCTGAAGCTCTATGAATTTTACCCTTAGAAATTCCAACATGATACTGATGTAATATTATGCCATTCTTCCAAAAATAGGGTAGGAAGATTTAGATAAGATGGAGTAATATGCCTTTGGTTCCACTAGAATGACAAGTCTTTCTTGTTGTGGGTAAGGAGTATGGCCCTGCTTTAGGATGAGAGTGAAAGCTTCACAAGCTCTTTGATGTTAGGCTTCCTGAGGCCCCACTAGAAACTGTGGTCATGGGAAGTAAAAAATTACTTATCTCTTCAGAGGTTTCTCAGGAATGCATGTAAACAAAAGCCTGCTAAGAAATCTCAGCATTTATTACCGGCAGAGCACAGGACGGGTCTTCACCACACATAAACTGGATCTTGATGGTAATGTTTCTTGCAGAAGCCAGTCGGTTAGCAAAATTCAGCTTCTGAGGGTAAACGTAGAGGAGATTTCTGAAAGAAAGATAGGGAAGAATAAAATGGGTAAATGGCAAGCATACCTGTTTGAAAATTAAGTGCACAAACCAGCATCTGGCTGATTCCTCTCCCTGTCCTTCAATTCCACCTACATTGTGGAAGATTTGTCAGAACTCAATTTCAAAAGTTCACAAAGAAAAGGTAATTTCTTGGTGTGACACATAGAACATCCTATGCTTAAGGTTTCACCTACATTAAGCTACGTCCTGTTAAAAACAAATCATTATCCTTGCTTGATGAAATGAAAATCAGGTATCTCTCGAGAAAGCAGCTCCTTTCTCAGGTGTGAATAATCAGATTTTGGAAGAGGGAAGGAATTACTCCGAGGTGATAAAACCAAAGAAGTCAACAACTGGAGTTTGTACATTCACAGTTTATAGCAAAAAAAGGGCATATATGTTTAACTTATACAAATTAAAAAGCAGTGTCAACGAAACTGAGTAAATACAAATAAGAAAATTTGAAATTATAATTCTATATGCTATGTTTTATTAGTAATGAATATGAATAATTCTTTGAAGTACAGCGTAACTTGCTGTTTACTAGCTTCTGTACATGAGCATATCACTAAACTTAAAAAGCACCTTTAATTCCTGTGGGGAATTTGGCAGAATAGATGGTTTTTTGACACACAGTTCTAATAGAAGAGTCAAAATATTAATAGAAAGATTTTTCTCTGATGAAGTTTATGGCAAATCTGAAATTTATGCTAGGCCTGGATTATACACACACTCTGGAACCATAATTATGTGTATTTAGTGTCTTGTTTTCCCAGCCTGGTACAGGATTCTCACTGTTTTTCCTCTGACTGTAAGGCGTAAGACTTACACTTGGAAGGTGGAAACATACTGGCTTTCAGTGAGAAACAATAAGGACTACTCATGGACTTTCATGCTTGCTTTCTGTCTGTGGCAGTTAGAAGCTGCACACAGAATTGCACTGTCCTTATCACAGATATCTCCTTAGTACCATTGTCAGCTGACAGTCAAGCAGCCTTGGAGAATATTGTCATGAAGTCAGACAGTCCATCTTCCATTTATTGTATCCGAGGACCTGGAAAACTGTGGTTTATTCTCCTGATTGCCACGTGTCACAACATGATAGTGCTCTTCGACAACACAGCCCAAGCTACGTTTTTGTAACCCACATGCGCTACATGGGACATGGCATGCCTTAGCAAAAAAACTAGCATGTAACTTGCCTTTCCCTTCATTCAGAATAGTACTCCTGCCTGTCACACGAATGCATTCCCTCCCTTACTATCTGAAGTACAATTTTTGTTCTGCAAAATTCTCCCCCAGATGATGTTAAGGAAAGCTAAGTGAAATAGAGAAATATATTGGTAACCTCTACTGAATTATACTTGGGGGACTGACATATTAAATGAAGGATATTGTCAATACTACATCTGCCAGCAGTGAAGAAATACATGTAGGGAAGGCTGAATAATACAGCCATTGCTTCATTAATCTGCAGCCTAGGACAAGATGTCACAAATCTATATAATGTACCTGAGCATTGGATTTTACTTTTAGATGTGACTTGAGATGAAAGATATGTAAGAACACAGAGAGCTCTCTGCTGACTACACAACCAAGGAAGCATTATTCCAGCAAGTACTGTACTGAAAAGCTAAAGTGTGTGCTGTTTATGCTCAAGCAGTTTTAGGGATCTTGCTTACACGTGTATTAAACCCATCAGCACTGAGGAAGAACAGAGGCAAATGATGACTCTGGATATCCTGCCGAGATGAAAGTGATGACTGAAGTCTAAAGCCAGAAGGTGAGAAGATGATTAAAAGATGTTCCATCACACAGGCATGAATTGTAGACTCCTTGCCGACCACTGCCTAAGTGCTACTGCCTGCACTACTCCACAGACTCCAAAAGCCTGAGAGGAGGCAAAGCCAAGGAACATTTCCATGTGGCAGTTAGCAGGAGTACTGGGACAGCAAATGCTGATGTCTTTTAAATAATAGGACAGCTATGATGCCTCTAAGGATGTGGTGGGCTCCAGGAGGCATTGCATCTCCCCCAAGGGTCTGCACTGGGCAGAAATATTATAGCAACATGACACAGAAAATACTTTCGGTCAGTGTGATTGAATTTCTGCCTTCACTCTCCCTGCAGAAAGTGCAAGGCTCTACCTCCAGATACAGTCAAATGTGCTTAAAAAGTAAAAGAGCTATTCAGGGGACAGCATGAGTCTACAAAGGCCATGACAGAACACCCAACATCACTGAGAATACAGCCTCAAAGGCCAGCAGAGTCCTGGGTGAGGCACAGATCCAGATGGCTTCTGTGGGTCAGAGAGCATCTCCCAGCAGGATGATGGTAAGATAAGAGATTATTTCAGAATGTTACCTGCTGGGAAAGCTAAGGGTCCGCCTAGCCTGGTATAGGACACCATATGGCAATTCTCATGCAAATTTGCTGACCTTCCTACATTTTCATGTGGCTTTGCAGTAATTTAATAACTTCCCATGGGCAAAGCAACACAGACCTATCCTCTGACAAAATAAAATCTATTCAGAGTTTCAAGTCTGTGACTATTCTTATTGAATGTTTGTAAATATTGCTTGCACACGTGCACATAAAAGAATCCTTCTCCTTGCTAGACTACACATCGTGTGAGGTGTCAACAAGTGCATCTCAAACTTCTTATGAATATTAGGCATCTCCATTAGTGATTGTGATGAGAATTCCATACACAGAAAAACTCAACATGTGTGCAAATAGTCCCTACTGATACAAACCAGAAATGTTCTGCAGGTGAGCAGTGATAGATGAGTCAACATTGACATTTAAAACTTATGGTGCTAGAAACAAGACATGACATGCCCATTAGTAATAATTTTCAATCTTTGTTGATTCTTTCACAATTTTGATGGGGAGTCTTCAGGAAAAAAATGGGTAAAAATTAAAATGCACATCACAAATGCTTAACCAAACATGAAAAGCTGTTCTAATCAGGCACTGACTAGGAAAATAGCACAGTGACAGAACTTCAGCATGTCACATTCAAGAGGATGTGTATGTGTCATATAGTCCATATCTTAGGATGGATAATATGGAGAATAGTTTGAATGATTTTTCCCATGTTGCTAAACTTTTGAGTCATCTGGAGATTTGGTGGGCAGATCTAAAACTAGATCGAAGCGCCCATAGGAGTCTCACATGTAGTAGACAGGCTCTCACTGGATTCCATGGGCAGAGAGGCAGAGAGGAGTAGATAGTGCTGTGACAGGAATTACAGGAGTGAGAGATCGTTATCCATCAATAATCTTTCCTCACCCAAAACTAGTCCAGGATGGGGCAGAATCATTACCACCAAAGCAGAAGGCCTCCAGCTCACACTGCAGACCGCAGAAAGTCTGAGAACATAGCTAAGTGGTTTGCAATTAAACGAAATGAAGTGGCAAAGAAAAGGGTTTTTTCCCCCTTTCCTCCAAAAATCCCCTAAGCATTAGGTACTGCCCCTATCATAGACAGGACTTCCTGTGCCTGGTTAAGCTGAGTTACTGCTGAAGTGATGTGACAAATCCCTCTTCCTCAGCACCAACATTTCATAGTGGCAGTAAACAGCATCATTTTCATTTATATTTAATGAGAAAATAAAATGACAAACAAACTTTAAATTATATGTTTTTTCCTATTAAAAATAGAGGGGTATGAAAGAAATAAATCTTGGAGTGTCTTGACATTTTCAGGGAAATATTTTTATTAAAGAAATGTAAGTACACAACAAAAAGAAGTGCTCAATTTCACAGTGCACAAAGAAAGTGGGCTGGCTGATCTCTCTGACATAAATCAGAAATAGCATCATTTAAAATAATGGCATTACACCAGTAAAAAAAAAGCTTGCAAGACCCAAGTTCAAAGACTATAACAGAAGGCTCTGCTTTTCCTATCACAATGGAAAAAGCTATTATAAAAAAAAAGAAGACTTCTTCCTTCTGAAATACCTTTGACAACCTGTCCCACTCAAGGTCTACATGTATAGCACTGGTGAAAAAAAAGTGGTTTGCAGACTTATAATCAAAAATTAGAAAACATTAAACCACCTCTAACACCCTAACAAGCCATGACACACATCTATGACTAAATGCTATCAAATTGCTTAAATGGGACAGGATGATTCTGCTTTTCAGGTTAGAGGAAAGGAAATAAAATAACATGTAACACTTCATATTCGGCTCTAGTCCAATTCAGAGTTACTCCTCATGGGCTAGCTTAATCTCAGACTCAAAATGGTATTCATTACGTGGAGAACTAAGCAACGAGAATTGCACGACAGTTAAATTAAGCAAAGGGTCATAAGGCTTCATGGAGGGGTTTGGACAAGCTGGACCATGGGCCAAGGCCGAGGGTGTGAGGTTCAACAAGGCCAAGTGCCAGTCCTGCCCTGGGGTCACAACAGCCCCAGGCAGTGCCACAGGCTGGGGCAGAGTGGCTGGAAAGCTGCCCAGGGGAAAAGGCCCTGAGGGTGCTGGTGACAGCAGCTGAACATGAGCCAGGCTGTGCCCAGGTGGCCAAGAAGGCCAATGGCATCCTGGCCTGGATCAGCAACAGTGTGGCCAGCAGGGCCAGGGCAGGGATTGTCCCCTGTACTTGGCACTGGTGAGGCCACACCTCAAATCTTGTGTTCAGTTCTGGGCCCCTCACTACAAGAAGGACATTGAGGTGCTGGAGAGTGTCCAGAGAAGGGCAATGGAGCCGATGAAGGGACTAGAGCACAAGTCCTGTAATGAGTGACTGAGGGAGCTGGGGGTGTTCAACCTGGAGAAAAGGAAGCTCAAGGGGGAACTCATCACTCTGTACGACTGCCTGAAAGGAGATTGTAGCCAGGTGGGGATTTGCCTCTTCTCCCAGGCGACAAGTGATAGGAAAAGAGGAATGGCCTCAAGTTGCTCCAGGGCAGGTTTAAATTGGATATCAGGAAATATTTCTTCACCAAAAGGGTTGTCAAGCATTGGCAGGCTTTCCAGGGAAGTCGTGAAGTCACATGTAGATGTGCTGCTTGAGGAACGTGGTTTAGTGGTGGACTTGGCAGTGCCAGGTTTACAATTGGACCTGATGTTCATTGGCCTACATCACCTAACTATGCTTTTGCTGACCAAACAGAGCACTGGCATGATCGTGACGCAAAACCATCTCAGATGCGTGCAATTAGGTGATTCTGGTTTATGGGGAAAGAGGTGTCTCCAGTGGCACTGCAGAAACACAAGTGTTATTTCCTGGCCCCACCAAGTTCCAGACTCTGCCCTTTCAGAATGCTTACAAAGATTCCTTATCTGACTTACCTGGAAATTCTTGCTGGACTTCATTAACACTTTCAGTTGGCAACTCCACTTTCTCAGTTTGAGTATGTTTATTGTCACAAGGTGGTCAAAGTACAACTTAGCATTTCTGCATTTTAACAATTTCTAACTAATTGCCTTTAGAGTTTTATCTGGATATTACCTGACTGAATTCCCATTTTAGAGCATAACACTACTTATAGCATGCCAGCAGTGTCATTACCATTGGTTCACTAATTAAGGTGAAGATTAATGAAGGCAACTATTCTTTATAGATGTTCCCTTCATTATTACAAGTTAGGCTGGACAGACCCTACGTTGTTTTGTTGCCATGACTTTTACTCACGGTGAAAACCAACACAGAGACCTAAAAGCCTGAAATGTTAAGCATGCTGGGTGTGAGCTGCTGCTGAGAGACTGGTACTGTTGAGTGATAACAAGCATTTCCTCTAATGTGGGTGTATGTATTCACTACAGACACCCTGGCAACGGAAGGATGGTGTGCAGATACCCAAACTTGCTTTAGGAGAAGCACAAATTAATTTTTGGCATGATGGCTTTGCTACCCATTATGTCTGGCTGCAGAAGTGAGAACTTGGTGAGAACTAAAGAGAGAACATGCTGTGCAGACTCAACTGTTGTTCCAGATCAGCAACACAGCGGTTGCTAATGGCTTTTTGCCAAAAGCAGACCTTAAGACACTAAGAAGCTGCACATTGGAGTTGACACTTACTGGGGCCGGACAACGAGTAGGAAAGTTAAAACTCTTGTCTTACTTTTTCATTAAATGAAAAAAAAGGCATCTTTGCTCATGTTTATTTATATTTCCACTTTCAATTCTATAAAAACTGTTTCCCCTATAGAAATGTCTGCATTAAAGTTCTACCACCATCCAATTCTATCTCTGATATACAGAGAAAACAGAAGTACCGTAACTCTCTGCATTTTAGTGTACTGCTGCTGTGAGCTGCCCTCCGGAGTTAGAATACCACTGAATTGTGGCAAAGCCCAGGAATAACTCCTCCAAAACTTCTAATGAGCCTATAAACAAGCTGGCTTACTTTTTTCCCTGCTGACACCACACTGCAAGTTGTTATTGTAAGATAAGATTTGCCACTTCCCCTTTTTGCTCTCCTTAAAAGATGAGACCCAAATCCAGGTGTCACCAACAGCCAAAGAGAGCTCCAGTTTTCCCTGAAGCTTACCATGAAGGATCACCTCCTCGGAATAAATTAGTTTGTCAGTGTACACTGCTGAGTTGTACTGAACTGTAAGTCTTGCCCTTCTCCACTCCTGGACTGGGTCAGGTGAGTGGGTGGGAGAGCTGGCTCTTTGCTAATCTCCACTGCAAGAAATTAATAAGCTTTACATCCCTTTATTCAGCTCCTTCATTCTGTGATTCCGTATTGGTAGTCACATTTTTTGTAGCTAATACAACACAGTATCTAGCTACTGTTTAGGGATCAGAACCCCCCCTTAAAACAGTGTCACCTACCATTATTATTCAAAGCACTGTGCTTTGCTCCTGTGTCTTGACTACCACAATAGTCACATGAAAGAATTTCTGTGATACACCCCATCAGAATTACTGTTAGCTATTATTGTGACTCTGCTCACTAGAAATTAAATAATGCACAAACTTCTTGAAACACATTCTTCTGATGCTAATTTCCTATAGGACACTCAGATGTTCCAGACTACTAGGAAATAAATGATGGGAATTGCTCAGTTGCATGCTACTGAACACTGTGATCACCTTGAAACAACCAGAACAGAACAGACTTAAAGAAATTAAATTACATAGCCTAGAGTATGTAGTTGAGCATGTAGTGAGTGCTCATTCATAGCTAAGAAGTTCACAGAGCAACACATTATTTCCTCAGATACTTAGATGATTCAAATTAACAATAGAAAACACTGAGCACAAATATTTACCAGAGGTGTTAAAAATGATGATAAAATCTACTGGAAAAAAACCCCAAATGAACAGAGGAGGAAAGATAGATAGATGATTGATAGATAGATAGATAGATAGGTAGGTAGGTAGGTAGGTAGGTAGGTAGATAGATAGATAGATAGATAGATAGATAGATAGATAGATAGATGCCAAGTCAATGGAAGTTGTCAAAGGGGTTTTTTTCACGTTATAGAAAATTTTGCAAAAGACAACACAATTAGATTAGTAAACACATTATGGAATATCCTGCAGGTATTCCATCTTGTTATGGTTAGGAAGATTAAAATATCAACCCAATACATAGCCTTTAGCCTTATAAAAAAAAATTTTTAGTTTCTATTTCTGGAAAAAATCTGAATCACATATTTTTAAGAAATGTTAAAAATATATGTTATTTCTTACCTATAAATGGTGTGGGGAACATACACTTCTCTAACTGGGAATTCCAAAATCTCTTTGTGAGGACGATTACGGTTTTCTGAAAATGGCTTTACTGGGAGTAGTTCTGGTGTCAGACAATGACCAAGGTTTTCTGGAGCTGGGGAAATCTCCAGTTTAAGTGTTCCTTTAAAATTAAATCACAAAATCTTAGTAAAAATATAAAAAATAGTCAGTGTGTAATAAAAGAAAAATTAAAACAATATGTAAGGTTATATAGTAACAGTACAGAAATACGAACTGGATCTTGGGCTACATGAGGAGGAAAGTATAGGTGCAGAAAGATACAGAGGAAGTAGCCTACACACATCCCTTCATATCAGGGCAACACATAGCTCTTTATGTCTACCCTGTGCTATTTCTAAGAAAAGAGAAAGAAAGAAGGAGTATTGTACGCTGGCTGATGTTCTAGTGTCTTTCACACCCATGTAATATAACATCTGCCTGGCAGACAAACAAAAGTGGTGCTGTCTCATACAGTTCTCTCTTCCTCCCCCTCCCCTTCAGATTCTGCTCTGATTAATCTCTGCCAAAGTAGGCACCACCCACCAGGAAAGCCAGGCGTGCTGTGGTGAGCAATTAAACACTTAATGCTGATAACATTTACCCCAGTGTAAACAGACTTTAAATTCTCTGCTGCGATAAGTGAAAACCGTTTGTGGAGCTCAGACTTGTCATTTCTGGCAATCAGCTAGAAAGGAAAAACAGCTTTGCCTTCAGTTCATATTTTTTAAGGTTCCTCCACAACACAGAAGAAGGCAAACTGTAATTTACTTAAAAAGAAAAATTAAGCTGATCAGGGGTTTGACAGTAGCTAAACACTGCCAGTACTTCCCTACTTTGGTAACTAACACTGACCCTAACACCAAGTCAAGATGAAATGCATTTTTAATCTTTTTCTATAAAATATGAACCATTTCAAAGCATTGCAGGGAAATAGCAAGGATCCTAGAAATTTGCTTTAAAGCATTGTCTTCAAACAGTTTGAATAATAACAAAAGATATCCAATAGATACACCGTAAATTAGTCAGAAAAGCAAATAACTAAACAATACCAAGCTAAATTTGAATCTCCATACTCGTTCATGCAGAAAAAAAATAAATTAAAAGCATCTGTGTTCAGGTAGACACCAGGAACCCAGGAAGTTCCATAATGGCACATATTTTAGGCTTTGAACCCAAGTCAAATATATTTTGGCATTGGGATATATAGGACAGTTAGGGGAGAAAAATACATATAACATATTCCATCCAAAATTAAATTGTACCTGGTAAAGTCTTAATTCTTCTTTGCAAGGAAGATGATCTTTTGAAATCAGCTAAAAATTTAAACAGATCTTCATCACTGAGCCTGTCTCCTTCCTACCAAGAGAAAGACAATAATCAGTACCTTTATAACAATACCCTATGACACTGAGAAAATGTTTGTGAGTGAACCATGTCCTTGAGGCATCCAAAGCAAGTGGGTTACTATTTTCTTGACTGCAGTTATCCTCTGTCCTCACACAAATATCACTGTAGCTTTTTCTAACACAATTCACATTACCTAGATGGAAAAAGTCTTAGTAAATCAGAACTAAAGAGAATCCCTTACCTGTTTAAAGAAGGTGCCAAGGGTCAGAGGAGTTGTTTTGAAGTTTGATGCTGGACAGTTATCCTCTGAGTTGAAACTTCTCTCAGAAAACCTTCTTGCCTGCAGCAGTGTTGCCCTCTTGTCACTAGTGGATCCCTTCCCTTTGAAGGGAAATTAAATTAATTATCATCTTGTTTTTTGCTTTTTGCTGCAGTATAAAGATTCTCAGAATACACTAGAAAACCACAGCAACATCTCACTGTCATCCCAGGATAGAGTACTTAAAACATTCCACTTCTTTTATTTCAGTCTATGTGAAAGAATGGAATTCCAGGACACACCTATTGAAGTGACATTATTTCTTCTGCAGAGAAAAGGTTTATTTAAATTTTTAGTTCATGGGTTATAAAGAACACTGGTCAACTGGACCACAGTATGCCTACCAAACTGAGATGTTAGGTATTTTGGTTGCTCAACATTGCTGCTAAATCCACGGGGCAAAGGGAGTTTTATGTCTACAAAGCCAGTGTTCAATGAAAATTTGGCTTAAATCATGAGAGAATATTTAGCAGACATAAAAATAAATATGCAGAGATGACACACTGAGCAAAATTGATTTGCAAGCATTTGTAGGATTGAAAAGGAAAGCTGACAAGCCATGACTTTGAATCTGTGATGCACCTTTGATGCCAGAGTGAATGACATTGTGTCCCATACTCAGTCCTACTAAAGAGTCATTTTGCCTTACTTAGAAAAGTTAGACAAATACCGTTTAAACCTTCGGCTTCAGGTATTTCTCGTTCAAGTGTTGAAAGGTTGAAGAAATTAGACAGGCTTATGGGAATCCAGGCAAATGGCATTCTGTACTTCCCCAACCTCTGGCAAAAGGATTCAGCTTGTGCTTTCAGTTTTTCAATCTTTTCTTTTGTCTGAGACAAAAAAATAATGACCATTTAAAAAGCAATCAGTTATTGTAATGCTACCATAGATAAAAATGGCAGTTATATATTTACAGTTCAATAAATATTCTGCTTTGTTATCATCTCATATTTTCTTGCTACATCACTGACAGAACAGTAGCTGTTTTGATTTGTACATTCACTTCAATTTCTTTTCACAGAGTTCATTTGCATCATAGAAATGCAGAAGGCCAATCTTTCTGTAGTAATTTTCAAATCCAGAATGAACAATCACAATGAAATGTTAGCAGGTTCTACTTCTTTCATCAGATACAGAAAAAAATATTCTTCTGAAAACAATATTCTAAAGGTGAGACATGAGGAAGTCCAGAAAACACTGTCAGTCTGCTCCAGGGAGGTGAACGACCATGAATTCCTTGAACAGAAGTCACATTATCTATGGTCAACAGCACTGAGCTGGCCAGCTGCACACTACAACAGGCTGCCTGCCCATCCAAATCAATAATATGTCTCTGGGACACAAATATTTCTGCTAATTCTACATTTCAATCATCTCCTTTTCTCACCCCTCTCTGCTTCATGACTCAAGACTTTGTCAGTATTGATTTCCAAAGGGGTCAGTAATGAAAATGCACCTTGCTTTCTCCTCATTTCTTTCTGTCAACCAGAGACATCAAACTGCTTGCACCATGGATGCTCTAACTGGCTTTCCCTCCACTGTCTTTGGTATTCTATTCAGTTTCAAAGGGCCTGCTCTTTCTCTGTTTTTTTTTTTCCTTTGAGCATGCATTTTTTGATTCTTTACAGTTATTTACTTACCTTGCCAGCCTCACTTTCTTTAAGAATCATGTAGGGTTCTGCACAGTCTCCAATTTCTCCTTGCTGAAGCACTTTTTCTATCTACAGAAAACAGTAAAATAAGATATTCACAAAGGAAAAATATCACCCAAATCATAACATCTCGTTCCTCTAGTAATTTGAAAACACCCGCCTACATATATAGTAGTATGTAACACCTTGAGACTGTCTTCATGGACTAACCAATAGTAAACCTCCTAGTTTTCCATCTGCTAGAAAATGGAAAACTTATATGTGACAACACTATCAATCAGTTACTACTGCATTTTCACAGAAATCAGGAAAATTAACATATTTCAAATGAAGTGGTTCAAGCTAACTCAGTTTCAGAATTAAGCAAACAAAATTATGTGAAATGCACTAAACCAATGCCAAAAAACTTCCACAGAATGTAAATAAAATTTTTGGAAGTGCCTTACTTCACTGTATTTTTAATTTCCCTTAGGCAGAGATAGGAAATTCTAAGTACTTAGCGGAACTAGTACACAGGACATTAATCAAACGTCTTAGCTTGAGAATGAGATATACCATTGGACACCTGCTCACATGCTACTATTAAAAATTATCAGAATTGTTCTCATCCAGACAAAAGCCATGTTTGTCAGTTCCATGAACTTAGACAACAGGAACAGATGGGAATAGGCAGAATGGTGTCAAAGTAGCACCGTAACGTACCTTTATTACCAGGTATATATCTGATGAGGGATAAGTGACAGAAAATACTGCTGATCTTGCCTGAGTAGACAAGTCAATGGAAGGTGTATGAGAACGCAAGAATCCTCTTAACGAATCAGGATTGAGGTCACAATGAAAATTTTCAGAGATCTTGAAAAGAAAAAAAGGATTAAAATATATTGCAAAGCAAAAATGCTTCAAATTTTCTTTTAAAACAAGTCAAAAGTTGTAACTAGAACTACAAAATTAACAACTGCAAGCCTGTGACTTTGACTGAATAAAAAGAATCCTGGATCAGACTGCAAGTGTAAAGAAGTTACAAGCTTTTTGTAAGTTTTCCTAAACTATTACTCCAGAGATAAAAACCCAGGCCAACTGAACAAAAATGCTGTATGCGGAGTTACCTTTTTTCTTTCCTTTATGTCATAGAGAGCTATGCAGGCAAACAAAGGTTCTATCTCTATATCAAACCTGTTAGGGAAAGACACACAAGACACTGATTGGTACTGCACTCATACAGCTACGTATAACAGAAAAAATGGAATGGCTGTATTTTGATGGGTACTTTCATTAAAAAGCACAGATAAATACTTAGTTTCAGACCTCAGCTCTCTCGAAGTCTTGAGGAATTTTTTTATTAGTGCATGACATTAGATAATTTCAAGAGGAAAAGAAGGACAGTAAACTGCATACAATGTATTTTCTAGATTTGACAGGAAGGTAGTCTCAGAGATCAGCTAAAAATAATTGTATCTTGATCTTTTATTCTATTTAGGAAGTTGTGCTGGATTTGGCTGGAGCACAATTCATTTTCTTCAGAGTCTAGGCACTAGTGTTTTGGGTTTGTGCTGAACACAGAGTTGATAATACAGAGATGTTTTTGTCATTGCTGAGCAGGGCTTGCACAGAGCCAAGGCCTTTTCTGCTTTTGGTACTGCCACGCTGGTGAGGGTACTGGGGGTGCTTGGGAGGAGACACAGCTGGGACAAGTGACCCAAACTGACCAAAGGGATATTCCAGACCATGTGGCATCACGCTCAGTGTACAAAGTGGGGGAAGAAGGAGGAATGTTTGGAGTGATGGTGTTTGTCTTCCCAAGTAACCATTACGTGTGATGGGGCCCTGCTCTCCTGGTGATGGCTGAACACCTGCCTGCCCATGGGAAGCAGTGAATTAATTCCTTGTTTTCCTTTTGTTTGTCTGTGTGCCACTTGCTTTCCCTATTAAACTTTCTATGTCTCAGCCCATGAGTTCTCCAGATTTACTCTTCCATTTCTCTCCCTGATTCTTTTGGTGGGGGAGTGAGCGAATGGCTGTGTTGGGCTTGGTTGCTGGCTGGGGTTAAACCACAAGAAAAGTCCAGTAGTGTGTAGGACACCAATCACTTTTTTTTTTTTTTGTAAATACATAATTTGGGTTCACTCTCACCTCCTTTTCACCCTGGCAAGTTAAAGACTTGTGTAAATACAGATAGAAATAATCCTCTGCTACACTAAGAAAGAACACTTGAACAGTGAATGCTGCTGTACAGGACACCTGCCGTGGTGTAACGGGGTGGGCGGCTGTACGCTGTTGTGAACTGAGAAATGGTGAACGAGGCTTGTAAAGGATTCTTACTTCAGAGTCTGCAGTCTCACCAAAATCCTGTTGCCCAGATGTTCCTTTGGGCGATCTGGCACTGGCCGTATCTCCACTGCATCTTCCTGTCATTAAACAGTCATACTCAATTAAAACAATTGTAAATTTATACACTTACATAGAACCTTTATGTGACAGTAGCTGGGCCACTGATACAGACTAGCATCTTCCCCCAGCCAGTGGGCATTTAATCTCTCCAGAGATGAAAGAAAACAGATTTATTATTTCTGAATATTTATGTTCCTGACCCTTATCTGGCATTTACACCATATATTTACAGTTCTGGCCCCCAGGTATGAGCTACCACAAAAGGTGACACCCTGACAAAGCCATATCACCAGCATGTGGCTTGGCCCACACTGAGAGCAGTATAATGTTTTTCTACTGTGGTGCAGCTTTAACCTCAGGCGTACTGGGACAGCCAGCTGTGGCAGACTATCGGGACAGCTGGTCTCCTGCTCACCTCATCCACGGAGGGGTAGAGGGCGAGGAGCTCGGGGTGCCTGTTGGTGCGGCGTGCCTCCTCGTTCAGCCTCTCGAACTCCTCCGCGCTGACGTGCCGCAGCAGCTGCTCCAGACGGGGGTCCGGCTGCAGGCTGCGCAGCTCCAGGTCGGAGCACGCCAGGGTGGTCCTTGAGGTCTCCTCCGGGACAGCGTGCACATGTTGGGGTCCCACTTGCTGGAAAAAAGAAAACGGCCAGCTGTGGCTTGGGGACCAGTGTGTCATGGAGTGGCTCTTGGTGGTCCGGCAGAGGGGATCTTAATGCCACCTCTGCCACGAAGCTTAAGGGTGAGCATGGTGCTCTGCTTGATGTCACCACAGAGATCATGGAATCACAGAATATGCTGAGCTGGAAGGGACCCACCAGGATCACGGAGTGCAATTCCTGGCACTTCATTGGATCATCCCCAAGAATCACTCACCATGTGCCTGAGAGCATCGTCCAAGCACTTCCTGAACTCTGTCAGGCTTGGTACTGTGACCACTGCCCTGGGGAGTCTCTTCCAGTGCCCAATCACCCCCTGGGTGAAAAACCTTCTCCTGATATCCAACCTAAACCTCCCCTGACACAACCCCCGGCCATTCCCTCAAGTCCTGTCATTGGTCACCACAGAGAAGAGATCAGTGCCTGCCCCTCCTGTTCCCCTCACAAGGAAGCTGTAGATTGCAGTGAGATCTCCCCTCAGTCTCCTCCAGGCTGAACAGACCAAGTGACCTCAGCTGCTCTTCATGTGGCTTCCCCTCAAGGCTCTTCACCATCTTTGTTGCCCTCCTTTGACACGTTCCAACACCTTTATATCTCTTTTATATTGCAGTGACCAAAACCGCACACAACATTCAAGGGGATGTCACACCAGATGACTCTTTTGAGGGAAACTGCCGTATTTGACCACTTTTCCCAAAGTGAAGAAAACATACCTGAAAAGTTGCATCACCAGAATCCAATGTTTCTGATTCAAATGTTTGTTTTTGAAGTGTTTTGTGAAAATCTTTTCGGGATCCCTTGTTTTTCAGGCTACAAATATCTGAATTCCCTTGGTTCCTTTCATGGAGAAGTGCGAGAAAGTCAAGATAACACGAGGAAGCATTAAGGGAAAATAAAACACACAAGACAAATAAAAAATTATTTAAGAACTGGAATGATTGTTCTGCAAAAAGCAGCACAGCACAGCTTTTATGCAAAAATGCGACATTTCACAACTTTATCTTGTTTTAACACATCATTGCAACTCTATCATGTATATTAAGAACAGTTTTAAAAGGAAAAGAATTAATTCAGATGATTTTTCTATAGACTATAAGTATGAGACAGCAGGAAAGCCTGACCTAGGTACAAATTCTGCTCTGATCTCCTCATGAGGCACAGTGATTATTTCAGTGACCTTAAGAACATGGATGAGGATCACTTATCTCTTGGCTGGCTCCTTCAATTATACACATCAAAGCACTTACTGCTCTTATCCTGGACCTAGATAGTATCCCAAGTTAATCACATGCAACTACTGATACCTTCCAAACAATGACTGGTTTTGAAGAGGGCTATTTCTATGTCACAAGGTGGCATAGAAATAGCCAGCAGCTTTGAAAAATTTACCTGCAATTTCAAATCACCTTTTTGAGACAGATGGAAAAAACCAGCAGGTACCCTGAACAAAATGTCTTAGATGCATCCAGAGCCCTGTTTCTTTCACTTTACTATGCAATTTGCTAAATCCTGTGGTGGTCTTTTTGCAATCAGCCTCCTTATTTACAACATGCTGCTTCATCCATTTTCCTTTCCATAACACTCCCAAAGCAATGACTGAACATCTGAGTACTTTCATAAAGAAGATACAATAAGCAATTATTGATCAGGGCGACAACTTTTTATTACATTTTGGGAGTAACTGAATTATATGCTCTGATGTGTTTTAATTTTAATTGTTTGCATTTTAATTGTTTGCCAGTTCACTGCAATGAAAACTGGTCATAAAAAGACAATCCCAGCTCTCCTTGGATGTGACCTTGTTTTGCAACCACTGTAATCATCCAGAATGGAAGACAGAAATTCTGCATGATTTTAAGACATTTAAGAATCCAAAAGATGTTGTATAGATTATTTTTATCACTGCCTCTGGTAGCAAATGATTAATGGGGAAATTTACGTACCTGAGCTAGTGCTTTCCCTGTGTTGTAAAAGCTACACTAGAGATGCCTTTCCCCTAAAGCATTCCTGGAAAATTTACATATATTGTTTACTTATTTGAAAAGCATAATAGCAATTAAAACTCACTAAGGGGCAAACCATGCTTTTAGCACACATGTAAATTTAACAGGCACACACTGAATTAAGAAAATGAGATGAGGAAAAAGGACAAGGGACAACTAAAAGGAGAAACAGACAGGCACAGCTTCCCATTCAGCCTCCTGTGAAAATGCATGTACTCCAGCTGCGCCCAACTTCTCTGTCACATACCTCTCTGCCCTGGGGCCTGAGGATGACCTGTGCTCATGCCACCCACTGATGACTCCTCAATCTCCTGTTCTGAGCCTTCACAGTCGTGAATGGATCAAAGTCACTTACACACTTATCCATAGCTCACCAGACCATACATTCAGCAACCTGTCCTATAATGTCCCTCAAGTCGGCAACTACAGTTTTTCCAGCCTTTCTCAAAACAATGGAAAGCCTTCTACACTTGCTTTTTTCTCACTTCTCTCTTGATATCTTTTCTTCCTCTCATGCCTGTTTTGAGAAAAGTGTCCCAGCATAACATGGGATTCCCAATAACAATCTATCACTGGTTTATGTGACACTGCAGCATATTTGGTACTGTCTTGTACTTTGCGATTTTTGATAACTTGTTTGCCATGTTAACCACAGCTGCCAAAGCTCTGGCAAAGTCCATCATCATGTTTACCACAGAGACAAGTGCTCAATAAAGATTTTGAACGCAAATTTACCTCACCTGAATGAATGAAATAGTAAAACACAGCAAAACTTTCTACGTACGTGTATTTCTATGGTTCCATTCACATTTCTACCAGCATGCCTAAATGCAAAAATAACTATGTTCTATTTTTCACCTCACCTACTTTACTGCTGACTCCCTCCTCCTGTGCACAAACAAAGCTGCACACTGGCTCTTTACAGCATGCTCAGAACAGCACTATGGGAAAGAGGTAGTGCCTCTGCTCTGAGTGGTGCAGGTGGAGAAACCACAAAACCACTAGCCCATTTTCAGTGACTCACTGTGAAACAGTTCTGAGAATTCAACTGATTTCATCAGCGCCCCTGGAGAAAGCCTCTTAATAACCCCCAGGAGCTGCTCTGGTGGGGAGCACAAGCTGCACATTAAACAGTGCAATTCCTTTACAACTGTAAAACCCTAAGGCACTGGCTGCTGAAGTACTTCATGTCTGACAAACACAGAGTAACAAGGGTGAGCGAAGGGGCACAATGCAATGGCAGCAAACGTGTCAGCACTCAACCACCAGCTGCTTCTGCTGCTTCTCAAGAACTGGGCATGAGTGCACGACAAAGAGGAAGTGGTCAGAAAAACAGAGCTCCGAAAACCTCTTTCTGGAGAACAGGATGAGGTGATGGGGAAGGAGGTGAGACATTCCACAGACTCCCCTGAGATTCTAGGGACAGGCACCCATGCACAGAGAGCACTAACAGAGAATTTCCTTCACATTTAACATATGAAACGGAATAGAACAGAATAAAATAAAATAAAAATATAATGAACATAACTAAAGGAAATTAAGTCATTTATAATGACTACAGGGCTAAGTCTGTGTGTTGAGTTACACTGACCTCAAATGCAGAAATCGTTTACTGGTGTAAAACAGTAAATTTGGGTGTAACACTGATAATCCCATGAATACTCTCAATCACTGCATGGAAAGCCCATAATCCTTGAGTTTTCAGACACCATTAGAAATCAGATAATGTTCAATTTTCAGGGCATGAATAGGAGAAAAGGATGCAAATGCAACCTTTATCTCTGTTATCTTTCCTTTTAGTGGGATCAAATAGTACTAGCATTCCTGATTAAGATAAATCATCATTACAGAAAGTGAATGTGAATTTCTTCCCATCAACTTCCAATCCATTCCCAGAGTTCCTGATAATTAAGAAGCAGATGCAACAGTATTTAGCAACTCTCACCATCTCAAACAAAACAATATAGTTTTTTATACTACTGAGAAGTCAGTTCTTATCTTCAATCACTGCTAAAATCATTATTATTTAGGATAACTTATAACAGCAAACACCTCCTCTCTGATAAGTAAGATGCAAAGTATTTTCAATTTTATTTAGTTTTATGTAGCTTACTTTCGATTCACAATCAGCCACTCACGGATGTAAGTCTGAACACAGTCTTTAACATGTGAGTCCAGTTCAACTCTGTAGAAAAAGCAACATATTGTAAATATTTTAGCACCTAAGTCATACTTTCAAGACATTTATCTAAACATGCTAATCAGATAAAGGCCTCCCTATTAGTCCTCTCCTGAAAATTAATGTTACTGCTAAACTATTGATTGAGGTTTAAAAAATCCTGTGTATTGCACGAATTCCCTGATGCAGGTTTTTGTTACTGTGCTGATAAATTTACAAACATACTTTTAATAGAGGTAACCATTTGCCACAATATCTTTGTATACATATAAGAGTGATGTTGCTATAAAATATAGAAAAATTAAATAAATTATATAGCATACCCAACCCTGTGATTTTTAAAACTTGATAACAAGTCTCAAGACATAGAGATATTTTTACACAGGCCTCAGCTCCTGGACTCTTGAAAATACACAGTTTTTATGTATGTGCAATTTTCTCTTTCTCACAGAAATGAAGAAAAATGTAAAAAAGGACCCTAAGCTTTTAACCAGATAGCATAGCAAAACTTCAAGGTCTAAGAATATGTCACAATTTAATTTTCTGTTTTTCGAATAAATCACCTTTAATGTAGGGGGTTGTCAGTGCTGCCTGATAGGCTGGATACTGTTTGGAACTGCAGTTCCTATATCAGACAAAGACCATGTCCATGAATTTCATGTAATTATGCTGTAGCATAATTCCCCTACCCCTATTCTTAAAATTTTTAATGTCCTGTTCCAAAACAATTTGTGTCATTCTCCAATCCAAGTGAGTAAAACAGTAGGTAGGATACACATTCAATACAGAGACAGGTGAAAGGTATGGTAATTTTTAGTACTTTCCACGTAGAACTCTTAACAGATTTGCAACTGTGACCAAGGCTGGGTGACAGCTGATTTGGGCCCGTATGTGTAGAGTGGGATAGAGCCTTGGCTGAAGCCAGGCTGCCGTGTGCCTCTGCCTCTGGATGTTCCTGGTGCAGCTGGGAGGTGTGTTTGCTGGCAGAAGCACGTTAACCCAGTTTGGTCAGTGGTACCTGTTCCCTGCTCTCGGCGCACAAAGGCATCAAAGACTGCATTGCCTGCAGGCCAATCCTTGGTGCATGCCCCTGCTGTGTTCTCATCTTGTCTAACACATCCTGTCATCCTTGACCAGGATTTTCCATGAAAACACAGAATATCAATGGTAGCAATGTGAATGGCTAAATGGTGAGTGCTGTGCAAAAAAATCTGCTGAAAGCTGATTTGGTGGTATTGACTATTTGAGCTTTGCCACAGAATCCTTATAAAACCCTTAAAGTTTTTGTGATGCAAATCAGGCTTAAAGCTGATTGTACAGCATGAGCCTGCATGGTTTCCTACTGGAAAAACAAACAGATAACTGCTGTTTTAAAAATCAAGCATGGTGGGAAGTAACCTTGGAAATAGGGAGGAAATGGTCATATTTTACATGTAATTTCAAAAGTTGAATAATTATTTCAATATTTTTATCCCTCATTTAAATAAATGGGAACATCAAGCAACAAAACATGCACTGCGTCCCACATGCATTCTCTCTTTCAAATACACAGGAAAACAAGAATTAACTGTAAAGACTGGAACTTTTTTTGTGAGCAACTTCAAGTGAAAATCACCTTTTGTGCAAATATTAGAAGATCGTTGAGGAGCTATGTGATTCAAAGAGTTCTCAGGTGACCTAACATGGCATCTCTATTGCCTTTGCTCTTGTGACCTTCTTGAGAGAAGCACTGGGCCAAGAAGAAACTGTCAAGGTTTGACCCTGGCTAAATGCCAGGCACCTATGATGTCTGCTCTCTATGCTCTCTCCAGCTGCAGCTATGCAGAGGAGAGAAAAAAAACTAACACAAACACACTGGACTCATGAGTTGAGGTAAACCACTGGTGAGAGGGTGCACAGACATAGAGCAAAGTAGGTTGTGAAACTCAAAGTTGCAAAGTGATTTATTAACCTAACAGAGTTGGAGGATGAATCAGAGGTAAAAATAAGCTCTTAAGACACCGTTTCTTCACTCACCGCCCTTCTCTCTTAAGGCACCATTTCTCAGCTCACCCCCTCCCTCCTTCCAACCAACAGTTCTGGGGCAGGGGCAGGGTGTGGGGTTTTTTCTCTTAGTCAGTCCATCACCACAATTCTTCTGCTACAAACACTGTTTCTCTACACACCCCCCTCCCTATTAAGACAGCTCACCCCCCTCCCTCCTTCCTTCCAACAAACAGCTCTGGGGTGGGGGCAGGGTATGGGGGTCTTTTTTGGTCAGGGTCAGTCCATCAGGGAGAAGAGTCCTACTTAGCGATGGGGGTCTCTCCCACGAGAGACAGTCCTCTGCGAACTTCTTTGGCGTGAGTCCAATCTCACGAGCAGCAAATCCACCCTAATTTTGCTACAGCACGAGTTTGTGTCCATAGGGTGCAGACTTCTGAGTCGAGGCCAGGCTGTTTCCATCCCGGGAGCAAGGCCTTTCTCTCTCCTGCAAGGCCTTTGCGACTCTCAGTCTCTGGGACTCCACTGGATCACAGCTTCCTGCAGGCATCCACCTGCTCCTCTGGCGTGGGCACCTCCCCACAGGCTGTGGGGGGTTCTCTGCACCCCCTGGACTCCATGGGCTGCAGGGGGACCACCTGCTCCCCCATGGTCTTCACCACGGCCGGCAGAGGGTTTTCAGCTCTGGTGCCTAGAGCACCTCCTCCCCCACCTTCACCACTGACCTTGGTGCCTCCATGTTGTCTTCTCTCACATATTTTTACCTCCCCCTCCTCCTCTTGCTAAAAAGAATTGCGTGCTCACAGTGTTTTGATTTCTTCTTAAATATGTTTTCACAGAGGCATAACTAACATCTCTAATTGGCCCAGGTTCGGCCAGCAGCATGTCCATCATCTTCAGAGCCATCAGAGATTGGCTCTGCTGGACATGGTGAAAAACTTCCAGATTCTTCACACAGGACACACAGGAGCCATCTTTGTACCCCACCCCTACTCACTGGCAAAAACTGGGCCAAGCAAAACCAACACAGAAACTTGCAGACTGAAACCTTGCTTAGAGAGAGGGGTTCCCAGCTAGACTACAGCTGGCAAAATCACACAAACTGTGTTTCCTGCTTAGCCTCATTGTGTTTGATATGTTGGGCAGAAAACACTGAAAAAATTCTGCTGTTGTGTAGAGCTCTAGTTTGAACAGTTGGCTGGTATAAATTAGAGCAGCCTGTAGGAACCTTTGCAGGAACAGAGGGGGATGCAGGTCTACCCTGTAAGCCAGGACACCACAAACTAAACCTATTTGTCCCTTCAGTGTTGGGGTTCAGCCCAGCACAAAATATAGCCTGTGCTTTCCATTTCCTGAATATACTGGAAGGAGCCAGCCCCCATCCCAAACACATTGCCCAGTTAGCCATCTCAGCAGATGTAGCAGTTTGGGGCTAACTGGTGCTGACTTCAAGTTTATCTCACTTCTACTGCTTGCAAAACTCAACAGGCCTTTGGAGGTCCACTTAGAGGTACCATTTACAGTGAAACAGTCCTTGAAGTGTATTTTGTATACAATGCATAGACTCTCTTAAACCACATCAGAAAACTCTCCTATGGATTTTCTCATTCTGAAAAATTCTTTTTGCTTATAGTGTGCCTGTTTTTCAAAGCAGCTTAAATATTTGCAGGACCATTGAGCACCAGTGTCAGCACATGCTACCTATTTGATTTAAGCTGTTGAAAACAGTGTAATTATTTCATCAATGTCAGTCTGAAACCACAAGTGACTTCTACACTAGAAATTAACACTCACTCCCCTTCTCAAACCTTGTGAAGTATGAACAGTTTCCTCCCATTTAAGCATGACAGGTACTGAGAAAGACAATCTTAGTGATCTGATCAATACCATGTAACACATAGCTGGCAAAAAAAAACCAACAAAAAAACAGCCAACCAAAAAAAAAACCCAGACCGCAGTACAGTGCTTGTTACATGATTAGAATCAACTTTCATCTCCAGTATCACAGCTGCAAAAATTATTTTTCATACTATCCTCTTGCCCTTTACTCATTTTCCTGGTCTATGTCTACCTCACTTCTGCCACTACCAACAGACTTAGGAAGTTGTGTAAACACTTGCATAATTTTCAATGAACAAACAGGCCTAACAGAATCAGTGGCAAAGTTCAAACATTTGAAGTTCAGCAACTGTGTAATGGCTGAACGGGTGGCAGAGTGAGGGGTTTGGATCAACATCTTCAAAACTATTTTTAAACCTGCAGCGTTTCAGAGGGACAGAAACTCTCCTTACCCATCTTCTGGCATAGAAGGTTGCAAAGTCCTGCACTCTTTAGGTGTAAAGACAACATCCAGATCATCTTCAGGAAAGTCCCCAAGTTCTCGTGCTAGTTCTGAGTCCGAGTTATTCAGCTGCGTCATGAGGAAGCCTTCAAAATCTACTGGGTCTACTGCATCATAAAAGGAAGGCTGGTGAAAAATAAAGAGGCATTTATTTTAGCAACAGGAGGTTATTCTTGATAATGTAATTTAGGCTTACTTATTTAATTATTGTAATTGTCCCATTATTTACATCGGAAACAAACTTCTAACCTTCTAACCTAGGAACAAGAAAGGATATAAGGGAGGTGACCAAAATGATAGTACTGATGGACAGGAGAAAGCAGACAAAACACACTAGGAATAAGAAGGCCAAGTCTTCAAAGTTACTCCCAGTTACAGAGCTAAGGACCAACTATAAGCCCCATGGCTGCTGCCATCAGGAAGATGCACTCATTTGAGGTGCTGTGCTTGAAAGACACTATTAGAAATGCTCTGTGCTTTCAACTGCAGACAAAGTTGAGGGCAATATACACTCAAAATCAGAAGAAATTACTATTTTTCATCTCTGAATGTTACTGGTTTGCATATTGTTGGCGTTCTTAATTTATTGTCTTCGTCAAGGTTTTGCACAGTACTTTTGCAAAAGATTACATGGAACTACTAAAGTTATTACTGCAAGCCTTAGATATTCCCCATTTCTACAGTACATGGCATTGCACTTTGATAGACAGCAGTTGTATCTCGTTATATTTAATCAGCCAGTCTTAAACAGAAGGTCTGATCAGAACTCAGTTAAACAAGCACAAGCTCTACAAATCACACATGCCATTAAGCTGTCTGCTTCTTTTTATCTGCTTAGTGCCAAAAACAGAGGCAGAAATTCTTGTTTGATTTGGTACCCAGAGATGTTCTACACACAAATAAATTTGCCTTCATATATTAAAAATGTATGTTCTTCTATGTATAGATAAAACTGAAAATTATTTTCTTTGCTATGTGGCTAATGAAAATACCGTGTATATCTTTAGGAAATATAACACTTGTCCGGTTGAGTACAGAGACTAGATTCTCTTACTGATTTTCTTGACAAGTGAAAACTAGATTTAAAGACTACAGCTTTAGAAAATCTGTAGTTTATGTTCTGTGAGTTCCAGAAAGGCTGATGATGCCTCATCATAGCAAGAGTGAAAAAAATTGGTTGCAGCATTCGAATAGTAACACTGGAATAACTTATTTACTAGGAGGAAGAATTCTAGCAAAAACCAGCTATCAAATCATCCTTTTCTGTAAAGAGCAAGGATGGCATTGCGCTGCTTAGCCCAGATACCTTTCACAAGACTGTCTTCCGAAGCTGCCAACAAAAAATACCTCTCTGATGCTGTTGATGTGTTGTGGGGAAAAGAAGGTACCTCATGTCCCTGGTATCAACACGCCTTTATATTCAATGTTATTCTGCCTACTGTCTCATCCAATGTGTTCTTAAGCTATCCTCCTTATGCTCCAGTGTTCTCCTGCACAGAAAAATATCTGTGGGTCAAAATGAGCAAGTTTTCCCTCCTTAGTATTGACTCCTGCTCATGCAAGGTTCTCATGGAAGTCAACAGGAGTTTTGCCTGAGCATTAAGGGACAGCAGTGCATACCAGTGTTATATCTGCAATATCAGGTATTTTAGCTCAACAGGACAAGGAGAAATTTCTCAATTTATGAAACATGCAAAGGGGCTCAACAGTGGCAAATCTTCGATAACTGCGAATTAAATGGCTCACACTTAATATGCCACATCAGCCGCAGTATATAAGGAGATGTGTTCAAAAGAATTAGCAGTAAATACAAGC
The DNA here is from genome assembly GCA_036785705.1 of Acanthornis magna. NCBI lineage: Eukaryota > Metazoa > Chordata > Aves > Passeriformes > Acanthizidae > Acanthornis > Acanthornis magna. The sequence goes on from JAWUZG010000121.1 coordinate 2,813,613, forward strand.
TTTGGAACCTTTTTAGCATTCTGGAAATATAGATGAGGAAGTTTTTCAGGTAACAAAAATACAGAAAATCTTGAAGAAAATGAAGCATATTTAGAAGAAATGTGCTGGAAACATCGAGGAGAAGCAAACCAATTTAAAATTCTGAAAAAAAAGTCCTGATGTGCTAAATACTCCTGTAAATAATGTAGTAGAAACCTTTGAACACAATCAATACCACCCCCTACCCCTGGTTCCCCTTTTATAGGGAAACTGTATTGGTCTCTGCATAAATACAATCTCTGAGCTCACCCCTCTGCCTGTACATTTTAGGCATCAACTGAATTATCACAAACATCTTTGGGAAAAATCTTTCCCATTCTTTGCTCTTTTTAGCCAAAGAGAAAACCTAACATTACAAGCAAGTCCATCAAATCATAAGGCAACCAGCTAAAGAAATATACTGTACTAGTTTTTAATGTAAGCACTATCTCTGGTTTGCACCTAGTGTAGTGCGGAACATGCCAGATCAATAGTTATGAGTAAATAGTAACTTTATTTTTTGTAACTTTGCTATTGTTTTTTTATTAATTATCAGCATAATATCCTTGAAGCTCGCTTACTATACTGCCAGTGGGTAAGACATTGCATGTGAGTATATAGATATGTAAACAGGCCTATATAGAGATTTGTAGATCTAAATATATATAAAATATAAAATAATATAAATATAAATATAAATATAAATATAAATATATGTACATATATTTGGCTCTATTAAAAAGAGTAATTCACAGACGATTAAAATAAAACACAGCTTGAAGTACAAAGGCATAATACATATTTTCAGTTGCTGAAGATGCAATGTTTTGTGCACAAAATAATATTGCTTAATACAAACTAATTTTTGCTTAAGCATTGCACTTCCTGTCAGAAGTCACACTTTTCCATACTGACAAGTCAAATCCATTGCAAATCATTGTGTCTTCTTTTTCTAGTTCGTGTATTAACCATAACCTCTAATCACTAGAAATATGTGCTTTTGACTATTGTAAATTAGACAGAAATGTAAAAAAGATAGTGTAAAAAGTAAATGCAGGTGGAGAGTAATGGTGTCCCTAACAACTGGTGCAACTTTTCAAAGGAAACAGAAATAATAATTTAAGAAGCCAGCATTCCTTTGCACACATCATAAAAATGTGCAAACCAATGTCCTACAGAAAATGCCAGAAATCATTACTGCAAACATACCTTTTTAAGGATGATGACTTAGAGGCATGTAGACTGTGACCGCAATCTACGGCAGAAAACGGCAGCTACTTGGCAAATGAAATGCTAGCAAGTTTTATGCTAGAACAAGCGGTTGTCTGCGTGCAGACCTGGCCTCGTCAGGCTGAGTAATCACAAGGAACAAGTTAAACCACAGCGCTTCAGATTAAGGAAGTGAGTAGTGGTGGGAGGCCCTGAAAAGCAACCGCTTGCATCTAGTTTTCTACATTTTTCACAATCAGTGGTGCAAAAAGACTCTTCCTGCTTCTACTTGTCATGTCTCACAAAAATAATTAAAAATTAAAAAGGCAGGGAGAGTTCCAAAATCATAGTCAGTTTAATTTATGGCATAGTATGTTTGTAGAATTCTTATCCTGCTGAAAGGCAGTAAAAAGATCTGGCATTTTTTCCCTTTGTCATAAAGGCATTATCATGTGACCTGACTTCTTTAGAGGGTGATTACACTTGGAAGGCTGAAGATGATTTGGAGACACACAACAGTTGACTCAATTATATCTATGCCAATCGGGACATACTTTGGCATTTCTCACTAAAGAAGCAAACTCTACAGTACTGAAAAACAGTCACCATGCTGTCCCTGCTGCTGACTCTGGAAACTGTGTGTTAAGCCAAGCTTTTAGCTCTACCTTTCTTTTTTTTCTCTTTATTCATTGATCTGTGCTGGTCTTGGCAGGGATAAAGTTGATTTCCTTCATAATAAATATTATGGGACTAGGTTTTGGATTTGTGCTGGAAACAGTGGTGATAATAAAATGATGTTTTTGTTATTGCTGAGTAGTGCTTACAAAGAGCCAAGACCTTTTCTGCTCCTCACACAGCCCTACCAGCGAGGAGACAGGGGATGCACAAGAAGCTGGGAGTGGACACAGCTGGGACAGGTGACCCCAGCTGACCACAGGCTATTGCAGACCATATGGAGTCATGCCTGCTATATAAAACTGGGGGAAGAACAAGGACCACCACACAAAGCATTTACTTGAAGAAGCTGAATGTTTCCATCAGAGAAAGAATGTAATATACTCCAACACTTACTAATTAACTTTGATTCATAGTAATATGCAGAGAGACTGTCTGTTTCAGGCTCCAAGGAATACTCTCATGTTTCTCAAACACATTATTTCCTCAGCTCACCAGGGTGCATTTTTTAATAGTTTCAGGTAGAAGCCAGTGGAAAGCAAGACAGCTTAAGAAGATAATTTAATTTACCCTAAAACCATTAAGCAATGTAGATGCCAAACCTGTGTAAAGAAGATAAACCCAGAACTTACCACATGAAGTGTAGGAAAGCCAGGGGTACTTAAGCTTCGTTGACAGAACTGTGCAAAGCCTGGTTGGAGAGTAAATTGCTTTCTTATTTCTGCAGAGGAGTGCCTTTAATTAAGCAGAGAAAAAATGTTATAGTTACAGTTGTCCCCATACGAAGTCCAAATGCCAGAGTTTAGCCAATTTGGTCGCCTGTCCCACTGTTTAGGAATGTATTTTGATAATGGTCTCGACTCTTGGTGGTCTCTTGATTCCTATGACTACTGTACCTATTATGTGACACGCAGTATTGCTTTTCTTAACAAGCATGACGAAATTTCACTTAATACCTTTCTGTTCATGTTAAGAGACAGGCACCTCACAGAAGGTATTGAAAGTATTAGAGGTAATAGGCCTGATTAAGAAAATAAAAGTTGCATAAATGACAGTAGTTGCTTTTAGGTCCAAAGTCCATGCCAGGTGTGACTGTGACATTGCTCCTATCAGAAGGCAGCATCAATTGCAGACCGAACAAAGCCAGAGTTATAGAGAAAGTAAAGAGATCTATTTGGAAGAGAATTTCCTACTCATCAGTGGTATTCCAAAAATCAGAAGTGAGATCTCTTAAAGGTTATTCAGTGATTACATAAGCAAGAATCCATGTAGAGAAAGCGACAAAGTCTGTGCATTCTTTAGATTATCTTTGACCTATTAAAAAATGAAAATACGCTTGTATATCAGGGTTATTGTTACTCAATTTCCCACCACAAATAATCTCTGATAATGAATGCATGTACAAAATTCAAATTATTCAAAATTATTATTTTACTGCAAACTGGGTCAGCTTCTACCCTGTGCAGAAGTATCTGTTACTGATGGAAATAGTAGAGGTACCAGCAGATGTTGGCTAAATGTATGTATAAACTGTGTTGCACTCTATTGTAGAAGTTGCTGCTGTAAACAATAATATAAGACATCTTTATATTATATCCAATATTGGGTCATCAGATGCTTTAAAGAGGAAATTGAATGACTTTTCAATATGAAAGATGAAGCACACATATGGATGAAGGACTAAATTTGCTGTCTGTTAAAAGCCTGGGCAAACTCAGCTAACTGAGAGGAAATACAGTTCTCAAGAGCACTGACATCAGTTCCAGTGTCTCACCAACAGAAAGAACCTGCAAACTATATCAGTCCAATGGATGCCAAACCTGTAATGGTGACTTTCAGATAAGAATAGTTCAGTTGACTAACTTCGTAGTTTTGATATGACTGAAGCAAAAAGTACAGTAAGGATAAAAGAAGACAGCAAAATTTGTTTGAACCAAACCAGAAATGACTGCCTAGCTGTACTAGGATTAGATAAAGGAAAGTGGCAACTGCTAAAAGACACTAAACCAAAGACACAAGTTAACCACACCAACATGGAGAAAAGGTGGGTGTAACAGTCAGCATGGAAACTTTTGAAAACTTGAGAACTAAGGCAGAAACAGAGCTCCTTCTAGATGGCTCTTGATAAAGTCAGAATGGCTGCTGTCTGTGACATGCCTGTTTTCTGATCAAACATCTGCCTTGGGCACTGTTGGTGCACCTTCAGGAAAATGGTAATTCACACTCATTTAGTGCATGTGATGTCTTAGCTTCCGTGGAGGCTGCAGTCCATCAGGGCCTGACTAAACTTTTACCCCCTTGTCTGTACAGAGGGCCTGTCTGATTCTGAGGAGAGCTTTACGGTCGACCTTAGCTGCAACAGTGGTCAATCCATGTGCTAAAAAACAAGGAAAGAAGGCAAGTGGTTAAGGATGAATGCAAAGCAGTCACTGAAAAATCTGAGAAAAAATCCTATGGTTTCCATTCAGTTGAAGCAAGAGGACCATGAAATTGCACTTAACATTAAAATATACATCACCTTAGATATACTTGTTTATTAATAGTCTGATGATGAAGTGTATGTTGGGCAATTATAAAATGTGGACTGCAGTAAATTCTGGTCCAAAAGGTTTCACAATTATTGCTCTATTATTGTCAGACAAGGAGATGATGAACGGCCAATATGGATTTATCTAAGGGCAGTCACATAAAACCAATCTAATGCTTTTCTGTGGTAGTTTAACTGGCTCAGTGAGGCTCTTGATACTGTCCCTCATGATATTCCTACAAGCAAAGTAGAGAGAGTGGCTAGATGAAATCATCACAGCTGGTTCCAAAAGTGGTTAATAAAACATATTCATGGCATAGTCATCAACAGTTCAAAAGAAGATTGCAAGGCAATTTTACTGTGAGAAGCAAGTTAATTTTTTCTCAATCTAATTCCAGTCCATTCTTTATTTTACAACATGGATGACAGAGGTAACATAGGACTAAAATGTGGGTATCACATCAGACTAGAGGGAATCGTGAGTATTTTAGAAAGACTCTGAAATCAGCACAGCTAGATTCAACAGAAATTAATGTAAACCCCTAAACTTAGGAAGGAAAAAAATCAACTGCAGAAATACAAAAAGTGAAATTAACTGTCAAAAGAAATAGCCATGTCACAGAAGAGACATTGAGAGAGTATACTGGGACACTACCAATTAAGTACCACAAGTGAGGAAAAAAGTGGTGCTATTTCTGTTCATTTAAGCCAATGAGACATGTTTAGCCGGATGCAAGCACTTATAACACCACAGAGTAATATGCAATCAAATTTAAAAGGCTTCAAAAGACAGCAGTCAGAAGGCTCAAAATCTTGGGAAGGATGACTCAGGAGGAAAGACTGAAAAAAACAGATCTGTCACAAGAAAGAACAACTGACAGGAGAGAGAGGCTGTCTTTGACTAAGTAAAAGATAACAATATGTAAAGAAAACGGTGAGCAGTTCATGTCCATAGGGGGAAGACAAAGTAATGTGATTAAATTGAAGCAAGAAAGCTCTAGTAAGGTATTAGGAAAAAGTTCCCACTCCAACTGCAGCAGGACACTAAAAGTGCCCTAAGGAAACTGGCCAGCATTGTGGCCAAACCATTCTCCATTATATTTGAATATATGGTGGTCAGGTGAAATCCCGGTTGATTGAAAAAAGGAAAATATTGCTCTCATTTTTAAAAAAGGGAGAAAAGAACACAGGGGCAACTACAGACTGGTGAACCCCACCCCTATGCCCAGGGATATCATGGAGCAGATCCTCATGGAAGCAGTGTTGAGGCACATGCAAGACAAGGAGGTGACTCAAGGCAGCCAGCCCAGCTTCACTAAGGGCACATTGGGCCTGACCAGCCTGGTGGCTTTGTATGATGGAGTGTCTGCAATGATGAAAAATGAAAGACCTACCGATGTCATGTACCTGGGTTTCTGTAAGGCCTTCAACACTGTCCCATGTGACAGCTTATCTCCAGATTGGAGAGCCTTGGCTATAATGGATGGACTATTCAGTGGATAAGAAATTGGCTGAATGTATACAGCCAGTGAGTTGCAGTCAGTGGCTATTGAGGAGCCTCCGGGGGGGGCTGGTGAGGAGTAGTGTTTCGCAGGGCTTTGTCTGGGGACTGGTGCTCTTCAATATCTTCATCAGTGACATCAACCGTCACATTGAGTGCACCTTCAGCAGGTTTAGAGATGACACAAAGCTGAGCAGTGTAGCTGACACAACAGAAGGAAGGGATGCCACCCAGAGGGACCTGGACAGGCTTGAGAAGTGGGTCTATGAGAACCTCGTGATGTTCAACAAATCCAGATGCAAAGTGCTGCCCCTGGGTCAGGGCAGTCCCAGGTTTGAGTACAGACTGGGAGAAGAACACACTGGGAGCAGCTCTGGTGAAGGGCCTGGGAGTTCTCCTGAATGAAAAGCTGGACCTGACCCAGCAGTGTGTGCTCATTGCCTGTAGAGCCAACTGCATCCTGGGCTGCATCCAGAGAATTGTGGCCAGCAGGGTGAGGGAGAGGGATTTTGCCTCTCTACTCTGCCCTTGTGCAACCTGCCTGGGCTACTGAGTCCAGGTCTGGGGTCCTTAGCACAAGAAAAACATGGACCTGTTGCAGCAGGTCCAAAGGAGGGTCATGAGGATGATCAGAGGACTGCAGCAGCTCACCTACAAAGACAGGCTAAGAGAGTTTGGGTTGTTCAGCCTGAAGAAGTCTCTGGAGAGACCTCATCTCAGCCTTTTACTACCTAAATGGAGCATGTCAAAAAGAGGGAGTGAGACTTTTTCTACAGGCAAATGGTGCTAGGACAAAGGGGAAACAGTTGCAAACTGACAGAGGAGAAATTTAGATTAGATGTTAGGAAGAAATTCTTTACACAGAGGGTAATGAGGCACTGGAACAGGTTGCCCAGAGAAGTTGTGGATGCCTCGGCCTTGGAAGCATTCAAGGACACATTGGATGGGTGTTTGAACAACCTGGCCTAGTGAAAGGTGTCCCTGCCCACGAAGGAGAGGGTTGGATCTAGATGACCTATAAGATACTTTATGATCCAAACCATTCTGTGATTCTAAGTAGACATATGGTGATTGCATAGTGACAAGAGAACACTGGCAGTGTCCCTGAACTATCTGGAGAACAGCATCTGGGCAACTGCAAGTCTTTCAAATACCATCAATGGGACTCAGCAGTGTTAATAGCTGTAGTGATCACTTACATTGACAGCTGTTCCTTTTCACTAGCTGAAAATAAAAAGGTGTAGATTTGGTGCAGACTTTTCCATGAAGATCACTGCTGAATTCACAGTTTGTAAGCATTCAAATGGCATGTAGAAAGATAGCATAAACCTTTAGAGAGATGGCAGATGACAGCAACCTAAGGATTTTCTGGATTTGAGATCCTTGGCTGAACCACAGTGTTGGAATAGAATTACACAAACTGGAACTCATTGTTCCACTCTGTGATGTCTTGGCCCCTGAATGATGATGACATACTTCTCTGATGCAATTCTTGAAAAAGCTGGAACTCACCAGACTTCCTGATCCACTCAGATAGGATGGAGGGTAGCCAAATAACCAGCAAAAATAAAACCCAAACCCAAACCCAAAACTGGTGCTGCTCAGTTTGAATGTCACCAATGTCTGTCCCACAGGTAGACATAAACCTCCAGCAATTGCTAACAGACAGTTAAGACACAGTCTGTACTTCACAAACACTCTCCAATGCAAAGCATACAGTTTGCATAACGTATTAAAACAGTGTAACCAGAGTAACAGACTACACCTGGAGGTTCTTAAAATAAAAATCATCTTGTAGGTCAAATAATTCTGGAATGGTTCTCAGGGCACAGCTCATTGAAGGATCAGAAGCTTGGAGATTAGGGTTATTGGTTGGACCCAGATGAGATAGCAGGAAAGTAAGATAAAACAGCCATTAATTTTCTCCCTCTACCATATGTTAGAACTGTGGCTGAATACTGCTGGTTCTATTATTAAAATTACATGAATGCTTACAACACATAAAGCTGGTTCTGCAGTTTCATTGCTCAATGATATAGGTCTTTGAAATATGTCATTTAAAAGCAGGCACAATGGGTATTTTGTTAGTATGTATAGAATATGAAAATTTAAACAGAGGACAACAATTCAAAAATAAAAGAGAAAGAGAACAGCTTTAAAGACCACCTATTAACTGAAAATCAGAAACTTCATAAAAAAAAGCATAATTTCAAAAGTACGCTTCACATGCCTACTGAATGAAGTTCTCCAAAGTTACTTACTATTAGAAGGGAGGCAGAAAGAGTAATCCTTAACAACCTTACAATCCCTTCCAGCAGACTGAGGAACAGTGAGTTGTCTTCTGCAAGAGCTGCATATACAATTAGACAGCAAGCAAAGATGAAAAAAAAATACAAATAGAGTACAAGAACTATCCCCAAAAACAGAGAAACATTCAGATTTAAATGTACACAGATGGCAGAATCATAAAAAATAGTAAAAACGTTTACTTAACAGGTAAAATATTCAGTCTTCATTACTCTGAGCAGTAATTCCTTTCATCTGACACTGACAAAGAAAATTCGCAACTAGCTTTTGCTCTTTTCTGAGCCTAAGATGAAACTTCTCTAGTTACAACTGAAAACAAGCAACTAAAATGCTCTAGAAGAAAAAAATGTAGCGATTACCTACCGCTCTCCTTCACTCCTACAGACAAACACACACAAAGTTTTGGGCAATGATCCAGATCTTTAACTAGCGAACATGGGAATCTCGCTTAGATCTCCTTTTCTTACTGCCAGTGGAACTGCCTGTTTTTCTTCTAAGTTTCTAATTAGTCCTTAAGGCACCAGAGCTCTGCTTTGTTAGTCACTGTTTACAGCAGTGGTCGATCTGAACTGCTGCTGTTTCCTTCTTGGCTCAGGTAGGCTGTACACCCTCTGGCACACACCCACTTTGGGGTCTACCACATTAAGCCTCTGTATCAGCTAAAGCAATAAAGATCCTATTCAAGATGGATGAAATTAAACAACAATATTCTTACAAGGGATGGTGTGGGAACAAAGAAAAAAATCTAGAAGAGGAAATCGTTGACTTCATTATGCTGTCAGCTTGTTACAAAGTAAAATGGGCAAGAACTCAGTTTTTATTTTTGTCCCAGGTCATGTTTGGTATTTACTCAGTGAAGGTTTTTCTCTGCCTTTCTGTTTTGCTGTTTCTCCCTTGGGAAGAAACATGAGCACAGATAAAAATTAATTTTCTAATCCTGGCCGTGCAAAGAAACCAAAGACTTATGATCTGGTCCTGATGAACAACGCTTTTATGCACTTTTTAATCACTGTATGGATAATATGGAATAGCTATGACATAACATTTGAGAAGACAATGTGTATGCGTCATTGACTGGTTGGCTCTTGCAATGAAAGTGGTTTTAGGTACAATGTTTTATACAGTAGTTTAGTGGTATCTCCTGGAAAGCAGAGACCATAAATCAACCTCATCTGTCATCCTGTTACAGACTTAGACTGATCGTGATAGTTTATACATGCAATAGAAAATTTGCAGTTAATATCTCATATGATGCTAATTAATGATGCTAACAGAAGATAAATATGTGTTAAAACACTAGAATTCTTTTGTTGTCTCCATAGCCTTAAAATCTATCAGCACATGGCAACATATAAACAAATCTTTCATTCTGAATGGATTAACCTCAATTCATCTAAGGACAATTATCTGTGTTTGGCTCAGAACACTCTCTGCTTGAAGTACTAAAGCTCACATTGGTGCCTCATTGTTTTCTTTCAGTTGAGATGTCTGAAGAAATGCTTTTTAACAAATGTGCCCCTAAAGTCTCCAGGAGACAGATCTATATTCCATTGCAAAACTTTAGGGTTAGGGTCTAGCTCTTTCCTTCCTTCCTTCCTTCCTTCCTTCCTTCCTTCCTTCCTTCCTTCCTTCCTTCCTTCCTTCCTTCCTTCCTTCCTTCCTTCCTTCCTTCCTTCCTTCCTTCCTTCCTTCCTTCCTTCCTTCCTTCCTTCCCTCCTTCCTTCCTTCCTTTTCACTAAAGTGTTTAAAAGTCTTCCAAAAGCTTAGATTCTCTACAATAACAATGATAACGGCAATTTCAAAACCATTAATGATTGTATGTGCCATCCTCCCTTTATACTGTCATTTGAAAGTAATAGAATAATGTTTACCCTTTTAGATTTTTGTTTTGTCTGCACTATTCCAGCAATTCACAACAGAGAGATTATGAAACAAGTGCAAGGACTTCTATTCCAGCTCATTACCTGAGCTTCCAAAAGGCTTCACTAAGAAAATGCTACTGTAATACTAATAATTTTGTAAAACCTGTACCAAGTTTAATAGTTCTTGTGCTTTGTTTTCACTTTCTTACTAAGAAACAATTATTGATACTAAGTGAAAAAAGTCAGACATTTATAACAATAATAAATAATATTAAAATAAAGACCATGTATATTTTATTCAAGAGAAATTATTTTTGCTCCTGTAGGGTTGTTTTTATCTTTTTTTATCAAGGTCAAGGTTGGCATTTTTATAAACGGGAAAAAATGTGGCTGTCAACTTCAAATAAATTCATAATGTATTCACAAAAGGGTCTTTAATAGTGAGTACATGAAAAGCCAGAGGAGGAGATAAAGCAAATGAGACGGAACCGGAAAAATAAGTTGTGTTAATATTTTGGCCCCTCAATTCCTAAGAACACAGATTTGTGGAACTTCAGAGTGACTTTTCTGGTATGGGAAGACCATGAGTTTTTTTTTTCCAATCAGTTCTTAGAACAACATTTTTTTTTTTTTTCAGAGCTATGTTGAACTAGAAAAGGTAGGATCATTTACTAAGACAATACGCCTGAAAAACAATTGGCCCAATTTCAATGAAGAGGAACCGCTATTTCTAGAGCAGGGAATTTTGATTCAACTTCAGTGGGAGCCAAAGCAGTATCTAAAATACATTTGAAAGCTGGATCTTTTGCTCATACTCTTAAAAACAAGAATGTTAACAGAATCAGGCCTATACTAACAACTACTGTTGAAAATAATGTATTTCTGTATCTGCTGGTTATCTTTACATGTACAAATTTCATTATTATACACACTCTCAAAAACATATTTGGATTATGTAATACATTTTATATCATAAGTTACAAACTGAATTTCACTTAACAATTTATCTGGAAATTTTCAAGCTTGGAAAAATGTTACATTTTATTCAATGTTCTAAACATGAGGTCTTGACACTACTATCTTTGTAAGGCTCAGATCATGTGACAACTGAAATAATATATGCTCTTACCTAATCCAGTTTCCTTGACTTTAGGGAAAATTACTAATATTAAGTCCAGGTGTGCTGACTCCATTATAAAAGAGCACCATTATTACCAAAGCTCAGAAACCTGTGATTCATCATGTGCAAATACAACACTACATTCTAAAATTCATGAGGAAAGGTATTATGGACTTTTTATATGAACTTGGCCTACTTGGTGGTTAGGCCTGGGCCTATTTTTCTGGAACTCCATTTATGATGGGAAACATTCAGTGTAATTGCGTCCTCAGATAAGCATGTTCACAGACAACCCTTTTTCCTACTGCTACAGACAACAGTGTAGCCTGGTATGAATTTCTCAAATCAAATTAAAAAAAAAAAGTCAAATCAGAATAGAAAAAAAGGACAGTAATGCATGCTTGTGCTTATGAACCATAATTTTTAATGACCCTAAAACCTGAAAATGGTAGAAGGTATAAAATACAGCATTAAATGTTTCTTTCTTGCTGGTTTTCACTTCATGTTTGAAAATGAAAACCATTTGGAACAATGAATAAGAAATATTCATACACATGACCTGGTGGACATAAAAATGTTTCTTATTTGCTTAATAATCTACATTTTCCTTTGGTAAGCTCAGGATTTCCTTGACTATATATAAAAAAAAAACCTCATCATAAATTACAGCATAGACTTCACCATGCACATAGATGTCTGAAGTCTGGAGGGACATAAGATCTTAGAAAATTATTTTAAAATGCTTTTTGGAGCTTTTCTGCTCAGAGCCTAAAGTCTATTTCAAGCTCAGCAGCCATCTTCCAGAGGGAAAGCCAAAATCCCATTACTCTAATCATGTAACAGAAATCATGTAACCTGAGTTCTGTGATTGCACAGATATGTAAGTGCTGTATAATACTAGTCTTACACAACTGTAATACAAAATAGATGGTTATATTTTGAATACTATTTGAGTATGCAGTTAGAGAGCTTCCTAGCTGTCAATAACATCTGTCTCAACTGTAACAACAGTATTCTGCTCGCATGACTGACCGTTCTCTAAAGACACTGTTTCTACAGCTGCCTACCAGCTGATAAAGTGTGCTCTTGTATTATGAAGCCTATCTTTCCTGCCCTTGTAATTTTTCACAGAGATATGGCTGGGTGGGCCTGTGTTTGTCATCAACCTCCTACTTAAGTGGCTACTATCACCTTGATTGTATGGCAGGCAGACTACCCCAGAATGGGTAATCAATAAAAACAAAAAGTAGGCCACTGTGAATAACCAAAGGCACTAGTACATATTGAAAAGTAGTTAGGAGGGCATATTCTTGCTGTTTCGTTTCTACTTCCTAAAAGTTAGCTGTATTTTAGGCACAAAATGTTGCAATCTTTTGCAGAGCATGCCAGAGGAAAGGGCTTTTAGTCTTTGTGATGGACACTTGGATACCAAATGTAGTAAGAGCAGCATCCTGAATAATCTTGCCTTTAAAAAATGAGGTGATACTTACAGGAATCTCTAAAACAAAATAAAATAATACCCTATGTCACCATTTTCTAGACACATGATGTTGCTTTCTTCTTCAGCTTACTCCTGTAACTGATTTGCAATCCACTTCTGCTAGAGGAGGAAGCAATATTCACACAGTTCCCCATCAGAATTAGAAACATCTAAAGGACATGCATACAGCTTCAGACAGACAAACATGACTTTGCACGTTGCTTGCTTTTCATTTTATTATTTCTGTGCTTGAATAAAACATGACGGCTTGCAATCCAAGTCCAGTCCATAACAAAATCTGTAGCAGAGTTTCTCCTTTCATGCAGTTGTCTATCTTATGGCCTCCAGACACACTCTGGCTCATATAGTCTACAGCACGGCTTACTCCCAGGTACCATTCAACAGGCTGTGTGGATGCAGACAGGTTTTGAAACAGCTGATCTTAAATGCAATAATTACCAATGCCAGAACGTGAAATGTAAATCAGCTGATTGCTGTTTGAATTACACTCAGTGACCAGCCAAATTTACTGCATAAATTTGTCATTTGCTCAAATGTGGTTATAAAACATTTTTAGAAGTACTGCACTGACATAGATTTCATCTAAATTTGACTGCTCACTGGAAACACCCTAGAAAAGGCAAATGAATTATCTTCAGGGCAGACAAAAAGATAACTTCACAGGCATTGGGAAGTTACCTTTATTAACTTTAGAGCTATTTACAATAGATTGTAATCCTTCAATATTCTTGACTTTGTGGTAGATTTAGAAGATCATTATTCCCACAGTTTACATGTCTCCCTTGGAGTAGAGGAGTACCTGTAAAAACGTCCCAAGAGATGAAAGATGGATCTATACAAGAAGGGAAAGAGCCATCTGAGGCTTTTAATGGTTATCAGTTGTTCTCATGCCGTGAGCCCTCGTAACTGATAGAGCAGGGATAAAACTATGATATCAAGTCCTTATCTTTTCTGCTCCCTCAAACTGCCTTGATTTCAAACAGTGGGCAGGTGGAAGGTAAAGCATCTGTGTGCAGAGGCTGCAGTGGGGACTGGCCTTTAGGAATAGCACATGAAGTAGCAGAGCACCCTGTGTTCCCTCCCTTTCTTCACCTGCTTTAGAGACATGTACAATCTTTTCCTTACACTGAACACAAACCCAGAAGGCACCAAGTCAATGATGCCATAACAATCAAGGAGAAAACAGTTTGGAGTAAAGAGATCTAAGATGCAAACCCGATCTTTATATTCCATGCACATGAACCCCATGTAATTCTCCAGAGGAATGAAAAAAATGATCTCATTTATTTTTGTGGAAATCTTAGAAAAATGCCTATTTACTATAAACTATTACTAACATTGCTATACCTAACATGTGAATCACATACACCTTGCTTTTTTCTCTTCTATCTGTTATATTTAATATTCTGTGTATGAAATACAAAACCACTACCATTTCACACATGTACGCATGTGTACACTAGATTTTTATATTTACTACATAAATATATTGTACATGAAAAGACTGAGATTCTCTCTGCAGCTTATTTCATATATTTAAAATTTGAAAAGAAAATACAATGAAAATAAATAGCTTAGTGTTTACAATGGAGTATGGCAAATGCTTTTAAGCAATTAACATCTTATTATATCCATATAACAAGGGTTTTATTGAAATTCTGTAAAATAATTATAGCCTCAGCCCCGTGAAAGGGTTGCACTGAACAGAAGTCTACTATTAGAGTATATAGGAAGTTGTCTATTCTGCCACTAAGACAATTTTTGCACTGCATTTGACTCCTCCACAACAGCCCTTGTCATTTAGGGTAAATTCTTGTGAATCTTCAGACCTGAAACTCTGTGCAACATAAGATTTAAGCTGGCCTTTCCATTTAAGGTAAAAATAATTTAAATGTATATTCATCATTAATGTAAAATGGAATTACTGGTACGATTTGAGAACTTCATGTGAGTATGACTATTAATGTAGGCTTTTAAAAAATTGAAATCTTTAGCTAAATGTGTCCTTTAGTATTGGTGGTGTGGGTTTCTTGCTCTTTTTAATGTAAGCTTATGCACATAAACTTTTCCTTAAGTATATGTTTTAAAACTAGAACAGGAAAAGCAAACTTTGTTTCACAACCGGGCAATTTCAGGGACAAGGAAATGAAATTACAGAAATGAATGTTGAAAATTTCTTATATAACGCTTATGAAATTCAGACAACCGTTGTCTGTAGCGGCAGTTGGGTAGTATGCTATTGGGAGGATTTTAATTACAAGAGTCACATGACTGAAAGTTAAGTGATATGTTAGAGACCTGTATTACTGTTCTTGATAACTTTCTCTTTTGTAATTTGTATGTTGAAATGTTTTGAATGCATGGCATCGGTGACCAGGGCCCCAGCTAGGTGCTCAAAGAACAATTTTCTTCACTTGAAGTAAAAACAAATAACTACTACTGCAAGACCTATGTGAAAGGTAAGATAGTAAATTGCACAAAACAAAAATGATAAAAATAGAAAATCTTTTCTGTTTACATTGTGTTTATCATAACACATTGCCGAGACAAACTGATTATTCAGCTTTTCTGGTCACTCAAACTTACACTGCTCAACTGGTACATCTTAGAGCCCACATTTCTAGCAATGATGAATTGTTTTTCCCGCAGCAGTTTACAAAATTATTTTTCAACGTCCTTGATTCCTGGATATGAACACTGTGATTGAAAGTAAACACATTTACATTGCACAATCCAGATATCTTCTAATTATTATCTTGAACTAAACTCAGCAAGGATGATCTGGCTTTTTGTGTCACATGCTGACTTCCAGCTGCCTAACTTGATGGACACTAAAAATTTTTTTCTTCACTGCTACATATGAAATGAACAACATTATTCATAAAACCTATCCTATTAAAACAGAAGGAACTACTCACACACATGCATTAAAAACATATGTGCAAGTCTTTGCAGGATTAAAAAAGGCAGGAAGCAACAGGTTGGGGCAACAGACACCAGATGGGTGAAAGGAAGAATAAAGTGATAGGAAAACATGGTTACGTGGGCAGGCTGCATACACGAGTTTGAAGTAATTTGAAGACCTGTTTTTAAAGTTTGACCTAGCTCTAAACAAATGTGTTGCTTGTCATGTAACAGCTGTTCCTGAAACATCTGCAACTCCAGTGCTCATGAATTCACACTTAATTTAAATCATGATGAGACCACTAACACATTTTGTATCACCTTATTGCTAACTTTTGACAGAACAGCATTCATGGCTTGGTCATATATCTATCATGGCTCACCAAACACACCAGGGTACACCTTACGTTATTAGCAGGGAGGTGGCTGATGTTTAGACAAAACAGAGCCTAAAATTCTGCTGGTCCTTATTAAAACAGTATATAGCTTACATAAATCACTGGCAAGAGAAAGAGTGAGAAAAAAAAGTGCAGAGTTTTGCATGTAAATTTGTAGTGAATGCAAAGTATTTGTACAGGTAATGTGCTAGATCCTGTAAATGATGCCTTGTCAATAATGTCAAACTTTCCCTACAAGTTGCATTTTGAAGAACTCAGGAGCTCTGAAGAGAAAGAAACAAATTTTTACAGCTGTACATTAGCCTTACAGTCAAGAAAGCTAACACACTGACCTATTATTCCTCTGATTTTGAAAATTATTTTAAAAAAATCTGAACCACCACACTAAAAACGCTTCTTGTGAAGATGTATCACTCTTCTGTCAGCAGAATGAACTGCATTGGAGTAATGTAAAAATGTCCTGCTCCTTTTGAAGAAAGGGAGACAAAATATCCTTCTGTCTAAAAGAGAATATCCATGTTCTCAAAATAAAAAGGCACACTGTTAAATCATGATCATACTCAGAATACGTTTGTATTTCAACATTTAACTTGCTATGAAAAATACAGAATATTTTACTATTGATTCAAAAGAAAAATAAATTGAAAAAATTATAACAGCAATTTGATTTTACAACAGTTCTTACTAGCAAAACTTTTGTGAACCTTCATGAAATGAAGCTGAACTAATTGTTACAACTCCACTACTTTGTAAGGCTTTAGTCATAGAGTTGAACAGTGACCATCACCACAGCTAGGGAAAGCTGCCAGAAAGCTGACCCTAAAAATAGGAAGAAAGAAAATAGCTCAAACCCTGTAAATATCAGCTAGTTATAACTTCTGTTCAAGCAAGTCTCCAAATGATTAGGAATTGTGGCATGATCCTATCAGGAGCTGCTCATCTGATGGCTTCCAAATATGGTGTCTCACTCTTGAGAATATTCCACCATAAATTTAAAATAAATTCCCAAAGGATACAGAAAGGTACACTGATGCATATTCTGCCATGAGAAAGGCACATCACAGAGGAGCTAATTTTATCCTCCCTGACTGCAAACCCCATGTCTTCCAAAAAGTTGCTGAGGAGGTGGAGTTTCTCTGCATACTTTTCTCTCTGGCACAGAGACTTATCCTCAGTTTATATTACCATTATGCTATTTGCTCTTTTATGTGTCAGCAAAGTTGGGTACCTGGTACTTACATCAACACCCTGGAAGCACAGTTTTTGTCTCAGATGACAAGACTCTTGAAAAGGAGGCCTGATCTTTCCTTTAACCTAACAATATGAAAATAATTGTTTTGGTTTCTTACTGCCACCACAGAATACAGACCAACTGAGAGTCAGCACTTCCCAGGGAAAAGACACCAAAGTCTATCAAGCAGCAAGTTTAGTCTCAAGAATGTGGTGTTACAACAGTTGAATTCTAATATATTTGGTTTAGGGTGGGAATGTGGGAGGTAGATATATTTTCAGTCATTGGGAGATTTTTCCTTTTCATAGATGAAAGCATGAAAAAAATTCCCAGGGATATATGTCATTGCAGTATTGATGCCCTACATAAACTCCTCTTTTTCCAGGAGCATTACTTTGGAGGGATCAGATAATTTTGCCACTTCTTGTGCAGGGGAGCCCCAAGCCCCCCGCCCCGTCGCCAGCGAGCAGCCCCTCCAACGAACTCGGGACTTCTTCGGACAGAACAGACGGGGAACAAACTCCTGGGGTGACACTGGACGTCACCTCCCTGCCTAAGGACACGGACCCACAGCCGGCTTTTTCTAAGTACCCTTCTGCAGAGCAAACCTCACTGCAGAAGTGCAGCCGGGCGGCGGACGGGCGCCCGTCGAAGGCGAGCCGGCCCGGCTCTCTGGAGCTGTCAGACGGCTCTCCGCCCGGGGGGTCTCCAGGGGAGGAGCCGTCCCGCCCCTGCTCCCGCCGCCCGACCGCTCGCCTTGGCCGGGCTAAGACTGGCCAGGGATAGTTGCCGGGTACGAGGAAAGCCGCTTACCTGTTGATTTTCAGGGCGAACGCCCTCCTGTCTGCGGCAGGTAACGTCGCCATACGGGCGAGCAGCCGCGGGTGTCGGCTGCCGACGAGGACCGAGACTGGCTGTACGCACGAAGGGCGGCTTTATTTAATTTATTTATTTTTCTTAATTGCATGCTCCGGGCTAAAAACCCGACGATCCGCTGACAGTTCTGGGTGGCAACTTCCGCATTTCACCTTCCTCACCGAAATTGGCCGGAGTGGGAGGGATCTGCCCTGGTGCACAGCAGGCTGCTCACCCTACCGTCTGCCCCACCGCCGGCAGCGCCCAGCCCGGTGTCCCGCACCCTCCCGGCGGCTTCCACGGGCTGCCCGCCGCGGCCAGGGCACCCACGGGCACTGGGGCAGAGCAGGAGCTTCCCCTCCCTCTTTTACAGAGGCGAACCCCGAGCCGCCCGTGGGCATTTTGGAGGGAAGCATCTGAGAAAGCAAGCGCTTCGGCATGGACGGGAAGGAAAGGCACCGTGTATATCTGAATGCGCACAGTTGCGGGATTCTTGGGCATCCCTCACAACCCTTTTTCTTTTGGAAACCGCAGTGCGGGTGTCAGACACCTCCGTCTCCGGCCCACCACACCCCACACGCCTACACACACCTGCCGGGGGTCAAGCGCTGCTCTGCGGGGGCGGGCGAGGAAGCAGCGGGCAGCGCCGCGCACCGCTGGCCACGGCCGGAGCAGGACCGGCCCCGGGTGCCGAGGATCCAGCCCGGGCTGCCCGGAGGAGCAGGGGCGGCCGCTGGGCCGAGCCAGGCAGGATCGGGCGGGGCAGGCTGAGTAGGGCTGCTCGGAGCAGGGCAGAGCGGCGCTCACTGCCCTTGAGGCATAGAGATAGTCAAGGACCTTCCTTCGGCCCCACTAGCACAGGGATGCAGCTGTCCGGACAGGAAGGGACAGCAAGGTGTGAGACGTAAATGCATGTCAGCTCTTTGCCTGGGACAATATTTTGCCAATACACATGTGCACCCAGGATCTATTTTTCTCTTACACCTACTCTGTGTGTGTAGGAAAAACTCACAGGTACCAACACCAGATCCCACCTCATCTTGGCAGGTCTCAGTGCTGCTCTATTCACCAGCACTTACTGCTCAGCTTTTTAAAAGGCCATTTTTATTAAGTACCTTGTGGTTGTGTTACAAAATTATATTACCTGACTGGTATTTTTCTTTCTGCCTTGATGCAGTTTTCTGCTTTTGCAGATAAGGAGAACTCAGCCTTCATTTGAAAGGGGAAACAGAAGCCAAACATGGTTTCTACAGATGAATACTGAGGTAGTAAAGGCAATTCAGTTTTAGGTTGTCTTGTTTTTATTAAATCTGTGCTTTCATGGCAACAACATTAGGATTCACTCATTGGAAGGCAGTCATAGCTTATCTCTCCCAGTAAGCTGGAGGGTATTTAGAGGAAAACAGCAGGATATGAGGCAAGCACAGAGGACTGTCAAACAGTGAAGGCCTAAAATTGTTCTACTAACAATTACCTTTTTCTCTGTAGGATTCACCATTCTTCAGAGTACTGTTAAGTATGTGTGGTCTCAAATATGAATATTAACCTTTAGGTTAACGTCTGGCTAAGGGCCCTTAGGGAAATGTAAAGAGGCTGAAGAGGTCAGAGATTTAAGAAAAAAAACAACCCAGAGGTAAATAAAAGAAGTTGAAAATTGAAACAAATATGGGTATCTTTTTGGGGAAAACCCACAAGGATCTGCAGCAAAACAAAACCTGAAATAGTTCAGAGAAACCAATGAAAGAAAATATAAAAATCTGCTATTAATAGGATGTTGCTACCTAACAAATATTTACTTTGGGAAGAATAAATTGGACACTTTATTGGATGGAACTTACCTACCACACCCATCCTGTCTTTACGTCACCAAGATAAAGCTAAGGCCACTTACCTAAACGTAACTTGAACTTAAATATTACTTAATTATAAATCACTGATATGTAGCTGTGACATGTGTATTGATGACAAGAAAAAATCCTGAATATATACTGGCTCTGGCAAGACACCACCTCATTTTTAATTGAAGCTATGAAAAGGAGTCCAGGCTTCTTTTTAATTGCTCATGTGGCATAAAATAGGACCTTTCTTGATTGCTAAATCTTGCCATAGAAATAGAGCTAGCAGAAACAAAGGTAACATACCATCATGCACAAAACCATCATTTTATGAATGATACGACTGTTTATTTTGCAGCTTCATACATGGACAAAAGGATTGGTCAAAAATATTTTGCCATATGCAGGAAAAAATGACTGAGGAGACACACAAAAGTAAAGTTTTCAAAACTTTATAGTTTTGGCTAGTATATATATAGAGAGAGAGACAGAGACAAAGAGAGAGAGGTTACTGTCATGGTTTAATCCCAGCAGGCAACTATGTCTCACATTCTGACCCCATGGGATCGGGAAGAGAGAATCAGAAGAATAAATGTGAGAAAACTTGTGGGTAAAGACAAAGACATTAATAGAGAAAGCAAAAGCTGCACACACAAGCAAAAGCAAAACAAGGAGTTCAGTCACTGCTTCCCAAGGCAGGTGGATGTTCAGCCACTCCCAGGAAAGCAGGGCTCCAGCACATGTAATGTGAGTTGGGAAGACAAATGTCATCACTCTGAAAGTCCTCCCTTCTTACATCTTCCCCCCAGCTTTCTATGCTGAGTATGATGCCATATGATCTGGGATATCCCTGTGGTCAGTTGGGGTCAGCTGTCCTGGCTGAGTCCCGTCACAGCTCCATGTGCACCCCCAGCCTCCTCACTGGTGGTTTGGGCTGAGAAGCAGAAAAGGCCTTGATGCCATGCAAGTGCTGCTCAGCAATAACAAGAACATCCCTGTGTTATCAACACTTTCCCCAGCACAAATCCAAAGCACAGCCTCATACCAACTACCACGAAGAAAATTTATTCTACCAAAACCCAGGCAAACCAGCCAAAACCAGCACATATATTCAGCAGATACAGAGCAAACACTTAGACAATTTTAAATTCTCATCTTTTTGGATGGACTGAATTATCAGAAGCATACTTCAGCATCTGAGCAGCAAAACTCAACAAATACTCCTTTTCATCTACTATGTCAGTAGTTACATTGCCTTTTTTGAAGGGAAAAAAAAGAAGAAAAAAATATGGACTTCTATCAAGAAAGTTTACATGGTGTTAGCTCATTAGAATATTACCAGATGAGAAGTTGGTAAAGTGATTTTTTTAAGCTATCTTATCCAATTAAATATTGTCAATATGAGTGCTCCAGTTTTTTGCTAAGCAAACACTGTTGTTTGAATCCCTGCAACAAACCAACCTACTAAATACAAGGTAATGAAGTCTAAACACTCCTTTATAACAAGAAGTAGAACAAGATTTTTCCAGTCCGAGGATTAAAAAAATTATATCAAATCAGGTTCCAGGTTTTGATGAAGGCATCAAAAAATCAAAATTAAAGAAAACAGTGCAGTTCAGAACAGACTGTGGTTTTCCAAACCTAGCTTGCTTGGATGTCAGTAGCTGCTATTAGGCATTGTATGAGGTCCAGTGGAAACCACGCTTTCATTCCCCATTTCCTTATCCCCATCCTCCTGTCACATACACATGCATCCCAAATGGTAGTCCTAATCATTGCTTCACTACCTCAGCCCTAGAATCAGCCATAAAGCCATGCTTCCCTGTAATTTCTCTTGGGCTTCAAATGCTCTCACCATACCTCGGTGTTCCTCCTGCACCTGACTGGGAGGTGTTGGGTCCATGGCCAGTTGGATGCTGTGCCTGGGCAGGATGAGGAGCTGCAGGCCCAGCCACAAAGAGCAGCTGAGTGGTGGTAATGACAGCACAGGCTCTGTACAGGTGTGTGGGCAGAATGGATACTGCCGCATATCGTTTTGAAGGAATTTGCAGACTGGGATTAAGGAAACACTGGAAGAGGCAATGACTGGCATGTCTACATGTCATCTGCCAGGGAATTTGTTGGGTTTTTTTTCTTTTACAGCACACATTTCCAAACATCTATTTTCTTCTTTGCTGGCATTGGTATCCCTGTGAGGAATGCTACTGCATGATAGAGTATCAAGGCACCATGGATGTTGTTAACCACAACTTCGTATTCTAGCCCAGTCATAGCCTGTATCCCAAAATAGCTCTGCTTAAGTTTGAAGTGTCACCTGCATGTTTGTACAGGACGTACCTTTGGTTATTGACCAGAAACTGAGTTAGGTCCATGGGAGTTTTCTCACTATCTTCTATTATGTTAAGTATGCATCCTTGGCAAAAAACACCAGGGCTATGTAACTTCAGTAATGCATAAATATTATTTGATTATGCCATAAGAATATCTGGAGGTTCACACCAAGAGGAAAACTGTGATGATCTCAGTTTGCAATACCTGCCAGGAACAATGCCTGTTAATATTTACTCATATTCCACCTTCCTACCACATCACTGACTAGAAGAGTGTAATGCAGCCAGTACAACTAGATATTCTTTCCTCAGAGGAAGTCGACATGAGATCAAGTTCAGTGCTTTTGCTGGCACAGATCTCAACTGTATCCAGTAAAATGTAAGCAATTTAACTGTTTTGAAGCGATAAAACTGTTTTGAAGAAAAAATGTTATATGAAATTTAGTAGGCTAAATCTCAGAAAAATAAGTGTAATTTTCCATTATTCCTATTACTGTTTTAAAAAGATTGACAATGAAATACTAAACTTCCCTTAAAAAAATAAATTTAAAGTCACTCTTAGGTTTAAGTTTCATTTTTGGGTTGGTGAAACAGAAGAAAGGGAACTTAGATCACTTTGCAGCCTTATTTTATAAAACATTTGAGTCTAAAAGAAGAAAAACAGTCTATGTGAAAGCATATCTTCTTTTTCCACTTGTCTGTGCAAATTCTTCTGGAGGAATACAAATGCTAATGGCCAGATTCACATCAGAGTTTCTCAAACAGAAATGATTCTTTGTTCACCTTCCTAGTGAACAAAACTCAAGCAGAGACAACACTGACAAAATTTTCCCTTAATGACATCATCTTCTAACATACAACGAGGCAACTTGCTAGATGAGGTCTGATATTTAAATCCTGACAGTAAGCCATACCTGTTTTCTAATGTTCTTAGTTTCACTAAATTTCACATTGTAGTAGCATATTGAGGGCATAAACCATAAAAAGTAGCAGTGTTAAAAAGCAGGTGTACTAGTGAAGTACGATCTTCCTTCTCTTAAATGACATGTGAATAATCTGCATTTTTCAAAGAAAAAGAAAGTCCAGTTGTCAGGAGAAACTGTCAATTCAACTACAGATAAAAAAGTAGAAATAATTTAATATAGGACTAGTTAAACACATAACAAAGAAGAAAGAAGTAAATGTACCCTGGGAGTATGCAAACCACGCAGACTGAAGTTATGTATCTGCTCACCAGCTTATATCTTGAGATCACAAAACTGAACTTAGTATCTGTTTCCACATTGTTTTGCAGGTTAAATGGTATCACTGTATGAATTTGCAATTCCTTTCTCTGAGATGCTGAACTGCATTGTAATATACTGACTAGTAGTACCATACAGGAACCTCCTTCTCACAGGGCTGTTATGCTTTAAAACTCATATTCCACATAGCATTGAAATGCCAATGATTTTCTTCTCCTGCTGCTTTGATCAGATTATGCTCCCCTTGCTACTCTATCAGGAATCAGCAAGTTGCAATGATCTTCCTTATTTTCCTTTCACAGTCATTTTCCCCAATTCTCCTCTGAAGCCTTTAACACTTTATTCCATCATTAAAATCAATCAGAAGCAAACAGCTTTGCTTGCGCTGAGATCTTCAGTATCTGGGATGGGACTAAGTTATTTCAAGCGTAGCCAACTAAAGTAATAATTAAATACAACTTCCTGGTACCCATCAACATTTTACTGCTTTCTGATGTTGTATGTCTTGTCTACAAATTCCTTAGAATAAATCACTTCAACTGTGCCACTCAGATTTAAGTTTGCTTTGCTCATTTAGCCACCACCACATCAAAATATGCAGGTTTTACATCTATCTTTACAAAGTAGGTTTTATTGCACACTCCAGCAGAAATTAAAGGACAGCTAACACTTACAGGAAAATTGTAGTATTTGAATATAAACTTTAAATAAACCAAAAGAAAATCCAGAAACCAGAGTATTTAGTTTAGGTAATTTTGTTCAAAAGAAAAAATAATGAGCAGTGTTATGTAAGCAGATGAAAAGCAGAACCACTTAAAGAACTACAACACTGGTTTAATCACTTTTCTTTCCCAATACCAGATGTCTCACTGACAGGCAACTGAAATTTTAGTATTACAAATAGTCTCATTTTGAAAGACAACTTACATCGTTTTTAAAATATGTTCTGCAATGCAAAACTGCTCATTTCCAATGCCTTTCTGACTTTTTCCTCTTTTAGCCCATAGCCTTCTTGTAATTTTTTTTAATTAATCCCTCAGAAACAGAATTATATGAAGTTGTGCAGTCCCAGGAATGCAAAAACACCTACCATCAGGCAGGGTTCTAGCAGATACAGCTTTGAAAAGCTGATCTGATTTTTCCTTTACAATAGGATGCGTCATACAAGGGGATGACCTGAGTGGCTGAAACAAGAATGCAAAAAGATGTGTTTTATCATGCATTGGTTCAAAAACTCTAGCGATCAACAACCTGTATACTGTAGGAATTTCTGCTGGAATAAATACGGTTGTATCTCCAAGGACAAGCTGAATCTATGGATTAAATAAATTATTTTAATGTTTCTTAAACCAGACTTTCATATGCTTGTTATAATTAGAATAACTAAAGCAGAAGCCAACTATTTAGAGCAGAATATCATAAAATATTATCGGTATTAAATATTTTAGCCAACACAAGTATAGGAAGAGTCAAGGATAAATACCAAGTAAATTCATTACCATACAAGCCAATATATGTACAATCAAGATGAAGCCCAGCATACTTCACCACAACAGTACTCAAACTGGTGCTACTGGACCTTATTTTGAGAGCAGAGAACCCCACCTGGGTTTTGAGCGTGCGCATATATCAGTATGCATCAGGCTAATCTCTTCTCTGTGCCCTCCAATGCTGTCACATTTACACGTTCTGACATGAAGAAATGTGTTCCCCATTCGTTAAACCTATGGCCCACAAAAAGCTGGGAAGCACACAATGCTGTTAAAATAAACCAAAGCTATGTCTTACATGTGTATGTGCCCTCTCATGGTACCTAATGGAGAGCAGAGAAAGCCAACACTCACATTGTTATCTTTATTTGGTTACAGATAGATGACAGCACACGCACCCTGCACTGGGTTTGCTAATCGCACTGGGGCTCTTTCAGTGCTCCTGGTGTGTCTGAACCAGGCTTGGTGCTGATCTGCTGGAAAGTAGCTCTGCGGAGAAAGACATGAGGGTGCTGGTGGACAGCAAGCTGTCCATGAGTCAGCAGTGTGTCCTTGTGGCCAAGAAGGCCAATGTACCTGGGCGGCATTAGGAAGAGCACTGCCAGCAGCCCGAGGGAGGTGATCCTGTCCCTCTGCTCAGCCCTGGTGAGGCACATCTGGAGAGCTGTGCCCAGTTCTGGGCTCCTCAGAACAAGAGAGACATGGAGCTCCTGGAGCAGGTCCAACAGAGAGCAAGAGAGGTGATTAAAGGAGGGCATCTCCCTCACGAGAAAGGCTGAGGGAGCTAGGCCTGGTCAGCCTCAAGAAGAGACAACTCCTCGAGAAGAGGGGATCTGATCAATGCCTATCAGTATCTGAAGGGAGAGTGTCCAGAAGGTGGAGCCAGGCTCCGCTCAGTAGCGCCAGGCAACAGGACAAGAGGCAATGGGCAGAAACTGATGCACAGGAAATCCACCTGAACATGAAGAAGAACTTTACTGTGCAGGTGACCTTGCACTGCAATACTCTGCCCAGAGAGGCTGTGGAGTCTCCCTCACTAGAGACATTTCAGAACCGTCCGGACACAATCCTCTGCCATGTGCTCTGGGATGTCCCATAGCATGGGGATCGACCCCGATAAGACACCGCGGTACCCGCAGCCTGACCCACCCGGGCCCCCCGCGCGCCAACATTTCCTTTCCTGAGACCGCCCCGCCCCGCGCCCTGTGCTGCGCCTGCGCAGGACCCCGCGCGGGGGAGGTGCCGGTGGGGTCGAGGCGCGGCGGGGCGTGACGTCATCGGACACGTCAGCCGGGTGACACCACCCCAGCGACGTCAGGCGTGTGACGTCAGGTGGGCGCCGGTGGCGGGGACTGGCTGGGCCGGGGCCGTCCGCGCTCTTATGGAGGACGAAGACTGCCCCGACTTGGTCCCGATAGGCGCCGGCGGCGCGGCGGAGACCGATGCCAGCCCCGGCAGGAAGATCCCCGTGACGATCATCACGGGGTACTTAGGTGAGGAGCGCGCGGCACGGACCGCGTGCAGGTAGGGAAGGCCTGGGCGAGCGGCCGGGCTGCCGCGGGGCCGGGGCTGCAGCGCGGCCCGCTCGGCGCCGGGGGGAGCAGGGGGGCCGATGGCGGCCTCCGCCCCACGGGCCCGGTGAGCAGCGCGGGCCCTCCGGCCGCTCCGTGTGGATTTACAGGACCACTTTGAGCAGCAGCGTAAGCTCCTGCTACTGCTTTTACCACCCGGTTTTCAGAGATCGCTTCGGTCAGGTCACGATTGACAAACGGCTTTTGGCCACTTCCCGTCAGAATAATGCAGCATATTGTCTCAGTTAAATGCAGACTGAATAGCAGTCTGACAAACGTGAGGTTCGCCGTCCTTCCCATACCCTCTACCACTATAGTTAGTATGGATAGTAGGAATCTGGTTAAATTTCGGATCACCGGCACTGTTTTGAAAGTTGTAGCTTTGTACTGCATCACACTGTTCCAGAATAAAAACTCTTAAGGACAGATAAAGAAGGTTCCCTAGTTGTGGTGATCACCGGTTTTGGACTAGATGGTCTCCAGAGATCCCTTCCAACCCTGAGAATTCTGTGATCTTGTGCATGGGATGAAACTGCTCCTAAGGTGGTACTGCAGAGGTTGCGAACACCTTCTTTAACAATTCCCCGTTTAAAGGCAGTTAGTAGCACATCTGTGGTTACTGACGACAGAACTGGTCAGAAAAGGCAGTGAGAGGGAGAAGATTAAGTGTGCCTTTTGTGAAGAGAAGCATAAAAATCAGTTTTGTAGGAAAAGACTGCCCAGCTAGTAGAGAATGTGTGAGTTTATCAAGTACTGATACTTAGTGAGTGGAAAAACTGTGAGTCACTTAAGACTGAGATTTAATGCCCTGATAGTTTCATGGAGTCAAATATCTCTACAAATTAATTTTTACATCATTAGAATAGAATGCAGGATATTAGAATGGAAACTCAAATAAAGGATATGCTTGAAGTGTGCATGCGCATGCATAAGAGTATTTGGTTTTTATTTAAGCTTTTTTTTAACATCTTAATAGAAATACGCTCTGTCTTTTAGGAGCTGGAAAAACAACTCTTCTAAATTACATACTGACAGAACAGCATAATAAAAGAATAGCAGTTATTCTGAATGAATTCGGAGAAGGTATGTATACCTGAAGAAACCTTTCTTTTTGCCACAAAATGAGAAGTACATAAAACTGCTGTAAACTGAGACTGTTGTAATTTTAAATCCAGTACTGAGATTACTGACATACCTCATAGTCTTCAGAAGGGCAGAAAATCTTTTTACTGGCTTTCATACAATAATGGCATTCATTAATCTGTTTTGCACATAGATTTAGGCCTTCAGAGTAAAGTAAATGAATACATCATCCTGTTGGGAGTGCTATACCTCCATTTGTCCTACTCAGTTTCACGCAAATGGAATTAAAATAATGTATTGGTAGATAATATTTTCTTTTATTTCCTTTCCCCTTAGCCATTTGCAGATCACAAATTATCCTAGAACAAGAAAATGGGGAGATGTGTGCTTGACGACTGTGCTTCTTTGAACTCCTTGCTTTCAGGATTTTTAATTGCTCTGGCTAAAATTTCATATCTGTAGCCATAGTCAGCACTGCTTACAGTTTTCAGTGTGTTGGTGGGGGACTTTTTGTTTGTTTGTTTTCATCAACAAAGATGCATGTCACTTTTCTGGATGGGGAGCCTAAAATAAAATTTACAGACTGAACCCTTATTTGATATGGAGGCACAGGCTGGCATCCCTTTCTTTTGGCGAAGTTTGTGGCACTTATGTACCATCATCCTGTGGGGTTTGCTCTTTGTAGAATCAGCTTTTCTAAAAGAACGTATCAGAAACATGGTCTCAGAAGAATAGAATGTAATAAAAGTATCTCTCTCTTACAGGCATTGTCATGCAGGATTGTAGATTAAAAATATAGCTCTGCTTGTATTTTCAGGAAGTGCCTTGGAGAAATCTCTGGCTATCAGTCAAGGGGGAGAACTCTATGAAGAATGGCTGGAGCTCAGAAATGGCTGCTTGTGCTGTTCAGTAAAGTAAGTAAGGACTATTGTGCACATTCTTACAGTGAATATTGCAGGGAATTGAGGAAGGGAGAAGACATCCAGGATTTGATTCTTGAAACTGATGGTAGAAGTTATTGAGACCTCTTTTGTCAGATGAAACAAGGATTGGAATTCGGGAGATAGAAATTTATTTCCTATTGCTGCCTTACTGGATTCAGACTTGGTGTCTTTAAGAAAAGTAATCCAAATACCAACTTACACACCACTGGGGTGTTGTAGAGTAGGGAGCTATCCTTCTTCCATTAGTATTATATACTTCCAGGTAGAGAGCTGAAGATTCAGGTAGGCTGCAACTAGGACTTGGGTTTCCCAATTTCTACATTAAATACTTACTCTGCTTCTTTGTTTGTACATTGGTTACTACTTCAGTATTGTGTACATCAGAAAGGGTGAATGGAGAACCCTTTGTGACCTAATGAAACACAACATCCAAAACTCTAAGTTGATGGTTATGTTAAAAAGCAAGAGAGTATTTATTTCTTTGTCATGAGTTTTTCCCTGTTTGTTTGAATGCTGGATTGTTTGTGCTAATTTTGTAAATCAAGGTCATGGCCTGTGTGTCCTGAAAATCTGGGAGAACTGGTCTTATGCCTTGAATAGTAATAGGCAGTAACTGGAAAACTGAAGATCCTGTTGTTGTTCTGGGGTGTAAGAAATGCTGCCTTGCATTGTAATACTGTGTAAGGAATGCTGCTATGTTTTATTTATATTGGTTTCTTATATAAATGCTATACATTTCTGCTTCAGGCTGACTTCATCAGCTCTAATTTAAGTAAATGGCACATCTTAATCTCGTTGTTGATGAGAGAGAAATGCAGGACAATATGCTTCACTTCTACCTCACCCCTTCTTTCTGTAATTTCAGCTGCCAAAGCAAATCTACACATATCTACACCGCCCTACTGTCCTTTACAGGTTGTTCAGTGTTTGAAAACAAATCTTTAAGTCACCTGGTGGGAGTAGGTGAATACTATTTTCAGACTAAATGAAACAGAAAACTAAAATTTGCCTAATACTAGAGCAGCAACATAATAACTAAATTTTCATTGTAGACTGTAAGTCTGCAAATGTCCTGACTTAGAACTTTTGCTTTGATCGTACTGACAATGTGTTCTGCTTCAGAAGATACATTTAAATAGATGCTTTAGCTTGTTTTCTTTGCTCTCAGGTTTAATTGTTTCTTCTTTCAGGGACAATGGTGTGAAAGCAATTGAGAACCTGATGCAAAGAAGAGGAAAATTTGACTATATACTGTTAGAAACAACTGGTTTGGCAGATCCAGGTAGTTCACATTATGATTTTCATCACTGTGATAATTATTCTGTTTTTATGAAGTGCTTATTTGCTCACCAGTTAGTTCACTTCAAGAATTGTAATATAAAGTGGTGAGTTGTCAGGCAGCTATGCTTTGATTGTTGTGTAGACTCCAATGAATTGGTTAAGATGCAAATATGGGGTTGTGGATGGGTTGTTTGGTTGAGTTCTGTTGTTGAACTTGCTCTAAATTGAATCTAAAGCTTAGCAGAAATCCAGTTAAAATACATTTCTATCAAGAGAAGACACTTGGGCTTAGCAAAGAGAAGCGTACTCTGAAACTAGTAGTTTTCAGTAAACTTTTGATGTTCTATATTTCTCTTTTTGAAGTCTAAATTGTTAGCATCTGATGTATTGTTATGCTGGTTGTGATAGGCCTTGTATTATGTGAAGTCCTAAAATACACTGTGAAACAGACTAATACATTCTTCTTACAGAGCAATAATAGATTTTACAAAATCCTTCCGTATTCTTCAGTGATATTTATTATAAAAAGGTGTTTAAACTTGAGCTCATGTTAGTAATAACCATCTAAAACAATTTTCTCTAAACCATCTGCATTAAAAATGTGTTGTAGATGGAGAGGGAAGGAAATTCTCATCACAAATTCAATTATTTCCCCTTTAGGAGACTGGTGCTTTCCAACTCAAAGCTAAATAGTTGTCATTATAAGGTAATTTTCTTCAAAAGACAGAACATTGATTTGGCCTCTGTTACACACAAATTCTGTTTGAGTCAAATTGGAAAACTATTAAGCTTTTTGGAAAAAAAATCAATAGATACCAGAAAGCGATTACATGTTGTGGCTCTTGCTATATCTTGCATGAGTAAGCACTGTGAACGGCTGACAGGTATTTGGTTTTGATACAGAGTGGTGTTTGAAGGACTGCATCTTATCACTTCAGGTGGACAGTTTTAGGTGTTGGAATGACTTTAGTTACTGATCTTATTAGCACTACAAATACAGTTTTCTGTGAAGTATAAGAATGCTGGTAGTTTACTGGAAAAATCTCAGTATTGCAACTATATATACTGCACTTTTTAGGAGCTGTGGCCTCCATGTTCTGGGTTGATTCAGAGCTGGGAAGTGACATCTATCTCGACGGTAAGAAGTGCAGGCTTGTTTTCCTGTGAATTGGCATTTCATATCTAGATTTAGTGTAATATATTCTTAGTGTTTAAGGCAAGGTTTCAGAAAATCTTTGAAATGCATGAACTTGGTTTTTACATCACCAGATTTGATCACAGAGGTATCCTTGCTTATTCTGATGCTTGTTTATCTACTTGGTGGGGTGTTTCATCTTGCTAAATCCAACAAAATTTATATAATGCTTTTCTAAGGGATCAGATATGGACAGATCTTGATTGTGATGTAAGGGGGAAAAATTCTCATTAGCTAAATGTTATAAAACCTTGCTTAGGAGTTAAATTACAGCGTGGTTTTTTTTCCTTTCTTCCTTGCCCCACTCTCCTGCAATGCAGTGTTTCCTAAAGGGTTCCTATTTCTCTGAACTCGTAACTTGTCAACACTTAGATACTTCTGCCTTCTGTTTTTTGCTTTCTTTGCCTATTATACTTGTTGGCTCTAATGTTTGCTGTGTTCCAATAAAAACCTGAGATAACTGAAAGATAAATCATCACTATATGTAGTTAAAGAGCAATTACTTGATGTAGGAAAAAAATCTACTTTTTGGCCTAAAAAATACCCTGCTAAAATTTTGGTCCGTCTGTGAAATACCTATCTAGCCAAGGAAGGAAACATTGAGTTGAATAAGAAAGAGCTTCCTAAATTTCTGTCACACTATTGCAAATTCCTGATCATTTACAATCAGAATAACTGCATACTTCAGTCAGTCCCTTAATTTGCTTCAATATTCTGTAAAAGCATACCTCATCCAATTTGCTGTTGTGGAAGAGGAGACATCTACTTCTGAGACTTTCTCACCTGATTCTTTTAAATGATAATGAATGAAAAAATATTTGGGTAACAAGTGTAATGTTCAGATACTTTCAATGCTTCCGGTTTAGTATAACCAGTTGTAAATGTGGTGATATTGTTACCTTTGCACAGGAGGTTTAGAAGTTGTTATAAGCTGCTTTCAGCACATTCCTATTCCATTTTAATCTTTTCTTTTAGGTATTGTGTCTGTTGTTGATGCAAAGCATGGATTGCAAGTAAGTTCCTGGATTTGTTACGTGTTTTAAAACTGCAGCATTAGGACAGCTATTGCAATAATGTTGATGTGGTTGAATTAATTTTTACAATAGCTGTAATTCTTACATTGAATGAGGTTGTATTTC
This sequence comes from Acanthornis magna, assembly GCA_036785705.1. Taxonomy (NCBI): domain Eukaryota; kingdom Metazoa; phylum Chordata; class Aves; order Passeriformes; family Acanthizidae; genus Acanthornis; species Acanthornis magna. Next base: position 2,845,833 of record JAWUZG010000121.1, read on the forward strand.
GTTAGGACTATGTTTTGAATGGGTCAAGGAAGTACTGATATTTGCAGGAATTCAGATTCTTAGGGACTGACATGTCTGACAAGAGTTCCCAGGTTGCTAAATACTTGGTTCCTTCTAGTTCTATCATTTCACTCAGAAATCTTGCTTTTGTTCCAAGTAGGCATTTGGATTTTTGTAAAAACAATGGAGAAATTGATCATTGATCTGGGTTACTTGAAAGGAGAGGACTAAGAACAGATGTTTTATACCAGCATGGTAAGAATTGAGTTAGGGCTCAGACTTGGAAGGGCTCTAATGTAATGGCAGCTGTGACAGGGAGAAATGAGAGCAAGGTGTCCTGGTCCTGCTTCACATGAAAATGTTACATGGAAGCAGACAAAAAGAGCAGGTGTTAGAGTAATCTGTATATAAAGTATAATGTAAGAATTGGCATATGGAACAATGAGCTTGGGTAACAGCAAAAATTGTGATTAAATCAAATAGTTTAGGTTTGGGTTGGTTTTTTTTTTTTTGTTATAGCTGAGTATAAATATAAATATTTGCAACTTAATAACTTCAGGAGGTGAATGCTGTAATTGAGTATTGATTTTGCAGGATTTAAAAAAAAGTGACCATTAGAAAAAATGCCTTCACCATGTAAAAATTCCATGCTGTGGAAATGTTTTTAATATTTCTGCAATTACAAAGGCTGCAAAAGGCTCAGAGAACTGAAGAGTAATGGTTTAAAGATAAAAGAGTGAGCCTTCCTGTGTAAGATTATTTTGTTTGGATTACTTGGGTTTCTCCTTTCATTTGTGCAGATCTAATAGCTGATTTACCAAAAGGGTGCCAGTCCTCTCCTCTCATCAGTTTGTGTTGCACTCGAACAGAACAAATCTAACCTCAAGCCAGTTTGGCAAGTTACATTCATTGTGTTCTGCAGGAACGTTTGTGGAGAAGTTGGTAGAAGAGTGAGGGGAAGGTGGTGATTGGTCCTTTTAATTAGGAACCATCTTCTAAATCAGCTCAACTATGACAAGAAATCATATCATGTTTTAGGTCAGCCCCTTTTCAGCTGGGTTCCCTCATACTAATTCAGATGTGTTTTATTGCTTGCAAAAATGCTGTGTTTATCTTTTTCTTCATGCAATCCTGTATTATTGTCTTGGATCAAATATATTTGTGTTGCACACAGCAGCACTAAATTATTAGTGTTTGAATATTAGTTTTTTCAGTATTTAAACTTTCAAGTAATATATCAGAAAAAACAAAAGTATTTTGAAACATTCAGCTTTTCTATTACATTTGACAGCTCAATGAAAATGTACATTATCTAATCAATAAACCTGTAAAACACTGACATCTACTCAGAATAGCAGGATCTTCAGACTTTCTCAGTTGTGTACTAAGTAAACAACTTTTGCTTTATATAAAGAACTTGCTAACTTGTTCAGTTCTTCTGGTTGCAAAACTTGCCTCAGCAGCTGCTTGTTACTCAAAGAATTTTGAAAGCCATACAGGTAATGACATTGAGATAACAGGCAACAATTAAAGTATGTAATGCTTCAGAGAACCAACCCATCACAAGAAAAGCTGACAAACATCCCCCTGACCAGTAAGCCAAATTGAAACTGAAGTGGTATTTGATACCATGGGTAATCACTGTAATGGGTTTGTCACACAGCAGTCTGAAACACTCTTTTTTTTAAATCAAGGGCAAGCAATTGGACAGCTTGAAGTTGCAGTCCTCAACTTCCAGGACTTGACATCTGGACTACTGACATTTGTTCTTTTCAGGGCAACAAACCTAAACATTGATTGAATAGAATCAATACACAGAGGATTACAAAGAAAAGGTCAGGGGAGAGGCTTCTGAGAATCATCTTGTTATGCTTTGCTTAGGTTGTGCACAAACAGGAAATAGGTTTTTTTGTTTTAACATGGCAGGCTCACAGTATGCAATAACCTATTTTTGTTTTTCAAGTAAAATGCTGGTAGATGCCTGGTAATTCTAATAAAGAAAAAAGTTTTCTTTGTTTTTTTAAATGTATATATTTCCCATGACAATTGATACCACTTTCATTTGTTATTTCTGTGTCTTGAAACCCAAACTTTAAAGTAATATTCCTGATACACTTAGAGCTGATGAAGGAATGCACAGGACTCTAATCTTGCCAGAGATGTAAGCATAAGTGGCAAGTTCTTATTAATATTACAGCATCAATTTGAAATTTTACTTCCTCCATTTCATTAATTCTTCTGTGAAGACATTAGCTTGGCAGACAAGTGGAGATGGTACTGAAACTCCTGCGGCTTCTGATTTTTGACAGACTTGCCCAAGAACAGTGTTTTATTCATACAAACCTGGAAAAAGTTACCAGTTTTTTACTATCAAAGTAGAGTTTGTCTTGTACACTTTTTTCAGAGAAAAAGACTGTGAAGTTACATATGTGAAATGCTGTATTGCAAGCCTAACCCATGTTAACAGTTGAATTCGCACTAATTTGTAAAATTACTGAACCTCCATTTTCTTCCAGTTACATTTTTTCATCATTACTGTATGTCAAGGTGACTTTTTTGTGTCACTGTAAAGCTGAAAAGTAATTAAAATAAATAATACAAAGTTTTCTAACTCTTTAGAAGAGTTTGCATTAAGGTAATTATAAATCTCTATAATGGTGAATGTATGTACTTTTTCACCATCATTTAACAGAAAGATTCTAGATGCCATCTTCTTCAATACCTTGTTGAAAAACAAACCTCAGCTGAATTGGGTTTGACTTTCTTTAATTGCAAATTAATTTAAATTTCATTTGAATATGACTAATCCAATTATTTTAATTTTTATTTAGCACTTGACAGAGGAGAAACCAGAAGGCCTTATCAATGAAGCATCTCGGTATGGATGTAGAAATTAATTTTATATATCACAGTTAGGACTTGCACTGTATAGAAGTTCATTGGAAATGGCTTCTTTTTCTTTTATAGGGCTTTTTCCTCCTGCTTTGCTTAAACCAATTGGTGTGATGAGGTAACATACAAAAAAGTAACTTCATGCTCCATTTGATCTTTCTGCCAAGATCTGACTCTCCTGTTTTAAGAGTGATGGGATTTTATTTAATTGGATGGGAAGCATCTGTGTTGGGGGGAATTAAAAATTTCATGTTAGTATCTATCATGTTTGAAGCAAAACTGGAGACAGAGAGATACCTTTTATTAAATGTGGAGCCATAATAGTTAAGGGTAATTGTAACAATTGAAGTCCTCATAAAGCAAAGAGACTTCAAGTATCACTTTACAAGGACTACATGCAAGACAAATAGGGATTCGTTAAGTTGTTAAATCAGTAAGCACTGTAGATTAGATGACATAAAACCCCTACCAAACAAACAAACAAACAGCCCAACCCTGAAACAAAAGAATCTAGCAACTCTTGATTTGGTCTCTAAGGGCACAGAAGAACACATTGAGGAGAAGCCATAGCACTTAAATCATTCTCCGTGATCTAGTTTGATTAATGCTTGCCCTTCTGTACTAACAATGTTCATGCTATCTTTTGGGACCATGGGATAGATTATATTTCTGCCTTACAGATAAAATATTGTTCGTATTGTCTTTTTCTCTTTTTTTTTTCTTAATACATAGGCAGGTTGCATTAGCTGATCTTATAATCATCAATAAAACAGATTTGGTTTCAGAGGAAGAACTGAATAAAGTCAGAACATCTGTGAGGTATGAAAGTTTGAGTATAACTAATACTATTGCTTCAAAAATTAATTTAAACATAGTTATTTCTTTCTTGCTGTTAGAATAGAAATTATATCTCATTATTAGATTGACACAAATTGATAAGCTTATAAGGGAAAAGAGACTGCCTCTTTCTAAAGGTAATCCAATACTTCTACGTGCTTACACAATCTCAGTGTTTCGTGTATCTAGGTAAGATTTGATGTTATTTACTAAGGACAGGCCTTTGTCTTAAGTGTTCATGTTTTTACATTTCTGAGCAGCTGTTGCCATTTTTCAGATTTAGCAGAAGGGAAAAAAAATCTACTGGTAAATATGAGTTCACTAGCAAATGCAAAGATGCATGGAGGAAGTCCCAAGCAATTGTCATGGGAGCAGAAGAGCCAATGGTCTGAATCAAATTAGTGATCTAATATATGACCCTTTTCTGTCAATACCATGATAAGCCAAGTTAAACATTAAAAATTTTAAATGCTTTGCAACTGTATTAGTTGTTTGAAATATGAAAATAAAAATGCTTACACCTGGCAGAGTGTATCATGAAGAGCTTTGGATAGGAAAATGCTGTTATCACTGGTAATATCTTCTTGTCAGAACTTATGGAGTTCCCCAGCTGTGAGTGGAAACCAAATTTCTCAACCCAAATATCTGATGGTTATTTAACAAGTTTGTAGCAGAGTTGGGGTGCTCTTTCACATGATGCTGTCCATGGTTAACATATTCAAACAATATATCACAATTGTATTTTCATCTAACTAATGATTTTTCTGTTTTATTTTAGGTCAATAAATGGACTTGTTAAAATTCTAGAGACACAAAGATCAAGGTATTAAATGGCCACTATTACTAGGTACTAGATCCTGCTTATTTTGTGACAGTTTTAAGTGTTCTATTAGATCAGCTTGATTAAAGGAAAACTATTGAATTAGAAATATTTAATCCAATATTTATTTTATAAAAAAGCATCTTTCTGAGGAAGTAAAAATGTATGTTTATATTTATTTATGTAGTTCTTTATTAGTGTCTGTATCACAGAATCCCAGGATGAGTAAGGTTGGAAGAGAGCACAGTGGGTCATCTGGTCCAGTCTTCTTGCCAGGCAGGGTCCTCCTAGATCATGTGGCACAGGATTGTGTCCAGATGGTTCTTGAGTATTGCCAGTGAGGGAGACTCCACAATCTGTCTGGGCAATCTGTTCCAGTGCAAGGTCACCTGCACATTAAAGAAGTTTTTCCTCATGGTCAGGTGAAACTTCCTGTGCATCGATTTCTGCTCATTGCCTCTTGTCCTTGCCATTGCCTGGTATCACTACGAAGAGCCTGGCTCCACCTTCTTGGCACCCTCCCTTACAATACTTGTATACATTGATGAGGTCACCTGGCAGAAATGTCTTTGAGACTGAACCTGCCCACCTCCCTCAGCCTTTCCTCATCAGTGAGGTGCTCCAGTCCCTCCCTTATTATCTTTGTTAGCTCTGCTGGATTCCCTCCAGGAGCTCCCTGTCTCTCTCCCCTGTACTGAGGAGCCCAGAATTGGACAAGTTTCCAGGCACAGTTTCACCAGGGCTCAGCAGAGGGGCAGGATCACCTTCCATGACCTACTGGCATGCTCTTCCTAATGCACTTGAGGACACCATTGGCCTTCTTGGCCACAAAGATACACTGTTAACCAATTTTGTAACTGAAGAGCAGCTTGCAAGGCCACCTTGGTTTTGAGCTAGTAATTGCTCATGTGCACTAGTGTTTTTCTTCTATTGTGTCACCTTAAATATTATTCTTATGATGGGTGCTGCATATAAGTTATTACTACAAAATTACTTTGAAAGCAGTGGAAGGAAGTTAAAAGAATGAGGCATCATTGCACTGCTTTTGCTATATTTAACTGAAATTCTGACTCAGATTTCTTCTTTAATAAGGAGTTAAGTGGATATTGTATTCCCAGGAGCATTAGGAGAGCAGTGTACCTTCCAGACTGCTAGGACTGATCTGTGCACTTTTACATCAATTATTGGATTATTGTGGTAAATGTTCCTATAATACAGGTTCTTGATTTAAGCAGATTTAAAGGGAAGATAATAGTCATAACGTTAATAAAGTATACTTGTTTTTTTAAAATTATTGTCAAATGTAGTTGGAAGTTGTAGAGAAAAATACTTGCTGTTGTTGAGTGATCACATGGGACCAATTTTGGAGAAGATACGAAACTGCATGCTTTGTGTTTTAAATGTCCCATGGGGGAGATCCTGTATGTGATCTTTTCACATGTTGTATGGTGTCTGATGCCAGCTAGCACTATAGTTTGGATATGAGACAAAGTGGACCTCAGATTCAGTCCTCTTTGTTACCTGTAAATATTGTTTAGTAAATGATACATAGAGTCTCTTCCATTATTAAACATTCCAAAAGTGAGATAAGCACAGAATTAATTTATTAGAATTTTTTTTGATAACATACCCTTTTTAATTAGGGGTTTTGTCCCTCAAAGAACGCATTTAAAAGGGAGGGTTTCTATGAGATTTTTCAGAACGCTGCTGAGAACAACTGGCACTGAGCTGGTCATGAATATTACACAGGAATTGTTTATGTGTATTACATTATAAATATTTCATCTTAGAAACTTTGCTTTGTAAAACTACTGTTGAATGTAAAAGTTTAGTCATTCTGGTTATACTCCAGAGGTGTTTTTTCTTTACCTCTCATGTTCTTTTTATGTAGCCACATGTCATTAATTGCATTTGAAAAGCTATCAGTTGCTATGAACAGTGAAATCTATGGTCTCTATTGCTTTGTGAAGAAAAGTTTCTTATGCAAGTTTATAGGTAGCCATGCTTATAGGCAGATATGATCAGTACTGCCTGTTCTGTATTACATTTTTCATTTGTCTCTTTCAAATCCTGGAGCTGAAATTCCTCATAGTAGTGCTTGCCTTTTAAGGTTATTTCAGTTTTGTTTGCTAGCAGTGTGTCAGTATAAGCTACATATATTCCAGGGGTTTGTGTCTGTCTTGAGAGGCTCAAGGTTCCTTTTCCTATTTATGGAAAATCATTTATTATTCAGGCATCCAGTATAAGGGATTTTATAATCTTTTTCAGAAATACCTTGTATTTTACTGTATTTTTAAAAATTTTGTTACATACAATTTACACATATTACTGTGTAAATAAACACGGCATTTTCTTGTAGAACTCAGTGCCAACCACTGATATCCAAAAATACGGCTAAGTATTAATAGCATTAGTCTCATAGATAGGAAAAGAAACACAAACTTCAGTGAACAACTCTAAAACATGATATTTAAATATATAAAAAACACTAAGCTTTCTTTTTTCCCCTCTGTTTAGAGTTGATCTGTCTAATGTCTTGGACTTACATGCTTTTGACAGTTTATCTGGAGTAAGGTATGGTGATAATTTTGCTGTCTTCTATTAGAAAGAATATCCATTGTATAAATACATGTATGAAACAGACGCTCAAATCCTGGCTCAAATTTGTATCTGAGTTTCTGTTAGAAATTGTAGTTTAGTCTGTCCTGTCTGACCAGGACAGTCACTTTTTAAAAATTATCTCTTTATAAGTGGTAGTATAAGATGGAATTTCTTTCCTCTTCAAATACCTGGAAAAAGCTTTTTGACCTTATGAAGTTAAGTGAGCCAGAGTGTGTGTGGTTGGTTGGGTTTTTTCTCCAAAATACAAGCTTTGGTTTAATATCAGTATTAGATTTGTACCCTCTTTTCTGGTTTTCAAAGCATTTCACAATTTTTCTCCTTCATACCATGATGCATTGCAGGCCTCCTTAGATTTCACAGGAAAAAATGAGGGACTGAGGTTCCACAGGAAACAAAGGCTCTGCAAATTCTGATAACTGTGTTCCACATTCCTGGGGTTTTTTTTTAATGCCAAATGCATGCTTCAGCATCCTAGATGGGTGCAGAAGTAAAATTTGAAGGAAGGGGAAAAGGTCTTTCTGTTCATTTTCTGTGCTGAAGTTCAGCACAGAGAGTGAGGAGTACTGAAGCAATCATAAAGGAAAGGAGGGAATATGCAGTTGAGGGCAGTATCAGCTTCATTTTTCTTCCTGGATGCACACTTTTCAGGTAAGGGAATGTACCCACTTCCTTATTCACAGAAGGGAGAAATTGCAGGACATGCAAATGAGTAACCTCTGTTAGATTACATGTGCTTGTGAGACTTCCTTCTCAACTGGTACTGTACTATCAAAATGATAGCTGTTTTCAGGGGGTTTTTTGCTGGCACTGGCTTTTGCCTGATCAGTGAAATACTGTAGCACTTGTTTCAAGGTGGCTACCAATGGTAGCATCACGGAAACACCAAACTAGGCATCCAAGAGAAAGTTGAGAGGAGGGAGGCCAATATATCCTTCAGAGGCAATAGATGAGTTCATAAGCCACATCATAAACCCATGTTCTAGGTTGTTATAATGGATTAGCTAACTGAATTTACTCCTGCTGGAACGAGAAAAGGATTGTTCTTGATAAACAGCAATTCACAGTTAGGTCTGATTACTTGCAGTATTAGCTGGTGTTCTGCCAAGTTTACTAGGAAGCCCTGTATGGATCTGAGAAAGTCCTTAAGGAGCTGACAAAAGAAATCTTTATTGCTTTCCTCAGTCTAGTCTTCTCTCTTGTCTCACTCAAGTTACTTTAGAGTTTCTCAATATTTGGTATGAAAACAGAGGAAACACCCTAAAATGTCAGCATTTAAAAACAAATTCTAAAAGTACCAAGAAGACTGTTAGATGCCTTAAATACAGGTTTTTTTATTTATGTTTGAACTCTGCATAGCAAAATTGCTTACTCTGTTTTCAGTTAATAAATAACAGAAATTCCTACATAAAATATTAGTGGTGGTTTCTGCACCATTGTGTGAGCAGGAAAACTCATCCAGCACCACTTGAGCACAAATACACACCAGTGCATTAATAAATATGCTCTTTTAACTGCATACTGCAGTAAGGATTTCTGTCAGCACAGCAGACAGGCACAACATCTGATTGGTTGTTGACTGTATCCTAGAACCTTGTAGTCTGTACGTACCCTGAAGTCACAGGAACCACATCAAGAATTCTACATTCTGTGGAGGGCAGTGTGAGAATAAAACAGCAAAGCAAAGCAGATGGGAGAAGTAGGAATGTGAAATGTTACTTCTGTAGCAGACAGTGTCTTTTTTTCCCCACCATAAAGGCTTCTTAAAATTTACAGTCATCAAACTAGGAGGAGGGATTTGTATGGGCAATCATTTCTGAAGTGGCAGAGACCAATCATCATAGTGACTTGCGCTGCAGTATTTCTTCTTTGCATGTTATTCGCAAGACAGAGAGAAAACAGAAACAGTACCGAAGGTGGTATTTGAAGAAATTTTGTGCTATCTTGATTAACCAAGATGGATGTGAATACGAAATCTAAAGCTGCAGTAAAATTTTATATTGTCATACAAAAAGGTACAGTAAGGCCCTAAATACTAGTTTACAAAAGAAGTCCCCAAGTTCCTTTATTGAGAAGACCTGTTTTAAGTTAGCAGGCACACTGCATAGAAGTGAGCTGTACAGCTGAGAAGTGGAAGCTAGTATATAGTATTTCGCTTAGTGTTACAGATTTCATTCTCACAAGCAACAGCTTGGTACATTCTTCTTGATTTTCACATAATTCCAAAACTTTTTTTTGAAAATCAACATCTGTTGATAAATTCTAGGGGTTTATTTTTTCTTGCTTGCTTTAATGATGTAGTTTGCCTTTTTTCTTGCCCAAAGGGATATCAAGGGTGTTGTATTCATTGAAGTATAAATATTTTTAATGCTGAAGATATTGCAAATCAGGACTATAATTCTCTTTATGTTTTAAGAACCCTAATATTCTAATACAAAGAACTAACTGTCAAATATAATGAAACATTTATATTTTGAAATTAAAACTGAATTAACAGTTGCAGCTTATTCTGAATATATAGTCTATCTTTGATATTTCTGTTTTGCTCTGCAATACTGGAATTTTTTAAATTTTGAAATAACGACATTTTGCCCATCCTACTCAAATGCAACATTTAACTTTTTTAAACTTATTTTCAGTTTGCAGAAAAAGCTTGAGCATGTAAAGACAACGCACGCACATCTAGATAAGGTAATTACCAAAAATACTGCTTCAATGGGTTGTTTATGCTGTGCATGCTAATTGTGTTACCATTTCAGGTTTCAGTTAGGAGTAACATGTTCTAAGGTATTTGGAAGATTACCTAGAATACATAAAGCAATGTGCTTTGTTGTAGATAGATTCCAAATGGCTGTATTAAATCTCTCTTTCAAACATAGCTTGTAGGCTTTCAGAGCTCCAGTCGTGTCATTTGTTGATTCACATGGAGAGTATTAGTGAAACAAACGGAACTATTTTTTTAAGTATTTGCAGAAACAAATCCTGAATTTGTAGCCAACCTATCCTGTAGGTTTTCTGTCCAAAACAAAATCTATGCGGTTGAATGGTGGGTCACAGTTCTCCTTGGGATATCACTAGCAGGTTGGGGGTCACCCATAGGCCAGAAGTCCTCCTAGTGGCTGCAAAAAAGTAAAAATGTCTATTTTTGTAAGGTATCTTAGAAAAGTGTGCTTTCCTTCAGAAATTTTATGTGATTATATTTACTTTTCAGGTTAAAATATGATGCATACAATGCCTGTGTTTTTCTTTTTGAACTGCAGATCTTGACTGGGAAGTTGCTAGTCTTGAAAACAGGAAAAGGCTAATGTAATCTAATTTTGGAACTAAAGATTAAATATAAAATCGATTTCATGCTTAATTATAATTGAAACGACAATGTTTATAGTTTTTGTTTAATTAAAATGTCTTAAATATGCCAACTTATAGAGTCTTAATAGATCCCTAAAGGAGATAAAACAATTAAGTAGAAGCCTTTCTGAATGTTATGAGTTGTAGCATCCTTGTATTATGAAGGAAATTATTGTTAGTTTTGTAGTCTGGAGCCATTTGACCAGTAGGAAACAGGGAGAATTCATTGTTACTATCTTTGTTTAGTTTAACACCCACATATTTAAGATGATTGTTGAGGCATAAATGAGGGCAGAACACGTCTCACAGAAGGCTGCAACTCCTTGTTGGATGATAAAGTGTGCTAATTATCTGCATGTTGAAGGTCAACAGAAGCAAATTGCACTAGCTCGGAGCACAGTGAACTTTTGTCTGCTGTGTTTTAAAGCTGCTTGGAGTGTTAGCTCATGGTTGTTTAGATAACTTTACTTGGTCATTAGATAAACATTTGCTGCTTGTTGCTTTAGTTTTTTTTCCCTTAAGTTAGACTAGTCATCTGAAAGTAGTTGTTTGAAGGGATTATATGAAGTAATTCTCTCTCTGTTCTTCCATACCACTGAGCGATTATAGTGACAAAAAAAGGCATTTTACTTAATTCTTTTAAAAAAAAGGTTAATTTTAAACTACGTGTTTTATTTTCATATTTTCTTTTGATAATAATTGATCCTGAGTAGTAAGCTTATGGTTGCTTTGAAATAAAACTTAACTTCAGACATCTTTATTTTCTGAATCTTTTCCTACATAGCCTGTTTATAAACAGCTTTTCATGAGAGGCAAGTACAAGTTGTCTCTAACAAAAACTATGTTATTTATTGTCTCACAGAGTTGTGATGAAGATGAGTATGCCAAGAAAATAGTATTCTTATCCATATTTGAAACCTTGATCATTATACTCTCTATAGCAAAGAATTATGTGGTATCAGCTAATGGCATTAAACTGTTCAAAGTATTGCATGTGTCCTGCCAAACAGAAACAAAAAGTAGAGCTGAATTTAGCAAATTAGATCAGAAATAGAGTTTTTTAAAAATTTGATGTCATATGCTTCCCTTTTTATGAGGCCAAGTTACAAAGAACACTTTTTGAAATTACTGAAATGAGTTGTTCATTCAGTATGGTAAAAATAAGTGTATCTTCCCATTTGCAGGCTATAATTACTGTAACATTTGAAGTTCCAGGAAATATAAAAGAAGAAAACTTAAATCTCTTTATTCAGGTAAGTAATACATCACTGACAACTCAAAAAATCATTGTGGCTTTTTATAGAAACTCATCCCATTCTATTTTGTTCATGAAACAACTTTTCTTTTCATAGAATCTTCTTTGGGAGAAGAATGTGAAAGATAAGACTGGGTGCCCCATGGATGTCATAAGACTGAAGGTTAGTCAGAAATGACCAGTCTGTTTTGTGCTTTCCTCTTTACATCTGAAAAACTGCAGTGTACTGTCAGTTACAGACATATCAAAGGTGCTACTGGATCACTGGAGCAGAGCAGATGAAATGGGGAGTAGCTAGTTGTTCCATGAACGACTCAGAAGGTGATAGCTGGCAGAGAAGCAAACATTGATCCTACTTGTTTTGAATGGAGAGGGCACATGTACAGTCCCAAACATCAGTGGCAGAGTTAAAAATCAAGATGTAGTTAAATCACTTTTCATTTTTCACTTCCATTGCTTTGAAAGATACCATCCATCTCACGTATCTAGAGTTGGGATACTATAGATTGGGTCCTGTAGTTTGGTGAGTGTACTTACAACTGTTGCCATAGTATGCAGAAATTTAATTTGTCATTACACAGGAGAGCAATAGTAGTTGTGGTATACAGTTAACAACTTTTTACAGTATTGCCAGGCTGTACTTTTAAAAATGCAGCTCGTAAGTATTCATCTTCACGGGGAATTCATATGTTTTTCAGTTGTCTGGTTTTGAGAGGAGTAGAGGTGACAGTTCAGGATTTATTTTCATTTACCTTATACCAAGCAGCCAAGTAAACAGTTAAAAAATGAAAATCAAGTCAGTCATATGACAGGCTGTAAGAAATAAAAGAAAGTAAAGCTCATGTTTGTTTCCTGAGAACACTTGTTCATCATAAATAGCAACATAATTATTTTAATTTTATTGGAAGGAAAGTTGTTTTCTTGCTTTTTCAGCAACAAAATTCCTCTTCCTGACAAATAGAAGAAAGTAGCCACTGATGTATCTAAAGCTGCCTGCAAAGCAGTAATACCATGCACAAGTACGTTTCTGTTGTACTGAGCATTGGAGTCAAATAAATCCTTTAGGAGATGTGAGGCCTGTGATGTGCTGGCTGTCAGTCACAGACAAATACACCAAAACAAATGAACCCCAGGCAACTAATTATAGAATGGCTTTGAAAGTTTGTTGCTTTTATGTTTATATTTTATGTGCAGTCATAGTCCTTTTGGCAGTAAGTGACAGAATTCCAACTAACCGGTCAAATTGAAGCCTTTTATAATGAAATATTTTAAACTCTTTTTTTCGTTAGAGAAGTATAAGACATGTTTTACAGAATGTATTGCACTAAAATATTTTAGAACATTCTACTATGAAGTTATGAAAACTATTTAAATAGAGCTTTTGATATGTGGGTTAATGGACTCACTCTGACAGTAACCCCTTCTAATTCTGTTGCTAGTCGCTTTACTTCACAAACGTTTGTTCTTTCTCCAATATTCAGATATTCTGTTTTAGACAAGTAAATAGGTTCAGCATGAGAGCTTGATCAGAAGAGTCTGAAATCAAGCATTTTTGCTTATTTTACAGCCTCTTGTTGGCAGGCAGGCTTTCATGGACTTCCATGTCAAACACCATATATGTATTCAAGGAGGCATAGTTAGTTTTTGCTTGAGCAGGCTAAGGTACTGACCAAATGAGGAACAGAAGGCAAAGCATGGTAAAATGTAATTATTAGCCTTTAACAAAATAAGGAGATGTGAAAACGGATGTTACGAGTGGAAGTGATGGTAATATATGTTTATTTTCACTAAGAAGTGCATAGTTGCCAGAAATGCTATTCCCTGCTTGAACAAGTTTGAAAGTTTTGTTTCCCCTCTTACATATTTTATTTTTAAAGTTTTGCTTATGTATCCTAACAGTTGTTTTTCTGATAAGGGACTGGTATCTATTCAAGGCAAATCTCATCAGGTGATTGTCCAAGGTGTCCACGAGCTCTATGACTTAGAAGAGACTTCAGTAGCCTGGAAAGAAGATGAGAAGAGAACAAACAGACTGGTCCTAATTGGTAAGAGGAAGTTACGCATCTCCCTGTTTGAGTTTAAGAAGCTGTTTCTTTCACAGACAGTCCTCTGACTTGGCCAGTGAAAAGCAATCAGGCTAAACTGGCCGGAATAAGTGCAGTGAGTGTGTTCAGCATAACCCTCAGTCAAAGGTTTATCCATCAAAACCTCCTGTGGTTCAAAATTGCAGCTGAGAGGAATCTACATTATCCGTATCAATGCCACCAAAATAAAATAAAATAAAACTTTAAGTATTCATAAATTATGTTGTCATAATTAATGTTGTTTTTAAAGTCTGTAATTATAAATTGGGTGATGGGAGTAGTTTGAATATTTGATGAAATATTCAGTAACTCTAACGAACATTATTATAGCCATTACAATGTTTAAAATCAGTTTTGTTTCTGAAAAGCTAACAGTGTTGAGATTCTATGTTTCTATTTTCTTTCTATGTGCTGTGCAGTGTTTTATGACTAAACCTAGTTTTTTCCCTTTCCCTTGCTTGCACAGCTTGAAGTCTGTTGTTGCCTTAATTTTAATACTGCTATTCTCACTCATTGGTGAGTGAGATAAACATTTTCTTAGCTGAGAAGAAGCAGTTGCTACTTGTATGTGGTTTTTTTGTAATGCGCTGCAAAATACAGTAAGATTTTTTATTTTTCTCTACAGGCAGGAACTTGGACAAGGAGACCATCAAAGAAGTATTCATAGCCACTGTGAGGGAAGAACGAGGCAACAGTTGACATCAAACTACAAAAAAGTTCAAATGTCTTTATGTTTTAATAATGTTTTAATCCTGCAAAGTTTTTATGACAGAAAAGACTGAATGGCATGAGCTATAGTAGTTTCTCTATCCTCTTGCAGTTTATGCAACCCTGAAGTCTTCCTAAGAATTCCAGCTGACCTACTGCTTAAAGATTAACTCTTACGGTCTAGAATCAAACACAGTTCTCCTGTTTTCGATTTGGCTGAAGCTATGTCAGCAACATCATGTATCTGTGCAGAAATGCAGATAGGCAAAAGGCTGTTATTTTTATTCTACATTACTGTAGGGATAATGGTGAACATGTTTGAAGCCTAGTGCTTTCTCCTGCTAACTCTCTTCCACTGGGAATGAAGCAATAGTGATTATTGCCAGTGATGTAATCACAGTACAAAGTGTTTAGTGTTTACTATTAAACTGTCTTCCATCTCTTTTCACTTGCTTTGTGATTTTTGAATGTATGCATACATCCCAGGTACTGCTAAACCTGTTGCATAATGAAACCAAAAATACATAAGTAGCAGAGGTGCAAGATCACATGGAGTATATGCTGTCTACATAAAAGCTGTGAATGCAGTGTTTGGTCACATAGTCAACAGTTTGAAAGATGTAGCTGAACTCATATCTTCTAGGCCAGTTCAGGATTTGGGGAGCTGGGGACTGCATGTTTCTGCTGTGTAGTCCAGGCTGCCCTGCATGATTTGTTATGGGCTTCTGTGACACTGATTGAAAACTTAGTCTGAAGCTTTTATCTCTCTACTCATTACAATTTAGAGTTGAACTTCCTGCCCTGTACCTTCTGCAGTACTCTTAGCTTTAGAGGAGTATTTTGACTACAGCCAGGTGAAAGCAAAATGAGTGAATGCAAGAAGATAATGGAGAATTAAAAATGTTTACAAACAAAATTCTAGGACGGTAGTGCAGTTCTGAAGAATGGACTTCTAGCTGCAGTGCTTGCTGTGGATACTTGGTGATGTGTCTGAATAAGTAGAAATCTGTTTTCAGTACTAGGAGTATGTTACTTGTCTCATACCTAACATTAAAAAGAAAGGGGGCCATATCAGCAGTCTTAAATTTTTTCACTTTGCTTCTGCTAGAATATATGAGTTTGGAATTTGTTTTCCAAAGAGCTAAGGATGTAGACATATTACTCTTTCACACATAATGACACTGGTAACATGCCAAGAGCCTTGTCTTTATCCTCTTCTCTCAAGAAGTCCACTGGCTACTTCAATATTTATTTAACCAGCTTTTTTCTGGACTGTTCTTACATGTCCAACCTGGGGTACTATGTCTTGTCTTTGCATCATGCCAAAAAGACAAGAGGAGGAAAGATAATGACAACTCCTTTAAAAGTTGCCCATAGTGAAATTACTGTAATATTTGTGTTACTGGGAGCTGTGTCAGGGATGGCCTTCAAGGAACTAGAGTTGGGTTACAGTGAGGTTTTGGAGGAGGGTGAAAGGGACAGGCAGGCACCATTCATCCCTGTCTTGGGGTTGTGGCATGGATGGTAGGGCAGCTGGGGATGCTCACGTTGGGGTGAGGAGGGATCTGGGGAGGAAAAGCATTGGAATTTCTTCCCGTGCAGGTCCCAACAGGGGCACAGCCACACCTTCTCTGAAGAAATGATGGCCATCCACACCTGGGCTAACTTCCCAGCAAGATAACCCCCCACTAATGGTGCTTCACTCCCTCCACCAACACACACAAAGCACTAGGTAGGAAGTGATCTTGTCAACAAACGTCACACATTTTGTTCCCTAGCCGAGGCAGAGGAGTTTCTGATGACTTCTGTGCCTTCATGAATATCAAACAACTACAGAAACAGACTTTCCAAAGCAGCATTTTTCTCCACAGCATTCCACTTTCCACATTTTTATGAGCTCAGTTAAACTTGAAACTAACAGAAATATATCCTTGCACTCTTGTGTCATTTTTTTATATCCCCTTTCAGGTTCAATATTCAGAAATTACACAGGGAGATGAATGGATGATCATGGTTTAATTTATTATGCCCTTTAAAATTTACATGGTTCTGATTTTGGTAGTATTTTATTTTTTAATCCTTATGTATGAGCTCCCACTATGTTGGAACAGGTTCTTGTCCATGTTCCATCCCAGCCCCTGTAGGAAGGATGTGGCCAGAGGGGACAGGATGGATAGGGGTGGGGTCCCAGCCACCTGCTGTCCTCATGAGCCATCTTTTTTCTCTGCTGCTGTCATCAGCTGCCCTACAGAGCCCACAGCAATAGCATCTGCCTCTCCTTGGGCATTTCCTCTGCTACCATGAATATTGGTCCAAGCAGCGTCTATTGTTTCTTATTCTTCCCTCAGTCCACATGAGTTTTTTGTATGTTTGCAACGATGCTTTGCTCATCCTGCACTGCTCTGCAGCTTCATATTACATCCAGATTTGTCACAAAGATTATATATACATGATATACACTATATACAGGTCCAGGCCTGCATTGTTTTAACTGATTGTGGGTGAATTGTTTATAGTGGGATTCCAGTGTGCCCCATTTCTTATCACCCCTTATGCCTGTACTCCTCTACAACACATCCTTATCTCCACTTCTCAAGGCCACTGATACTGTATCGGTCATGTTCCTCTATGCTGCATCATTACATTAAAGCCATAAATGTCTCATCCTACACAGAATGGCAGCTTGTTACCACTAGCTGTAAATAAAAAAAAAATGGTTGTAACATCCAAGGATAAACAAGTAAAACAAATTAGCAATTTACACCTGGCGAGACTGAGAAACTGCTGTCACAAGTAAACCGAAGAACTCAGAGCTTCAGGTAGGTCAAGAAAAGAGCCAGACCAGGTGTGGCAAACCTCAGCCCTGACATGCTCAGGGCAAAGCTTGTGGCCTGTTACTGGCAGTGGCATACTGCAGGATGACAAGGCTACATTCCCATCCCAATGTCCTGCACGTACTCCTTTGATCTTCCAGCTGTGTACGTGCAGGCAAGGGAACAAAGAGGAAATCCAAGTCTGGCTGTGGCCTGCAGCTTCACAGAGACAGCCTGCTCAAGGCATCAGGGCTGCAGTGCACTTTGGTCTCAGTACGACACCCGCTGACATCCACAGAAATTTTGGGAAAAACTGCAGCTGTAACAGATCAAGTGTCCAGCAGTCTAGGACTTGTATTGCCTGTTAAGAAATGAGTAAAACACTTGTAACTTGTATTTACATAAAAACACTGGTCTAAAGTGTGGTTTTATTGTGCTGCTTCCAGTCTTTGAGCATAATGGAGAGTCCCTGTGATCTTACTGTTCTCACTCAGCTAGTCTGAAATACCTACTAGCTTCACATAGCTCTCAATAGGATTCAAATTGGTTGCATCCCTTTCAGTTTAATAATTTCAATCTACAGGCACAGTTAATTTGTTATTTGGTTTATTTATTACTTTCTCCATATTATTCCTGAAACTTTCAAGCTCCTTTTTAAGAGGAATGAGCAGCTAATAATGATTGTACACTGTTAAAATTGGTATTTTTTAATGATGTCACTTAAATGCAGCAGACACGGCTACATTTCTCTGCCTTGACCGGTGCAGAATTTTGTTTGAATTAACAAGAGGTTGCTCAGAATCACAGCATTGAATCTCACCTTACGGAGAAAGTTTATTAAAACCCCCCAATACCACAATGAGCTGCTATCAATGTATAACAACATAATGCCATTCTAATGTCATAACATGAAGTAACCCAGTTGCTGTAAACTGATACAGCTGCTATCAGTGTGCTGGGGGCTACCTGAGCAAAGGCTTGACATTCAGATAACATTTAAGCTGTACTTTCCAGGAGGTCTCGGTTATAACCATAGAATAACAGAAGCATAAAATAATTTGGCTTGGACAGGACTTTTAATTGTCATCTAGTCCAACCTCCTGCACTGAGCAGAGACATCTTCAACTACATTAGGTTGCATGTAAACTACAGCCTGAATAAACAAAGCTTCTTAAATTATAGTGGTTTTATTTGCTTCCTTGTTCTGCTACTTTTTTCTGAAAACATGTCTGTGGGATCAGCCTTTGCCTTAGCAGAACTGGAGGAAGGTGAGTAAAAACCAAAACTGATACAGTTGCTAGAGTTCTGGTTTGCAAACAGGAATATCAGAAAGTCATATGACTCACAGGATAACTCAGCATGCTACTTGAGCTGAAATGAAGACTTTACTATACAACAAGTAAGCAAATTTTACTCAGTGAGGAGCTCTGCTCCTCCATTTCTTTCTTTTTGCTAGCTGATGTGCTCACAGGTAGGAAAATGGCACAGTACACGAGCATTTGCTGTCATCTAGTGGTAACATTTATTTCAGCAACTTTGGTAGCTCTTCAACGATGCAGATGTAGTCTTCTAGTAAATTCTATCTGATTTTGGTCTTATGTTCTTTTCTAGGTGATAAAGGAGAGAGTTTATGACAAATAAAAAATCTGTATCTCTTTAGACTGGTGTTTTAGTCTAAAATCAGAGTGAGATTTTTCCCCCCTGCAAATTCTTTCCTCTTTCTTTCAAAATTAAGGAAATACTGACTTCATGTTTTTGATGGAAGGCTTTGCTGACATAGTTGCAAGATTGAATTATGATATCAAAAGTGCCTAAGAAGGTTAGTTTTAGCTTTCCACCTCCACCACCATAGGAAGAGGGATAACTTTTATCATATTTTTCAAAAAGAGTGGTCAGAGTGTTGTCTTAACATATTTCAGTTTGGTGGGGTTTTTTCTTTTTCTTCTTTTTTTTTTTTAATTCCTCCCTCCACCCCCCCACCCCCCCCCCCCCCAGTATTCCTGATGCCAGAGGATGGACAGTGAATCATATGGCCGTGAAAATGACTGGAGGGGAATTGGCATAATTGACATAATCTGATTCAAAATAAAACCTGACAGGCAAAGATCAACAAGAGCAAGCCAAACAAGCAACCTTGGCTAAACAGGTAGGTAGAAAAAGCTTCTTCACTTCTGTGCAAGAGGAGCACCCTGGGAAAAAGATCGTGTACTTCTAGAGTAACTAAGGCAGCATGATACTTCTCTAAAACCATTGTGGTCTAAACAAGACAGGCTTGTTGAAGACAGTCTCATGACAAATTAATTTTTGCAGTGGTAGGCTCCAAAGACCTCAACCCAGGAGTAAACTGCAGGTATAAATATATATATTAACTCAGTGTCTCTGGCAATCCTAAGAAAATGCCCTACTTCACACCTGTAACTTATTACTTTATTTTAGCTAACTTTTTATTGTGGCAGCTAGGTACAATCACACTTTTTTCCCACAGTATGGCAATTTTTGTTACACTTTCACAGAATCTAAATAAGAACGTCTTAAATTACCCTGGATTTATATGAAACCAGATAAAAGGTCACCAAAAGCAATAATGGAAGACACACCAAAACAGAAAGGCTAGTTTGTCTGACAACAAATTTTCAAAGGTGTACATACAAATGGATATCTCTAACTAAGCATCCTTCCTGGCTTGTAGGTTGTGAGAAGTGAGAGCAAACTCCTCAGAGATGAACCAGAAGGTTTGGTAGGTTACATAAGAGAAAAATACATAAAACTGGCTGTGAAGAGAGCTCCACCCAGCTTGACAAAGCGGATATGCCCACAGAAGGAGGCGCTGCTTAACCACTTTCCACACCTCAGGGTGGCACCTGCAGGCGCATGGGGTCCTCAGCTGCTAGCCAGGACTTGGATACAAATCTCTTGAGGCATCCTGAAATCACACCTTTGCCTAATTTTCTATGATTTTTCCCTCGATATTAGTCAATCGTTCCTTTTATAATTTAAAAGAACTGCTCTTATGTCTGTCTAACCCTCTAAAAGAAACAATTGAATATGGGAAAGGTTGTTTAGCAGACCTGGTATGTTGCTGTGAGAAATCTTCCTTTCACCAGCTATTGTCAGAAGATAAAACAAGTTCCCTGGCAAAATCAATTTGTCAGGTAGAATTTAGGCTATGTATGCTGAAAAATTACTTGACCCTTGACATAAGAGAGAGAAGAACTCCTGACAAGAGAAAAATCTCAAGTGCTTTGTGCAATAGTATTCCCTTACATGGCAGAGTCAGATGTAGCTGGCATGGTGAAATTAACTATTTATTTTTCAGTGGCTGCAAAAAAATACAAAGCAAACCTTTAAGCAACTATGCAAAGTGATCAGAACCATTGTATTGACACTTACTAAAGAATCACTGGAATTCTGTCTGGGACCCTGCCTTAAAACAGAACTTTTTAATCCCTAAGTCTCTAAGTGCTTTCTAAAAGGCCTGTGAATTTGTTTGGTGAGAGGTCTTCCCCAAAACCTCAGAAATAAAGGTGCTATTAAAATCCTCTTCCATTTGAAAGAGCTGTTTATCTATGCTGCTTTAGTCCTCCTTGTTTGTTTGTTTTTTGTTTGTTTGCCTTTGTTTCTGTTTTTGTGTTTCTGAGCAGTTTTAGCCTTGAGTTCTTGTCAGAGACACTATCACTCAGAGCAGGGTGATGGCATTTTGTTTTTATTACCTTGCTGTTTTGCTGCAGAAGGCTCATATACATAAGGCAAGGAATCCCTGTACCAATCATTATGTTGAGTGTGTATCTTCCTTCAGATATATTGGTGATGTTGTGGGAACATTTCTTTCTCTGTGTTTTTAAACTTTTCATATGCTTTGACTTAATGTTAAAAATCATGGGCTTTTAAAATGGATGAACAACAGATCCCTACTATAAATTCACTCTCTGTTTCATGTAGTGATCTGTTAATCCAGCAAGAAAAACAGTGTTTTTTCTGCTGCCTTTAAGACCTAGTAGATAGGAAGGATAAATTTGAGAATGCATGTTCTATTTTCTGTGTTATCACTGCCCAGCTCCCAGGATCAGACCATTGTGTCTCAGCTGAGATTTTCATTTTACTTACTCAGTAATTCCACTGAGATGGATGGACACGCATAGAGAACATGCTCACTTAAAAGGAGTGGGCTTTAGACCTTGAGGTAATTTGTTTGCCAGGAACCTGCAGTGCACAAGTGGGTGATGATGTGAAAGAGGCCATTCAGTTGGCGGTATCGGTAAGATGTATTTTGTCTTGGTTGTAGAACATGATGCCATCTGAGCATTACAGCCTGGAGGGTCCTGTCGTGTGTCACTCTCATCAGATGCAGTGGCAGTACCTATTTCTTGCACTTCTGACAATCAGACCGGGAATCTTCAGGACTGCAGCAGTAGGAACAGTTTGTAGTTTGTGATTTATTCTTTGCACATCATGTGCTGGGATGCCAATCAGATGGATAAACTTTCCACTCTTAACTGGTGAAATAATTGGTAAATAACCATAAATGGAAGTGTAAGGCTTCCACAGTGTATATGAAATAAGTTCCTGCTAAATCAGGCCCTGACAACACAGCACTTACTTGGCAGTACAAACAGCTTGTTAAACAGGACTTATCTATCTCTGTCACACAGTCTAGCCAGACTGTGGTGACTGCACAACTTAATTTTACATAAAGTAAGATTAACTAACCTATTTTCAGTTAGAGAAAGAGTATCACTCAACTTGACAGTGGGCAAAACTATTTTAATAAACTTTCTGCAGCCTTTGGACATTTTGGGGGATGTCCTTTTTACAACAGTTGCTTTCTCCGTTAGGTAAATGATTGATGATTGTCCTGGTTCCCTTTCTCAGTCCTTTTTTTCCTTCCTGTTTCTCCTGACAAGACAGATAAAAGCAGGCAATTTTGTAAGTCAGACCTGATTTACACAACATCACAAGTTGCTGACATAGCAGGAAATCAGTTATCAATTACGAGAAATTTGTTTTCAGCGAACTTTTCGTGTTTGGGCTTTGTAAATCAATTTGCATGTAAGTTTGTGTGAAAATGTTTCTTAAAACAATCACCCTGTTTCACAGCAATTACAGATGTACAGCTGTAGAGAAAAACAGCTTTTCTGGGGATTAAGTAAAATTTCCACAAAACAACCTGACTGTTATCCATGAAATCATAAGTACTACTTCTCAATAAAACTCTTCTAAAAGGGAACCAGCTTTCCTACAAGAATATAAAATACATTTTTCTCTGCCTTTTCTAACATAAAAAAGTTCTTGCATAGAAAAACTTTAATTTGTGAACTGAAAGACATGACAAATCAAGTCAGTCAAAATAGCTAGCAATTTTAAATTTTATTTTCTCTTTCAATTGTTTAACTCCTAAATAATTTACATTTTTGAAACAAAATCATTGCAAGTCAAACAAAACAAAATAGAAAATGCCTCATTTGGAAGCACTGGGGTTTAAAAGTGGTTTTGCTCTTACTAGCAAAACAATATAGTAACTTGGCAAAACAATTTATTAATTGAATTGCAATCTTTGCAGTAGTGTAGATAAGCTGGCATTTTATTTTTAGAACTTTTTTGCAAAATGCTTGTTTCAATAGCTCACGTTAACAACTTACAATAAGTGTATGCCATTGTTCATGTGATAACTGCACTAGAAAAGGAGCTGGAGTATCCAGGTCAGTGGCAGAATGAGAATTTGAACTTCAAAATACGGCACTGCGGGGAATGGCTGAATTAATTTTGAGTATCCACATTTCTATCTCAAACAAACATTGCATGAAACAACTGTAAAAATATGTTCCCATCTAAAACTCAGGTTTTATACTAGCGGTAGATTGTGAGCTTAATGGCAAAACTTGGTTAGTTAACCGCACTGGTTCAATTCTCCTGCAAGATTTAAAAGCTGATACAAAATATTTTTCCATAACAGAAAGGAAGGTTCAGGTCCGCTGCAATTTCTTGTACATTGGCATCAAACCAGAGCTGGGCTTTCCATAATCTACCTTCTAGAAGATCCGTTTTCTGCCATCTTGCAGAGGGGACATTTCAGGTCACCAGCTCAACTGAATTAAAAGTAGTTGTGTGGCTATAAAGGGCTTCTGTTGCAATGGAACAGACTTCTTTCCTTCAAATCCACACAGACAGCAACCAAATGCCCATTTCAGCGCACAAAAAAAAATGGACCTAAAGGGACAAAGGCATCAGCACAATGCTGGTATAAAAAAGATGGGTAAACACAAAAATTATAGCTCCTAAAATAACTGACACTGCCATGTTGTCACAAAACAAATGAGTTATGGTAAACATTTTAAGGCTCAGGAATGAAAAAGCTTTAAGAATCAAGTAAGAACCCAAGCAGGGGGTGAAAATGTTCCTGAACTAGATCACATATGTCAAACCAAGTTTCTAAACGAAGTTTCTAAAATTGGCAGTTAGCTAATTGTTTTAGTTGGAAACAGAACAAATTTAATATGTATCCTGTCACTCCATTAAGTTGTTTTTTTATTTTAACAACCTTTAAAAAACTTACAACACAGTTTGATAATACTAAGAATATATTTAGATAATACTAAGAATATATTTAGCTGTTGTTTTCCAAGGAGACATTCCAGACTTTTAATATCATCCCAAATTGATAATTATTCATTTGTTGAAGATACAGAGCAGTAATCAGTTAATGCACTGCAATATTGGCGATTTACAGAGACCTCCATTTCTCAATCACATCTGCTGAGAACAGAACTGCTTGTGGGAGTTGCATTGCTATAAAACAGAAGTTGAAGCACTTACCCATGGATAAATGTATCAACATTCTGCTAATCTGGGTTCTGGAAAACGAAAGAATTTATTAAAAAAAGTAAAAAATTGTTCATTCAGCTTTTGCACTAAAATGTTCCAACTCTCTACATTAACTTTCTCATGCTTTGCACTGCTACTGTGAAGTCTGAAGTTTTATTTTTCAAAAAAACCTGAGGTCCTCCTGAAATTGCATGACTTCATGATACTGAGTTTTGCAAAGTATTACAAGAATCACAATGAAAGAGGGGTCACATAAACTTTTGGTTGGATTTACCTAAAGCAAAGCTGGAGTTTGAACTAAAAAATGTACAGTGCTCATTACAACCCATTACACTCCCAGCAGTGCCTTTGTCAAGGCCATGCTTAAAAAGACTGTAAAACACACTTCTTCATTATTGTACATAAATTATATGGGTGGAGACAAGCAATTCTGGAAAATTGTCACTGATTGCCCCTCTTAAAATGTACATTCTGGGAATGCTTGAAGAGTTTTTAAAATTGATTCAAATGGATATATTTTCTTCCAAGTACTAAACACATTTCCTCTATCCATATGAAAAATGCAGTCAATTCTTTATTTCAAAGATTATCACATTTCTTCTTACTTTGGTCATGTGTTTTTCTTTATTTGGATCTCATAATCTATTCTTTCTAATGTTTTCCATCTTTGTTGCTGTTTTCTTGTTGGGTACTTGCTCTGGTAGATAGCAGTTACCTGATTTTATTTCAGCTTTCACTAATGACTATATGTCATGGTTCCATTGCTGGCACTGCCCAAAATTATTTAATATATAGCTACCTCATTTATGACTGTGCCTTGTTTACATTAGGGATATGAGAACTGGCATTTCCACAGGGCAGAATTTTTTCCTTTTGTTGTTTAAAAAGCATTCTGAACTAGTATAGGAAGCGACAATCACGACTACAGGCTAGCAGGTCTAACAAAAGAGATTACTGCCTCCCTGCATGCGCTCTCGCCCTCTGCTACAGTATTATGGTTTACTATAAAGGTGTTCTGCCAACAGAGCTAGAATTCTTGTATCTGCTTAAGTGGATTACGTTGTTTAAATGAAGCTGTTGGACCTCATTCATATAGCGTTTTACTGTGATGGCAGCCATCCCTGCCAAAGGTATGGACGTATAGCAGACAATTTTATCTTAAACTGTCACACTCTATCTGCTCTGAACCACTAAAGAGTCTGCAGAAATAGAGCTCAAAACCATGACTGAGTTCCCCTGGTTACCATTCATCAGGTGACTCTCATCAACTCTTAACCGAACGAACTACGCAATGAACTCCTAGCCTCTGCAAAAGACAAAAGCATTTTACCCCACGTTTGCCTGGCCACCTCCTATCATGCTGCTAACATACTGCTTTGTTGAGCCATGACATCTCACTGGGCTTCTCAGCGGTGTATGAGCAGACTCCTTTGTAGAAACCAGAAAAATGCCTTACAAAACTATTTTTGCCAGCTCAGATGCAAGTGTACACCAGGGATTTCCTAAGCACAAGAATGACATTGAGGTTACGTGACTATTTTTTCCAAATCTCCTACCAACAGAGTTGTCCTGGCAAAAAAATGCTGTGTGGGCCCAGTGTGAAAAGAGCATTTGGATGGAAAATTTCAGCTGATGTTTGACAGTCACAGGCAACTATAAACACAGCCTTTATAGTGGGAAATACCAGGCATCTTCGCAATCACTAGTGCCACCACCTCTGCATTTCATTTAAGCAGAATGAACCCATATCAATGAACTAAGCTTTGCCATACATCTGTATGAAATGCCTTAGTCTGTCCTAGGAAAACACACCTTCAGAGTTGCTTGGCTTTACAGAGAGTGAGCCTGGAGAGAAACCAGCACGATCAGTTAGCAAGCCCCTCTTTAAATTTAATTACTACATTAAAAAAATTGCTTTTGAGCAATGCAGTAAGAAAAAAACAATCGATACTCTTTGTTCGTTCTCTCATTGCCTGCTCCCCCGTTTCCTGGCGTGGGACAGAAGCACTGTCCGGCCCCTGCAGCCGGGATTCTCCGCTCCGTGCGGGTGCTGCCCCGGCCGGGAGGCGCTGCCCCGTGCCCGGGCTGCGCGGCTGCCGGGGGTCGGCGGGGGCGGCCCCGGCGCTGACAGACCGTGATCCCCCCGAGCAAGTGTGCCCCGCTGGCTCGCCCGCTCCTCGCTGCCTCCAGTTACATCCCTGGCAGGAGCCCGCGGCTCTCGGCTTCCCTTTCCAGGGTTATTTTTGGCCGGAGCCGCCGCATGCTGACGGCAGCGGGCCGGCGAGCCGCGGGCGCCTTCGCGGGCGGCGAGGCGCCGGCGGGGCCCCCGGCGGGGCGGGCGGGGAAGGGGCGGTGCGCACCCCGCTCCCGCCCCGGCTCCCCGCCACGCCGGGCTCCGGCCGGGGGCCGCCGGGGGCCGAGCCAGCGCGGCCCCGCCCGGGGAACGCCTCTGGGCTCCCCTCCGCCGCCGAGCAGCCTGCGCCAGGGCCGGCGCTGCCCCGCGGAGCCGCAGGCGGGCGGGCGGCAGCCGCCATGGAGCGGACCCCCATCCCCGTGCTCACCGTGCAGACCGCGCCCTTCGAGGACCAGCGCCCGACGGGCGGAGGGGGCCTGCGGCGGCCCACGGCGCTCTTCGAGAGCCAGCGCAACTACCTGCCCAACTTCGTGCAGAGCCTGCTCTCCTCCGTCGACCTCCGCGACCGGCAGGGCTGCACCATGGTGGTGGGCAGCGATGGCAGGTACTTCAGCAAGACGGCCATCGAGATCGTCGTTCAGATGGCCGCGGCCAACGGGGTAAGCGGCCCCTCGCCCTCCCGCCGCCCCTCGGCGGCCCCCGCTCCCTGTCCCTTCCAATGTCATCACCCGGACGGCGCTGCGGGCACAGGGAAAGCCCGGAGGAGCTCCCCGTGCGGCTGTGTTTCCGCGCCGTGCGCATCAGGTGCCCGAGCCAGCCCCACACGTGCGGGTTCGTGTGTGCCCTGGGCTGTGCCGCTGGGCCTTGGCGAGGTGATGGCTCCATCGGGGTGTGACCGTGGGGATGGTGACAACCTCAGGAGACTGCCAGCCGTGCTGTTTCACACCTTATTTTAGAAGGAGGAAGGCATGGGCGCTGAAACATAGAGTTCACTCTGCAGGAGAAAATGTTGCAGAGTTAAAAATAAGTACGTGGGAAACAAAGGTATCAGACATGCATCTGGTGCTCAGAATATTTTAAAAATACTCAAGGAAAATGGTACTGTTGAGGGAAGAGGAATTCAGTATTTTACCCACATCTTAGGAAAATAATAGTTCTTTTATACTGGTCACTCACTAACAAATTATAAAATGTAGGAAGACAGGAGTGGCAGAAACCTTTGGTCAGACGTGATACAAGTTTTTCTTGTGCAGTTTTGAAAGTGGGAAAGAACTCGAGAAGAAAACTTATATCTTCTGCTAGATACATGTGCATTGGTGTGTGGACATGTATGTACAGAATGCTGGAAATGCCAGAAAATGCAGGCTTGAAGTTCCCGTTTCAAAGCAGAGTTGAAGCTGCTATCTCTTGTTATGATGCCTAGATTGATCCTCCAGATTTGGAGGACATAAAGGAGTGATATAATTTTACAGGCTTTCTTTTTGTAGGGATTTTTTTTTTTCAAAAGCCCAGTACTTTAAAAGCAGTCCTTTAAAAAAAAAACCTTTCAGTTTTGAAATTGATCTCCATATGTGTTCAAATTTTCCCTGCTGATTTTTTGTCACATGCAAGCTATATAGACTAGCCAGTCTAATAGGAATAATGAGTATTTTAAATTTACTCCTAAAGCATGTTCCCAACATGCTGATAGTAACAAGCAGATGCCTGAGATTTCAGAGTGACTGTGTTACATACTCTCCACCTAGTGCAAAATCACTGTTCGCCTAGGGAGTTGGGGACCAGGGTGTGGGAGGGCTCTGGGTGGGCACTGGTGAAAGTGGGGACGGTGGCAAGCCTAGCACAGTGGTTCCATCTGCAGTGTCAGGGAAGGGAGCGTTCAGGGAGTCTGTAAGGCAGAGGGAGTGGGCTGGGGTGTGGGGAGTTGAAAAGGTGGGACAGGGCCCCGAGCAGTGCTGCTCCCTAGCCCTATTGGCCATGTAGCTCAGTGGAGATAGTCGCACTGATGGAATTGTACCTGTTGACCAGGTGGGGTACAGAGGCAGCATCAGCTAAAGCAAGAGCCCAGCAGCAAGAACTGCCCTGCTGGGGCTGAATTCCATGCCTATCCTTGCACGCTGGTAGGAGCTACAAGAATGGGTTACAGTGCAGCGTGACCACAAGGACTGAGGTGCTGAAGAAGACAAGAAATTTCGAGTTTAGAGAGCAGGGGCTTCTCAGCCAGGTTACACTGACTAATTTTTCTTGTCAGCGTGCCTCCTTCTTGCCGCTTCTGTCACGTTCCCCATCTTGCTTGAATATCTTTTTGACCTAGGGAGATTTCCAGTTTGACATGTTTGTGGCACCTTGCTGTAATAATGCTTTCCCTTTCTTAAGTTGCTGCAAGTTTCTTAGAAACACAGCAACTTAGACACTTCTCCCGAGTGTTTTCTGAAGTCAACCCCCAAACTTTTCTGCTCACACTTCCCACAGATATCTGAATTCACGAATGATTATCTTGCTAATGACATGGTCTTTAGAAATTCAGCAGCCCAGCTGGTAGGGAGCTACTGACAGTGAAAAGGCTTCCCGTTTCCTTGTTCTAATGCCCTGTTCTCTCTCTTACGTCTTCACCCTGCTCACTCTCACCTCTGTTTCTCTCAAGCATGTAAATGCATGAGTCTCATGTTTACTTAGTGCTGTTTTTATGTTTTATTTTTTGGCTGTTAAAATATACCTGCTGGGAAAATACCTAAATCTCCTTAATAGCGTTATTTAGTGCTGTGCTATGTAAGTAGGGAGGGAGAAAGAGAAGACTCAAGAGAGAAAAAGTGTCTCTCTTTGGATGAGATTAAAATCATGAGAAAGCATGTAGCCAGTATCCCAGGGAAAGAAGTGAACTGATGTGGGCTGGATCAGATGAAATGTGGGAAAGCCTTGGAGGTGCATTGAAAATGTTCAGCTGCCCTGAGTGCCAGGAGAGGAATAGCCATGCAGTGCTGATAAACAGAACTTTAATCTCCTTCCTGGAAGACACATACCGAGGGTCATGGTTAGTTGTGCCCGCTGAGTACAAAAATAAAAGTGATTTTCTATTATCAACTGTAAATGGATTGCCCTTTAGAGTTGCTAGGTTCCTCTTGTTCTAACTTGGTGACTCATCCCGCATTCCCTCTGTGCTAACAGCCCAGCACGGCTGGCATAGGCTCCAGTACAAGGAATGAGATGAGGTCCCCTGCTCAGTCAGCTGCCAGTGCTTGGCCTGCATTCCGCTCACCCTCAGTGCCGCTGCCTCATGCCCCCCGGCTTGGGGCTGCAGGTGCACATACCGTGCTGCACACCTGCACAGGCTGCCCGGGGACAGCACCTACAGGCTGGCCCTGCCCTGCAGCTGCAAGCAGCACATGCTCTGCCCACTCCTGCTCAGAGCCAAGGGTGGCTGACCAGGGTGCCCCCTCGGTGGGCACACAGCTGGGACTGTAGCAGGCACATTTGGGTAAGGGACTGCGTGTCATGGGAAAGTGGGGGAGTGTGAGGAGGGCCAGACAGAGGTTCTGTCTGAGTTGCAACAAGCAGTTTGACAAGGTGGAGTGGTAGGAGAGTGTCTGAGGCTCTATTTCCCTTTTTACCTGTGTCCTGCCAGTAGTAGTGTCTGTCAGCCTTAGCGTCTGGGAGAAATGAGGTAAAAAGCTCCAGCAGCTGCAAGACAGTTCCTAGATGCAAATATTCCTTTAGACCCACCAACTGGATGAGGTGTCTCATTTCTGATGGGAAGTTTAGAATGAGTTTGAATGAGAAGCTGTTATTTGTGAGTCTCAGCAGCAGCTCAGAAGCTAATGATCTTACACTGAATATGGAAAGTCATGACAGCATGCTAGAGAGACTGCACAGTATTGCTAGTAATGATGTAGAAGTTTGAGATGGCAGAGAGCTGAGTTCCCAGTTGTCTTCTGTGTAAAACCATATTGGTTTTATTCTGCATGGCCTTCCATGCAAATCTTACCCTCTCTGGGTCTCTGTGATATTTATTTGCTTCTACACTGAGTGTAGAAGTGGTGTTCAGTCATCTTTAGGGTACTGTGGTAAAAGGTAGGAAGGCACAGCCCCAAGTTTTTCAGGATGTGATCTGCTTGCATCGTGTTCTTTCAAGTCTAATTGACTGAGGCATATGAGAGTTTACTGGGAAAAATAATTTAAAAAAGCATTAAGTGACTCCATGGTAATCAGCTGAATCGTCTGAAAATGCACAGCTGCAAGTGGTAATATTGTATAAAACTGTTCTTGTAAAATACTTGTTAGGGTACTTTATTCTTTCAGCTGTAGCTGTTTGCTGAGGATCTTTGCTGTTGCTACTAAAAGTACAGTGACAAAACAGAATGCGGCGTAGGGACACAGTATTAGAAGAGGCATTACACGCCTGTGATCTTGTAGCCATGCAAGCTTTTGAATTCCAAAGATAATCTTTCCATGCTGTGAAACTGGGCAAGGTTTTCAGAAGGATGTAACTGGAACTTTAATTGTGAGTCAGGATAGGCATAGAGTTTGGTTCCTGTTTTAGCCCAGATTGCAAGAAGTCTGTAAAATAAGATATTAATTAAATTAATTGAAGAATTAATGAAATGCTGGTTTAGTATTTTGTTCAAAATGAAGAGATTCTGAGCCAAGAGAAGATGACCTTGTGCACTCCTGCCACCAAAATGAAGAAAACAAAGGAAGATGGGTAGCTCATTTACACCTCTAAGGTCTGCACTGTCCTCGGGGAGTTTTGTAGAAGCACTGATGACCTTAGTATAAGGTGAAACTGTACAGTAGCCACTGCAAATAAAATACCAGTGTATCATTTATGTAACTTGATTTGCAAGATCCTTAATTGAGAATACTAAATACTGCAGTATTCCTACAGTATAGAAATTAGCGTAATACATAATATTTCTAAGCAGTGTAGAAACAATAGCCTTGTGACAGATGCTGAAGGCAAGTCAAATTACTCATGTTTATATTAATATTTGGCATCCAGAAAAGTGAGAAAATTGGTTTGTGCAGTGTCTGTTGAATGGGAAGAAATGAAATATAGTGAAGAGATAGTGCTAGGTTATTTGTGCATTCTGAATAATTTAAGTATTCTACTAACTTTTAAAAAGAAAGTTTCGTTGTGCATGAAGACAAAAACTAAAACTCACTAGTTTAGATTTAGAAATACCAAAAACATGCTCATGATAAGCCTGCATGCAAGTATAAATGCATTTTTACTTGATTACCTCCAGGTAGATTCAGTGTGGTTGTTTTCAAGCATTTTGTAAAATGTTATCGCTATCATATTCCTTTTGTTTATCCGTACGCAATACTGTTTTAAGAGCTGGCACCCATTTCTGACAGCTGTATTTGGAAGATTGGTCATTGCTCCAGCTTTCTACATGCTTCATAGTTTAAAAAAAGGGATGGGCAATATTCAAAACAAAACAGTTTCAGGGGTTTTTTTTAGTCTTATTTATATTTCCATAATACTTATTTTGTTTGGGTTTTTAACTTTTAGCTCTCCTGTTTTCTAGCAACATTCCATAGGCTTCAAAATTACCTGCAAAAACTCTGAAAAGAGAAACAGGTAGCTAATCATTGTTTCGTCAGAGCTTGAGGTAGAAATCGTAGAAGAGTGCATTTTCTGCACATCTTTTAAAATTTGAAAGCAGATCCTGTGATTCTCAGTGGAAGAGAAATGACTAGACATAGTTTGTGACTGGTGAAAGTTATCAAAAAGTAACTTATGTTTATTGTAGAAGTTGATAATTTCTTTGTAATCTTAATTTTTAAAATTAAAATAATTCACAAAACCAGGCTAAATAAATAATCTCTTAATCCTTTGCTTTCTAAGTAATGCACTTCAAAGTAACCATTAAGGCCCTCACGTGAGTGCCAGAAGAAGGTCATCTGTGTATGAAGGAACAGCCCTGTATGGACAGGAGGCAGGTAGTGACACCTCGTGTGCTGCTGCTTTGCCACACAGACTGTGGAGCTATCAAATCTCCTTCAAACTAGAGAAAGAAATCTGAAGTTCAACTCCCAGTCTGGTTTTAGATGGGAAATGGGAAGGATTCAGTATTCTGCCTCTGCCTCCCCTACCTGCTCTGCCTCTTCCCAAACTACTACTCAGTAGTGGTGGTGGTGAGGAGAGTTTATTTGATTTTTTTATGCTGATGTTATTAAGAAACTCCAAACTTTGGCAATATCCTTTTAAGCTCCATATGCAGCTGCCTCAGTTCTCATCTCTAGCACTTAGCCTCCCCTTCTCCCCTTGTTTTTTGTGTCTTCCTGTTTCCCAGAAATTGGAACTCTTCTGTATTTCTTTGTAAATACATTTCTCATTGGCTCCTAGATTATTTATGTTAAGCTGAAACTGTAGTATCTGTGTAGGGGATGAAGGAAAGGTTTTGAAATTGGAACCTTGCAGTGGTACTGCTCGTAATGCCAAACACATTGAGTAAGTGTTTAATAACACCACCTGAAAGGGTTTTTTTTAAGAGTGGTGGGAACTTCCCCTGCTCAGCTGTGCCCTGGGAAACACACCCTGGTCATTTGGAATAGCCGAGGAGTCACTGATGGCTGAAGGAGGAGCAGTGCTTTCTGTGGGGCTGGACATCCAAGGGTGTCTTGGCAGGAGAAGTGGAACTGCAAAAGACTGCAGGTCATCACGTGTAGTGATACTTGTGATTGCACTGAAACGCTGCTCTGTGAAAGGCAGTTCTCTTTCTATTCAATTTCTGTTAGAGCCTCAGCCCTGAAAGGCGCATCCACACAGTCAGCCCTGAACTATACTGATATCTGAGGGGATTTGCTGGTTTGTGAGATTACCTGGGAAGTTTTGATAGCAGGATGATAGCCTAGTGCTGTGCTTGCGAGCTTTGCAAATCCCTGTCATTCCTGTGTTCTTGCTTTAGTGTCATATCGAGGCCACTGGGGTTCAGTGTGCCAGGATATAGTATTTTTTGTCTTCAGTGCTCCAGATTAGCATGCAACCAGCTTAGGTATTCTGCAAATGGAACATTTCTCTGCAAAAGAGTATGTTCCATAGCAGGAGTTTACCTATCTTGTACATATATGTCTCTACGTATGTGTGTTTATATACTAATTTTCAAAGATTTGGCCCTATTCAGAGTACTTTGCCTTTTTTTTCCCATATAGATTGGCAGATTGGTTATTGGGCAGAATGGTATCCTATCCACACCTGCTGTTTCATGTATCATCCGAAAGATCAAAGCAGCTGGTGGAATTATTCTAACAGCTAGCCACAGTCCTGGGGGACCTGGAGGAGAATTTGGAGTCAAGTTTGAAGTTGCCAATGGAGGTATGGGTTTTTTTTTAAAAACATGCTACAAAATTGCATCTTGGTATGCTGGAATTATGCTTACAAGGATAATTACCTGTCTGTGTGTTTTTCGTTTACTCTGTTAAAACTGTGAAGAACATAAGCATATCTACTTTTATCTCCTTTTCTTTTGTTTTCCTTTTTTTTTTTTTTTAAATAATACAAGTGTGTTTGCCTATACGGGCTTGAAAAATAGGCAGTAAATGTTCATTGAAACCCTTGGGGTAGCTGTGAGAATTCTATAAACAACAGGCTTGCCATCCTGTGTTTACAGTATTTTATGTAGTCTTCAGTTCTCTGTAACCGTTCTGATTCTTTATAAAGATGCCTATGAGGGAGCTCTGTTTTCCTCATATTTCTGTGTTGCTTGTCCTGGTGTTTACTTTAAAGCATGTAATTTCAGAAGTGCTGTAAGCAGTATAACTCATAGTCTTGTGTGGAAGAAAGCACTTCTTGCGTTTACCCAGGAAGTACCTGGTCTTATCCAGGTAGAGAGTTCTACCATTTCACCACTACAATTCCACCAGTGCATAATGGAATTTCTGTATATAGCTATTGTCTTGTTTTCCAAAATTGACAACTGACACATGTATGCATGCTATACATTCTGTATGTTTTACACTATAGGTGTGTGTACACTCATAAAACACTGTGGTGATGGTTGCTGACACCTCGTATACCTCATGCATGTAGAGAGCTTTTCATCTGAAAAAAATGAACTGAAAGTGCTTTTAAAATGTTTCCCTCCCCATTTTGAAGGTGGGAGAACTTGAGAAGGGGCTGCTTTCTCCCTTGTCTCTTGATTAACTGAAAAAGGTGCGTGGTTAAATGAGTGATTTTATAAACAAAATAGGCTTGAATCCCAGAGAGATTAGAGGGACTGTGTAAGGTTAGCCAGCGAGAAAGCCAGGGTCACAGCACGCATATACCAGAGCCAAACCATTAGATGCATTAGCACTCTATAAACTTTAAAACACCACATGCATCTAAAATCTGCTTGATAAATGGGTAACAGTTGGTTGGGCAGTCTTTCTAGTGTGCTTTGCCTTTTTAAAGAGAATTCAAAAAGGCTGTTAAGCTTTATGTATGAAACACTCCTCAAACACAGGTCATAAGGTTAAATTATTTATGTTAATCAGCAGGGTCATAATGAAAAGTAGTGGGTTTAAGTTCCAGCTGAGAAAACGTGGGTTAAGTATTAGAGAAGGCTTTTGAACTAAGACAGTGGCTAGGCACAGCAACAAGCGCCTAGGGAAGGTTATTGTTGCACACTATTCTTGTTCAGCCAATTTTGCAGATCCAGGTTAAGCAGAAGTGGTTTGTTTCTATAGCTGTAGAAGAGAATGTAGAATGACTTTGTGGTATCTCCTTAGCTGGAAATATCAGTGGACAATAAATCCATCAGGGATAATCTGGAGCTAATGATGTCCTCACCATTTGGATGGGTTTGGATTAGATGAGTAAGAAGTCATTTTCTAAGCTAAATGAAGACTTAGGTGGCTGGTTTTTATTGTATTGGTTTGGACGATGTGTTTCACTGCATCTGAGACAGAAGATACTAATTTATGTGGCCATGAACTGCAGCATCGCTAGGGGAATGGGAAGTTCACACTGAAAAAGCCTTCAAAGACACTTTGGATTAGGAGATAGAACCTATAAAAGAGAATAAAGGCAGTAATTTTTAGAGTGAAAGTGTAGCTTTAATATAAGCTCTGAAGAGTCAGATAAACCAGAAAGGACTTCCGTTGCAACTCTGACTCAACCTTTGCACTGCATATGGCATAGTTCATCTAGTAATTTTTGCATCAAGTCTGCAACTTGAATTTGGTTGATAGTAAATATTTGAAAATAAAGCCATTTTTCAGGCTTTGGCAATTAAAGTAATTCACGAGTAAGATGTGTTTTCTGTTTCTGAATGACATAACTGATCCAGGTCATAATTGCTAATTGTTGAGCAATTAAGGTATTTTGAATTCCAATGAAGATAAATTTCATTCAGGTAGTGAAGGGAAACTGCAATACAGCACTGCTGTAAACCTGGTAAGACTTCTAAAAATAATATTTTTTCTAACAATGCAAAACACCAAGCTATCTGATCTCCACAGGTTTGCACAAAGATTTGCACAAAGTCCTATGAAACACTGCAGACTGCTGCTGAAGAAAAGGCTTTCCTTCAACAGCTATGTTGCAATTCCATGCAGAGTAAAAAAAAGGCAGTCTTTGACCAAGAAGCCCAAACAAATATGACTGTGGTTGCCTCATCCTCCCTGCCCCTGAGTAGTAATTGATTTAAATACTTTATGTGAATCAATATGTTGTGAGTAATGCAGCGTAATTCTATGTCTTATTTGTTTGAAAAATATCTTAAACCTGGGTTGTAGTGAAAGAGCAGACCTTATTTACTATAGTACTTTTAAAAAATGTATTCCATGGTAACTCCAATATATTCAGAAAAATGTTTGCTGTAGCACTCACTTTTAAAATAGGAAACCTTCATTTAAAAGAAATGACCCACCACATTATTTTCTCTTATAGGACCCGCTCCAGACATGGTTTCAGAAAAAATCTATCAAATCAGCAAAACCTTGGAGGAATATGCAATTTGTCCTGATCTCAGAGTTGATTTATCACGCCTAGGAAGACAAGAATTTGATCTGGAGAACAAATTCAAACCTTTCCGAGGTATCAGTGTGTACTTATATGCATGCTAAATCCATTGTGTCTAAATATTAGTATTGCGGCAGAATTATAATGGATAATGTGTAAGCAGAACTTCAGTTCTTCAAGATGCCTTACTAAAAGTTATCAAGATAAAAGGCAGTATAGAATCATGGAATGGTTTGTGGTGGAAGGTACCTTGAGGATCATCTTGTTCAACCCTGGCGTCAAGGGCTGGAAGATCTTTCATTCGACCACGTTGCGCAGAGCTCCATCCAGCCTGGATGAATACTTCCAGGGATGGGGCAGCTGCATCTTCTCTGGGCAACCTGTTCCAGTCTCTCACCACCCTCACAGTAGAGAATTTCTTCCTAACATCTAATTTAAATCTCTTCTCCTTCTGTTTAAAACCCTTCCCACTTGTGCTACCACTGTTTTCCTGTTCTGAAAGTCTTTGTATAAGCCCTCTTATAGGTCCTGGAAGGCTGCTGTAGGGTCTCTTCAGAGCCTTCTCTTCTGCAGGCTGAATAACCCCAGGTCTCTCAGCTTGTTCTCATAGGAGAGGGTCTCAATCCCTCTGATCATCTTTGTGGTCCTACCTTGGATCCTCTCCAACAGTTCCGTGTCCTTCCTGTGCTGGGACCCCAGAGCCAATGCAGCACTGCAGGTGGGGTCTCACCAGAGCAGAGGGGCAGAAACCCCACCGTGGCCCTGCTGCCCACCCTGCTTTGGATGCAGCCCAGGACAGAATTGCCTCTCTGGGCTGTGAGCACACTTTGCCAGCTCATGTCCAGATTTTCATTCCCAAGAACCTCCAAGTCCTTCTCTGCTGGGCTGTTCCCAGTGAGTTCTCCCAGTTTGTACTCATGACTGAGATTGCCATGACCCAGGGACAGCACTTTGTGCTTGGAGTTGTTGAACCTCATGAGATTCTCATGGATCCACTTGTCAAGTTTGCCCAGGTCCCTCTGGATGACATCCTTTCCTTCTCTTGTGTCAACTCCACCTCTCAGCTTCATGTCTTCTGCAAACCTGCTGAGGGTGCACTCAATGTGACAGTTGATGTCACTGATGAAGATATTGAAGAGCACCAGTCCCCAGACAGAGCCCTGAGAAGCACCACTCCTCACCAGTCTCCCCCTGGACGTAGAGCCATGGACCACAACTCTCTGGCTGTATCCATCCAGCCAATTCTTTATCCATTGAATAGTCCATCATCAAATCCATATCTCTCCAATTCGGAGATAAGACGCCATGCTGGGACCATGTTGGAGACCTTAAAGCAGGCTAGGTAGATGACTTTGGTCTGTCATACATCATCTGAAAGATCAAAGCAGCTGCTGGAATTATTCTAACAGCTAGCCACAGTCCCAGGAAACCTGGAGGAGAGACTGCAGTGAAGTTTGATGTTGCCAGTGAAGGTGGATTTGGTTTTTTTTTTTTTTTTTTAAGCAAAAGGTCTCATCAGCGGACTCCCCATGTCAGGTGGCCTGTAGTAGACCCCAATCACAAAGTGTCCTTTGTTGGTCTACTTCTTGATTTTCACCCACAGGGTCTCAGTCTGTTTGTGGGTGTTTGTCAGAGGCAGCTCTTCACAATTTGCCCTTCCTTAGCATTAAACACAGCACCCGCACAGCCTGTCTCTTCTGAAAAGCTTGTAGCCCTCAATTGCAGTGCTCAGTCATGTAACTCATCCCACTGTGTTTCTGTGACAGCAATTAGGTCACAGTTTTCTAATTGCACTGAGGTTTCCAACTCCCTTTTGCTCGTGTCCAAGGCTGTGTGCATTTATAGGTAAGTGTTGTGTTCGTTTTGCGCTTAAGGAATCTGAGCTACAGACTTCGAAGTGAGTCAGGTCTCATCTTTTGGCCAAATATCTTTGCCAGATTTTTTTCTTCTGCTTGCTAGTAGTTAAACACCAAACACAAACCTTTTTGGACTAGGAATGGTTTGCTTATTGAAGTCTAATTGACAAAAGAGTAAGTGAAGCTCTCAGTTCATTCATTCTCTACTTACACTTCTTGAAAAGTTGTGGAATTTGTAAGGCACTATACATCCAGTGACTTCAAATGTAAAGGAGTGCTTAAGCACGTGTTTAATTATAAGCATGTGAATACTTCTATGCTTACACTTGACTTAAAATTATATAATACAGCTGTTTTCTTGAAGGAGTGAAAAACAAATTAAGGCATCCTGACGTGTATTTCGTATTTATTTCATATATTTCAAATACTGTAAAACTTCGTTGGCCTGAAGAACTTTCTTGCCATCCCAATGCCCTAGAATTAAAGCCATTTTGTTTTCCACCCAAGCTTCACATTTCAAGGCAATTTACATTTTGAGAAATAAGGTTTTTCATTTAAAAAAACCCTTAAATTACAGATTTGCTGGGGTTTTTTATATTATTTTATTGCAAAGAGCATGTTTGGCTTTTTTAGGCAAACAAAAACCAAAGAGAATTCCAGCACCACTCAGGAATCATAGAATTGCTACAATATTAAATTTTGCTTTTTGAACTTTTTAATCTCTCCAAATAGTATTTTTCTAAATGAAAATGAGACACCCTTTCCCCCCATATAGGTATAAAAGTGCATACAAATAGGTGCATTTTGTCTGTATTTTTTTCTAAGAAAAAATCATTTCCCAATCACATCTTCCAAGAATATATCAACCTGTGATGGTAGAGCTACCCAGGAATGCTACTGAAACAGTGTAATTGGCTTGTAAGTGCATGAATAAATACAGTTTACACAGATTTGAATGCAGATTGAAAGTGCAAAAAGGATGAAAATTATTTTAAAAGTAATCTAAGATACTAACTGATGTATTTACGACTTCTCCTTTTTCAGTTGTATGAACTAAAACTCCTGTGAATCAAGGCTACAGAGGTGTTGAAACAACTGAGGTTGTATTTGGCAGGAGTTAATATAATTTTTAGAATTTAATCCTGCGTGTATTTTTTCTTCACATGTGTGAGCAACTCCACTGGAGTTCACGTTTGTTCATATGTGTAAAGCTTAGAGCCTACTAAAATACTGTGAGGAGCAGGGCATAGAAGATATGAAATAATGCAATCTTAGTGAATGTTTGAGGCTTTCAATGTATACCATAGAATTGACTATTTTCCAAATAGGCTTTATGGATTGTTTTTCAGCCTTGAGAACCACTTTTTGTTCCATCAAGAATATTGTCACAATCTGTTCTAAGTGTTTTTATCAGGCTCAAAAAATGTCTGTGTCATTTTCATGTTACTCTAAAGAAGAGCATTAGTATGAGGTCAGTGTTTCTGAGTAAAATTGGATGAGATTCTAAGTAATAATTTAACTTATAAGTAAAATGTTTCAAGATACTCATTTAACCAGATGAAAAGACATTTATATAACATATGCTTTTTCATTTACTCAGGAAAAGTATTTCCAAGATGACTGAGAAGCATGGCTTTTGACAGTTATTTGGTAACTGCTTTGATTATGACAGACTTATTTTCATTAATTCATTTTTGTTTAATGTTTTACATCCTAAAGAACTAGAAAAATTGTAGTGCTTGGCTTTTGTGAATTTGTATTTCAAGTTATCAAGGCCTTAGCAAAAAAACAGATGTTGTATCTGAGCCTTACCTTCCTAAATCAGTGAGATCTACAATGTGAAAGTGTAGTTTGTTGTCTGTCTACAGCAGACTGAACACAGGTATTCCGGGTGCCATAATTTAGAAGGACAGGCTGTATGTCTCTCTTGATGGAGTGATGCAGATAGATACTGCTGTCAGATGGAAGAATAGAACCTCGGCTCTCAACTTGTCACGGACATCTTCGTCCTCTGAGAATAAAGCTATTTAGCTTGCAAAGTTTTTCAGGGGTTGAGTGAAGGATATACAAAGAGTTTGCTTCGATATAATGTATGCTTGTTAATGTCTTCAGTGAAATAGGAACCATCAGCTTTCGTTATCTCTGCAGTCTTTTAGCAGGCAAAGCTGTTGACCCTTTCAAGGCTTTAAGCTCAATGGTAGCCACACTGAAGGCAAGGGGAGCCTTTGACTTTTCCTCTGTGGGCTTCAAAGCAAGGCGGTGTCATGTAGGGGTTGTGTGCTCTGCGTTTAGTTGAGTTGGGTGGAAGAGAGCTGGAAGGGATAACTTCACTCGTGTGAACTGCAGTCACTTTTTTCTGTGTCGTTTTTCTAGTGGAAATTGTGGATTCCGTGGAAATCTACCTCAATCTCCTCCGAAGTATTTTTGACTTCAATGCTATCAGAAATTTGCTGACCGGACCCAATCAGATTAAAATAAGGATTGATGCCATGAATGGAGGTATGAACTTAAGTGCTAATAGGACAGAATTGTAGGTACATTGAAATAACTTCCCAATAAAAGTTGTACACTGCAATGGTTTCTCAATAACAGTACAGCATATAAAAGTCAGACTTTTAT
Source organism: Acanthornis magna (assembly GCA_036785705.1). NCBI lineage: Eukaryota > Metazoa > Chordata > Aves > Passeriformes > Acanthizidae > Acanthornis > Acanthornis magna. Next base: position 2,886,580 of record JAWUZG010000121.1, read on the forward strand.
GTAAAGTTAAGGGTAATAAAAAAGGGTTTGAACCTTTTGCCTCCAACAGAGGCAATCTTAACAATAAATAAAGGCATATGTGTTCAATAGAAGTTTTCTTTCTGCATTTGGGAGCAAGCATGATGAGGTAAACTTGCCACTGCAAGGTCATGAAGTATATTGCAGTGTCCAGTGGCTGAGAAGGTTACAAGGCAGTCTCCACTAAGAGATTCTAAATGGTATAAAACTAGTTAAGTCTGAATCAATAAATTAAAGAGTTAGCTGAAGCCTCTATCTCACTAATGTTAAGAGTGAACAAATTACAGTGTACTGTGAACAAGTTGAAAGTGTCACAGAAGACATCAAGGGGAGCAATGGTGTGCTGATATTAAAAAATACAAGCTGTGTCACTTGGGGAAACACAGATCAGGATGAGATATGTTTTAGGCTACATTATGAAAATATAAATAAAGATTTTTACAGATAGTGAGTTGAAGGATAGGAGTCTAAGTAAGACTTATGAATTTATGAAGACTTATTATCTTACGGAAAACCAATTACAACAGACAAACCAGGTTTCATTCTTTAACGGGAATACCAAAACAAACTAATAAAGGGAGCTGGATAGACTTAGAAAACTTCTGGAAAGCATTTTATCTAGTACAGTGTGATAATCACTGTTCAAAATATCCTAGTGATTCCCAGTCAGTGTGAGCACACAGTCCGCTCTGGCCAAGGATCACAGTCTGCATCCAATCAGTGTGAGCACCCAGTTTTGCCAGGCTGTGTCAAAAGGGCAGATGATGTCCTTGAGCAATGCAGAGGGAGCAGTGGGGAAGGCACTGCCTCTTGTCAATTACAATACTGGAGAGAATGTCGCTAAAATACCTTACAGAGCTCTGGTGTCCAGCTCTGTTACTGAGCGTAAAGAATTTTTGCATGTTGTCGAAAATATGCATAGTCTGTCTTAGGGTTAGAAAAACTGCTGCATCTCACAAATATTTTAAAGGACTGAGTTAGTTTACTTTATTTACAAAGTGATAGAGAATTGGCTTTATGACCTTGCATCTTGGTGGAGGGATATCCCTACTACAATATAAAGTACAGGAAGATTAAGTGTATACAAGAATATTTCTTTGTACAGCAAAGAAAGTAGTTTTTTGGGGTTTTTTTCCTGCAGAAAAAGTATTTTTCAGTCTTCTATTCTGAAAATCCCCAAAAAGAATCAATACAGAGAGAAGTTGAATCCAGGGAAATTCGGATTGAAATGTTGCTCGCATGTTTATGCGTAAAAGTGAATAATCATTGGAGCAATCTATCAAAAATAGTTGGGGTTTGCACTTCTCTTGATGGTGTCTGATCAAAAGACTTTCTGGATGAGACATGTTAGCCAAAAGTGAGCCACTAGCTGCAATATAGTGAACATTACAGAGGACCACGTGTGTATGTTGACAGACTGTCTTCTGAAATTTATTTTAGCTCTTCACCTCTGGAATGTATTTTTATGCTTGTACACATTGGTAGTTTAACATTGGCAGAAAAAAGAGTAATTTGCCAGGAGTCTACTTTAGATAAGAACCTGAATCCTGATATATTTTACAGTGTTAACATCTCCATTTTCATGAAAAGAAGTTTCTCCCATAGTTTTGCCTCAGGTCACAGCTGCTCCAATTAGCAAAATCTGGGAGTAAGGTAGGAGAAAGAGAGAGCAGCATTTTTTACCTCTGAATGATGTGTTCACACCTGCCTCAGGGATGCAGAGTGCTCAGGTAATGACTGTTTAGTCACCAAATGTGTGTAATTAGGGTATATAACAACATGGGGTCATAGCTGACCATGTCTTTAACAAAATAAAGAAGTATTTTGGAGTTAGTTTTGAGAAAGTTTTAATTTATTTTCTACATGGTAGCAACTAAAATGTAGTAAGATTCTTTGGTGGAAAAATCTATTGCCATTCTCACATGAATTGGAATGTTAAGGTAGGTGTATTTCCCATTTGCATTCCCCTACTGTTCACTTTCCTTGCTATTATGTGTTATTTAGACACATAGAATAGCATTTTATTTTTATTCCAGTGAGAAAAACTCCTTTATGACTATGATAAGTTCTTTACTTAATAATGGGGAAAAACCCCTGCGTCTTTCACTATTCAGGGATTACTTTTTCTCTTCCAGTAGTGGAAAACTGATTTTCATACTAAATGGATTATTTTCATACTGACTAATTATTTGCTGTGAGGACCATAACATAGTCCTCTGTGAAATAATAGTTCGGGGATTGTTGCAAGGACAGATGTATAGAATTGCTGGACGTATGTTTTGTATCAAATCTCCACAGTGCTGTGAAAAATTTGAATGTCAAGCATACGCTTTTGTGATTGCATGGCAGATTTCTGTTTTCACAGTTATGGGACCTTATGTGAGAAGAATCTTGTGTGATGAATTGGGAGCTCCTGCAAATTCTGCCATAAACTGTGTTCCTCTGGAGGATTTTGGTGGACAGCCTCCTGATCCAAATTTAACATATGCAACTGCCTTGCTGGAGGCTATGAAAGGTGGCGAGTATGGATTTGGAGCTGCTTTTGATGCTGATGGAGTAAGTTTTTAGATCTGTCGTGAGGTTCATGATAGTTGTTGTTTTGTCTGAGGTCAGATATGGGACATGTAAATATAATTTATTTGCCTTTCAGTAACCCATTGAAGCTGAAAGTGGTATTACTTTCAGGTACAGATGGTAACATTTGCAAGCCATAAATCAGACACATATGTTGTAATTTGTCTCTGCAGAAGACTGCAAATCAAGCAGGATTTGAAAGCAGAGTGAGAATTATTTAAATAATCAGGCTGGCTTTGCCTTGTAGTTGTGTAACACTTTTTTCCCTGGTTAGGAACAGACAGCATATAGATAATACAGACTTGTCACAGCGAACAGTAACAATGTTAGGGTGTTTTTGGTTAGCATCGTAAATTAAGGGCTTTTTAGCTAAAGAAAGATGTTTATTTTAATTTTGTAATGCCATTTTATCAGCATTATAAAAGCCAGTTAATTACAGAAGCAAGTTCTGCCCTGACAGGGTGGGAGGATGAAAAGGCTCTGAAGAAAAGCTGTTTTCTATTCTCAGTAAACACAAAACACTCTCCTATTCCCATAGTAGTGTGTATCATTGGCAAAAAGACTCTCCTACACAAGCATTCTCTTGGCAGAAACAGAGATACAAAAGTGATGTGTAGGAGGCAGAAGCTAGAAACTGATCTGGAGCTTTGATTTGTGAGGCAGGAGGGAGTGGTGGTGTGATAGTGAGATTATAAACCTGCGAGGATGATGCCACTAAATTTTTCTGCCCTAAGAGGGATGTGAATAACCCAAAGCCTGTCCTTTTTTTGTCTGCCTCCAATGGATCTAGGAAAAGAAATTATGTCTCCTCAACACATGGATTTTAGGATGCTATTTTGAATTTCTTTTCTTCTCCAGGACCGCTACATGATCCTTGGCCAAAATGGTTTCTTTGTTAATGCGTCAGATTCACTGGCTATAATTGCTGCCAATCTGTCTTGCATTCCATACTTTTGTCAGATGGGTGTCCGAGGATTTGGCAGAAGCATGCCTACCAGCACAGCTCTGGACAAGTAAGATGAAATACTCATTTGTATCACCTTGCTCGTTACATTAGTTATCTCTACTTTTTATTACATGGCAATTCCAACATTGTGAAGTCTTTTGATAAGAGCTTCTAATTTTCACAGTCTTTATGTGCTTTATGTGCTTTATTTTTTAAACTGGTTTTGACAAGACCTAGAGTAATTTTTCCCATCTTTATTTACATGAAAAGAGTTTAATTTTGAGTCTGTGAAAGAAATAAATAGGTCGCTCTAATGTACAAATATTTGACTGGTAATTCCTTTTCCAAAAAACACTCTTTTTATTAGTAAGTAATGGTTTACAGCCTAATCTGGCAACCCTTTTTATGAAAGTCATGGAAGTTTAAAACAGATAAAGTAATAATTCAGTACTAAACAAGTATTCAAAAAACTGAAACCCTCCTCTTATTACAAACTGCTGAAATATACAATCTGTTACACTATACAATGTCCCAAAAGAGACTGCAGACAGTTGAAAAATCCATTCCCAGTTTCAAAACAGATTAAAAGTATATCTAAAACTGTTTCTAACAAATTCAATCTGCTCTTTAAAGATTTGCTAGATGAGCATCTTGTGTTAGCAGCTGAATTTTGAACAAGTTTCATCCAGGCCTAAATTTTCTGTAAATATCAAGATAAGATGATTAAATATTATTGCTTTAATATATTCTGTGTGGAAAAAGCATTGACTAAATCAATTGTGTCTCAATGTTTATTTGGCTTCATAGCTGTACTAAGACAAGAGTGATCTGCTGCTCCCCTTTAATGTGTCTAATCAGGAAACAGTAATTTTAAAGTGAAATGTACCTTGTGTGGAAAGGTTGATTGCTCTGTCTACAGTTTGCCTACTCGGGAAGTTTTGAAAAGTTACTAAATTCAGAGCTTGCAACTTCCTCTAATGCTTGACAAAATCTTCAAGAAAATATTCCTTTCTTGTGATAGATAGTCTAGTTTAAGGAAGTACAGTTAGGCCAATGTTCGATGTATTTTATTTATTCTGTTCAGCAGTCCAAAAATCTCATCATCATTATATTGAAATACAATATAAAATAAGTAGAGTTTATTCTGCATATAAATACCATATCTGCGTTTCAGTAAGAACTGAAGGAACAGTGACATTTGAATATGTTTATCTGTCTTCTTTTTGTAAAGTTTGATAAATATGTCAGAAAGCATGAACTCAAGTCCCCTTCAGTAACACTGTGACTGTTTGAATGATATTCTTTGCAATGTTTACCTTACCTTCTGGTGCAAAGATCATCTCATGGTGATTACTGCCTTATTTAGTTTTGTGGAGCTAAGTCTGATTATTAAATAAAACCGAGCAACTGAAAATGATGGAAGGATGTAAATATTTTCCCCTCCATTCTTACAAATATTTATTGTTATGAAATTTCCAGTCTGTATCCAGGACACTTCATTTATTTATTTTCTATTTTGTAGTTCTCTCTGTTTTCTCAAAGACCTAAAAGTTACATGTTGTCATGTAGTTCTGTGTAGATCATGCAGTTTTCACTCACTTTATCTAGTTCCAGCCCCTGTGCCTGGGCAGGGACACCTTCCCCTAGCTGTGCAACTCGGGCACTGTGGCTGGGGCACCTGCTGGTGAAGGCTGAGGCAAAACTGCCATTGAGTCCCTCAGCCTTCTTCATATCCTGAGGAACCAGGTCTCGTGTTTTCTTCTGGAGACAGTGCACGTGTTTTCTTGCCTTCCTTTTATCACCAGTGTACCTACAGAAACTATTCTTGTCACTTTTGACATCCCTGGCCAGATGTAATTCTGACAGGGCTTTAGGTTTCCCAGCCTTATCCCCAGCTACTCAGACAATTCATCTGTATTGCTGCAGATGTGCCTGCTTCTGCCCTCTGTAGGCTTTCTTCTTCTGTTTAAGTTTGTCCAGGAACAGTTTGTTCATTCACGGAGGCCTACTGGTGTTTTGCATGACTTCCTCTTTGGTGGGATGCATCTCTGTTGAGCTTGGAGGAGGTGATCCTTGAATGTTACCCAGCTTTCTTGGGCCCTTCTCTCCTCCTGGGTTTTATCCCGTGGCACTCCATTGAGCAAATCCTTGAAGGGGCCAAAGCCTGCTCTCCTGAAGTCCAGGGTAGTTGAGTTTGCTGTGTGCTCTCTTCACTGCCCAGAGGATCTTGCGTTCCACCTTCTCATGGTCACAGCACTTCGCATTCCCCACCAGCCCCTCCTTGTTGGTGAGGTCAGGGTTCAGCGTAGGGTGCCTCCTTGTTGGCATCTCTGTCACTTGGAGAAGAAGACTTTCATCCATGCACTCCAGGAACTTCCTGGCTTGCTAATGCCCTGCTATGCTGTCACTTCAACAGCTATCAGCGTGATTGAAACCCCCCCATGAGCACCAGGGCTTGTGAATGTGAGGCTGCTCCTGTCTCTTTGTAGACAGCTTCATCCATTTTGTGTTCTGGATCAGGTGGCCTGTGGCAAACCCTCCTTCCTGTCCCTGCTCTGCCTTTAGTCCTGACCCATAAGCTCTCCATAGCTCCTCATCTGTCCCTGAGTGGGTGTATGTGGGCTGACTACATGGATTGGAACACAGTAAGAAGTATCATAGGTACCTTCCTTGGAAGTTCACTGCATGAATTATCGAACCTTCAGGTATTCTAGAATTCCCAGGAAAGCCCACCATAAGAAACTTATGAACTTCAGGAAAGATGGTTGTCTTTAAGATACGTTTTTCAATAAAATTGTAGAATATCATTGTCTGAAATCTATTGTATTGCTTGAAGTCCATCCTGGCTGATGGACAGGTTGATCCTCAGTATAGGTTTCATGTTGAAGTGAATTCTAGTTTCATGTGTCTGTAAACATAAGGAAAATTTCCACAAGTGTCAAGGACATCTCAGTGAGACAGTGGTGCAAAAGAATATACATAAGGCATTCATGATTCCTGTAACCTACCCTGTTTGCATAATTTTCCAAAACTGTTTGGCTTTTGCCTTGCTGGCAACTACTAAATATTTAGACCAGTGTGGGCTCTTCACCACCTGCATTTTCTGTCAGAAAATATCCACTTGCTCCACCATTTTTCTCCCCGCAGGCTGTGGGGTAAACTCTGCTCCAGCACATGGATCATCTTCTCCTCTGCCTCCCTCCTGTCTGACCTTGGTGTTCCCAGGGCTGTTTCTTCCTCAGTCTCCACTTCTGGACAGCTTTTTGTCCTTTGAAAGCATGTTTTCCCAGTAGGGGCAGCAGCTTGGCTTCTAGGCATGTCTGTGCCCGCCTGGGTCTGTTGGAGCTGACTGGAGCTGGCTGTGTTCCATGGGGCAGCCCAGGGCCTCTTCTCATAGAGGCCACCCCTGCAGCCCCCCACTAACAATCCCTGCCGTGTACACCCAGTACAACTTCAAATCTTAAAGAGTGAAGTATTTCTCTCATATATGTGTCATTCAAATTAGTATTTATTCCATTTGAGGTAGTTGATGCATGGCAGATCTTCATAAATTCAGAGATTAAGTGACAAACTTTGTTAGTGTTCACCAGTCGACATCCATGGGTTTCTTAGACATGTCCCACATACTCTGGTAGATTTAATCGTAAATATGACAGCTTGAGTCAGTCATAATTTGGCCTTTAATGCATGTTTATTACCATTCAGTTCCTTGGAAATAGTTGTTTAAAAGTACTTTGAAAAGTCTTTTTTGTTAGTGAATGAGAAGAAATAAATAAAGGAAAAGGACTTTCAGGCCAACTGTTACCTACAGTGCAACATGTAATCGTAACAAGGGAGGGAAAGGATACTTAATAAACGCAGTACTTAAATATTCTGCTGTCCTGTTGAGTGCTGATATTTCTTATTTTTTGTGTTTTGTTCTAACTATAGGAATAGAGAAACTGCGTTAAAGAAGATTGAAAAGGACACAGCAACATTTAAAATAGTAGGTGCAGTAGAATGGCAGAAATAGTACCTAGGAAATGAAAAGAAGCTTATATTTTACTTACTAGTCTTCCTGAAGAAGTTAGGAAATCCTAACTTTAAGCACATCTAACTAGGATTTAATAATAGAGTCACTACTCCATGGGAGATTAAAACAATTGGAAATCTTTTCCCAACCGATATTATGAGATTGGAGCAACAGAGATAATGGTGGTTAAAAGTATCTTGTTTATGAACATCCCTTCATGGTTTTTTTTTAGAGGGACCTGAATTCTGCTAGAACTACTTTTTTATTTGATGATGTCATTGCAGTGTCTCTGAGATAACAGTTTTTTGGTCATGAGAGTCCCACTGTTATCTGAATGGTGCAATTTGATTTGTGTTTACGGAATTATTGATACTGTAGTGTACTAAACTGGCTCTTTTGGCCTGCTTCTGAACTGTGGTAATAAGAGTAGCTTTCCTCTGGGGGAACTGGATCAATCCCTGTCCCCTACTGTTTTCTGAGGTCATGAAGGTCTTTCCTGAGGTCTGTGCTAGACAGCAAATGAAAACCACCTCTTTGTATGTTATTTCCATATTGTGTGGCCACAATTTGGCCTAAATAATTGAACTAGAGCTTTTCCTTAGCTGTATTAAAGGAAAAAATCATACACAGTAATTTAAAGAAATGATTTAGAAAATCTGTTCCTTTTTCACTTGTGTGCATCATGTTTTTAAAAGGGCATTATTAAACTTAAATAGAAGGAAGCAATAATCCAAAGGACTCTAAATGTTGTGTAGGAATATGGCATTAACAAATGGAGCAGTGAATTACAAGAGAATTTACTCAAAATATTTAACATTTGCGTGTGTTTCCTTGAAGTGACTGCTGGAATATACTAGTATGTACTGTAGGGAGAGGATAACACTTGACAGGAAACATCTGCTTTAATAGGCTCCAACATCAACAGGATTGTGGCAGTACGTCTCCAGACTTCAATTCTCTGGCAGTACGTGCCCTTAGGCTGGTGTTCTTTTTCTTCAGGGGAATGCAAACCTGTGTTCCCTGTTCAAAAAACTATTCTTGTTTCATATCCTTGTATTCTGATTCATCTGATGCCTGCATAACAGGAAAGGAAATGAAATACTGAGATGTTAGCTAGCAGTGTACAAAATGAGAATCACAAGGGTGAATAAAAGCTGTTTCTGTAGGAAATATGAAGCTGAGTGTGTGTGTAAAATATCAGTCAAGGTGGTACCGAAGGAAAGGGTTTTTGAGAGACACTAGTGACTAGCATCATCCAATAGGTTGTTTCTACAGCAAGGTTATTTCAACAGCATGTAGGTGCTTTCATTACACTCAGCCTGGGCAGTGCTAAGCACCTTGCTGTGATGCACCCTGCCACTTCACATCTGGGAGTGCACTCTCAGTGCAGCTTTGACACATCAGTGTTCTGTCTGCTGATTTTTGGTCATTTAGAGACAGCTTTCAAGGTGGGCTTCAGTGACATTGAGTGTTCTGACTAAAGGAATGTCCTGATGTGGTGAAGGGCAGAGATGCGATGAGCCCTAACCAATCTGTCTTTAGTGCAGGAAGGAGGCTGACCTTGGCAGCAAGAAACATTGCTGGGTTTGAGTGTGGTTCATTTTGTCTGAAGCACATCACGAAGCTTTGCTTAGATCATATAAACATTAGGTTGAAAAAGACCCATAAGATCAGCAAGTCGAACACTTCTCCCAGTCTTCCTATTCTTGTTCCTTTTCCTACTCCTTCCCCCCGCCTTCTCTCCCTCTTTTTCTTACAGCTTTTATTTGTTCTCTTCTTTTGCACTTCCTTTCATTTTAAACTGTCTTTGTTCTCTGTCTTACCTTTCACATTCCCGTGTTCTTCCCCTGTTCCTCTTTCCTACTTTCTTCCCATTCAGTGTCTCCTCCTTTTCTTTGCATATATACCTCAGGTATGGAGAACAGCACACCACATTCCACTTGTGCCTTTGTCGTTATTTACTTGAATTCTAAAGATAAAAATCCTCCATGGATTTTTTGTCTGTCTTTTGTTGTGCATTTCTTCTGGGTTGTTGATCATCTGAAAAAGTTTGTGCCAGAAGCAGGATAGGCACAACTTTTTCTCTACATGGACATCCTTTAGTGTTGAGTTTAAGGGATTTTTTCAACATAATGGCTTCTCCAAGCCATAAATATGTCTTTCTACATGGTTGATACTGCATTCACTCTGTGAGTGTCATTTGTTCAAGTTATGCCAGTCATGACATTACTCTTTTTATCTTTCTTCAGCAGGATAATTCAGTCTCACTCCTCTTATCTGAAATAGGCTTACTGTGATTTTTTTAAGACACCTCTGTCAAACTGAGTCCCTGTCACTTAGGGGCAGTTTTTAAATTAGACAGAGCAGAAGGACAGTTTGTGTTCTCAAATGCTGCAGAAGGACACCTGCCTAAAACCTTCATGAATGTAATTTAACATGTTTGGAACAAAATATGAAGTTGTGGAGCAATGTGATGGGAAGGATCTTTAGGACTCATAACTTTTAAAATAACATTGCAACATTTAAAAAAGTGTCCCTATATGTTCTCTGTATACCTGTATAGTTAGCAAAGAATGGTAGTTTTTTCTGTATCTGCTTTCAAATATGTTCTACAGCTAAATATTTATTTACACAAATATGATACATTTGGTGAAGACTTGTGGAGGAAAAAACAACTATCATTACAAGGCACTAATGTTCTTTCTTTAGCTGTGCCTCTTATTTCTACAATGTGCTTGCAATCTAGCTGCTATCCTTTCATCCATTAATGTTTTTTAAGTAGTGGAGGTTATTTATCATTGCACATATTTTCAAGGATATCCTTAAGGAGTTGTCTTGGTCTTTATGTTTTCTTTCATGCTGGATTTGGTATGTTTTAATATAGTGTGGAATATTTGACTGTTGCAAACCCACCATATGCTTGCCTATCCAGTGTTCCATTATCCTAGCCTGCACTGAAGAAAACATGCTTTAGTCATGATAGGCTACATTTTGATGTATATGGGGTAAATGTTTATTCTCAACACTTTACAGGACAGCAGCAGTTGGATACTCAAACCCTTTTTCTGTGAAAGATGAGAATGAGCATACATCAAGGTATTGCACTATTGACATTTACAGGAGAGCATTAATCCTGTGTTCTTCAGTGTCTGGTCATGAAAAAAAGGACAGGAAAACATGTTGGTGCCCTGTCCTGTGAAATATCAGTAAAATATTGATATTTCAATCATGTTTGAGTATCTGTGTAGTTTTTTATGGATGAATGGCAAGAGAGGCTAAGCTGTCCCATGGCTTGCCACCTTTTACTTGGCACATAACTTAGCTTTTGGGTCTGTGGAGGGTTTCCCTGGCCTGTTCTGGGCCTGAAGGCTCATCCCTACTGAGGAATGGCGGGCTGCAGAGCAGCCTTACGCAATACACAGCTCTTACTCTCATACAAAGGTAGTTGGATTCTGGCGTGGAGAGGACTGCTGTAGCTGCGTAGCTCAAAATGAGCAGGTTCATGGGCTGTGCAATGTGAAGCTTGCAGGACTGAGTACCTAAAGGTGTATTGAAACCTTTATCGACGTAAGAAGAAAAGATGAGTTGAAAACTATGCACCGCTCTGTTTCCAGCTTAGTTTCTTGGCTGAGAATGAGGTTGGTTTGTCAACCAAAGTGAAGAGAGAGTGAGATTTGGTGCTTTGTGGGAAATACATGTATTTTGTTACCTTAATTGACTCCTGTTTAGAAATAAATGTATTTGTAGTTCTTACAAATAAACAGACCTTTGTCTAGGCTTAATGTGCCATATCTGAAAAACTACCTGAGAAAAGAAAACATTTTGCAAAATGCCTTGAGCAGGCCTTGCACTGTACAATAGATTGATGTTGGGTAACAGAAAGTCCACAGTTTTCTTAGTGCTGCATCTGTGTTATATCTCAAAAAGTATACAGCTATGAGTAAACAACAGGAATTCTACAAATGTCCTGGTAAAAAGTCCAAAAGTGTTTTAATTAAAACAATCTGAGGAATTTTGCAGCAAGTCAGTTACAAAAGACTTTGTAACTACTTAAAGGCCCCTTTTATTTCAAGATCTTACTCAGTCTTATTATATGCTTCAACTTAGAAAGGCTTCCCAGCAGATTATCATGTCTGAACATGTTTTGCCCCAGCTGGACAGCACAGCTGGTATCAACCCAAGAGCAATCTCTCCATCAAAGGATGTTTTGTCAATGGGTGACCTTCATGGAGAAGGCTTCCTGCTGATTTAAAAGAAGACCTTTCTTGCACAGAATTTCAAAAAAGTGTGTTTAAAATTCTACTTCTAATGTGTATTACAAGTATAATCTTCTTGGGCTGTTTACAAATGAAGCGGACAGTAAATTGTTCTTTAAATTCTGTGTGTTTTGAAGAAGATCACTGTAAGACTGTGGTAGACCCAGGGTACTTAACATTATTTGAAGAAGTTTAAGAGTGCTGTTAGAATAGATCTTACTCTAAAATTGTTGAATTGTTTTATTAATTTTGAAGGAGAAGGAACATTGTCTCATATTTCCTTTTGTGAGAAAATGAAGGAGGCCTAAAATCTTTCCAACATCAACAATTCTTTAATTTTGTAGTAATAGTCTGTATCTACAGCATACTATAGTTTCTTCTTCTTTCTGTATTTTTTCTATGAGCACTATCATATAGTTGTGAAACTTTCTTCCTTAGCCTTCCCAGGCAAGTCTTATGACCAAACAGAGCACTTACTAATTTTCAGTCTCTATAATCTACAGAACAGTTTGCAAGAGAGAGAAAGGAAAACTTGTGTAAAACAGGCAATCCAAATTTAAATGGCATCATTAGGAAACTACTAGAATAAATTATGTCTAATCAGCCTGATTTTCTGGCTGATAAAATGATGAAATCTGTTGATGTGTTTAAGGTAGCAGATATAATTTATTGCCATTTTAGCAAGGCTTTTGAAATTGTCCCATATTATTCTTGTATACAGCTCAGGACTTTATGATTTGGTTGGGTGGACAACTAGATATGAGTTGTCATATCTAGTTGTCCAATCACACCAATCACAAGTCTGATTTGATGCTCAGACTCTTGGGCAATTGGTTAACAAACTGGTAAAAAGTGGGGTACTGCAGGGGTCTGTTCTGTGACCTTTCCTGTTTAACATCTTTCTCAGTGGTCTGAGGGGGAGATGGAGGACAGCCAAACCAAGTTTGTAGATGACACCAAATTGTGTGTACGGGTACCTGTTGGTGTGCTGGAGAGCAGGGCCAGCAGTCATAGAATCCTCAAGGTTGGAAGAGACCGACAAGACCATCCAGTCCAGCTGCCTGCCTGGCACTGCGATGGTCACCCCTAAACCACGGAAGCACTGCATCAGATCCAGATGCCTCTTGAATGTATCCAGGGATAGTGACTCCACCACCTCCCTGAGCAGCCTGTCTCTGTGCCTGACCACCCTAACAGTGGAAAAAAAGTTTTCTAGTGTCTAATCTGAATATCCCCAGTCCTAGCTTAAGGCCATTTCCCTTGTCCTCTCACTGTAGGTGAAGCAGAAGAGACCAACCCCCACCAAATAATAACCTCCTTGCAGAGAAGTTGCAGAGAGTGGTTAGGTCTCCCCTGAGCCTCCTTTTTTACTAGACTAAACAAACCCATGTCCCTCAGACATTCCTCATATGACATGTTTACTAGATCCTTCATGAGCCTTGTTGCCCTTCTCTGGACTTGTTCCAGAACCTCAAAGTCCTTTTTGAACTGAGAGGCCCAAAAATGAACACAGAACTAGAGGTGCAGCCTCACGAGTGCTGAGTACAGGAGGACAATCTCGGCCCTAGTTCTGCTGGCCACACTGTTCTTGATAACAGTCAGGGGAACCTGGACAAGCTGGCAGGAATGGATGGCAAAGACCTAATGAAATTCAGCAAGGACAAACCATGAATCCTGCTGTTAGAAAGGCAGAGCCCTACAGTGGTGCAGGCTGGAGCAGAGGAACTGAGGAGCAGCTCTGCAGAGACAGCCCGTCATCCTGGGGGACAGTTGTCTGAGCAGTTGTGTGCTCTAGAATCAGCAGAAGCCAGCAACATCCTGGGCTGTACCAATAAGAATGTGGTGCAGAGAGTGGGAGAAGTGATCATTCTCTGCTTACCATGTGTGAAACCACTTGCAGATACTGTGTCTGCTTTGGGGATCCCCACTATAGGAAAGACATCAGTAAACTGGATTGAGTTCAGCATAGGATCACCAACACAGATGGGGGCTGGAGGACAAGCCCGAAGAGGAGAGGCTGTGGAACTGGGTTTGTTCAGCCTGGAGGAGGATGGCTTCTCTGGTAGTACCTAACAGCAGCTGCCTGTACCTCTGGAGCGACTGTCGAGAAGATGGAGCCAGGCGCCTCACAGCTGTGCATGGTGGAAGGACATGAGGGAAAGAAATTTGAAAGAAGGAAGTCCAGCGTCCAACTAGTTAAAGCCATGAGCAACCTCATCCTACCTCATAGTCAGGATGTTGGACTAGAGACCTTCCATGGTCACTTCCAATCTAAATCATTTTATAATAGTGTGTCCCTGTGAAGAGACCTTTTCTGGAAAGGCCTTGCACCACCAAGGTTGTTGAGCCTGCCTGCACCCTTGCACTCTTGTAGTTATAGTCTAGCAGCAAGGGGATGTATAGAAAACCTTCATGTAGCCTTAAATTATTTATATTTTATATTTCTTCTAAACAAAGGAATTGCCTGCCTGGAGAAACTGCACTGTTTCTATCCTGATACTTTTCTGACCTATCCTGCTGACTCTGCATGAGAGGATGGAAGTAGTATTATAGTACTTGGGAGGTGAAGAAGCAGCTGTGGAGGCATCCAGAAACTTCTGATATGTACCTAAAGCCATTTTTTCTCTGTTATTCAGATAATTCAGGGTACTGATAACCCAATTTGAATTGCTGTCAATACAGACTTTTGTAATGCATGTAGTGGTTATATTCACATCTGGTTTGCATCTTTGTCAATGAGCGTAGGCAGAATGAACCAGCTGACCTCACTGTAGTAAGCCTGAAAAGGCTAATGAATATGAAACATATGGCCTCCTGAGTTAATGGAGGGTATTTTCCCTCTGCTTAGTTTGCAGGATTATTGCATTTCCTGAAAAAGACCATGGGTCTTGCCAGTCTTTAGTTATGACATAACTGAGGTTCACCACCCTGAGTATCTGCAAACGAACGTAAGGAGAATACCGCTTTATTACACCTTATAATTTGTTATGTCACTTTTCTGGTATAATAAAATTTTCGTGACAATTTCTGTAGAATTTGAGAACTTACAAAGCATTTCCTTCTTGCCTTCATAGACTGTTTTATTGCTGAAAAACCCATGGGTTCTGTATGCAGCAGTGACTGTGCAGGACTTGAGACTAGAACAGAAAAGGTCCCTGTTTAAGGGTGGGGAAGTGAGAAGGCTTTAAGTACTGTTTTTTCCTTGTTCATGCTTTGAGATTTTTTTGTTTTTCTGTAGTTTGCATGCATTACAGATCTGCCTCATATTCCGTTGTTGCACTAAATATAAAATTTTGGCCAAATTCTTAATGAGACGAGGTCCGCTACTGAAATTCATTTAAGTCGTTTTATGCTTGGGTGTGTCTTATATTGTTAGGTAGGTTTCATTTTCAAGGGACCAGCTTGCTTTAATCATCCTGAGTCTTTTTGTTTGTTTCTGTTATTTCCATGCATTAAGGAGATTGGTCTCCTGTCTTATAGAAACAGCAACAAGTCAGGCTGCTAACACAGCATAGCAATGACAGCTGTTTTTCTGTATGTGTATTTGAAAAACGCTGCCTTTGCTCGCAGAGCTTAGCTGGTCACAGGCCATGCTGTTGGGAATGGGGCAGAGACAGACTGTCTAATACTAAATCAGTTGTTGTCATAAAGGCAGTGGACCATGTCTTTTCTTGAACAAGGCATAATATTTCTGCTGCTGAGCCATGGGAGAATTTGGAGATTAAAATAAACTTGTAATCTTTAAAGGAATTACATTTGTTGTGTAAAAGTTCACTAAATGCTATAAGTTACCTTATCTGATCACCGTGCATTCTCTTCATCCTTTAGTTTACTGATGAGGAGTTAACTTACTCTATAGTAAGGCATATGAATGCTGAAATAATAATGAAAAGTGAGTCTTGTATCTCAGCCAGGAAGGGCATGAATAACCTTAGGGATTACTTCAATACATCTGGAGAGCATGGCCACATGCTTTCCAGCTGGTTGGACTTTTATTCATTACTACTGTGAACTCTGCAATCAAACCTCATTCTCTGTGGATATACAATACATACGTGTGCAATTTGTCACTGGAACAGGCTCTCCAGGGAAGTGGCTGCAGCACCAAGTCTGTCAGAGTTGAAGGAGCATCTGGACAATGATCTCAGTCATATGGTTAATTGTTAGGTCATCGTGCGAGGTGCAGGGAGTTGGACTTGGTGATCCTTATGGATCCCTTCCAATTTGAGATATTTTATGATTCTAATTTCACCTCACAAGGACTCTGAGCACTATGCCAGCTGGTTTTATTATGTGAAAGACAAATTCTGTTGGGGTATGTTGCTGCCAAAGCACATCTCTCTCTCATTATACTCACAGAAATGTGTGTTTGCTAGCTGTCTTTAGCAAAGCAGCTTTTGTCTCTTGGTTTATCCTTACTTCTAGCCCAGCCGTATCTAAATACTGTATATGTCAACAGCTGTTTCTAATCATTTTATTAGAGCTTGTGTGAAAGGGACAATGAGGTTTTCAGAAGGCAGGGAGTCACAGGCACTCTTGTCCTGAAGGCTGTATTTCCTGTGGGAGTTGACTCTTGAAACATGTACAAAACAGGGTGCGAAGTTATGCATTTTGGATCTGAATCTCAAACTGGTGACTAAAACAACATGAGACAGCATTTTGTGTGGAACATCATGATGAATACACCTGTTAACATCCCACACACTGAGGAAAACAACCCCATAATAAGAAAGAGTTACACAGACTGAATCTTGTGCAAAGCTTTCCAGTACATTTGTAACCAAGAGAAACAGTTGGAAACAACATTAGTTGCTGTGGTACATTTTGTTAGAAGTTATCAGGCTTGTAAGTTTGGGTTTGTGGAAAAGTACCTTGCAAAAGCAATTACAGCATTTTCACAAACTTGTGTCTTATACATGGAGGGGTGTGTTATAATGTTAAGAGAAGATATGTTGCCCATATATATTGTTTGTGACTGTAATACATAAATAGTTTTTTATTCTGTCTGATTTGACTGGGAGACCAGTGAGAATTTTTGTGTTTTCATCACTTTTATCAGCTATATCCCTTGTCTGAATTTACGAGAAGTATGGGCTTTGTTGTTCATGACACTTACTATGGTTTTGCTGTCCAAGTAGCATTTATTACCACTAAAGTAATATAATGAAATTGCCAAAATATTACAGTGTGAACTAAGCCATAGTCTATAAATTTGTTTAAAAGATTGCTCTTTTTTGTTTATTTCATTTGGCACTGTGGGTCTGAGGTGTAGTCATGGATGGCTTGACTGGCTTGCAGAATCTTTCTCTGATTACAGAGAGGAATAATGTAGATATAGAAGATGTCTGCACAGACTTACTAATGAGTTGTATTAGGAAATTAGCTTAGTCATAGACCTATTTGTAAACTGTAAAATTAAGTTCTTTAGCAGCTGCTCCTGACTGGCTGATTGCTCAGTACTGGAGTAGTCTGTTGAGTTGTTTTATCTCTGCAGTCATCCAATGTCATATTTTTCTCAGTATCTTTCTTCCCAAGTGCAAATTGATCTTGGAGAAGATGGAACATGATGGGACCATAAAGATAGCTCCTTTGCGAGCCAGTCAGCACTGGTCATCAGCCCTTGGGCAGTGATCTACACCAGTTCTGAGGTATTGAGTCTTCCAGAATCAAGAGCTAAGTCTGCACCCCTCCTACTGAACAGAATATTGAGTAGGTTGTTCTTCAGAAACGCAAGAAATTGTTGTCTAAAATCAAATTAATATGGTCTCAGGAACACTTCTGTGAGCTTATAGATCTCTAAGAGTACTTTCTCTTGTTCAAATGAATCAACCCCTATCAGGTACAACTAAAGCTCTCTTTGCTTCTTTTTGTCAAAATTCTGCACAAATATGGTTTGTTTTTCTTCTCCATCATTTAGAAATGTTTAAGCCACTTGATTCATTCTTGCTTTTACCAATTTGAGGATTTTAGTGACTTGTTACCAGTCTGTGAGCTATGTGCTCCTTGTCCATTTTCAATCTGACTTTGCTCCATTGCAAAAACTGTCTTTTTTGGTGGGTATCACTCAGCCAGCATAATTTAGGAGTTAATTAAGGTTCTTGTAACTCACTGAAATGAAGTCTTAGTAGATTGTCCTGCTGAGTTTACTGTAATGATACTTAACTGCAGCTTGAACTAACCCATCACACCCTTCCATTTCTATCCTTACAGCCACCATTAAAATGCATTTGTATCAAGGCTGACATGTCATATTTTTCAGAGAATTTTGTTATTTTTATCAGATCAGTCAGTTCTTTGTTTCACTGTAAAAGATTGTGGAAAGCCTGGCAGTATCTTTTCTAGAAATTCTTCAAAGGGATCATTCAGCACATTAAAATTTGTTACTAATGAATGGATGAGAGTCTTGGCAATGCTTTAGCATATCTTAAGAGTATTTCCATACCTGAGACAAAATGGGCAAGCAGTGTACTGTATTTCTCCTGTGCTGTTGTTCATGCTCCAGTTTGAGGAGAGCTGTTTTACATGCTTCTTATATAACTACCTGTCTTTACATCTTTTGAACATTACCCTGTGACTTGGGAGAGTGCTAGAAAGTCACCCTAAGTGAGTTGAATCCATATGGGCAGAGTCTCAGTGAGGAAATTAACTTCTTGACATTCAGAAGCCATTTATCCTGGAAGGTTTTCTTCCCTCATGTGGATCTGACAAACTGGTCTTCCTCCTGTGAGCTTTGAAGTCTGTCTCAGCTACAATTTATTTATTAGTGATGACTGATACTTGGTCAAGCTAATTGGTTTGATGGGCTTTAGGTGCAATGTTAGAGTTTTTCGTCCAGAAAATAGAATTTTCCTATTGGTACTTTTGTTTAAAGACAAAGGAGGAGTCTGCAGGGGCTAGGCGGGAGGAACATGAAGTCTCTAGTCTCAGTGCAGATGAACCTCTCAGCTAGCTGTCATTATACTACAGAATCTCTTCGTGTCTTTACACAGAGTGCCCACTGCATCCTGTTTTTCTGTATAGATTTAAACAATGATGAGAAATAAGAAGCGAGAGGATGAACACATCCATTTTGTACTTTAAAATTTCTTCTTCCCTCCTTTTAAAACAATAAACCTTCTAACTTATGTTTATTTACACAGACCTATTCACCTTGGCATCATTTTTTCCCCCTATTCATAGAGAGTGGTATTTTTGTCTGTAAGGTCCTAAGTTTGTTAGCAGATTTCTTGGAAAAGCTCTTACAGTCTGCATAACTAATCTTGCTTTATAACGGGTGTTTAATACTCAATAAAGCAAAATAGTTGACATTTTCTTCTTGATGCCAGTTCAGCAACATCATTAAGCACATTTAACTTTTGGACTCATGAGAACACCTAGAGATTTGAATGAAAATAAGAAAACCTTCTGTAAAATTTATTTTAAAAAAAAAGGGATCTAGAATATAGAAAAGAAGTTCTGCACAAAAGTACGCTTTTCTGTTACTTATTAATTTTTTGTTTTCATCCGTTTGATGATGTGCTCGTTTCTTTTTGGCACTGAGCCCTTGCATAAAACACTTGTTGTCCTGTAAAGGAGAAAATGAAGCTGTGCCATGAATGAATCAGCATCCCCGAGCACAAACCTCCTAGGTTGCTTCTCTTCGTAAATCTCTGTGTGGGTGGCATGCTGGAGCAGGGCCAGAAGGACATAAGAAGACATGGAAGGGGAAGGGTTCTGAAGAACACAACTCAGAAAATGGGGTTGCATGTGCACAGATGGTACGGTAGAGTGAAATCATCTAAAGCTTGTGATGTACAAGCTGCAGTTAAGGAAGATACAGATCTAGCAAAGCCTGAATTACGCCTTCTTCATGCAGTGAAGTGTTTTTCGTGGAAGCCTGGATAAACCCATATGCCTACATGGTATCATGCAGAGCAGTGCAGAAATATCCTTAAGAGTCCCCCTGCCTGTGTGTTTGTGCCACCAAAGCACCAAACCTGACCTGTGAAGGAGACCAACCAACAGGGGCACAGTGCCACACTGATGGGACCAGGCTGCTTTCTGCTTAACAGATGCAGCTCCTTCACCCTGAGGTTACAGATAACTGGCACCATGCTCCGTTGCTCAATTTGGCATTCGTTATTTGCACCTTCAGAGGTGTGTAAGGTGGGTGAGTATCCAGCAGGATCTAAATCACTAGTCCTCCCAGAAAAAGTTTTGGCTATGAACTTTGTAGACCTGCCCCTGAGAAATTCTGCAGACTTTTGTCGGATCTCCTTTCTTGTTTATTCTCATCTTGTCATGTCTGTGTTTTCCCTCACACACAGCAAAAAAAGAACACTATTATAAATACCATACTTAAAATAAACACTTGCTCTTAGCAAACTCAGTCCAGATACAGGCATTCAGGTTGCCATCTGTGTTAGTTTTGAATACAGTGGATTAATTCTGAATTTTATCATTCAGTGGAAGAGAAAGAAGAAATAAGTGTTGGTAATGTAATGAGTTCAAAAGGGTAAACTTAAGTAACTCCTTAGTAACTCTACTCTTAGGAAATACCACTGAGTCAGTATATATTCAGTTAAATTTTATTATTATTTTACAAAAGGTTGTTGTCTAGAAGTTGCATCCATTTCTGGTTCCTTTCAAAAGATTTTTTCTGTCCTAAAAATCTGTGCTGTTATTTTTTTTTAAATCTGACAGAAGAGATTTAGGTTGTGATTTTTTTTTTTTTCTGGAGACTACAAAGTACTGTGTGTTTTGTAGTCTGACTTACAGTACTTTCATGCTGACAGCATTATCCATACCATAATAGTCTGACTGAGCAGCAGCAGATGCCACAGATTTATTTGCCAGTTTCCTGTCTGAAGTGAGGGGCTTCTCATAAAATCCACGCTGGGATTTTTTAAGGTAGTATTTCCTTGAAAGGAGGGATAGCTCTGAGTTTCTATGCATACAAACTTCAGTTAAATTGAATTAAACACTTACCTCTTCAAAGAACGATTTTCTTCTGTGGAGTCTCATTGCTAGGACTCTGTATTATCATCCAGATTTAAGAGAGGAATTTGTAAGCCAAAGTTGTGTTCAAGCCTTAAAATCTAGGCCTGTGTATGAGGACTCCACTAGTGTAACTTCCTAAAAGTGATTTAACTTTGCAGAAAGCAGATTCTTTAATGGCTCATAGTGCTCCCAAATTTGGGACGGTAACAATCTCACTGTGAGAACATGTATGTAATTTGAATGCCCTTGATAGTTTTAACACTGACAGTAATTTCATATCTTAATCACTACTACAACAATAATCTATTTACAGCACCTGCAAGTATGGGGTGATAAATCCCAGCTTTGCATGCCATCTGCCTCATGTATTTTTGAAGGTGCATTTACCATCCCTATTCACCAGTGAGTTCTGCATCAGCGGCAGTTCACTCCATAGTAAATTAGTGAGACTAGGCTAAAGTACAGTGTCCATAAGAAGTGTCCCTGCACCTCCTGCCCATAGTGGACAGGATTATCACATTAGTTTTGAAGGCAAAGGCAGACTCAGCAAGGAGCTGTGCTGGCTATTTTTACTTTGACTGCTTAACTCCCTGAAGAGTAGGGAAGAGACAGTGGCTTTCTGCAGTCTTTCCTCAGAGATTTGAAGTAGAGCTGTGCTGCAGCTGTTGGCCTACTTAAAAATGCATTTCAGTTCTGCAGTGCTCTCCTGGCTCTGTAGCTGGATATGGAGTTAGGCACGTGAATTTACTTTTACCTTCTGGGATAGAATCAGAAAGTTGCCTCTTGGGATTGGGACACAAATTAGTTTTCCATTGTTTTGTAAAGTGTCTCAAATGCTTTTAAAAGTGCTGCCTTTTCTGTATGTTGCACAAGGTGCTTGTAACATTTGACTGAGATACTACAGAGCCTGTATGGGAAAACCTGATGGTATGAAATACAGAGCTGTGTATTCGTTCTGTGACCTACAGGTAGCAACAAGGAATATGATTGACTGTGAGGCCTCACTGTGGATATTGGGGAGTCTGAGTTTCCTAATGAATGTTTTAATCATCCTTGTGATGGTGCAAGTCTGCTCCTAAGGGAGACAGATGAAGTCCAATGAACTTGAGGGACCCAAAGGGAGATACTAAGTTTTAAGTTTGTTTGGTTTAAATGCTTAAAGTCAAGTCTGACTTTCCACACAATATTCCTTGGGTATGGTGGTAATTGTGCTGAACATGAGTGCCATATCATTCCGTTTCTAAAATATGTGTATGGTTGCTCTGTATTACCAGACACAAGCAAGGTAGATTGTATTCATGCAATTTGTCAGACAAACCAAGCAAAGAAGCTTTACTGGACCCAGACCAGTGCAGATGCGCTCATTAAAGCGGTTAAGATTGGAGACTGACTGGAATGTAGTGACCATGCCTGGGTTCAGTTCATAATCCCAAGGAACATGGACCTGGCAAGGAACATAGTGTGGACCCTGAATTTTAGAGGAGCAAACTTCCAGCTGTTTAAAGAATTAATGAATGTGATCCCTTGGGAAACTGTCATTAAGACCAAAGAGCAGACCATAGCTGGCAACTCTTTGAGATCACTTTTATTTGAGCACAAGAGCTTTCCATCCTGCTGTTTAGGAAGTCAGAGAGTGCAGGACAGAAACTGGCATGGGTGAGCAAGGATCTGCTTCTAAGACTGAGGAATAAGAAGGAAGTGCATAGGCAATGGAAGGACAGGTGACCTGGGACAAGCACAGAGATAGTTTGGATGTGTAAGGACAGATCAGGAAAGCTAAAGCACAGATGGAGTGGGACTTAGCAAGGGGTGTGAAGAATAACAAGAAAGGATTCTGTAAGCATATAGGTCAGAAAATAAAGGCCAGAGAACAAAGGCCTTGGTAAATGAGAAGGAAGAACTGGTAAAAACAGATACAGAAAAGGCTGAGGTACTCAGTAAGTTCTTTGCCTCAGTCTTCACTGGCAGTCAGACTTCCCACATCTCTCAAGTCTCTGAACCTCCAGGTGGGGGCCGGAGGAGTAAAGTTCCCACCACTGAGAGTGAAGAGCAGGTAGGAGACCACTTGATGAACCTAAATAGGCACAGGCCTATAAGGCCTGATGAGATGCGCTCCAGGGTCCTGAGGGACCTTGCTGATGTTCTTGCCAAGACATTCTCCATCATATTTGAAAAGTTGCGGTGGTCTGGCAAAGTCCCTGGTGACTAAAAAAGGGAAGCATCACTCCTATTTTTAAAAAGGGGAGAAAGAAATGACGAACTACAAACTGGTAAGCCTCACCTGTGTGCCTGGGAAGATCATGGGATAGATCCTCATGGAAGCAGTGTTAAGGCACATGCAAGACAAAGAGGTGACCCAAGGCAGCCAGCCCAGCTTTACTTAAGGACTCATTGGGCTTGACCAGCCTAGTGGCTTTGTATGAGGCCACATGTTGACTACGATGGCTGACAAGGAAAGGCCAGCAAATGCCATTTGGTTTGTGTAATGCCTCTGACATGGTCTCATGTGGCAGCTTATTTCCGAACTGGAGAGATATGGGTTTGATGGACTATTCAATGGATAAAGAATTGGCTGGATGGACACAGCCAGAGAGTTGTGGTCCATGGCTCTGTGTCTAGGTGGAGGCTGGTGAGGAGTGCTGTTTCTCAGGGCTCTTCAATATCTTCATCAATGACATCTACAGTCACATCGAGTGCACCCTCAGCAGGTTTCTAGATCACACAAAGCTGAGCAGTGCAGTTGACGCAACAGAAGGAAGGATCCCCAGAGGGGCCTGGACAGGCTTGAGAAGTGGGCCCACAAGAACTTCACGAGGTTGAACAAGTCCAAGCACAGAGTGCTGTCCCTGGGTCATGGCAATCCCAGACATGAGTACAAACTGGGAGAAGAACTCACTGGGAGCAGCCTTGTGGAGATGAACTTGGATGTGGATGAAAATCTGGACGTGAGCTTCTTGTGGATGAAAATCTGGACATGAGCTGGCAAAGTGCACTCACAGCCCAGAAAGCCAGATGTGTCCTGAGCTGCATCATAAGAGGGGTGGGCAGCAGGGCAAGGGAGGAGATTCTGCCTTTTTGAGACCCCACCTGCAGTGCTGCATCCAGCTCTGGAATCCTCAGCACCAGAACAATGTGGACCTGTTGTAACAGATCCAAAAGAGGGCCATGAAGATGATCAGAAGTCTGAAGCACCTGTCCTATGAGGACAGGCTGAGAGACCTGGGCTTGTTAGCCTGGAGCAGAGAAGGTTCCGGAGGGACCTCACTGCCGCCTTTCTGTACTTAAAGAGTGCTTATAAAGAGATAGAGAGCAGCTTTCTGTTGTAGTCAAATAAATAAAGAAGACGACGATGAGGCGAAGGGTTTGCGGGGGGGGGTTGTCCTCCCTTGCTCTCCTTTATTTAGGGTCAAAAGGGTGGTCGGTGGTCGGGAGGGAGAGAAGGGAAGGAGCGCGACTGATCCTCCTAACACCACGAGGGGTGCAGAAGGAAGGGCCGCTTGACCCTCCTGCACCTGCAAGAGGTGCAGGGAGAAGGGCGGTGACTGCAGGGGTGCAGTCAGTTAAATAGGGAAAGGAATGGCCAATAGGGAAGGAGGGTGAGGGAGGAGACAAGCATACATGAACCAATTATTACATAAGAGGGAGGAGTACAGTTCAAATTAACCAGTGACAACACTAACGGCAAAGAAGGTGCTGGAAAGGTGGGCGGATCCTGAGCCCTGGGCATGCCTTGCCCCAAGATCCAGCGGCGGACCCAGAAGCCCAAACCCCAAAGTCCTCCCACGGCAGGCGGAGCCGGCCTGGGAGGCGGAGGCAGCATAGAGGCGGACCGCCACAGCTTTCCATATGTGCATGTAGTGATAGAGGAAGGGGGAATGGTTTTAAACTAGAATATGAGAGATTTAGATTAGATATTAGGAAACATTCTTCACTGTGAGGTTAGTGAGACACTGAAACTGGTTGCCTAGAGAAGTTGTGGACAGCCCATCCCTGGAAGTGTCCAAGGCTGGGTGGGATGGGGCTATGACCCCATGGCACGGGTGGTGGAACTAGAAGATCTTCAAGGTCACTTGCAATCCAGCTCATCCTGTGATCTCATCCTATGGCTCTGTGATTCTATGACTTTGCCTTTCTGCTAGGGCAGTTTTTCATTTTTGCTGTTTTGAAAGATTTCAAAAACAAAGAAAGGCCAGTGTGAGACTGAGAGGCAGGAGACAATATGGGAACGGTCAGTTGGCACAGTTACATTACATAAGAGCCAGGAGGCTCCACTGATAGAAAGTGAATTCATACAGTCCTGATTAGAATTTAATGATGATATCTGCAATTATTAGCAATCCATTCGTCAGGACTACTGTAGCCAAAACAATCCACCTGAGGTTACCAGTTTTCAAGACAGAAACTACCCCTCAACACCAGAGCTTGATTTGGGATACATTTATTCCACCTGCAAAACTATTTTAGTTAAAACCTTGCAGGGTTTGGGAGGAAGCAAAACAAAGGAAGTCCTAACTTTTTAGATGCTTTATAGTTAAATTGTCTCTAGGTGGTTTTTTCTTTATTGATTTCTTTTACTATGATTGTTATCTCTGAGAAGTAGCATACTAGAAAACAAAAAGTAAAGGAACTTGTCTACTACATATTTTTTTCTCTGCCTTATGGTCCTGACAGCCTCTCTGCCAGACGTGACAGCTTATGTCTTATCTTGGTGATGTGTCCTGGTTATCTGTTGTGTGCAAGGGTTTAGCATTCCACTGCTTTTTGCTTAATAAATTAAAGACTGGGAAGGAGTAACACTGTAATACTTGACCATATAAGGGAGATAGCTGTTTTAGTTTGCTGCTTGCACAATATGCAGTTGAAGCCTTTTAAGGGAAGGTGGTGCAGACAGAGTGAAAACATCCAGAAGCACAACATCTATTTCATGTTATAGCTGGTGCCAGTGCTGGTGTTGTCATTCCTACTACTGTGAATTTCTCACAGTCTATTGCAGTTGCAGAGATAAAAAGGGAAGACTAAGAGATGGGACTAAAAAAAAAAAGTTACAACCATTTAGTTAATGACTCTTGCATCTTAAAAACTAATAAGAATGAAGAGAGAGCTGAGCAAAGATGAGATTCGTTAGAATTCAGAAGTTGAAAAATGAAGTAGCAAAGAGCTTTCCAGCATCAGGAAGGCAACACCACAGAGAGAACAAGTGGAAATACCATGCATGAGAATGGAATATGTACTCAGTGACTAATCAGGCAATGAATATGGTGTCAATAAAGTAAAAAAATACTTTGGGTTTTTTTTTTTTTTTGCAGAAGAAATTTGAATACTGAAGAGGGTGCTCCAAAAGAATGAAACCATTAAATTTTGGGTCTGGTTGCATACACAGAGGCAAAAGTCTGTAGTATATGGTTAGAAAACAGCCAACCCAGTATCTTTAATAAAGGGATGGCAAAATGGATGTGGGCAAACATAAATCACTTGTGTTGACCTCAGAAGCGTCCAGAGTGTTAGAAAAAAAAAATCCAAGCAACTCAGGCAGTAAAATATCAACTACAAGCATTTATTGGCTAAGGTTAGACTGTGTGAAGACTTATTTTCAGTTAGAGAAATTATTTTCTTGATAAATCAGTTGCAGGTCCCTAATTGAGATATTTATAATTCTTTGCTTGAAGAAAGACTACAGAAGTGGAAAGAAAAACAGTTTCTGTTAGTTTCAGTCGAATAATAGTCTTGTCTTTGAATTAAAATATTCTTCAGACCTTAAATCAAAGGAGGCTTTTATCAGTTGGAGATTTGACAACAGAGACTACTTCAGTGGCTTAGTAGATTTAGTAGAAATTTAGAAGACTTAGAGAAACCTTTTCCTTCTACAGCTCTTTTCCTTCTACAACTCTGAAAGAAACCATTACAGAGGTATTGATCTCTTATGGAGTGCTACTACAACACACTATCCTTCAGTAGCCCACGTGTCTGTCCCACAAATTCCTTCAATTCCTGATTTTTAGCGCCTGTCAGTGCTTACCCTTCTGCAGAGAAAGACTTGCTGTTTTCTGAATTACAGCACCTTGTTTACCTCAGTGCTGGCGCCACAGAGAAGAGTAAGATTGAAAATAAATGTATCCATGCAACCACCACCAGTGAGTGTCTTGAACCCTGTTCAGCCATGTGCTTGTGAGCATCTTTCTCATGTCAGCTGATGTCTACAGGTGGTGGAAGATGGGAGATAAGGACATGCAATAGCTGCTTCTCTGCCTCTTTCTTCCTCCAAGTTAAGACTCCAGAATGAAAGTGATGCTGCAGTTCATTCTAGACAGCATTTCACCTAGAGTACAAAACTCTAGCCAGTCACTTATATCTTTACAAGCTCAAGAGACCTGTCAAAGAAAGCCCTTCCCCCAGTTTATCTTGGTGGTGAACAGACATCACAACTTTGGCAGGATAATTCTGTCTGATTGACTGATCTATTCTTGGAAGTTACAAGAGTTTCACTGGCACAAGAAAGTCAGCTTGCTGCAGGCTGTTGTATCTGACTGGTTTATAATCATCAGGATGTTTTTGTAGCATTGTGGAGATAAGGTTGGAGAAAACTTCCCTCTGACTCTTGCTAATGTAAGTCAGGGTAATTTGTTTTGCTAGTTGACAGAGATGTTTTGCTAGTGCATAACCATGGTGTCAGGGAGATACCATCAAAGACCACTTTGTTTTATTCGCCTGTCTGTGAAAAATAGTCTATTGTCTCTACTGAAAACTGAAAGAAAGGTATTAAAAGAACTTTTTTTTTTTAAGTGGAAGTTACCTTTTTACACAGTTTAAGCAGCCTGATAATTATAGTGTAATTCCAAGGAAAATAATTTGGACTGTCAAGAGTCCTGTGCCCTCTGTTTTCGTAGTTAGGTGACATGTAGATGGCTATGAAGTATAAGGAAGAAGACCTGGGATATTCAGATGTGCAGCTATACAATAAATAGTCCAGCTGCCTGGTAAAGAGCAGGTAAGTTTTCCAAATTAGTCTGTTAGGCCTTTCAGGAGTAATATTAGAACGAGCTTTTATTCTTTTTTTCTGTCAGGAAATTAAAAAAATTCTAATCTTTATTGTGAAAGCTATAATTATGTTTACTGTTTACTTTATTACGACTGGCTGGCGCATGCTTATTGTAGAGACTTATTGCAGAGTTCAAGGATTGGCTTAACATTTCAGTGTCGGTACTAGACTCTCCAGTAATTCTGTTTTTTAGAGGTGGCATACTGCTTTTCAGGGTTGCATTGTATGCATTCTCCTTATGTTTGAATAAAAAGGAGGTGGTCAGCATAGGTAGCGTGGGACTAGCACTTCAACATAAAAATGACAGTGAAACTGAACCAGTAGGAGGTTGAATCTAACTATGGAACTCTACAATAATTTATATTCTTATTTTGACTCATTTTGTTATCTCCACATTTAAAAAGCATCTGCTCTTGCTTTTTTAAAATTCACAAAATGTAGTTTTAGTAACGTGTAATTGCAAAAAGTACAGTCCACTCTTCTTTGATTTAACTTTCCCCCTTAATTAGTATTTCAGCATCCTGGGAACATAAATGCCCTTAGTTCTGATATGGGCAGACTAACTAAGGTTATTCTAAGGTTATAATTAAGGTCACCTTTGCGTTTACTTCCAAGTGTAAATACTCTATTTCCTAGTCTAGCAAGAGCTAATTACTACTACACACAGACTGAAGAAACTTTATTGTGTGATCTCATTGATGTAGTGAGCACTTACACTGAAAGAAGGCAAGCCAGAGTAGTGTTTGAAGTCAGTCCCATTAAAAGTCCGAGATGACAAGAACCAGAATGTCCATAGTTTGTTGTACTCCTACATAGTTCGTATTCATGGAACATATAAACACAGGTATATCAGCTGTGTGGTTAGACATAAATAGAATGCCCTTACTTCAAATAGACTAACAAAATGGCCCTATTTGTAGGGCATTTTTTTCCCAGTTTTTATTTTGAGTTGCTCTGGAACTACATTCCATCCATCAAGTCAGGCCTTTTAACAGCTGATACCTACAGCACAGAAGCTCAGAGCCTGAGGTATTGCCCTTACAGGTGCACTGCTGCAATCAGTATCTTGTTGGTGATGCATTATACGTATATTAGGATATATAACTTTTACTCTGTTAGGTGAGACCTCTGCAACAGATAAACCCTTTCCAGTACCAGTTCCAAGACTCACTTCTGGAGAGAAGTAGTATCCTGTCTCATCAAGAGATCTCATATAGACAAAACTCTTCATCTTAACTATTTGACTTCCCATTTCTACCTCTCAAAATTTAGGGATTCTAGTGTAAGTATACGGAAAGAAGAGAAACTTAAAACGCTGTATATACATACATACATAGTCTTGTTTCAACTGTTCTGTGAAAGTACGTTGCTAAAAACATTGTAAAATGTAATTAATGGACCTGTGATTTGTTAGAGATAAAAATCCTTACTGTGACTCATCAGCAGTTCTTGCAGAATTGCAAGTTCCTGAAACCGTTATCCTAAGCATTTATTGGCCTAGCATCTATCAAGCCTGTCCTAAAGCCTTATACTCCATTCAATAGTGCTGGAAACGTTCAGGTCAGTGGTACATGGAAACTAATTTCCATATTTTGGTCCACTGGGATTCTATGTCTCAGCTAGAACTTCTTTTTAAAAAATCTGGCTTCTTGCTGTAGCAGTAATTGAAAGCTCTGATTTAGTAATTTTGTCTATAAAAAGGCCAATTGGTAAATATACAGTGAAAAAGAAAAGTTTCAATAAATGAAGATAATTTGTTTTTTAACTTTTTCTCCACTGAAGTAATAGCAGTCATATTTTTAGTTTAGAAAGATGTAGGAGCGTTAAAAATCCCTCCCCTCTCCCACATCTAATCTGTTTTCCCTGGCTTTGAAGATCTAGTAATTCCACAGTCACATATTAGTTTCCTTCCTCTGAGGGTGTTTTCCTGTATTTTGTGTGATTATTTGTTTGATCTGATGCAACATATTATTTCTCAGAGTCTGCAGCTTTGAGAATTTTTGCAACTTCCCGTGGGAACCCCCTCATGTTTTCTGGGGTGATTTTTCACGGTGAATGTCTATAGGCTGCATAAAGGCTGCATAAAATCTGTATTTATTGAGACTTCCAGTGATGACTTTTTATTTCAGTAAAATGTCAGTGAAAAAGGAGTATGCTTCATTTTCAAGGTAGTTCTATTTACTTACTCTGTTAAAATATTAAGAGCCAAAAACAAAACAAAAAAGAAGTTGCATGAAACAATCTGCCATATTCGTACTAGAAACTATTCATACTATAATATTTGTACATACATATTTATGCTTGTTGTAGAGACTTAGTTTAAAGTGAGCCCACATGCCAACAGAAACAACATTTGTATTTTCATTGCTAGCTTAGTGCATAGAAATCTTAGAAAATGGCTGCAGCCTCTGGAAGTTTCAAGTGCTGGTCAAGGTAAGTCCATCCTAGGCTGTTTGTTCCCAAACTAGAGGAATACAGGAAAGTGAAAGGGAAAGGATTTCCTTCTCCAAAAACAGTACCAGGATATGGGAACATTTCTGCAAGCAAACATATTTCAGCTGTATTGTTAGGCTACCTCAAGAGAATTGATTTCGCTCTTCCAGCATGTTAGGTATTGCCTTCTGGTTTATTGATTTTTTTGGCAGTACAGTCCTGTTTCCAGCTCGAAGTAACTGTCACACCGAGATTAAATACTTTTATGTTCTTGATTTTTTGCAGACCGAAACAGAAACCTGTGAAAGCTCCTTTATGCAGCAGCATTTCTAAGGGTCAAAAATATATGTAGTGCTGTATAAACACACCTACCCACCTCTACCTCTAAACTAGAGGTACAAAATCTGAGTTAGGATTAAATATTTTGATAATTCCCTTTTCTTCAAGTACGTTTTTAGCTCTTTTCAAATAAATGCCAGCAATTCTTACTCTATCTCATTTAAAAAACACTCGTTTTAGATGTAATATATAAATGCAAAAATGAATGCCTAGGCTGAACAGCAGGATACTTAAATAGCAGTGGATATTCTTACATAAAAGAAAGGTTGATTTGGAGACTTTATAACAGTGCAGGCTAAGACTGTAAAAATTTCAGAGAATACCTAAGGGCTGAACTTCATGTCACCACTGATGGTGACAACATTCCTGTGTTGTCTTGTCTTTGAACACATTAACAGAAGTAAAAGTATCTTTCAAGCATTTTGATATTGGCCACCTGTATTTTGTAAAGGAAGGTGCTTCAACATATTACTTTAACTTCCATTAAAATACTAGTGTAACTAAACTGTCCATCTTTAGATTAGCTGTTTCTTGCTCAGTAAGAAGAGAAAAATACTGGTAAAGCTTGTTAACATTTTCCAAAATACGACACTTAATGTATAAACATATGTGGGTTCTGGTTGAAGCTGGGTGCTGCAACAAGGGTCAGCTTTGCATGCTGGTGTTGATCTGTTCTTGGTAGTTTTTTTTGGCTTCTAGCCCAGATGTCAGAAGATGTAATGAGACCTAGAATGTTCCTCACTGACCTCCAACCACATGTAAAAAAAACTCCAGTGTCTTAATCATGTGATGTTTGTATGTTTTCCAGAGTGGCAAAAGTAATGAAGGTTCCTGTGTATGAGACACCAGCAGGATGGAGATATTTTTCCAATCTCATGGACTCTGGGCGTTGTTCACTTTGTGGAGAGGAGAGTTTTGGCACTGGTAAGTAATACATAATCAAAAATTACCACAGACTTTTAATTTTCCTAGATGCCTCAAGTCAAACCTAAAAGAAACAGCAAATTAGCTCTGACTTGTGCTGGAACGGAGAGCTGTCTGTTGTTCATGTATTGACGTTCATCTTGTAAGTGTGGTGTTCAGTCCTTTGTGGTGTGAAAAATGTGGAAAATGGATATTCAGAAGCAGCAAGCAATCTCACTACAGTCCAGACAGCTTCTGGAGGTGCCTGGCACTCTCTTCTGACTTGGACATAATGCAGAAAGGCCTCACTGTTCCACTGCAAGTCTGCACAGACAGCAATGGCATTTGGAGGAATTTTGGAAAAATATATGGAAATCACATGTTTTTTCCTAATGTGATTAGATGTACAAAGTATGAGGATTGGTATATCTAATGGTAAGTCTAACAAAACCATTGCAGGCATCCCTTTTTGTAGCATCACAATTGCTCAAGCCTCAGATAAAATCATCAGTTACGTGTCAGCATCTGTGTTTTCCCTAGGTATTTCTCTCTTATCTGTCATGGGAACCAATCAAAAAAAACAATGCACAATGAATGACAAATTTGAGCCATCAGAAACATTGTATTGACAGTAAGCATTAGAGCAAATACTTGAACTATGTAGTCTGTAAATCTGCACAAATGTGCAGATTTACAGTGTATTGGAATAACTGAATAAATTTCAGAGTGTTTCTTTTTTTATTTTTCTTTCCTGGATTCTGGCACAGAAATTCTTCCTTCTTATTTATTAGTAAGGCTGTATTACAAGTCTTTTTGAAAATGTACGGACCAGAATAACCTAATGACTTGCCTGGCTAATAGTTTATTCTTTATTTTGATGTGAGTTCCATGGAGTTCTCTATTCTGTGTAATTCCTTGGCTGCAACTCTTCGTAGAAAATTACTCACTATGCAGTGTAACTTGATTACAAATTTAGTTTTGCTTTAATTGACTTATGTCAAGTATGAAGTTCGTTGATTGGGGTCAATTAGCGCAGAATGCTGGTTTTTTGAAAATGAGGATACCTCTAAGTCATAGACATTCCACTTCATGTATTATCTTGTTGTTTACTGTATGAATTTGAATGGGCTATGATGGAAGAACCTAAAATATGTTCAATTTCTTTGGGCCTTATATGTAAAAAGGAAGAGAATTGAAATTAATAATGAATGTTAATTTTCTTTTTGTTGTGAATGTGGCCCAATGTCCCATGATTACCAAACCGTATGCTGTCACTGTTTGCTGTGAGTAGCACAGGTTTGTATTGCCTTGAATGTATCTTTTGAATACGTACTTCCTCCAGAAGGTGTTCTGTGAGGTCATTGAGAGAGATGTAATTTGGGGAGAGAAGGGCAGGAGTACCTTTCAGAATGTACTGCTGTTTATTGTACTGTGTTGTTGAGCTGCATCTCCGTTAACCCATGAGAGGCGTGAACTGGGGAGTTTTCAACTCTTACTGCTTTTTAATACTTTTTCACTGGGCCAATTCTGTACCCCTACCCTCTAAATACTGAAGCTCCTCTTGCTCATGTGAAACTAGGTACTTTAATGAAACCTGGGTGGGTCTAGAAACATCAGTATGACCTCACTGGCACCCAGATTATTTGGAAAAAAACTGGCTTCGTCACCACGCTGAAGAAAGTTAAGTGTGGATTTTAAATGGAAGGAGCTTGTAAGAGTTTTGAGGGTGAGTTCCCATAGGTTGAACTATATCTAGATATCTTAGCCCGCAGAGTGTAGCATCTCCTGCTGCATGCAGGCTATGTGTAGAGGTATGTGAAACAAACAGGAGTGGCCTCTGTGCCATGTGCTGTGACAAACCACTGCCAGAGATCTCACTCTGCTTGGGGAATTAGTGTCCTAGACCATCTTCAGCTGATGATGTTGAGTATGACTCTTTTAGATGCTTTTTGTCTGAGGGAGAAGGGAGGTATCATTGGTTGCTTAGTAAAACCATGTCTTCTTCGAGGAAACTTGCCATTAAAATTTTATGGTGCAGTTATAAAAGAAGACGAGCATCAGATTTCCCTTTCACATTGCAAAAGCATGTTCAGGTCTTGCTAAGCAGGCTGTCCCAAATACTGGTGGACTTTAGCCCTGGAGATTAGTCATATGGAAATAAAAATAAAGTGTTTTGATCTACTGAAACAGTGAGGACATTGCGATCTCTGTTGGTCTAATTTTATTTTCCTGAGTATCCAATAGTGGTGGAATTTGGGAAGAGAAACACTCATGGAGGTCAAGGAAGTGCCTGTAGGGTTTGTCTGTTCTAGACAGGCAAGAAAATTACCCTAACTTCTCTCTTGGCTTGCTGTTGACCTTTTTCTTTGATTGTATCTTTCTCTAAGGCCCTAAAACAATTGCCTGTTGTACTATAGCCTTTCTTCCAAATTTGCAGCTCCTGTCTCCTGACCTCAGACTAGTCTCTGCATTCCTAGCACTCTGTGTTCCTATATTAATCTGGTTCTTCTGTCATTAGTTCTTCAGATTCCTGATAAATCCTGTCTCTTGTGAATTCTAAGGGTGCTTGAACAACATTTTGCTGACCAGCATGGAGAGCTGGTCTGCAGCAGTATCTCGGCATCCTGGTATGTTCTGATCAGATTAACTTTGTTGTATACCTGCAGCACTTCAGTGCAGAAAGCCTCTTGACCTCCAGTTCTATCCTATTCCATCTAAAGGCAAATCTGGACACTCGAGATTTGATCCCATGGGCATCCAGAGAACTTGAGCACGGGGTTTAAATTCCTTAGTGCATGTGTATTTGCTGTGTAAAAAATTATGTGACAGAGATTTCCTAAAGATGTTGTGGAGTCTCCCTCACTCAATAACCATCTGGATGCAATCCTGTGCCATGTCCTCTAGGATAACTGTTCTTGAGCAGGGAGATTGAACCAGATGCCCTGTGTGGTCCCTTCCAACCAGACCCATTCTGTGATACTTATGGGGCAATTATGCAGTGACTGTGATGTCTGAAGTTTGTTTTTCTCACTGCCTCAATTTCTTTATCATCTTTCAATTCAATGCAGCTGTCTGAAATGTGTCCTCATATGCCAGGAGGTTTATTTGTAAAACATGGTCTGGTTTTTAGATGACCAGTACTTTAGCAATGTGAGCTGTTTTTAGTGGTAAATATTAACCTTATTGCGAATCTTTTAATAATGTCCTAAGTTATGTGACCCTCACATGTTTCTGCCACTATTGGGCATTTGAATCATTTTTACAGCTTTTGCCCAATCATATCTATTTAGGGAATTGAAATTTGGCACTTCTTCAGCTTTCAGCATGGAATATTTATATAAGTGTACGATATAGTGATCAGAGTGGGAAACTTACTGCTCTGTGTAAGAGGAAGGAGTTTTAAAAATCCACATTCTGTCATCAAACTGTGTTGGAAACCAATTGCTTGTGTACCCAGGTAATCCAGCCTAGCTGGAATTTCCAAGTAATACAGAGCCCTGGTTTTATAACACAAGGGACTTTGCTCTGGCAAGTAAATAAAAGCAAATTTTCTGCTATAAAAGGAGAAAGATGTTGAAAATATCCCATATGGCTGTATTTCCCAAACTTGTTTTCTGGCAGCTCATCTTGGAGCTCAACCAATGCTTTAAAAACTTCTTCCATTTTTGTAGCAGTGTGGGTAGCTTGTCAGATGAGGTTAGTAGCTTTCTGGTTCTATGACTAATGCCCAGCACACAGTTCAAAGGAGAGCCTCAGCAGCAGCAGTTAGTTTCTAAATTTCATCAGCAAGCTATTAATCAGGATTAGGACAACTGTGTGGCTGATTTATCTCTCTGCAGTTTAAGCCACTTCAGTAATTGCTGCAACTTTCTTAAATTTGCTTACTTCATCTCGACATTTCCAGATTCTGTTAACATCAACCCCCTTCTCCTGCAAGATTATGTGGAAGAAGAACTAGTGGAGAACATAAAAATGTGCTGTTGCTGAAATGAATGAATGCCTCAAAAGAGCTGTTTGGTGGTGTCTGTTGCAGGAACACAAATATAAAATAATGTCATTAACTCGAATACATTATCAGATCAGAATGCCCCTAAATCTCCATTTGCCTAAAATATCACTAAGTTTCAGACTGCTGGATGATTAAATTTATAAGACTCAAGTATATGCAAACAAAATGATTTGCTGCGAGTTTATATAATCCTGTGATTTTCTTGTTTTAAAATCACATTTACAGAATACAATATGATAGGGATTATGAAATTAGGGAAAAGTGATTACCTTTTATTCATGCATATGACCCATAAAGCTTGCTTTCGCTATCAGAATTGGATATCTCATATACCAACTAAGTTAGTCAGCTTTCAAATAGTAGAAAAATCATAATATGAATATATTTGCATGATTTGACTTTGTTTCTCAAGCTACTGCCTCTGAAGACTTTTCTTCAGTCTGAGACTGTGTAAGCTGAGTACTTCTCTATGAATGGGAACATGCTCTGAGAATTTTTCCCAGGTTGTTTACTCTGAGTCTGGACATAGCAATTTACTGTAATAAAAAATAACTTTTGCTACTGTTATATAGAGAAATAACAATTTGAAAATAAATTGTTGAGACACTTGCAGTTATTATAATTTCCCATACCAATGGCAAATTAAATATAATGGGATAATCAGAAAAAATATTTGTTGACTCCTCTGCTCTTTTGTCTCTTTCTGCTTCAGCTCATTAAACAGAATCAGGAATTCATTAATTCTATGAATATTTCAATTAAAAGGAGCACTGAGAATCATCCTGAGGTTGCTCAGAGCTCCCAGCAAACTAGGAGGGGTATTAATGTTGCAATTTCAGGAGTACAGAGCTGTGAGGCACCATTTCCTTCTTCCCTTTGTAGAGGGCAGATCTGCCTTTGCAAATTCATTGGATCCGTGGAGCAAAGAATGGTGTTAGCTGAGCTGAGGCAGCAGAACAAACTCCCTCCCTAGAGATGCTAGAGTGTGAGCTGGGCAGTAGGACTAAGTTAAGAGAGAGCAAGCAAAGACGCCTACAGATAACTGTTGGTAGGTGAAAATCATGTAACAAAATTGCAGTAATAAATTTTGATTTGTTGAGAGAAGGAAGTCAGTAAGTAAAACAACATATGTGCATACAGTAACCAAGCTGATGGATGTGCTCAGTGTTCCTTCTGTTAAGACTAACAAACTGAAACACTTCCTGGGCACACAGGATTATTGTCCCTGTACATATCAGGCTAGCATTTTTAATTGGTGACTTAATTCTGAAACAGTTGAGTTACTTCTAGCTGTCCAGACTTTTGTGTTTCTCCCACTGCATTCTCTTTCCAGAGGAACAATTTATGTCCCCTGGGGGACATGCAAGGACAGAGCACATGCCAAATCTGCTAAATGTATATGAAAAATAATACATTCAGCCCTCCTCATACAGACTTATGATCTTAAGCCATACCAGAACAAAGCTCAGAACACAGCAAAGAGCTCTTCAGAAATGCTTCTGTCCATGTTCTGGAACATTTTGGTTCAATGAAATGTACTGAGAGTGTTTGTGAAATCAGAATGCATCTCTTTGGTGTTCAGCATAGCCTGTTGCTTCGTTGTCATAATGTGTAGACCATTTTGCTGAACTGTATTTGCAGTGCTTTTCACTATATGATTTAAAGGCATGTGGTCTGCAGAGTGTTACGTTGCAGGAAAATGGTCATTCATATTGGAACAAATTGCTGACGGGTTAAGCTCAGTTCCATGGCTCCACTTCTTGCTGGGGTCTTTTGAGATCCTTAAGCCATTTTAAGTGGCTGGTGATACCAGCAACAGAGATCACCGTTTAGGTGAAATGGAATTATTTTCTGTGCTAAGGATGAGTGGCTGAAAGGAGAGACAGGCAGGTTAAGGAGGAAAGGAGCAGCCAGGATGAGGTGAGGCTGCTGTCAGCAGGGCCCTGCCTGGCCCCTGGGGCTGCCCTGCTCTGCCCAGGAGCAGCCCCATGGCCGCCAGCCCCTGCCCCAGCCGTGCTGCAGCAGGGCCGGTCTCCAGCTCCCCGCAGCCCTGCCCTACCTGGCCGGGGGTGCCCCAAAGCCAGGCCTGCCCATGCTCCCACATGGCCTTACCCTGTCCCCGTTCCCAGAAGTGCCGACGCGCAGAGCTGGGCCTGCCCTGCTGAGGGCAGTGCGACTGGGACAGGCCCTGGCTGCTCTCGCCCTGCTGCCCTAGAGGGGCCCTGCTGATTCCTGTCCCCTGAGCGTCCCCAGCTTCTGTGGTGATGTGATGACTTTTTCTGCTGTTACCAGAGGAACAATGTATGCTGGGCAGGAAGTGACAGCACTATTCTAGATGTCTCTTTTGGTGGCAGGGGCAGAGGCCTGCGCCATTATCTGGGAACTGACTGTTGGCTACGGTGACAATGACTGTGACTCTGCTGTCTGCTTTACCTACAAGTCAACTGACTTTATTATCCATGGGACATATTGCTGGTGTTCCTGTAGAAGATATCCTTAAGCTGGTCTAGCATGTTACTGCAAGGGGGGAGTAGAAAAGGTGGGGGATGACCTTTAAGGTCCCTTCCAGCCCAAACAATTCTATGATTCCATGACCTGAGTGTCTAAAGGACTGACTTTCTGTAGAGGGACATTTTATTTTCCTTTCTTTCTGAAGCTATTTACAAAGCTTTGACAGCTCATAAATAACCCTGCCCTTTTTCTTTTAACTGGTTGGCACTCCATGCTTTGACAGCACCCAGTACTGGAGGAGGGAACAGAGTGAGCTGTGGCTCCTCTTGCATCAGCTCCTCAAGCACCAGCCCTAAACTCTGGCTGTTGTAATAGGAGACTGCTCTTGTTGCAGAGTGCTTGCAGATTACAGATCAAGGCAGATAACAAGGAGCAGAAAAGAGGTATTCTCACTGTCATGACAGCTACTTTGCAAATGTGAAGGCTTGTTTCTGTCTCAGCTGTTAAATCCATCTACAGTGTTTGATGTCCTTGTTTGCTGTAATACCTAACACATAGACATCATCTTCATGCTGATCTTTTATCCTTGTCAACAAGTGTTCAGTAATCATTCCTGTTGAATATTGTTCGGAGTAGTAATTTGCATTTATTTAACTTTGTGGTAGTTAAGATTAACGTTAGATTCTGAGTGTTGAGGTTGAATGTAAGACAAGCATAAGAGGCAGGCAGATCTGTGACAGACCCAGGACAATGGGCTCTTAGAAAATCCATGTGAGCAGGGGCTTCTACCCTGATTGTTTCTCTCTCCCAGGAAGAGGGACTGCAAGTTCAAGGCAACAGCAGTAATTGGAAGACTGAACCCTAGGAATCATGGTGTCTCTCTGCACATCTTGTTATTTTCCTTATATGCCTTTAATATGTTGACAGTTTTTCACAGGATTAACAGCTTCAGTGCATCAATTTATATTATGGGAACTGTCCTCTGCCAGTAGCAAAACACAGCTGTTTTGACAGATGACTTTGTGGACCTTTCAGGCTGTTATATAAAACCAAGCCCTGCAAAGCAGTCTTGCTGCAATAGGATTTTTGTATTTGAGGAAGGATAATATCTCAGAAAACAGCTTTTCAGCTGAAGAGTTTTTAGATTCCTCTCTGGTAGATTTTGTTAAGTATCTTGTATGGAAGGATAGTTCACTTGGTTTCCTCCATAATCAGTAGGTAATTAATGGAGTAAACAACACTTCTGAATTACTGCACTTGCTTTGTACTCAGAGTTTCAATAATGTGCAACTAGACAGAAAACCATAAGGCTGCAGCTAACAAACTTAAACCAAATCTAGTATTATTATTATTAAACTCAAGTTTCTTGAGTCTCTTAGTGTATATAATTGCCATCAATACCTACTGAGTGCCAGGGGTCTTGGATCCTACTTGGATCTGAGACTATGTGTTAAATCATGTGGGGTATTCCAAAATTGTTCCTAGTCTTCATTGTTGGAACAATTTCTCTCTTCATATATACAAACCTATGAAGGGATCTAGATTGGAGCATCCAAATGTCTTTACCAGTGAGAGGTGTGGAGAAACATAGAAAAGGGAGAAGTCCCACTCTCTGGTTGGCTTGCCTTTTTGTTTTCTCAGGAAAAAAATCTTTTCAAGCTCTTGGTTGTTGTCCTGACAGCAGGTCATGTATATTCTGGAAATTTGCAATTTTTATAGAATGGGGAAGTTCTTTCTCTGCAGCTTGGCATCTGCAGAGATAAGGAGATGCTGTTGAACCTGATGGCCGTAAAGGAGAACATTCTAGCTCATGGGTGGGGTTTGCATATCCAGCCCAGTTCCAGGAAGGAGTAGCAAAGGTGTTTCTCTGTAAAAAGGTGTACAGAGAAAACACTCTGTACATCAGTGAGCAGGAATAATGACTATAAATGTTTTCATACTGCTACTGTTTCTATTCAATACTTATTTTAATTTAACCTTAAAAGTATGGGCTTTATCATGCATCAATAGATCACATTTTAAACATTAGTTCTGGTTTTCTGTCTGGAACCTATCAGAGGTGCTGGGCCTAGTACTACTGATTACTGTTATGTGGTATACACAGTTAAATGAGACATTTGCCCAGCCTTCTTACCTTGTTTTCTCATTTGCATTGATAGCCAATAACGTGCTTAATGTCTCTCTCTTTAGGGTCTGATCACCTTCGAGAGAAAGATGGACTGTGGGCTGTCCTAGTCTGGCTTTCAATCCTAGCAGCTCGAAAACAGAGTGTGGAGGACATTGTCAGGGATCACTGGGCAAAATTTGGTCGACACTACTACTGCAGGTGAGAAAAATGAGGAAAAGGCACTTATGCAGCTGACAGGAGAATTTTGCTACAATCATAGCTTGTTTAGATGTACTCAGCTTCACTTAGGTGTGCATTTGCTGTGTCTACAGAATGAAAATCTGCCACAGATTATCACTGTCTTGTAGACAAGTTTTTCCGGATGAGTAAGTGGCAGAAAAAGGAGCAACACGTATATGTTACTGCTAGCATATGAGTAATTGAATTTTCTCATATTGAATGGCAGAAAGATTTGAATTAGTTACTTGTGGAATATATAGGTGCAGCTTGTTACATGATGTTGAAAAAGAAGCATAATCCCAGCAAGGTTTACTCCTGCATTTTTTTTCCTGTGTTTCCATGTGATAGCATTTTAGTGAGAACTGAAAACTATGCCTCCTTCCAATTCAGGATAACTCCTCCAAAGATAAAAACATTTACTTGTTTTTATTAAGGTCTCAATATGGTGAGTTCTAGCTATCATTTTAATCTTTGCTGCTGCCTCTCTCTTAATCCAGAGGAGTTTGCAATTGCTAAGGTCATTCGCACACAGCTGTTCCTCAAAACAAAGTTTTCTCTATTTCACTTGTCTGTTGAGCACTGCACTGATTGTGTCATTAATTTTGAAAGCTGGCTGTGTATTGGTGATGTTTTCTATGCTACTTTAGAAACTGCATTTTCTAGATGTTTTCTGTTGACCTATAGTGAGGTGGCCAGTGTAGAACTGTGGTTGCACACATGTAATGGTCAGATTGCACAGGACTTGCATGTGTGTGCTTGTTTCATTTGCAGTCAGTACTTCAGTGGTCCACATCTGGTTTCTGAAGTAGCAGAACTCTATGTAATTGTGAGT
This sequence comes from Acanthornis magna, assembly GCA_036785705.1. Classification (NCBI taxonomy): domain Eukaryota; kingdom Metazoa; phylum Chordata; class Aves; order Passeriformes; family Acanthizidae; genus Acanthornis; species Acanthornis magna. The sequence continues at coordinate 2,927,715 of JAWUZG010000121.1, forward strand.
TATATAGAGTTCTGTGAAAGCATAACTGTTTTCTCAGCTCTGGGGGACTTACTTTCTGGTTCTGCTTTTTTTTTGACATATGTGCAAGGTTTGATTACGAAGCACTGGAACCCAGAGCAGCGTATTTCATAATGAGAGACCTGGAAGCTTTGATCACTGACAAATCATTCAGCCATCAGCAGTTTGCTGTGGGTAATAATATCTACACTGTGGAAAGAACAGACAGCTTTGAATACATAGATCCTGTGGATGGCACTGTGACCAAAAGACAGGTATGGCTGCAGTGATGGAGTGGCAAAGTTTTGCAGCTGTCATATTGTCTCCAACAGTGTTGTTTATAAAGTTCAGCTGGCAAAGACTGTCCATTTATTTATGGGGTGGTGTTTCCTTTGCTTTGATAGATACTGCATTTCCTACTTAAAATTAGCTCGGTCTGGATAAGATAATCCACCTTTAATTTAGCTTGCACTTGCTGCACGTAACTGGCAATAGTGTCACAGTGAACATAGGATGGGATGAAGTCCCTGTTGACAGCAATGCATGTATAGGGGGGGTTCCCTTTCCAGAACAGTGGAAAATGTCATACAGAAAGAAGGTCTTCCCTTTTTCTGTTTTCTATCTGAAATCTCCTTTGGCTGTAAATTACAAGAAAAATTAAAATTTTCTTGCTTGGTGACCCACAAGATTTACATATCAGAGGTGCAATATATATTATAGCCAATAGCATGCAGAAGACCTTAGTAGGTTGTAGCCTCTGCGGGCACATTTGGCTTCCCTAGCCAAATTATTAGTTCCTTCTGGACTCTCTCTATTCTGAGATTCCTTGATTATCAAGAACTGCAGTTCAAACCTGAGTGTTTGTAAATTCATGATGTGCTCAAAAGTAACTATGTACTTTTACCAGGTATAAATATATATTCAAGTATCTTGAATATGAGCTATGAATCCTATTAAAGTTTATAGTGATTTTATGCTGTTTTTATTTTTATTGTCCTGGTTTCTCTGGTTTTTAAATTATTTGACCAAAACAGACCCTGGCAAATGATATTACAAGCCATTAAAACTATCGTCATGCCATTCTGCTCAGTCTTTATAGTTTCCATTCATTATTGCATCCAGAAAATAAAAGCAGCCCATCTGCCACTGAACTACTCTCTTTTTGTGTATTACTACTGAAACAAGATATGAGGATATTGTCGTATCCCAGTCCAGTGGAAAATTACAGGCATGGCAGACTCATGACCTTTTTAAAGAAAACAGCTTGTGAATTTTCATTGCTCTTTATTTCCCCTAATTTTTTCATCTAAAGCACTTACTCTATATTGGAATATAATTGCTAATCATATCACTATGCAACACAAACAGCGAAACATGACTTGGTCTACTTTCAGACAGACTCTGAAAGGGAGTCCATAAAACCAGAAAGCGTGTCTTTTCATAGGGAGAAGCTCTTTTATTTATTCAAAGTACAGTTCAACCAGTTTGTCCTTTGGCAAGGACACATTCCTAGCTTTATGTGTCTGCACCCTCAGTGGGATTCTTGAAGCACAATAAAATAGGAGAGGATATTGATCCATGCAAATGGAACAACAGTTCACTGCTGCCATTTTCTTCAGGTAGCTTGCTCATCATCTAAATGCAGCTATCTCTTTCAGATTGTCACAACCTTCATGCGGATTTTTCAGCTAAGTATTCAGGAACCAGTTCCAAGTTTTGTTCCCAGTAGGTAGAGGAGAGAGATTTGTTTTCAGTGCAGCTGCACTGTCTCATGAATGAGAAGCTGGCTACATGATAATTATTCAGTGTTAATAAACAACATATTCAGAAAACAAACATAGCAATGGGAAAATAGGCAGCAAACAATACACACATACTGTTGCTTCTAATTAATTCTGTCTGTTGAAACCCATGAATATTATTTATCACAGTGCAATAATAAGACTTAAAATTAAATGAAACATTCTGTTGTTCTTGAAGACTGTTACAATTTTTAAAGCCCTACTGTGCTTTTGCATCCATAAACACATAACGGTGCTGCTCCAAAGGATCCAGCAAGCCAGAAATGGGATCAGTTGCATTTTTGTGTGAAATTTGAATATAAGGATGAGAGGTAGAAGCTGGCCATTGTACTTAGAGACAAAAGGCTCCAGAGACACCTTATTTTGACCTTCCAGTCCTTCAAGGGGCATTGTAAGAAAGATGAGGACAATCCTTTCAGCAGAGCCTGTTGCAGTAGTACAAGTGGTAAAGGCATTAAACTAAAAGAGTAAATTCAGGCTAAATATAAGGAAGACCTTCTTTGCAATGAGGATGGTGGAACACAGATTTCCCAGAGAGATGGTGGATGCCCCATCCCTGGAATCATTCAAGGTCGGGTTGGATGGGGCTCTGAGCAACCAGATGTATTTGAAAATGTCCCTGCTCACTGCAGTGAACATGATGACCTGATGATATCAGGACTGGATGACCTTTAGAGGTCCTTTCCAACCCAAACCATTCTATGATTCTGTGATTATCAAATGGTGCTTTATATGGTGCTAAAGATGTTTTGGCATATATCTGAGGAAACAAAGGTTTTACTTAGTTTGTACTTATACTTTAGAATATTGGCACATTGTGTTTCCAGCATCAGTGTCTTGTCAAGCCGCTGATAAAACTGGAACAATAAAATGCATCTCTTTTAGTTCTCTCATTTTTTAATGGTTTACTGCCCTCTAAACAAAAATAGCAAGGATCTCAGTTTATGTGCTAGGCCTTTGACAACAGAAGGACTAAGGGGAAGAAATGTTCAGTGGTTTATCAGAGATGGCACGTAATCTAAGGGTACCATTTACATAAAGGGAACTAAATGTGTGGTACACAACTGGTAGAATATTGCAATGCTACAACTATTTATCTGTGCAGTTTAGTCCTCTGGTCTTAATGGCCTTCCTGTATAGAAAGTGTGGATCCAAGTATATGATCTGTGGTCCGTTAAAAAATGTGCTCATATATGCAGTTAAAAAAGGGGGAGGGAGAAAAGAAAAAAAGATGTGAAGATGAGAGCATAGAGCAAATTTTTAGTTAATTAATAAATCAATCCTCTTTATTATGCAGTTAATATGCATTAATTAGTGTACTTGAAATTAATTAACACCTTAAATTTTTCAAATAGTACTACAGACTTACTGAATTTCTTGGATTCAGATGTTGATCCACAGTGTTTGGGTGGTAGCAATTGGTCCTATCTTTTGTATTCATTGCTGACAACTGTTTTTTGATCCAGGGTTTCTGTAGCTATTTCTTAGGCCACTTACCTTTAGTGAGCTTATACCTATTTCTCAGGCCATTGATTTTGTGCTCTGCCACACAGAATAAGAGCAAATCAACTCAAAAGATAAAAACATCAGTAAGAGAGTATTTGCTATGACGAGAGGGAAGGAATCACAGCATCATTTCTAGTCTTCAGAGGGAGAAAAGAGTAATGGATGAGTTGTTCAAAGTTACAGGGAAAGAAGAATTGCATCCAGATTACTCTTCCTTTCACTTTTATTTTGAAGCAGTGAATGGTGATTTGTAAAGGTACTGCCACCTTACATTTGTGCTGTTCCTTTTTCTTTCATAGGGGCTGCGGATTATTTTTTCAGATGCTTCCAGACTCATCTTCAGAATGAGTGCTTCTAGCCATGTGAGAGCTACTCTCCGGATCTATGCAGAGAGTTATGAAAAGGATCCTAGCCAACACAATAAGGAACCACAGGTAATGCAGTAGCATTGTAATAAGTCAGTAAGTAGTGCGCTACCTCTGTTATAGCAATGGCTCCAAGTTTGCATCTTTGATCAGAAGCAACACAATGTTTTGACCCATGTACTGCATTTGTAGATGATTTTCCTAGTCTTGAAAATGCACACCTTTTGCGCAAGGACCAGCAGTTCTAATACATGCTAGTGTAATATCTAACACTATGGGAATGTCAAGGGCTGAGATGCCTCATGATTAATTCTGGTCAATGACTTCAAGCTTATTAAGAGAGGCCATTCTAGTTTGAATTTTTTTTAGGGTTTTTTTTAGTGTTATGATCTCAGTTATGGAACAGTATTTTTAAAAAAAGATAACCCTTTTTCAAGCAGTTTATCTGAGAGCCACTTAGTTAGGGCATCCCAAGGATTCCTCACAATCAGAGTACTGTTAGGAAATATGGACACCAGTCTAGACAATGTAGGGATTCCTTGTAAAGGAAATACTTGTACAGTCTAAGAATTATCTCATAACCAGACTTTTTCCTAAGAAGAGTGAAGTTTGAGGGTAAGTTGCTGGATTGTCCAGCAGATGCTTTACACAATTAATAATATAAATCACACTTCACACTCTCAGATTTTTCCCAGTAAATGTCCTTTATGTTGTGATATACAAGAGAGAACTAAGGATATTCAGTGGAAAAGAGGTTAAGCATTTGGCTTGTAGTAAATCAAAACTCTGTAGTTTTAAGTCCCATGTAGTTGTGTGTTCATGACTGGACTGAAAATCTACCAAAATCTAAATGCTGTCAAATGAATTTGAGCCCCAGGTAAGTGTTTGATGTTTCTTTTTCACCAGATTCTGACCATAAAGTTAGTGAGTTTCTTCTCATGCTGTTTAAGTCAGTTGCTTCTCAGTTGTTTATCAGTCATGAAAAGTGCTTCATTTGTCACAGAAGTATTGCAGACTCCATGCCTATGGATATGATACATTATTTTTATTTGGGGTTTTTTTGTTTTTTTTTTTAAAGTAACAGTTTGCATCCTCAGTAACGTCTTGGATGGAATATTTAAAATGTTAAAGGTCCAACAGAGTAAAGGACCATAGTTTAGCAATTTTATTGTTTTTCTGTGTATCTAGATTTTCCCAGCTAGCAGGATCATTAATATGTTTTGCGTGGGGAGGAGCACTGCTACAACCCCATTTGCACTTCCTACTATACTAGGTTTACATGGTAAAGTTTTGCTAGCTGGGGGGCTGCAGGGGTGGCTTCTGTGAGAAGTTGCTAGAAGCTTCTTTGTTAAAAAGAGCCTGTTTCAGCTGGCTCCTAGATGGACCCACCACAAGCCAAAGCTGTGGCCCTCTGTGATACCATCCTTAATGCAGGGTAATAGACCCACTCTCCAATAGCAGCAGGGAAGGAGAAGGGGAGAGATGTGTGAGAAACATCTCTACAGGCACCATGGTAGTGGTGAGGTTCAGCAGAATGGAGGGGGAGTGATGCAGCAGCCTGGCAGCCAGCCAAGGTCAATGCACCACAGTGACGTTAAATTTTGTTACAGCACAAACTGTTTATCACAATTAGTGATAATTCTTAATCACAGTTAATCACTGTTCGTGATTGCACTGTCCATTTTAAATATGATTCTTTGTGCTATGTAGGTAAGGCATAGATGAAATGAAAATAAGTCACTGTAAGAGACAGACTATGAGTTGATTTTAGAGCTTTGAAGTGTACTTTCAGTAACCTTGTGGTATGTAACCAAAATAAGTGATCTAAATGTGTTTCTTGTCTGAAAAGTCCCAGCAAAAAATACTAGAAAACAATGGAGCCTTTAGTGGCAGCATTTTCTGTCTAAACTCTTGACTATTTCGTAGCAAATGAGAATGTGCATTTTAAAGTGGAATCATTACTGCATTAACAGACTTGTTTTATTTTCCATGAGAGAAGTGATATTCTAGCAGAATTTAGGCCTGTGTGTCTCCTAAAGTAGCCTACAATCGGTGCTTAGTATTTAACATTTGTTCTTTTAAATGAATGGAAAATAGCAAATGTTCTCAGTGAATTTTCTACTTGTGAAGAGACTAGATTGAGGGAGCAGTGGTTATCCTCAGAAAATGATGAATGTGCTGCCCTGGTGTTACATTTCTTCTCTGTTCTGCTTGCATTCACTTGAGAGAGGTGTATAAAGTCTCACCAGCAACACATGTCCAGGGAGCAGCAGGAATGGATGTGCTGCACAAGGCAGTAGGAGCCAGGCACTCAGACGTGCTGCACCACAGACAGTACCCACCTTGTCCAGGAGACAGTCTCCACAGCAGGAAAACAAGAAGGACAGGGCAGGGCTCTGGTAAAAAGCTCCCTTAGCAAGCAATGGATCAGGTTCAGCGTTCCTCTGGAGCAGCACGAGATGGGACCAGAGACAAAGCTGGAGGCAAGGCAGTGGTGTGGACCTGCCCAGGAGACAGGGTTAAAGTCAAAACTGGAGAAAAGATACAACATATATCCAAGCAGTCTTTCAGGGAAAGGAGCTGCCTATAGCATGGGCCTGAGGTCCACCCAAGCAGGAGAGTTAGAGATAAGGCTGGAGACAAGCTCTCCTAGAGCTTAGCTCAGGCAGAGACCAGCACCCCTGGAACAGGCTGCAGTGGGCCTTGGGCAGGATACAGGGGAGAGTCCTCAGGAGGCACTAGGCAGGCCGGTACGGCTTATGACTGCTCTTGAGGATTTCAGAGTTTGGTCTTTTATTCAGCACACCAAAAAGATCTGTTATTCCCCAGGACAGAAAAACGGCTGGAAGGGATTTTTTCTGTGCATGTATTGGAGCCTGTCAGATCACAACGCTTTTGGCTGTTTTATCAGGATATTCACTAGTGAACAAATAATCCCAGGGGTAGAGACGTCATTGCCTTGAAACTTGCTGCAGGGACTTTCCTGCATTTATACAGTGCACGCAGGCATTTAAATATCCAGACTGCCTCAGGAAATACATGGTACTGTAAACACCCTCCTCATCTCCTGCCATGCAAACAAAATCTGGGATAAATAGCATTTTCATCTCAATTAATACAATGAAGTCTTTATTTTGTTTTTCAATGCATAGTATTGCTCCTCTTTCCTTGCCCTAGCTGGATGCTGTGCCAAAAACATGAGTGCAATAAGAACAACAAGGTCATAGATTGTATCCGGCAGGCAGATGGCGGACTTCAAGGCAGTACATAAATTTTAGGAGATACTCATGTACAAAAATAACTAAACATTTCCCAGGAGAACATTTGATAGTCTTCAGTGGAGTAAGTAAAAGAGAGAGAATAGCAAACTCCTTTTGCAGAAAACAGCATTGCTTGGAAGGGGTGCCATAGTTTTCCTGATACTGTAATTCCTTTATTGTTTAGATTGCTTTGAAATTCATACTGATATGCACACATCTGAAAGAGTACACATCTGAGTTCCAAGAATTTTGTTGTCTATTTGCTGTTAGTAATAGGAACACAGCATATACCAAGTGATCAGTTAGTGAAAAAGCACTGACATGAAAAGTATGTTAAGTATATACCTTATTTATTTGAGATTACAAATGCATATTTTTCTCTAATTGTAGTTAATCTTTGTAACTGGGAAGATGACAACATGTAGTTTCTGTATTATTGCTCTCTTTCTGAAACAGCTGATCAGGAAAAGCTCCCTTCCATACCTTTTGTATCATAAACCAAGACATAAGAGCATTTGATGGTTGGCTGCTTAAGTAAATACTCAGTTGGTTCTGTTTGTTGTACCACCTCTGTCCAGTACCTTGTTTTAGATAATGCACTGCTTCGTGTTTTTGCCTGGTGACAATTCCAGTCAACACCTGAGCTGAAAGGCAAAAATACCTTGATGTATCATTTTGCTTTTTGTCACAAGAAATAAACGTCTCTGTCTTGACAGACGGCTCATTCATGTTGGTGTCTCCATTTTGTGGAATCATTGTGATAACTAACTTGAGTTTGCCTCATAGCAGCATCCTTCCCCCTGCCCCTTTTCTTTTTTGGACAAGGCCTTTTCCAAAATTAATCATCCAACTTCACAATAGTGTTCAAGTTCTTTTAGTTTGCTTCTGCAATCTTTGACAATGTAACTGCTGATGCTGCATCTTCCACAGATAAGCAGACATCTGAATTACATCTTGCAATGTACATATTGTTCTGGAATACCAATTATGGCAGTTTCTGAGTTGAAGTGGACCTTTTTGACCTTTTGTTCCAATTTATATGTAGGTGGGGTAGCTGCATTGTAAACCATAGGTGTTAATGAAAGTAAGAGTCACCAAAATAATATTTTAGTACCATCTCTCAGACAATTAATTGGTAATACTTTCTACCTAGAATAAAACATAGACAACTTCCTGGTCTACAACAGAAGAGTCCAGGGGAAAGTGGTAAAATATGCCAGTAATTAGAAGTTTGAGGTCATGGATAAATGTGAATAGCAGTGACTTCGGGCTGTTGAATGATCCATTGAAAGAAATTTGCAGAAGTAGTTTCATGGATGCCTGAGAGATAAAGGGCGACTACTTTTTTCTGTGAGAAGTTCAGTTCTTCTTGTAAGCCAGTATCAACAGTGAAAATCAGGATCAATAAAGAAAAGTTACCATCACACTCTCTGCAAAGTATAATAAAAACAATTCAATGTAGTATTTTAAAATTGTGTAACTTAGAGTGGTGATCCAGTCTAGATCGAAAAAAAAGTCTTGAAAACAATGCCCAACACTTCTGTAAAACTGAAATGTTCTGCCCTAGAATTGAAGACCACTCCATTGATGTGCCTTGTCACAAGTGATACCCCTCATCACTTGATGTTCCTGAGAATATTGCTTTCCAGATAGTTTTTACATGGAAGATTTATATTTAAAAGTTATTTCTTTGTTTTTAACTATTCAAGTAGGCATCCAACTAGCATTTCAGAAAGCTCAGTTCCTTATAACAAACAACAGGTTTCTATCTGTAGTCTTATATGCATTGGATCTTTATGCATTGTCATGTATCTTTTTCTAAGAGAACAGACTTATGAGTTGTCTTAAATGTAATACAGATGTAAAATGTAGAGATATGTTTAGTGGGCATGAAGTACAAAAAAAAGAGTTTGTTGACCTTTAGTCTCATTTATAGCCGTACTTTATTAGGTCACCTCATTATTTGATATTTGTACATTGCCACACACATCTTGCCCTTTGTCTAGCCACATGGATGTATTATTGATCTTGGATAAGATTCAAACAGGAGATTTCATATACAAAGAAGGAAATGATCCACTATGGTTTTACTTGTAAATCCAACATGTCCTTCAACACCATGTTGTGCTGCTGTTTCAGGATAAGTGTCCTGGAAAGAGTGTAGTCAGTAGTCTGGATTATTCTGATAATGACTTAATTAGCTCTGTTTACAGTACATTATTATTCATTATGTGAATTCTGTCAGCAATAACTAGGTGTCGTCATAGAGTCACAGAATTATAGAACGGTTTGGGTTGGAAGAAGGGACCTTAAAGATCATCGAGTTCTAACCCCCCTGCCATGGGCAGGAACACCATTTTTTAGATCAGATTGCTCAGAGCTCCATCTGCTCTGACTTTGAAGATGAGGCATAGGACATCTACAACTTCTCTGGACAACCTGTTCCAGTGCCTCACACCGAAGAATTTCTTCCTAATAGCTACTCTAAACTACTCACTTTCAGTTTGAATCCCTTCCCACTTGTACTGTCATGACATGCCACTGTAAAAAGTTTCTTTCTTGTAGGCTCCCTTTCAATACTGGAAGGCTGCAATGAGGTCACCCTCAAGCTTTCTCTTTGCCAGACTGAACTAATTCAATTCTATCAGCCTTTCCTCACAGAGCAGGTGCTCCATCCCTCTAATCAGCTTGGTGTCCCTCCTTTGGACTCACTCCAACAGGTCCATGTCCTTCCTGCGCTGGGACCCCAGAACTGATGCAGCGCTGCAGGTGGGGTCTCACCAGAGCGGAGCAGAGGGACAGAATCCCCTCCCTGGCCCTGCTGCCCACACTGCTTTGGATGCAGCCCAGGACATGGTTGCCTTTCTGGGCTGGGAGTGCTCATGGCTGGGTCATGTGCAGCCTCTCAGCCACCAGCACCCCCAGGTCCTTCTTGGCAGGGCTGCTCTGATCTGCTCATTCCCAGCCTGTGTTGATACCAGGGGTTGCTCTGACCCAGGTGCAGCACTTTGCACTTGGTCTTACAAACTCCATGATATTCTCATGGAATCACTTCTTGAGCTTGTCCATGTCCCTCTGGGAGGCATCCCACCCTTCAGGTGTGTCAGCTGCACCACTTGGTGTCATCAGCTTGGTGTCATCTTCAAACCTACTAAGGGTGCACTTGATCCCTTTGTCCATGTCATTAGTGAAGGTATTAAATATCACTGGTCCAAATACGGACCCCTGAGGGACACCACTTGTCACTGATATCCATTGGGACTGAGACATTGACCACTATGACCTCTGGATGTGACTGTCAAACCAGTTCATAATCCACTGGACAGTCCACCCATTGAATCCATCTCACTCCAATTCATAGAGAAAGATGGTGTGGGGGACTGGGCCAAAGGCTTTACAGACGTCCAGATAAATGACATCTGTAACCCTTCCCTTGCCCACTGCTGCAGTCACCCCATCATAGAAGGCCACTGGATTGGTCGGGCGAGACCTGCCCTTGGTGCAGCTGTGCTTGTTATCCTGAGTCGTCTCCCTGTCCTACATGTCCACAGCTCTAGAAGCATCTGTTCCATGACCATCCCAGGCAGAGGCAAGGCTCACAGGTCAGTAGCTCAGGATCTTCCTTTCTACCCTTCTTAAAGGTGGGTATGATGTTTCCCCTTTTCCAGTCACCTGGGATTTGGCCTGGCTGCTGTGACTTTTCAAATATTATGGAGAGTGGCTCTGCAGCTACTTCAACCAATTCCTTCAGTCCTGTGCAATCTATATTGGGTACTCTTTAAATGGGATGCAGTGAATCACAAATGTTGCAATTACTTTTGCCAAAGACTAGTAAACAACATGCTAGTTAGCTTCAGAATCATTTGATTAGCAATAACCAAGCAAAGATTTTGGGACAGGAGTAATTTTTTTGTGTTTTTATTGGAAAAGCAAGCCAATTACAAAGGCAAAAAAAAAAAAAAGGTTAGATCATCAAACACTGTATTTCTGAAACAATTTTTGAACAGCGGACAGCAGAGAGAAGAAAACCCTGATTTTCAGGTGGATCTTGTTTGGTATATGAAAAAATTTTGTTATATGTGATTGCATATATGATTGATTATATAAAGTGAGTGTTTATGGTGCAAGATGGTCCAAAAGCAGGGTACTGAAATCAACAACCCAGAAGGCCTAGGTTCGGTATCACTTCATAGAGACAAAATGAAAGGCAATATGGTTCTGTCAAGACACTGATACAACACTGAGCACAAGTGCATTTTGCTAAAGAATTATTGCCTCATTGTTTACTTTTGAGGCAATGGGTTTTTTAGCATGGCTCTGGTTAGCTATTAGAACATACAGTGCAGCCCATAAAAATCATATAAAGTTGTTCTGGTTTCATCTGACTAGAATTAATTTTCTTCTTAGTAGGTGGTACAGTGCTGTTTTGGATTTGGAATGAGAATAATCTTGATAACACACTGATGTTTTAGCTGTTGCTAAGTAGAGGTTAACCTATGTCAAGGACTTTTCAGTCTCCTGTGCTCTGTCAGTGAGGAGGTGCACAAGAATCTGGGAGGGACCATAGCTGTGTCAGATGACCTGAACTGCCCAAAGGGATATTTTGCACCACAAAATGTCATATTTGGTGTATTAGCTGCGAGGGAGTTAGCTGTGATGGACTGATGTCTGCTCAGGTCAGGCTGATCATCGTGCTGTGCTGTTGTATTATGCATCACTTGTGGGAGTTTGGTTGCATTTTATTCCTCCCTATTTTTCCTTTTATTATTCATTTTGTTATTGTATTTTAGTTTATTTCAGTTATTAAACTGTGCTTAGCCCATGTGTTTTACCTTTTTCCAATTTTCTACCAATCTACCAGGGGCAGTGAGGGAGTGAGCACCTCTGTGGTACTTAGTTGCTGGCTGGAATTGAACCATAATAAAAGTTTTGCCTTTACTATTAAAGCTCATAGGATTTTCTTAGAGGACACATGTAACTCACTCTTAGATAATGCAAGATGTTTGTGCTAGTCAGGTGATTTAAATTCAGATTCTTCCCAAAGTCACACCACAGAGCGAGCAAATTTTAAATCAGCTGGCATTGCAAAGGAAATAAATCATGGGTCAGTAATTATAAAATATTCCGCGAATAAAGGAAATTAGTTATTAAACCTGATCTTCTCTCAAAACTCTTTGGATATACTAGAAAAGAAACATGCAAACATAGTTGTCTTCATTCACCATTCAGTTTACATTTTCCTTCTGTTTATTTTACCCCTCATGCCTGCCCTCCTCTATTGCTAGAGGCAGAACAACTGGCTTCTTGATCTTTATTATAATTTTGTTTGAGTTAACAGGCAAACCATGCATGAGAATAGAGAGGTCAATATCCTTTTTTTCTGTGGAAGGTGTTCTTCTTCATGCTAATCAACTGAACACCACCAGTGCTGTGGGTGTTACGGAATCAGATAATTTTGTTTCACAATGAGCCAGGCTATCCACATTGCTTAGATCTTTTAGGACAGGTGGCTGTAGCACAAACCTTTCCAAAGACTTTTGGTTATTTTTTGGAGTGGAAGGCCAAAGCAGGCACATTGTGCTGAGCTGTATGTTGAGCTCTCACGGAAGAAGCTCTGCAGGATGCACAGGCATATGCTGATCTTATAATCTGCAAGGAGATACATTTCAGCCCCGCCTAACTCTTTTTATATACTAGATGCATCATGGCACAATTCTTACCTGAGACCTTGATTAGAAGAGAGGCAGTTATGTGAAATTTTCTTGCAAGGTCACAGGGTGAAAAATTGCTACATGAGCCAAGCAGGAATGATACATGTCTGACAGTGCTGGTACAGATTATTCCCAAGCAAAAGGCTTTTAATCTTTATTTGCCTGATGTTAGATATCTGTTTGCTTTATTTACTTCCTTGTAATCATTCCTCCCAGTTATTTTTTTAGAGATATAACTTCTATCTGTGATTACTAAAGCAAGATTCCAATTAAGTCGGTTCTGTTAATTTTCAAGTCTTAAATTTTATCTAAAAGATAACATGCCATATGTCCTAAACTGTTGCCAAGAGATAAATGCACTATTTAACATACAAAGTAATTGCAATTGACATTTAGAGTTGACACGTCAATAGTAAAGTTTTACAATTTCTCAAGTAGAGAGAACCATTGAAAAATACTTTAAAATCAAGATCTCTTTGAGATACAGAAGTCTTTCTAGAGGAATATCAACGATAAATGATTGTTGGCTGAGATTTATCTGGTGCAACTGAAAGGTAAACTATTCACGGAAGAGGTAAAGGAATTTTTAAAAGGCATGTGCAGTCCTAGTTTCTTGTTATTCTGTCCTGCTCTTGCCATTCCAAATATAATGTACTTTTGCCTTTTTTTGCATTTTTCAGATGAAGAAAGTGTAAAAATTAAATTGAAGTGTGAAAAGACAGAATTGAAAAAGGACTTTCTCTGTTGAGAAGCATGATTGTAACAAGCAGAATACTTAGTAGTAATTGGAATCATTTGGCAAGCTAAATCGTTTATGTAAATGGATGTCACATAAACTCATTTGATTCTGTGTTTTGTTCCAGCATTGTGTAAAGTGGTGGGTTTTGTTTTTTTTTAATTCAGAGTGCATTTGTTGCCTAAAAAAGCAGGGTCTAGCAAAGCGGGTCAGTAGAGTTGCTTTTTAATTTTTTCTGTGCTTTTTAGATTAAATAGAGATTCATTAGAAAAGTGCTGGAGAGCTTCAAATGCTTTAGTCTCATCCAGACCTTATAAATTGGCACGTTTTAATATTTACTTTTGCAGCATTTGCTCATGGATGAGAATCTGTGCTCTACATATTAATCTTCTCTAAGTATATTTGACTTTAATAGACTTGTGTTCTGCTTCAGTGATTATTCAGTAGATAGATATCTACAAATATGGAGATTTTTTAACAATAACATGTCAGACTGCTCACACTTGTGCATAACTAGGCTTAATCATAAACTCACTTGACACCAGTGGCATTCATGGTGTTGTTCCATGACTCTGCTTGCGCAGTTAGTCTCTTCACTCTTTTGATTTAATTGTCTGGCTGTTTGCATAAATAAAGCAAACACCTCATCCTGTCAGAAACTGTTAGGTGGCTGAAACAGCTTCAAAGTATTGATTATATTAGGCTTATTAAAAATATATCTCTGTAAATTTCAGCTCTCCAGAATTACTTTTCTGTTTCATTTGTTTTTCAAACCTAATGTGTGTGAAGCTGCGCTTTTCAAATTAGTTCATTTCAAAACAGCAGCTGGGGGAAATCTCTAAGGGTGAAAGAATAAGTTTGATTCTTCCAAATATATGATTCTCTGAAAAGAAAGTTTTCACACAAAGCTCAGCTCTGCCATTTTGTCTTTGTGTATCATTTAACTAACTGAAAGAAGATTCAATTGCCATTTTAAAAATTGTGTTTTACTTGATTTTCATGTGGTACTATCATAGTTGTTATCTGTACTCACCCATCCAGGCATGTAAATAGCCATTTAATAATGTAGCCTGAAACTTGAAAGTTCACGCTGTTTTGTTGGAATTCATCATATTAATACAATTTCATGTGGTGTTAGCCAAAACTCACTTCTGTGAATTCTGTTAAGGTAGTTGTTACAGTACCTTCTGACCCTAGGTTTCACATATTAAGTGCATTTAGGAAGAAAATATCATCTATGTGGCTTCCACTCATCAGAATAGGAACAATTCTACTGCGATTTCTATGTTGTTTTGTACAGCAGATTTCAAACAGCTCCACAATTCCTGTTACATAGAGACATGATCATTACACCAGTGTATTTACTGGTTTCTCTTTTTGGCATAGCTTAGGTATACTCGATGTAACACTTCACAAAACATATGCTAAGCATGATACTTCACTGTGTCAAGTATAACAGTAATAGACACAGTTGCATCACATTTTGATGTTACTGAGTTATTTACTATTATTATTGTATAATTCTGTGGTTAAAAGAAGGATTTATAAGTGCAAGATCTCTTTTGATATTTCTACTTTTTGTAATTCAATGTTTTTCTTCATCTTTAGGCTGTGCTGAGTCCTCTTATAGCAATTGCACTGAAAATATCTCAGATTCATGAGAGGACAGGACGAAAGGGACCCACTGTCATCACCTGAAGCCACAGAAGATTGTTAAACCAGGGCCAAAAGAAGATCATCAAGGAAGAGACAGAACCTTGTTAAGACTTGTTAGCCATTTGTGCCTTGTATGATTTTAAAAGTTTTCTTGGGGAGAGAGGTAGGGTGGGAAGAAAAACTCAGTATTACATTGAGCATAATCATTTGCATTGATCTCCAAATGCAATAGTGTATTGACTTCTTTGTTTTACCTGCAATATCATAATTTCTGATAACAGTATAACCAAAGAAAGAGGCCTTAACATTCAAACGTTGTCAGTAATGTAGCAGAAAATGACAACTGCTTGGTTTTGAATGCTGTGATAAAAATTGGAGACATTTTAGTTATGGAGAGAGGGAGGAATTGCAAAGCAAAGATATGCTTGGTGAGTATTGTTTGGGATTCTTGTCACCTTCTGGTAGGTTTCTGAAGAGGCATACAGAGCATGTCTGAGTCATCAGGTTGTGCACTAAGCTCTGCACAGGGTATTTTTCCTCCCCTGGCACCGTGCCTCCTCTCCGGCCTCTCCTGTTGCTCACAGATGCATGCTGACAGCAGTCCTGTATACACACTTACACTTGCTCCCAAAGAAGGGGTTATTCCATTCATTTTTACTCATGCTTTTAAAACATATCAATGTGACTTGTGCCTTTAGATTTTCCATATTTTTTGACTCTTTGGTTGTTTTCCTCCAAAAGGAGGCCTTTGTGCTATAGAGCTGATTTTGTCCTTCCAGCAATATGTCGGGTATGGAATCTGTCTGTCTTTTGCGATATTCCTCATGTCAGGAGGTGATACTGGTGCTTACTGTGTTAGAAAGGTAACCTCTGCAAGTTCAGCAATTCTTTAAGAAGGAGTTATGGAAGTTTTTTGAAGTCTTCGGAATATCCATGCTCTGCTTGCCTCAAAGTGAAGTAAGTGAGAGGGAATTAAAAAAACACGAATCAATTGAATAGAAATACTAGTCTGATTCACCCTCTGGACACAGTTTGTATTAGATTCTTAGTAACAGTGGATCATGCAATAAAAATTTGGGGAGTGCAAGAGACGTCCCGGCATAGATCTGAGAAGGCTGTTGGGGATATGGACATCAGCATTTTTTGCTTGTGAAATGATATAGCAGTTCTAGCTACAATACTGTGCTCTGAAAAAGAACACAAACACTTTATGCGTGTGATTTGCTTGAAAGCTTTGCTTCCTTGGAAACAGTGTGGTCACTTGTATAATTCCTCAAGGTGGCTTTATGCAGCTTGCATCTTTGCAGTGTATTTCAATTCATTGTGGTTGTCAAATTTTAGTGCAATTTATATAATATTGCAGCAAAGGAAATGGTTTTGATTTCTTTCAACACTTCTGTCAAAAAATGGCTATGGCACTTAGTACACAATAAAGAGTAATGCTTTATATCTGTCTTAATGCGTAATTGTGGACAAAACACTCTGCACCTTCAACCATCCTAATAAAATTGCATTTATTACAAATATATTATTACTTAATTGACTTTAAACAAATGAGGTATGAATGTTCTCATGTAGTATTTCCATAAACCAAAAAAGATTTTAAGACTTTAGCTCTTCTTACAATGATTTTGCTTTTATATGACCATGGTATTCTCACACAGTTTGGACATCTGCTTTTGAGCATAAGAGCATTCATCTTCACAGAAACCTTGCTTATCTAATGTTTCATATTTATTATAGATTAAACTTCTCTAGGTGCACAATAATCAGCTCCTAACTAGTAGATCACACATGGTCAAGCATAGGCACACTCTGGATTATGACAGGTCAAATTACTGGGTTGTGTGAAAGAACATTCTGGAAGTCAATTCACTAAAATTTCTAAAATCAGTTACACATTCTCTGACAATGAAATAATTTTTGATCACATAGTGAACTAGCTGTTTATACTGTGGAGTATTCCATTTGCCAAGCTTTTCTGGAATGGGGAGAATGCAGTTTGAAAAGTAAGATGTGCTGAAGCCAGGTGTCTTTCAGGATGCAGTGGGAAGACTCATGAACAGATGAGGACTGCGAAGAACCATACTTGTGCTTTTATCAGCAAGCTGTCCCTAGAGCTGCAGTAGATGGCAGTCTGCTTTCATGAAGGCAGTCATCATAAACAAACGGCGTATTTTAAAATCTCTGTAATGACTGTCCTGGGCTGCAGAAATGTTAGTTGTGCCTTTACACTGAAATGGAAAAAAGGGCTGTTTGTGTGTGGTTTTGAATAGCTGTCAAACAGCAGACTTGCAGAAGTAGCCTAACCCCAAATCCACTCACCATCCCTTTTTTCATGGTGATGGGTGATGCTGATAAAATGTAACTGGTATTTTAATTGCTTTTCTTTGCAAGAAGATGAATAAAACTTTGTGAGGCTCAAGTACAGTATATCTTTATATCTGATATGTGTGGGAGAGGACAGTAGCCACAGTCTCATAAAGTGTGCTGCATTTCCTGAGATCTTTTAATTATTAACATGAGAGATGAATGCATGGAAAAAAGCAAGGTATGTGAACTTACAAAAAGATGCAAGGCTCCTAAAAACAGACGATACATCTAGCAGAGGGAAAATTGTTATTAATATTGTTCATCTTACCAGAGTGTCTAGGCACTGTGACACAGACCCACACCCTTTTGTATTATTCTTGAATTAGCTGTTTCCTCAAGTCTGGAAGTTGCACGATTCCTGTATTATTCAGCTGTGATTGCCCTAACATTCACTTGGACTATTCTGTTTCCCAAAACTTCAGACTTTCTCTGTGTTCAGAGACAACTTGGGAGGCACTAAACTACTCACCTCTGAACCACAGGATAACAGAATCCACAAGGTTGGAAGGGGCCGTCTAGTTCATCAGGACTAAAATCAGCTAGTCTGTATCCAGCTCACAGCAGTGTCAGATAGAGGAGGCTGCCCAGGTCCATGTCTAGTTGTTTTGATTATCTCCAAGGGCTGAGACTCCACAACTAGTCTGGACAAACTGTTCAAGTGATTGACTGCTCTCATAATGAAAAAAAAACAAAACAAACCAAAACAGAAAACGTTGCACCAAAACCTTCTTGAGTGTTCAAATGGACTTTATGTGATTCCATTTGAATCTTGCCCTGTCACTGAGAAGAGCCTGGGTCTAAACACTTCTTTCTTTCCTATCAAGTATTTCTAGAACTCAGTAAGATCCTTCACAAGCTTTCTCTTCTTCAGACTAAACATTGCCAGCTCTCTTCAGTCTCTCATCATATGACAAATATTCCAGTCCCTTTGTGGCCTTTTGATGGAGGTACTCTGGAATGTCCATGTCTGTTTCGTGCTTGGGAAGCTCAGACCTGGACTCGGCAGTCCAGATGTATCTTACTACACTAGTGCTGAGCAGACGTGAAAGATCACCTTCCTCCACGTGCTGCTGCTGTTTTTCCTGATGCAAGCCGAGATGCCATTTGCTGTCTTCTCTGTGCAGGTGAGTTGCTGGTGAGTTGGCAAGTTTTTGTTCAGCGTGTGACCCCTGGACCCTTCTCTTGGAGCTCTTTTTGAGCCCACTGGCCCAGCATGTATTGCTGCCTGGGTTTGTTCCTCCACAAGGGCAGGACTTTGTTGAACTTCATGAGGTTCCTGTCAGCCTATTTGTGCAGCCTTTTCAGATTCCCCTGAATGGCAGCATGTTCTCTTGGAATGCCATCTGCTCTTTCCATTGTCATATCATTTGCAAAACTGCCAAAGATGTGCCCTGCCGCATGATCCAGATGATGCCAGCATTGGCTCCCATACTGATCCCTGGGTGACCCTGCTGGGGACTGGCCTCCAATGGACTTTGCAGCAGTGATCACAGCAGCTGGCTGCTTAGCTGCTTTTTGAATCCACATCACTGTCCACATATCTAAATTGTGTTGTATCAGTCTATGAAAATGTTTTTGGTGATGGTGTCCAAAGGTGAGGCAAACAACATCCACTTTATCCCATCATCCACCAAAGCCATCATCTCGTTGTAGAAGGTCATCGAGTTGGTTGAGCATTATTTGCTTTTTATAATGCCTGTTGCCTGATCCTAATCACCCTCTTGTCCTCAGTTTGGCAAGGCCTTCCAGGATTGGCTACTCCATCACCTCCCCAGGAAATAAGGTGAGGCTGACCAGCATGTAACTCCCCAGATTCTCCTCTTAAACACAAGAGTGGTATTTGCTCTCTTCCCTCAGGAGCGACTCCCAGTCACCCACAATCTTTCAAAGGCAACAGAGGGTAGCTTGCAATGGCATAACTCAGCTTCTTCAGCTCTGTGCATACCATCCTAAGTCATCCCATGGGCTTGTGTATGAACTGTTTTTTCAAGTGCTCCCTGACCTATTCTTGCTTCATCCAAGGTAAATCTTCCTCTCTTCAGGTTTTTCCTCAAGTCTCTTGATTCCTGAAGTCTGCTTTTACTAGTGAAGATGGAGGCAAAGAAGGCACTGAGCACCTCAGCCTTTTCTATGTACTCTTTCAACTCATGTAGCTGTATACATTTTTCCCATTACCCTTCTCATTCCTCACCTGTCCCAGTTCTGGCCAGGACAGAGTTATTTTTGCATTTGCTGGGATGGGGACTTGGGCATGGAGGCTGGAGCCATGTGGATATGTCCAGGCGATTTATTCTGTACCACTCATTTCTTCGCTGTGGGGCATGGCTTTGGGTGGAAGGCACAGTGGAAGCACAGCCATTTTTGTTCCCTCTTTAACCGGGGGAAGCAAAGCACCGAACAGACTGGTGCAGTTGATGTGGTCTGGTTGGAGCGGTGCAGACTCTCTGGCTTGGGGGGTTTGTCCGTCATTGTCTTCCATCGTCTCAGGCTCAGGGGAAAAAAAACCCCTGTGTTGTCTGTGATAATGTCTGCCCTTTCCTCCTTTGTTTCAGGAAAAGCCACATGGCCATCAGGGTTGTGCTAACATCTGCCATTTTTTCTCCTTTGTCTCAGGAAAAGCTGCATGTTGCTGGCCATGGTAACAACAGAGCAGCTGGACTTCCATGAGCATTTTTTGCATGTAATCACCCTCTTTTACATGTTGTTATTAGTATTGTTTCTGTTACTATTTATTTTCCTTATCTCATTACTATTTTTCCAGTAAATTGTTGTCTCAACCCATAATCTCTGCCTTTTTGTCCCTTTCTCACTGGAGGTGGGGGCGGGGGGAAGGGAAGTGGCTGCCTGGAGTTTAATTTCCAGCTGGTCTTAGACCACAACATCAACTCATTCAACCCCAGGTGGGCTTTGGCTTTCCTCATCCCTATATGATTGGACAAGTGCTCTGTATTCCTCCTAGTTCAGCTGTCCCTGCTTCTATTTATCATACTTTTCCTGTTTATACCCGAGTTTAGTCAGGAGCTCTCTGACCATCCCTGCAGGCCTTTTGCTGCCTTTGTTTGATTTCTGCATGTCAGGTGGAACCATTCCTGAGCTTAAAGGAGGTGATCCTTGAAAGTCAAACAGCTGTTCTGGACTCATTTTCTCCAGGGCCAGAACCTATGGGACTCTTCCAAGCAACTCTAAAGGTGTTAAAGTCTGCTCTGCAAACTTTGGTTCCACTCTTTGCTGTTCTCCCTCCTCTCAAATTTCTGAATTCACCATCTCATGATCACTGCAGCAAGAACCTTCACATGCCCATGCAATTCCTGGTGTTGTGGGCGCCAAGACTGTCTCCTCAGTCACCAGTGTCAGGACGTTGTTTGTGAATGCACTGAAAGATTCTGTTCAGTTCTGGAGCTTTAGGTTTTTTTTGATCCCAAAGAAAATTCCTTTTAATGTAAAATTTCCAGCTGCTACTCTTGGCAAAGATAATTTCATGCTATTAAATATGATCAAAAGCGAGCTGTTTAAAACATTTTACTGCTTTAAGATTGTTAACATTTTTGAGCTTGTGGCCCATGCCACTATTCATTAAGTTCATAATCAAATAGTTCATTAGCTGAAAAGACAAGCTGAAAACCAGATGGTATCTTAATACTAGGTATTAACTTTAATGTTCTCCTTATCTCAGTAATTTTTGTGTATCAAATACTTTATTGCATACTGCCGGATGTAGAGGTACTTATCTTCAGTTTCACATTTTTGGATCCATTATGACGTCACAACAGCTGCAGAGGGCTGGAACTAAAAAGTGGCAGTACAGGACTCTCATGGAACTGGGAGAAAGGAAGAGAGATTTAGGTCTTCCTGATGGTTCATAAATTACATGCAAATGCTCTGAATGGATTTCCACTAGCAAACCACTCCAAGAGCAAACTTCAATGGTGCTCCTGCAATACTTGCTCACAGTATGACTCAGAACTGTAGACCCAGCCATTTCCCACTCATTTGGTCTTGCTTTAATATCACCTAGTGGAAAAGTTAGATTTACACAGGAAAAAAAAAAAAAAGAAGTAAGCCAGGCATGCACAGGACAAGCATTTTGCTGTGGGTTATTTCCTGATTAATCAGCCTCATCTGCTGGGAATGGTCCCTGCACTGATATTTGTACAGTGCCTGCTGCCTTCAGCATCTGGGACTCTGGAGTAAAGAGCCAGGAGATTTTGGGGGATGGGTATGATAATGCTAGGAAGTAAGACTGTAGTGAGGTCACTCAAGTAGATCCTCACTTCAGCTGTTCTGGAAACAATGTGCTGTATTCCTCTGACTTTTATTGTTCTCTATGCTGTGCTGCTTTTCAGTCACTTTGAAAAATATTTGTATTTTCTGTCTCTTCCTGGGACTCTTTTTTCTCTCTCTGGGTACTTTACATTTTACATTTCTCATCCAAAATCTATCTTGAAAGGATTTTTTTTCCTCTGTAGTTTGTCCACCTCATTCTGTTCTTCTTCCCTTTCTACTTACAGTAACTGAAGGTTTGTATGTTTTTCCCATAAAGGACGAAATTCTTTGAAAGACAAAACTGATGAACTTGTCAGTTCCCTGGCCTTAGCCACTGTTACCATCATGGCTTGCATGTACAGCCATAAAGCTTACCTTGAAGTCTTACAGTATGTGAGCATCTGGAAAGTGTGATAGATTTTCTGTCTTGCTGGTGTGTAACAAAATGAGTTAACAAGAAGATCTGCCTCAGTGATTTTGTGGGAGGAAGGATACATGTAACAGAAGGACAAGTCCAAGTCTACCCTTTATCTGATATTTGTTGTGTAATTATGAAGCCACTTGTGTCAGAAACAGGGTACAGGGTCCCTTTTTCTGTTCCCACAGTCTCGAGCAAGCTGTGATGGAAGGAACTTTTCTTAGGATTGGCTCAGAGGAGTCAGAGATGATTTTTCCTCCTGCAATTGCTGCTTCCCTCTGATAAGCTGTAAGCATAACCAGGCTCCTCTGTTTGGCAGCTAGGTGTTGTACTTTATTGTGCCCTTATCCTGAATCATGGGCACCTTGTGTAATATAAGCAAATACAAGGCATTTGTTTTAAATACAAAATTTATTCATGAATTCACTAGTAAAATAGCAGTTATTTTTACACCCGCATGAAAGAAATAACTTGAAAATACAATACGAAAATAATCAGTTACAACAAATAACCTTCAAATTTCAAACAAAAGCTGAGTAAGTAGGATTCCCAAGTCAGCTAAGGTTTCAAAACCACAAATGATGGCTTTCATTTAAAACTCCTCATGAAGCACAAGACAAGATTGATAACACCATGATACTTCTTTTGTCTTGCAGCGTAAGAAACTCCTATTGCCAGAGATGGTTACTTCTACAAGATACAGCCTGAGCATTTGTATCTCTGTGGAGATTTATTCTAATTTGAAATTCTGAGCACCTTTACCCCTCCAACTCCATTCTACGTCACAAATGATCAATGCTTTTCCTGTGCAATTTCACCCTAAGCAGTGTACTATTAGGGATCACTGACATAAGTCTTCCAGTTTTCCTGCTTCACAGATGCAGGGTTTTACTGGCTGCCCATTTCTCATGTTTTGACAGGTGTTGTGCATTCTGAGGTCCTCTGGAAGTCTGTATCCTGTTGGCAACTGCTTTCTTGCACGGATATATGAGAATTTAATTCCACTCTGGGGTTTGGGTCTTGGTCAGCTGTTTGCTGCTGCTCCACACATAATGTGTATGGTGGTGGCTGTTCCTGCTCATTTGTTTCACTGACAAGCTCTGCACTGCTTTCACTGTATGGAGGTGGAGGGATATTGATGAATTCTTGCTGTTTTAGTGTGGAGGCAACTGACAGTGGGGAGACCAGTTTTTCAGGATCTATGCTGTCTTCATAAGAGGGAGGGTAGAAGTCAGGCCTAAAACAAGCAAACCAAAAAGAAACACATCATGGTGAAGTATGATTATCTCACAGAGCTTGGTTAGATGTTTTGTTATGTTTCCAAAATTTACACGAGGCTTTAGCTGTAAACAGACACCTAAGTGGGTTTAGAGAAATGGAATATATTAATATAAAAAAGTAGGCATAACTGGGATTATTTCCCTTATCTTTGTACAAAACATTTTATTTAAACACAGCATTCGAAAAAGACAAGCCTTCCCAATGAAAATTCCCAACCATGACATACAAACACTCATTCCTGTAAGTATTCCAACAAGTGCCTGAGAAAAGTTTAATTTGGAAGAAGAATGAGATCAGTGTTCTAAGTTATTTATTATTACAATAACCATTGTTTTCCACTTTTAAAATAAATTCAGCATGTCTCTGCTTATCTAACCAAAATATGCTGAATGTTGTTTTTATAGTGCCTTTAGAGCACCCATTGTCAGTGTTTCTAGTGTGGTTTCCACAACAGTCCGGGAAAAGTAATTTTTAACACAGTGTCCATGTTAAAGAGTTTTACCAGGCCTAGTGCCAATCCGTTTAAGAAACTCTCTCAAAGCATCAGAGTCTGTTAAGAAACAAAATCATAGGATCACAGAATGTTTTGGGTTGGAAGAGACCTTAATGATTGTCCAGTTCCTGCCATGGGCTGGGCCACTTTCCACTAGGCCAGGTTGTCCATCCAACCTGTCCTTGAACACTTCCAGGGATGGGGCAGCCACAGCTTCTCTGGGCAAACTTCTCCAGTGCCTCACTACCCTCACAGTAAAACATTTTTTTTTTCTAATATCTAATCTAAACATAACTTTTCTTCATTTGAAACCATTCCCCCTTGTCCTGTTACTCAATGTTCTTAAAGAAAGTCACTCTCCATTTTTCCTGTAAGTTCATTTTGTGTACACAGGTGGCTATAGTCTCACTGAAACCTTCTCCTAGCTGACTAACTCCAGCTCTCTCAGCCTGCCTTTACAGGAGAGGTGTTCCAGTCCCCTGATCATCTTCATGGTCCTCCTCCAGACTCACAGTGGCAGGTCCATGCCCTTCCTGTGCCAAGGACCCCAGAGCTGGGTGCAGTGCTCCAGGTGGGGACTCGAAAGACACGGCAGAGGGTTTGAATGCCCTCCCTCAACTTACTGGTCACATTTCTTGGGAGGCAGCCCAGGACACATTTGGCTTTCTGGGCTGTGACTGCGCATGGCTGGGTCACACTGTGCTACTCCTCAACAACTCGTCCAAGTTCTTCTCCCCAGGAGTGCTCTCAATCCATTCTCTGCCCAGCCTGTATTTGCACTTGAGTTTGTGCCAACCTTGCACTTGGCCTTGTTGAATTTCGTGAGGTTTTCAAAGGGGGGGGGGGGCAATTAGACAAGGAAACATTAGCAGGAGCCATATAATGAACGAGCTGAGGCACCCTGCACACCTCAACTTCGATAACTTACGTGAGCACCTACCCCACAGCAGCATCTTAAATTGTCTGCTGAGATGCAGCTCAGGATGCTCCTGTGTGAAGCTGGTGTAGCTGCACCTGCTGCCTCCATGAAGCTTTGGAAACTCTGAAATCTTCTCTGTCTCATGTAGTATACCTTACCTCGTGTATTGTTTGAATGAATGGCTCTTTACAGTTTGCTACTTGCTCTAGCAAATAAAATTTCAGACTACAGTTCTCTCCACAGAAATATAATAAAATGACTGCAAGATTTTAATTTTGTAAAAACCTTGTATTTCTTTCTTCTTTTCACAGTATGTTTACAAAATAGCATACCTCCCTCCCAGTTAATCTGCGACACATACCTGTCTATGCTGCAGACATGTAGTTCTCTGTGGCTGGGATTTCGAATGAAGATGCCAAGGGCCCTGTATTTCAGGACTTCATGGAAAGTGCTCCAGAAAATGCCAGTAACAAGGAGAAAGAGCCCCAGAGCTAACAGGCAATAAAACACTAGCTTGTTGTTTCCACATCTGCACATGGAGGAATTTGTGGATATGCAAAGTACTCCCAGGCAAATAGTGGAGAAACTGAGTAAAAACATAAAAAGACGAATGAAAGTAAAAACACCTTTTGGCATCTTTCACAGAAGACACAGCACTTTGTTCCTGTCTGCTGTTTGTTTGCTTGCTCTCTCTGCTGTACTTCTCATCATTGTGTAGGGGTAATTTATATACCCCGGGACCAACTGGCCTTGAGAAAATTAAGAGAAGCAGGCAGTTTTAACATACTCATTAGCTCTTTGAGAGACTTCTAAACTATTCTGGGATTAATTTGTAACCTTCGACGTACTCTAAGGAAGGAAGCAGAAACTTCCTGAACCATCCCTTTGCCGCTGCAATCTCCAGCGTGTAAACTTGGACTGCTACCTTCATTGCATGTTATGATTTGCAGCAGTTTTTACACTTTGCTGCTTATGAATGAGACCTGTATTTGTTAAATTTGACTTATTTGACTTTAGAAGAAAAAAGCAAACAACCAGCAAAAATGCTGTTCATAATTCCCCATTAAACTTGGAAGGGAGAATATGCTTTGCATACATGCAGACATTGACACGGGAGGGAAATGGGCATAGATATTAACTGCTGTTCTCTGAGCGGGCATAACAGCTCATCTCTTCTCTCTGACTTGTCAAACTAAGGTCCCACTAAAGAATATTAGTGTCTGACAGGTATCAATCTAGCTTGAACAAAGGATTCACTTCTCTAAGCACTAGCTGTTGCCACCCAATACCTTGGTCCAGACAGGCTAGGAAGCTGACATGAAGCACTTGCAAGACCTGTGCAGTCCATAAAGGAGTCCAGGATCCCAGGCTGGGACACAGGGCACCCTGAGGGGTGTCTGTGAGCTCCCAGAAGACGCAGCAGGAGGCAATGCATCTCTTAGTAAGGTTTCCTAGACACGAAGTTACCCAAAGATGTGCTGGGCTCTGGCTAGCACTCACAGCTTTCTCTCCAGCTGCCTAAATTGGGTGGTTATTACTGGACGGGTATCACAATAGGCAGCTCACACCTCCCTCTACTGCTTTGTAAGGTTCAAGCTGCCTAAACAGCAAGAAATGCAACTGCAAAAGCAACTGGTGAGCACAACAAACAGATCTCTTCCCCCAAAAAGAGCTGCTCCACTGGAAGAGACATAACGTGGAGCAGACTCCCACTAATGTGAGTTGCCACTTAGCATGCGTTCAAGTGCATGCCTCTTGGGGATTGGGGGATCAGAGAAAACTGTTATTTTAGGCACTGGTTTCATCAAATCCAGGTCTTTAAAGGAGGCGGCCCAGTTGTGACAGAGGAAATCAGCAACCAGGAGGGTAAAGCCATGTGTTGGGGGTAGGAGTTTGCACAGAGATGGTGAGAGTGGAGGCTGAGGACATGAGAGACAGGTGGAGCACAGCAGAAGGGTAAAGTCAGTGCTCCTGGATGCCCATTCAACAGCAACAGCTGCTCTTCCAGAAATGTTACTACAACAGTGTAGTATGATGGAAACACATTATAATAAACTGTTTCAGTAGGCAAGTCATTTATATCTGTCTTGCCTAATACGAAGTCCACCAGTTCATCTTCCTGCTGCTGCAGGACTGTTTTCCAGGACACCCTTGCTTCATGTTCTGTTGTTTCAAATACTAATGGATGCTCTTCCTGCAATTTGTTTTTCTCATAGGTTAACAGATCCATCTGAATTTGCAATAACACTTTTTCCTATATAATTTCTACTTTCTGCATATCTGTTAAATATATTTCACAAAATACTTTTTTTTACTTCTGGGGTTTTTGATGTTCCCGATCTTAACTCACCTAAATAGAAATACCGAGTTATTCCTGATTGCTATCCTAAGTCAGGTAATTAATGTAATTCACATCTTCTGTAGTGCAACTCCTTCTGCTACAAGAGGGTATTTCTGAAAGAATGATGTTGATAAGAATACTTTTTACTTCTTTTCTATATAGATCTGTACTCATTGACCTGTCTGTTGTAAATTTATGGCTGGAATAATTAATTGTTGCAGGAAAACCTGCAACAGGAAATTGTATTCTGTCTATGTGAAAAATAAACCTCTAGGAATTCAAAACTCTCCCTTTCTATGCTAACAAAAGAGATAAAAAGAGATAGTCTGAAAAAAATCCTGCAAATCCTGCACTGCAAGGTGCTCTGACCAGAGAACAGCCAGCTCAGCACTGCACAGGAGCTGAGGATGGGGGATCACAGTCAAGAAGGGGTTAGTCCTTGTGATGCTGTGGGAAAGGAAGACTTATATAGGAGCCCCTTTTATGGGGAAGGTACTTATCTGACTCTTGTTTTGCATTTGGAGGTCCTATTTTTTTTGCAGGCTGCAGAAGTTTGGTGGTTTCTCCAAGAGGTCAGTTTAATCTATGGCAACAGACTATGGGTACATTATCTTTGAAAACAGCATTTGATTCTAAGTTACTGCATCCCACACAGTAGATATACAAAGGAAAGGGGAAAAAAAGGTGAGAACAGCTCCATACACTATTTAATTATCAGGGTTCCATTATTTTTCTTATTTTCCATCACTTCAGATTTTCTGTAATGTTGTTCTTGGCTTTTCCAATTTCCCTAACATTTTGCAGCTTGATTGTTTTATTGGCAGTGAGTGTCTTGGACTGCATCAGACTGGATGAGCTGATTTCCTATTTCTCTTACAAAACAGGAAGAAAGTTGCTTCTAATGAGATCAGGTGGGAAAAGGGAATAGCTAACATGGTGTAAAGGTTACTGAGCAGAATTGGCTGCAGACCAAGGTCAAAAGGTAGCAGTCCAGATGCAGAAAAGGCATTTTTTAGGAAGTCTGATTGAAGATGAACTTAGTGGATGTTCCACTGGATGATTTGACGACCGTGACTGTTTGGCAATTTGCATTTCACTTGGAAAGGTCATTGCTTATCCTGTATCCTGTTGAAACGTGTAAAGCTTCAACAAAGCAGTTTCTAGAATTATGCTACTCAAAAAGAAATTCATGATATCATACACATTTTTATAAGAGTTCTGAATTAAAAACTTGTTTTGTAACTAGTATTAGAATGGAAAACTTGATAGTCAGAAAATAAAAAATAGACTTTTTAATGCAAATATTTGAGGTGTGGTAGTGCCAGCTGCATATCATATCACATAACAGTACATGATACAAGATAATGTCATCTTAGAGGTCACATGGGCTACTGCTACTAAAAAGTGATATTTTACCAGAAATTTCAAGATTATATGTTTTTCTCAAGTCTGGATTTAATTATTTTTAATAAAATTAAAACTCTGAATTTACTCCAGTTTTGTTTTTCTCCTCTCTGACTTTCTAGAACCCTTAGCTGACATGATTCATTGTCATAAGGGACTCAAAGGGTTTAATATGTTGTTGTCAATAATTTATAGCAGATTTGCCAATGGGTTTCTTTAACAATTCCAATATTCATTAATAATATATACTTGAGGTAATGCGAAATTTTTTTAAGCTCTGCAGATGTAGTCTCTTCTCCATACAATATCTGAATTAATTACAATTGTTTTGAGAACACAGAAAAGTTTAAGAATGACTGAGGGTCAATGCAATATGAACATCAATGCAATATCAGTGCAATATTAAAATCATATTTCACAGACCAGTTCCGAACCTGAGAACTTGACGACACCTAAGCAAGACAAGATGCATGGATAGAGCCAGGGCTACTCTTTCTGTTTGAAGATATTGTGATTTTATGAGGTGTGACTCCTATTTGAGAATGAATGATTGAATTTCCTAAAGGAAACTAAGTATAATTCATTCTACAAATACTTGAAAAGAGCAGGGATGAACTAATTTGATTGAAAATAGTACACTGCTGGATTTTTATTGACAAATTTCCCCAAATGGCTGAGGATAGTTTACTCCATATAAGGGTAACATAAACAAGCGGTAAATACTTACACTTAAAATAAGGAGAATTTAGATACTAAGTTTTAACATCACTGAGAAAATTTTGAGATTTAACAGACAATATTTTAACAAATATTTAAACATTTTTGGTGAATCAGATGTTCTTTTTTTCCCCAGGTATTCTTTCCAAATTTTATTTTTTTATTTATTTACTAAAGGAATGAAATACAGTAATCATGATAATAATTGTGATAACTAACAATAGTTTAACATTTTATAGTCTAAAGTTTTAATGATTTAAATAGTTTAAAGTGATGGTGAACTGTCTAGTCAGAAAAAATTACTCATAAATATGACAGTTCCCTAGTGAATGTGGAATTACCTTTGGTCTGTCAGGCCATTGATTTTTCTATTAGAACCTGTATATTTGGTAAAACTTTGAAAGAAACACGATGGATTATCAGCAGATGTGAGGCATTCCCCTCTAATTTGTCTGTAAAAAACCAGAATGCTAACTGTGTCAAAAAGAGAAAAGGGATAGCAGTAGCTATTGCTCTTTTTCTTTCAGCAAGAAGTTATGAAGGAAGGCTCTACCAATGAAAATACATGCTGTATTTGTCTCATGTTCACATCCTCAAAAATACCACATCTTGCTTGCTATCTAAGAGCCTGGGAAAGCTATGGACTGCATATGAATGTCGATTGAACCAGACATTGTGGTTCTTTCTGTGGAATTAAGCATTAGAAATTATCGTGTGTATAAATAGAAATGTAATAGAAAGGTTTTAAAATTAAAAAAAAAAAACCAAACTAAAACCAAACAAGAAAAACCAAGCCCACCAAACAGAAGGCTTTGTTGTCTGTTTACCTAAGCATAAGAATTAGAGCTGTGAGTAAATGGAGTGACTGCCTGACTGAGCAGTGTGGATTAGAAGATGGGGCCATTGTCTTCCTTTTGCTCTGTTCCAACTGTTTGTGCTGTGCCCTGCACAGCTGTATCTGCATAACTTCTGAGTAGGAAACAATTTTACAGCACTGCTTAGCAAGCATGGATGACTTTGACTCCAAAGAATAAGGATCCTCTGTACATGGGATAAGTTCCCTTTTTTTCATGCATCAGTAGTGTAGATGATGTACCAGCTGAAATGCTCATCTTACAGAAAGTTTTGTGTTCCACCATTACACATGTAAGAATTTTGGCAGAATTCCAATCATAAATTAGTAAAAAATTACCAGTTAAAAAACAGTGCTATCATAGGTAATTAGATGATTATATTGTTTAATGACAGTGTAAAATGTCTGGGAAAATTTTTACTTAGTGAGAAAGTGAACAAGTGTCATTTTCCATTCAAAACATGTCAGTCTTCTTTCTAACTTTCATTCCTCCTATATACTTCTTGTCTACAGAAGAAGGACTTCTAAACTGAGGTTTAGGAGTAAAATATGGTTTTGTACAAAGAGTCAAAGCAAGACATATGCCCTCCATAGATATTTCCAGATAGGGCTCAGATAAGCAGGAGAGCATAGGATACTGCCCATATGAACAGTGCTGTCCTCCTCTAGGAAAGGTGAGGACTCCCCTGAGCACTTTTTTAATCTGTCTTTTGTTTTATGGTATGAAAGACATTGAAGCACAGTCCGGCTGGTACTGATGGATATTTGCCTTTGGCAGCAGGAGCAAAGATAGGTATTCTGGTTCGGCCTTAAGACTTCAGCAGTTTTGTCAAAAGCAGATCAAAAGTGAACTTTGAAGGAGCTGCTGGTAGCTCTTGATCTAACAAAGCAGAAAGAGCTTAGATTTAGCTGTTTGGCTAGCTGGAAGGTTTAATATTAAAACAAGAAATCCTATTTGCTTTCAAATACAGTTAAATATTGCAACACAATTAGATTGAACCTCCTGAAACTCTTCTTATTTGACGTCATTCCAGTAGGTTGGCTGAACATTACAATCAAAGATTGTATACTAGTAGAGCTTAATTGTCAGGGCTGTAACTTCTATGAATTTTAAGCGGGAAAGATGTGAAAGTCCTGCAAAAGTCTAGAGCAATATCCTGTGACAGAGTTTTACACAACTCTTACAAATGGTCCCAGGTAGTGAAACCTTAAGATATCTTTCAAAATTATTTTCAGAGTAAATCTGGTGTTAGAAATTACAGTTATCTGTATTTGTTTCTGTAACCACAGTGTGTGCTTAGGTACGTAATTTTACTTGCAGAGGTATACTCATTTCTGATTTGAACCAAATGAGTTAATCAGTACTCAAGTAAACCTCAACAGTCTATCTTTCAAGCAGTGAGGTTTGTAACGAAGCATGTTTTCAGCACTTACAGCATACCTGATTTGTCAAAGAAAATTAAGAATGTGGATATCACAAGAAAATACAAAATAATTTTAAAAGTGAGAGATAAGCACAGCGGCCTAAGCAACAGCTAGCACAAATATGAATTGACTGGGAAAACACAGGAAAAACATGCCTGTGGCATGTGCAAAGCTTGCATTGTGCAAAGCTTTCACACTTTGTACAAATTAACAGGCCTGAGGGAGAACTTGTCAGGCATACTCAAGACAAAAGAAAGAAAAAAAAAGGAGGCCAGAGTAACAAGGAATGTCCTAGGAGGTGGGGGTTAGAGATGAAGGTCTGCATTTTTGACAACTGGACCCCAAAACACCAGCAGAGCCCCAGGGCTCTTCAGTTTTCAGCTCAGAAACCAGACTGCTGATACTGGCAGGAATACCTATACAACCCTGCTCATTAATGCACAGAGCAAGAAGATCTACATTTCAGTTGCTGATTTACAGGAAAATGGAGTGCAGGAGGCTGACATCTCCCTGATGATACAAAGGGAAATGTCTCTGGCTACTGCAGGATTTGAAATGCATGACCCACAGGTGCATGCAGAGGCTGGCAGTCCCATTGCAAAAGCTGACTAATTCCATGCCTTTGGGAAGCATTTCTGTCACTTTGCAGGCTGCTGCAGAGCAGTGCACTGGCATTGCTTCCTATGATTTGAAGATGCCCTGCCACACGATACAGGAACATCTCCAGCTCCACAAATACATGTGCAAACTCTGTCTCCTTTGCAGATCACCAGGCTTTCACTTAGAGAAGGCTAAAGGGCACTTCACACCTCAGAAGAGGCATCTGTTAGGGTAGTCACGAGGGCTCAGCAGGAAAGTAGGGACCTCTCTTGAAGTCATTGGCTAAGCCCTTCCATGGGTGTGGTGTGGCAGAGCAGATCCTATTTCTGGTCAAAGAGATGGTACAGATAATGTACGCATACCTGAAATACAGCCTTGTCTGCAACCTCATGGAGGCCCAAGTGAATCAATGGGGAGGCCTCACCACAGTCTGCAGCTTCCTCACAAGAGGAAGAGGAGGTGGAGATGCTGAACCCTTCCTTCTGCTCACCAGGGACAAGAACTGAGGGAATGGCCTGGAGTTGTGTCAGGAGAGTTTAGGCTGAATATTAGGTTCTTCACCCAGAGGGTGTCTGGGCACTGGAAAAGGCTCCTCAGGGAAGTAGTCACCACACCAGCCTGACAGAGTTCAAGGATTGTTTGGACAATGCTCTCAGGCACATGGTGTGATTCCTATGCAGGACCAGGAACTGCACCTTGATGATACTTGTGGCTCCCTTCCACCACAAGATATTCTATTCTATGAACAGCAGTTGCTGTCATTTTGGTCTTGATTACTTCATAGAGCTTGTGGTGTAGTACCCCACTGGTTACCCCTTAATGGACTCTATATTCACAGTGGAAAAAAGGTAGCAAAGGCCCCTGTTATTCCTTGGGATATTAAGTTTGGGGATGTTTTAAACAGTGTGGCTGATGGGGCTGGTGCTAGAAACATGGAGTAGAACCACAGCTGGTGATGATGCTGGAGGCAGAATCAATATTAGGGAGACCATAGGGTCTCCCCCTAATACTAATACAAAAACAGACCTTTCTTTTTGAAAAATCATTAATGACACTCAAAAAGAATCTAAGAAAGTCACTACTTTTGATTGATGGATTTTTGATGATTTGGTTATAGGACAAGGGGTAATGGTTTTAAACTAAAGGAGGGTCAATTTAGATTAGAAATAATAAAGAAGTTTTTTACAGTGAGGGTGGGGAAACACTGAAACATGTTACCCAGAGAGGTGACAGATACTCCATCCCTGAAAATACTCAAGGTCGGTTTGGTACAATCCAATCTAGTGGAAGATGTCCCTGCTCTCTGCAGGTGGGTTGCACCGGATGACCTTTGAAGTTCCTTTCCAACCCAAATAATTTTATCGTTCTGTGATTCTGTGATTGAAAACACAAGGAAGGAAAGGCACAAGGAAAAAAACAGCAACCTAACAGAAAACTGGAAAAAAAAGAACTTTTCCTTTGGATCATGAGTCAACCAAAAGCACGATCTGGATGAGTGAGACAGCAACTCTGCCTTGAATTTAAGACTTAAGAGGACCTAAGGAGTAAATCCAAGCAATGTGAACTATAACCTTAGTATGGAGCAGGAGAGGTGGGGAATGTAGCCCGTACTAGACTAACTCAAGTTCCTTGGAACCAGCAGGACTACACAGAGAAAGATAACACTTCACAGGGAACATTTCTGGCTTCACAAGAGGGGAGGGAAGAAATCTGCAGTACTGTTCATGACAGGGTTCAGTGACACAACTGTAATAGAGACAGATATGACCATAGCAAGCCTCAGTAAAAACCTTTCTGCCAGCATGAAGAAGTGTTAATATTCATATTCAAAGGCATTGATTCCATACATGGCTTTTAATATCCTGGTCAAGGCTCCTTTAAACCTGTAGCAGACACACAGAAGTGCAACGAGTGAATTAACAGCCTATTGTACAGGAAGCAGCTGAAGGTGATGGACATGCTATACTGGGCAAAATGAAAGCTGAGAGGCAATATGGTTATTGTCTACAAGCACATCAACAAGGGAACACCAAGGGCAGAAAGTAAAGAACTATTAAAATTATAAACAATGGAAGCATGAGGAAAAAAGAATTCAAATTAGCCAGGAAGAAACTTAGCCTGTAAATGAGTAGACTTAGAAGAGGGAAATTCCTGATTCATTTCAGAATCAAAGATGGAAAAAATATAACAGCTATGAAACTAGTTATTAATAGAAAGGGACTAAATACCAGTGAATGCATATCCACAGAGAGAAGTTTCCCTGCCCTGTATTCCCAAGACACCTTGCATAAACAGATTTCGAAAAAAGGATGATATAAACTCTGTAAGGGTTATGAAGTTGACTTCAACTGATTAATCTGAACCACAGCTACTGTTTTGTGAACACATACAACAGGCTCTACTTAAAACAATAGTGTTGTCATTGAGAGTAATTATATCAATCTTTCTCTTTCCTTCCCAGTAAGTTGTCTTCAAAGCAAGAAGGCATAAAAAGCTTTTTGGCTTTGGAGGTATTTTACCTGCAAAGTTTAAGGTGAACCTGGTCTCCAACTCATTGTGTCAGCAATTTAACTCACTTGTATTGCTGATTGGTTGTGCTCTGGAGAAAGAAAAAACTTGAACCTGTAGCCACATATCTGCAGGGCACCTCCTGCTAGTTTGATAGCTAATGCCTCATTTTCCCAGATAAGTCACTAGGACTGCCTTCGCAGCTTCCTCTTCCCAGATGACCATCACTGATCAATGTTTCTGTTTACCTGAACCATGCCAGGTCTCATAAGCATGATGTTGCATGCTCCTGGTATCTACTGTCTTCACCATCACATTCCAAACGTTGAATCCATAGAACTCTTGTCTGATGCATGCCAAAAGCTATTAGCAGTACAGCTTCAGAGATTTCTCCTCTAAAAATGTAGCTATTGAGCAGTGGCTCTATATTTTCTGGTGTGGCCAGAACAGATTCTTCTATCCAGACTCAGCTCCAGGATTTTTCAGGGTTGTGTATCTTTCAAAGCTTTCAGTAACCTAACCTTGAAGGAGGTTAGATATTGCAGTTCTGTGCATTTACTTCTCAGCTCCTGTTGAACATTGTGAAGAAGTAATGTAAGTCCTGGAATGATGCTTCAGCCCTTCAGTCAGCATAAACCGTTATCCCAGGGATTGTGTGCTCACAGTCTTAGCTCACAGTCACTGCCTTTTTTCCTTACCAGCCCCTTTTTCCCTCCCTTCCCATTCGATCCAGCCAACGTTTAAATGGCCATGGTTTGAATTAGAGAATAAAACTCTTTTTTCTCCATTTTTCACTTACCCAGTTCAACTTGCAGCTGTTCAGCTCCTCCAGCCAAGGGAAGGAGCAGCTAGAATGGGCAGCTGGGGCAGAAAAAATGGCATCACTTCACCTTTTGGTAACTGTATGCTCATTGATTATACCCCCACAGGGGAAGCAGTTCCTACCTATATTCTGAGTAGGGTTTTTTATTTCTCAGGCTGAAATTCTGCCCTCTGCTTTCATTCTCTCTCTTGTTTCTAGCTCTTCTTTGTTCACCATTTCCTCCCAGTTGTTTTCTGCCTCTTACCCAATCCTCTTTGCAAAGCCAAATTCTTTCTTTAAACTTGTTGCACTCTTCTTTAAAACATGCAGCATTGCAAGTTGAACAGCACTGAAGGGTCCAATTTTAACTCCCGATTATAAACCAGATGTCAATAAAGTTGAATGACTTTAAGTAAGGGTGACTCAAATAGCTGTATCTGGACCACAGGAAATACAAGAAAAAGTTAGGTAGGGAGTTCCTCCTCAGCCCAGTGAGAGCAGGAGGAAGTGGAGAAACCAAAGCAGCCTTCCATCTCCTGGAGAGAGATTACTGCAAAGAAAGAGAGTTTATTACAAGACAACTCACTTTGGAAACATTGCAGACCAACCTTCCTTTACAGTGTGCTATTTGCTTAATAAAGGTAAATGCATTTTGGAGAGAAAGAATATCCAACATTTTTCACTGTTTTTCATTTTTCTAACTGACTCCATCTTATTTGCTTGCAATCCACTCTCCTGAACTCTACAGGTCCTGTTCATGGTTACTGAAAAAGGGAATATTCTTCCCTTTATCCCTAACCACTGATGATGCAACTACAAAAGTCGATGGAGTCTCAACTTTACCCTCCGGTATCTTGTTCATTTGTAATTTTTTTTGCTTTCAGCTTCATTTAATCTCAATGCCTGATTTACTCCTGGATTGTTTCCACTGGAAATGCTGAGGCCAGCAAAGACAATCCACCTGAAGCATGACACAGAATAAGCTCTTGCAAGAAAGTAGACTGGTGAACTTTGCGGGTATCGTGGGTTTGACCCTGGCTAAATGCCAGGATGTTTGCTCGCTATGCTCTCTCCTGCTGCAGCTATGCAGAGGAGAGGGGAAAAAAAGTAACACAAACAGGCTGGACTCATGAGTTGAGATGAGATCACTGTTAGGTGTGCACTGGAGAGGGCAAAAAGCAGGCGGGAAACTTAAATTTGCAAAGATTTATTAACCTGACAGAGTCGGAGGATAAATCAGAGGTAAAAATAAGCTCTTAAGACACTGTTTCTTCACTCACCCCCCTTCCCTCTTAAGGCACCGTTTCTCAGCTCACCCCCTCCCTCCTTCTAACTAATCAACAACTCCCAGGCAGGGGCAGGGTGTGGGGTTTTTCTCTTAGTCAGTCCATCACAATTCTTCTACTACAAGACATTGTTTCTCTACTCACCCCCTCCCTCCATTCACCCAACCGATCCGGGCTGGGGCAAGATATGTGGCTTTTCTTAGGCAGTCCAACACCACAATTCTTCTGCTACAAACGCTGTTTCTCTACTCACCCCTCTCCCTATTAAGACACCATTTCTCAGCTCACCCCCTCCCTCCTTCCTTCTAACCAACAGCTCTGGGGTGGGGGCAGGGTATGAGGGTTTTCTCTGATCAGGGTCAGTCCATCAGGGAGAAGAATCCTCTACTCAGCCATGGGGGTCCCTCCCACGAGAGACAGTCCTCTGCGAACTTCTTTGGTGTGGGTCCAGTCTCATGAGCAGCAAAACTCGCCCGAATCTGCTGCAGTCTGAGATTCTTTTGTCCAGGTTACAGGCTTCCGAGCCGAGGCCAGGCTGTTTCCATCCCGGGAGCAAGGTCTTTCTCTCTCCTGCAAGGCCTGTTGGGGAGGATGAAATAGGAAAGCCTTATAAATATGACTACCTGGCAAAAGACGCTGAGAATATAGAAACTATAAGCGAGATTGAAATGAAGACAAGCTTTTAGATACCAAACCTCAGTTACTAAATAACTGGAAAAACAATGGTATGGACACTGAAGGCTCACCACCCTTTTTGATTAAACAATACCCCTCCTTGATTAGACAACACCCTCTGCTTGCTGGGAGGTCCAAGGGTCAGAGCAGACCCCACCAACCTAGCAGAGGGTTCAAAAAGCAGTTTTTAGGGTTTAAAATATAACATCGTATGGTAACGCAATGACTCTCATAGGCTGTATGTAAATGTTGTAGGATTTGTAGCTTGTTCTAGATTGGTTAGTGAAAATTAGAATATTCAGCACAGAAGATGATTTATTGTATTGTAAGCGACAACCACGGCATTCCATATTGCGTATTCCGTATTCTGTACTTCTCTCTCTCTCTCTTACTTCTCTGACCTGCTCTGAGCTGCATCTGGTGGCTCTTAGCAGGTCCCCTACACCCATGCCCTTTCACAATAAACCTCATGCTCTAAGACCAAACTCCAGAGGTCTCTCGTCTCCGTCCCGACTGTCTGAAGCAAACCGCACCAACACCACAGACGGCTATCCTACAAAGGCCTTTGCAACTCTCAGTCTCTACTGGGACTCCACTGGATCACAGCTTCCTGCAGGCATCCACCTGCTCCTCTGGCGTGGGCACCTCCCCACAGGCTGTGGGGGGTTCTCTGCACCCCCTGGACCCCATGGGCCGCAGGGGGACCACCTGCTCCCCCCATGGTCTTCACCACGGCTGGCAGAGGGTTTTCAGCTCCGGCGCCTGGAGTATCTCCTCCCCCACCTTCTCCACTGACCTTGGTGCCTCCATGTTGTTCTCCCTCACATATTTTTACCTCCTCCTCCTCCTCCTCTGGCTAAAAAGAAGTGTGTGCTCACATTGTTTTGATTTCTTCTTAAATACATTCTCACAGAGGCGTAACTAGCATTTTTAATTGGCCCAGGTTTGGCCAGCAGCATGTCCATCATCTTCAGAGCCATCAGAGATTGGCTCTGCTGGACATGGTGGAGAAATTCCAGAATCTTCTGACAGGACATGCAGGAGCCATCTTTGTACCCCACCCTATCCACTGGCAAAAACTGGGCCAAGCCAAAACCACCACAATGGGGTTTGGCTGTTGGAAACTTTGCTCTTTTCTTTAAATTCTCAGATGCAAAACACCTCAATATGTGTAGAGTTCTGATAAGCAGCATTTTAACTCTGCTGTTATTCTTCAGACTCATGAAAATGAACTTCAGCAAACTTCAGCAAATGAAAACAAACATCACTGTTTTTTAAGAGGAAAAAGAGAAATTTGAAATTTCTTGTTATCTTTAAACACAGACTGTCTGCACATAAACTAGACTTCCATATAGCTCTTAAACAGGGGAAAAGGAAGGCAGTGGCATACGGCTGTATTAAAATTTAGGCTTTTTAATAATATTTCAGTCCATACACAATTTCAGTTCTGCCACTGGTCAATGTTTCTTTTCCCTGCAGAAGACTGGACCTGTATCCACCTTTACTATCTAAAGCATACCTACAGAAGATTGCTGTCAGACGAGAAGATAAATTATTAAATTTTACATTGTTACTTTCTTGCAATGTAACTTCAGTGATGTCTCTCCACCTGTGCAATAACAAAGACAGCTTTGGACAGTGCCACTTGTGATCTCACTGTAAGAGGTATTTCCTTTGATGTAACTCAAAATGTCTTGAACTCCTAGTGACAAACTTAATGTTAAAGCTCTTCTGTGCTCTGTTTGCAAAATTACCTGATGGAAGTGAGTAATCCTGCAGTGGTTAAGGAGAATCAGCAGAATCTTCGGTCTAATTACTCGTGCAAAATATGGCTTTGTAACACCACCGCCATTCCCCAGCCCCCAGATTTCTCATTTGAATTAGGATTTTGTTCTTAACAA
Organism: Acanthornis magna; assembly: GCA_036785705.1. Classification (NCBI taxonomy): domain Eukaryota; kingdom Metazoa; phylum Chordata; class Aves; order Passeriformes; family Acanthizidae; genus Acanthornis; species Acanthornis magna. The sequence goes on from JAWUZG010000121.1 coordinate 2,967,007, forward strand.
GATGGACATTCAAACTGAGGCTCCAGGTCAGGGCAAAAAGAAGGAGACTGTGCCTTCAGCCCTGGCCTTGGGAAAACATGATTGTGGGAGTATTTTAGCTTCTGCAGTGAGTGAAAGAAGTGGTTAATTAAGTAGTGTCATCATGTTCATGGACATGCACATCTATTTTAAGGTTCCATACGTATCTCATTCCTAGTCATGACCTTTTAAATAGGAATCTGAAAAGAAGGGAATATTCTTCACAAAAGAAAATAATAATATTTCATTACATTTAAATAATAACGATTAAAATTATATAATATAAATTATAATAAATAATAATATTTACTTATAATTTATTCACAACTGATAAATATCAATCTTTTTGTCTTCCCCACTAGCCTGAAATCCTCCTTTCTCAACCCATAGTTCCATGCACTGCTGGCACCCTTTTATCCCATGCAGTTTCCCATGTGATAGTTCTGGCCTCATGAGAATAGTGTGAGGCACTGCACACACATGAAGTGAGAAAAAAAAATCCCGGAGCGGAAGAGATGTCAAACTACATACTGAATAAAAGACCTTAGCTGCATTCTAAGTACATAAGTGAGAGTAACATGATCACAGTCAGAAAGCTGTATTTATAATCAATATCCCTAAAATACAGGTTATCTAACGGGGAGTTCCTTTCCACCCTCTTACTCTTCGGGGTTGCAGAAAAGCACATGCCATACGCAGAAAACAGAACTCCCCAAGAGAAGGGGGTTTTTTGTCTGGGATTGAATCCATGATACTGAATTATTGATAGCAATACAACGAAGATTTTGCACCAAAAATGTATCCATATAAATTATCTGGAAAAAACAATGCATACTTGAGTCACACAGGGCAAGCAGGTAGGTAAGAAGGAAGACAAAAACTAGATGGAGGCTGGTCTTCAGAACAATTTATGAAAGCAAGATATAAAAAAGTACTAAAAAAAGGACAAAAGGGGAAATTTTATGTGTTATTTACGCAAAGTGAAAAAAGAACAAGGCTAGCATAGAAACAGTCTGAATTTTGCTTTGCCTTTTGCTCACAATAATTAGATGATGTCTGGGATATGTAATTTGCTCATATTTTTTTGAGAAATGATAGTAGATTATATCTACAAAAGATGTCCATGTTCAATCTTTTGGGCTGCATGGCAGATTTATTTTCTATTTCTTTTCCTTGCAGATGACTTTGTGTATATTTCAGGTAGAAAAGATCTTGTTTGTCTTCTCTTGGTCAAGTTCCTAAGTATGAAATGAGATGGATGTTTGTGACACATTGAAAGCGTATGACTCATGGTACCAGGATTTCTCAGGATGTATATGAGAATGCTGATTTTCAAAACTCTTAAATGCAAGCAAAGACTTTTGTTAACTAAGCAGTCTTTGCTCAGGGACTTTATAATCACCTTCTATAAAACTTCCCTATATTATAACCTCAAGGTCCACATAGGATCTAGTCTGCACTTACGTGCTTGTAACAGAAATGATAAAAACTTAATTTTCTGACTTTACGTGCTCACAGAGTCTTGGGACTGGAGATGACCAGTGTTGCAATGGAATCTCAACAGCTTATGTCACACCCACGTCTTACAGACAGAATCTGAAAAGGCATTTTGGAGAGAGTTGTGATCTGAGTTATGTGATTCAACCCCAATGGTTGAGTGTGAACATGGGAGGAAATTATTTCTGTCAAGTAAGAAAAAGGCCTTAAGATATTCTCCAAAAGGACCACATGAAGAACCAGCCAACGGGCCCATGAATCACAGCATCTGTCTTCAGCAAAGCGTCAGATGGAGAGACCAAGTCGTGGCGGACTAATTCCCTTTGTCCAGTGACTGCTGGGTGTGGAGCAGGAGGGCATGGAAATGCTCACTGTGCCATCCAGCAGTTCTGTCAGCAGCCAGGAAAATCTGGTTTAGCCACAATCATGTGAAGAACACGTCAAACTTCATGGTGTTTTGTGGCTCTATATGTGCACGACATCGGGATGAGAAAACATCAGCAAAACCACTGTAGTCATGTAAGACAGCATATGCAGCTCATTCACGTGATCAGCAGCAACAAGAAGGATCAATCCATCACCAAAAAAACTGGAGAAGCTCACATCATAATGCAGAGAAAAGATGTAAACGCACAATTCATTCTCTTAAAAATGGTGGTGTTGAGGAGGTTGAATCTCCATCCAAGTCTCCTCCACAAAGAATTTAAAAACAGTTTTGCAGTCTGGTGTTTGGCAGGGTTTTTCTTAATATGTTCAGCCTACAAAAGTACAAGTTCATTCTGCCTGTAATCTTCACCATATTTAGCTCTTTTTATTATCATTTCTGCACCAGGCTGGGTTGACTGGTGCACCCTGCTTCTGGCAGAGGTCCAATTTTGTGCAATTTGGGAAGAGGCTGCTACCTGTCCACGAAAAACCTTGCAAAAACTTGTCTGCAGTGCTTCTGCAGATTCTGGCTTAATTCCTGAGAACATCATGTGCCCACATGAGCTCTTTTGTCATCACTGGGTGCAGGGGAAACGGCAGGTTTTGGCACAAGAATGGCAAAAGGGAAGGCACATGAGAAAAAATGTGCATGAGGTGGGTAGGTCTTTGCTTTTCCATCCCCAAACAGATCATCAGTGTGTCAAAAATTCTCAAAAGTAGCTTTGGGGAGAACAAGATGGTATGGTTTAATTTGCCAAGGAGGGGATAGAGGCTGATAAAAAAACACAGTAACTTATCGTTCTGGGCTTCAACTTATCGTTGAGGGCTGCTTTGTAGTGCAGGAAAAAAGCTGCCTTGAGGGAGAAGTGCTGTGGTGCTTGATTTGCAGCACACATTGGTGTGTGGATGTGCAAGCAGAGGGCAGCACGGCATATGGAAAGGGATCTCTGTGGTGATAATATTTGGTGTTGCACTGACCCAGGTGCAGTACCTTCCTCTTGGCCTTGATGAACCTCATGAGATTGCCATGGATCCACTTCTCGAGCTTACCCAGGTCCCTCTGAATGGCATCTCATCCTTCAGGTGTCAACTGCACCACCCAGCTTGGTGTCATCTGCAAACCTGCTGAGGGTGCACTCAGTCCCTTTGTCCATGTCATTAATGAAGATATTAAATAACACTGGTCCCAACACAGACCCCTGAGGGACACCACTTGTTGCTGATGTCCACTGAGACATTGGGCCTTTGACCACTACCCTCTGGATGAGCCATCTAACCAACTCCTCATCCACCAAAGAGCCCACACATTGAACACATCTCTCTCCATTTTCAAAGAAAAGGATGTTGTGAAGGACTCTGTGGAAGGCCTTACAGAAGTCCAGATAAATGACATCTGTAGCCCTTGCCTCGCCCACTGATGCCATCACCCCACCACAGAAGGCCATGGATTGGTCAGGCAGGACTTGCCATTCTGGCTGTTTGAGCGGTGACCCTGACAGTTACCTCCATTCTGGTGCACAGCACCTCCCTGTGCAATGCCATTTGTGTTGAATGTGCCCAGGGCACAGCTGACATCAAACCAAGTTGATTATCCAGCCCAAGCAGTCGTGTGTGAGCTGTATTTTGATATTTATGAGCAGCTTAAAAAGGGAAGTATTTCCTTGCACCTGATTGACTGTAGAGATATGCCTTGTACAAATTGCCAGATAACCCCATGGTGATGTATGACTTCAGATGAAAAAGTCCCATTTTATTCATTGCATATTAAAAAAGAGTGCAATGAGCCCTAGAAACCCCAGAAGAGCTTGATAGCCCTTCCCGTGCTTCACACTACGGAGCTCTTTTTATGAATAATTTATTTTTCTATAGGATTTCAAGCAGGAGATGGTTTACTTGTTCCATACTGCAAAAGATGCAGCATTCTCATCAAGAAAAGCCACAGGACACTTTCAGCAAGAGAGAGATTCACACACTGGTGAATGCCTAATATGAAAGGACATCTCCATTAACAAGCTAGCAACAGTAATTTTTATTGTTTCCCTTGCTACTTCAGTACTTTGAGGTATTATTCCTTCAGAGCTCTGAGATGTACTTCCATTGCTTTCAAAAATAACAAGAAGTGTCCATCTGGTACATATAGGCCAGAAAATTTGGGTATATCTAGAAGGCAGTAATAAACAGTGTTGCATTTAGAGAACGCTGCTAAAAAGAAAGCCTCTGGCCAGTACTTTGCTACTGCTATGGCAAATTTCCCTCTGTGTTTTCATCTCTGAGCATGCATATCATCATACAGGTGGCAGCAACTCAGTGAAAACTCTTTGTGTGTCATCCTTCTGACAGACATCCACATATGTACATCAATAAAATCATTGCCTTCTAATAACCATAATGTCTGGGAAAAAAGAAACACCAGAAGCTGAGCACAGCAGAAAGTGCCTAGCACTTCGTTTCTTTTGTATCCAAAAGCATACACGTATAATAAGTACAATTCTACTGGTACACATGTATTAACAATCTTCCAAAACATGATTGCAAAATAAATCACACTGTATTGTCACAAAACAATTTATATGGTTCTATATCTATGTCTGCAGTGAGGTGACATTAGCCTGCTGTGTGATTGGCTTATATCCATGGGTTGCAAAAGCAAGTAGTTGATGGATTCTTTACTCTTGGCTTCCCTCATGTACAGACAATTCATAAATCCTAACTCATTCCCTACTTCAAAAGAAAACTTGTCTGATTCAGTGCAGAATTTAGCGAACCTCTTGAAGTAATACACAAAAATTCAACACTCTCATCCATTCAACAAGGGAGGCTGCATAGTGTTTGCCAGCCCATGCAGAAGTTAGAGGTGCTTTATCTTCAAGATTTGCTGTACAGAAAGCTTGCTAGAACAAAAACAAATAAGTAAATGGAATTCTAGTCATAAATCCTTAACTACTTAGTTCAAACCAGCTTGCCAGATGCCAGCAAACACCAGCAGCTACAAGAGCGATCTGCAGCGGTGGCAGCTCTGACTGTACTTTTCAACATGCCCTGCTCCCTGCAAACATCACACTAAATAGTTTTATTCCTCCCAGTAGAAGAAGTGATAGTATCTTCCTGTGTCTCTCCTGTAAGCTTCTCCCCACCCATGGTTTCTCTGCCTGTCTGCCATGGATGCAGCTCTGGTAGAACACAGTGGCACTACCTCAACTAAGGCAGCCAGATGGTGAAACAGGACTGTGCACAGCTCGGGGATTCAGACGTTTGGTCCACGGCTCAGCTCAACACCCGCACAGAGGCTTGGAGGTGCAAGCTTGAACACTGCGAAGGACCAGAGCTGCGGGGCTCAGAAACCTCAGAGAGAAGTCACAGGGAACTTGTTTATCTTAACATATGATAGGAGTAGTCTGCAAGACTAACATGATTGGAGCTACTTCTAATTAAACTTTATTCCTCGAAGTAAAACAAATCCAAATATTAAATTAACTCATTGGGACAATACAATAAAATAAAATAATTCTGGCTTTTGCCTTGAATACTGTGTAAATGCTTTAGAGATTATGAAGAAGATAGGCATCTCGAGAGGTTTTCAATAATCAGAACTATTATTTGCAAATCTTTGAGCATGAAACTACTTCACTGACAGTAAATAGTGCAGATTAATGTAAGCCTCTGCAGTCTGTAGTGTTGGTTTTGTTGCTCTTCTCATTATATCCGAAGGATTTTTGAACAGTTGGAAGTTAAGTGGCATTACCAAAAGATACAGTAGCTAGCATAATGTCGTTCTACATCTGGTTACACTTGACATAAAATTTCATGAACAGTCATTTTTGTTTAGAAACTTTTACCACACTTCAGCAATTAAACATTAATTTCTCACAGTGGCATAATATTTACATATTCATACATAAATACATTCATCTATTATACTGACTTTTTTAAAAAATAAGAATTTATGTTAACCTCACAACAGGAAATTTCCTTAATATACTATTTCCTTAACTCTGGGAACCATTTCCCATGTTTTTCCAAAGGACCACCTTCTAATTTCTTTAAGCAACTTGCATGATTGAAACATGGCATCTTCTCCTGTAAGCTAGAAATGTCACACTTCAGAAATCATCATATGCATAATTATTTTTCTCTATAACATGCTAACACCATCACAATTGCAACAGTCATAATTTCATTAATTTCGCTGGTAACATCCATCTCAGTTCCTTCCTAATTCTCAAATTCTTTACATTCTTTATAAAATCAATGAAACTAAGGTCTCACAGAAGTGAGAGTTTCAACAGGATGGGTGAAGATGCTTACATGCCTTTTATTTAGTTTTCCTAGAATTGCAGTGCTAAAACCTCTGAAGGGCCACAGACTTGCAAGCGCTGCAATCCTAGCTCCTGGCCATCTGAAAGAGCTGCACCCAGCTGTCCCTTCCAGGCATGTCTGTCAGAGGCAAAGCAGCTCAGCCTCATCCTGCAGCTGAGGGCGCTTGTCCAAGGAGCTCCCTCATGCCCTGTCTTGGCGGGGCTGTGCCAGCCTCAGCAGCTGGTAGCAGCACTGCTCTCATCTGAAGCCAAGGTCAGTTTCAGCTGCATCATGAAATGACCAGAGCAGCCATGTAGCTGTCTTCCAGCTTGATCTGTAGCTCTGTTGCGACTAGGGAGGGTGATTTAACACTGCGGTGTTTTCCCTGTCAGAAAGGACTTTCTGCAGGGAAGTTGTGATGAGGAGTGCATGTACACCATGGGAAGGGGTGTGTGACACAGAGTTTTTTCACAAATGAAGAATCAGTTGACATTTGCTCACACAGCTGGGATGATACACAGCAGTGATCTGCTTGGGAAGGGCTATACTCCTTTTTCTCCCACACAGCAAAGAGGTGCTTTACATCTGTAACCTCTGTGCAGGAGGTGTGCATCAGGACACATTCCCAAATGGTGCCAGGTGGTTCCTGTGAGAGGATGTTGTATCCCGCATCTCCTGAAGGAGCACCCTGCCTGAGCGGAGATCACAAAGATGCAAATAGCAGAGCATCATGCACAGGCAGACCCCATGGAGAGTGCAGCTGACTAGTTGATCACATGTCCCTGGGGACAGCTACCAAGGGCCATCCCCTCTCTTTGACACAACAGTTTTCCTGAAAAGCTATCTTTCCTTCATGGCTGCAAGAGCCAGACAGATGCCATGTGCCCGGGCGGGGTGTGGGGACTGCGAAACAGCCACACCTAAGGAGCATCTCTCCTTCACTCCTCCAGTAGTGCTCAGAGTAGCAGCAAGAGTTTGGGAAGCCTTAATCAGAAGGGCTGCAGAAGGCACTAAGTGGCTTGATGGAAGTGGTGTGGGAAAGTACATGAGGCAGAGCTATCCACTGCTGACAGAGAAGAGTCCGGACCTGCAGAGTCCGGGGAAATGAAGGGAAAATACACAAGGAATTTAGCACATGGAAGGAGCTGTGGAATGGGGAAGCTGGAGATGTGTGGTGTGTGGAGTTAAAAGAGGTGGGGGTTTATGCCACAAAGGAAATTACTAGATCAGTGTGGAAAGGAATGGCTCTGTTGAATTGTTCAGCCTGCCTCATTCCAGGAATGTTTTTTTCTGAACTTGTCAGGAAATGTCTCTTGAAGTCTTTTTAAAACTTCATGTTTTCCAGGTGATGAGCCTACAGTCATAGAATTAAACTGTGTTAAACTTCTGTGATTCAAACCAACTCAGTGATTTTTTGCCCCAGCAATGTCAGAAGTGCTGGTCTTTCACTGACACCTGTGGATATAAGGCAGAATTGCACACAGTCTTTCGTACATTGAAAGTCAGCAGTTTTGGCTGCCAAACTTTCTGGAAAAGAGTATCTTCCCTCAGACTTTTGTCTGAGGAGGCATCTGTACAATGTTCACGATACTGCTGCATGTTACATATGCTAACTTGTGAGATTGAGGTTTGTCAGTCTTCTTCTGTTTCCTGGGGGAGAATTATCCATGCAAAGTGATTTAGGGATTTTGCCTCCTTCTGCAAAAGCTAACCATGTGTTAGTTGCACGCCCAGCCATGTGTTTTACAAGATTAAGTGCAGTATGCCCTGTAGTTGAAGCAGACAGGCACGAAGCATTGCTGCCCGTCCAGGAGCTGGTTTTGGCCTGCCAGTGGTTTTGCCTGATGAGCAGAACAGTGGGATGGGAAGAGGGCACAGCACCTGTTTCACACTCTGCATTGCTACTCCAGGTAAAAGTGCTGCTGAAATACCTGTAACACTGCTAACACCCTATCCTAGACTTCCTTAGGTTAACACAGGCTCACATTAAGTACAGGCTGAAGCACAATTTTAATCATGTACCTTTATGTGCAGAATAAACTTATAAATGTTTGTTTTGCTGATAATTACAGGTGTGGAAATCCTTTGGCTGACATACAGGATTTCTAAGAAAGTTACTAGCTTGTTGAAGGGCAGCTGCTGTTTTTTATGAAAACTTATACATGAAGCTAGGATAAATTGACCTCAAACTGGAATGATTTCAATGCCAAAGATGCATATTTTTGATAAGGCCAGTGCCAGACCACATCTTTGTACAAGGGTGGTGTGGTCCTAATACATACTTCATGCATTTCTTGCCAGAGAGTTCTCTTCTGGAGTGAGGAGAATAATCCATATTTAGAGAGGCAGAAAAAGCAGTGATAATATCACTTGGTTAAGGTTTCAAAAGGATGACAATAGACATATGGGTCTGTGGTTTATAGCTTAACAAAAAAAGCATTCCTCAGTTCTTTTTGTGATCTGTATGCACACAGAGTTGATGAAAGCAGTACTTTACTTGTACTTTTGTTGTCATGAAGAATATAGTAGGAATTGATTTACAGGTGGCATCATTGTAAAAGAGAGGAGGGCAAGACAAGGCAAGGACCATCTCTCACCATCCTGACATTCCTACCAATGAGAGCAGGGCCTTGCTGGAGTCAAATGAACGAGTGAGTGGGGGCATTAATCACCAATGCAATGCATCACCACTTGGAGTTTACTGTGGTATATAGCACATGATCATTAGGAAACATTTCTTATTTCCTTGCCTTTGTCCTCTGTGATTGTCTCAACTGTCTTGGTAAAACAACAGCTCTTATAAGATCAGTTTGTCTCTGATACAAAGCTGTGCACTAACATTAGCTCCAGCTAAAGCCAAACCCAGGAAGAGTGTGGCAATCATTTGACAATGATTCGTGGTCATGTTGATTAACAGCAAAGGTACCTTTCCCTGTCTCAGAAGTACCCTCTTCCCCACCCTTTTTGCACAGATTTGTGTGCTTTTCCGGAGCTTTGAATGGCAAACTCTTTATTGCAAACAGGTTTTGAAAGAACTGTAGTATGTGGTGGGGCTTCTCCATGCTGGAAAATCCAGGTTTTCAAAATCAGTTTCTCTGTGATGTTTGCAGTTTTTTGGAAATTAGCAATGCCTCATCTACAGCATTAGTGGGGGTAAAATAAAAAGAAAGCAACCGGTTTTTTGCATTACTGCAAGATCCTCTAGGGACCAATAAAGATTAAGCAAAAAAGGTTTGGTTAATGGTGGGGCCTTGCTACCATACAGCAAAAAAACATGCACTCTCATGGCTTTCAAGAAATGAGAGTCTGTGAACAGCCCTTTGGCAAGGAAAACTTGGGAGAGAAAAAACTCTTGGTGATAGGACACATTTTTTGTTTGCAATAGACCTTGTGACATACTTTGTTGATTTTTTGGTATGTTTTAAACCTTTTTCGAGACCTTGAAACAGATACAGACCACTCTTTCAGGAACTCTTCCTATTTGGCAGTATTGGCACCCTTTTCTGTATGCTGTTCCAGTGTTATATCAGTAACTCCCACTGAATGGCAGTAGCAGCCTGTGCATATAATTCTGGCATATCTAAAATGCCAGGTATTAAATTAAGTGTGTACAATAAAACCATTCAAATATTGCACTGCTCTGAGCTAATTTGGACACTTCTGAGTACTTTATAAATAAATGTTGAATTTACAGTTCTGTGGTTAGATTGAAGTAACTCGTTATCATAATGGTAGGACTCACCCTGTCCATTCAACATGAGAGAAACAGCAAGAGACAGCACAGTTAGAGTAAAAAGTGACATCTTCCTCCTTAAATAATAAGGGCTGTTACCTGTGGCTTTACAAGTCTATGCTATGGTGACCAGAATTAATCTTCTTCAGTACCTGTGGTTTATATACAATACCTTTGTATAAGGGTGGTGTGGTCCTAATACATACTTCATGCATTTCTTGCCAGAGAGTTCTCTTCTGGAGTGAGGAGAATAATCCATATTTAGAGAGGCAGAAAAAGCAGTGATAATATCACTTGGTTAAGGTTTCAAAAGGATGACAATAGACATATGGGTCTGTGGTTTATAGCTTAACCAAAAAAGCATTCCTCAGTTCTTTTTGTGATCTGTATGCACACAGAGTTGATGAAAGCAATACTTTACTGGTACTTTTGCTGTCATTTGTGCTCAATACAGAAAAATATCTCTGTTTTTCCAGCCCTTATTTATGGAATTCACCCACAGAAATGAGGGGTAAGAGTTTACCATCTCTGGTTACCAAAGAATCATGGAATATTTTGGGTTAAAAGTGACATTAAAGACAATCTATTTCCAACACCCTGCCACAGGCAGGGACACCTTTCTGTAAAACAGGTTGCAGAAGACCCAATCTAACCTGGTATGGTTATGCCAAGAATTTCTAGGTGGTACCCCGCTGTTACCACTAGTGCCCTCTTGGATTGTTCCGATTTCTCATTTAGCCTAAACAATACCGTGAGATGGGGTAGCTCTTCACTGAGATACTTGTGCTCAGATTGCTATCAAAACACCAAACCAAAAACCAACACAACTTCATTGCACCAAATATTTATTCCACTTTAATTCTCCATTTTTCTCTGTAAAACACACTAATAGCTAAAGGACGCCACTGGCATCAGGGCTTGTATCAGCAACAGTGTGGCCAGCAGAACCAGGGCAGGGATTGTCCCCTGTACTCAGTACTGGTGAGGTCACACCTCACACACCTCTCACTGAATCCTGTGTTCGGTTTTGGGCCTCTCACTTCAGGAAAGACATGGAGTTGCTGGGACAAGACCAGAAAAGGGCAATGGAGCTGGTGAAGAGTCTGGAGCACAAGTACTGTGAGGAGCGGCTGAGGGAGCCACGGGTGTTCTGCCTGGAGAAAAGGAGGCTCAGGGGAGACCTTGCCACTAAAACTGCCTGAAAGGAGGATGTAGTGATGCAGGGGTTGGCCTCTTCTCCCAGGTAACAAGTGACAGGACTAGAAGAAACGCCCTTAAGCTGTGCCAGGGAAGGTTTAGATTGGATATTAGAAAAAAATTCTACACAAAAGGGTCTGTCAAGCATTGGAACAGGGTGTCTGGCAAGTGGCTGGGTCATCATGCCCAGAGTTATTTAAAAGACATGAAGATGTGGCACCTAGGGAAATAGTTCAGGGGCGGACCTGGCAGTGCTGGCTTAATGGTTGGACTTGCTGATCTTCAAGGTCTTTTCCAACATAAATTATCCTGTGATTCTACAGAAATACACTTTAACGCACTTTTTGTAACTGAACTGCCCCATTCAGCAACTCTGAAGCTTTACTTGGACTATGCTACTGATTTCAAGTAATAAAATAAAACAATATGGAATTAATTCTTCCTCTGAAGCTCTGAAGAAGACAAAGGGAGCTTTAAGCTTAGCTTGTGTGGAACCACACTGAAACTGCAGCTCATCACTGCTGGAAGATTTCCCAAATAAGCAGTGCAAGCTTGCGTGTTAGAAGTGGTTGTTGCTGAAGTGATTGCTACCAGCAGCACACAGGCCCATGGAAATAATACTTAATTTTGAAATAGATCTAATAATAGGCCATTAAGCCACTTTTGAATGTCTCCTTGATATTATGGCTACATACCTAAATGTATTTTTTTTTAAATTGTAACTACAAACTGAGTAATTGCTAGAAGCATATAATGCATAGAAGCACCACTGGTGTGTGGTTGATACACATTAAGAAAAAAAGGAGTTGCAGATATTTCCACTGCCACTAAATGAAGTAACAGCACATATTTTTGGTGCTATTAAAGCTCCTTTGCAAAATGTAATTTTTTTGTTGTTGGTTTGGTTTGGTGGGGTTTTTTTTTTTGTTTCTCTCATCTAAAGCATAGTTAAGGAATGCAATTTTAATGCTGGTTGCTCAATAAAGCCTGCATAGAAAATGAACTGAATAGTTTAAAAGAAATCTGATTTTTCACCTTATCCAGGTCTGGATTGATGATTAGGAAAACAAAGAAAGCATCATAATATACCCCAGTTACTTCAGTCTACAAAGAGCTGTCATAGTTAATTACTATGCATGTTTCATATTGCTAGAATGTAATTAGTCCTTTCTGGCCTAGGCATCATTGTGTGCAGCTCACGGAAACATCTGCTCTACAGGTTTCAGTTCTCCAGGGGAAATTATAAGGGGATGTTTTTTTCCCCCGAATATCATTGTTGAGAAGACACTAGCTCCATAAGAGGACCGAGTGGCACAGCTTCAGGTCAAGAGCTATCTGCAACTTTGTAAAGGGAGTGGAGGCTGTGGAAAATGAAGACCAATAAAAATAACCAGAGACAGTGGCATGTGGGCCTGAAAAGAAGAGCTCTTCAATTTCTGTAGAGTAAAATGCAGCCTGTAGCAGTATCTGAGATGATAGGGACTACATCAGGGTCATGAAGGTGAAGGTTATTAATGGAGGGCTTGAAAGGGGAAAAACAGAGGTAGCTGGGCAGGGAAGGAGGGTTATGTCAACCACAGCAGTTTCAGCAATGTGTATGAGAGTGTTTGAAGCTGAATAAAGGGGAAAGAAGGAGAAGCAAAGCCAGAGAGCATGAAGATAGGGGAGCTCTCTGCCCTCAACCTGAGGCTGAGCTGTGACCGCAATGAAAGTGAGCAGCAAGCTTAACTCCTGGGTTGTTACAGCTTGAAGATGGTGTTTGTCTTCCTTGAAATCTAGCCTAATGCAGTCATCAAGACAAAGCTATTTTTAAAAAAAAAAGTTCCTCCCACACTTAAAAAAACCAAAAAGCAAACAGTTCTGCATGTTGTCTTACCCCGGACCACCAGCAATGTTGACTGAAGAGCTGACAGCAAAGATACTGAGGCCTGCCCTCTCCAGAAGTTGATGATGTGCCTTTGCCATCATGTTTTGGCACATGCCGATTGGACATCACACCACAAAACAAGTGATGCTCATTTCAGTGCATGTCGGAGGAAACTACAGGAGATGCCTTGGGAATCAAGCTGAAACTACGGGAGATGGAAGGAGGTGTTAGAGCAACAGCAGACTTTAGATGAACACCAGGGGTCCGTGGCCAAATACCTGGTCAAGACCAATCATGGGCTGCTCCAGACGTTTCCTCAGATGGACATGGATATTTCACAGCCTCATCCAGCAACTTGTGACTGTGTTGACCAAAGTTCTGTAGTAAGGGCCAGTTAGAGAAGAAGCAGAATTTTCAGCTGCTACAGAGCTTAGGTCACAGACCAATCTCAAGTGCAAACTGAAGTTAAGTTCTAACCGGACCTGTAACTTCACAAGGTTTTGAGATCAGTACATAGAATTTGGCCTAATTCTTCTTGTGGTCTTTCTCAAGATCTCTGCATGGCTTAAGAAAAAGTACTGACACATGTACATGTCTGTTTGTTATGTAAGTGGGCACTTGTACCACAAAACATGAGTAGATGGTGATGTTGGAAAGAAAACATTTTTGAAAGGTTACAGAATCACAGAATCCTTGGAGCGGTCAGGTTGGAAAGGACCACAGTGTGTCATCTAGTCCAAACTCCCTGCTCAAGGGGGGCCTCCCAGAGCACATGACACACAATTGTGTCCGGACAGTTCTGGAGTATCCTCAGTGGGGGAGACTCCACAGCGTCTGGGCAATCTGTTCCAGTGCCTGGTCACCTGCACAATACAGAAGTTTCTCGTCATGTTCGGGTGGAACTTCCTGTGCATCAGTTTTTGCCTGTTTCTCTTGTCCTATTGCTCAGCACCACTGAGGAGAGCCTGGTCCATCCTCTGACATCCTCCCATCAGATAGTCACAGACATCAATGAGGTCCCCTCTCAAATGTCTCCTCTCGAAACTGAATAGGCCCAGTTCCCTCAGCCTTTTCTCCTAAGAGAGATGCTACAATTCTTCAGTCATCTCTGTAGCTCTTCACTGGAACTGCTCCAGGAGCTCTCTCTTGTTCTGAGGAGCCCAGAACTGGACACAGCACTCCAGATGTGGCCTCACCAGGGCTGAGCAGAGGGACAGGATCACCTCCGTCAACCTGCTGGCAGTGCTCTTCCTAATGCCCCCCAGGTACATTGGCCTTCTTGGCCACAAGGACACACTTACCTTGTGGTTACCTACAGGGTGGTCTGTGCTGCACTCTTTGGTGGTGAGCACCATTAGCACTCATCTCTGCTTTAAAAAAAGCTCATGTAAGAGGAAGAGCTATAGAGGATATGAGATTAAATAATTCCCATTTTGAAAAACCTGCTGATACTTAAGTTTGCCTATCATGTACCGATTAAGGCATAGATGTATGTTACTGTCATTCCAAGAAATTATTTCCTTCACAAAGAATAATATGATTAATTATTGAAGGGTGTGAGGGTGCAAAGCCCCTGATGTAGGTGCAACAGGGGCATAGGCTGTTCCTCATGCCTCCCAGGAATGTGTAGGCACAGGAATCCGGCCTGGCCCCATGCAAGCAGGGGGCAGGAGAAGAGGGTTTCCTGCACCCAGTCATTCTCAATGCACTCACCCTCTTGCATGGTCAGCAAAAAGTACAGACAATGGAAACCAAAGGGCTTGGATCAGACCTGTCCCAAAAGTGGGTTAGTCAGCTTCTTTTATCTCTTTTTAAAAATGGTGGCCACTGGTGATACTACTGGGTAATTTTTAAACTTTTTTATTATTTTAGGAAATCATAGTGGAAAAATCTAAAAAAGCAGGAGAAATCTGATCACCCTGGCATTTACAACACAGGCAGCAGTGGGAACAGCTGATGCAGAGATGCCTCACCTGTTCCAAGTTAAACAGGGAAGAGGCCCATGTTCAAAACCCAATGTTAAAATTAACAGGATTTCTTTTTAGAGGAGTGATGAACCATTGATAGCTCTGAATGCAAGGCAAGTTTGAGGCTTTTTTATATATGTAGTAATTTCTCATGTGCCTAGTAACACAACTACCTATTTATGAATCCCTTTCTTAAGATCCAGCAGCTTGCTTGGTACTATATGGAAAGAGTAAGAAAGGCAGTCCTTTCTCCAAAAGGCTTATTAATCGAGTGCACAGGTTTTTTTCTCAGTCTTTTCCTACTGTGAGGCAAAAAAAAGGAGGACTAGATTGGTACTGGTGTAAAAAAAGCACAAACTGTTCTGAAAACCCCACACCATGGAAGACTCCTGTTTTTCCATCTGCAACCGCATCCCCTTGGCCTGGCAGTCTCACAGGGTGGTCCTGTCCCTAGGGAAACTCCATTTCCTGGGTTTGGCTAAGCTGGAAGCAGCACAAATCACAGTGGTTTGTGCACTGCTTGTTTTGCTGCTTCTGATGTGTGACCAGAATAGGAATAGAGTCTGTTGAGGAAAATAATTGATGTTTAAAATGAATCTTCCTGATAGTCAGCTGTAATTAGGAGATGGCTTGAAAATGCTGGTTTAGGTGAATGAAAATGTGTTTCCTCTCACCTCACTGAGCACTCTGCAAGAGGCCAGGAGCGGCATAACACATCCCAATTCGCGTTTCCTGGGAGGTGAACCAAGTTCAATAGGGAGGTAAAAAGCCTAAAAGAGGACCTAGTTGCAGGGATCTATATGCTGTTTCCAAGTACCTAATGAGGGTTATAGGGGACATGGAGACACAGTCTTTTCCAGGACATAAGGATAAAAGGACACAGTTTGCATCAAGGGAAATTCTGGTCATGTACTAGGCAAGGGCTCCTCATTGCGACAGTCTTTACACTGAAACAGGCTGATGAGGTATACTGTGGGGTCTCTCTCCTTGGAGGTAGACGAAACCTATCTGGGTGAGGCCATGAAAACTTCATCTAATTTTGCTGTCAACTCTGTTTCAAGCAGGGAGTTGGATTAGAAACCTCCATGCTTTTCTTCCAATGTACAAAACTGGTGAATGCATTGATGAGGTAAGTTGATAAGTTATGACCAATTATTCTGTGGGATTTTTAGACTCCCAGAGACTATCTTACTATTCAGGGTTAAAAAGAAATCAGTTAATACACAATGTGGGAAAGCACGTTTGATCAGACTCCTCTCAGGCAAAAGTTTAATAGAGAAGCTTGTTTTGACTCTAGCACACTGTCCCCTTGTATATTATTCTTATGTTAAACTCTTGTAAATAAAACAGTACGTGTATTTGCAAGGTGATGACAATGACTGTACATAAGTTCAATGGTGCACAATGTTGCATGTTATAATTACCCTAAACAAATGTGAGCTCTGTAATGACAATTGGTGGTGAATATACTATTTATTATATCTGTTTTTTAATAAAGTACACAACCTTGAAGAGCTGAGCAAGAAACCAAGAAATTGTCCATCTATTATTGTCTTCTATGATCAAACCCCTTGCTACTGTGTTCCTGTGCCACCTCCAAAAGTACCTGTGATGTTTGAGTTAGTTTGAGAGAGATAATCCTTTTGCCAGGGGCTTTCAGTGGTGTTACAGGATCTCATTGCAATGAGAACTTTTAGGATCTTTTTCCATTTGGATTTCATTGTTTGTGCCCAGTGAAGCTGTCATCACAGGGTGCATTCCTGTCTGTGATCATAAAATCACTGAGGGGTTAGGGTTGGAATGGATCTTTAAAAATCCTCTAGCCTAACCCCCTGCCATGACCAGGGACACCTCTTTGGGCAACCTGTGCCAGTGTTTTAACACCCTCATTGTAAGAAATTTATTGTATTTTCTCTAAATTGAACCTCCTCAATTTTAAAATCATGATCCATTGTCCTGTCACAACAGACTGTGCTAAAAAGTTTATGCTCATCTTTCTTACAGGTCCCCTTTAAGTACTGACACAACATAAGGTGTCCCCATATGTATGTATTGGAGACCCTAAGGGTTGGGAATTGGTATTCCTTTTCCCTTTGGTCTATGGTAAATCTGCAGGAATATGACTGGAGCCTGGCAACTGCCTCCATGTTAATGTTTCGTACCTGAGCAGGGTGAGCAGGACCTGTCCCCAGGCTGTGTGACAGCAGTCCCAGCCACCCCGGGACAAGGCGGGTAGGAAATGAAGGAGGGAAAGCTGTTTGTCCCCCCTGTCCCTTTCAGGGACACTTCATGTGGGCAATGGGTGATGAGTATTGTCTCCCTGTGGAGATGTGGGGAGGCTTGGGAAAGCCAGTGCAGCTGCATGACAGATGGCTGTCTCTTGCTAAGCAGAGGCAGCAATGCAAACAGGGGGTCAGGCTAAGTGCATTGACTTAAAATCTTAACTTCAACATTTAATTAACATTTCCAAAGTTTCCTGGATCCTTATGAGAATTTTCTCTTTCTGTTGAGAATCAGCCAGTATTGTTATTGGGCAGATGCCAGACTTCGTGGCTTTAAGTTTGTAAGTCTGAACCACACTAGCTGTTTCCCAAGCTTTATGTCTTGATCTCTGATAACATATTCACTTCTGAGATGGAAATAGCAAGTCTTTACAGAACTCCTCAGATTTTTTCCATCCAAGTGTGTGTCTGTGTACATACCCTGAAGCCAATCTGCTTGAAATTACATCCAAGAATTGCACCAAGATTTGAAATCGCTGCTTGTGATGATTTTTTTTTTTAATAAAAAATATACGTATCATAGGATATTAAATAATGCATCTATGGCTGTTTGCTGGGAAGGATGGCTTACAGCTCCAGCAAGTGTGAAAAACATGAAAAAGAATATAGTGGTATGTAGATAAAGAGATCCAAAACCAGCACAAAGCTGCGAGACTTTAGAAAAGCTCGGGGTGAATGCCATTAGAAATATCCCTAATAAACACAGCACCTGGGTCTTGTTAGAAAAGCCTACAGGGTGGAAGGCCCAAAAGAGTGATTGGAGGGGCTGCCCCAATGGTTTAAGGGTACATCTAACCTGAGCCAATGTAATGCAGTCTAATACACCAGGGAGATATAACACTCGCTTGGAGAGCCTTGCTTAAAGAACACTCTTAGAGGAAAATTCATGTGTATTCTCTATTGCTATATTGACATATCCTGTATGCTAAATACAACATAGTACACTCAAAAATTGGAGTTCATTGCCTTGCCTGATTTTTTAGGGGAGGCAATATTTGTTAGAAGTATGATTTGGAAATGACAAATATCTAAAGGAACAAATGAGGAAATACAGACACTTTGTGAAGCCTTAATTTATTCTATAAATTTAATTTGTTATTAGTCTTCTCATTCTTGCTTGGTGCTTTAACTCAGACACTGAAATCCTGCAAATGGAGCAACTCACACACATGGCAGCACATGGCCTTGTCCACTCCTGTTTGCTGAAGACCCTGCTATTCTTATCTCAGGTGTATAGTACCAGAGGGAGGAGGACACGTGGGCCTGCTCTTCTCACGCTCATCCCACAGGAAAATTCATAAGTAGTGACCAGAAAAACTTTTCCAGGTTAGTGCATTTCTATGTCGACTTTGTCGGGAGACGTCTGTTCGGGGCTATTTGAAAAAATATAATTAAAAACCTATACAAACAAACAAAACCAACCCTTTCTTAGCTATGAACATGTCTTACTGAAACAGCCATACCTCAGCCAGCAACACCAGCTCGGTAAAGTGTTTCACCTGCATCAACAGAGGGCACGATTCCTGTAAAAATCACCCTCAGTCTTTATTTAAATGAGGACCAGGCAAAGCTTAGCTGCTAATGGTCTGAGCCTTTGGGTCTTAAAGAGCAAAACATCTGCTGCTGCTTCTGCTCCCCCACGTGGGTATCCAGGTGGTTTTGGGTGGGCATTCTATGTTTCACAGGGGCATTGTGCAAGTATTAGCCTAAGTGGCCATTATCCAGGCTAATTTCCCACAAGCTGTTGAGGTAATAGGTCTCCAGTTTTTTTAACTGGTTGTTGGAACCTGACACCAAAAATCCTTTTAAATGTAGCCTACTGAATCTACACAGCCAACTCTTTTTTTTCTCTCTTTTTTCTGGTAGTTTCTGTGTCTATGTTTCTTGTGGAAGCATTGACAAAGCATTGCTTTTATAAATTTCTGCCTTAGTCAGTATACCACTGGATTTCAGACAGATCCTTCTACTTCAGTAGTTATTTGATAATAGTCAGGGCTCATGGTTTGCTGTTATAATCCTTGTGGTTATCTCTCCCTGCAGCACATCTCACCATCTGCTTTAACATTGCTGCCTGGGGCACTGAAGTTCCTTTTTCCTCTCTTTCTAAAAATTGTGTAGTCTCCTTTATTGGACTAGTCAAGGAGGAGAAATTAGCTCATTTCAGAAGCAGAATGTCGATTTTTGTAGCCTTAGCTTGCAGCAGAGCATCTTCATCCTTTGTGGCAAACAGAAGAAAGCCCCCAGACCACTATGCTCCATGGACCCAGGGGATTCAGCTCTGGACTTGGGCTCTTCGATTTAGATCCTTCTCCCATGGGTGTAAAATAACAGTCGTGCTGTGGACACAACAAGAAGCAGCTGAGTGCCACTTGGCTGTTACTGAGCTTGAGGCAGGCAGGGACCCAGTACAGGGGTGGGATGGGAGGAAGGGAGGATTTCTTTCCCCATCCTACTACTCAGGGTGGATGAGAGAAGCAGACACAGCTCAGTCTAGCTACCTGTGCTTTGGAGAAGCTAGACAGAAACTCTCTTTGGCAGACAGAATTTCGAGAGATGTTACAGTAAATGTAACATTGCCTGCACCAGCTCCTGACAAGGACTGTGCTTTATAAGGAAACCACAGCAGCAGAGTCCTTTTTTAGTGCCTCTGAGCATGATCCAAAAGAATGTGGCTCTTCTGCATGGGGGTAGCGGCGAAGTGTGACAGTCTGGCAAACCCTGAAGAGCTGTTACCCAAAGAGACTCAGCTGGGTAGTGGGGACTGGAGCCCAGCTGTGGCTTTCAGCAACTGCTGTTGACTTGGCTATCTGGCTATGGCCACTGGTCACACAAAATGGGGGCTGGTGGAAGCTATGTGTCACCACAATGTGGCATGGAGAAGGTCTGAGATGAGATTCATTCTGAAAACCTATGTAAAAAAATAAAATAACAGAACAATCTTGTAAATGCTTTCCCCATGCTCTTGATTTTATTTTGGTCATTCTGGATAGGGTAGGGTGTTTCTCTCATCTTTGAGTTCCTTTCCCAAAACTCTAAGAAAAAAAAATAATAGCTAAAAAGAAAGTAAACAAAAGCAAGGGTTGTATGCAGTGTTGCAGATTGCTCTGTACCTGGGTGGGAAATGACTGTGTCTCACAGTCAGCTCCCAGTTCTGACTTGGGTACTGCTGAAACAGAAATATCCTAAAAGATAATGTTTAGACATTGAAGCACTTGGTGTTTGCAACCTTTCACTAACTTCCCTGTTCACCCTTTACACAAGAGCTCTCCTTGAACAGGCAGCTGTGATGGAGAATGTCACACTCGAATCCATTTAATGTCCTCTTGAGAGCCTTTAGAAGGCAGATTCTCAGCTGATATAGGTCAGCGTGACTTGCAGGAGCTGACATTTTGAGATTCCCTCTCCACTGAGACTAATTAGTGCACAGGAGTAAGTTCGCATGTTTTGCTGCACGGGGCGAGGTCTTTGCTGCTTTTAATAAAAGGAATTTTTGGAAGAAGCTTATGGCTGGGAATAGCAGGTTGGTCTATTCAGGGAACTCTCCCAGTTTGTGTGGAAACATTTTTGGCTTCTTCAGGGTCCTCAAAAATTAGTCAGTGCAATCATAAATATTCCCTCTCTGCTCCCTTCAAGGCTCTCTTTGGGCTCAGAGTTTTCTTAGCCGAACCTGTAAAGGAAAGGTAAACCACGCACCCTGCATGAATCCTCTCTGTTTTCAGTCTCTCCTGCTTTGCTAAGGTGGCCAGATAAGGGGAAGGTTAAAGCTCTCTCATTACCTGAAAGCTGTCTGAAATCAGGAAAGGAATAAAGTCTCCAGCTTGGGAATTTCACAAGGTAGTTGTCAGGTTGACCAATGCCAGGCTCAAAAGAAGCCTGCATTTTAAGAAGCTTTTAGAGAGTGAAATCTTGGGCTGGCAGGAACAAGGCATTGTAAAAATCAAGCACTAATAGAGTTACCTATTTTAAGCTTGTTGTGCATATAGGAAGAAAAAAAGAAACAGTAGCATTTGAGATATTGATGTGTTTGTAGCTGTTTTTATTTTAACTGCTGAAACAGCTGATGATGGATGATGCCATTCTAATGAAGAATATTCTTCCATAGAAAAGTAGTGATTTTCTTCAGCTTTTATTGTCCTTCGGGTTTTGAGTTACTTGTGGTTTACTTTGTGTAGCATATTACATTATTTTCCAGTTTGATTGGCATTTTGCTGAGTCACAGCTTGGTTTTAAATTTCCCAATGACTCAGTAGCTGGTAGCTGTTGTGTGGGAATATGCACTGCAGTGCTCGGCAGTAGTGTAGCTCAAAATACAAGGGGTACCACAGCAAAAAAAAAAAAAAAAAGAACAGCTTGTGCTTGGCTGTAGTGGTTGGATTTAGCTATTGATCTTCTCATTCCTGGTTTGTGGGGAAAAACAACAAATTAGAGGAGAAATGTTCCCAGGATCAAAGGCCATCCACTTCTTGTTTCAGAAATACATTTTATCGGTACAAATTAAATTTTTAATTAGGTGTAACAGAAACACGTAAGGAAAAGAAATTAATTTATTGATATGCTGTGTCCTGCTGCTAGGAAAAGAACAGCTTTTACAAAATGCCACTATATCTAAAGCAGGAAAGGAAGGCCTAAATTTCTACTTTAACTTTAGAAAAAGCAAATGAGGCAATAGCTACATCAGCTGTGGTTTTTGCTAAGCTGTTTGCTGATAAATAAGGGGAGATGTTCTAATGCCATAATTAAGTATCTCTCTTAAACATCATGCTGTCCACGACTTTTCTTTGAGTGAAGAAGTCTGTAGGAACACAGTCACGGCAGACTTGCTGACTCAAGTCCTCCATGTTCCAGGGTCAAAAGTGAGTTGCTAAATACAGTTCTGACTAAGCTACTCAAAGACATCCCCTTCAGGGACGTGTTTTGAAAAGTCGGTCTGTGAAAATACATGAGTGACTGTGGCTCTCATTGCTGTGGCAGTGAGCATCACTGCTGGCCCATTGGAAGCTATCTCCTAAAGGGTGGGAGGAAAGAGCCTGTCATAATAAAGTTTGCATAGGAAAATGTTCCTTTGTCTATAAAATTCACAGATTGATGTACTATGTCTGCTAGCGACTAGCAGTGTCAGCTCAGAAAGAGACACATCTCTGTGCTCTGTGCAGAAGATATAGAGCAGTATTCACCTCTTGCAAGCTTCTGACATATTTTTACCACAAGTGCACAGTTTTGCATTTTGAAAGATCACAGTTAAAGCAAAATTTGTAGCAAGAATCAAGGAGTAAAGTTTGCAGAGAGTGCAATTTTACTGATTCTTCATCTGGGAGAAAGAGCACCCCAAAGCCCACAAGCCAGACCCACAATTGCAATTAAAGGCCTATTGAGCTCTCTTTCAGGTAAAAACAGGGAAATATTTTTTACCAGTTCCAGTTATTGGAAACCAGTCATAGCCCAGTACATTGTCTGTACAACTAGTGCAGCATTTTCCATTTCAAGGTAAGGTGTTTATTCCACAGGGTTTAGGAGGAAAGTGGGAGCCTGCCGCCTGATGCAGAGAAGATCTGTACAGACACTGAAATATTCCCAGACAACAGTTTGCAGATATCAGAGCACTCCTAGGCCTTGCAGCGGGGTGTACTAGGAGAGGAGAAAAGGGAGACATCCACAGCTGAGGGAATATGCTCTTGGTGGAGCCTGTGCGGTTGCAGTCTGCCATATGAAGGAAAAGTCATGCACCCCAGCCACAGGAAAGGGCTGCCTGATGCTTTTGGGGGAAAGAAGGTGATCACAGCCTGATCCCTTTACTTTGGAGAGGGAATTTCATGTTTCTACTGTGGACTGACTAAATTCAGACTACATCTGTCCTGGGTGTTGAATACAGATGGTAATACGGCAACAGAGAAGATGGTGGTCTGTCAGATACCCCTCCCATGCTGAGTGCATATATTTTATATGTCACCGGTTCTAAGGTAAATTCTTAATTCTCCCTTGCTGTCTGTTCCAAAATACATCTCTAACAAAGTGTACTTTCTGCTATTCAAAATTAATTTCGGTCACTGTAATTTTCATATTACTATTTAAAAAGGTACTGCAATGGATAAAATGGTGCAAAGGTTTTAAAAGATGCATATACAAACACTATTGTGTTTCTCAGCCTACAATATTATGAATATAAATAAGCGCTACCAAGCTTAATGGCAAGCCTGAGCCATTAAAATGCCAGCATCTTTTTCTGCAAAATAAAAAATAGGATAGAATAGAGCATGATTAACCTGTTTCAATTGCTAACTCAGTTCATAAAGTGCAATCAGGCCTGAGATTGAATATGTGATGGAGTGGAATCACTTTCCAGTTCCCTATTTGACTATAAGATGTTCCCAGACAAATACTTTCTTAACTCTAGAACAAATCAGTTTGCTGAAGCAAGCTTTGAGCCCAACTTTTTCTTCAAGGAATGCATTGTTTGTATATGTTAATGCTCGTAGTTAGATTTTTCTAATTGACCTGGTATTCAGAAGAAAAATACAATAGCTGATAGATATGCTTAGCCTTTCAGCAGCAGGATGTAGGCATAATTGTCTTGTGAGAGGATGCTTTGGTATTTGGACATGTTCACATTTGACAAAATGCATTTTTTATCATTCTGAAACACTTTTGGCAGAGGAATAAAAGTAATTCAGAAATTGTTACAGTCTTTAGGATCAAATTATGACTATCTGTGATGTATTTTGCTGCACAGTTTAGCATCTAAATTGAACAATTATCTAGAAGTAAATTTTACCCTACTTTTCTATTAATCTGTAAATAGATAGTTTTTCTTCCTGCTGTGTTCCAAAATCATCTTCAAAACATAATCTGTTGTCAAGATTCAAGCTGTTTGGCCGTAGCACACTCTTTACAGGTACAAAAGTTCATAATGCAGTACTCCTGTCTCAAAAAAACCCAAAGCATCAACCAAAAGGCCTCATCAAACTCTTGGATTATTTGTTTTTAATTCTTTGATTAAAACCAGATAGGCAAAAATTTGGTTATTTCCAGAATTTTGGACAAACTCTGCCCATAAAGACAATTATGTACACCTGAGCCAAGACTCCAGTTTTATCTTCTGCTAAAATAAGGAGTATTATTCAGGCAATATGTGGATTTTTTAAAAATCAAAATGTATAGTTGCCTTTGTTTGAAAGACAGGTATCTGCCGAGAAAGGAAGGAACCTCCCCTGGAATGGAGAATATGACCCCTTTCCGTCTGAATTATTACAACTGTGAAATTAAGGGGTTTTCAGGCAAAGCGCTGGGAAAAGGAATGGCAGTTCTTTACTGGTAAGTGTGAGAAGGCAAACAAACATCAGCCAAAGCTCACGCAGCACAGCAGCTCGGGGCTGCACGCCCTGCCCTCCGTGCAGTTCCGCTCACTGCCGCCAGGGGCGCTGTGAGCTCCCGGCCCGGCAGGGCGGCTGCGGTGATCCCCCGCGCCGGCAGGGGGCGCTGTGGCGCCAGCTCAGCCGCGCCTCCCTCACGCGGTAATGGCGGCCGGGCTGGAGGGCGGGGCGGGCTGAGCAGGGATCCCGGAGCAGTGAGCTGGAGCGGCAGGGCTGGCTCACCCGGGGCAGCAGGCAAGGGGCTGGAGGGCGGGGCGGGCTGAGCAGGGATCCCGGAGCAGTGAGCTGGAGCGGCAGGGCTGGCTCACCCGGGGCAGCAGGCAAGGGGCTGGAGGGCGGGGCGGGCTGAGCAGGGATCCCGGAGCAGTGAGCTGGAGCGGCAGGGCTGGCTCACCCGGGGCAGCAGGCAAGGGGCTGGAGGGAGGGACGGGCTGAGCAGGGATCCCGGAGCAGTGAGCTGGAGCGGCAGGGCTGGCTCACCCGGGGCAGCAGGCAAGGGGCTGGAGGGCGGGGCGGGCTGAGCAGGGATCCCGGAGCAGTGAGCTGGAGCGGCAGGGCTGGCTCACCCGGGGCAGCAGGCAAGGGGCTGGAGGGAGGGGCGGGCTGAGCAGGGATCCCGGAGCAGTGAGCTGGAGCGGCAGGGCTGGCTCACCCGGGGCGGCAGGCAAGGGGCTGGAGGGAGGGGCGGGCTGAGCAGGGATCCCGGAGCAGTGAGCTGGAGCGGCAGGGCTGGCTCACCCGGGGCAGCAGGCAAGGGGCTGGATGGAGGGACGGGCTGAGCAGGGATCCCGGAGCAGTGAGCTGGAGCGGCAGGGCTGGCTCACCCGGGGCAGCAGGCAAGGGGCTGGAGGGAGGGGCGGGCTGAGCAGGGATCCCGGAGCAGTGAGCTGGAGCGGCAGGGCTGGCTCACCCGGGGCAGCAGGCAAGGGGCTGGAGGGCGGGGCGGGCTGAGCAGGGATCCCGGAGCAGTGAGCTGGAGCGGCAGGGCTGGCTCACCCGGGGCGGCAGGCAAGGGGCAGAAAGAACTCCACAGCTGTAGCAGGAGCCGTGGGCGTCGGGGCAGGCACGGGGTGTTGGATTACAGTGTAGCAAAAACCCCGGAGCAGTAGCAGAAAAATGGCAGGGGTTGAGGGGGGAATCTCTCCCTTGGATAGCTCACCAGCCATGGCTGGTCCCTGGGTCAGGCTGTGCGGCTGTGCAGCAACCATCCCAGACACAAAACAAAAAGAGCAAGGAAAAAATAAAGATGGGATGGAAACAAGGAAGTTCCCAAGACAATAGTACAGCTATGTGCAAATCTTGAGTCAAACTTACTTAATTTATCATCAAGGTATGAATATGATTAGCATTATAACCCACTCTTTCTGCTTGAGTCACTTTGCCATCATCTTCTACTTTTTCACGTTTCTTAGCAAAAACCCATTCACAAGCTTTGCTGGAAGCTAGGTTGAAATGTCTTTTATGATCTGCTCCATTTTCATGGTGCCTTATGGTTCAGAAATTACCGTGAAGCCTTATGGCAGTTATTGTTATCTTCATAGATCTGTGCAGAATCACTTCTCTGCATCTTCTAGGTGCAGAATGTCTCCTTTAAAAGGGACAGGTTTGAACCGCTATGGCAGATTAGTGACTGTCACACTCGAGATACATACATAGATTAACTTGATCACTCGAAAATACATAAATAGAACTCATGTTTAGCATTAGGTCATTCTCACCCTGTCTGTTCTCTACATTTAGCATACCAGACTAATACTGCCTCAATGTAAGCAGTAAGTAAATCGGGATAAATGTATGGGATATAACTAGCCTGACATGCCAAAAAGGTGGAATTATATAGGTTCGTCCTCAAGGATTTATTTTAGGTAGGCAGAAACTATTTGGAAAATACTTTTCAGATATTATGTTGCTTTGGTTTTTTTTTTTTTTGCTGTTGTTTGTTTGTTGTTTTATGCTTTGGTGGGGGTTTTTTGAGATTGAAGTTATTTGTATACAGAAGACAAAAACGTCAAAAGGACAAAAGTATGTCCTCAGCTACTAAATGTCACCAGAGACCTCCACACAAATTGTGAGTCCATCCTCTCTGCTCCAGATTTCTTTGCAGCCCAGCAGTATGACAGCAGTGTAACTGGACAGTGATGCAATGCAGTGAGCCTCTGTGGCTCCAGCTTTCCCTTGCTCTCTGGCTGCTGCACCTGGGCAAACATTTGCACTGACCTCTGGGAAAGTCTCCCCGAAAACTTGTGAGTCTGTTGGAACCAGCAGTAGTCACACTCCTGCCTGGCAGCCTTCTCTCTGAGTCATTTCTACTGAGAGCACATATCCACAGGCCCCCGGCATTCACAATGACCCACCCTGTAAGTCTTGTCCTCTGCATACCTCTCCATTATGAGCATCACAGGTGCAAAAGCAGAGGTAAAATGTCTCAATAGCCAAAATCTCAAATATGCAGTTTTCATTTCAGATGTGTAATTTAGCTCTGCTCTGAGAGTCAGTTTCTTGTCAGTGGAGATCTTCCATCCTAAAAAATAAATCAAAGAAATAGGACACAGTCACCCAAGACAAGGGATGACTCATTTGCCAATTGAAGCTCGGCTCTAAATACTTCAGGCCAAGAAAAATATGAACCAAGAGAAGTTTTATGTTTTGGTTGTAGCACTAATGTCTTCAAATGGACTTTTGGGGTGGTTTACTTTGTGAAATTCAAAACCAGCTAAATGAGTTTAGCATGTAGTAAAATAAGGAAAAATATTTTGTAATAATTATGCCTGTACAAAATAGCATTCTACAGAAGTTAAAAAGTATTCTAAATATTTGACATCTGTAAAAATACTAATTACTTCTTTGTATGGTAGAAATATTTAGTGGAGCACTTACAAATGTTTAGGAAGGAAGGCTTTATACAGAGGCTTTTTAGAAAGAACCATATATTCAGTTTGAGCATTTCTGTGTGATCAGATACATTAAAAATGGCGTTCTGCTTTTTTGAACTAATCTGATAATTACCCGTGTTTTCCAGTAGGGTTGGTAGTGTTAAATTCTCAAGTATTGAAGAAAGTGTGATTTTTGTTAATGCACATTTTTCAATTCCTGCATAGCTGAAGATGGATGTACAACAAACCCTCCCACACATTCCCTGTCAGTCTCATGGCCAAGGCAAGTATCTTGTAACAGCTACATTGCTAGTAACAGGGGTTACCACTTGATTATCTAGTGAAGCTAGGAAAGTAGCTTCAGTTGAAATGCATGTTTCAGTGTTGACTCCTATCTTGAAAATAATCTTCCTAAGGAACTATATGCTGGGATGGACAAACTTTCAGGACAAAGAAGGAGAATTAATTGGTTGAGCATATAGTTATTAATATGAGCATGTTAAATATGTCCAAGAATCAGTTTCTTTAAGCAGAATCTAAGCTGGTTTTGCATTCCTTTTTAGTATACTTGTTTGGAATAGGAGCTTGAAAATTATGATAGTGGATGAATTGCTGATCTAATCCGGTATTCAGCAATGAATGAAGAAGCTTTGAGACACACATAAAAAGGCTCTGAAATGGGCAATTGTAAATTAACCTTTCCAGAAAAGTTTTTTTATAATCCCATTTGATGGGAAGTTGGCATGTGCCCTGAATAATGAAAGCTTAAAACATTGCCAAAACTCATGGCATTTTTAATTAAATGTTTTACTGTAATGGTAGTTTTTATCTTTGTTCACAATATAGTTCAGTTATTGTTTTGGATCCTGTAAAGCTCTTTCCTTTAATGGTGTAGGAATATGTAGCTCCTGGATAATGTCTTTTTCTAGTAATTTTCAAAGCAGCTCTAAAGAAGGTCACTATAATTAAAATATTCTCCTTTCTAAACTTAAGCTGCATAATGAGTTTTATGAGATAAACTGTGCTTAAGAAATGGTTTCACAATTTAAAGTATACCACTCTTTATATAAGCGTATGAGGGAAGAAGCAGAAAATCTACCCTGCTTTCTTTTCAGCCTTTGTTTGATTATTTTTTTATCATCCATCATTTGTTTTCAGTTATTTTTCATAAGATTTCCATCAGGATCATATATAAAACATAGAGAATGAAATTACTGCCAGAAGTATTGGAGTCCATATGTTATCAGCAGGTTTGGGTATCTCTTGTGGATGATCCCACTCTATATTTGACCCTCTGATAATCTGAGCTCAGGTAGATATTAACAGTGTTTCACTGTTTCTCAGTCTTGGGGCCCCAAGATACTCTATAGCTCCAATCTGTGAGTATGGCAAGTGTCCCCTGACCTGAGCATCTGCGCTTTGGATTTTCCTGTTGTTGGCAACAAGGACCAGAGGTGGGTGTTTTCCCTCCTTTCTGCGACTGTCTGGTAGGATCTGGGTGCCTGCGCAGGGAATCAGCTGAACAGCACACAAGCTCTCAGGGACTGCACTGGAAATACCATCTTTTGCTATCCAGCTCCAGCAGTCCCACTGGTTCATCCAGTGGAGATCCCCAACAGGTGGGGCAGTGATAGCCACTGGCTGCGGGGCTTTGAGATGAGCTGCTGCAGCTTCTCACTACTGGTCCTGACCAGCACTGCTTGGCTCTGAAAATGGAGGTTATGCTCCGCACTGCAGATGTGCAGGGATTATGTCAGTAATTTGCGACAGTGTTGGGAAACTGTTTTTGAAATTATTAAATGGATGAATTTGCTACAGCAATCTGAGTCTAAGCCTTGCCATGACCAAAGCAGTGATTTGGGCTCATTAGCTGGGTGAAACACAGAAAACCAATTTTGAACAGCAGTTGTTACAAGCCCTTTGTGAGAACAAAGATAATTTGCAGAAATTACTTCATGAGTTATTTCTGAATAACATGTATTTTGGATGAGTCCTGGATTTCTTGTCAACAGCATTAAAGAAAGGTGGTATTTGTGAACCACTCAGGTACATGATTTATGTGCTTCCAGACTGAAGGTGTTCCCTGACGTGTTCTTCTTCCTCCTGCTTTTCCTGGTATGATAAAACTTTAGTAGCAGGTGCCGAACAATTATACAGTCCCGTCAAACATGGCTTTGTATTTCTCTATTCTTCTGTCTTATTGAGCTCTATATTTAGTTTTTAGGTATCTTCCTTGCCCTTGGGGAAAGTAAAAGCACCAGAAAGGATAAGCCCTCATCTTTTTAAAATAAATTTGTAAGCTGCAGGTGCTGCTGTACATGCGCACATCCATGGCAGGACTCCAGCAATGAGCAGCAGGAGAGAAGTGTCTTGCATTATTCACACTGGGGAGGCAGCAGCTCCTGTGCCCTGGCACAGACTGGTCCATCGCTGAACATTTAGTGCAGCTGTCATTCCCAAGGGCCAGCACTTGCCTTTGGATGCTACTGGAGACACGAGCCATGAACAGCAAGAAGGGTCACTGGGCCATGTATCACTCCTGTTGAAATCACCATGCTTGATAATGCAGTGATAGGGGTGCTTTCTCCACCCCCCACCCCTTTGCCGGAGGAGTGTGACTCTGTGCATTAAAATAGCAAAAACGAGAGTATGAGACTGTTTTCCCACTAACAAAAGTGCTGAATTAGGCAAACTGTGAATAAAAGGAGCAGTGCTGAAGAGAGAAATCTGGTGCAAAATCCATGTTCTACCCCAACAGCAATCCATTGGTTGCCTTGTGCTATATTTCATTCTCCAGCCAACTCTGCTCCAGAACTACAATTCTGACTTAATGTCTGGTATCTAAGGCTTTATTAATTCTAATTTTTTTTTCATTCGCTTCATTGTAAATCCCCAACTATCACTGGAGACAAACAGAAATTTTTTTCTGTTGCCTCACACATTTCATTAATCTTCCCTCTGCCACTTCTGCCTTCAAAAAATTTCCTGCTGAGGCTTCACTGCCATGTCAGGAAACTTTTTTTTCCTTTTTATGGAGACAAGGGCGTATATAAAATATGACACTCCCAAACCGTGCAGGCTCAAGCATGTCCAGCCAACAGATGCCAGGCACCATGGCCCCATGGTATGACAGTTTGGGAGATCATTAAGATGTAGTAGCCAAGACTGCAGCCTTGTATGTGAATACCAGAAATTATTTTTATAGCTGAGCTTAAGCATGAAAACTCTGCAATGGGCCCAATTTCAGGAAGCCAGCCTTTTCCCTGCTTCTCCTTTCCTTTTTCTTTATCTTTGAGAAAGGCAATGCTTAAAGAGAGAGATAAAGGGAAGAAAATCAGGATGGATACTACAGTGTGCTCTGAGATGAAGGCCTAATCATATGGTTTCTGTCTGTCTATGTGTCCTGTTATCAATCTGTTGTTGAAGGCAGCATGTGCAGAGGGAAATAAGCAGATGATTGATTTGCATGGAAAAGGTTAATACAGGTCATTGCACTTGAGAGGAGAAAAATACTTAGGATCTGTGAAAGCATCAATGGAAATAGTAACTGAACACAACAGACTTGTCAGTGGAAACAGCCTTCGACTCTGTCTGCAGTGGGAAGTTCGCCTGTGTCACTGGTCTGGGAAGCTTGTCTGAAATGCTGTGAAATGGATGAGGGCCTGATGGTCCAGGGTATGGCACCGAAGGAGGCCGAAGGAAGAGGCTGAGTATCTGGCCTTCTTGTTGGCGCAATACCGGTTTAACCCCGGCCAGCAGCCAAACCCTGGCAGCCGCTCATTCATTCCCCCACCAGAGAGGTCGGAGAGCGAATCAGAAGGGTGAAGGCTGGATAACTTACGGGCTGAGATAAAGACAGTTTCATAGGGAAAGCAAAGGCTGTGGACACAAGCAAAGCAAAGCAAGGAATTAATAATTAACGGGCAGGCAGGTGTTCAGCCATCTCCAGGAGAGCAGGGCCCCATCACATGTAATGGTGACTTGGGAAGACAAAACTCCATCACTCCAAATGTCCGCCCTTTCTCCTTCTTCCCCCACTTTGTGCACTGAGCATAATGCCACATGGTCTGGAATATCCCTTTGGTCAGTTTCAGTCACCTGTCCTGGCTGTGTCTCCTCCCAGCTTCCTTGTCAGTGGCAGTACAAAAAGCAGAGATGCCTGCTTTTGACAACAAAATCATTTCTATATTATCAAAAACCAGCTTTTGGTCTGGGAAAGTGATGATACAATTTTCGTAGAGACAATGCATAAAATGCTTTCCGTGGTTCTACAGCAATGAGTGCATTGGGAACTTTGTTCCCTAGCTGCTGATTAAACATCCTTGTGTCAAGAGGCCCTTGTCTCATTCACTTCCTCCTTCCTTGACCAGCCCCAACATCACACTGTGATTGTGGACTTGGTGAGACCACACAGGCTATCCCTGCCCCAGGCCTGCTGTGACTGCTGGTGGTTCCAGCAAGGGACTGCATTGGTGGCCACACAGCAGAGTCCCTAAATTACAGAGAAGTTGTGGGAATAGAGCAGGGCAAGACAGTGTCTTTACTTTTACAGCCAAATCAATGCTGGAAGATGTGGAGATTGGGGTGGAAACATAATCTTTGCAAGTGATAAAAAAAACCATTCTTCCACCCTGGGAGTGTCCACCCAGGATGCTGAGTATATTGAAGCCTTGGTGTTTTAGGTGTGCATGGGTGAACAACAGATCTCTTCTGGTTTTGTTCTCATCTCATTCTGAATGCTCTGATCCTCCATTTCAGTAAGGACAGGCCAACGATGGGAAAAACCTGTGATGAGTCACCACCTATGGCACCATCATGCTGTCACAGTCCACTCATAAGTGGACGTGTGATGGTTTGTTTCAGCTATGATCTCAGAGTGCAAAAGAGAAAGTAAAGTAAAATAATTCAACAAGTCAAGGGAGTTAAATTTCAATCCAAACAGGAACTTTATTAATTGTGCCTGTAAAGCAGCTTGCAATAGAAAGAGAGAGAATAATGGAAAAGTTAGGGAGGAAAAGGAGGAAAAGGGAGTTTTATAGCAACCGCCACGGGTCCACAGACATCCGGTGTTGCTGGAGGTCCCGGTCCAGAAGGCGTTCCTCTGCCTCTGTCTTCAATTGATGTGATTTCATGGTGGGGAAGTTCTTTGGAGTTCAGTTGTTCCAGAGCTGTCATTTATGTTAGTCCATACACCTGGTCCCTCCTTGCGACCCGCTTTTGCTCCCTCTTAATTCTTGTGGAGATGTGCCAAACTCTACCTGGCAGGCCACACATACCAAGAGAGGAGCGTCTGAGGCGCGGTTGGCTTTGGAGTCTGTGGTCTCGTCGTGCTCCATGGATCTTTCACAAGAGTAGGGACTTCGAGACAGGTGCAAAGCCGTCGTTCCATACCAGCTTCAGCAGGTACAACATTCTTTGTGTAAGTCCTGCACCTGTGGTTTCTAATGAGAAATGTTGAGACAGAACTCGATTCTCTGACCGACCCTTACACATGGTCCACCCAGAAACCAATGCTCATTCCTGAGCAAGGGAAAATTCAAAGTTTCATGAAGAATAGAGAAAACGACACTTCTGTTGAAATGTCTCTGAGGCAATGATTAGCATCCCCTTGCTCCCACTGGTAGCCTGCAGAAAGGCAGATCTCATCGTCTGCTCATTATCCCTTTGCAGCAGCCTCAGAGTTATACTTCTGGTCTCTTTATTTTGCCCAGGTGTCAGTACTCCTTTATTTGACTTCCTACTATCACCTGAGCAATGCCCAGCATTACAAATGTGTGGAAACTTTTGCTGCAGCTGGATATATAAATGCAGCAATGTGTGTGCTGGTCTTCTATGAAGGTAGGAGCTTGTATAAGCAAAGAGCAATGACGTATTAGCTTCCAGCAAGAGATTAAGCATGCCTTTATCCATTTGTACCTAATTCCTCTTGGCTGCTGATAGTGAAAGAGATGCAAATCTTACTTTCACAGCTGTCACTGAACATGAGACTTTAGTGTTTCTGTACCATAAGGTAAGGCATCATTAACCTGTTTCCTGTGAGCATTGAATCATAAAGCAGGGGCATGAAATTTGAACTCGTAAGTACCAGGGTTCCCCTGGATGCTTCTGACTGTGTTTTTCCAATGCTATTTCCTTTCTCAGAAAAGCCACCTGTGCAACACAACATATTGCAAAACACAGTTGTAAAAGAAGAGATGCAAATATGAAATATCCATAGGGAAATAGTTGTCTATTCCGTAAAGATTTCTTCCTCCACCTGAACCAAATGCAATGCCATCTTGATCAAGTGTTACGTCTGGAGCCCAGAAGACCTTTTGTTTTGATTAAACCAGTCTTGAAATAAATTGCTGCTTACTGTGCTGTAAGTAACAATCACACTTAGAATAATTAGTGCATGTTTGCTGTTCCTGTGTTCTGCAATCTTGCTCTTGTCTGTCCATGAACATTGCGGTGTCTTTAAAAGCTCCACCACAAATTTTAAAGACCACAGTGACTCTTGTAAGTTGAATGTTTTGGAGCAGCTGGAATGTTTTATCTCTTTGGGGTTGCAGATATTACGTGATACCTGGGGATGGGGTAAGGAAAGGCAATATTGGAAGCTTGTATGAGTAATTTATATGGAACGATTATGAACTTTGTGGGAAGTAAACTGTATTATAGCTGGGGGATATAACTATTCAGTTTCTTGACTGGGGTAAAGCTTTCTGTCTCCCAGAAATTCACTGTGTCAAAACAGATCCTTGCTTGCAAGTATTAAGCATGAAAATAAAGGTTAATGATGATGCAGGGTGTTGATTACAGGATTACGGGGTTCAAGAAGGTAGAGATACCCACATCAACTCTAAGGTGTTTCAGAAGGTTTAATTGCTTGATTTTGTTTAGTCTCAGTACAAGCTGGTTTTTTACATGATTTTTTCTCCCAGAGCTATGTATCGAAGCAAGTGGAGAGCACTTGTTATTTGGGACCATCTTGTCCAGAAATGATCTCACACTTCAAGCCGTGCTGAGATCCACACTCCCTGCCAGTGCAGCACTGACACACCAGGTCCTTGGTGAAGCCTGGTGAGGCAAGCTCTCAGTGTGTGGTGTGTTTGCTTTGGGACTCGCTGGGGAGGGGGGATGTGCGTGAGTCTGCAGCTGAAAGCACAGATCACGGGTTCGCCAGTAACTAGCAGGGAGCTGCGGCTGCTCCACAGTCCCCTGGCACGTCTTCCAGTCCAGCTTTAATTGGCTGCAGCTTGAATTTGCATTCTGCCTTTTTTTGACATTCATCATGTGGGTAATAGATGCACACACAGGCTGGTCTCATACAACAAAGAAGGTGCAGAGCTAATTTAAAAGCACTTGTGAAAATTCCAGCGTTACAGGGCTTATTAAAACAAAAGCCCCCAAATGGTTGGCTGTACTTTGCAGCAAACCTGGTTATTGCTGAGATTCACCTTACCACAAGCAGGTTTTTGCCTTTCTTCTTCAATGTGCATATTTCTGTAAAGAAAATACTGCCATAGCATTGCACAAGCACTTTCCGAATGCTGTGTTCATACAGAAATAAATGTTTTGTATTTCAGGTTTTAAGCTACTCCTTCATACAGTTGAATTTTCAGTTGTTGGGTATATTTTCCCTACAGTAACATATTTGATTCTTCTTTTTTCTCTCAGCTCCTGGGTTATTTGAGCCTCTGTTTTTAATTGCAAAAGTCAATACAGTGGGCCAAATTCAGCTTTGGTGTAACTGTATTGGATTAAATGTGCAGCATTGTCACATTTTTATATTCCATTTCAATATTAATTATTAATGTGTGTACCTAGCAGATTGATTTAAAGGGCACTGCATAAGTTAAAAGCTCCTCCATGAGATTAAAACCATTCCTGGCCACACTGAGTGACATTGCAGAACTATTCTGCTACTCTCACCAGAATCCTTGGCAATTGCAACACTGTTTGTCAGACACTGATATAAAATAACTGCAAAACCAAACTCAGCAAACAGTACTGTGAATAAATGCAGCTTTCCTTGAGCTCTGAAACTTGCTATGTGTGTGTAATTACCACAAGCAGTGGGGAGGAAATCGTAACTATGAGACACATACAGACAGAAATATATCTTTTCATACATACAATTACATTCTTCAACATACTTGTTTACTTTTGTTGTACTTCTCACTGACTCTACCAGATTTTATAATCTGCAGAAAAATAATTGCATAGAATTGTAGGAGGGCTTGCGTTGGCAGGGACCTTAAAGATCTCCTTATTCCAATTCCCCACCATGGGCAGGGACATCTTTCACTGGATCAGGTTGCTCAGAGTTCCATCCAGCCTGGCCTTGAACACTCCCAGGAGCAAGGCATCCGCAACTTCTCTGGGCAACCTGTTCCAGTGCCTCACCACACTCACCATAAAGAATTTCCTCCTAATATCTAATTGAAACCTACACTCTCTCAGTTTGAAGTCATTCCCCCTTGTCCTGTCGCTACCTGCCCTTGTAAAAAGTCTCTCTCCAGCTTTCTTGTAGCCCTCTTTAGATACTGGAAGGCTGCTAGGTCTCCTCAGAGCTTTTTCTCCTCCAGGCTGAACAACCCCAAGTCTCTCAGTCTGTCCTCCTAGGAGATGTGCTCCATCCCTCTGATCATCTTCGTGGCCCTTCTCTGGACTCACTCCAACAGGTCCATGTGCTTCCCATGCTGGGCCCCCAGAGCTGATGCAGCACTGCAGGTGGGGTCCCACCAGAGCAGAGCAGAGGGGAAGAATCCTCTCCCTGGCTCTGCTGCCCACACTGCTTTGGATGCAGCCCAGGACAGAGCTGGTTTTCTAAACAGTCTTTTACAATTTGGAGAAACCTGCATATTCATGAGAGGGTTTTTTCCCCACATGTGTTTCGTGAAGGGATGCATGTCAAATGCTTCAGCCCAATCCCTTGCTCTACTCCAGCTTCACCATGTGCTCAGCCAGCCTTGCTCCCCAGGGATCACATGGGTCAGAGGCCAGCCTTTCTGAGGGCTGTTCTGCAAGGTCCAGTATTCACTCTCCCTGTCTGGGTGACAGACCCTGAGAGTAGACAATAGCATTTCCTGAAAGAGTAAAAGACATTAATTCCTCAGTGAAATGTGTCAGTGTTGGAAGTTCTTGGTGCAGCCACTCTGGGGGACCAATGTCTCTTGTGCCAGCTCCTGGCTGCTGGATTATATCCTTTAGCAGTCTGTGACAATCCTACCGATTTGTTGTTAACATTAATTATTTCTGAGATGCTCAACATCTTTTTGATGCTGGCACTTGTATTAGTAATAAGAATGCTGTCACTGGCACTAGAAATCAATATTATTGTGGGATTTTCATTTGTGTTTATCAGTAAAGGGTCTGGGAATGTCTCAAGTGCTATAGCTTAGCTCAGCAGTACCAACATGGTGCTTCTCAGAAACTGCTGGACTGAGACAATAAGCTATGAATAAAATAAAACTGCAGGTAATTTTTTCTATTTCTAGGCCTAGAACACCTATGGGATAAAGAGATGGTTTAAAACTGTCCTTCAACATTGTTGTCAAAACATTATTTAGCACTTCACTGATACAGATCACAGCAGAATATTCTGAGGTGGAAGGGACCCACAACTCTTAAGGGAATAGCCCATATTGAACCTGCAATGTTGGTGTTGTAAGCACCATGCTTTAACCCGCTGAGCTAATCTCTGTTCTGCAAGGAATAAAGAATCATGGTTGTATTTGTCAGGAAAAGCTTATTTTTCTTCTGAGCTGCACAAGATATGAGGCTCCTTTATATAGCTCAGCTGTATGGGAGTGATGCTTTGCCTGGGTGCTTCAGTCTATACAATAACATGTGCAGAGCCCAAATCCTGTCCTCATGAGTAGCAACAACTGTGGCTTGTGCCATTAAATCTGCATCTGATGGCTCATGCTGTGTGATGTTGGAAAAAGCCCCTTTTGCAGATCAAAAAGCCACGTGGTAGGCTGGTGTAGGACTCCGTGGAGTTTCTCTATAGTAAATTCTCCCCAGGGTTTTATATACAGAATATAGTTGTGCTGTTGAGAGAATATAAAGATATGAAATGCCCTCTGGTTGTATGTTGTGTGAGACAGTAGGAAAAAAAATACACTCATGCTTCTTTTTAATGCTGTGCTTTGCCTTTCCCTTTGCTGCATTGCCATATTTTTTCCATGTTCAGTTTTCAAAGAGAAAGAGTGTATTTACACTTTCTTCTGTGATGAATAAAAAAATACAAAGACTATATTTACATTTTCCTTTGTGATGAATAAAAAACCCAAGAACCAATACTTCCCGTCACAGAGACTGTAATTTATACCAGATGGATTGATCTACAAACACAGGAGATTTGCTATGCATAAAATATGGGACTGTCACAGCTTGTGCTCTATCAGAAAGGAACTGGCCTACAGATTGTATACTTGATAGCAGAAAAGGTTTTAAAAGTTTTGTGCAGATGGCTGACCAGTTAAACCAGTTCTATAGCTCTCTGAAAGACTGCTAGGGTTACCTCAGTATGCTTTACTGGCCAAATTGCTTGGGGTTCTTTAATGCCATTTCCCTCTTTCTTACATGTCTGCATATTGTAGCATAGTTATACATAATATATTTTTCAGCTGTTTCTCCAGAAGAATATATGGAGCAAAGCTCCTGAAACTGATGAAGACTGATAAGATTTATTGGTATACATGCACATGGAAGGTTTGGTATCCAACCTGTGATGAATCTAAACATGCACTTTCCTTGTTGCACCCATGTGCTCTTTTATGTGTGTTTAGGTAAGAGGTAATACCCATGTAGACATATATAGTCTTTTCTGTGTGGATCTGAATATAGGACAATGTGCCCTTTAGCTGCTAGAATATCCTCAACACATTGCCTGATTCATCAGAGCAGGGTATAATTTTGTACTATTTCATGTAGGCTTTCTGAACGGGATGTACAAAAAAAGAAACCCTAGTTAGACTGCTGGGCAGGGTCTTGCTCTTTATAGCATTAATATTGTTTCAGCAAGTTTTAGAATGGCAATAACAGCTTTGTGTGCTATTAGTGGCTTCATCCAAGAGACTCGGAGCTCTTTAAAATCAATTACATTTCTAAACAATGCATCAAGTACAATACTTGCATTTCACTATAGGGCATAAAATATTTTGGAGAGGTCAGGCTCTTGTCCACAGTCTCGGATCAATGCAGTGACCCAAGGATGAACTGAGCTGGAGGATTCTGACCCTTAGGCAATTCTTCAGCCATTAAACCCCTTAGTCAGAAGCTGGGACTTAAGCAAATGCTATCAGCTGGAAAACAGGCATTTTGAAAAGAAAGGAAGGGGACGTCTGGAGTAAAGTGGTATACTGCACCTTCAGACACTTGCATATTCAAACTGCTGTTTCATAACCAATTTCCTACATCACTGTGAGCAAGGCAGTGATGACAACATTTTAAAAGAGTACCTGCATTTCCTTTTCCCAAAGAGCTGGCTTCCAATGAGACAAAGACCTGGTTGCTAAGGATGTAACTCTGGATTTAAATCTGCTGTATGAAGCTGAAGCTTGGTACATGATATTCTCTTGTAACTGAGGGTCATCTGTGTCTCAGTTTCTATGGCTGTAAAAGAGGATTAAGTGATGACACAGAATTGAAACTGTCACCAGACGCCATGGTGACAGTGACTGTGCATGCATCTTAGTCAGGGAAGAGAACATTTGTGTGGTCATCCCCAACACAGGGAGGACATTGACCTGTTGGACCAAGCCCAGAGAAAGGGCATCAAGTTGATTAAGGGGATGGAGCACCTGTCCTATTGGTAAAGGCTGAGAGAATTGGATTTTTCCAGACTGGAAAAGAGAAGGCTTCAGGATGACCTAACTGCGGCCTTCTAGTACCTGAAGAGATCGTAAAAGAAAGTTGGAAAGAAGTCTGTTTACAAGGGCAGGTTGTGACAGGACAAGGGGGAATGGTTTCATACTCAAAGAAGAGGAGGTTTAGATTGGGTATTAGGAAAAGCTTCACTGTGGGAGGGGTGAGACACTGGAACAGGTTGCTCAGAGAAGTTGTGGATGCCCCATCCCTTCAAGGTTGGTTTGAGGGGCTGTGAGGTTGAATTAACTCCTGCACACTGCCTTTGGATGAGATGTTCCAATGTCACAAAACCTAGACATTCACCTTGAAGTGTTAAGCTTTTAGTGTCCCACTGTAAATAATTCACAAAATGTCAGCTGATGTCAAGAAATGGAAGCTTTTGAATGCAACTGAGATGATCAGTCGTGTCTTTGCTTCTAAAGCAAGGCTTTATGCAGGAACAATGCAAAGTACTTTAAATACGCAGACCTTATAAACTGCTCATCACGGACATAAAATTGAAGAACACTCTCTTCTTTCTTCCCCTACCTTCAGGCAAATCCTTTGGCAGAACTTCCTGTCTTGGTATCACATACGGTTGGCAAAATCCTGGTGCTGTAAAAATTTGATAATGCAGGAAAAATAATCAAAGTCCATAAAAACACGTAAAACTGACTGTTTAAGCCTTCTGCCTGTTTTTAGAACAACACTGTCAGGCATTGATTCACACATCTGCCTTTCGCCCAAATGAAGAAATCTTTTTTTTTTTTTTAAACCAGGGAGAAAAAATAACTCCCCAGCTTTCAGGCCTCTGCTTTCTCTCTTGGATCCCATATAGCTGGGTACCAGAAGAATTGGGACTGCAGCAGCAAGAGCCAGGGCTCAGCGGTCAAAAACCATGGGAAATTATTCTGCTGTCAGCACAAATGAAGAATTGATCTGTTTTGTAATATGGCCACTTAGACTTTTGGCATATTTTACCAGTCATATCCACACCAATTATTAACTCCCAATCTTTGTCTTCTGTGCCCCTGAAAACTGTCAGTCCTCCAAATGGCTGGTGCTGTAGGGGCTGGGCAGCAGATTTAATTCCATTGCTTGATTTTTAAAATACATTTTTAAAATATATATTATTTTCTTCCTTTCAGTATCAGAAGACAGTGACAACTCTACAAAGCAAGGACCATAAAGTAAGGCAATCTTAAGATACTGTTGCAAGAACCAATACTTTCAGTCAAGCTCTGGCAATACCAAAGCAGAAGTGGGTTTTGTCAAATCTATATTGTGTGTCTCCCACCTATTCTGATAATCCACTGCTGTACATTGTTTATGCATTTAATTTCAGTAAATTCTGCAAGAGGCTTTCATGTAACTGGAGTTGAGTGCTCATGGACCAAAAGGGCAAAATTAAGCCTGTTCCTGGGCTCAGCTTTGTCTCAGCTTCTGCAGCACCATGTCTCCTGCTGTAAGACCAGACCAAGGCTGTGCTGGTGTCTCCCCACAGGTCTCCAGTGCCTGCCTTCACCCAGGAATGGTGGCACTGTCTTTGCCCACCCCGCCTTGCAGGACAGGCATGCGTGGGCTCCACAGCTGGTAGAGAAGCTGTGAGAGCCTTTCCCCATCTCGCCCCTTGCATTTTAAATGACTAATTGTAAATGAGCTGCTTGGGAGAAAAAAGGATAATTGACTTACTTACCCTCTCAAACAATATTAGCAAACACTTGCCTTGTGGGCAATGCATGGATTCATGATTGTCCTGAGAAAATGGGTCAATTTTGCTTGTCTGAAGACAAGTAAGTATGTTTGAGGTGAGGACCCTCTATCTAGGCTGTGCCATCAGCCCTCAGGAAACAGTCGCTGACTGGAGGGTCCGTGTTTCCCTCATCCTGGCAGGTTGGAGATAGTGCAGACTCACAGTGTGGAGGACTGGCTCTACAGCCTTCTCCAGGAGCTCTGGGGCAAACAGGGAGCAATCGGTGCAGAAACAAAACTCTTCTGATGGCTGCTAATGTGACTTGAAATGTGCTATTTCTCAGAAGGAGGTGATTATAAAACTCCCTGTAACATCCTAGTGCAGAGAGAGGATGAAGACGGTGGCACTGGAAGTCTCGTGAGAAGTCAAGGGGCCAAAGAGGCTATCTAGATCTCACTGCCTGCCCCAGGCAGGGAGCAGGAACCATGCTTTCACCATGCACCCCCACAGCTTTTTAAGAAAGTCTTGTTTGCTATGAGAGTGCATACCCTGCAGCTGCAGCAGCAGCTGCAGGGCTAATGCAGTTACTGTACCAGAAGATGTTGTTCAATGATACACAGCATTTTTTACCACTCTGATCTATGGGTATCAAGAGAAATTGCAGAAGCTCTTTCAAGGAGAGGAAAAAAAAGGGATCTGCATAGAAACATATAGAGGAGAAAAACTGGCCGGGCAGTAAATTCAGTAGAGTTTCTGAGAGACTCAGTACTACTGGATTACATTCTTATTATAATCAAATGTCTTGCAGGAACTGCTAGAGCCAAACCTGATCTCAGAAAATATTTAAAAGGTTAAAGTCATGTGTAGATTTAATAGTAAAAAAGGAGTAGGGAAACAGGTTTTCATTGTGCCCTTTACTTCTACTTATCAGAAAGGCACCAAGTCCCTAAGAGCTATAGTCTGTGCAAGATCAGTTGCATTTCTGTATCTGTGTGATGCATAATTGCCCATCTGGAAGACAAATTACCTGCTATGTAGGTGCTGTCAAGATAACTGAACAAAAATCAGCCATGTAATTGTTCTGTATTTTTCTGAAAATGACCTTTTGATGTCACTTGAAAATGTGTCTCATTGTGTTTAAAATGGAAAATATGGAACAATATTATTTTTGGATGTTTGATGTAGTAGAAAAAAGAATACAATACATTTCATGGACTTGCATTAACAGCATAATTATCTTCCACTTGCAAAGATACATTAGAGCAAAGCAACATTTGGATCACATTTCAATTCTTTGTGGTTTAGGAGGTCGAATAGCTTTTGTTATTTGACATTTGCTTCTAAATCTCTTTACACTGTTTTGCTCTTACTTCAGGCTCAACCTGTTAGCATTTTCAAAAACTAGTGAGTGGTCTGCAATCTCCAGGTGTGGTGGGACCAATATTAAATCTATTCCACATCACCTACCCTTTTCCACTTTTTACATGACTAATTGCAAATAAATACTGGCTGTAGACCAGAGGAAATGCATATCACAGTGACTGCAGTAATGAGCTGGCACTTAAGAGTACTGGCACATTCTTCAGTGCCATATACTGTCTCACCCTTGGGCAGGTAGAGAAAAGGCCTTGGAGACCACACTACTACCATTCCAGTAGGCTTAATGCTGGACATTTACTGACTTAATGCTTAATCTTTATAAAAGCTCAGTCTTTTAAGATTCCCACTTGTCCCAAGGGCTGAAAACAGAAAAACAAGGAGAATTTTTGCTGTGCAAAAGTTGGGATAGTGGCAATACACAATAGTGCCACAAAATCTCTCCCCTACTTTGCTGTCATCTTTTATCACCTTGCTATACCTGTGAGCAGCCTTTACTGTTTGTTACAGTTGGAGTGTGCTGTGGGATGCTTAGTTCTTCTTTAAAAGCACTGCAAGCTTATCTGAAGGAATAGAGTCTTGGGGTACATTAACTGATGGCAGCATGTAGTGCATAGGTGTGTGTCTTCTGGAGGATAAATATTTTAATGAATAAATGAGATAAATCAGTGCTCATGTAGCATGTATTGCTGTCTGTGGCTTTCTCTGACTGTTTTAGTTTTTAGATTTTTGTTTTGTTCGTTTGTTCTAGCTTTAATCTGTGCCTTAGGTCCATTGGCAAGAACAGCAATGATAATAAACATTGGCTTTCCAGATAAGATTTTCTCCCAGATTTTCATAGGCTTTTGTCTGATTTCAATTGCTCTCAATTGCTCTCTCCTCACGAACAGTTGCCCATCTGCCCTGCTACCCTGTGGAGAAAGGAAGATATGGGCTATTAAGAGGAACAGCATACATTCCTGGCCAGCACTGACCACCAGCAATATGGGCTAGGGGCAGTATCTGTGTCCATTGCTGAGTCATAGGATCATGCCATGGGAATCAGCCTGGTAGAAAGCTGGCCTGCAAAGACTGGTAGTAGCAAGGCAGAGCATTATGGGCTCACAAAATCAGTTTAGAAGCCAAACAGATAAACATTTGCTTACAATCAGTTTAAAAAAAAAGACCTGTGATGACAAAGATAATTATAAATGTAAGTCAGAAATGGAACTTAGCTCTCCCCTGCCATTTTATAGTCAGGCATAGAACAGACAATCCACAAGCATACACATGGAGATCACAAATGGTTTCCATAAGTGGTACCCTTAAAATAGCCTTAGGACAGAAAATTCTCTGTCTGCTTTCTGTGTGTTGGTGTTTTTGCCTCCAGTCCTGGGGCTTGGTCCAAGAGCTAATGTTTTATCAGCACTCAGCAGCAACAGCTCTAGAAGGAGGACTCTGCATTTGCTTAGTGTATCTTTCCAATGACAGATGAGGATAATTTATCACTTTCTTTACCTTCTTGATACACCAAGAGTAGGGACATCAATATTCTATTACTTTTTCCAACAGCGTCACTGTTTTGGATCCATTTCAGTATATATTGTAGCTGGTTGACCTTTGAATC
This sequence comes from Acanthornis magna, assembly GCA_036785705.1. Lineage (NCBI taxonomy): Eukaryota > Metazoa > Chordata > Aves > Passeriformes > Acanthizidae > Acanthornis > Acanthornis magna. The sequence goes on from JAWUZG010000121.1 coordinate 3,011,044, forward strand.
CTTTTTCTTTCAGTTAAATGCAGAATTTTGAGGTTGCAGTCAGTTTCTGCATGTGGCTGTGTTTTTTGTGCAAAGGGCAAAATATGGAACAAATAGGAGAAAAATATATTTCTCTGCCTGAAGTCTCTTTTAAATGCATAGAATAAAAGACCTGTAATGCAAGATTTCTAATGCAGATCCTTGTAAAACTAATACTGTTTCAGAAACAAAGGAATTTGAAATGACTGTGATACCTTGATTAATGAAAACCTAACAGGAAGCTTGAGTTCATGAGGAACATTCTGCATATAGTACCAATCATCTACTACGGCAAAGCTTGACCAGAGATAGATAGAAATTTCCACCCTTGGTTTTCTATTTCTGCTTAATAGAGCTGTAGTAAAATGGTTTGGGTTTGAATGTTGGGTCTTTTCATTTTTTTAAGGGAAGATAGTATTTTAGGGCAATAAAAGAAAATGGAAATAGCACTTGATAATCTGTCATCCTTCCCCCTTTTTTGCATCTGTTTAATGTATTGCTATTAGAATTTATTCATAAATTAAAAATAACTTTTAGAATTGCAAGGAAAGTGGAAAAAAGATGCAGACTCTGCATGTAGCTTGTATGGGGACTGGATTGATTGTCAGTGATTGTTTTAATTCCTTTGGTTATCATAATGTGGACTCATTATTTATGTGCATTTCTAATTTAGAAAAGTGAATAATTTAATTTAGAGGACTATTCACACACTTAAAGTTAGTCTTCTGACAGGGTATCATTTAGAACTAAAGCAGTAAATCTAAACATGTGACCTAGTGTTTTTTCTCACTAATAAAGTATTTTCAGTGGGGGATAAAAAATACTTCTTTACTTCTACCAATTTTATGACATATAACAATTTGAAACAGAATTGCTGTTTTTGTTTACAAAAACTGTCTCCAAGAATTTTTTCTCATCTCATCTTGATACAATGTAGGGAGGCTAGAATGTACCAGGGATATAAAGCTCCACTATTTCTGTATTTCCAGAAATAAAGAAAATGAGATGTTTGATTAAAAGAAAAATTCAATTTTTGTTATGGTGGTAGACAGAAGATTTACATAAGTATCCAAACTGACCATCCAAAGTTCCTGAGACAAGAATTTAATGGAACATAATAAATTTCCATTTTATTAATCAAATTAATTATTTTCCTTTGTCTAGTTTCTACAGGGATTGAAAAGACAGAGCCTACACCTGGATCCATAGCATGCTGCTCTATTCATTCCCTGAACTACATCCATAATAAATCAAATAATGGTGATGTCAGTTGTTGTTAGGTATGTTTTTTATATAAAAAAATTAGCACTTTATTAATCTGTTTCAGTAATCCATACTGCAAATTAATACCTATATTTACACCCATGAGACTTAGAAATTGTAGTTTTTCTACTACCTGCTCAATTTACACAGAAACACTGTCTGCACATGTCACACATAGGCACAAAGAAAATAATATTTTGATAATTCACTACCTTGATATTTTGGTGACACTGTATTGATTAATTATGCCAAACTAAATGACCACATGACTATAACCTTGCAGCATTTTCATTATTAAAATAACTACTATGGCTAACACAACTGTATTTTGAAATATTTCTTCATTATTTGCAGATGCTGACAGATGTTTTCAGGTTGATCTTGAAGTACTCTTCTAAGCTCCTAGCAACTGAGGAAGTGTGTGGGATTAGATATAACCAGATGTGTCAAAGACCTGAAATTTCAAAGCTGATGGAGTGACTACCTTTTAATAATACTAGAAGAACTGCAGACGTACAAGTTACAGATATGTGAATGCATTTACTATAAAATGTCTGTTAAGCAAAAACATCTTGTTTCCTGTGACATTTTATGCCCAAAATCCCATAACTTATATTAGTATATTAATTGAAATTAAATGCTGTACATTAATTGAAATTAAATGCGATCAGATGCTAAGACTTCTGCCCTATTTTCAATTGTGCCTGCATATCCTCCTTGCAGGAGGTTTTGCTTTGTCTGCTTTCATGAATTAAAACAGTTGTTTTTAGCTTTATCCCCTTCAGCTCATGTTTGCAGAAAATTATATGGTACATTGACTTATCTTGACTCCCTGGCATATTTAAATTACCACTCCTTTGATTTTTCAAATAATGTTTTAACAGTCCCAGCTGTGGGAGGAAATAGAAACTGTAGTGTGGTCCTGCCTGGATCACCTCCTATAGGGTGTTTCAGACACTCGCATGGTACATTTGGATGTGTCTTTGAGAAATAATTGCTCTTTATGTGTATTTGGTTTGTGTGGCAAGGATTTGGTAGTGGGGGGCGGGGGGCTAAGAGTGGTGGCTTCTGTGAGAAGACGCCAGAAGTGTTTCCCGTGTCCGACCGAGCCAGTGCCAGCTGGCCCTCAGATGGACTCGCCGCTGACTAAGGCCAAGCCCATCACTGATGGTGGTTGAACCTCTGAAATAACCTATTCGAGGAGGGGAAAACCTTGTGCAACTGCAGGTAGAGAAGAGAGTGAGACTGTGTGAGAGGAACAATGCTGCAGACACCAAAGTTAGTGCAGAAGGAGGGGAAGCAGATGCTCCAGGTACCAGAGCTGAGATTCCCCTGCAGCCCATGGTGCAGACCGTGGTGATGCAGCTGTGCCCCTGCAGCCCAGGGAGGTCCACAAGGGAGCAGAGATCCACCCCACCAGAGCCCACACCAGAGCCAGAGGGTGCTGGACAGTGACCCCATGAGAGCTGTGGTATGGTGACCAAGGAGACAGGCAGGGGCTAAAGACTTCCTATCTACGGCCTACACTATGTACCCTCTACATTATCTTTGAAGAGGGAGATTTACAAAATTTACATCGAGAACTATTCAACTGAAAATCATTTCTGTTTCTGAATAGTGCTGTATTTTTTCACAGCACTATTCAAAGTGACTACTGTATGCTGATGTCAGTGAGCTGTCATGCCCTTATGTATCAGTATTTGTTTTCAGATAGCAAACAGAAAAACAGTTCAATGTAGGAGTGCTATCCTCTTTCTTGGTATGGGTCCTGGCTTCATGTAGTCTCTTACAGTCGGCAGTCAGTAAAAAGGAAAAAATACAATGATTTGGTTTTGAATAGAATATTCCCCCTTTCAAAGCAGAAAAATTCATCGCCTGCTTTTCCCTGTTAAAAAATAAGAGGAGTAACAGGGAGATGATAGATAAAAACTGTGTCATTACTAGGATCTCACATTGTGCCCTAGATGTTTTGATGGCAGGAGTGCTCTGTCAGGATCAGCTGCTGCTCCTTTGTCTTTGCCCCCTGCAGCCCCTGCTCCTGCCAAGCAGCCGACATCCCAGTGCTTGGTGGGGCCGGGGCTGCTCCCCATCTGGCAGTCCTGCTGAGCTCTGGGCACCTTTGCCCATGGCTTGGCAGTTCTGCTGGGATGCAGACACTAGGAGGAGCTGACAGTGGAAAGGTTTCTGGGCTTCAAAAAGTAGATGAGGAGCTTTGCAATTGCCTCTTCCAGGCTGTGATGAAGTGGTGAACCAGGGGCACAGCAGGGGATGGGAACATGTAGGAAATGCCCACATCTTTTCCCTTACGTCCATTGTACTACAAAATACTATTACCTTTAGTAACAACAGTAAAGCCCAGCAGAGCTTAGGGTTTGGCTTTGGGGTCTATTATTTTGATATTTGAGCTGACTATCAGCCATTTTTTTCTAGACTCGTAATGATTGAATGACATTAGATCTTCAAAAATCACTGAAAATATATTGCCATCATTGTAGTAGATAATGTTTATGCCCCAGTGGAGAATAGTTCTGCATTTGACAACTTATCACTCTGATAATTTTTAATCTGGTTTTTACAGGCTCTCTGATACAATATCAATCATCAACACTACATCCTCCTTGCCATTCCGTCTGTATGTTTCTTATGTGTAGGTAACTTTATCTACAGCATCACTGTGATGTTTTCTCTTTGATTACTGAAGTTACTTGTAGCCTACATGCAGGTGAAGATTAGGTTATCTGTGGAAATAATTGCAAGTGAGGAAGTACATAATAGCTGTAGTATAGTACTCAGAAGGAATTGAGTTAAGGGAAGTAAAATATTCCGCTCATCTCTTAGGTCCATAGGAGCTGTGTAGTCATGATTGCTGGGTAGAATAGCCAGCCCTGACAAGAATATTGCAGTTGAAGCCTCATTGTTACAAAAAACAAATTCAGTTTGTGTTTATCAGAGTTTTACATTAAATCTCCAGACTGAAGTTCTTACATACTGTAAACAGTCTCACCCAATGTCATCTGCATGCCAGGCTTTCTTGCATTATAGTTTGGATGCACAACTAATTGTCACAGTGGAAATCAATCCTTCATTAGTTTTGTGCCTTTTGGGAGCTGTGCCAATCTTCTGTGTGAAATAAATCTAGGCAGGGTAAATAGAAGACTACAGAGATTCAACAGTGCAGTTAAACTGATGAATATTTGAACAAATTAGTGGTTAATACTGAACAAATAAATAAAGAGTTAACAAGGAAAGTTGTTAGTAGGTGAAGGAATTAATGTATCAGTGATACCAGCCTGTTGGAAATGTAAAGACTTCTGAAAACTGCCTTTGACAGTTTCCTTTAGTATAGGAAACATATCTGGGTGTGGTTGAGCTGCTGCCCACATCTCTTGTTTCTGTCTTGATGCAGATACTGTTCGGGCAAATGAGTCAGCACTAGTATAAACTATGACAGAGGGTTTGCTAATTTGGGTGCCTTAAGCTGTCCAGCTCCACAGATTGTAGAGATCTGATTTTCCATAGGACAGGTATGTGATGACTCATTTTTGAGGGAGACTCTCAAAAGAATGCCTGCTCCTAGAAGACCAAGGTGAACATTCTGTATTTGCTCAGAGAGATCAGATGTGGGCTTGATGGTCCCACAAGACAAGATCCACCCAAAGTCAGTGCCACAACGGTCCACATAGCTGGGCAAGTGGGCTCCTGACACCCTGCCAGGCAACATCATTCTCCTGCAGCACAAGGTCATACAGCTACTGCAGGGTAAGGTAAGTGAGGGAAGTCAGACTTCAAAAGATCATAAATGCAGAAGCCAAAAAGAGGAACAGACATTCTCCTGCTGAGCCATAATGTGAGCTCTTATCCTGTGAGCTCTAAGCACCCATGTGATTAATAGCTGAGTGTAACAGCTACTATGTAGATCACACACATTCCTTCTGTATTGCCATGTATGAGTGCAGAGTGACAGACCTTTGGCACTGGCATATGACCTGCCGTCTTGGCAGCTGCTGTGTTAGACAGTCCTGAGTCACATCTGATCGTGCCCACCCAGTGGTGAGCATGGCAGAGCTGCTACATCTTCTGAGGAAGCAAATGGTGCATCACTGCTGTGTCACAGCACCATATGTTTTTTCCCCAGGCTGTACACATGTAAATATCTTGAAGCATCATTTTGAGGATTACTATCTGCAGCAGCTCTGGCTCTTTCTGCTTAGGCACTGAGATGGAAACTTTCTCCGTTAGAGAAAATGTTCTGTGATATAGCATCTCAAGTTGGTGGGGATTCCCACTAGAACATCACGATGCTGGCTGCTGGTTCATGATTGATTGTCCTGTGTGTCACGGTACATGGCTTTCAGCGCAGGTAGTGCGATCATGTGGTGTTGGAGCTTACAGCACATCCCCCTTGTTTCTTTTGTGCCTCACACACTGCATCCAACCTAGCTACAGAAGAGCCTTCTAGTTTAAATGGTCTGAAAAATGAGGCACTTAAATAACGATACCAGTGCTCATTGTGAGACTGCAGAGTGCTTGCATGTCCTTGAGTGAGAGGTTCATTCTCCTTTGCTCAATGCTCTGCTTGCAAGTCAATGCCCAATATGTTACTATGCCCTAGGAGGATTATGAGGGTCCATGTGAGGTACATGGAAGCTATTGTATTAAAACAAAATAAAGAAAATTTCCAGCAGCCCACCTGAGACTCAGATGTGATGAGCCTTGTTGCACAGAGACATGTGGATGCATAAAGGGTGCAAGGATTTCCTGGTGGGATCAGAATGGCAGATCCTGCCCTAAAGTCTGTGTCCTGCCACAGTGATGAGAGAAGTGTATGGGCCACACATGTAAGCCTCAGCCCTCCCTCCCTTTACCTCTGTGACTCTCGTACAAGGTATGTTGGTGGATACACCTCTGAGCCATCCTGTCCAGATCCTGTTGCAGAACTGTGGTCTATCTGTCCATCTAAAACATTTCCCACCATGTTAATGTCATCTATCCCAGATCCGCATGGCAGCAAATTACAGAAGTTACTTGCTGGATGTACTGGTAAAGAAAGACTGTATTTCATGTGGTTTAGGCTTACCTCCTAGTGATTTTACTGCATGTTCCTTAATCATGTGATTGCCTGACATTCATAGGGAAATGTGGGACCTGTCCACCAGAAAACTGGGGACCAAAAATCAAGGACCTCCCAGCCAAAGGCACCTCTGGCAACCTGAGTGTAGTTGAAGTCAAGGTGCCAATAAATCTCATCTGACCCTTCTGCAGGTGGCACCAGGCACATTCTAGGAGATCCAGCGGCTATCTGGTCTTCCTGGTGCTGCTCAGGTAATATTTTTGCTGAGGCACACATACCTCTCCTGGAGATGCTGATACCGAAAGATTTGTGCTTCTTATGTATTTTTCATATATTTATAGCTTTGTAGACTACTTTTGTATAATAATATAGTTTCTTAGCTTACTCCAGTGCTTTTTTTACCCTGTTAGACAAACGCATTCCTGGAATCCTATTCTAATCTTGCTTCTTCAGTGAACCAAGGCCATTTCAGTTTCCCATGTAAACAATGTGGGGCTAGAAGGAAAGGGGAGGCTTCAGTAGGGGGCTGAACAAAGAGGGGGAATGACTTCATTAACAGTACTTCTAATTGGGGATTCTTGTCAATTATGCTAACTTGCTAAATTTATAAAAGTCTTGAAGCCCTGTATCTCATGTGAATTTTGCCCTAAGTGCACCTGGAGGACTATCATTAAACAGTAACTGCTTTTTACCATCTTAGTCTCGTTTGTCTCTTGATTTTAGGAGCTATAAGGTAACAATACCTGGGCAAGGAGAAAGCACAGCGTAGGGTTTCCCATAGGCAAGGTGGTTTGGTTCTCTCATATCTCACATGGAAGAACTGAGATGGTTGGTGGACACTCCATGATCAAGACCCAGCTAGGAAATCCTAACTAACACTTTCGTTTTTGGGCTGTCACTTTGACTGGTCTTTTTGCTTCACCCAGAACAGAGGGAACCCCATCTAAATTGTTTTTATGGGTTTTTTGTTTGGTTGTTTTTTATTCTTTTTTTTCTTTCAGAAGATTTTCCTTTTTCAGAAACTTATTCTTACTGAAGCATATAATGGAAGGGCTTAGCAAGACTTTCTAACCTGCTCATTCAGTGTCTTAGCCAGTACAAGAAATACAGTTTCTTTGAAGTTACAGAGCATTGTTTGGGCATAGGTTAAATATGTTTAATGTGTCTAGAATTCATTCCTGAGGACTTTTTTTCTGCTCTGCTTGATGACACGTTGTTCATTCCTGAAAACACAACTCTTCCTTCTAATGAAAGAAGGAAGACTTTTCTAATGAATTTTTTTTTTTTTCTTATAGTCACTGGTCTCCCCCATCACGTAATTCTGCTTGTTAGATGATCTGGTTCTTCATTGCTGCCTCTGGAGATTAGGAGTAGGGAAACTGCTTTGTGCATCACTACCACAAGAAACTGGAAGTCCACCAAACTCAGCATGCTGTAGGAGGAGCAGATCTGAAATTTGAAAAGGACAGCATCTGTGCTCCCAGTGCTCAGCTAGGAGGTAGGCCAAGAATCACCAGGTTCTCCCTCTTCTTCCCTCTTCTAATCTGAGCAAATGAAAGGAAACATGAAAGCAAATTTGTCAAGCAACACTGCATGAATTCTGCAAGCTTTGCAGACACTTGTTCTTCTCACTTCAGTTAATTCATTTGAGGAAAACCACCTGAACTCAAAAGTACAACTTGTACAAAGCATTGGCATTTGTCCAACTGATGTGACATTTTGCTGACTCCACAGTCCTGGTGACACTGGGGGTTTATCACGGCAGTCTAAGAGGGGTTTCCTTGTGTTTTCACATTGTTTTACATTTGGCACAGCTTAAACATGTACTTACCCTTATTTGAAACAGCTGATTTTATTCTGCTTTGCAAAGAGCCCATAGCTGTAGCCATGGCTTTCTGACTTGTCTTTGCTGCTACAGGGATTTCTATGGCTTGTGGTGACACCACCAAATGAAACCAGCATGACCTTAATGTGCGAACTGTGTTTATAGGGCTGCTTCAGATTTCCCATTGCTGCCCTTGCCATGCAATCACCTTGTTATTGGCAGTGGAAAACTGCATTTAAAGTGCAGTAAATTAGTGTATTTTTTTGCAGTATCAAACTCATTAGAAATCTAAAGAGAAAGATTTGCTATCCTTGTTTCAGGATCAAGGGTACTTATTAGCATGTGTGATCTTTTCTGGTAATACAAGAAGTTAAATTCCATATGCTGATTCATAGAAAAACAATGTATTTTCTAGATTGGGCTCTTATAAGTGTCATGGTGACTTAGGGTCACCACAAAGTCTGTTTCCACTGGACTCACACCTGAACAAAAGGTTTGCTTGAAGATGGAGAGTGTAAGTGTGCTTTTGGAGCATTGCTTTGCTCATGGACATTGATTCTGTGACATGTCCCCATTCTGTAGTAAAAGCAGTGTCATGCTTGTCACAAGCAGCAGTGCCTACAGCAAGAGATGTCTGTACACTGTAGGAAAAAACTTGGAACATTATGTTGCAATGAGCTCTGTTCCCTCTAAAGAGAGGTGAGCAGGGAAGCAGAAAACATTGAAGAGTTTACTGTGCATCTCCAAAAGGTCCTTAGAATGCTTTGTTTTCCTGGTTTTCAGGCCTGACCACATCTTGGTATTTTTTCTTTTGTTTCTATGTGGAAGCAGTTAATAAGCATTCAACAGGTAGTTCTGTTATCAGTGTTTACTCCCTGACCGTTCTTAGGGCTGAGACTCCTTATTCTCCTCAATCCTTATGGGTTTCAGGGAAATCTTTCTGCTCCACTACATACCATAGTGTAAGAGCTGCTATTTCAAAGCAGTTTCCTTTATTGTGGATTGAATAGTGCATGTGCAAATTCCTCAGTCATGAAAGATTTTCTGCCTTGCATCCCAAAGGGCAGCAGCCCAAACTGTATTAGTCAGCTTGATCCTTGACTCATGCACACAGATGATCAGTAAATTCTGCAAACTCTGCTTCTTCTAGAAGCGTGTCTGCATCAGCAACACCTCGATCATGTATTAATAGAAAGGAATGTGCAGAAATCTGATTCTACAAAGGCTACAATTATTTTTGTTTGATTAAGAAATGAACATTATCCATAATTGCAGAGCAAACTCTAGCTGTTCTAAAAGATACAGAATTGAGTGACATGCCTAACACAAAACAGATGAATAAGGCAGTTACAGTAGAGGAAGAATGAATGAAACCACAGACAACAGCAGCAGCAGGGCTTTTGCAAAGAGCTACAGTAGTATCTTTTAAACTGTTTTCACAGTTTTAAGGAAGCAGAGCAATAGCCCTAAAAATCACCAGCAATGAAATTCGCATGAAAATTTTCTGCCACTCAGTACCTGTACCGTGTTGCAAATAGATTTTTCATTATGTTCAGGCTAGTATCTCTCTCACACAACATTGAGGATACTGCATGTCCCAAAGAACATGTTCATGCACCCTTGTGTCTCACTGTCAGGAAAATGACAAAGGCTAGGGAAGAATGTCAGCTGTTAGGGTTGCTCCTGGGGACTACCAGGATCCGAATCCGCTTGGATAAAGGATACAGGAGCTATTGCTGGCAATCACATCTGCACTGACACCCAGTGGAGCCAGGGCTGGGCAGCAGATGGACAGGGCATGTGTGCTTTTGTTTCTGTCACCTCTGAACTTCAGCAAGTTTTAAACTTTCCAGCTCAGAAGCAGGTGCCATATTGTAACACCTCCATCTGGGGTGATGTGGGAATGAACCAAGTTGGGATATCTGATTCCTCTCTATGTGGGGGACACTGGTGCTGGCCACAGACACAGACCTCTCAGCTTTAAATGCTGCTGGTTGCCCACTCCATCCCTTCCGATGTTAAACAATAAAATGAAGGAAGGGAGACTCTGGACCTTCAGAGAAGCAGGTTTTGGTGGGGGTGGACAGCTGTACATTACTGCAGGACTGTGGAGCATTAATGACCTTCAGCAGTGCACTGGGGAGAGATCACAGAAGGAAGATCTTTGGGCTGTTTTCTCCTTTAGAAAGGGTGGTTTTCATCAATTTAATTGTCAAGTGGAAAAAAAGTCTTTTTTGTTTTGAAACACAGTCTCATTTGTTTAATTGCAGTTAAAAAGGTAAAAGACACAGAATACCTGAAATACAAATGGAAAAGAATATACAATGTTAGAATAGGAAAAAGTTTCAGTTGACCTAGATCAAATTTTCTTCAGGCGTTCCAGTTTGGGAAAGCTCATGAGATTTTAATTTTTGGCTTGGAGAAAGCTATAGCATCATTAAAAGTTTGGAGGAATTGTCCTTTTCCCATTGTCCTAGCATCCCATCCACCCAAGATGGCCCCAGAACCAAGTGGTGTGACATGTTCCAAACCTCTTCTGCCGCTGAGCCGGAGAGAGGAGCAGCTCAGCCTGCCCTGCAAGCATTACCCTCGTTTCTGTGGTGATCTCTTTAGTAATAATGCCAATATGCAGGCAGGAAAAAAGGTTGTGCTGACCTTTTCCTACAAAAACCCAGAGCAGAATCTAAGCAATATAGAAGTCTCTTTGCATTTTGATGCTTATAAAACCACATTTGATAGGAAGGAGGCTCATAACTAGCTTTTACAGGACAGAAGAGAAATTAACTGAAATGCAGCCTTCTTCTTTCTTGTTTATCACAGGTGGAAGGATTTGTGCTACGTGGGAATGATGAGAACCAGAGCTGCTCCTTTGTTTGGTAGATCAGCTTTATGTGGAAAGTGGATTTTTCCTGCACCCAATTCAACACTGGCAAAACAACAGGCTGTTTGTTTAACAAGACTTAAAACCATGCCTGTTTCCCTGCCCAAAAATATCTCTCACAACTTATCTTGTGACTGAGGTCAGCCTCAGATAACTGAATCCTTGTCTGTGTCTTGCTATGGTGTGAATGAGCAGACAGAGAGGAAGGTTTGCATTTATTCCCTAAGTTCCCACTAGGCTCCCTGTGGCCCATGCAAAGCAAATGTGTCATGTGCCCCTAAGCCCCACGGAGCACTATTCTTATTTATCTAAGACCCCACTTCATTTCAAACATCACTCCCACTGAATTCAACAAAAAACAAACACAGCAAGTCTCCAGCTCTTGCCTTTTAACAGTGCTGCAGTTACTGCTGGGGTATTACAAGCATGGCAAAAGATAATGCAGAAGGAAAATACATTGGCTGCTTTAGCTGATCCTTTTCAAGAAATTTCACCTTATAATTTTTACATGGACTTTTTTAATAGTTATAATGAGTAGCAAATAATTTCTGATTACATGGTGCAGAGATGTAAAAGCACAATTTCTTTTTGAATGTAAGCCTTTAAGCAGAACACATATGTGGATAGAGCTCCCTAATAAGATTCCTCCACTGAACTACATAAGTGATAATAATTGTACAGTTCTGAAGCCACTGTTACGTGAATGGTGATTATCTTTTTTCATGTTGCAATAACAACAGCAGTATAGAATAAGTCAATTTGTAGGTTTTGGCTCCTGTTTGAGTAAATCATTTTGCAGCTACCATGCTGTACCTAACCACAAAAAGTTTGCAAAATTAGAGGAGGATTGTAAGTAACTTGGTAAGTGTTGTAAGCCTTTGGAAGCTTGAAAATAGGAAGAAAGACCATTGAAATTTTGGAACTCCATGCCTTTTGTATCCTTAGTATCTTATCCAGTCATCTAGGAGGATGACAGTCATGTGTTTGCTACACCTTTGAGACAGTTGCCAAAGACATTGCCTGATATGCTTTACTTGCCTGTACATTTTTGCTGGAATCTGGAGGTACCTGTGGAGAAAAGACATCTTGGGAATGGATTAGCAAACAGCAAAAGGAAGTAATCAAGTCATGTTTTGGCATGGAGCACAAACTGGCAGGGGCTGGAGAGGTCTTTGCCTCAATTACTACCCCTTTCTAGTTGCAAACTGATGTCAAATAATTGCACACAACTTAGGCTCCTCTCCTCATTCACTTCTGCATATAGTTAATGGTATCTGCCCTTTGCTCATCGTGAAGGAAATATGATTGCAATTCAGCACCAGCAAAAATCGGTATGGCACTCACGGCCACACAGGCATCCTGGCAGGATGCAGTCCTTGGGACCTAGACAGTCTGATTTTTCAGTTGAATGTCATCAAACTGCAATTAGTGATGTCATGTTGTCTGAAACATGGGTATAGCCCTGAGCTGGGTTCAGAGCTTGATAATAAAAAGTGCAGGGCAGTTTCTATTAATAGCATGCATGCTGATCTTCTGCTAACTAGCACACATGTTCAGGCAATATGTTTGCCATACTGTATGGATCAGTTCAGTCCGGCTTCTGATGTGCTCATTTCTTTTAGGATATTATGTTCACTCATTCAAGTATGGAAATTTTTCTGAGGAGAGGGGATTTATCAAAAAGGAACAAGGTTATTCCTGAGATTAAAGGGAGATCTAGAGCTCAGGCCACTCCCTTTCATTTCAGAAAAGAAAGCAATTGTTGACTTTTACGATGCCATTTCTACCTTCTTTTTCAACCAACATATCTTTGCACAGCAAAATGTTATGTTGCACATGTAACTTTTAATTCTGCGGAAGATGGATATTGCTCTGAAATTCTTTAAAGACCTCTGCACCAGAATTTTCTTCCTAAAAGTCTACTGAAAATGCTGTGAAGGCCTCAAGGTTTAATCCCTCATTTCTTAATGCACTGGAAATGATCAGCAGTGAACCTTTTAATGGATGAGAGGGAATGTTTCAGATCTCCCTCATTACTATTCACAGACTGTTTGGAAAGATAAGTACATAGTGGCTTGCTGTCCAGAAGGGCACATGCACTTACTCTCTTGTAAATCTGCCCAGGGAGCATTTCACAGGACACCAGCCTGAATTATATTGCTCCTGACAATGATGTCAGAATGAGCAAATGCTGAGGTCACCTACAAGAAATGCTGTCAGCGTGGCACAGCAGTCTTCAGCTTGTAGACCCATGTTTTCCTTGTCTTAAGAAAAAATAGAGACAGCAGAATAACTGCCTTTCAGCTTCACAGTGTGATTTCATGAGCTTTTGCCTCTGGCTGCAAACAGGCAGGGCTCTCTGGATGCCTGCCTGGTCCTGGGGCTGCTTCCTCCTCTTGCTGCCAAAGGAGTCAGCCGCCTGTGGGGACAAATGACAGGGATGGGGGCAGCCTGTGGCCCCTGGCAAGGCTGTCTGCAGCCCTGCTGCCTGCACTGCCTTTCTTGGGGTTTCCTCTTGATCCTATTGATGCCTCATGTCTGCAGGAATTGAACCCACAGTGACCTGCTTTAGCATTTTTTGTATTTCCCAAGTATTTTTGTTCCCCTGAATTTCAAAGAAAGACCTTCTTTGATTTTTCTTTGTCATGGGATCCTACCCTGTAAGAGGCCACTGATAAAAGTGAAGTTTGCCATCCAGAACAGTTCTTAGTGGTTTTAAAATCTCTTTGCTCCAACATCATACTACATAAAGTACAGCTGGTGGCAAACAGATACGTGCATGCTAAATTTGGATGGGGTTTTGATCATTATCCCAAAAGGGAGAGGAATTTTCATCATAACTGCAAAGCTCTACTGCAGATCAGAGAGAGAAGTGGACTTTGTGGAAAGTGCATAGTAAACAACACTGGCAGCTGATAGGTGCAGTGAAAATCCTTGGCATCTCGACTGAGCTGCCCTGCATGTCCCAAAACCTACAACAGGGAAATTTCAACTACCCACTCCGGTGAACCCAGTTAAACTCTTTCCAGTACTTTTTCAGGGCTACTTTTTATTCTGGAGAGATCTAGTCCACCTCCCATTGCTCTTTGCTTTCTGGCCTTTCCAGCATTTCTTTGTTCCTTCTATGGAACCAGGGCAAAGTTAATCCTTATTTCCCCTAATGTAAAGCTGGTCCCTGAGCACCCCTGTGTCTCTCCCTGCTTCTGCTGTGCCTTCTGCTACCTCACAGCAGAGTACCACTGTTTTGATACAGAGGAAAGTTAAAGGCTTTGCCCTCCCTGATGAGACTGATGAGACAGGCACTGCCAATTGAGATTGCCTCAGGGATGCTCTGAAGGAACAACTCCCCATGAATGGCATGTACAGGTAATAAAAAAAATACCCTTAAGGAAAATAAGTGCTAGAATTGCAGAAAAAACAAGAGTGGATGCATCTCAAGTTTGATGCCCTCAGAGGTGTAGGAGCAAACATAGGTCTAGAGACCAAAGCCTGCTCTGGCCTGGTGAGTTTAGGCATCTCTTGCAGCAAAGGAGGAGCAGCACTCAGCTCAGGACTTCTTCTCTGCAGGACTCTGCAGACTCTGCAGTTGAGAAAGGGTTTTGCTGTTTGTGCTAATAGGCACAATGCTGTGACCACTTTAGTAAAAGTTCAAAAACTAAGCAATTTACGTGTGGGAGCATTCCTTATGTAAGGCTGGAATTTGCTTTTCTGGAGCAGCAAACTGCTCTGCCACCAACTATCCCACTGGTGTCCTCTGCCAGAAGTCACTCACTGCCTCCATCCTTAGGTGAATTAACAAACACAGGCTTGGTAGTATTCTACTTTACACAGGGATTTTTTTTCTGCCTTTGACAAGAAAATGACACTACAGTATTGAATATCCTCTCTAAATTTAGCACTGGCTCCTGGAGTACTAGTGGTTTATATCTCTTTGAACTGAGACAAGTCATGTAATTGAGGATTTATGGCAAACTGAATCTGCTGTTGAAGTAGAAGAATTGAGTGTAACAAATACCCCCGTATGCTGTGGAAGTCAAGTCCACTGTCTTCCATTCTCCGTGTTAGACATAAATTTAGAAAGTCATAATGAAAAGAATGCCATCCATGCATATCTGAAGTGTTGTTGAACTGTTTTGTATACTGTTTCAAATTCTTCAATGTAGAGGTGTGAGACAAGGGAGATTAGCATTGTTTTTGTTTCTGTTGATGAGATACACCCTGAGGTTTCTCACAACATGGTGGGTCACCTGTGACCATCAGCCGAGGTCAGGCTCTCTGTTTTCTACCTGCTCTACAAACACAGAGTAAGTAACAGCATCTGTTTTGATAAGTATACAGTGTAAATAAACAAGATCAGGAAAATATTTAGAATGAGAGCATAATTTTATGGTTAACTGTCTGAGGTACAGAGGATTTAAGTTACCTGCCCAAGGTCACACTGGAAGTCAGCTGAAAGGTGAGGACAAGTGGAGCTTTCCATAGTACAGATCCAAATCCTCTGGGGAGCACCCAGTGAAGGCAAGTGACCTGTTTTGCCACATCTGCAGTCCTGCCTGTAATTTGTGATTCTATGTGATGTGTTTATCAAACATCATTTATAAGTACTGTGAACAGTATATCTTTGGCTGTCTGTGTGTTGTTGATTGGTTTGGGGGTTGATTTGGGTTTTTTTACGTTTTCATTCTGAACTGCATTATGTGCAAGCAAAATTCTTGGTTTTGCTTTTAAAGCCCAGAGACAATTAGCAATGTAAAATCAGGTTTTATTTCTGTTAGGCAACAACAATGATTTTGCAGTTGTTGATGAACCTGGAGATCTCCTTGCAGTCTTGGTGTCTGATGTCAGCAGCTCCCAGTAAGGGCATTTCAGGTCGGTAGACAACTGCCCTTAGTGTTGCTAAGTCTCCCTATTCTGCAGAGAGTGCACAGCGCTTCATAAACTGTCCACCTCTTGCTGACACATTTGACAACTTCTGAGCGAGGAGCAGCCTGTATTCAGTTTCCTGGAGTCAAATGAAAGAAAAGACTATGTATGCACTTTTCTATCAAAAAGGGTCAATATTATGCTGACAATCACAGAGAAAGATATGAAACAAAAGAATCATCAATGCTGTGCTTATCAAGAAGGGTCTTTCCCACCACCTTGTCTAAAGGTGACACCCAGCCAGGGGGCTGGCATATCCAGGGGGAAGGCAGGCAGGGGTAACCTGACATCACTCACCCTGTGTTGCTTCCAAACAAGCTCCCTTCCCTTAAAATGGCATTTCTCACTCCTATTTTCCTTCTTGCTGGTTTTGCTGTCTGGATGCTGGGATAGGCATTTCTGCTTTGTGTCTTTATATGTGATTAGTGAATATGTCTGTTGCTTTGCTTACACCTTTTATTTCTCCCTGGCCTCTCCTAGCACTATGATCTGATGATAGGGGTCTCATTTGTGCATTTAATAATTTCTTTTATAAACCCTGTAGGTTTCATTCTTATAAAAACTTCACATAAATATATAATGTGAAATACCTGATGGTGAGTTTGGGTAGCTGCTGTGTGCACAGTGCTTACCTTAACAGGGAGGCTTCCTCTGGGACCCTCTCCCAGCATAATGGGAAGAAAATTTTTGTGGAAACATTTCTGTTCTGTGTGGAAGACTACTTCTGAAGCACACCTAAAGCATGCTGAGTGCAAACTGTGCCAGGAAGCTTGGACCAATGATGGCCCGGCTTGGTGATCTTTTCCAAAATGGCATAAATTCAAAGCCAGCCCTGCCATGTAGCCCTGAAGGACCATGGTTACCTTGACCGTCTTCTGCGCAGTGAGGTGGGTTGCTAGCACAATTGCTTTCCCTCTCCCTCTTATTGATGACATCTCCTCCAAAAGTAACTGCTTTACTTTGCATGTTCAATAGATGAGACTGAGGGTGATCCTTCTGACTCATGTTATGCTATCAGTCATTGAAATTGTCAACAAAAAAGCAGAATCAATCACTTGTCTCTGTTCTACCATGCGCTGCCTAAAGAAAAGGGGTAAGTGATCTGATTCCAGTTGGTGTGGATGTTGCTTGTATTTTCATTGAGGTTCACCATGTAAGAACAACACAAAACTTCTAGGCAGCAAGTGCAAAAAATTAGACCATTTCAAAATAATTTCGCATTCCATCTTGGCTCTGTAGAGGACTATATGATGTGTGACATCATCCTTTGGATCCAAGATGAAGCTATCTTTTACAAAATTTTCAGTGTGTCAAACCCTATTTCAATGTTATGTGTATGGATTTTCTTCACCCTCTTTGTTTCAGCATTACTGCTTTGACTTGCCTGATCTTTTGCACTAATATATGTCAGGAAGCATTTTACTTGGTGGTGTTACTATTATTCATTTATAGAAACAGTAGGCATTTCCAGACATCTAGCAGGAGCCACCCTCAGACCTAGAAAATCTGCAGGTAAAGGAAAAAAAGTCAAGTCTAGGTGAATGATGCCCTCACTGAGCAGATCATATGTGTAGTGTTTAAGCTGGCACATTTCTTGAATGTGTTCAGCTGTACAGAAAAACCTGTGCTGAACCACCTACGCCCATTGGTACAGGTGCAGCAGCTAGCACTACAAAAGTGTACATTTCGAAGAGTCTTAAGATTCAGTCGGGGAGATCTTGCTGAAAATTAATCATGCATTTCAGTCTGAGTTTATTAAATAAAGCATTGGTCTGAAAGAAATTTAGTAATGGTGAGTAGAATTCCTGCTCTACCCATAAAAAGGAGTGTATTCAGTGAAGTATACATTAAACATACCAGTTTACAGGGTAAATATTGAAATATCAATCCTCTTGGCCCTGCAAAGATCATAAAAGAAATATATTGCTGTCTGTCTCAGTTGATTAATTTGGACAAAGGTGACAAATCAGAGCAAAAATATGTTCTACGTATTTTTGTAAGAATTGGTAGGACTTTTATATCCAGACAGCTTGATATGTATGTACTTAATAAACCATATATTTTGTACCCCATATGCCATATTTCAGAATTGTGTTTAGACATGTAAAAGTACCTGTGCAAGCTGGATCACACTCATGCACATCAATATAAACACACACAGAGATCTAGGTAGATAAATTTATTATTTATATTATTAGAAATTATTACCAAATACAATATGGCAGAATGATGGCAATGGCAAACTATTACAGAAGCATCCAATGCATGTTATGAAACACAGCAAAAATGTAAATGAGACATTATAGGAAAATCATTAATGCTTTCTATTTCTGTCTCTGGAAGATGAATCCTGCCTTGCTCTGGGTCTGTTTTTCCCAAAGGTTAGTGAAGTGCTAATTACAAAGTGTGAGGAGCAATCAATTTTCTAACAGATTTTATTTTCAAACCATTTTTACTCAAAGCCTCCTATCTACTGTCTCCATAATTCACCCTCTTCAGTATTGTTCCTTCATGTTTTTGGAAACAGTCTTTTAAGACTAAGAAAGCTTCAGCAAAAGAAACCCATTCTGAAGTACTAAAGCAACAAAACATTTCTATTCAAAGAAACACAAAACAGAATTAATTAACGGACATGGAAAGTATGGTAAAAATAACCTAAAAAATAGAAGCGTTTTAAAAGAAACTTTCAGGGATTGAGTTCATCCTTATTTATTCAAACAGTAGGTTTTGGCAGCTGAAATAAGAGCAGAAACAGGCACAGAAATCAAATCACAAAGATGAATGAAGGAAATACATATTTCTACAGATCATACATGAAACACTTTTAGCCAGAAATGAGTTTTCTAGTCTAGAAAATCATTCCCTCAAAGTCTGTAAGTTTAAAGAGTGATAACATTTTGCAAGCAGAACAATTAACTTTTTTTAAGTGGGGGGGGGGGGGTGTAGTATTTAAATTTTGGTTTGGTTTGGTTTTGTTTTTAATAGGTGATAGAATATAAAGTGGGGTTAATAAATCAGGGGCAGTCTGGTCTCATGAAGGATTTTACCTATATCATGTCACCTGAATATCAAGGAAGTGATGCTCTGTGCCACCCAGAGGGACAGATTGAATCCTCCAGGGGCAGCAAGGACAGACTCAGTAAAAAGAAGGAAGAAATGGCAGGTCTTGAAACATAATACTATTGAAAGCACTGAATGCTGTAATCGTGTTGCCTGTTGTTGCTAACAGTGGTTACTAGAGGCAGAAGATGTGGCGATTCACGTGATGTGGAAAATGATGAGTACTGGAGAGGAAAATTCCTGGAGCATACAAACAGCAACACAACAATGAAAATGCATGTATAGAGTAAATCATGCTATCCCAAGGTTAATCAAGAAAACTGTGGAAATTATTTATGATACGGAACAAAACACTTTAGAGAAAAAAATATTGAATTATTGAAGACGTGCACTAAAAGAAGGGATGATAATATCAAAAAGCTTTTGATTATTTACACTTTATTGCACTGAGTCTATAAGCCATGTGTCATGCTTTTTCTCCTACCTGGGCTATGTAGAGAGAGCAACCACCAGAATAACACCCTCAGCAATTTGTCTGCCATCAAATTTATGGTTGTATAGATCCAATTCCTCATTTACAAGTGACATTTCACACAGAAGTGACTAACTGAAAAGTAACCTCCTGGGAAAATAGCTTCATGATCACTGATCTGAGTGTGCATAGGTACAGCAGGAAGCTAAAAGGGTGTTGTTCAGAAATACACTTTATTATTTAAAACAAATGAGCTCTATGCAATCTTTGTCATTGTGAAACATAGCATTATTTCTCTGACTTATTTTTAAGTAGTATTCTGATAGCTTGTTAGGCATACTTGATTCTGTAGGATTAGGCTATGATTTATTTGACTTGGACAAAATGTCTAATTTATTTTCACTGATAGCTCTCACATGTGCTCTCCCTTCTCATCCCCCACCAACTGTGAGGTAAACCTTACATAACTGCAGTGTGACAGTGACATTCGGCTTTGCACAAAGAATGGCAGCTCTCATTTTTATTAAGGAGATTACGCCCACTTTAATCATCTGCATTTTACTGATATATTTCTGTGTATGTTTAGATTAGACCAGAGAGCATATTTTATTCATTATGGAGAAATTAGAACCCAGGTGTGACATTTCAGTTCTTGCCTGGAGTCACAATGTGTCTCTTGGCTATTTTCTTCTAGTAAAGTGGATGCTTGCCTGGGGAAAATGCTGCCAAAAAGTCAGCACCTGCAGGTATTCCTCCTCCAGTCCTGTGCTCCTGATCACATCTCAGGCCTCAGCCCTTCCATATCCTGAAAGCATTTTGGGAATCATGTGGCTTCACTGTCCTGATGGAGGCAGTATACACAGAACGTGCTCCTTGCACCTTGGTACACCTTTCTCCAGGAACCCCAAATGGGATTGATGATTCTTTCTTTGATGAAACAAAAATTGAAGCTTTTAGTTGGAACTCTAGCAATGAAAATGTACTTTTGAAATAAAATTTAAATCACAATTCCAGCTAAAATTTAAAATGTGTTTAACAGTCAATTGCAATGCTTAGCAATGCGTGGGGGACTGGACCTTACAGCTGTCTGAGGCTACACACTGTTGCTGTTTTATGAGTTCATCAGCAAACTGCTCTCTGGCCTGACAATATAATGCCTGTCAGAGGAGGCTACAATTAGCTGCATAGAATGGTAAAGCCATGATTTCTGAGAGGTAACCAACATGGTATAGGATCCACAACTGATACATAAATGATGCCAAGGACAGACTCAGTAGCAATGCATTTTGCACTAGAATGCTGCACCTTCTAAGTTGAAAATACTGTCAATTCAGGATGAAAGTTTCACAAAACTAATGAGTGGCTATGTGGAATTCTCTTTTCAAGAAAGTGCAAATGCTATTTTTTTTTTTTTAAATATACCCTACCAGAATCACGAAATCTAGCATACACTTGTCTATTTCCCTTGAGTAATGAAAATCCCAGCCTAAAACTATTTTTAAAAGCCCTGGGATGTTTTACATTAAACATGCACTTCTTTCAAGCAAATGATCACTTTCACTCACCTCTAGGTGTGTCTACAGAGAGGCAAGCACATGCTGCTGTTCTGTTTCCAATTTCCCACAACAGGTGACAGTGGAAGCTCCTGAGCACTGTCCATGACTTATGGATGTCCTTGCCTCATTGCTGCCCCTATTTTCTTTTCTTTCATGTTTTTCAGTGTCCTCTCCTTAGGATCAAATGGATTTATTTAATAAGCACTGAATTTTGGGAATCTGTTGTAGCCTCCTCAAAGGGGCTGGAGCCCTGATGTATAGAAGCCATAATTAATCCTCAATGACAAAGGTACGTTCACCTCTTAGAAAGAGAGTTACAGCCTAAATTTAGCTGAAGTCTACAGGAAAAGTATTCTGACCATGAAACATTATAAAATTACATTTCAGTCAGAAAGGTATAAACACATGAAGATAAGGGTTTCAAGCGGAAGTGACTTGCTTTCTTTCTGCCTTGGAAACATTTCTGGTGAATTTATAAACTCAATGTGTGCATGTATCCAGCAAAAGTTTAATTATGTGTACATACACAGAGTGCACACACTCACACATACCTTCTCAAATCAGCTCCTGACAGCCTTTCATTTCTGACAGGCAATATCAGACTGGACACAGAGCAATTGTGACATGCTCACATCTGGCATGAAGGTCCAGGCAGCTGACATGACATTCACATTCTGCTGGAATGAAGGAACTATCTGATTTTTTTTTCTGTCTTGAGGAATTGTTTTTTATGGGAAGGCTTTTCTCCACTGGGATCATGTGCATATTCTGTAGCACCTAGCATAAGCTCATGCCAGAAAACTACTATCAAGTGTTTTGTATCTTGCTGCTGGTGCTCGGGTTTTCCATAAACACCCATAGTGTGACTACCTCTCATTTGAACAGCACCTCTACCTCAATCAGGGCTGCTGTTTCTGCCAAGCAAACACAAAGGTCAATCAGCAGTGCACAGGAATTATACAATTGTTGTAGAAATCTTCATGAACTCTTGTTACAGATAAAGGAACACCATGATCTTGTGTGCCATATTAGTTGGAGAGAAGCTGAGATTTTGCAAAGTTGTAAGCATGCCCAATGTCAAGACATGCATGCAATAACCTAATTCTGCCTTTGAGAAAACAGCCCCCTGCACCTTCAGCAGCCCTGTGACTATGCATTTCAAATAGTACTTTCCAAGCTCCTTCTATCCTTCTCCAAAGCTCCCAGTTTTTGAAATTTCAGTAATTAATCAGTTAGAGATAATTCACTAGGAAAATTGTATCAATACTTTCTCATACCAAATCTTCAAAACCAATTTTAGGTAAAAGTTTTGCTTCAGCTGTGGCTCTTGAAATTCCAATGCCCTTGAAACATGGACTCCCCTGGGCACTGCCTGGGTAATGAATTTTGGTTTCTAGAAGTCATGTCAATACATGCTCCATGATGATTTAAAAATACAGGAGGAAGATAGCTGTGAACAGTTTTATCTAATGTTTCTAAGAAGTTTCAGAGGACCATGTACATTCCCACACTTCTAATTACTTCTGCAAAAGCAGCTGCTGTCTTTTTCCTGTGTCTGATGAACTTTAGGAAGAAAGTAACAGCAGCAGAAAACATGCTTATCAACAAGTACTCCTTGCATGAAAATAACTCGTAATCATGCTAAATAAATTCCATTCTCTCAGTTTTTTCCCACTGTCCTTTCCAGTGGGCATCATATGATGAAGGCACATCACATACTGGATATTATAGCCAGAGTACCGTGGGGAGTTACGAACTCTGTTTCCATAGCCCTGGGCGAGGCTGCACTCAGGATGCTGTGCAAAGAGTTTAGCCTCCTGTTCAAGGGGAACAAGAGGAGCCTGTGAGAGTCTAGCAGAGACCTGCTGAGACTTCAGGTTCTAAGGCACATGGAAAGACTGAAGGAGCTGAGGTGACTTGATCTGCAAAGAGGAATCTGCAGGACAGTCTAAGAGTTGCCTGCAGTTGTGCAAAGGGTGATTGCCAAGGCAGAGGGGTAGCAGCAGTTGGTGAGATGAGGTCACAGCCTGGCTGATTGCAAGCTCAGGACAGGCATCCTACACCCTAGGAGGAGATGCAGCATTCCAAAGAGGATCTCCAACCTCACAGGCTTTAAAGGCTTGGCTAGGCAAAGCCCGACCAACCTTCAGGGATATGGAGAGAGTCCTGCCTCAAAGGGAAGATCAGAGGAAAGATCTCCAGGGTGCCGTCCCAGCTAACACTTCTGTGATTCTCTATTAGAACCTGTGAACCATGTGAACCATGACAGTGTGCTTCAGACCTTAAATGTACAATGCATTTCACCTTCCTATTTAAAAGTTAAATTCACGTGTTTTCTGCTTAAATTCGCAGATGTTTTCTATAGTCCTCTGTGCAGGAGGTATAGAGCAAACTGGTGCTTCTGCCCCTTCTTAGGACTGTGTGTGTGCCAACAGATCTCCCTGCCAGAGAGGATTGCTGTCCTTTGAAGGCTCACCCTCTCTCTCTGATCTGCCAGGTCATAGCTGTGGAGCTGGATTTTAACACTCTGAATGCATCTGAAGATAAATAATGATATAGCGTAGGTGTAATTTTTGCTTCAGAGCAGTGAGGTATCTGCAGCAGCTAGATGTCTCCACAGCAGAATTCAGTGTGAGAGTTCATTGGGCTGTGACTCAAGTTTCTCAAGCAGGAGTGAATCTTTTGTGTGTACTAGGGAAGAAGAGAGTAAGGAAAGAGTACATTATGAAATAGTGGAGAAGCGTGTCTCTCTCTAACTTCTCACAAACCTGTTTGCATCAGTTTTCTGAGATGCAGAAATTAATCTACAGGGAAAGTGATGAAGCAAAATCACACCGAGCCACAGATAGAAATACCATAAATATGAGCAGAGAGAATGTCTATATATCTGTTTATATCTCTCTATTTATCTATCAGTCATCTAACCATGATATTTTCAGAATTACTGAATCAGAATTACTTCTGAAATCAGTCCATCTAATGCCTGCACCTTGTGTGCTAAAAATCACTCTCACTTCGATCAGCTTTTGCAACTACCACTGGCATGAACCCCTTAATGAAAAAAAGCCATGGTGGTTATCCACATGTGAACCTCTCCATCTGCCTGTTTGTTCATTTACTTTCATAATTGTGGATTTTCTTTCCATTGGAGAGTCCTCTGTGAAGACATGCAGTGCAGTAAGCTTGCAGTGTAGAGAGAGGGAAAGTGAAAGTTAATCATCAATGGGCAGTACTTCAGTTTCTGCAGTAAAAGGGGATTAATTCAATTACCTTAAATATATGGTATAAAAGAATAGCAGTCAGGGCCAATGACAGGAGAAAAGTGATGGGACACGGTCTCTCATTAGCATAGCAATGATGAGAGAGAGGAGAGAAACCCAGCGGCGAAGATACAGGAAGTTAAAAGTACCCCTTCAGAGAAGTGTTTGGGTCTGACTTGCCTTTAAGATTGTCACTGTGCAACCTCCTTAAGTTGTTTCTTACTAATTAAGAATCCCTAACCTTTCTTAGATTCAATTTTTTTGTGTTGTTTTTCAGTTACCTCTCAAACTGATGTGGTTGTCTGCTAGCATTATTGTTTGCTAGTGTTTCCAGTTTATATCTTCTTTATCACAGTTGCTTTTTTAAAATAAATTTTAATAGACACAAAGGTTTCAAATTAAATCCGGGTGACCTATTGACTTTCATTCTTTTCAGCAGCAATACATTAAAATCTGATACTTTTTCTCTAGGACTTAACCTAAAAGCAGCAGGTACCTCACAATGGAAGATAACAATAACCCATCATGATTAACATCTATGCATTTTTAAGCATAACACATGTGAGCTTTTTCAACTCCATCTGCATTTAAACATGCAACTGTCATCACAAATGTCAGCCACTTCTAAAGGAAATTCCAGAAGAAAGAAAAAAATTCATTTTTTTCCATATTTATCTCTGTAAAAAGAGAATTCTCTTGTCTTTTTCCTCCTTATTAGCTCTGAAACAAAGAAAATTCTAGACTGCTGCTTCAACCTCACACCTTTCTCAGAGAAGTCATCCTTTCACAGTTTAATACACATGTATTCACAGCATCAGGCTTTCGCTACAAAATTTACTGCAATTTTTTCCCAAGTAACAGTACCCCAGATGTGACACAAGGACACCTTAGCTTTAACCTTGTTTTACCCTAAGTTATTCCCTACCCAGTAGATAATTTTGTCTCCAGCTTTTGGTTTCACTTCTTCTCTACCCCTACCTTCATGGCGGGAGTCGGCACACTCATTACAGGGGTGTGATCGCAATGAGACACCTGCATTTTCTGCATAGTGTGTGCTCTTCAGATGGAATTTCAATACGTGCAAAAAAAACCCCACTGTCTCGGTTGAAGGGTATGGAAAAAACTCTCTTACTTTTTAAGTGGATGGCTATTTCAGCTCCGGCTGCTGTCACTAAAAGGGTCCAGCAAATGTGTCTCTAAAAATATGGAGATTATTTTTCACCTATAAATAGATGCTTTGAGAAATGAATACAAACCTCAGAGAGATTTTAACAGTCGCAGGCACATGTAATGGCTTGCCTGTGGTAGCTGTAAGCCACCTTGCACTTAGAGCAAGCAGTAGGAATGTGCAGCCGGGTGATGGATAACCACTGATGAGCCGCGTGCTCGACCCTTTTGCTCACTTTCATTTGTCTGTGTATCTGGCCTCAGTCTTTGGAGCAAAACAGAGCTACAAGCTTCCAGTCAAAGAAGATATGTCAGCCCAGCCACCCAAATGGTGCGGGTTAACTCCACCAAGCCAAGAAGGTTCAGGCCCATGGTCCATCCAACCTTGCAAAACCTGCATGGAATTCTGGAAGAAGCCCAAGGCAAGTGCTTGTTCCCTGGGCTGTGACAACTCCTTTACAGATGAGGTCAAATAAATCAACCAGTCACAACCTGAACTGTATTGCCATCTCTTGCTGTGGTTTAGAAATGTGCACAAATTTTCATAAGCATCTGTCTACAAGGTAATGAGCAGTGTTTTCTCCTGAGCAAGACACAGACCCCAAATGGCAGATTAGTATTTGGGAATTTCCTTTTTATTTCTCAAACGACAACAAAAGTGCCAAGGAACTAAAAATGTTCCTCATTACAGGAACTAAAATAACCAAAATTCAAAAAATGCTCATGGTCTGCTATTTTTACACAAAAATGCAGATGTGCCCTAAACTCCTGAAAGTGCATGAGGAATTTTGATAGAACGTGTTGATTTATGTAGAAAGAAATAAATGCCTTACAAATGCCTCAGATCGATACTGAGCTTGGCTTGCTGAGGCCCACAAAGGAAGGTGGGGTTAGAAAACAGGAGCCTCTGAGTCCTCTGTCTGTTGCTAAAAGTGCTAGCTCATGTCTTTCTATTAACATCAGTGGTATTTTTAGAAATGTTCCATGTTAGTGTTTTCACTTACTCTTTCAAACATATTTGTTTTCTGTTGACCTATTGGCTGAACTGTAGTTACTGTTTTCACCTCTTACAGAAAAAGTGACTGATTTGCAGAGATACTTCAGTTTTCCTCTTGATGTCTCCTGACTGTAAACTCTGGGCAGACTACCATTAAAACAGCGTCTGCTGTCCTTTCTTCTGATTATCACTGTTTCTTAATCCTTAACTTTTACTAGGCCAATTAATGTTCAGTGCCTTGTCTGGTGCAGTGTGCTAAGAGAGGATGTTTTGTGCTTATAAATATTTTAATTAAAGGTTAACTCAAATATCAGGGTTTAACAGCCTCTAGAACTCAATTTACAATATGTCTGACCTGACTAATCACGCTGTGGGCTAATTAGCTACATGACAGGCACCGTGCTAATTGGGGGAGTGATGGAAGAGGCAAGAGCTGTACCCTGTGTAGGGAACCCAGTTTGCTCAGTGATGCTGGGAGAAGCACAGCTTGGCTTGGGGTAGAACTTAGTGTTGTGAATGATCACATGCAATGAACCTCATCATTTAGCCTGGTGTCTGTGGAAGTTTCTTTCCTGAACCAGCTGGGATTTTTTTCAGCAAAGCCTCCCCTTTTATATGAACATCTTATGGATTGATAAAAATCTAAACTTTTCATAGGGAAGGGGCATTTTCCCTTAGTTTCTGGACTGAAGCCACTATCACTATATCCGCTTGGAAATGAGATGGTGATTTTGTATTGGATCTTTGAAAGCATAAAAACCAGGAGCAATCTAGAAAATTTAGATTTGCTTGGGATTGGAAACTGAATTGCTAGGAAGGAGGATAGGAAATATCTACTTCTGATGCTGTGTAAATTCCTGATATGCACCCATGCTGGATGTTCTATGGAATTCTGTTTACATGTCTCAAAGGGGATATGGCAGAAGCTAGGAAAGCCCAGCCACGGGCAGGGGATGACCAGATGCAGGGCGGCCTCTGTCCAAGGAATGAGAGGGTTTTACCTTGGAGAGGAGCTGACAGGGTGTTGTTGAGAGGGCTCTGTAGACTCTGAGAGACACAGGTATGTGGGGAGAGGAAAAAAAGCTCAGTGCCTTTTTCATCACATGCTGTGCCACAGGAATGAGCATTTTCACGTGACTTGTAGCTGAGCATGGGAATTCCTGGGTGCAGGACTAGAAGCAAGTAGGTGCTAAATTCCCACAGTAATGTGAAAGGCACTGAGCTTTTCAACGCAAAAGCCACTGGAAGCTGCTAATGACAACCACTGCTGCCCTGGCTGAGAACATCCAGTGACAAGTGTTCAGGGCAGCTTCTCAACACACTCACTCTGCCCTGGGCACTGGATTTTGGCAGCTGACAATGATGGGACACAAGATGAGATGAAGATTTGGTCTAACCTGGTACAGCACTTCCTATGCAATAACTTCTTGAAATTCTTCACCTGCTTTGTTTTGGTGCTTTCTCAGCAGCAAATGTGTTCCCCAGAGAGAAGGAACTTGTTTTAAAGAACAAGGCTGTTTCAAAGGACAAAAATAAATAATAGCTGAAACCTCAGTGAAACGTTTAGAATTTATTCTTTGCACATTTTTCCCTCAGTATCAGGGAGAAGCTTTGTAACCCAGTTGAGTGGAGCAGTCATTGGGAGAGCCCTCACTGCCTGCTTAGTCAGGCAAGTGGGAGGTTTCTCAATTCCTAAACACTTACGTTGTAAAAGCCTATTAAAAACTGTTCTAACCCTTCTTAGTAAAAAAGGTTTCTCCACAAAGGATCACAGTTTTTTTTCAATGGGAAATGGAAACAAACCATTCTTGCTTTCAAGAGCTTTTTCAATGCCCATACGTTTTTTCTACATGTACAGTACTAGGCTGCTACCAGCTGAATGGACCCTCAGACATGCAAATACAAAATATAATCAGCATTATATCCACAGCTGTGCAATATGTAAAACACAAGCTCTGTATTTTCCTCAAAAAATTGAACCTATAGGATAGGTAGTCAAGAATTTAGCACTGATTGTAAAAGGGAAAAGATAGAAATCTCTCAAAATGGGAAATCATGTATTCCCCAAGGAATCAAAGTTTTTTCTTGAACTCAGCATACATAGAGAAGGTAAAGCTCCAACTCCTGTTACACGGGGTGAAGACAGTTTGCTATAAAGAATATTAACGAAGCTATCAAAAATGCGGTGTCATTGAACCACATCATAGAACCTTTGTGGCAACGGGCACAACTCTGTATCTGACATGAAGTGCAGTCAGGGAAGCCTGTTGGAAGCAGCTGTGGATACTCATAAACTATAACTTGCTAGATTTAGATAAAATGTCTCTCAAATTTATAAGAGACAAGAGACAAGGTCAAATGCTCATGTCCTCATCAACATGTTTTCTACAGGCCTGGTTCAGGGAGGCTGCTATTTTCCTCTAGAAAAATTCCTGAGGGAGGGTGAGCATGGTAAACAGCACCTGCTTCACCACAGGGACAGGCAAGGCAATCCCTGTGGAGTGCAGCCTGCAATTAAAAGCCTCTGTGACTGTTGAAGGGGAACTGAAATGGCCCTATAACCTCGCTCCTGTCACCTGACTATAGAGTACCCTGCTTTCACAGATTATAAGAAACAGGGCCACCCATCCTTTAATGGCTGAAGGATACTCCAAGGCTTTTAATTCTAGGCATGCAAAAAGTTGAGGCTCTTGTTTCTTACTCATGTGAGATAGGCTCTGGTGGGAGTCCATCCTGTGCTGACAGCCGCAAAGGTCACTTGAGCAGGCATGGAGATGACCTAGGAGTTCAAACCTCCTGGGATTTACTGCAGTGAGGTGGTCTGTGGATGAATCTTCTGCAAAAGCCATCCAAGTTTGAATATGCAGATTGATGAAGAAAATCTTGTTGATGCATGACAAAATTCACTGCTACCATGAGAGCAGGTGGCCAGCTGTCCACAGAAGCACGAGGCTGTAGTCTGATCACTGAGATTTATGGTCTTAACATGATGTGCTGCTGAACCAAAAATAGATAGCTGCCAATTGCAAAGGCAAGTGAAATGCCATCCTTCCTAAGGGAAGCAGAATTTTCTTCTGGTAACATTCTTGCAAGAATTAATGATGGTTTTCTAGACAATTCTCTGGTGCAGTTAACTCCTCTTTCAGAAGCTATGCGGAATATTTTGTTACCCTACTTAATGACTGAGTACTGATGGTATTTTATGTTTACATGCATGTAGTCTTTGCTCTGAAAAGCTGACACATTTCTATATGAGTGCAAACATTTAGTTTTCCTAGTAAAGAAGGACACTCAGCTATGATGTTTCCCAGGTATGTTGTGTGATGAGGTCTGTAGTCCTGGTAACTGCTACAGTCTTCTGGCTACCTACAGGGTCTGTTTTTCTTTAATTGTAAATCCCTGTTTCCCTTTTTGTTGCTTTGTTAAACCTTTTTTTTTCTTTTTCTTTTTTTTTTTTTTCACTAAAATAGTCCTTGCTTTGAAACTCTTTTTCTCCCCGAGGTTTTTATCTTTTATTTTTTACAGCATTGCGTAATTTCTAGTTTCTTATCCTTGGTATTGACTACACTTTACTTTTTATAAATTTCCATTACACTTTTTACGTTCGATTTTTGGAAGCTCTGTGCTGAATTTTCACCTTTGTCAAAAGCCCCTGTTGGGAAGACTTTTTTTGGAGACTCTCCAGCTCCTTGAAGGAATGTGTTTTTTTCCAACAGACATCTACCTTCTCCTGGTGGCCACGCAACAGGGGCAAACTGTGTTTAAGGATTTGTATGCTGGACTCTTTATCACACTGTTCATTGCTAAGAGGTGTGGGGAAAGGAGGAGGAAAACTGGGAAGATGGGCAATGATAATGAGCAGGAGAGGGCCTGATGAAGGAGAGCTGGTAGGTGATAATGACTGGTATAATTAGAACATGGATGAGGGAAGAGGAAGAAAATGAGGGAGCATCAGGAGATGGTCTGATACCTTTGCAGCAGCTGGGTGTCTGGAGTGATGCTAGTGTTTGTTGCCTGCGGGCAAAGAGGACCCAAGGGACCTCAGCAGCTGCTGCTGGTCCTGGGGGCAGGTGGTCTCAGGGGAGCAGGAAAATGGCTGAGCTCTGCAATGCCCTTCGCCCAAGGTCCCAGCAGGGAAGGTTCTCTTTCCCAAGCTTCTCAATGTCTTTGGAGCTTTCCTTAGGCTTGCTGGTTTGATCTTTCTCCTGGTGGTATTTCTGTTCACCGTCTGTGCTGGTTTCTGGCAGGTTGGTTGTTGCACCTCTTCTTGTTGGGCATAGAGGCTAGCAGCTTGCTCCAGGGATACAGCTCTCTTCAGGCTGATGGCTGGCACTGCCAACAGAGGAGACTGGGAAGGCTCTCCTGTGGGAGCACTGTGGTGTGCCCAGCCCCTCTCCCAGCCTTCCCCAGGCACCTGCGCTGGCCTATCTTGGAGGTGTGTTACATGGACCTGGAAGTCAGCTCTGCAGCTGCTGTTGCCATGATTTGTAACTAGGTCATAGGAATTAACTAAGTTATTCCTACCTCAAGAGCTTAACTCCTGACATATCTTTAAAGAAAAATGGCATTTTGGTATTAAACAGTGAAGTGAGAACATTGGCCTAGGAAATTGCTCTGTTGGTTACTGTTTTGTTAAACAGAAGGGGCTTTTTACTGTGAATTCAGATGGCTTCTGCTTCTAGCTGCTTGATCTTGTTAAGCCCCTGTCTGCTGAAGAACTTTCTGCTAGCAGTGATTACCTGCCCACGCAGCTGCTCCTGGGCGGGGAGCAAGTCACCTCTTAACCTTTCCTTCACTAAATTGGCTAGACTGTGCTTCTTCAGTAAATAGCTTCTCCTGGACTTCCTGTCATTCTCCTTGTTTTCCTCTGAGCTCTTCTCAATGCTGCAATGTGTCCACCACAGTGGTTCCTGGCAGAGGTGTGGAATTCCATAGTGTCTGTGCAAATGCCGCATATAGCTATGGAGTAATACATCCCTAGCTCTGCTGATAATTCTGTGCTTATTGCTTGTTTTGTTAGGAATGTAGGAAGGGCAGGGTCAGTGGGTTAATCCGTTTGACTCTGAACTTTTTGGAATCCTGGGTTTCCAAAATATGACTGTATTTGTGTGTCTTATAGGCTTTGCTCTGGCATGTTATCTACAGACATAATGCAACATTGTCTTACCACTAGAATACAGATCTGACAGTAGTCATGACCTCATCTATTCGCCAGTCTGTCCATTTTGCCTCATCATACAACTTTTCCAGCTGTATGTTTGTCATCATCTAAATGAAAATACATCAAATAGCATTGTACTGTGTACAGACTCCTTTGGCCCATCAGAAATGCCTCCACTTATCATCTGTTTTTATAACTTGAAAGTCTAACAGCAGGCAGACCTCTGAATATGAATCTGCCAAGCTGGTCCACAAAGGTATCTACTGACCAAGTTTGTATTGGCGGGTAGGCTTTATCCAGTGTCTCATTCAAAACTGGCCTGAAAACTGCTGAAGTAATGTTTGGTAGAGATCCAGGATCTACGTACTTTTTAATTCATTCCAGTCTTCAGACCATGGTCAGTCTGCTGTGGTTGATTAACACTAATTTTTCAGAAGTTAAACAATGAAGTATGCCATGAAGGCATTATTAAAAAAAAAAAAAACAAACCAAAAAACCAAAAAAACCCACCACCCTTCCTAGGTTTACTAGGTTTGCTTTTCTGTGCAAGACAGACACAGTTTGGGCCCATTGGTCAGATCCCCTGCTGACCTGAGCTCCCTGGTTGGCTCCCAGGACTGCTTGCACTTACACTCAGGTATCTGAGACCAACAGCAGTGGTTAGTTTTGTCCCCTCTGCCCTCCAGCCCAGCAATATGGGCATGAAGCAGCCAGCCTGGCCCCAGGAATGCTTCTGCCTCTGCCTGCTGCTTTCTGCTCTGTGCCCAGAGGGTGCAGAGGGCAACCTGCAACTTTAGGTGAAAGTAAAGGCTTGGTAGCTCTTGCAGAGCCAAAAGCTTGCTTTGAGGCAAGAAGGGCAGCTGGTATACTGCAGAGTTTCAGGATGAAGGGGAGCTGGAAAAGAAAAACAAGGAGTAACATGCACGGTGACAGAACCATTTGAGGATCAGCAAGGATGCTTGTGCTTGTGGTGGAGCAGTAGGACACGAGGCTGAGGGAGCAGCCTGGATTGGTGGAACAGTGTGTCTTGAGCTGGAGGCTGTGCTGAAGGAGTGGAAAACATCCAGAGAATCTAATGAAATAATCCTGTACCTCTGAATACGTAATTCTTTATTCATGCAAATATCCCAAGAAACACTTGACAGAAAAAAGGCTTTCCCTCTGGGAAAAGAGGGAGCCCAGACAGCACATCACAAACTTCTGACAAAAGTCCTCCATTTCTTTCAGTGGAGAGAAATAAAAGAAAAACCAGATTTGGGAGCTGAGAGGTGAAAATTTGAACAAAGCTGAAATTCAGTGGGTTTGTGCCATTGAATGATTTATGTCTTCTCAGCTCTGTCATGGTGAGGATAATAAAATAGAAATAGGATTACAGGGAAATTATCACTGTGAGGTTACATGCAGTGTGTTTTTCTTAATGTATTTACTGAGAACTTCAGTGACTCAAAGGATTTTGCACATATCTGTGCTTTTTGTGATATTTTACCTTTTATGTGACAGCTCAATTACCGATGAAGTCAATGCAAACAGCTAGTACTTTTTACTCTGTAGACACTTGAGTTTTGAATTACTGGCCATCAAACTGGGACCTGCTGGACTTTTATGTACATGTTCTCTTCACCTCTCCTTCCCAATGAGCTGCAGATTGACAGCTATTTTTGTACTCAGTTTTACTATACTATACTATTTACTCAATGCAAGTTTTTACTCAGTAATAAGATGTTGCTACTAAAAATGAAGCTCAAACAGACTGAAATGATTGACAATTTCTCACTCGTGGAGAATGAATTTCCAAATAAATCCTACCCTTGTACTCAATTCAATGGTGGAAAAGCAAACCTGAAGAAATAATAAGAATTTAAAAAACCAAACCAAAACAAAAAGCCACACACCCACACACAACAAAGCCTAGCTATTCATTGGACAGTGTTTCCTAAAGGCAGAAAAAACCCCACAAATGTCTTATTAAAAGATAGTCCATATCTCAGAGGCAACACAGACAACCACATGATGCGGTAGTTTCTATAGTGACTACTCGCTTTCCTTTGAAAGTTCTCTAAGCAATCAGACAAAACCAGAGCAACCGGCTGTGCTGCTGTGTAATTATTTCCCCTCATCCTCCCCCAAAAATACTGAATACACAGATTTTCTACCCTTGAATTGGAAATGCCCCTCCCTATAAAACAGCCTTTGTTGCATGAGAGAAAGGAGGGGGAGGTGTCAGAAGCAGCTCAGCAGTGCTGTGGAGAGCAGAAAATTAGTCATGTTGCTGAACTGGCTGCTGGCTGGTGGTCTGGCACCTGGCTGGCTCCAGCAGGACCCTCGGTGGCGCCTCTGTCATCGGGCATGTCCGTCAGGCATGCCATCGCTTCCCATCACGTCCATCCCAGCCACACTGTCGTCGGACTCATATCACCTAGCAGAATAAGGTAAACAACACTGACAGAAGCACAGTGTTACACTTGGGCTTCCCAAAAACCTCCGGGCTGTACTGTGGACTGACACAGGGCACAGTTACAGA
Source organism: Acanthornis magna (assembly GCA_036785705.1). Lineage (NCBI taxonomy): Eukaryota > Metazoa > Chordata > Aves > Passeriformes > Acanthizidae > Acanthornis > Acanthornis magna. The sequence goes on from JAWUZG010000121.1 coordinate 3,045,219, forward strand.
CCTTGAGAGGGAGATACATGCTGGTTGTTTCAAGGAAAAATAAAAGTTGGGGTTTTTTTCCTGTTTCGCTTTTTTTTCCCCCCAAGCCCTTTGTTCTCTTCTAGCATGTTTGCCCTACTTTTATTTGATAGGCATTTAACAGCGACACTTTTTTGCTTTGCGATATGAGCACTGCTATGGTAGAGCGCTGAGTGAAATCACATTCTCGACTCCTTTAAGTCTTCAGCTGACTTTTATGAATGTCTGGTTGAGCACTAATTCCTAGAGAACAGAGAATTAGAGCCAGGCTCAGCAGAAGTTTGATTCTTTTTCCCCTCATGGCTGCTCCTATATTAGTAGTGTACCCCTTGACATTGTCACTCTACACTTCAGGACTTACCAGACAATCCCCTATGGCTGATTGACAAGAAGCAAATATAAGCACTTTAGTCATCAGGAAAAAAAACAAACTACTTGGTCTCCAAAGAAATATGACTCACCTGACAGCACAGATGGCAGTAACATTGAGTTTAACCTCCTCGCTAAAGCAATACTGTTCCAAACATGTCCTGGGTAGTTCTGAGTAAATAATTCAGCTGTACATGATTTATTTTATTTTTTTCAGTGCTCCTTCTTCTTCCAAAATGGTAGTGAGACAATCCTTATTTCCTATCCTTGAGCTTCTCAGTAAAATTTCTCCCTTCTTCCTGAGCTCTGGATTTATAGCAAACATTTTGAGAATTCAGTGCTTAAGATGGAGACATGTTGACTAGACCATCAGTCCTGTGGCCCTGTTCTGTTGTCTTTAGGGTTTCATGCTTTTTATGGATGGATATAGCTTTTGATTAAAAGCTTGAGAGATGATTGTGTTTGGAGAACAGTGCCGTGGGTATCAAACCTGTGAATTCGAAATTTGTTCTCTGCAAGTACCCTGAAAATAAAGTAAAATTGCACTGATAATCACAGGAAATTACCACAAAGGTAAAGACGAGGGAACAGTCAGAGAAAAACTCGTGCATACTTTTGTTAGCGGTATTTTGGAAGATAAGTTGGCACAGTGACTGTGAACTGCTCTTGTGGTAATTAGTTTTATTTTTGCTGAATAACATTCTGATACTAAAATGCAGTACAATTATAATTACTTTGGAAGGACAATCATGGTTTTGATGCATTAGTATTCTAATACTGAGTAAGACAAAAAATTTGAAAAGGAAAAAGGGTTATTCCAGGATGAGTTTTTGGCAAGAGAAGTATCATCAAAATGGTTGTATCAACATATAATGAACTTAGATAATGTTTTAATTAAAACAAAGTGTGCTCTCAAAGTAAACTTTGACTGCCTTTAAGTTGAAGAGATTGTAAGAGTTGAAGAGTTAAGTTGAAGAGTTGTAAATGAGACTATGATTTCAGTAATTAATCTTCAGTCTGATGCAATATTTTGCTTCTGCATCTGTGACAAATCTAGCTGCTCTAGACAAACTTCATAAAGAAACACCATAAATTAACATGGTGTCCACACATAAATACTGAATAATTGATAAAAACAGTGGTTGCAGCAGTGCTCCAGAAATTAGGAAAGCCAGTTTTAATATCTCACTCTGCCATGGACTGTCTCTGAGACCCTGAACAGACCCTTGAAGCTGGGTCAACATGTAGCAGTCTGTGGTATGTGGTCTGAGCTGCAATAACCTCACTGATATAGCCATCCATAAGGCAGGGTCCAATGTTAGTCTGGCATAAGGTAATTTATATTTGAATGGCTTAATGCCTTCTCAGAGAAGAATGTATGTGTAAGAACAATAAGGTTCATGGCTGAGATTCTCAGTATTTCTCAGAGCTGACCTCATTTCCTTCTGTGGGATCAGAATCAAGGTAATGGAAGCTGGCTTTGAAAGTCTAGCTTTACAAGTCATTTGAACATTACTGCTAACATCAACTGGGTTGTTTGCAGCAGCAACAGGAAATGCCATCCTCATTATTTCTGTGATTTCTGTATTGTTGTTGGAAGACTGTTGCAAGAATATAAATAAATAATTTCATAGAAAAGTTTATTGGTTTACTACCTGCCAGAGTTTGTTTACAGATTGTAAGTGGATACGCTAAACGAGAAGTCAGCCGTGTGATTTATTGAAACGTTTATCACCTCAGCTGACTTCACTTGAGCACGGATGCATTTGTGAGATTTACGTGCAGGCTGGAGTTGAGCTTGGGGAAACCGTGCATTTTTTTCAAGATGCACAGGCAGGCTTTTGTGTGAAACAGCATGTTTGTTTCAGAGATCACCTTCCTGATACCTATCCAGTCTTCTCAGGGGACAGGAGCAGTGACAGACCTTGCTGCTGTGACTCATGTGACAGCTCTGTAACCCCATGCTTTCCGCAGCCTGGAAGGGAGCTGTCGCTTCAACATTTTCTGTGTTTGCAAGGAGTTGGGTTTCTTGGCTTTTTTCATCTCAGGTCTCAGCCTGAGTCCCTCTCATGCAGTGTAGTGCTGTCTAGTACTAGTCCCAGGCAAACAGTGGAGTGGGTCAGTTTTTCTCTGGCCATTTCACCCTGGCTGTACTGGTTACAAATGCATCTACATATGCCTAACCTGTGAGGGAGAAGCATCTCTCAGGGTCAAGGGTCAGCTTTATCCCACCCTAGGGTAATGACTCTCCCATTACATTTTCATGTCTTTCATGCTTCATTTTGCACATTCAAATGCTCACTTTCAGTGAAAGTTCAGTTATTTCCCTGTTGTAGAATTGAGTTTTGCATTGCCTGCAAGATTTTGCTGTCATCTGAAATCAGAAGAAGGAAAAATTACAGCAAGATTTTTCAACTTACTAAACGCACCTTTGCAGGTCACCAAGGTCAAATATGGCCTTTCACCAGGGGTAGTAAGTTTGCAGCGACCTTAGCAGCAGGTCAGATGGGATGCAAAATAGGCAGTGCTTGCTTCAGGGAAGGGCAGATGAAGGTTGTATATACTCTCTTGACTGATTTATATCTGGCAGAGGGGAGGAGGATTCATTATAAGAGTGCTTTCCTGAGATGCAGGTGAGCTGTTGGGGCTCCTCTGGGGTAATTGCTGTACCGTGTTCTATGTTACTAGAAGAAGCCTGAGGGCTGAGAGTCATCAAATGATAAACTGATAAGAGAGAGGAGGCACACTCACTGCTGTGAACGTGTAGGTTGTAGGATATGGTATCAGCCTCCAGGTAAAAGTACCCAAAGATGTCATGTCCTGTTGTCGTCCCCTTTTTCGGTGTGCGTCCCCCTCCTGGGATCGCCCCAGCCCCGGGCATGGCTGCCTACCACGAGGGCAATCGGGTGGATGTTTCACCTTGAGATGGTGCCATCCCTGCCAGCAGTCGAGTCTCGCAGGAGGTCGCGTGGAAGAATGGGACGAGAGGAGGCAAAGGGTGTGTGGGAGGGAGGGAGTCCCCTCCAGCTCTCTTTATTGGGGATTAGGGTAGGGGTGTTTGGGACAGAGAGCGGAAGAGAAGCTCAGGGAAAAGCCTCCGTGTGGCCACTTAAGAAGGGAAGGGGGTAACCAATCAGGGAAGATCCAAGGGGCGGGGTTAGGGTACATGAACCAATTATAACCAAGGAGGGTGGGGTACAGTTTAAACTAACCAATGATACAACTAACGGAACGGAAAAGCCTGGAAGGATGGGTGGATCCTGAGCCCTGGGCATGCCTTATCCCCCAGTCCAGGGGTGGACCCAGAAGCTCTTTACCCCAGGGACCTCCCACAGCACGGCTCCTCCGGAGAAGGAGCTATCCCCAGCCTGGGAGGCGGAGGCACCTTAGGGGCGGACTGCCGCAATGTCCCAAAACTCTCTTTACTGAAGTATCACAAGAAAATCTGATGTATCCAGTATTAAAGACATACCCAGGATTATAAGATGCACTGGTTGCAATGACATTTGCATCATGCATGTGGTTAAAATACCCTATCCACAAAACAAACTAATTCTTAGCGTCAGAAAACAGGAAGGCAGAAGTAATTTTCTTAGATTAGATGGTAAAATGCAACTGAAAATATCCTGGAGACATAAGAGGAAGTTCCCAAATTGTTAATAAGACGTCATTTGTCTCAGATGATAATACTGTGAAAACTTGTTAACCCACTGAATTAGCAAGCCAATTTTATAGCTAAATGCAGCTCTCTGTTGATACCTTAATTTTCTAAACAATGGCACAATATTGCTGGGTATTGTTGGAGATATTAAAAGCTCACCTGGACATGCTCCAGGGCAACCTGCTGCCCTGACCCTCCTGGGGAAGGGGATGGGACTAGAGGATCTCCAGAGGTGCCAGCCAGTCCCTAGAATTTTTGATTCCTTTTTGCCTAATGCTAAAGCTGCTCTTGACTATTCCCATTCTCCATGCTTCCCTGTCCCCACCCCCACCCCCAAATGAACAGATTTGATAGTCACACGTTTCTTCTGGGTTTAGTGAGCAATTACATATTAAACAGAAATTTTGAAGAGGGATAAATAGCATTTTAAATTTTAAAACATAGGACCCAGGAAGAAACCCAAGACTGAAAACAGTAGGTTAAAGCAAAAAGACTCAAAATGAGATTACTTATTCCTTGAAAAACACATTGGAACATTTGAATGATAAGTCCGGGGAAAATGAGACAGCCCTAGATGGGCCTGGTTGGTAATACCCTACTGAGGCCAGAGGTTTGGGGGTTTTTTTAGAAAAGGCAATGTTCCCATGTAGACAGAGAACATCCCACTGAGCCCCAGCCATCTGCTTTGTTTGTTGCCATGACAGCCTTTGAGATGCTGACCTAAGGGGTTTGTTCTTTCTCATCAGCTTGTCAGGCTGGCCACATCCAGGTATGGGGGCCACGTCCACGGCACTGAGGACCCAGGGCAGGTTGACCTGCTTGGTCCTTGAAGCGACAATGCTGCTGTTGGTTGTAGGGGTCTTTCATCCAGTAAAGGCATCATTGGGATCTCTGAAAAGATTAAGGATGGGTCCCACCAGGCCATCAGTTAATGTGAGCTAATTGCATTGCTGCTCTGCTCAGTGCTGCTGCCAATGCTCAATTAGGATTTGTTGTGACTGTGTTATGCCAGATCTTAGCCCAGGTGATAAAGGCAACCAAGAGTAAAATCAGACATTGCCTTTAATTCAGCATTTTCAGCTGTCAAAGGAAAGGTATGATTACTCATGGGTAGGTGCTGATTATAGGACTTGCAAAGGAATTGATGGCACATGATTTCTAAGGAATTTCCTGATTGTTAGAGAGGCAAATTCTCATGGAACCACTTTTGAAGTCACTGGGACCAAAGCAGGTGGTGTTAAATATGTAACTTCTTGCCGATGCTATTAGTACTATGTGAGATCTCCCATTTTCCTTGTGCAAAGAATAAAATACATGTGGTTTTGACAGTCTTGATTAAAATCCCACCCTGAAGCAAAAAAGTAAAGTTCAGACACTTAAATTTGAGTTCAGACACTTGAATTTGTGATTTTTCCCTGTCCAATCTCTCTGAAAGGCCACCGGTTCTTTTATAATTTGTCAGTTATCCAGGATATTTTGGCTCTGTTGGCCAAATGAGAAATGTCTTTGCATGAATCTTGTTGTACTGAAAAGACACAGAACTGAGGTATCTGTAGTAACTGTAAGGAAACTTCATCTCCACTTGTTGGAAATAGATCCATGACCTGGAATAAATGCCACACAGGATAAAATTTCTGTGACCAGCTGTCCACAGCAAAACAGACAGCAACAAGTCTAATGCGGCAGCGTGCCTTGTAATGAGATTTTGTTGTGACCAAATGTCCATGATAGTGATTTTATAATGAAGAATATGCAGGAAGGGAACAAAAATCAAAATGACATTTTGTTATTCTTGATATTTAAAGGATAGTTGCAACGAAGAAAATTCTTTGTGGGAATTAAAATAGGAAACACTGACATGCATCATTAAATTCTAAAAATCAACACTAATAAAAAAAGGAATGGTGAAAGGGATCACACCAGTGATTGATGCAGGCCTGGTGCACCTCAGTTCCATTAAGACAGCAAGATGACTGGTAGACCTGAAATGCTCTGCCAGCACTACTTTAATTAACTTACCAAATCCAGCCCTTCTCTTGCTCTGGCATCTGTGCCTAGTCCAGTGGCCAGAAAGTGGATGCTGCTGCCAAAGGAAGAGCAATGCTGGAGGGTACTGTGCGGACTTGGTTTGTGACCACTCCTCCTGCACAGCAAGATGTCCTGCTTCCCTCTGAAGAGGTGGCTGGAAAGTAGAGGGGAGGCAGTGAAAATCCTCATCCGTTCTGATAGCAAGATTTATTGATTCTTGAGAATATTGCATTTTACAGTGATCTGCCTTTTCCAGCTAATGCAACTTGAATCTGAACCTGGAAAATTTACGATGTCTTTTTAGATCAATACAAGTCTTCTCAGAAGTATATCATTTATGAAGTGGCCAAAAAATGGAGAAAAGACAAGGTTAAGTATTTCAGCTGCAGAACAAGGAATAATAAATATGCTTTGGACACAAAGCCTGATTTTGCTATGTAGTGATCCGCTGTATCAAGGAAACATCACAAAATATGCTCTAGCCTATATGTAATGTTTTTTTAAACTGCAAACAAAAATTTTGAATGTGAATAACACTGAAAAATCATAATTTAAAAAAAACTACATGGTTTCTAAGGGAAGACAAGCATTGGCCGTAATACCGCAGATGAGTTCTGAGAAAGAAATTTCCACATAAACATAAAATTTTCCACATAAAACACATTTTATAAATCCTGTTTGCTACTTAGACATTAATAATTCTTTGCCAGTGGGCCAGTCTAGGTGACTTGTCTAGTCTCTATCATACCTTCCTTCATCCTCAAGGCTATAGGTCAAGGTCTGAGAGGTAAAGATACCTATTCCTTCAAGGCAAGTTATAACATAATTGTCTACTATGTTTTGTGGTGTTTTCTTTTTTGAGAGAGTGAGGTTTAGATGGAAACCTTGCCTGACAAGTCCTGCTGAAGCAAGTTAGTCACCACAATGTAAGAAAGAAAGCCATTAGAGAGCATCCAGAGGAGCATCATGAGGATGGTGAGGAGCCTTGAGGTGAAGCTGAATGAGGAGCAACTGAGGTCACTCGGTCTCTTCAGCCTGGAGGAGACTGAGGGGAGACCTCATTGCAATCTACAACTTCCTTGTGAGGGGAAGAGGAGAGGCAGGCACTGATCTCTTCTCTGTGATGCCCAGTGATAAAACCTGAGGAAAAGGCCTGAAGCTGTGCAGGGGAGGTTTGGGTTGATACAAGGAAATGGTTTTTCACCCAGAGGGTGGCTGGGCACTGGAATGGGCTCCCCAGAGAAGTGTTCACAGCACCAGGCTGACAGAGTTCAGGAAGTGTTTGGACAATGCTCTCTAGTATGTGGTGTCATTCTTGGGGGTAACCTGTGCCTTGTTACCTTGGGGGTAACCAGGAGTTGGGCTTGATGATCCTTCTGCGTCTTTTCCAATTCAGCATATTCTCTGATTTTGTGATTCTGTGAAGAGTTGTGTAGATGAAGCCTTTCAGTTCTTAAAATAGTCTCATAGGAAAGATGGAGGGAATTCTTTTACATGGGCAGATAGTGGTAAGAAAAAGTGGAATTATTTTGAACTAAAATAAGGGAGATTTGGATTAGATATTAGGGGGGAATTCTTTACGGTGAGTGTGGTGAAGCACAGTAATAGGCTGCCCAGAGACACTGTGAATGCTGCATTCCTGGAAGTGTTCAGGGGTAGGCTGGATGAAGCTCTGAGCAACCTGATCCAGTGGAAAGTGTCCCTGCCCATGGCAGGGGTGTTGGAACTAGATAATCCTTAAGGTCCATTCTAACACAAACCATTCTAAAAATCCCAAGGGCTCCATAATTTTTTTAAGTTCAATTCTTTTGTTTCAACAGGGTTTCCTCTGTCTCACCACCCCTGCTTAACCTTGATCAGCTGGGTGGTTCTGGGCCTCTAATAAACTCTGGTAAGCGTGGATTAGGTTTTCCTAGGATGCCAATTTAACACTCAGTTGCATGGATGACACATAAATACCACTGTCACCTTCTTCCCCCGGGTTCTTGATTTTTTTTCTAGAAATGTGTTCCAAACATACTGTCACAGAATCTCAAAGCCCTCTAACTTCAAGTTCAGTAAAGATGCTGTTGTTCTGACCAGTGCCAAAGTCATTAGAACTTGTATGAAGTGTCAGTAGTTGGCATGTAGTAGCAGGAAAACATAAGTACCAGTTCAGTAGCCAGGTAAATGTAAGAAGCCCTGTGCCACCGACTTCTGGCCCATTTTTTGAATTTCAGCCCCTTGACACTCTTGAAGGCTGTGCCCATTTAGGGGAAGCCACAAAAAGGTTTCCATTCTGCTGCACCCAGAGGAATGAAAATATCTGTCTGTGGTCTGTGATGGGGGCAACTGCACATGGCCTTGCCCCTACACACTTTCAGAGCATTACCACTGGGGTGGTGGGCATCAGGCAGAAGATTTGTTAACTGTGTTTGCTTTCCACAAATTACCTAATACGGTTTCAGGTTCCACCTAAAACCCTGAAAAATTGTGCAGTCTCCTAAATGGCGATCTCAGCTAGAACTTCCAAGTCTGGGTGTAAAGAGGTTATTTTAGGGGAATGTCTGCAGCAAGTGCATCCAAATAGTCTCATGTTCATCTCATCCTCCTACTGATAAATCCTTCCCCTTCTCAGAAGCACTGGTACAAAACTCACTCTGCTGCTCTCTGAACGCAAGATGCATACAATTTTTAAACTAGAGCATTCTTTAGGCTGTTGGTAAACAATGCAAATGTAAGATCCTGAGCGGCTAGTGTTTAATTAATTGCTGAAATTAAAACAAAATGACTTTTTGCCTCTGTTTTGTAACATGCCATGTCCCAGCACTGCAGTTTGGACCTTGCTGCCAAATACTGCTGAGCTCTGGAGCTCACCCAGTCCCCATCTGGCTTCTGAAGTACTTCATGCAAGCACCTAGGGCCCACTGAGGAGAACTGTGAGATACTGTGAGCAGTAAAGATATGAAGAAAATGGCAGAAACGCTTATAGAAGAGTCAACAAAAGCATGTGCTAGGGAAGCATCAAGAGGGTCATTCCCAGTAGGCCTTTCTTTTTATTTTGGTGAGTGAAATGTGCTTGACAATCCAAAGGCAAGTTAGGGTCCTCCAGAATAAATGTCTAATTGCAGGCGTTTTATAGTTTTCCATCATTACTTTTCCAATACAGCTGCAATGGCTTGCAAAGCATTTCATGGATGCCAAGCCTCTGTGACTCAACCCTTTCGCCTGACATTCTGCAAACAAATGCATTCATTTCAACAAAGGTCATAAGTTAAAGGGAAGCAGGAGAGCTATAAAATGAAAAGTATGCTATCTGAAACACTGTGACAGAAACAATATAGAGCAGATATTGGTAATGCAATGTAAGCATTGGATGCAAGTCCAGTAACAAAGCTAGAAAAACAGCATTTCAGCCACCAGAACCCTGAAAGAAGAACTGGAACTGTGAAAAAGGGTTTTAAGCTTGTCAGCCTCTGTTTTGTCCCAATGGTTTGAAATTGCAGCAGCAGGGGTTCTTGTTTACAAAGGACATCTTTCATCTCCATGCTGCCAGAGACAGTGAAAGGCACCACACACTCATTTTTTGCCATGGACGCTTTGAACAGTGAGGCAAATCAGAAGGGAAGGTGTAGCTAGAGCCTTTGTGAAAGTAAGGGTGAAATGCTATGGGATAATAGGTAGTGAGCTGAAAATGGGCTTGCAGACCACTCTTTACAGAGCCAGACCTGCTACATTTGTTGCTGCTTTGTGGTGGAGTGGTATTTCCCCTGGGAATGTCACATGTATGTGTATGTGTGTGTGTGCCCTTGCTTTTCTTATTCAGCTTTCTCAAGAGTAGCCCACAGATCACAGATGAAAGGCCCTGGTGAAGATCCTGATTAGTGTCCCAATTTTAATTGGGAATGATCACTTCCCGAGTCTAGAGTTTATTTAAAATTTGATCTGGGGGTTATTTGTTATTTATTAGAGGTTATTTGCTGTTTATTAAAGGTTAGGCACTATGAAGTGAACATTTAGACTCAGCTGGAAAAGTTTAGTGTAGAATATTAATTGTGCTTGGTTTGTAAAAGAATGTTGGCAAATCCTCAATTTTACTTCTCCAAATGAATGGTAATTGTGTTTGCTGTGTTTCAATTGGGATTAGTAATACTTTGCTTTTTCATCCCAAATCAATCTGAATTAACTTAACTCTCTGAGTGATTAAACAATTGCCCCATTTCAGTAGTGTCACTTATTGCTTAAATATTGGATGAAAACAGAGACTCCCCCTCATCTTATTTTTGCGGATTTCTGCCTCTGAGTTTGAGCTGGTGAGTGGAAAAGGTCAAAATGCTAGCAAGATTCAAACTGGTGTCTGAGTTCACATGCACATATGCTGAACTTTCCTTTACATCTGCTTTCAGAATTAGCATCTCTGTATGTATGCAAAGGCCGACTAGGAAGTACCTGACAATGAATGTATGAATTTGAATGAATGAATGAACGAATGAATGAATATCCACTCGCATGCAAAAAACACACGCCTGTATGTTTCACATACAGTTTCAGAGCCAGGAGTTTAAAAACTCATAGTGAAAACAGAACCTTAAGATAGGCAGAAGTAGCAAGAGGATGGAGACAACCTAATGTGATGACTTTAAAGAACCGCACAGCTGTCATGAAACAACATCTGTGGTACCAAAGCTGACTTGCATCAGAATGAGTGATAGCAAAATTACCATGGGTGGTTCAGTGCGAAATGAATTTCAGGTTTTTAATGCTGCGTCGGTGATGGGATATACTATTACATGGCCAAAGAGTGTTGATATGAGCAGTGATTAAATCTTATGACCCTTCAAGTGAATTCAGTGTTAGAGGTGCAGCATGCCAAATCTGTCACTGAGTGTAACGCTAATCTGCCATTGACTTTTGTGGCAGTTTCCCTTTCAAAGGGATGGCAAATGGCCAAGGGCTCCGAGGAAGGTGGCAATGTCTCAAAATATAACGTAAATGGAAAAATAAGAAAATTTTGTTATCAAGGAACTTCAGGCATGTTGGGATTCTAACTGTTCTGCTATCTTTTAATGTGTCTTTACACTCCAGGAAATACTTCAATTGTAAGACTATCCAACAATGGAAAGTGAGCAAATCGAAGATGCTGGGAGACGACACTAAATATATTGACAGAAAAAGAGACTAGGACACCAAAAGTTAGGTACAATGCTTCTGAAATGAGAGGGAGGAGCATCTGTGAAAACTTTAGATGGTAGGGCAGGCAATAGGAATCATTCTTGTGTCGCTATGTCCAGGCACTGAGTAAAAATTTCCTGGGCAGTGTCTGCTCTGAACCTCTACAGTACAAAAGTCCTTACCTTGGAAAATGCTGCAGCAACAGCCTTAAGATCCTCCCCTTCCATTGTTTTGGTTTTGAAACTTGTCCTGAGATACTAATTATCTATTGATTTTGTTTCATTCAAATAGGGCCTCTATTGGCTGGATCAGCTGATTCAGGAGACCCTCCCATGTGCTCCTCACACAGCATGCTCGGGTGGAGGGCATTGTTTCATTACAGATTCACTGTGACTTGCAGTTTCCTACTTTCTTGCATCGCTTCTGAGGGCTGTGTAGTTGATTATTTAAGTGCCCTCTTATTAGCAAACATTCTCTTGTGTTAAGCAAACAGACATCAGCTTTATTAAATATAAATTGCCCTATAAATTTTGGTAATTAGAAAGCCATTAGAAAGCGCAGACTGCAAAAAGTATGTTAAAAAGCTCATTTAGCAAAATGGAAATATTATAATAATCATTACAAAATGGATGGAAGAGGTTTGATCAATTTTGAAAGTCCCTGATTGATTGAAAAAAAATGTTTTTGTGCTCACGTTCTCCCTAGAGTAAACATGCAAAGAAATAGATAGTGGTTGGAAATTATAGTGAAGACACTTGGAAGTGTCTATTTAGGAAAGAGAACCGGGGGAAAGGAGGAAAGTGGTGCTGAGAGGATATGAAAAATGGGTTGAACAAAATTAAAAAATTAAACACAGCCAGCCAGAAAAAAACAGCAGAAATGAAGAAGGTGGCACTTAAAAAACCTGAAGCTTTCCTCCAGACAGAGACCATCTAGGAGGCTGCTGGAGCAGAGGGGATGGTCCCTGCAATATATCACAGAGCTCACCTACTTATTTATATGCAAATGATGAATCCTCCTCCTCTCCTGTTGTTAAGTGATGAACAAGGGGACCAGCTCTCACCTGAAATCCACCCAAGCCTGTGCAGATATTGTGTTCCCTGTAGCTGTTCAGATCTTGATATTTTTCCCACCCTGGATTTTAAATGAGATTTTTTTGGACGTGGAGGAATACCTTGGGGAGTGAAGAGTGTCGGGGGCAGGACACCATTGTTTGCTTATAATAGAAAAACTGGGAGCAGTATCTTTGTGACCTCATGTTTGTGGGACCTTTGTGAAGCCAAATGGGTTCTGTGGAGTATAGATTAGCAATCAAAAATATAGATGGGGCCATTTCTGAAATGTAATAATAAAAATAGGGGGCATTAATTATTCAGCTCTGTGTTTTGCTTTTGAAGCTCATAGCAAAGCATCATGTTTGCTTACAAAAACCCTAAAGGTATGAAAATGTAAATGAGGAGCTGGGACACCATGTGGTCTTGAAGACAATTCTCTTTCACTGCTGATCAGCCTATGCAATTAGAAGCAAATCTGGGCTACTGAGTTTGGTTTTCTGCAGGACTGAGAGATCCTAACATGCTTACAACCCTTCCAGCTCATTCATGTTCTAGAGCTTAGGGGATGTTTCTTTATGCTTGGAAAAGAATAGTCTTCCTAAAATTTGGTGGGGTGATAGACACGTGTGGGTTGGCAGAAGGCAACCTGACTGTTCAGGGTAGGAAAAGCCCTTTCCTCTGGAAGACAGCTGCCCAAGAAGCCACAGGCCTAGACCCTCCCAGTTTGAGTCCACTTCCAAAGTTCAAGAACAGGAGCTGTAGCAATGAGTGTAAAAACGGCATAATCTGTTACATTTTTGTCACCATTTTATTTTAGGCAACTACTTGCAAATATAATTTTAAGTGGTGTTAGTCAATATATTTGTTTCCTTCTAATAAAAATCTGAAAAAGCAACTCATGCATTAAATACATTAAGACTTCTAGATTTTCCATTAATCCTGTGAAAATGCAATTTTCTCTATAGACAAGCTGTTTATTATAATAATTAATAACTAATGTGCTGAAACCTGAATTTGGATTTCTATTACTCCCTTTCTCTCATGGATGTCCAGATACACACTTTCAACATACCTCGTAAATACTGTTATTCCTATGAAACTTTTAAGTGTAGGTGAATATGTACAGAAAAATGTGTTGTGTATGTGTATTCTTGTGCATACATACAGAGATAACACATGCATGCAGATATACATATTAGTTTCTCTGTGTAGCACATATTTTTATATATGTGTTTGTGTGTATATGTATGTGTATGTATATATATATATATATATATATATATATATATATATATATATATAAAGAACCACAGTGTAAGTGTACAGTGTTAATTTTAGCCTGGCTAAAACAAAGCCACCGTGATGGCTATTGGAGGAGAGTTATTAACAAACTGTTTGTACAGGAAGCTGCCATTTCATGCATCTGGCAAATTCTCACTCTATTTTGAAAGCCAGTGCTATCTTGAACATGCAGGTTAGGAGGAGGCAGGTGGTGAGTTGAACTGTGAACAGCTAATCTATGTGAACATCCTCTCAGGTTACCCTTGCTTTATTCTCCTCCTCATGCATCTATTTGATTGGGGCAATTGTTTAATTCTATTATTGGTGGAAAAATGTTGGCCTTGAATACTGCACAGCTCATGGTTTTGTAGGAAGAGCCAGGATTGAGCCAGAGAAGGACATTTTCATCTCTGTCATGGAGTCACTGTCATTTTCTTTCAGATTTCTGCAACACCCACCACCAAATCATTCATCCTGGAAGAGAGCTAGTGGTAAGGAAATAACATAATGAATAATGATAGTAATCATAAAGTATACCTGGGTGTAAATGAAACAAAACTGGATAATTCAACAAGAAAATACTCTTTTCCCAAGGAAGCTAAATGCTTCTAGCCAAGTGGAAAGCAAAAAAAGGCTTGTGACCTCTGCATGAGAGTGTCTCTGCTCTATATAGCCCAATGTGCTTATTTCTTACGTTAGTAAACCATATTTTCTTTATCCTGGCAGACTTTCTTGATGACTGAGAAATTAAGAGGTGTCTGCTTTTCATGTGGCTAAGAACATAGGCTGAATTTCACCAGAAATTTTTATTCGCAGTTCTTTTGCAATAGATGTATTCTCTGAGCTTTCCCAGAGCATTGGATGGGTGGCATCCCCACACATATACACATTATACTAGGAACTGACCTCATGTCCCAAAAAAACCCCAGGAAAACACTGCCTGGATGCATTACACTTCCAAACTCCCACTGACCTCTGGGTGCGCAATCCAGGGAGTCCACAATACATAGTGTATCAGGCATCACCTCCTAGTCATGCCCAGCACTCTGTTTTTCACACTGTTGGAGCTTCAGCATGGATCATGTCGGGGAAAAAAGGCTATTGTCCAGCCCATCTGCAGCTGCAGGATGAATGCAAGGGGGATGGCCACTGGGGTCTCCCATGCTCCCAGATGTGTGTGGATGTGTGGTAAAACAGAGTAAGTTTCCATACCTTCCCCTCCTCAGCCTGTGCAACAAAGGACAAGCCTGATGTCAGACATGTAGCCACTTAGAGGGTGAGGATAAAGGGATAATCTTGAAATGCTGTACAGTAAAATGTGTCTAATACAGAAAATCAATGTGCAGTGAGAAAAAAGTGAATGGAGGATTGCTGTTTTTCTTATCTTTAGAATCAACTGAAACTTACAAAATTACAAGTTAATATATTGTGTATAAGATCCAGGCAAATGCTCTGATATCTGCAGGTTTTCTATGTTTCTCTTGGGTTTGGGTTTCTTTGGGCTTTTTTGTAAATGAGATAATTTCTCTCCTATAGAAGCCACTTTGAAGTCAATCAAACTGTATATAAAAGGCTTGCCCATGTTTCATTTTGATATATTATGCTATTGAAGCATATTTACAATGCTTCACATACAGCAGGCAGGATGCTGATCGCTTCTCTACCAGTACACATGCAGAATAACTCCACCAGCTTTGATGTCAACACATGGCAATGGCAATCTGACAGTGTGGAGCACTCATTTATTTACCAGCCACCACCCACTAATAGTTGGTCACTTCTGAAATATTGCTTAGCCTGAAGAGCATCAGGGCCATCCTAGTCAATTCTGCATCCTTGGGCCCAGGCTTTGCACCTGTGCAGTGTTGTACACATGTGGAACCTCTGGTGGGACACGTGTGCCTACACAGAGCTGCTCTGCCAGCTCATCAACCAGAGCTGCTGCTGGGAGCCACATCAGCCTGAGCTGCTCTGCCCATGCCAGGCTCACTGGCCCTGCCTGCTGCGGGAGATGCAACCATCATCAGAGCAAAAGCTAAGCACATGCTGCAGTGCAACCTTCAGACTGTTGGGTGGGGTTTTTTTGGAGGACGGGTATGCACGGAGATAATATGGCACTGAGTAGAAGAGGCTCCTTGCCAAAGAAGAAGAGATTTTAACATAGCAGACAGCTAAATGCATATTATCCTTGTTCAAAAGGCCATTATTGTCTGAAGCCCTTAAATTCTGAAGAGCAGGAATCAATCAGCTCTTCAGAAATCTCAAAGTCAGTTCAGAGCCCGTGAGACCCCCTTTTTAAAAATTCTGGCAGATGGATTTTCTCTGCCCTGTATCCTAGATTTTTCTGATTTTTTTCTTCTGGCAGCTTGGTATAGTCTCAGAATAGCATCACAAAGTGGAAACTCAGCACTGTTTCTTATTTCATGAATAAAGATTTGACAAGTGATGTAGATATTAAGATCAAATCCAGTCTCATCATGATTCTTTTGTGAATTTTCTGACCTGACTGCTAGTAAACTCTGTCTGAGTATGCAGTTAAATAATGCCTGCTCAAGGGATGGGATTAATAAATTAGTATATGTCTGCGCAATGTCTTTTGAAAGCAGTGCCCAGTCTCACACTGATGTGATTGGCTCTGGACAATAAAACAGTGGCAATGTTTTTTTCTGACAGAAGAAAGGCTGCTCTGTAATTCTGTTTCATACTAACACATCCAAATGCTCCCTGCCTCCTCTTGCATCCACCGAAAAGCAAGTTCTTTTACATAACTCAATAAATAAAAGATCTGGCCAGTATTTTGGAATCCAAACATTTAATTTATTTTCTATTACTTTATTCCAAAAACATGTCACAGAAGCTCTAGTTGCTGAGAATCAGTGTGTTACTACTGAGATATGAAGCATATGTGCCTCTGCTTTGAAAGAAAGCACTACTTCTTTGTAGATGTTTTTGTTCTGTGAGTTAAAGCATTTTTAAAAAATTAATGCATTAAATATAAAAGGTAAACACCATTTATCAGTACAACACAATATGATCATCCATTTTGACAGCCGAGTGATTTCTCTTATTTATAGGAAGAACACCGTACGCATACAACTTCTTTTTATTATTGCATTCCCAGCATTGTCAGCTAGGCAGGGATGTGAAATGCAGGGAAATGAAGATGTCTGGGTTTTGGCAAATTAGATGAAAGGCTTTACTACATTAGTACTGAATAAGGAATCATACCATTGAAGAGTCTCTTAATGGGCTCCTTTCCAGTGAAAGAAAACAAATCCATAAGATAGTGATTAAAGAAATAAGAAAAAAGGACAAATACTACGGTCTCATCATGGTTCAAATTTATCACAAGAAATGAACTAATAGCCTGTCTTCTTTCTTAAAAGGAAAGAAAAAAAAGGTAGCCATAAAGGCAGAAGTATACAAATGCTCCTTTCCAGGACCTCAGCTCATAAGATCATGACTGCTGTGTATACAAGTCAAAATTGCTAGGAGTGACAAGCCACAAACAAAAGAAATTCCATCATCAGCCTCCTGGGATATCATTACATTGATGGAGGACAAGATCAAAATGGTCTGGATAGTCTAGTCTTTTCCAGAGCTGTTCTCATGGCATCCATCCAACAGCTCCAGCATTAACCAGGATGTAAATTAAAGGGGAGTTGTCAAACATCTCATGGAACTTTAAAACACTGTTTTATGTTAAAAACCTATACAAAGTAAACCGTGCATCACCTTATTTTTTTCAAATATTGAATGCTGTTGTACACATATATCAAGCATGCAGGCAGCCTTATATCTTTTTTATTTTTTTGGTTCAGTCAAAAAGTCAAAAAGAAGGAATAATGCTTATGAAGGATTTAAGTGAAAGTGAAATTATGCCCATGTCATATGCCCCTGGTTTGGTAAATGCAGTCCTAACAAAAGAAGGAATAGAATATTTATTCTATATTTATATTGCTACTGTAACATAAATTCTGTATTCTGCTCCATAAGTATATTAACAACAGGAAGAGAGCTAAGAAGAATCTCCATCTTTTATTGGATGTGGGGAGAGTCACAGCTCGAATCCTATGTTCAGTTTTGGACCACTCACTAGACAAACGACATGGAGGTGCTGGAGCATGTCCAGAGAAGGGCAATGGAGCTGGTGAATGGTCTGGAGCGCAAGTCCTGTGAGGAGCAGCTGAGGCAGATGGGGGTGCTTAGCCTGAAGAAAAGGAGGCTCAGGTTTGGGATGGGGTGTGAGATGTGGCTTACCACGCTCTACAGTGTCAAAAAGGAGGTCGCAGTGAGGTGAGGGTCAGTCCCTTCTCCTAATGAACAAGTGATAGAACAAAAGGAAATGGCCTCAAGTTTCACCAGGGGAGGTTGAGATTGTACACTAGGAAAAATTTTTGCCCTGAAAGGGTTGTCAAGCATTGCAACAGGCTCCCCAGGGTAGTGGATGAGTCACCATCCCTGGAGGCATTTAAGATGTGTAGATATGGCACTTAGAGACAGATGTAGTTTAGCTGAGGGCTTTGCAGCATTGCATTTAATCATCCTAAAGGTCTTATTCAACCTATGAATCTATGAATCTATGAATCTATGAATCTATGAATTCTATGAATCTATGATCGTTCTATGTATTTTCCAGTTTCAGGTGTATTTTCCAGCAATTAGATGTAGACTACTGAATTGCTGTTCTGGACATCATGCGTCCTGATTACCAAACACTATGCTTGGACATATACTTGGATTATAAATTTATACATTGTGTATCACACTGGAAAATACAAGTGAGCAAACATGCATTTAAAACAATGTAGAAACCATCTTCATCATTTATCTAATAAAAAACCATTTCTGTTAATGTCCCTTTGCAATGTCCCTGCCAAACCATTTCCATCTGAAGCAAAATAATTGCATTGATCACCATGGCATCACTCATATTCTCACTGATGGACCTGGAAAAAGCTCTGATCCTCATCTACAGATGTGCTTATCCAAGCCTGCCATAACTGTTTCAGAAACTCAAATCTGTTGCTTCACCAAAGCTGATTCTTACTTGAGAGTTAATTCATGAAAGAGATTGCTGTGCAGAGATTGCTGTGCTTTGATTAGGAAAAAAAATAATACCCAGTAACGGAAATAATCCAGGATAAGATATCAGAGTTAGATATATTATTCCTTCTCTTTTGGAGATGAAAGGGTCTGTGACAATACAAAAAAAAAAAAAAAAAAAAAAAAGGCTGTTTGGCTCTTACTTTCTTTATGTCTTGCCTCATTTTCTTGTTCATTTTGTGGAATTTGGCACATGGCTATCCTATAAGTTCAAGATGCTATAACAGCATTACCAAAAAGAGATACATTGCCCCAAAAAGAATATTCCCAAGTGAAGGATCTGGGGCTTTATCCATGTATTTTTTGGATGGATGTGCATACATTTGACTTTTTTTAGCATTTTGGGGCAATTGCATATTAATTGGAATATTAATCATCACAGAATGGTTGGGTTTGGAAAGGATCTTAAGGATCAAACTTAGTTCCAACCCTCCAACCACGGGCAGAGACACATTTCACTAGACCAAGTTGCTCAAAGTCCCATCCAGCTGGGTCATGAACACATATCTTTATTGCTGCTGAGTAGCACATGGAGTCGTGCAATGCCAAAGCTGTGCTGTGCCTCCTTAGGTATAGAGTGAGGGCCACACCCTGTCGCGGGGCTGTTCCAGGGGAAGTAGTCAAAGAACAGTGATATTGTTGTGTGCATCAGACAGGCTGTGTGCTTCATCAGGAGATGTTATAACGATTCTTTCTATTCTAGCTGCAATAATCCAAATAAAAACATTCAGTCTAAAAGCAATGTGAGCTGTGAAGATGCATGATACTGGATTACAGGGAATAGTAAAACAGTGCTGGGCTGGAATTTCTAACACAACTGGGGATTGTTGAAAATTAGAGAACAAACTATTTTCAGTGTGCAATAAACGATGAGAACTGTTCTAGCTATAGAGAAAACAAGGAACGAACTTTACTATCAGGTTCTGTGAATGTTCTTTACCTCTGTGAATGTTCTTTGTCAAAACTCATGGTTTAAATTACCAGGCAAGCCTCCTTTTATGGTGACTTTGATGTCAGGATTGCTTTGATTTTTCTCATGTGTTGAAATAAACAGATAATATTCCTTTCTGCTAGTAACTACAGGGAAACTATTAGCTTCTTGTATCAGGCTTCTCAAAAATCCCTTTGTCCTAGTTCTGCCATAGAAAGATGACACTGAATTTTAAAAAAATCAATTTATTTTAATTTGGTAATTTTTACTCTTTCCTCAAAATGTATACTAATTATTTGGCTTTTATTATTTCTGCATCACTCTGAATGTAATATTTCTGTTCTCAACTTAATAGTGACCTTACCCTTACCCTCACTTCTCTTTTGCCAGCTTGACACTCTGTTATGTTCAGAAGTAACTGGGAGTTACTTGTCCAATCTCAGATCAATACTCTGGTGAAGGTGTTGAAATTTACCACTGTTGTAGCACTTCTAGGAGTATTTCACCAATGTTGGATTCAACTAATAGCACTGAAAATTCATGACATTTGAAAAATCTGAGGGAAATAGTTAAAGGAATTGGCTCTTGCAGGAGAAAATCTGTAACTCGTGGCAAAGTCTCTTTGTCATCCAAAGCACAGGATTACAGGATTTTAACTATCATCTAGGATACACCTAAATGTGTTTACCTTAACTGTTTATTTCACAGGGGTGGGTATGCGATCTTTGTATGGAGATGGATTTTAAGTTTGTTCCTGTGTGATAAACAGAGGAAGAAAAGGGGTTGGGAGACAATGATAGTCTGTAGCTCATCAACCGTTTATATTTTCCAAGACTAAAAAACCAGTGATTCACCCTGTGGTACATCAGAAAAGAGCTGGGGCTTGGCTTGTTACACCTTCCAGGCAGTAAGTGGATGCTGACAGTAATCAGCAGTCGGTGGGGAGCTTCTGAGCATGCCTAGTGGAGAGGCTTGTTTTTTCTCCAAAGCCCAGTTTCTATCTTGAGAGAAGGAGGGAGCCAAGTTGTGCTGCATCACTCTCCTTGCAATCTGCTTTGGCACAACTCCCTGTGCTGTGTGAGGGAGTTCAGCCATCCTCCAGCATTGCCTTCCAATAAGAGATAGGACTAATGAAGTCTGAGGACTCAGAGCGCTACAGCAGAAAAATGTGAAAATATTAACAAGTTTTTAGGAGGCGAAGAATAGGAATTTTTTAATAGCATTCTGTTTTGTACAAGACTGATGCTGGAATGCAATACTAACCTATTTTCGTAACAAGGTATGCGTCAGAAGCCTCAAGGCCCCCCATTTCTCTGGTCCAGATAAAATGCAAGAAAAGCAAACAGTGCAAAGGAAACCTTGAAGGCTGCTGTTTGAGAAAGGCAACTTTCCTCACCTGCATCAAAGAGACTACTCTCTGTCTAGCTGAGCTGATTGTTAGCTTTGCTTTATCATCACTGCTGAGCCTTCAGTTGGATGGGGTCCTAGCACTAAAAGCCTGAAACTTCCAGAGAAGGAGCACATTTGGCAGCAGTTGCTGATGCTATAGCACCTTTCAATGCAACTTGCTCTTATAAGCAATCAAACTGGAAATTTCTTCAGAGCCAGGTGGTACAGACTGTGCTTGTCTTCTGCAGCCACCTGCAGAGCTCTGGTTTTAAACCAGCTTTAAACCCATCACACCACCAAGGAGAGTAGTGCAGCAGAAAAATCATGTCTTTTTTTTCCCCACCCCATTCTCATATTACGTTTCATGGAAAACTTAATGAATAGCATTTTCTCTTGGGGTTACAATAGCAATTTAAAACTTAAAGCAGGGGTTTGGCTGTGTTTGTCTGTGCTCTCCAGTGTTATGCATTGTGGCAAACGTTTTGATAACAAAGAGAAGTCACGTAGGGCTGGCAACAGCATAGTCACAGGCTGCATTTCTTTTAAGCTGTCAGGGAAGCAAGAAGCAGCACAGCTATTCATGACAGGGCTAAAGCTGGGAAAAGTGGAGTGATAGCTCCACTTACCTTGTTCAGCTCCGCTCTTGGAAACACAGTTCATGAGCCGCTGGTGATGGTGCTACTATATGGATGATGCCCTGTGCCATTTGCCCTTTCACTGCTGTCAGCACCTTCCATGAATGAAGTTTGCCAAAAGATTTCTGCTAAGTGTTTTCTCTAAAATGGAGAGTTTACAAGGCATCTAAATATAGATTCAGACACTCTCCTTACTAATCATTACACAGAGGTTTTTCAGGTCTATGATTTCCCAAATATCTTCTATAACTTTTTCTCTCACAAGATTGATTTAAATGACAGGTTAATACTGTAGACCACAAACTTGTCACTGGTCATGGGCTCACAACATCTATGGCCGCAGCACTTATCTGTTTTTCTTGCAGCCCAGATATTGATCTCTTATGCCATTTTTTTTAAATGACAGACCCTATGGTCACAGGTGAGAAATGAAATGGCATCATCTGTCATCATCGTCTGTCCCTCTGCTGTAATCCAGCAGACCAAGGCTTCTGCAAGAGCAAGCCATTGTTAGACAGCACCAAAACTGGCCTACCATTCAGCCAGGCAACCAAAATTACCACTGCATGTTAGAAATTCCCTTTTGTGTTAGAGCAAATGGCAAAGACTCATGAAATTTGAGCTGTGTTTCCAGCTGGGTTTCGAAGAGCGTGGCACTGTCATGATCACACTGTCTGTCTAATTTTGTGTTAACACATTTTCTGAATTTGCATTCTGAAATGTTGAGGAAATAGTACAAAATGATGTTCCAGAGGCAACACTCAACGCAAAACTGCTTAAAGGCCCTTGACTCGTATAGAACAGAAAATCAATTTTCCTACAAACACCTCATTGGACAGTTAAATTGAGATGAAATTCAGCAATAAAACCACTGAACAAGTGACAAAGGGTTCATGCTCTTCAGTTCAGTTTCCTTTGCACCCTGTCCTGGTTCCAGCCAGGACAGGGTTAATTTTTGCAGTAGCCAGGAAGGGGCCCGTCTAGAAGCTGGGGGTTATTCTGTACCACCTCACCGCATTGCCAGGGGCAGGGGAAAGGGACTCTCTTCTGAGGAGAAGGGCTCTTTCTGGTGGAGGAAGCATGGCAGAGGGAGCAGTGGGGTAATGCTGGCTCCGAGCCAGAGGGAGCCCTTGGGTGGCACCAATTCCAAGCTGGATGGAGAAGTCAGGATGACACGGCTGTGGTCAGGTCTAGCTCTGCAGTGAGCACTTTGGAAGTGGATCACTCTCTCTTATTTACACTTCTGTTATTAATATTGTTGCTGTTAGTGTTCGTTTTCTTATCTCATTGCTCTTTTCAGTAAATTGTTCTTATCTCAACCCATTAGCTTTACCTTTTGTGCCTCCAATTCTCCTCTCCATCCAGTGCAGGAGAGTGGGACAGGAAGGAGGAAGGGGAGGGAGTGAGCAGCAGCATGGTTTGGAGAGTCTCAGTGAAAGCACTAAATTGGGGAGTACTATTCCTAAATTGTGTATCTTCTAAGAAACAATGAGTTCTCATCAGCTGAGCAACCAAAACGACTTCAGTATTCACGCAAAATTAATAACTCAGTTACTTTCCATATACAATACAAAATTTTAACATGATAAGCTTAAATTATCATTTTCAAATTACTGGGGTTTTTAGGCATCTAATTTAATGTCCAGAAGGCTCAGCATCCTCAGTTCCCACTACAACAAGGAGAGGAAAAGGGGTGCTCCCACACAGAGTGCTTCTCACAGCACCCCAGTTAGGCTTTTGCCCTGAACACCGTCTCATTCTCTCCTAACAATACGCAGAACAGATATTAGGGAGGAAGTACTAGGAATATATCAGGAAATTTCCTTCCTAGCCTAGAAACCCAGGTTTGGTGTCTTTCTTAGAGAACATGACTATTCCCAGTACTCATGGTGCATTTCCAAACTTAACTTGTCATGGCTATTTTTGGGAAATCCTGATGTGTTTGTTACCTAATGTGCATGCATGCAATGTTAACTAGCAATACAAAAGGGCAGACCATTGTGTTCTTAAGGTTGCAATGAAGATAAGAGATGCAGTTATTGTGGTCTGCACTACAGAAATGCTACAAATTTTAATCTGGCAGTATTTTGAAGCTGTAAAACCACCACACAAGGATTATCATCCCAGTAAAACAACTGTGATTTTTGCTGTGACTTTATCATGCCCCAAGTTAACCCCAGTGTGAGTAAAGGCTTGAACAGGTACACAAACAAATTTGAAAATCAAGGCAATAATTGATTAAACTGGACATCAGAAGATGAAGTGTCCAGACTGAGGATATCCCATTTGACTGCAAAATTGTGGTATTAAAAAAAAAAAAAATACTAAAAGCTACTCAGATAAATTTGCACATATTTACAGCTACAAAATGTTAAGCACATTTACAGCATGTGGCTTATGCACACCTTATTCCTTAGGCATATCCTATGGCTGTGCAAAGACGCTGCTTTTTTCTTCCCCTTCCTCCTGAAACCTGAAACACCTGCAGCCAGTCTTAGCTTCTAACAACACCCACAGCTGCATTTGGGGCTCTGCCTGCTGACTGAGGGCCTGTTGTTAACCCTTGGGCCATGTGTTCAGCCCATCAGTCATTAAGGCAGCAGCAATGTTCGCCCCTGGTCATTATCACTTAACTCAGAATCAGTCTGGATGCTCAGGAGATGAAATCTTTCCAGCATGATTAGTGTGTGATAACTGCAAGCCTGTCAGACCATTCCCTAATACTATCCATGATAGGTGCAAAAATAATTTTTCCAGGTGGTTCAAAGCAGTTGGCTGTGTGCCTAACAACTCACTAAGGCATTGTGGGATTGCATAATAAAATACTACTTGTCATGTAGTATTTTAATTATTGTTATCAGCTTCCAGAATTTCAGTAAACTGGGCGTACTGCATAATGAATTTCGCTAAGCCAGAGGCATTGTATCACAAGTGAAAAGAGAGCTATGCTACTATATTGTACTGGATATACTATTATATCAACAGAGTAAACTTTTTAGTCTCTCACAAAAACATATAAAAATATGAGTTGAAGGTAGACTTTTCTTAAGCATGCCTAGATCTCAAACTCTGTGAGAATGATAAACTCTCAATATGATAAACCCCTTTTGTTAATATTATCATAGCATGCTTAGAACTTATCTGGAGAGTAGATAAGACGACCCCTCAGGGTAGGAGACTGCAAAAGGAGAATGATCATCCTCTCATGTTACATAATTTCACCTTCACTTCCTGGCATATGGACATCTCCCTGCTTTTTCAATCAATGACATCAAGAGCAGAAATGCTTAAGGTAAAAACCCCCAAACAATTGAGTAACATTAGCAGAAAATTCCTTCAAATCAAAATATACATGTAGGAAATTGAGCAGAAGAAAATTAACGTGAACAAAAATCCAGAGAAGTAACACTTCTTACTTTGCTGTTCTTGAAGAATTTCCACCTTTTTAAACAGCTTTCCAAAGCCAAAAAATTCTGTGGTTTATAAATAAGAAAAACAGAAGAACAATGAAGGCCCACCACATGATTTAATATAAATACATCTATGTGACTAAGGTAAAATACATGATTTCCCTTGGCAGGTGGGCTCCTTTCATTCTTTCAGAGTTATCTAAGCTTACACTGCACTCTAAAATAATATTTTATTAATTTTTACTGCCAATAACAGTAGAGGACAAATTCAGTTCTTGGAAGATGAGCTGGATTTTATTCTGGTTTATTTATCATCAAGAGAATGGTTAATTAAATTCTCAGTGCCAAATATCACTGTAAATGCATCAACCCAAAATAACCCGGGTTGGCTTTCAGTATTTATTAGATTCTGGTATATGTTTTCCTGCTCATACTCAGAAAAAAAACCCCAGCAAACAAACAAACAAAAAAAAACCCAACCCCAAGAAAAACAACAAAACAAATAAATCCCAAAAAACATAACCAACCAACCAACAGCAAAAACCACCAAGAAAAACAGAACAAAAACCCTAGGAAAAACTTTTACATAGGAATTTATCTTGAAGACACTGAAAAACAATTCTCATGGAATGCAAATGTTAGTGGCTGCCTTGGTCAGACAGCAAGGCAGCACCAATTAGGAGATCTGTCAGACACGTGCCACCAGTCCTTCTGCACTTGCTGCTCTGCAATAGTGCATGGACAGGCCAAGCCACCAGTGGCACAATGCAGAGACAGAGGGAGGCAGGGGTATGCAAGCAATTTTGAGAAATTTCTCCTCAAAGATGTGCAGTTCACAGAGATCACAGTGCACTCAGTCCAGAAATGCCTACTCACAAGAGCATCCCATTAGCTTTTGGCCTCGGACCCAGAGCATGTTGGCACTGCTCGAAGAGAAGCTGACGAGCAGCATGCTGTACAGCAATCCTGTGACGTGATGCCGTGCCCTTGCTTTGGACAAACAGTTCTCTTGGTAGCAGCAGAGGCTTCAGTGTCCTTTGTGGGTGCATGGGAATCTCCAGGTGCCCTCTCAGTGCTGACTGCATGGCCAGTCCTGTGCTCCATGGGGAACACAAACAACCATTGCTGCAAGTAATCATTCTGCTTGTTGGAGGGCATGCCAGTGCACACCTTGATTTACCCTTTGTGCAATGCCTTGGGTTTTGCAGGGCTGAAAGAGAATTGTGCCAGAACCAATCCCCTCCCTCTTCTTCCCCAAATGATGAATTCCCACACTGATACTTGCAAGAAGAATGCATGGGAAGAGAAGTGATCATGGTTAATACTTGTTTTAATGCCTACTGTATCTGTCCGAGTCTCTTCCTATGCCTGCTCATCCTTTATTTTTATAATTACTTTCCAATTTCAATTGACAATATCATGGCCTCCTTGCTAGTCACCCCTTTGTTCCTACTCTACTTTTCCAAGCAGGTACTAATATGTGTTTTAACAGAAACCTGCACAGTGTCTGGGGCATCTTTTTCAGCCAAAATAATCATGACTCTTTCTTGCCTTCATGTTGTTCTTATTCAGAAACTTTTCCTCCTAAAATATTTCACAGCCTTGATATTTCCTCCTTTGATGTGCTGGATGCTACAGAACTTGGGCTTTGCCTGCCAGCAATTCCCTTTGGAGCCAGACTACCAGTTAGGAGCTAACCTCCTAACTGGGCTTCCTGCAAAGCCAATGGCAAAAAAATCTCATCATCAACTCTGATCATCCTTGGGGCATAAAACCAAAACCTAGACGTCAGAAAATATTTCTGAGGGAGAAAATAACTTCCTGTCCATTTTATTATAACTTCATCGGTGTCCTTTGCACTTCATGTCTGTCAGGTTTCACCCCAGCTGGCAACTAAGGCCCACACACCTGCTCATTCATTCCTTCACCAGCAGGATGGGGGAAAGAATCAGAAGGATAAAAGCAAGAGGACTTGTGCATCGAGGTAAAGACAATTTAATAGGTAAAGCAAAAGCCTCATGAACAAGCAAAGCAAAACAAGGAATTAATTCACTTCTTCCCATGGGCAAGCTGTCTCCACAAAAAGCAGGGTTCCGTCATGGGTAACAGCAACTTGGGAAGACAAATGCCATGATTTTGAACATATCTTCATCTTCTCCCAGCTTTATATGATGAGCAGGATGCCGTATGGTCTGGGATATCCCAGTGGTCAGTTAGAGTCAGCGACCCCAGCTGTGTTCCCCCCCAACTCCTTGTACACCCCAGCCCCCCCACTGGTGGGGTGGTGTGAGGAGCAGAAAAGGCTTTGGAAGGAAGCACTGCTCAGCAATAATGAAAATATCTCTACATTGTCAACATTGTTTTCAGCACAAATCCAAAACACAGCCCCATAGGAGCTACTGTGAAAAAAATTAAGCCTACTCCTGCCAAAGCCAGCATAGTGTCCCAAACTTTTCTTCCATTCATTAATCTTCTCAGTAATTTGCACCATAGGTGGCTTTAGCAGTGTTTTTCTAGATGTAGATTTACTGGTCCTTCTACCATAGTTTTAATTTAGTTTTCTATACAAGTAGCCATGGGCAGCTGCTTTACGCTCCGTACTGAGTTTGTTACTATCAAATCGGATTGAGACACAAACTGAACCCAAGGAAAATGATGTGGCCAAACCGGAAGACTGAGCCTACAACTTTGAGATGTCAAAAAAAAAATAAAAGGTAATCAGAGACTCCTCTAGAGATAAGCAGAAGTTTTCATTGAATGAATCATCTAAAATTATTTTAATGCTGTTAAAAATGCAATGTGTAAATGCAGGAATATAGCAATGAAAAATTTTATGACCCATGGGTCATAGGAATTTGTTGAGTGCTTTCTTTCAGTGATGACAAAATCTACTGTGACCAAACCTACTCAACACAAATCCTCCAAAGAAAACATACAGAGCTTGTGGTAAGGATGTCCAGATAAATAAAACTGTTCCTTCAATTTATTAGTAAACCTATTTCCTATTACAGAGTCAACACACTGTGGTTTGTGGAACCAGGATTTTCTCAGGGAAATATGAAAAAAAGCTCTGACCATGTGTTGCTAAAATCCAGTGTCTTTGTATTACTCAAAAATGGAGATTACATTCTATCTATGCAATGTTTTTCCATGGCTTTGCTTGGAAAGGATATATTCATTCACGCCTTTTCACAAAATCAAGTGCAACCGCACTTTGTGTTATCCCAGAAACAGCGGCATTTCTGTGCTGGAAAAAGATATTCCTGCATGTAAAAAGTAGTAGTTCCAGTATTACTAGAAGGAAAAAGAAGTTTTTCTTGTATCATTTACATGATATACACAAATATATACTATCGTTCCATATAATGACAATATAATGGCTGCTATGTCAAAAGTGTGCCTGCAGGGTGACTGCAGTAAAATATGTCAGGCTAATACAAACCTTGTCTCCTTTCAGCTTTGAAGAATAACTGTATCCTCTCAAATTTGGAATTAAAAAACTTTTTGGAATGAGCATAAAGAGAAGTTGGGAAAAAACCCACAACCAAAGAAGTTCAAACTATCTTGGAGAAAACTGAATGGAATATTTAATATAATTATAGGATGACCTCATCCTGACTTGGAAAGGGCCTACAAGAATTGTTGAATCCAACTCCTGGGCCTGCACAGAACAACCCCAAAAATCAGACTATGAGTACTTGGAAAAGAACATTTAAAAAAAAAAAAAAGCTCATTTTCTGCATTTTTTAAAGTGCTTTGTTGTGGATCTATATTATTGCATTGGAATATATGCTCTCTGGGCACCCCTGCTGCACACCCTCTGCTCAGGCCATTCAGTAAATTCTGCAGTGCAACTCTTAGTCAGCACATCCCAACCTACTGCAAAATACCAATGACTAGGAATGACTTATTAATTTAAAGAGCACTCCTTAAATCATATTTACTTTTTACCACCCTATTGGAGTGCACGGGGCAGACAAATAAATAAAACCAGAAAACAAAGGAAAAGGAAACCAAAAAACCCCAAACCAAACAAAACAAAACCAAACAAAAAAACCCCCAAAAACAAAAAACCAAAAAAACAACCAAAACAAAACAAACCCCCCCCAACCTCCTCCCCCCAAAAAAAAGAGCCTAACTGATGCTGCAAAATTGTACAAACAGTAATGGCTCTATTAAGTCAAAATAATAAAGTGCACGAAAGGGGAAAGGAACCAGATGGTCAGTCTTGTAGGTGGTCTGAATGGACAACTCTGGAACTTGTTTTGAGACACATGTAAAATTAAGTTAACCATTTCTACTGTTTATGCTGTTCGAGTATCAGGTTCTATTGAAAAAGTATGAGATTTTGTAATAGCTGAAACAGTTAAATGACTGGATGATTGTAACAGTAGGACTAAAAGCTACATTAGTAGAATAGCTAAACCCTGTTCAGGCTGTATCAGAGTCACAAACTATTCTTTTAGGAAAAGACTCATTGTAACTTTCTACATAGTAAGAGAGCTAGAATGAAAGGTCCCATCAAGATCTTTGCATGCACAAAAGGTCCTGGGCAAGGGTGCAAAATTATGCTCTACTCTGGTTGCAGCTATGCAATACATGAAATTGAAGAGTTGTGATGACTTCAGTGCAGGACCAGGGTCTGCTGGACCTTCCCAGTAGGAAGATGGAGCAGTTCCCCAGATTTTGTGTTCGGAAGCCCGTCAGTGCACTGTATGTACTAATGCTTACCTAGATTTCCTGCTTCCTGTCCTCTATGCTGTAGCAATATGTCACTTCAATTGTAGTGTGCTTGAGAGAACAGGACCCTTGCAAAATAATAATAATAATAAACAATTTTAAATCCTACAGAACCAACAGAGCTTGCAGGCAACGCCTGAGAAGTATTGTAAGGCATGTCTTAAAACTACATGGAAACTACATTAGTAAAATACCTACTTGCTATTTGGTTCCCAGAGGCAGCTTTAGACAAGTCAGCTTGGAGAGAAAACAAACAAAAAAAACCCCAAAACCAACCCACCCTTTCCTTTAGAGCGCCTCCATCTGCTTTTGCCACCTGAGTATCTAGGATGGAGCAGCATGTGGCCAACAGCTCATTGGTACTTTTCTCCTCTGTGCTTGTGGTGAGTTGCAGGACTAATGCTTTGGCTGATGTCCTCCAGGGTGTGGACAGGACAGGCTGTGCTGCCACGGCAGGCAGGTTTCGGGCAGCCTGTGGCCAGGCTGAACAGGGTGTCACGGCAGCCAACAGCACAGTGAAGGAAATACCAGGTTCCAGCTACCCCCAAACTGGGCAGATGATAGTAATTCTAAACCCATGGCTTCATTTGCCCGCTGCTCTTCAGTCAAGAACAAGCACCAAAATTGGCTTGAAAGGAAGCACATGTGGAGACCCTGGGCCATAGAGTTCTTCAGGCTGGTGTGACAGGAGAAAAATTGTGTTTTACACCTAGAAGCTGGATGGAATTCTGTAACTTGCTCTTCAATAAGAATTAAAACCTGCCAAACTCACCTCGTGAAACCCTAACTATATCCCACATCAATAGACCATTCTCTCCCTTGTTCAGAAGGGTTCACAACTGAACCCTGAGCTCAAAGTAAGCTCAAAACTACAGCTTGAAGCCAATCACTTTCTCTTACCATAGTTTTGGCAGCTGATGATGTTTTAATTATCCATCCAGCTTTGTTGTACAATGGGTACCATTGTCTTCAATGCTTTTATTATCATTTATTACTGAATTTTAAGCATCATCCTAATTAGCAAACATGATCTAATTACTTAAAACTGCTGTATTTTCTCTCCAACAGTGGAGAAGCAATCATTTTATTTTCACTAAAGCTACATGTTCTTTTCATAGCATATTTCAGGATAAAATTATGCAAAATAATTAGTATTTAATTTCTCTCTTTTTAATAGTCCAGTGGAAAATCTTTTTCTCTCCATTTAATTCTCCCTGCAGTTAAATAAAGTATTTTTTTCTTTTTTTATTTCTAACTTTTTTCACTAAAGAGGAAAATTACTCTGATAAAAAATAATTTTTCCACTGGGAGCTAAAGCAAAATGTTACGTGGTGTTATTTTTCTCTCACTTTGAGACAGAAAGCTAAAAGTGAGAGAAATGTTATTTTTAAAAGCAATAGTGTTGCTTTCTTCACTTTTTTTTTTATATTTAACTTCTCCTTTGCTGTGGAGAAAGTGGAAAGAGTCAGAAACAGATGAAATACCAATTGAAATGGATATTTCACCATAAGCAAATAAAAGCTTTCTCTAATGTGCAATTTAAAAAGTCATCATTAAAATTGAAGTAACATACTTAAAATACTTGAAATGAATGTTGGCCAATTAATTTTTATTTTGCATGTAATTAAAAATAAAGCCTGCCATCCTAAAATGTAAAGTACTTCCCCTCTTAAAGAGTCTCTCATGGAGTCCATGTCTCTGGCTGCTCATCCAGGTCCAAGTCTCTGTGGTGGCCCTGGCTGTTGCCACATCACTGCTGCAGAAGTTCCTCTGGCAGTGCCAGCTCAAGGATGTTAGAGATGAAGATGCTTCCCTGCCTAGAAAGTGGGGGAAGGCAAGAGGAGCTGTCTTTATGAACCACATGTCCAGGTGTTTGCAGGGAAGGGCTCATGACTTACCACACCATGGCCAGCGGCTGCAGGGTGACACTTCTGCTCTGCTGGGGTCAGGGTGATGTGGCGACTGTCCCTCTGCATCCGTGCTGCTGCTGGGTGCTCTGCTGAGCTGCCCTAAAGGAGTAACGTATGGAGGAGACTCTGGGAGGTAAAGGCTGTACCACATGGGGATGGTAGAGCTTCTGATTGCCAAAAATGGGGGATGAGGGGCAGTGGTAGTATTGAGAATGATGGTCATATTGGGAAGGCACCAGGTAAGGTACAAAATGTTATAGGTATTATCTGCTATACTGGTGGCATATTCTTGACTTCATCATGCATCAGGAAACACTTTCACGGTGAGACTGATTGTTGCCCACAGTGGTGGTGGTCTCCACCCATGGAGATACTCAAACCCCACTGAATACAGTTCTCCGAAACCTACTCTAGGTGGCTCTGCTTGAGCAGGAGATTTAGACAAAATGACATTCAGAAGTCCCTACTACCAGCTATTCTGTGATTTTGTCACCTCAGGTGTAGGTTGGCAAATCTCCATCTCTAGAAGCTAGGCTTTCCTGCCTATCCTAAGAAATCCTACGCATCTGCGGAACCTACTTCATGACACATTCCGCAAACCTCAGATTGGCATTTCCTCTCAGTGAAGACAGCTTTCCGAGATACTTCACTTTCAATAAAGTTCTTAAATTCAAAGAATCACAAAATATCCTGAGTTGGAAGGGCTCCACAAGGACTTGACACCCCCAAGAATCACACCATGTGCCTGAGAACATTGTCCAAATGCCTCTTGAACTCTGTCAGGTTTGGTGCTGTGACCATTTCTCTGGGGAGTCTCTTCCAGTGCTCAACCACCCTCTGGGTAAAAAGCCTTCTCCTGATACCCAACCTAAACCTCCCCTGAAACAACTTCAGGCCATTCCCTCAGGTCCTGTCACTGGTCACCACAGAGAAGAGATCAGTGCCTGCGCCTCCTCTTCCCCTCACAAGGACATTGTAACAGCAATGAGGTCTCCCCTGAGTCTGCTCTTCTCCAGGCTGAACAAACCAAGTGACCTCAGCTGCTTCTCATACAGCTTCCCCTCCAGACCCTTCATTGCCTTTGTGGCCGCGCTTTGACACTCTCCGATAGCTTTGTATCTCTCTTCTATTGTGTCACCCAAAACTGCCCCCAGCAGCACTGGAGGTGAAGCCGCCCCAGTGCAGAGGCAAGAAGGACAATCTCCTCCCTTGCCCGGCTGGTGATGCTGTGCCTGATGCCCCCCAGGACACAGACGGCACTCCTGGCTGCCAGGGCACTGCTGACTCATGTTCAACCCCTCTCCAGGGGCTACTCTACTCCCTCTCTTTTCCCAGCCTGTATGTCAATTGGTCTGAAGCAATCCACATGGATGTCTTATATGCTAGGGATGACATTTGACCTGAGACAAAGGGCCAACCTAAGGTTTGTACATTACTGAAACTTCATCTAAAATCTGAAGATAGGACTTGAATGAAGCTTGAATATTAGCGGGTAACAAATGGCACTTACCACCAAGAACTGTGTTTTAAACTTCAAGCTTTTATTTAAACTGCCTGCTTAAAAAATACAACATCTAAAAAATACAGCTCTACATGTAATATTTTATTATATTCAACTGGGGGCTCCAATCTGGTATTGAACATAATAAAACAACAAAATCAAACCAAACCAAACCAAAGGCAGACAGGTGTGGGTCTCAATCATCGCCTCTTTGAGACAGCAATATGTATTCCACAGTCCATGAATGTTGCTGTTTCTTCTACTGAAGGGGCCCATCTATGTGATTTAGCTGCAGCTAGGCAGGTCGTGTCACTTTCAAACAGCGCGGGTCACAGGACGCTAAGTCAGCTTTATGCACATCTCCACACTTCACCCAGCAGTGGACCTGCTGATAGACTCCATATTGCAGAATATAAATTAGTTTCCAGATAGGGAAAGATGATGACAAACAAATCTGTGATACTGATAGGGCAAGTCACAGTGTGAACACTGGCCATGGAGCTGGGACCCTGCAGCTTCCTCAGAGACATGTTCAGGAGGATAAAGCATCTTTTCTTGTCTACCTTCCATCTCAGATGATGCAGCATATGTTTGTGAATAGACAAGGGCAGAGGTCTGCATCCCTTGAAGGGTTTAGCTCAAGACCATTTTCTTCCAAAGACAACCTCTCGCCCTTAGGGTTTTAATGTGTAACACATCTCCCATCACAAGACAGTTTGACTGTAACAGTCACCTTTTATCATACCATGTTCTAGCTGCATACTATTTTACAGTGCAGTATAAAATAGAGGACTACCTGAGCAGGCTATTTCAAACACAACTGTATTACCTACCTGTATGTAAGCATTTTATTCTCTGATAAAATATATTCTTTTCAGCTCTCACTTTTCAAATTCACAGGCATCTTTCCAGCTATGGATGTTTCCATTTTTCCTTAAAATAAGAAAGTGCTTAAAAGCACATACAGTGCCTTTTGAGTACTGGTATGTATTTCTCTGAGTATCACATTTAAGCTGCTGTGTTTGTGAGGTAAGTAATCATTTTACCTTTATGTCCAGAAACCAGTATCTATATATTCTGCAACCAGCTGGCAAGACCCCTTAGCAAACCCCTTCCATGCTCAACTAGCTGCTCTTGTTGGTGATTCAAATAAAGGCATATCCCAAAACTACAGATTACAGTGGGGGAAGCCTGATGCTGGCTTTCTCCAGTGGGCACCATGTGGTAAGTCTTCAGGGTATCTATAAATAGAACAGATTATTAGGAAGGGGGTCATATAGGACAAGGCCACAGGGGATGGACATTATTTCTAAGTAGGCATCTCTACCACCCTATGGAAACTGATAGGACTAGCAAGGAAACAGTAAAGCCACAGTGGGGCTTGGATGAACAAGGGTACCCAAAGAACAACATCCTGCACCTTTGAATAGTTTGTAAACCTTAAAACTGCTGCTAGTTCTTTTGCATCTATGCCATTGTATTTGTTCTATCAGCAGTGTCAGCTCAAGTGAAGAATGAGCACTGCTGCTCTTTACCACTGTGTCATTTCAGCCGCCTGACATAGCTGTGAAAATGCTTGTCCGCACTCTACAACCTTCAGAGTAATGGCAGTTCAGGAAAAGTCTACTTTTGGTGCAACATCCAAACACATCATGCCATGTAAGCTCTCAGTGCTGTATTTATGCAGAGGAACTATTCATATCCAAACCACTAGGTGCTATAGACAGATACAACATCATAGACCAGCACTTAAGATGATGGTGTTTTAACCTTTGTGGGTTCAAACTGCAGCCTCTAGGCTAGCAAGACAAAAACAAACTTAGTGACAACCTGAACTGTATGTGAATTAGTCCACTGTGCCCTGGAATAAAATACAAAGAAGACGGGGCTGATGTACTGGTTCATCGAGGCACGCACTCTGTTTCTGAGCAGTAGGCAGAGAATTTGAGCACCCAGCACTGTAAGAAGCTGCAGACAGAGGAAGTGTCTTCTCAGTCAGGGACCAGAGGTTATCTTTAAAAACAGGCTATAAAAGTTTATATCCTTTCCTAGGTCACGATAAAATTTATCCCACATCACATGAGCCATATAAACAAGAGGCTTAGTGTAAACAAGTGCCTTGCTAATGTCAGGAAAGAGATAGGAACATCTCTGACAGGATTATTTATTTGACTGCTCTATCCCATGTGAGGAGAGGGTAAAACACTTTTCACAGGTCCTTATCACTGAGTTTTGGGGTGTAGATATCTAACATCCATGTGAAGAGGAATGAAACCTTAGGTTTTGTCATTGTATAAATTTTCTGATAGCATTGCTCGCTAGAGTTGCCTGAGCCTGGTCCACATTATTTACACAAACCCCTTTGAACTTCTGGAGCTTTGAATAAGCTAAGAATATGGCTTTCAGCAGCCTTTCCAAAACCAGTGTTTTTCTGGTGTAAGTAATATATCCATGGGCATTGAATATGCACAGAAAGGCTCCGTAAGTGAACCGCTTCCAAATTTAAAAAGTTAGCAAGAATATTTAGTTTGCTGGGTGAGGGTGTGTGTTTAAGTATGACTCAAATTTTGCTGCAGTGCTACAGCAAGATGTAGGAGAGGACATTTGGCCTTGGGCAGTGGCACCGCTTTTTCACCCGTCGGCGTCTGGAGTGCTGCTAGAATCCCAATGCCGGCTTTCCCAGAGGAGCCTCCCAGGGCTGCCAGGCCATCACCTGCGGCTCCTCGAGGTCCTGTTTCAAGGCTGGGACCCGGGACGGGCCGCGGGCTGACCGGCCCGGCAGGGTGACGCCCCGAGCGGGCACGGGGAGCAAGGGGCGCGGGGGGCGCAGGCCCCGGGGTCCCACGGCCGGGGCGGCAGCCGGCGCGGAGCGCACCCCTCGGCGTCCCCTCGGGGCGTTGTTCGCCCCCCGCGTCCTTCCTGCTTCCGGGGGCCGCCGCGGGGAGGATTTGCCGCAGATGACATCAGCTGTGGATGCTGGAAAGGCGGCGGCGGCGCGGAGGATGCGCCGGCTCCCCCCCTTCCTCCTCCTCCTCCTCCTCACCAGGTCCCTGCCCTGCACCGTCTCCGTATAAAAGCGCCGCCGCCTCCCCGCCCGCCCTCACTCCCTCCTTGCCGCCTGCGGAGCTGCCGCCGAGTGGCCCCTCTGCGCCCCAGAGCCGCGGGGCGGAGGCGATGGCCACCGTAGTGGTGGAAGTGGACTCGGAGCCCTCCTGCAGCATCCCCAACCCGACCTCCACCTCGCCCAGTCTCTCCCACCGCTTCCTAGACAGCAAGTTTTACCTGCTGGTGGTCATCGGCGAGCTGGTGACCGAGGAGCACCTGCGGCGGGCCATCGCCAATATCGAGCGAGGTGAGGCGGCGGGAGCCGGGGTGCCGCAAGCAGCGCCGCGACACCCTCCCGCCGGCGCCCTGCCCCTCCCTGGGCGCGGCCGGCAGCCGGGATCGCCCCGATACCCATCCCGCCGAGCCGCGCTCTCCGGCTCTTTATTCCCCGGGGGGTCCCACCGCCATCGCCCACCCAGTCCCCCTCCCCCGCGGGGTGCGGGCGCTGCGGAGCGGGGCTGCGGGGAGCCGCAGCGAGCCCCCTGCCCGCCATCGCTGGGCGGAGGGCCGGGTCGGGAGCGCAGCGCTCGCCGCCGAGCCCGTCTGCCCGGAGACACCGGCGGGTGGGCGTGGCACGGTCCGCACTGCGGTCCCGATGGCAGCCCGGGGCGGACAAAGGGCGGCTGGCGATGGGGTGGATGGGCTGGGCTGGGCTGGGGCTGCGGGGCGGCTGCCGTCCGCAATCTCCCGTCCCCCACCGCCACGCCAAGCCGGCGGGGCTCGGGGCGTTTTCCCTCTCGGCGGCAGCGGCTGCGCGGGCGGGAGCGCAGCCGCGCCTTTGTGTCTAACTTTGGGCGCTGGGACTTTTCCGTCGTCTGGAGAATTTTTCAGCACCCAAGCTCTATATACATACGCGTATTATTTATTCCAATAAAGAAAACTCGTATGAGTAACAAGGCTGTTACCTGAGTGCTCAGCCTCGTTATTGTCCGGCTACGGACTGCTCTGACTCGGCGTTTATTTGTCCTTCGCTTAAGACGGCGATGCAGGATGGTATTGCAAGTGAAATGACAGTTTTATAAGTTTTCGTTGTGGTTTCTGATACAATAGATTGGAGTGTATATACAGAGAGGGAAAAAAAAAAAACTCCTCTGCAATATTAGTGGGATAAAACACAAAGAAAATTATTGCCAGACCTTACAGTTTGTTAAACTCTATTGGTACTTGATTTTTATAACATGTATTTTTTGTTCTGGGCTGGTGAAAGAAAGATTTCAGAAACTGCCATTGTTAGAGTGGAGAAGAGACCCCAAAATGGGGAATTGGTAGCAGCCTTGTCATGTAGGTGTGGTTCAGCAGTCCAGCTAGGACTTCCATTTGTCTCTATTGTTGCTTTCTCAACCATTGTTGCTTTAGTTGGCTATTTCTCTGAATTCTTTTTCACAACAGTTTGAAGTAAAAGACATCCTCATCTCAGCTAACCAGTTTCATCATAACCTGTTCATCTTTATTGCTACCATTGTCTCCTGGGGAGAACTACTGAGGCAGGTGCTTTGTCATTCAGAGCCTCTTCAGCATTGCACTTGCCTAATTCTATCTAATTTTCATTTGTGTTAGAAGTGAACTGGCTGCATTTTAATTAGATTATTAAATATTATAGAGGAAATTGGTAAAATTTCTTCCCTCAAGACAGCTGATACACTTCCTCTGAAAAAATGCTCTTCAGTCTCTTCTTGAATCTTCTATTGTACAGTTGCTGCTGCATAGCTCAGTTGCTGCTACCTCCTGCTACTAAGCATAACGCCCATTTACAGGTTTAGATGTTCAGAGGGAATGTTTTGGCCTTTTAATTCATCATTTTGGATTAGAAGTCAACTCGCTGCCTCTAGTATCAGACCATCTGATTGAGATTTTTGTCTGCTAGGAAAAATCCTTGATGAAATTTTGAGGTACATTGTTCTGGATGAATACAGTGGGAGTCTGAAGCTCTATCTACATGAGGCAATTATGGGCTCTTTGGAAAGTCCGCTATAGTCTGGGAAAAAACCTCTTCTTGCCACCTTTGTTCTCAATAGAGCTTTGAATGCATTTTGGTTCTTTAACTCTGCCTCACTGTCTTCTCTCATATATCTCCTGAGTACCATCACCAAAAACTGTGGATTCATGCGCCAAACTGCAGAGCAACGTGTCAAAGAAAACATCTGCTGATAACACATCAGTGGCGTGATGCTACGCAACCTGGTGGAATGCAGAGTCATTTCTTAATATATCATGGGGAGGGAATGGTGTGGCAAGACGCATTTTCAGTAATTACATTTGGGATGTGACTTTGCTAAGGAGGCAATCCTCCAACCCACCATCCACCAAAAGAGAAGAGGGGAGTGAAGAGAAAGCTTCAAGATTTTTCCACTGATTTAGCAGATGCTACTGGGTGTGCCCTGCCTGCTGTCTGATTAGTCTTGTATCTAGTGGCATTGCACTCCTAAGACTGCAGAAAGAAAGAAATAGCTCCAGTTCAGCCATATTTACAGCAGTTACGTCCTCACTGCTAATCCATCATTGGATTGACCTTGGATTTTAGTTCCAAGTTTACCTTTGTTCTACCCAAAACCTGATTTAGTTGCATCATGCATTTAATGCATTATATTACTCTCTAATATACTTACATAATATTTGCATCCAGACTGCTGAATCATGCAGTTGCAAATTTTGGATAGTCTACTCAAATTTCAGCTTCTAGGACTGCTGTGTTCATAGGGCGTATAGGCTTTTCCCCCCTTGGTTTTGGTTTTTTTTCTTTTTTTTTTCCCATTTATTTTGTGTTGAGTCCTGTATATTGGACATTGCCTGGCTCAACATTCTTGACTACATGTAATCAGAATCTTATTATACATCAAATTAGGATCACAGCTAAAGCAGCTAGGGATGGTGGGCAAGTCCTATCATTAGCAGCATTGATGAATCATAGTCCATGTTGCTTAACTGACCTCCAGAAAGCTTTGTAGTTTCTCCACACAAGCTTGGTGGCATAGGCCGGGGAGCTGTTTATCTTCAAGCTTCTTGAAGTTCAGCACTCATTCATTCAGCATACTCCAGCCTTGAATGTCAGTTTAATGGTGATTGTTTTCATATGTGCTCTATGTGTATGGTGTTATGTCATCTTGGCATTCTTGCTCTCAAATATTCCAACACGTGCAAGATATTAAAGACTGTTTAGATGTGTTTGTCTGCCAAAACTCATCCCAAAAATGCACCATATGGCCAAGAGATTTCTGAGAAAACAAAGTAAGGAGATTTGCAGAAGGGTCTTGCTGCTTATGCTTCTGAACAATGATGCATCATTCAGGAAGTGGAGGTGGCTGGTTATAGCTCAGTTATTTTTCTCAACTAGTTATGAAACAGACAATATTCTATTTTCAAATTTTTCTGGAGATTCAAATGGCAGCTACTTAATTGTTGGTAGCAGGTTACAGTAGTAAGCTTGCTACTACCTTTACTAGGATGCCAACAAGGAAAAGCCCTGGATGCATTTTCTTGCAGAGGCTTCAGGCTGTTGAAATGCAGATGTTCATATTTGCATGGAGAACCTACTCAGAGCTGCAATGGGAAACTGGCACTGCAGATCTGGTTTCTCTGCTATTCCCTCTTTTCTCCTCATCCTCCATTCCTGCAACATGGTTTCTGTCAGTCTAAGTCCTAACATTTCTGCTGTCTTGAAGCACAATTTATAGCATGGGGAATAGCAATGGCAGTAACATCCACAGCATGAAACCCTGATAGTTAGCAGCACTGTTGGTTCTAGGCTCATGGTGAGGGGTTGGACACACACCTCTTCAGGATTCTGCTTGTCAAACCCCAGAGTGGTTTAATGCAACAATTTCATGCAAAGGCGTGGACATGTGGGGAGGGGCCACCAGGGACTTCCTCACCAGCAATCCCTTTTACGTTTGCCAGTTCAGTTGTGTAGATGTAATGATGTTCTTTTAGGACAAAAAACTGAGTGCAGTTTTGGTTCTCAAAATTGCAGCAGTGCCTGGACTTACTTGTAGTGCTGCTGTCTGCTCATTATTTCAAAACTAGAACACTTTTCAAAACAAATTCAAAACAAGATTATAGAAAAATCTGAAGCGTTGGTTTTTTTTTGTTTTTTTTGTTTTTTTTTTTTTGTTTTTTGTTTTTTTTAAATTATTCATCAAAATCTTATGGAAGAAAACAAGAAACATATCTTTTGGCTGCAAGGACCTTTTTTTTCCTGGTCAAATTTCAGTCCTTAAAATCTACTTTGGAATAGTACATTTCTACATTTTTTGGTCATAAAAGTGTCAAATGTCTCACTTCTTAAGTAGCTGGGGGGAAAAGAGTAGGGAAGAGAGATGTGCTGTTTAGTTTTTAAAAGAAAAAAGATCAAGCACAACATTTTCAAATCTCAAAACTAGAGTTCTGACACTTCATAAATAAAAGATCACTTAAATTTTAATTTAAAATATGGTATGCTTCAAAGATATTGAATGAAGAAGTCAGCAATTTAATACTTTGTATTTAAATATTAATTAGCAACATGCTAGGTAATGCTGTCTTTTTCTTCTCAAAAGGGTAACATGACAGAAGTGTCCTCTGAGTGATTCACTCTTTCAGTTTTGTAAAACTGTATATGGCTATTTTAAAGTCAAGGGAGGGACACTTCTTGTGAAGTGGCTACTACTGCAGTTCTAAAGCTGGGGCTAAAAGAATGGTCACCCTTTGGAAAGGCAGATTTTCTTTTTCTAATTCCTGTCAGAATCCTTCTGAGCACATTTTAAAAAATAGCTGTGTGCCTTGAAAGGAAATGAGTCTGGGCGTAGAATTTAGAAATATTCAAATAGCATGAATGCAGATAGTAAAATACTCAGCTAAAACTTCCAGTGCTCATGTATCAAGCTGGATGTGTTTTATATTTTGAATTTTAGGAATCCGATCATGGGACACAAACTTGGTCGAATGCAACTTGGATCAAGAACTGAAACTTTTTGTGTCTCGCCATTCAGCGCGATTCTCTCCTGATGTTCGAGGTGAGTTTAAGAGCAGAACAAATGAATTACACTCTGAAATTGCCTGGCCCATTAGTTTTAGGGCCTTTTTAAAGTTAAGAAACTCACTTTTTAGTTGAACAGTTTCTTCGTGTAGCACCAATCCAGTAGTCCCAGAGACTGAAGCTTTTTGTAGTTGGTAGAGTACATACATAAAAATAATCGGGAAGGTTAACTCTGTAGTTTGACAGAGCCAGAACTGATGCCACAGCTGATGCACAAATGCAGCTCAAACCCTGTGTTTCTTCCCAAAGGATTTGGACTTTTCTCGGTATGAGAAGCTGAGTTATGGTGAGTCTGCCTTCACTCACAGGAACTTTCTTTGGCTTCTATGAGGAAATCAGAAATTTATAGGGCTAATAAGACTTAAATCTCTTTTGCTGCCTTTTTTTTTCCAAGCCTGTTCTTCCTTTAGAGGATTCATTCAATAAAGCAAAACATTTGTTTTCCGGTTTTGTGAAGTATAAAATTTGGGTT
Source organism: Acanthornis magna (assembly GCA_036785705.1). NCBI lineage: Eukaryota > Metazoa > Chordata > Aves > Passeriformes > Acanthizidae > Acanthornis > Acanthornis magna. The sequence goes on from JAWUZG010000121.1 coordinate 3,086,992, forward strand.
TTTTCTGGTTTCATGAGAATCAAGTGTTTGGTAAGTTTTCTAAGATCTCATTACTCTTAATACAAATGCTGAGTGAGTATGCATGAGTTTAATGAGGTTTCTCATGTGAAAATCTATTACCTTTTCAGAACAGTAGAGGTTTCTGTCATTGATGAAAACATTGTGGCCAAGTGCATGTTGGGTACTGATGGGTGTGAAAAATTTCAGCTTCAGGGATATCTCTCATGTGTGGTGAAAAAGGGCTATGAAATTTTGTATTAGGCCACTACATCGCCTAACTGAGGTCAATTGCTATACATCGTTGACAAAGAGATCCTGGTGCCTTGCTAGCATGACAGCATTGATGTGATGGTTTTGAAAAATGTACAAAAATGGCTTCTGTAACTAAATTTTTCTTCTTGCAGCATATGTTAATGTTGTTTTTGCTGTATATCCCCATATCTATAGACAGTAAAGCACTGCCAGAGTTAAGAAAAAATTATATATGTCTATAATTCTTCCTTTGATTTGAAAATCACCCTAATACAATGGTACAGAGCATGAAGATTTTTGAGTCAAGACATGTATCTCCTTATTTATGTGGAAGTAAACTCGGGCCTAGAATATATGCCTTTCATTTTATTTTAAATGCCATTAAACCATTGCTTTACAGAGAGGGAATTTTTCCTTGAGGAATGCAAAATGCAATGTATCCCATTTTTAACATGTATGTGTTTTATGTTAAAACTTCAGGGAGACAAAATGATCCTATGTTTCTGCGGCAAAAATATTACAGCATTGCTAGTATTTTTACTGCCTCTTTTAGATTATATATTCTAATACCACTGCATGAATTAAAATAAAGCAAATGCTGTACTTTCATATGATAAATAAGATAAGATTGTGTGCCCCTTTGCAGCAGAAAGAATGTAGAATTATTTAGGAGTTTTTCTCTAGGAATTGTATTTTTGATTGATTTTTTTCCATGTTTGTCTAGACTTCCCTGTTCAGGGAATTGTGTTGAATTCCAGCTTAATTGCATGTGACTGGAATTCATCAACATCTCTGACAAGCAGAAATGAATGTGGTTTTCACCACTGCTCAGTCTTTAAACAATAAACTGCCAAAATCTGTGTTTAAAGAGCATTAAGGGAGCCTGAAATTTGAATAAAGGCAATATCAAGGCACAAAGCTCTCCCTTTTGACCAACTTCTTGTCTAAAATTTTGTGGAGAAGCCCATTTGTACCTCCAGAATCCCACTGTACAGATCAGAGAAATATTTTGGTTTCTTTCTGCTGTTCTCTGGTACTGAATTTTGCATGAGGCTCCTTTGTATCCTCTCTGTTTGGCAGAGAGAAGCCTTTTTTGCTGCCATTTTTAAATAAGATTTCAGAACGTTTAATTTCTGTTACAGCACCCAAATATCGAATTTTGGGTGTTCAGCTGCAGAAAGGATAGACTTTGATACTAAAGAGATGATTGTAAGCACTTATTCCTTTATGGTCCCAAACTCTTAAATGGAATTTAGGTAACTAGGTGACCTTTTGTCCAAGGGAACTATTCATCCAAGATGATGGGGTTTTCTGTGGAATGTAATTAAACAATCTTTTTTTTCAGCCTTTCAAGTCTGAAGTCTCTGTGCAACTCACATGTAGGGACAGTTTACTCTTGAGGAAGACTCTTGGTGTAGTCAAGTCCAACTGCTGGCTGACTGAAGCCTGTTTGATTTTTGTGTTTAATTATGGTAATTGCAGTGCTGGCTGAGTACACAATTGTGTGCTTCTTGTAACAGCTTGAGGATATGCACAGCAGCAATGTGAAGGGTAGAAATCTTTCTCCCAAAGGAAGCTTGGAGGACATGGGGCCAATCCTGTCCCATGCCACACACCTGTGATGTCCAAGAAAAGACGTGAAAGAGATTGTCTGTCAAAGCATTCATGCGTTTCCACTTAAAAAATTTAAGGTCTAATCCTTCTCCCTGTGTAGTGAATAGCAATGTACATACTGGTACTGCAGGGATCATGACTAGATCCCAACACTCTTTTTGTGCTCTTTTCAAGGGGATGGGCATTTGTCTGTATTGTATTTGGCTGTTGGGCAATTTATGAGTGATTTAGGATTCCTGAAAAATAAGATTCAGAATGGAAATGCCTGCAGATATTTTCTGCTACCTTGTAAAACGGCTGAGTTAGCAGACTCCTTAATAATAACAGATCTTGGAGAGACGATGTTGCCAGGTGCTGGTGAAAAATGAATAACACAAGTAATTAACTGGTTGCCAAGACAACAGACAACATGACTTTAAAGGGGTTCTCCAGTGGTGCCTCTGTTTTCTTTGTCATGTACTGATAACTTCCATCTTATGGTAATATCAAAAGGACAAAAAAATGCAAACAATGTACAAGCTGAAAAAGGAACTGTGCATCTGGTAGTGAGGCAGAACAAGTGGAGAGTCTTGGAAAGGGCTCATTTGAAATTGCAGCTGTACCTACCAATCTTTGCTTAATTAACAAGAAAGTTTCAGCTGCATAAAGCAGCTTCACAAAAGAACATGGTTTTGGGTGGGGGAGGGTGAAGCCATTGATGGCTCTTCTGTAAGACTTTTACACTGCCGTTTTATCCCCCAGTTTCCACCTGGGGACACTTAACTGTTTCATTCATGCATATTCACGCCCTTGGCTAGATAAAATCCATTTTATTTAAATAGCTGTTCACTCCCGACCTTCTAATAAATACTGTGCAAGCTATGCACTGTGGCTCCTTTGTACTTTGTTCTGTGGTTATCAAGAACATATATATATGTGTTTCCTATCTGAATAGTACCCGGAGGCTTCCAGTTGCTCATTAGGCAGTGCAGACACCAACTGTGGGCTTAAGTGAGTCCTTCCTTACCTGTGCCAAAGACTTTGTTATTGCCATCCTGTCTGCAGCCAGAGGGGACCTTGGCAAAGTGCAAGACATTTTTGAATTCCTCTTGGCAGCCACCTGCAGCAGCAGCAGCAGTGATCTTGCCTTTTTCAGGCTTCCTAAAAAGCCTTTCCTCTATGATGCTGTCATTATTCCAAAAAACATTAATGACTTCCCTTCTGAAAGTTACCATTTCAAAAGTTACTGTTTAGGACTTCTGGTAACCTGTGGAGAGTTTTTGGATCTGGGAATTTTGGTCATCGAGGTGCACAGATCCATACTTTGACAAAGTGATGTATAGTCCCATTTCCTTCGTCAAAGCAGATTTAAACCCAGTTAACATCACACCTAGTATCTTGCCATGTGAACTCATGGAGTCACTGATAAAATCCTGAACAGCATGGGTTTAGTGCTGATTTACTTGAAAACTGCTGTTCATTAAAATTCCTCAAGTCAGAGGACGTAGGTATTTGAGCCAAACCTATCATTTAAAATGAAAGAAGGGGAAAAGAGACAAGAAGTTAAGACCGGTTTTCTCAGGCACTAACAGAATGCCATGACTGTATAGGATTTAATTTTGCTTAAGATCTCAGGTAGACTGATATGCACATTTAGGGACGTGCTACAAATATGATTCTTCAGATATTTAGAGACTGTGATTATAGCTGGAGTATCTATTGAGTGGAGTAATTTTAGTGCATTGTATGCTTGGAGAGGTTAATTTTAGTTGGCTACTAGACTTGCTTTGTGTCTCAAAGTATTTGCGCATTGCAAGAAAGAAAATGGAGGCAGACTAAGGCTTGAAAAGGTAATTGAGCTGACTCACGCTGCAGCGGCTGCGAGTGGTGTCCCTGCAGGGTGACCTGCAGCCCAGGGCTGCAGCCGTGAGCCTGCCCAGCAGCATGAAGCCAGGATCCTCTGGGTCCTAGGGAACAATGTTGATGGGAGCATATGCACTAGACTGCTTGTGAGCTCTTTTGGGGGAAATGCTAGGATTTTGATGGTTCAGGAGAGGATTACAGTGCCATAGCATATGTGTTTGAATACAAGAATTGTCAAGCCTTAGTACTATTTAAAATTCCAGAGATGGGCTAATAAGTCACTTTATCATCTTTTTTCCAGTAAGTAAGGTATTGCACTTACGTGACAATCATTCTAGCATTGACTTCCATTTTTGCTTTTTTTAGGAAAGATCTCAAAGAAAATTAGCATGAATTTGCATTGCTGCCAAAACACCGGTACCTGCTGATGCTAAGCTGTTTAGTGTGAATCAGCAAAGTTAGTGAGAGGTTATTTTTAAATGCCTTGTATCACAAGTAGATATAATAAGTTCAGTGGTTTTAGAATAGCCCATGTTTTAAGGGAACAGGTTTTGACTTGGATGAGACAGCTACCAGAGGCACAGGATTAAGCAAGTTATGAATAATGATAGAATTTTAACTGCATTATGAAATTTGAATCCCCATTCCTCCTTATTAGAATGAAAATTAAGCATACCTAATCGTATATTCACAAAAGTTATTTTGTTATCTTATAGAATTACAGTTAATTTGTCACTTGTGAGATTCCTCAATCTTTTTTTGTAATACTTTGTCTGTCTGAGTTTTCCGAAATTGAAAGCTTCAATAATATTTTATTTTTGACCCTTACTCAGTATCATTTACATATGATCTACCTCTCTTCTCTTCCATCATGGATTTATGATAAACATGTAACCACAATATCACTGCCACTTTTTAAATCTAATCTCTGTTTGTCATATGCAATGTTTTTGTCATATAGGTGTTTTTCTTAATTTTTTTAGGACTTATGTACTTTACTTGTCTGGATTTTCTGTTACTTTCTTAGCTAGTATATCAGTTACTTGAGAGAAACATTAAATGTTTTAATTGGACTTTGTAACGAGAAGAGATCCAAAAGCCACTGAAATAATTGGATTGGATTTTGGATTAGAGAAAATACTATCTAGTATTTTGAAGGTAGAACAAAAACCAAAATACCACATAATGAACAAAGAAGTGAACATTCAATCTTCTTTCTTGCAAGGCAAAAATGTTACTTTATTTGCATTGAATAGCCTATCACTATATTCAGAAATATAACCAGACCCAAGAGAGAGGAGTTGAGACAGTCCTTGTCTCCAGACTGCGTGGAATGGGGAGCTCATGCTTATTCCCTTTGCCAGCTGTAGAATGAGAGTTGCCACTGTGGCTACTGCTATCAACCTTGCAACAGCGTGAAGAGCTCCAGCTGTCATCTGCCTTGTAGAGACAGGTACAAGAGGTGCATCCATGCTGGCTGCAAATCCATGACATCCTGACTGTAGACTGCCAGGAGTATCCCACAGTACCTCACAGCCCCTGTGAGTGAGTAAGGAAGTACTATGGTCAGTAATAGTCACAAATAGAAAGTTGGATAGTTCTGTAACAAAGGTTTATGTTTTTCCATCAACCCCCAGTTGCCCCACCAAAAATACAAAATGTTTAGTTTGGGCTTGCTGGTGGTAATCTGTTCCTAGAGCTGACAAGAAAAGCAGTGCTCCTGGTGACCTGGATTTGCAGAATTCGATCTGTTTATAATTCAAAATTAGTTGCTGATACAATAGGAAACTAAGTGTAAAAAAAATTGTATTAAAATAATAACCAATTGAGAAGCAAACTTGTGTGAATTTCAGTATTGCTTTGGTGTTGCAATTTTATGTATTTAAGTATTGAAAACTTGTCTGTAATGGTGAGATGAGTCACTGTCCTGTGTCCCTTTTCTCCCATCTCCTGCATCACTGTGTGTAGGACATTGTGCCTGTCTGGAGCTCTGGAAAGCTTGGGGTTTTATCTAAAACAAGCAATCAAAAAAACCACAAAAGACCCCCCCAATACCAAACAAAAAAACTTCTTGCAACAAGATTAGCCAAATTCTTAGACTGTATAATGTCTGGGTGATTCTAAGGAGCTATGGAGGTTTTCACCTGGAAGTCAACTTCCCACTGCCAAAGGCTGCCTTTGGAAGCTGGATCAGTATTTTGGCAGTTGTAGCTCTTCTGGAGAAAAGACTGATCCTAGCTTTGGCTCCCACGTCCTGAGTCACAAATAAGCTTTCCTAGGTCCTATAAGCTCTTTATGGTGGATTGAGTATTTCCCCCACCCCTGAGAGACTGGAAAGAGCAAAAGTAAGAAAACTCATGGGTCCAGATAAAGGTGAATTGATAGCTGAAGCAAAAAATGACAAAACCTAAGTAACAACCAAAGCCAAAACCTAACCAACAAGCACAGTGAAGAAAATCGCTCAGCACCTGACACAGGCAGACTCTGAACAATCCCCACCTTAGTCACCAAAAACCCCACATTCTTCCTCTGTTCTAGCTTTTGTTGCGGGCATGATATTGCATAGTGGTATTTGTGTTAGATCCCTTTTGTTTTTTTGCTGACACCATTGTTGAACTTCTAGAAATAAAGGGGATGAAGTTTGACAGAGCCTTAAGAGAGTCCAGCTACAGAAGTCTTGGTTCTGATCTTAAGGCTTGGAAACAGGAACACACATAGCATACTTCCAGCATACTTCCTTAACTTCAGACTGTGTCCTGTAGTTTTCCTAGTCTTCTAGAACTTGCACAGCACTAAGACAAACTTAAATAATTATTTCGTGTGTGGCCACTACTTTAAATAGATACAGAAGACAAGCCTTCAAGAGTATCTCAGGATAGGATTTCATGCTTGTCACAAACTAATAATTTAATGGCATTGCTCATAATAATTTGTATAGTGCTATTGATTTCTTCAAACCTATCATTACTAGCTGCAAAGCTCAAATTCTAAAAGTTCATTAGGCATGGAAGATTTAAATATTTTTTAATACTAATTAGGCTTTTGTACATTTACCATTTCCAAGCAACTTCACAAATTTTAATCTTCCTATCCATTGTTTCAATTCCATTCTTTTTATGTTTCAATCAACTATCTGTCTGTCTGTCAGTCTGTCTATCTATGTATCTATCTACCTATCTACCTGTCTACCTATCTAAAACCTACTTGAACTTATATGAGGATGTTTTTATTGTGTCCTACAGTGTAAATTACTGAATCAAATAAAAAACATGTCACCTTTCAATATGACACGTGAAAGACATCAAAATTACCCAAAAGAAATCCAAATGGAGATGGCGTATATGCGTCCCCTTAAAAAGTACGGATGGGCGTCTTTGATCATAGCACCATCTCAACTGCCTAAATAGTTTGGCTTCACCAATTGTATCCCTGAGGACTCCCTAGTGAGAATAATTGCTTGGCACCTAACAATCATCTGTACCTATTAAAGCCTATAATTGTAACAAGAATCACATTTTGTCTTCAGCTTTGGTGGGGTAGTGTCATTGTATGTCAAGCAGGGGATTATCATGTGAAAAGAGACTTTGTCAACATTTTCATTTTGGGATGAATAGCAGGACCTGATACCATTAATCTGTTAGGAGCTGTTGAGTGGGAGAAACCCATTTACTGGGTTGTTCTAATGGGTGTGGGTTGTGTGTTCTCCACAACCATTTATAGACAGTAATCACAAGGAAATGATACAAAGCATTCAGATTTCCTTAAACAGTACAGACTTACTATTCAATCTATTGAACAATATAACATAAGCATGCATTAGATCCCCACTTACCTAAAAAGTAGGGATCTTTTCTAAGTAGGGATTTTCTGGACTGTTTCATGGCCTGGGTAACAAATTGTAATTAAATTGCTTTAAATTGAAAGCAAATTCTGGGCCAAGAAATCAGCTTCTTGCAGAGAATCTGGAAAACACTTAGAGATTTACTTTATTTTATGCATGTGTACTTTTGAGTTTCACACAACATGTTACATAATTGCAGAGTTGATGCTCCTCGGACTTTCAGCCCATTCCTAACTGGAGTCTGTTTCCATGCTGGTATTGGAGGCAGCTGGGCATCAATGAAATTACCTATGTCCTCATATACTTTTCAGGCATTCCTAGAGTGCTCTGAGAATCAAATGATATTTTAACACAGTGCCTGCTGCTTTCCAGGGCAGCAGTAGCGTGGTGTATTCAGCGTGGTGTATTCAGGGCAATATTCCAATACCTGGCAGAATTAACACTTTTCCCCTTCTTTTCTTGACTGTTAGTCACAAAAAACCCCCAGGGATGACGTTAAAAGAAGGAGCCACCCTAGAATCTTTATTTCACAATTGGAAGTGAAAGAGTGGTGGTACAAGGCAGCCCTGTGCAGAGCTACCTGGGCAGCTGCAGATGAGCTGGTACCTCCACAGAGCAGAGTGCAGCCCCGGACTTCAGTCCCTCAGAGAAGGATGATCTCACCAGTCATGGCCTCTCAGAACACCCCTCAGGAGGGTCTTGCCACACCAGCATTTAGCTTTCAGAGACAGCTTTGGTATATCTGCAAGGACAGTTTTTGCATGGACAAAACATAGATCAAAGGCTTTATTCTGTAGCACTAACATTTAAAACTGCTTTTCCCATTTTCCTGGTTTTTTCATTTCTTGAGCTTATTTTAAACCTTGTATCCTGTTCCCTTCTTCCCTGAAGTAGATGACATGCAGAGTTTTCAAATTAGCAGATGTTTTCAAGACTTCAGAGAAGCTTGTGTTCATCCTAGATGACACTTTTCTTCCTTTAGTCATGGTGTTCCTCCTGGGGTCTTCCTATATGTCAGAGTAAGTCATGGCAACTTAGTGGTAAAATGTGAATGGCATCTTGTCAGTATTGAATTTTCCAGGCTTGCTGCCTTTCTAGGAGCCACACCACAGCTGACAATAAATACACATTTACTTCTAAGAGATTAGTTTAGGAAAAGCTATGGTCAGGGATGGCTCTACTCACAAATTATGGTTTCTAGTTTTTTTATTTTATTTCTGGCTTCCCACTACTATGAAATATGTTGGAGTTGACATCTGTCACTTCCAACTTTTTTGTCAGTCTTACTTTTAAGCAGATGGACCTCTATCTCTCAGTGATTGTTAACTTAATCTAAGCAACAATCAAATTATATTTAGACCAAAGTCCTTGCTGAACCCCACCAAATCGTACTCCCTGTACAATTCCATGTTTCTGACTCAGTTGCAAAGATGGGACACTCCCAGAAAACACTAGGGCAATATTGGACCAGTTGTTTTTTGTTAGATAGCTTAGGTAACTTGGTTGGTTGTTGGCTGTAGAACTGGACACAATAAAACACTGGAGCAATAATCATTGAGGGGGGAAAAAAAGAGAAGGAAAAGATATTTTCATCCCAGCAGGAGTTCTGAAACCAGCAGAGATGTGGCTTCTGTGGATCTGCCTTGTTGTAGTCCGATGACAATAGCCGCTGTTTTGTAAGTGGTGTTACCAGACAGAGATTGTCCACTATTTGTGGTCAAATCACAAACTGGCCACATAAAGCTTGGAATCACAGTTGCTACAGCTGATAGCATGATAACAAACAGATTTGCTGCTGAGTTTGATTTTTTTTCTCAATTTTTAGTGTAGAGGTTTAGACTCTCAGTATTCTCACCAAATGGTTAATAAAACCTTGAGTGTTATTTTTGAGATCCTGTGAAATAGGAGAATCACAGAATCATAGAACTTGATGAGTTGAAAGGGAGCCACAAGGATCATTGAGTCCAGCTCCTGGCCCTGCACAAGACATCCCAAGAGTCACATCATGTGCCTGAGGACATTGTCCAAGCACCTCTTGAGCTCTGTCAGGCTGTGCTGTGACCATTTCTCTGGGGAGCCTGTTCCAGCACTCAGCCACGGTCTAGGTGAAGAACCTTTTCCTGATACCCAACCTAAACCTCCCCTGGCTTGAGTCCTGTCACTAGTCATGAGAATGAAGAGATCAGGACCTACCCCTCCACTTCCCTCATGAGGATGCTGAAGACCACAGTGAGGTCTCCCCTCAGTCTCCTCCAGGCTGAACAAACCAAGTGTCCTCAGTTGCTCCTCTTGTGACTTCTCCTCCAGAATAACAGTCTTTTGGCTCTATTTGTATTTCCTCATTACTCATGATGTCTTTTAAATTGTTATTATTTTCAAATGTTAAGGTGTAATACACTTCTTCTGGTTCAAAATCCATTCCCACCAAAATTTCTACATAAAATTCGTCATGTCATGCAGCTAAAGCTACTTTATTGAAATAATCTTCAAATGAGCAGTTAAAAGAAAAACCAAATAAACCAGCGCAAACCAAACAACTGACAATCCACATCATGTTTCTTAACCTTTCCCTTTTTTGAAAGTTGCCTGACAAGGAATTATGCTCCCTCATGCTGCTTTTGCCAGCAGATGGCATTCTCAGTGCCCATGCTCACTGCCGTGCAGTAAGTGACCACATTCTAAAGTCAGTATTACAGAATACTTATGCAATGTTTTTTAGTCTTCATTGTTAATGTGAGACATATGTTTCTGTTTTGCTCTGAGATCTTGCTTGGAGTTCAAATTTCAGGGACTTCAGCTCTGTTGATTGTGAAAGATGAATCCCTTAATGTGAATGAGCTCAACAAACTTCAGATCTCTCACTGTCAGTGGAGGAAAAACAGTGCATAGCTCAATGCAGACCAAGAACTTTCTCAGGTTGAAGACCACAGATAGTGATCATTCCGTGAAAATGCTTAACATTAATTCTGCAGAGCTAGTAGGGAGAAAATAAGATCATTACACGTATAGCTAGATTTGTGCATAAATTAACACATCTCTAGATACAGATAAGAAAAGCAGCCTTACATATCATGTATTCTTTGTATTTTCTGCATATCTCCAATAGACCTGAGCTTCTCTTTAGAAACTGCAATATAAACCACAGCAAGACCTAGAGTAGGGCCTCTCTCTCTCTCTCTCTTAGAGCACAGCATGGAATAAAAGACCTGAGACCTAAGCAAGTAGAGTCTGACTCACTTGTCAAGTTTAGTATATCTCAGTTTTTTTCCCCTGTCTCAGTGTATGCAATGACTGTCTGTTAGGAATAAAGGAGTACAGTAGCAGGTAGTTTGACAAAACAGTTCAGTGTTGTCTGTCTAAAAATACTTGTATGTGTTCATACATGTTAAGTCCCAGCGTGGCATTTTTCCTTTCTCAGAGATGGAAAAAAAAAGTCACAGTTTTTTAAGTGACTGTAGAATACATGATATATCATAAATCAAGAGACCTGAACTTTACTTCTTAATTTTGCCCCTGAACTCTGTGAAGACTGACTGTGGCAATCACGCTCAGATGCTGTGGACAATCCATGATCTAAATTATTCAATTGCAGTAATGTAATGGCATTTAATTCTTTTTGTCTTGCTTCAGCTTTCCATCAAGGCCAAGTGTGCCAGTAGGGAATCTAATATCAGTGATTTATGCAGTGTGATCTTCATTAAAATTCAAAATGAGGCCACCAAGTCTCTTCAAGTAAGCTAGTAAGCACTAGCCAGCTGTTAATGTAAACACTAAAGGGATCACTCAAATTGATTTGAAAATAACAGTAATAAAGATAAAAAGCTGAGATTAGCCATTCGTGAAATTGTATAACTCCTTCAGATTTCTGAGCTGTATTAAAAGAAAGAATACATGAGGACCTTTTTATTAAACAACACCTGCATACATCTGCATGGGCAAAATCTCTTGATATATGCAAATACCGGTAAATGGACAATCAAATAATTTTCATCTCACTTAATTGTGGTGGAGTAGCAGGGCTGTGGATGCTTACTGAAAACAGCTGTTTGTTACCACTCATTTTAAAAAACCACAACCCAAACAACAAACAAAAAAACAGAAAATGCCCAAAACCATAGCCAGCAGTTTATCTTGCATTGTGATTAGTAAAAACCACTTTGACAAATTCTGCTTTGAATGAGTGTAAATTATGAGGCATTTTACTGAAAACAGACAGGTCTCTCCAGATCTGCCCTGTTACATATTAGGGCAGCATTGGAGCGCTGTTGAAGAATTGCAATTTGTAGATCCTATCTATAGAGAATTTGATGGAAATGGTGTGGGAGCTATGGTTTGTAACAGGTTTCTACATATAGTAGCATGCAACACTGCTGGGTTGCTGTGGCACCACTTGAAATAAAGCATGGCAATTCTCTTCTGTGGTTTCCTTGCAAGTCTGCATGGTGCTGGAGTTGGCAATGGATTGACTTCCATTAGACTTAAACCTCTGTAGGAAGCTGAGTGTCTCCACAAAGTGTAAGCCATGCTGGTGAAATCCTGCCTGCCATCTTTAACAAAGCTCCTTGTCAAGTGGGAGTGAAATGCTTTTAAGTGCTGCTGCAGGGCTGTGGTAGTGTGTGTTTTGTGATTGCTAAAACATTTTTGCCAGTTCTAAATCCAGGAATCCTTATAAGGTAAAAGTTAAAATGTCATGGGGAAATGAAGTAAATGGCATTTTGATTGCCCTTCCGAGTTTGGCTTAGTGACTGACACAACCTTCAAATCTTGAGGAAAGAGAAATGGCAAGGAGTAGTTTTTTGCCTTTTGTCACCTCTGTTGTTCCATCCCCCCCTCTGCATTGCTGCTTATCATGGCTGTGGGTTAATTAGAAGAATTTGAGTCTGAGCATGTGGAAGGGAATTTAAATTGCATCTGTATGGATTACGATCTGGTGGAGTTCATTAACATGCAGGCACAGTTTCTGTGCCTTCTTTCCTCTTCCCAGGGCTTGCAACTTATAGGCATTTCCACACTCCCTCAGATCTGTTGTGCCTTATGGGCCTGGCCCGCATTTTCATATTAACACAGTTTAATTAGGCAAGGAGAGATTGCTGTGACTCCAGAACGATCTATGGCTGTGATAGATCAATATTTATTATGGAGATTTTTTTTCAAATAAATGTCTGCTCTGTTGGACAGGTTTGCTCATTCAGAGGCCCTGGAGCCATTTAAGAAACAATTAAATCCTCTCTGGTGTGAAGTGGAATATTAAAAAGGATTAACACTGACTGACCATGTATTCTCTCTAGTTTCATCTGCATTCCTGTGCTTTGCTATTCCTGTGTGGTACGTAGCTTTGATAGAAGGGGTTGGGTTCAGGGACCGCTGCCCATTCCTTGCAGCAATGCAGAGCCTAGCGGGAGGAAGTCAAATGGGTCAAGGCATTGGCTAAAGATTATCAAGCCCAAATGTGGCTGTAGAGTAATATGCAACCATTGTACTGGGAAGAAGTTTCTGTGGCTTAATTCCCTTAAATTTATTCTGATTATCCAAATTTCATGTGAAAAGTAAGTGTGACGTGGTCTAGTATCCTAAACACTTAGTGAGTGGCCAGGTTTACAGAGGCCATATAATAAATGCCATGTGAGGAGAGTTTGCATGACCAGGTTATTGTTGATTTTTTTTTGAGATTTTTCTTTTCGAATCAATTTTAGGGTTTTTTACAAGGGAAGCAGTTTTCCCTTTTGGGAGAATCTTGGAACAATATGCAAATTCTGCTCATTTATGAACATTCACAAAGGTTTTGAAACAGAAGCCATAAATCAGAACCTTTTAACAGAAAAAGCTGGAGTGAAAGACTTAATACTTTGTGCATTTTCCTTATGTATGGCTTTATTTAATGTATGTTTGTAATAGCATATATTATAAATATTTCTGTTTTTAAATTTGCATTTCTCAGGTTAATGTGTTCCAAACTACACAGTAATGTAACTTCATGGAACTGTGGCCATCTCCAAAAAACACAGTAAAGATGACAATCACAAAGTTAAAAAGTGTGCTCAAACTGGCAGATATATCTGATTTGACTAGTTCAGCATAAATGAATCTCACTTTTCTCTGCTGGAGTCTTCAAATATAAACTGAATTTGTAGCAAGTTTTGTATGTAAATTTGTTCCTTTTGGAAATGTCAGAATTTTGCACTTGATCCCAATGAAGGCAGGGTCAATCCCTCCATTGTTTATTTCTGTTTTCCACAGGTAAGTACTTATTTTAAAGGTAAGAAAGAATGCTTGTGCACCTGTACAACTTAGAATCAATCACAGGTCCATTCACTGACATCTAGTAAGAATTCTCCTTTTAGTGTAATTCCCTTAGAAAATTAAGCGTGCCAAACTTAAAATGTATCACAGTTCATATGGAAAAAATTAAAATACTGCAACTCTGCATACACGACAGCAGAAGCTTCCAGTGGAAATCTAAAGGCAACGTTTATATTTCTTTTGTCAAGAGAAAATATTTAAAGTCATGAGATCTCTATTGCCCAAGAAGGAGAAGATAAATACTGTGTTGCTTTAATCTTTGGGGGAAAAAATGCAACTATGTTGTTATCATGTTCCTTAAGCATCTCCCTGTGTTGTTTTTTTCAAATGATGATGATGATTTTAGAAGGGTACTTGAATTGTGTTCATTTAACACTGGGAGGGTTAAATGTCTCACCAGTGCCAACACTTTGTCATTATAATGAAGTACAGTTCGCAAATGCCTGTAATTACACAGCCTGTGTGCAATCAGCAAGATTTTTAAAGGGAGTCTATCACATCTAAAATAACACTTTCTTCATTGCACAGTCTTAATTTCACCTGACATTTTGCCAGCCAGGGCACAAACTTCCTGCGGGAAGCAGGAGAGTGTCCCTGGTCTCCTTTAGACAAAAGAAGGTAGAAACCTAAGTTATTGTAAATCTCCTTTTAATTATGTTAATGAAATACTACATCATGTAGATTTACCTGCTGTAGATCTTAGATATTTCTTTTATTATTTCAGCAATTTGCTCTATTTGTTATGCATGAAAAATGTTTTTGGTAACCCACGTTGATCATACTTGCTAATGAACCAGTGCTTGCAATTACTGCACTTAAGCATATATCTTCAGAACATACAATGTTAGAGGGTTGCTAATGAGCTCAACAATAGCTGAAGACACTAATTAATTTAATCAGGATTATTTTGCCTGCCAAAGTATAGGAGGATGGATGCTGCCACTGGAAAATGCTGGAGCATTTAAGCTGTGTCTGTGTATTTGAAGAAAAAAATTGGTTGTCAGTCTGTTTCAGAAACACTGGTAATGCAAAATGTTTTCTTAGTTATAGAGGCAGTAGATGTTTACTACCTTATTCAGATTAATTTATTATGAAGCAGCATGACACTTTGTACTGTGTATCTTAATAATGCCCAGAGGCCTTCACATAAAAATTCCTCATTTAATTTTCACCGGTTTATTTTTCTCATTTAAACAACAGTAATAATGTGAAGTGCGGAGATCAAATAACTTGCAAGGGTCCTTTCCCAATATTCTTAACCTAATTTTGAAATATTAATCTCTTTGAAATGCAGCTCAAATTTCAAAGATCAAATTAATTTTATTTTTTGTTGGCCTTATGTGGAAAGCTGAATATTGTTATTAGTTCTCTTAGTCCAGCCAAAGCAGTGTCCTTATCACCAAGGGATATAGGACGTTTTTTAAAGGAAAACTTGAATTCAGCAGCTTGAAAGAAAGAGGGCAGTAAGCATAACTTGCGCTAGATCAGTGATTTCTATTGTCAAAAAACAGGGACCCAGCATAACACCTAGCTCTGTGTGGCTGGAAACCAGACATGTGAAAGATGCACTTTGTCATTGAGGTGGATATTGCTAATGGAATTGCCGGTGAGGGTGTTGTCTGCTGGATAATGAATGGTTCAGCTCTAGCACAGCCTCTCAGGCTGCAGACACCATGCTCTAAGGCAGAGTAGGAGAGTTAGTGACAGCAGCTCTCAGGGGAGGAATGATAGAGACCGTGGAATATATCAAGGTGGGGGTCAGTGGTAAACAGACAGACTAGATGGCTTTTACTCACCTTTTATGCAATCTCTGGATGTCCCCTTTGGCTATAAAAAAATAAAATGTCAGAAATTTACTGTTTCATCATTCATTTCTACATGGGCTGAAAGAATGTCCTTCAATTCCTTAAGATTTAATTATGTTCAATTTTTGAGGCTGCTGCTGAAAGAAGCCCAGGAGAGGGAGAGAGGCTTTTTTTTCATTTTCCCTTCATTTTCTGCCCCTTTGTGTGCTCTTTCCATCAAAATGCCCCCAGGCACCAATCTGTGGGGCTGGAGCTGTGGTCTGCTCAGACCTCTTGTGGTACCTGCTCACATATCTTCTGACAGGCTCAAGCACTGAATGAGAATGGCACCCAAATGGGGGCCATAGGCTCCCTCAGTTTTCACAGCTACCAGCTGCTTTCTTGCTCTTGCAGTGAGAAGTGCGGAACATGGAAGCCAAAGTAGACACGGGCATTAAAATAAGAACCAAGATTGCCCAGTACTTGTCTGCATTTTCTGATTAGGAATCATCCAGGTAAGGCTGAAAGAAAAGAGCTCTAGAATCACTCTGGCTGTTGTAAAAAAGGCTTGGATTTGTTTATTTATTTTGAGATAGCTTTTAGAACGAGATTGCCACAAAGTGTTGGACTTGGTACATCCGTCCACCCTGCAGCCAGCCCTAGAAGAGAATTGGTCTAGTGCTGACTGAGAGAGGAGGAGAAGCAGGTGGTGGGGGAGGCTAGAGGAAACTTTCTTTTCCCTGGTGTTACTCAAAGGCTCACTGAGTGGGCTTTATGCATTACTACAAAAAATATTTCACTGGTTATATCAAAGTGCAGTGAAACCAGTATTGCCTTAATTTTACTTTTTTCTTTTTCTTTTTTTTTTTTTAATTAGTAAAAAATTCAATCTAGACCTTTAAAAAGCCTGTTATTTTCTTGTATCAGCCCAAAGGAAGCCTTGCTATCTCCAAAGTAATAAATTTTTTCCCCTGGAGGCAATATTTATTAACAGCCTATGCTGAAATTCAGACCTGGAAATAGCTTTTGTGTTCCCATGAAAAATAAAAAAAGTTTTTCCCATGGGAAAGAAAAAGAAAAAAGTATATATATATATATATGTATAGATATAGATATATACTTCGTATTGTATGCGCTCTTCAAACATCATTTTTAGGTTAATCAGTACTAAAGGAGAGTTCTTGCAAAGCTGAAACCTTGAAAATTTTAGCAGGTGAGTGGCTCTTCACTAGTCAGACAACCTGTTCAGATGAGTCATCAGCATAAAAATACTTCAGGATAGAGAGAGGTCCATCATTATTGTGTTTCTTTATAGTTGGCTTTGGGGTTTTTTTATCTCATTCCTTTACTAACAGCTCCCTTCTACTGTATGTACCTGATAATTGGGGATAAATTGCAGTGAATCTTGACATGGTTACATACTTCAGAACTTTAAATAGTCTGTTTAATTACAAAGAAATCTGCATTTGTTAACAAAGTAATAAAATGCAGAAATATGAAATCAGTCCCCAAGTGAGAGACCATATGTGCACAGGAATGCTTACTCTGCATGAATAGTTAGCAGTTTGTATGTGTATGTATAATTTGCATAAATGATATAGAGGCCAAAATTGACACAAGACCCTTTTGAACAATGATTGTAGTATTAAATTTTCTTCCTTTTTAATGAAACATAAGCGATGAGGAGAAGAGCCTTTCCTTTGGGCCTTATTTAAATAGATTTCCATTCTGAATTTCTGTAGAAAGATGGCTGAGGAAATTTTCATTTATACCAGAGGAACTCGTATGGTCCATGTATAACCAAATACAGCTAGTCAGGGCTGCTGCAAGGCATCATATCCACAGATAATCCTGCTGCTGTCACATCGGTTATATGGCCCATATGGTTATGCGGACCACAGTGTAGTGCAGACTAACAGAAATGAAGGAATACACAAGAACTGACTCCCCCCATGGAGCATCCAGGTGTGCCCTTGTTCTGGCTGCATGGGTCAGGGAGTCAGAGAGCCCATGGTGTGTGTTTGACCTCTTGGAAACTCTTGTTCCCTTTCTCACACTTCCTTGGACCTGCTCATTTGTTTCTTCTGTTATTCCACATCTTTTGTGGGTTTCCCATTTAGTTAGATTCTAAGCCCATCAGCATAGGAGATACATGATTTTCATAGAAGAAAAGACCGCTGGATTAATGTAAAGGCTGGAACTAGATGATTCACAGGCAAAATTTAAGCTGAGAGAGGTAATTTTAAATGAGACTTTGTGTTTTACTATATTTATAGAAGAAACAAAAACAATTTGAGCACTAGAAATCTAACTGAAACCCAGTGTTTTTGTGAACTTTAATTATTAATTTCAATATAGTACAATAGACTTCTAACTTCCCATACTTTTTCCTAAGGGAAGCAAATTACTATAGTCAAATTATAAAGCACTTAGAACAACTAGCTTATGAAAAAAAGACCCCCTGAAAATGTCTTAATTGTGTCTGTACTCCTGGGCCATTCCCGTGATATGGTTATGACCTATACTTGACAGATATACTACAAATGATCTTGTACTGTCAGATGAATTCTGAGTAGAAATATAGCCATATCTCAGGAGGAAATACAAGAAAACAATTTTTTTTGTCAGGACATTATATTATGTTTGTACCCATTCTGTCTATTTCCTTTGCCATGGATCCAAATGTTGTCTAATACTTGCTCCTGTTCCACACAGAAAGTAGAGATGGCAGCTCATGATAGGCCTACTTGCAAGCCTTACTTAAAGTATTTAATGTATTGTTATAGGAGGTAGGCAGGATTTTTTTAGGGGAATCATGCAGAAATATGATAGTGAATGAACATTAGATAACAATGCAAGAAATTGAGCTGCCCCTCATCAGATTTGACCAAACGCCTTTCACCAGCTCTGTTACCCTTCTCTGGATGCACTCCAGCACCTCAGTGTCTTTCTTACGGTGAAGGACCCAGAACTGAACACAGAATTTGCGGTGTGGCCTCACCAGTGCCGAGTACAGGGGGACAATCCCTGCCCTGGTCCTGCTGGCCACACTGTTGTTGATCCAGGCCAGGATGCCATTGGCCTTCTTGGCCACCTGGGCACAGCCTGGCTCATGTTCAGCTGCTGTCACCAGCACCCCCAGGGCCTTTTCCTGTGGGCAGCTTTCCAGCCACTCTGCCCCAGCCTGTGGCACTGCCTGGGGCTGTTGCGACTAAAGAAGAGTGCCTGACAATTAGTCTTGTTGAACTTGACACCACTGGCCTCAGCACATCAATCCAGATTGTCCAAATCCCTTTGCAGAACTTTCGTACCCTCCAGTGGAGCAAAACTCCCATCCAACCTGGTGTCAGACCCCTTGTCCAGAGCAATTACAAAGATATTAAACAGAACTGGCCCCAGCACTGAGCCCTGGGGAACACCACTGGTGACTGGCCACCAGCCAGATGTGACTCCATCCATCGCCACTCTCTGGGCCTGGCCATACAGACTTTTTTAGCCAGTGACCAGTGCACCCATCCAAGCTGTGAGCAGACAGTTTCTCCAGAAGAATGCTGTGGGAAATGGTGTCAGAAGCTTTACCGAAGTCCAGGAAGACAACATTCACAGCCTTTCCCTCATCCACTAAGTGGGACACTTTGTCATAGAAGATCAAATTAGACAAACAGGCCCTGTCTGTAACAAACCCATGCTGGCTGAGCCTGGTCCTGTACATACATGATCCTGTACATGTATGATGACACTCAAGATAATCTGTTGCATTACCTTCCTTGGCACCAAGGTCAGACTGAGAGGCCTGTAGTTCCCTGAATACTCCTTACGGCCCTTGTTATAGATGGGCCATTGTCACATTTGTCAACCTCTGGTCGACTGAGACCTCCATGGTTACCCACAACTGCTAAAAAATGATGGGAAATGACTCAGTGAGTAGTTTCACTAGATCCCTTTGGATGTATCCCATGCATCCCCATAAGACTTGTGCAGGTCTAAGTGGTGTAGCAGATTGCTGACCATTTCTCCTTGGATTATTAGGGTTTCATTCTGCACCTTTTCTCTGTTTTCCAACTCAGGAGTCTGGGTGCTTGAAGAACAGCTGGTCTTGTTATTAAAGAAGTAGCTCAGTCTTTTCCTTACCCTTAGTTGATATGTTCCCCCCCCCCACCATCCAATAAGGGATGGAGATTTTTCTTAGCCCTCCTTTTATTACTTGTGTATTTAGGGAAACATTTTTATTGTCTTTTACTTCAGTAACCAGGTTAAATTGTAGTTGGGCTTTGTCCCTCTAATTTTCTTCCTGGCTAACCTCGTGGCATTCTAGTAGTCCTTCTGAGCTGCCTGCCCCTTCTTCCACAGATTATAAACTGCCTTTTATTCCCGAGTTGCAGCCAAAACACTGTTGACCCAGGATGGTCTTTTCCTCCAGCATCTTGTCTTTTGGCTCATGGGGACAGCAGGCTCATGCCTGCTCCTTTGCCGTTAGGATTTCCTTCTTAAAGAATGTCCAGCCTTCTTGGACATCTTTGACCATCAGTACTATCTCCCAAGGAACTCTGTCAATCAGTGTCCTAAAAAGGCCAGAGTCTGTTGTCTCCAAGTCCAAGGTCCCAGGCCAGTTTTCCTGATGTCCGTCCTTACTTCTCAGAGTCAAAAACTCTTCTCATGATTGCTGTGTTCAAGACAGACTCCAACAATCACATCACCCACGACTCTGTATCCATTCACAAACAGCAGGTCCAGTGGGGCACATTCCTTGGTTTGCTCCTTCACCAGCTGTGCCAGGACATTACCTTACACACAGAGCAGGAACCCCCTAGGCTGTTTTGTCTCTATGTGTTGCATTTCCAGCAGACATCTGTTAATTTGAAGTTCTCCACAAGAACAAGGGTCAGTCACTGGAAGATTTCTCCCAGCTGCGTATAGAATATTCCATCTGCTTCTTAATCCTGGTTGGGTGATCTATAACAGACTCTCACCAGGATACCTTCTCTGTTGGCCTTGCCCCTGATTCTTACCCATAAACACTGAACCTTAGCGTGACCATCACTAAGCTCTGGATAATCAAAACACTTCCTAACATGCAGGGCTACTCAAAAGCCTCTCCTTCCTTGCCCATATCTTCTGAAGTGTTTATAGCCATCCATTGCAGCATTCCAGTTGTGTAGGTTGATTTTAAGGTGATCTGTGTAGGACTTGTTGCCTTTTTTTCTCTACTGACCCTTAAGGCATCTGAGAACTAGGCTTATTGCTGGTTGCTAGAAGTGCTTGAGACAGTGTTGCAGGAACTTGAGAGATGTCAGAAGCAACAGTATTCACCCTTAGGGATGAGGGTAGAAGTCTGACCAGGCAGTTTCTTTGGATTTAACAAATCCCCTTGTCTGGTCTTGTAGAATATTTGTTACGCATTTATTTTTGTGTTGGTTGATAAGCTCTGTTCGGTACAAAAGGAGATCACAAAAGACAGGCATGAATAAAATGAGACATGCTAGGAGGTAAGAGAGGGAAGTGAAATAACTTTCCTTTTCATCTTTCACTTGTCCTTGAGTTGTCACTGGATAAGTATCTGATATGATTGGATTTGTCTTCAGCAGTAGTAGAGAACACAAACTAGACGGTACTGTTTGTGGACCAAAAAAGGGTGCCAACCTGGGTGCTTATTTGCACATACACTTAGAGAAATAAGCACTGTGAGAGTTTAAAGGCAATGGTTTAAAATAATTAGCACCTTCACAAACATATTTCCTAAAAATGCATTTTCAATATTAACCTAAGGCACAATAAAAAGCTAATACATGGGATGAATAGGTATGAAATCAAGAGATTGTCCTCTGAATTTTTTATAATAACTTTAGTATCACTAAAACTCTACTGTATGGTTGGGTCTACTACTGAACTTCTTACTCAGGTGACTCATTCCATGGTCGTAGAGATTTGGCTGGATTGTGTCCTTCAAAGATTTAAAAACTTGCTTGTGTTTTCATGCTTGTGTTTTTTCTTTACAGAGATGTGAAAAATAGCTCTTTTAAGTGTGCAGGTTTTAAAATTTTCCCTCTGTCTCCCAGTTTGTAGTCTCAGTCTGATTTTGCTGAGAAGAGCTTGAATGAGATGGTTAAAAAGGACGCACATGTCAGCAGGTGCTTGGACCTAAATTGGTAGAATTAGACCAAGGCCTTTAATTTAACTTGGCTTTAAGCATTCTACTGAGATCCTGTTTCTTCTTTAAACTGTTTGCAACAGCTCTTAATCAGTCTGGTACTATAACCAGAGAAGTTTGTGCCGAGACCACTGTTGTACACATATTTTGCAGAACTCAGTCCACAGGGGCTATTTAGTTACTAAAGACATTCTCAAGCAGCATTTCTTAGGCCTCTTGCTGAGTGCATGCTAAACATAGGATATGAATCCACTGTTGCTGTGCCAATTTACATTAGATGGAATCTCTGCCGGGGGGGTGTAATTTCCATGTAACTTGCAGATGGGATATAGAAGTATATCAGAGAGGATGAATAATTTATGTCTGAATTCACAATATTAGACCAAGAACCAACTTACAATTAACTTACTCTTGAAGTCACAGGAAAATTCACATTGTGGTGCATAGTGAATATATTAGTGAATATATTAATTAATTTTAAATCTGTCAACATTAAATTTCCTTGGGATTGCTAATTAGCAAGTTAAAATACTTCTGGCAGTGTGAAAAATTCTGCATTTTCTAGACTGTTATTTTTAATTAATCCAATGAATTTGTCCACTTCACTGTAGTCAGTGAAAAAAAAAGTCTATTGTCTGAAGGCCAGTTGGGGCTGCCTTTATTCTGCTGCCTTTCATTCTGCCTTTATTCTTAGGATGTTTCTTTAGTTTCCAGCGTGTGATCGATGGTGTATGACAAATGTACACAGTCAAATTATTTCTGTACAAATATTGAAGGAGGAGATTCTGCTGTGAGTGAGACCCCATTTGGAGTACTGTATACAGCTCTGAGGTCCTCAGTACAAGAAAGGAATTTATTGGCAATTTTTGTTGGGAAATCCTGTTGGAAGCAAGTCCAGAGGAGGCCACCAAGATGAACAGAGGGAATGGAGCTCCTCTCCTGTGAGGAAAGGCTGAGAGACTTGGGTTTGTTCAGCCTGGGAAAGAGAAGGCTTTAGGATGACCTAATTGAATCCTCCCAGTACTTGGAAGAATGATGGAGAGGGACTTTTCACAAGAGCGTAGTTAATTCAAGAGCACAGGACAATGGGGAATGGATTCAAACTAAAAGAGAGTAGGTTTAGATTAACTATGGACTAGAAGTTCTTTGTGTGAGAGTGGAACAGGTAGCCCAGAGAAGCTGTGGATGCCCCATTCTTGGAGGTGCTCAAGGCCAGGCTGGATGGAGCTCTGGGCACCTGGTCTAGTGAAAGGTGTCCCTGCCTGTGGCAGAGGGATTGGTCTGAGGTGACACCTAAGGTCCCTTCCAACCCTAGCCATCCTATTATTCTATAATCTTACATTCTGTAGTATTTCTGCTATTTTTATTGCAAATCATGTACAATAGCTATAACTGTAACAAAGATCCAGTTGCACAGCAAGTTATAAAATGCAGTATTTCCTAAAGGTTCATTAAACAACTTTACAAAGAGAAATGCAGACAGTAAACAGACATTGCCTTATTTGAAGTGAAGCTGTTTGACAACTTGTTTCACAGCACCCAGAAAATTATAAAAAAACTAGCAAATGTATTAGCCAGGGTGATTCTAAGTAGGCAGAAAACAAACTGCTTCTTGATAGGAATTAATTTGTGTCAAACAAACTGTTCTGCAAGATGTCAAGAGACGCTCTGTGGACAGGACCTTGATTTTGTCTCTAGCTGAGTCACCACAGTTCCACGTGCATCCAGACATCTTTGTAAGAAATCTATGAAGAGATTAAATGAGTCCCTGCCGAATCTAGTGATCCTTTGAACTTTTCCCATCGAGGACTGGAAGGTAAAATAGTAACCTTGATTCTGCCACTTTTGCAAAGATTATTTATCAAGCCCTATGTCAGCTCTGAAGGGGAAAAAGAAGGGAAGGAGTCAAGGGAAGGACTAATGTGGATCTATTTGCTCTAAGGATGCACTGAAGAACCCAGAGGTGCATTAAGAAACAGAGTACTCTTGCTGTTAGTGTCCCAGCCATCAGCTTAACAGGTCTGATGTCATAGCCACATAATCAGTGTGGCTAATTCAAATCCCAGTGCTCCCTCACTGCCCTGCTCACCAGGGAATAGCTGTAGGCATTTCTTTTGGTCAGAAATTTTCTTTAGTATTCAGACAAAATTATATATATCGTTTGGAGGTACAGCATAGATGACAGTGCTGTTTGGAAGTAGAGGAGAATGAATAGGATTAAATGATGCTTTAGACTGTTACAGGGTGTTGTCTCTGACTTTTCTGCCTTTTCTATTTCCCTCCAGAACCTGGATTTATAATTGCCTGCAGTTTCTCCATTATATCTGATGCTAGCCTCCTAAGCAAGTTTTCAAGCTGTGGATCAATGCAAGTGAGAAATGACCTAAACGATATGGCAATAGGGTTGAGATAGGTATTGGTCTGGGAAGTGCAAATCAAATCTCCAGGCAGGAAATGGAGACTTCTATAGCAGGCTTCTATCGCATTTTGTAGAGCAGCACAAGATACTTGGGGGAAGAAAATGTGAAGACTTGTTTAGCATCAATTTCTCTTCTATTACACTATTTTTGGAATAATTTTTAAAGTATTTAAGCTGGGCTTTAATCACATGGGTGATTACCTTTTGAAAACTAGGTTACCACCCTCTGTAGAAGTTTCCTTTTTAAATTACATTTTTTGACAGATAAGTACTGTTGATCTCACCTGCAATGGTTCTTAGCATTAAGGACTGTGCAGTGTTACCAAGTTTTCAATCTTTCAGTATTCCAGCAGCTGAGTCAGATTAAAAAAAGGCATTAGTTTTCTCTGTAGAACTTTAATTTATTTTGTAGTTCATTGTTTCCATTGATTCTGTTTGAAATGCAAATTATGACAGAAATGATAGGCCAGCAGCTGCTGCTGTAAGACACTCACTCCAAATGTAAATGTGGCACACACTGGGACTAGCCCCCCCCGTCCTTGTGGCCTGAAGGGTTTTTGTCAGGAATAAAGCAAGCAAGTGCTCCCAGGAGCTCAGGAAGTGAGCTGGTAGGCACACTGCAAGGTAACCAAGAGTATAATTTTTACATTTGTTCTAAAAATAAAGATTGCAAAGCTGCTCAAAGGTTTTAGCTAAACACGTTTTAATTGAAAATGCCCTTCCAATAGAATTCATGTTTTTCCAAAATGTCTTATTTTTCCTTATGTGAAGGATTTTTCAGATACAGGCAAACATGTAAATCTCACCTCCCTTTTGCTGCCCCCACAACTTCCAGATTGAAATGGTGTAAAAAATAATTCAATTTAAAAGCTTTTACGAGGAAAGCACTGTTTTCCATCTAATGTAAGATTGGTTTTATCAGGGACCATTTCACAAAGGTCTCCTTTCCCTTAGTCTCTTGCGGAGAGGTGTAAACGGAGGAAGGTTTCCACAGCTGAGGCAAGAGGATTTATCCTGGCCATAAGTAGTCGCCGGCAGGTGTGGCCTGGTGTCCTAATACTGCCCATGTCCTCTCTGCTGAGGGCTGTGCAGTCAGGGAATGTCCTGGGCGCTTCCTTTGCCCCAACACAGCTGATAAATGCTGGGCTCATGGGCTGCGCATGCAGCTCTGGTGGTCCTTGTTTGTATTGCGTGTTTGTGTCAGTTCACATACTTCTCATCTGAGTTCTTGCCCCTGAAAATTATGGTTTGGACAGAAGGGAGGCAAGTATCAAGAAAGGAAAGGAATGAGCAAAGAAATGAGGGCAGTTTTATAATTAATCAGCACAAACACATTCAGCATTTTGCGATGCTGGTAGTGCAAAGGAAATGAAATTCTGTAGTGTAAAGTGGGACATGTTATCCTCATTTTAAGGTCAGAGAGCCAAACCTTCCCAGGTGATCTGATTTCCTACTGCTTTCCTGTTTCCTTCCAAGTCACCAGGAGTTGCATGTATCCATCAGTGGATTTGGCCAAGTGAAGACCGATCCTTGCAAGCCATCAGACTGTACCTCAGTGGTGCAATTTGTCTGGCTGGGGTTTGGGTTTATGAACAGGAAAGATGCAAACGCTGGAATTAAGTTGTTCAGAGCCAGAATTAAGATCTTTTGTGATTCGGAAAGGTCTGCAATTTACTGCCATGCAAACTGTGGAGATGTACTGCAATCCATAATTTAAATTTAAGTGAACCTATTGTTTAATATGTTATCTGATGGTGAGATAAGAAATTAATCTTTTTCTTGGAGATTAAAATAACAGAAAGAAGAGTGCTATAGAAACTGTAAGTATGCATATGGATGAAGAATGGCATATACAGTAATTCTGATAATAGCGGGGTGGTAAGTACCCAGATATTTGGGATGGGTACGAAAAATGTGGGCATGTCAATGTTGGCATAGATCAACGTTCAGAAAAATGAGAATGAAGCACTATCTCGCAGGTATGTTAATACATAGGAATATTAATACACAGAAGTCAAATGAGGGAAAAGAGAACTGTATCAGTGTAATTAGAATTTAAAGTCAGACCTACTAATTGATTTTATATTCATGAATGTATTCTTCCCACACACTTACTGTGCATACACAACTCATGTGGCTTGTAAAATGACACATGCTCTGAAGATATAAATGAGCCCTTGATATTTTAAGAACTCTGGTCTGACTTAGTTGAATTTTTTAAGGTGTTTCTGAGAGTTTCTTGCATTGAATGAAATATAGCAGTGTCAGTTGAATTCTCTGTATCCCTACGCAGATCATGAAAGCAATTAATAGAATTCAAAGGAGAGTTGCATGGGTTGTTTTATATTTTGAAATAACAGCATATATACTGTGTCTTGATGATATAAAATAGAAGTCCCCATGCTTTTACCCCCATGAACAGCAGGGATGTGTTTACAGTTGCGGATCAAGATCTAATACTCTTGAACAGCAAATACATTAAATCTATAAACAATGAGAGCTATGCCAAAGAACACATGGTTTTGTTTTATAACAGCCAATCCAAGGACAGTTTGCAAATAAATGTGTCAGTTTTCTGGAGATTCTTTCATATTAATTTTTCATTCTTTGGTGTATAAAAGAGGAATCTTTCCCTCAGTTATAAATATCATTATGAGGGTTTTATTGATGAACAAATCAAATATTAGTGTCAGGGTTTAATACTCACACCAGAAATATCTTTGCTTAGAATTTGTTTACCCCATGTTTTGCTGTCATCTAAATTAGAAACAAAAGCACAGGCACTCTCTCACATTATTTGGAGAAAAGAGGCCAAAGGAGACCTGTTGGAAATCCAGGAATCTTGCTGAGACCCTCAAACTGTGAATTAAGGGATGCTACGAAGGGGGTTACAGACATTGTTTGGAAATCTTAATCTGATTTATTCCTGCCCCGTTAGTGATTACCTAAAGCATGGGTCTGACCCACCAGGTTTTTCATAGAAGCTATGGGGAAGTAAATTCACCTCAGCAAATCTGCTGATTGTCCCAGAGGATGGGTCCTAAAACTGGGATACAACCTCCCTGTGGATTCCCAGTGTGAACTATCCTGAGACAGTAACAAGGCCCTCTCTTGTCTGGGTGGTACTGCTCTCATCAAAGGTGATCATAAGGTGTTTCTAAAATCCCCATGCCTTGCAGATCAGTAACTGGGTCTTCTTCTGGTTCTCTCCTTTAAGTCAGTGTATACAAGCAGCTTTAGGATGAGCACTGAATGTATCCAGCACTGCAGTCCTAGTGAAAGCATAAACATATGTATTTTTTCATTTTATATTTTTTCGCTATGTGCAGAGAATACATAAACCTCTTTATGGAAATATGCAATCTCTTACCCTGTGCCTACCAGCAGTCATATTCATTTTTAACTTTAGCATTCATAAAAAATGAATGAAATTTTGCCCAATGAGCTATTAAAAATTGAGTAGCAGCATATGGGATTTAGCCACATGGCTAGGCTTATGTGGGGAAAGCCACTATAACCAATAACTCTTCTTACAATCACCAGGGATTTATTTTTTCCAGGTGTTTAAAAATCAGCTGTTTCAGTGCCACTTCTTTTTCAAATGAGGAAGGTACATGTTATCTGGATTGGGGGTGGTTTTCATCAATTTGGGTAGGACTGCATAGTAGTGAGGTGAGTGGGATATGGAGCACATCTTGAGGCACTGTGTGATCTAGAAGCTGATTGACAGTAATTTTATGTATCAGCTGGTAGAAAACCAAAACCTAAATAAGAACTGTGCACTGATTGTACTTTTTTTTAAGAGTCCCCAGAAATGACCTTTAAGTTAAGAAATGCAGGCAATATAGAAGTGAAATCTCCCCCTCTGAGCGGAGGTGATGTTTCCTTGCTCCCTGCCACCTGTGCAAACCTAGTGCATATCTTTTCTTCACAGTAAGACAGATATGGCTTGAGGCACGTTCATTCTGAATTTGTACAGTGCTTGACTGCCCTAATGCTACTTTTAGACTTGACTTCCTTCATTTGCCATGTACTCGTCTGTTCCTGGACAACACACAATGCTATACCGTCACATCTGAATCAGAACGATGTTTTTCTCTTGCTTTTTCTAGAAATCTCCTTCAAGGTGTCTTGGAATGGACCTCCTTTTGTGTGTGCCTCTCCAAGGGCATACTATTAAAGCTTACTAATATCCTCATGGTGTCTTACCAAATGCTACAAAATTTCCACTTTGGCCACTTTGGATTCTGCAGGATTTTTGAGAGGATTTCCTGCAGGAAATTTTGAGACTTAGATAAATCAAAATGTATTTGTTGGTAATTCATAGATGTTTTATACTTAAATTTTTTTCCACAAAGCTACCATTTATCTGCTGAATTGACTACATTCCCTCATTCTCAGCTATGTGAGAGCTGAGGGTTTTTTCCATGTTACCTGGATTTTCTCCTTTAAGAGACTCCCAAGATCTGTTCTTTTTTCTGGCTCTTGTGTTCCCCATTTTTTTAACAGAAACACAGCATTAAGATAATTTCAACAGTTTTGCCCTTGAGGCTGTTTGGTGAGAGTCTCCAGGCTTCAGGACTCCTGGAGCACATTCCCAGGTGCAGTGTGTGCACAGAGGCAAAACCTGAAGCTTGCTAGGGGGAGAGGCCTAAAACTGTTCTAAATCCTCTGATTTAAATAGAACCTTTATATCTCTAGTGTCCACTCTGTATTGCTCAAGAGCTGCAACTTAAATAAATGATCAGTGTCCTTATGAAATCCCTAGATGGAATATGGATACAAGACATATTTTAAACACATGAAATTAAAGAACTGTATTTTAATTGCAATTCTCATCGCTGTATGCCTGTATCATCTCATCCACTCTATTAAAAATACTCTCCCAACACATCTATAGATTTCAGTTTGGACACTTAGAAATGTGTCATCTTGGCAATCCATTGCTGGAGGATACTTGGTATCAATTGCCAGATGTAATTGGATGAAATTTGTTTAAAAGGTAGGTGGTCACCATTCTTTGTCCTTTTGCCCTAAAGCATCCTAACAGGATGCAAGCAAGAAGCAATAATTGTAACACAGAACCTGACATGAACAAGTTTCTTTTTTAAGTTTTCTAGGTTTCAGTTTCAGAAACAGGAGTTGCCAGGGGTAATTTTTTTTCACAGCATGATGTGTCATCTGTATGATGAAACCAGCTTTAATTATTCAGTTGGTGCCTGCTAACGGTTGCTTAGTGATTGTGTCCTTTCTGTTCAAATCTGCAGTAAAACTCATTTGTGTGCTAGGTCACTAGCTGTTTTAAGTCTGCATGACCCTGCTGATTTAATTGGCATACACTAAGAAAACCTAGTTAAAAATACCTTTGTCAATTTAATATTTATTTTCTGTAATACTTACAGACAAGACAATGCTGATCAAGAAAAGAGACCTGTGTTTTTCAGTATACTAGTTTCTCTTCTACAGATAGCTTTATTTTCAGTGATGACTCTCCTGAAGAGTATTTAAAATCAGCCCTACAGCAATTTTACTTTTGGAAAGGATGAGGTGAAGCTGATCATATAATCATTTGGTAACTCAAGAAGACAAGCCTGTGTGAGGTTTGCACTGGAAAACATTACAATATATGAATTCCTAACTAAACATCTCTGTATTTGGATCTATGATTCTTTACAAAACCCCACTTTTTTTAGAAAGCTCTATTGTTCACTTAAAAATACTCAGACTGAAAATAAAAACACATGTTGTTCTCAGTGGGAGAGAAAGTGTCAGGAGAATAGATCCATGGCAGCTTACAGATTAGTCTCCCAAGAAGAGCCTGGTCTGTGCGTGTGTTGTGGAAGCAGCTTTCTAGTTACAGGGCACCAGGTGGTCACCTATGGTTGATCTAAGAAGCAAACAGTGCCACAAATGCTATTAGTAGTGTGTAATGAGATTAACTCCCCATAGTATTTGCAATATCTTTGAGGGGTTTTTTTTCCCCTGAAGCAGGACAGGGCTGATAACACCCCTTAGACAATGAAAGAGTTTAATCTTTCATTGTTGTGTGCACATAACTCTCACCAGCATTAATAGGAGTTAAGCATGCACTAAAAGGGAAGAATAAAGCTTGGAAGTTTAAGCAATCATAGTATGCTAGAGGTTTCCAACAGTTTCACAAAGGACCAGGCCAAAACTGACTATTCCTAATGGGTGATGTTAAGTATTTTTGGAGATCTGTATTTTTGAGGCCTGAAGGGGTTCCAAAATAACAGTGGAGATTTAGTCAAAGGTAAGAAGACTCAGCTGCAAGGGACAGAAGCTAAGGCAGAGCTCATATTTAATTAAATGTTTTGCTTCCTATGATAGGGTGAGATTTTGCTTCCTTTCATTTTAATGTAACTAGTTTTGATATGTGTTGAGCATTGTGGTGGGCTTTCTGGGAGTTTGGCGAACCTTCATCCAGTTAAGAGATGACACAGTTCTCCACAGCAGTTCTTGCAAATGCAGCAGTAAACTGTTTCACAAGGTGTGAGTTCTGTTTCCTCCTGTAAAATCTTGCTATGGCTGCTTAAGCAAAAACGATTCTCCTGTGATGGGTCTGCAAGAGTAGTCCTCTGCTCCTCAGCTCAGAGGCTGTCTGAACTATTCCTGGGAACATCTGCTTCCTCCAAAGGAGAAGATTTAACAAGTTAAACACTTGAAAATTAAAATAGGTGTTTTCAGCACTAGATCTGTTCCTCACTCATCCTTCTGTACAGAAGTTGGTGTAGGGAGAGGGAACAGGGCCAGTAAAGAAATAAAATTATCCAATCTGATGCTTGACTGGCTTCAACAATCTGTCCACGTTGTCATTTAGAGGGCCAATTTTTGCTGTCACACTGCTGGTTCAATGATCTCTGGTTTCCAAGTCCTCTGACTTCTGTTGGTGGATATTTTTTCCTTGTATCGGTGGATATGAGCTACCACTATGTGTTGTTCATGCATTGCTTTTTGTTATTACAGTTTCAACCACTGGTAAGGTTAATTGCTTTGTGAAATTTTAGAATAAGTATTAGGTATTAAAAGACATTACCTTTGCAAAGTTTATGCTTGAATATGGGTTTGTATTTCCTGAAGATACTTGCTGGCTTTTCCCTCTCTATTTTTGATGTTCTAATTAGAGGACAGTATTGTCTTTTTCTACCTTATAATACGGTTCCATTGGTTGTACTTAAAGCACATAATCTGAAATTTAAAGGCCAAAGACTGGAGGGACTGCTTTATGCCTTGTTTTAATTCCAGAAATGATACCCAAAAGAATGTTCCCTTTGTGCTGAAACAGGTGTGCCTTCTCATTTTCTTCTTTGTAAAACCTAGAATTAATTAATAGTACTTGCATGTATTGTACACAGAGGCAATTGATTTCATATTACATTTGCAGTTTGTATAAAACCATCACAGTGGAGAATTGCACACATCCAGTAAGGGATTAAGAGGATGAAGGTGATTTGAGACTTCTAAACGAGTCTCTCTCTTGTTTCTACCTTGGGGTTGAAGAGTTGCTCTGCTCCTTCAGACCAGGAAAGGGGTTGCTGCTAGAAAGGGACAGTGAATTTAATCCAGAAATTGATTAGCAACACTGCATATATGTAAAGCTGAATAAAAGCTTTGGGCAAGTTGTGCTATGGAGCTGGGAAGCGGGGTGGTTGCCAGGGGAAAAGCTTATACCTGGTTTTCATTAAAGGCTTACAAACAGAACATCTTGTTATATTTTGTAGTGGTTGCAGAGGTTCAGGGGTATTCCACAGTCGGTGAATTAGTTGATAGTAATATTACCTTCAACAGAATGCCAGTTTTCTAAAAAGTAAACCAAAGCATTAAAAAATACGACTTTTCTACTGTAATATAGCTATGATGATTGTGCAGTTTGTTCAGGGAACAGCAAAAATGCTGTGATTTTACTTGAGAAGGAACAACTTTACAGTTCTTCAAAGACCACCACTAGGTAAATTATGTTTAAGGAGATATTTTGACAAAGAGCATAGGGGTTTTCTTGTACATGACATTACAATACAAATATCATGGGTAGATTATTAACTGTGGGTTTTTTTCCCCAAGAAAATTTTCTGGTTGCCAGATTGTTGGAAGATTCAACCATATGTAATTTTAAAATACTGCAAAGTAAAGTCTCTAATCTGCAATGCGAGGCTCC
This sequence comes from Acanthornis magna, assembly GCA_036785705.1. Classification (NCBI taxonomy): domain Eukaryota; kingdom Metazoa; phylum Chordata; class Aves; order Passeriformes; family Acanthizidae; genus Acanthornis; species Acanthornis magna. The sequence goes on from JAWUZG010000121.1 coordinate 3,119,365, forward strand.
TGCAACAGCCTTAGTGCTTGCAAACAGATCTGTCATTCATTATTCATGGGCTGCCAAGGTGAGGAAATCCTCTCTGATTGCAACTAGGAGGAAGAATAAAAATTATATCTAAACTGAGACATTTAAATAAATCCATGGCAAAGAAAATGTGCTCTAGGGAAGGAATGGATTCCCTGTGACTGAAGCCCTTGTAGGTCGTATTGACTTGTCAAACTCAACAGGAATGGCAGATGAACTTAAAACTTAATTGCATATAAGGCAATGACACCAACACCAGAAATATCCTCTAGAGGATTTTACTTGGAGCCTTGGGTTTGGCTTCAGCTGCCATAGTGATGAAAACCCATTAGTAAGAAGGCTGCAGCAATTTAGAAACATTAACAGAAACCTTCTGAAGTGATCAAAATTCAGATACTTCTCCCTAAGGAGAAATAAAAGACTAAAAATGTATTCAGGTAGAGATGTCTGGGAAGAGGAAGACCAGATTTCTGAAATTTTTTTTTCTGAAATATTAGTTTCAGTATTTATCCATTTGCTACTCATCTTAAATTTACATCACCTTTTCCCTGGTGCTGCTGTGCTCCATTTTCCTTATGAAAGTGGGAGTTGCAGTGAAATGCAAGGAAGCATCTGCAGAGTGTGCTGCAGAGAAAAGGAAAAAACTTCCCTTCCCCGGCAGTCAGGATGGTGTGGGCAGAACAGTACAGCCAGGCACTGCAGCACAGGGAGGTAGAGGGGTAAGCAATGTAAGAAAGGGGTTTTAGCAATGGCCACATTTGAAAGGAAATAAAATAAATTGAACTGAGGTTGCTGGGTATTGTTTTGAAATACAGGGAGGCTCTTGACTACTTGGTTAAATACCACTAAGGAGAAACATAATTGATGTTCCCTGTCTTATTTTCAATAGCAGATCTTTATAATCAAAGAACCTTTTCCAGTCCTCATTGACCTCAGTGGCAATATTCCTATTGAATTTGGATTTGGGGTAGATGCTAAGGTAATTAAGGGAGATTGGCACAGTCATACTTTGTTTTAAGAAGTAATTAAAATAAATTGGATAGTTTGGTAGGTTGGGGGTTTTTTTGGTCCATAAAAAGCAGCCCTTGGAAAAAGTGCAAAGCACGTTTTATGCACAAATCTGCTTATCATCTTTAACAGCACAGTAAATGGTTTTGTCTGTAGTGTGAATATACTGGTCAGTTGGTATAACAAAAGAACACTTAAGCTTCTAGCCAGTCCTCTGAATTATGAAGTATGATGTGTTCAATAAACGGTGAAGTATGAGGTAATGAATCATAGGGGTATTGAGAAAGAAGTAGCATTTTTTCCAAATAAGATTTTATTTGGCTATTTGACAGTTGGGATATAAGAGATTCCCCTTCTGAATAACTGAGCAAAGTTAAAATACCAGATTGCAGGAACTGTTTAAATAAATTATACTGGGGATTGGTCTACTCTGCTCAGGATTATTTTAATTCCTTGGGTTGAAATGTTTTCCAGAGGTAAAAGAATAGGTTTTCCTTCTTTCTAGACAGAGAAGGTTGTGGAAGAGATCTGGTTTGTGCAGCTCTCTTTCTCTCCCCGGTTAGTAACACTCCCAAATGCAGTTTCAGTTGAGGACTTTTATTGACCTTCAAGACTCATGAGTCAGCTCTGCATCACTGCAGTCTCCCATCGCGGTGTGTGTTGGCTGCCAGTTTCTATGCAGTACCGGGGCACTGTGCTGTGCTGCTGAAAAATAATTCTCCAGGTCCACAGATCAGTACTGCAGTGCATCCTCTAGCAGTCATTGCCATTTTCTATGTAGTTAAGATTTAAGGATAGGAGAGAGATTAATGAGAGACAGTGAAAAAGCCTAAAAATACAGGGTTGACCATGATACACAAGCCATTAATTTACTATTTTTCTCTTAAGAGCTTCTTAAGATTATTACTTGTAATGGAGATGTGTAACTGAAGACAATTGCTTACAGAGGATCTCACATTTACCTATGTGTCTGCCTCAATTTTATGACATACAGAATGTACAAGAAGAAAAGATGAAATTGCTTGGCTTTTGCCTAGATAGTCCCAGGCAAATTTCTCACAAAGTTTACTGGATGTTGGTTTCTGTTTTCTGTTGCCATTTGAAGCTAGAGTTTCAAGGTCTGCAGTGATAACATTCTTAGTGTTAAATAATGTCAATATCTTAACAGTCAGGCAAGTAGTTTATGGACGAATTTCAGCTCTGGGAAGTAGCTAATCGGTGCCGTAGGGGGTCCATTAAAAAAAAAAAATCCATTATGCAAACCTTAGCTTTTTAAGTATTCAGTATTTTCCAGAGCACAGCATAGTGATGTACTTTCAGAACCGAAAGGATTGTCTAGCTAAAGCACTTGTAGTTGGCTTCTAAAGGTTAATGCTTCTGTTTCCACATGACCTTGGAAATTGTTTCCCTGTATGTATTTTATGAGACCAAAATTCTTTCACGCTTACCAGATGTGTTCTAAAGATAAAATTAATTGTGAAAGTAGGTGTTCAGAGATCACAGTGTCTATAGAGTTTTAATCTACAAAACCAATATGTGGAAATACTCAACAACAAGATTAAGATACACATTTCAGGAAGCCACTCTGAAACTGTGAATATTTTGGATGAAGATCTTAAATTTTAATTATCTGGAGCATTAATAAGTGCAATATATTGCCTTGAAAATAATGGAAAATGCTATATAATTCATATTAAAATGATCAAAGGGCAAACCAATTGATGAATGCAGTAGTCCTCTAGCATCTCTGTAACTGCTAGTTTCAAGGTTGGAGGAGTGTACAAGGCATCTGGGATTTAAGCTTTGCCTGTCATGCAAACTGTACATGGCACAGATCAATGGAAAAACAGAAATGGCAGAGTCAGAGACATCCACGCGAGGCTGTGGCAACGTATGGGAAAGCAAAGGCTGTTGCCAGGGATCTGCTGTCTCCATACCTGGTTAAGATATTGTGCAGTTTCCCCAGGAGGATGAAATCTTATGTATTGGGAGTAATTGGATGCCATAGGGTGGATCAGGAATGTTTGATTCCCTAATCCAAGAAGTACTCCAACAATCAAAGACTGTCATTTGCTTCACAAAGAGTCTGGTCATTTTTCCCATTGGTGGTGAATTTTAGTGCTCCACAGCAATAACTTGTAGCTGAATTCATTGAACAAATTGATGCTGTTCACTGACTATTGGGTATATCTTTTCTTAAGCAAAGTCAAAATGAACCCATTTATTGGGAACTTTGGATTCCGGTAGTATTGCAAGTTCAGAATATAAACAGCAAGTGTATTTTCTTTTTTTGACTGTGATTTTACTGAGGTCTTCAGAAGTATTGGTTTTAAATTTCACTTCTGTCGAGAGCCTCAGTGAAATCAATAATGAAATCCCTGGCTACTTGGTTCAGTTTTTGTAGCATATTCCCTTTCTCAGGAGATAAACCTATTTTAGTAGACATTAACATTATGGTGTGTAAACTTTTCTTGTTACTGTAGTTTAGCCTGATTTGCTTCACCTTTTCAGAGTAGTTTTTGATTTTTAATGCTTTAGCAGTACTTCACAGAGTCCTGAAATTGTGAAGTATCAAGAATTATGTGGGAAATACCATTTTCTGAAGGTGAGAAATCAGAGTTTAGAGTAGTAATTTGCCTGACTGTAACAGATGGGAGTGAAAGGCCAGCAGTTTGCTTCTACTTGATAAATGGCTGTATTTTGACAGCAAATTAGACGTCACACAAAGTTGGCAAACATGCAAAAAATCAATATTTAGTGTGAAAAGATGATACAATTAGTCTGTTGATCAACAGGGTGTGAAAAAGGTGATGTAATGTCTTGAATTGACTTCAGGATATTTCAGGGGGAATGGTCACAGAGCAGTGAGGTCCCCTGCAATCACTTGTAGTTCTTGCAGCAGCTCCTAGCACAGCTCAGTTCATAAGTCTGCAAGTATTTGAGATTAAAGTTTGAGGCAGAAAATATGAATCCAGCTATGAAAATTAGTGCTAACAGGTCAGCTTGCATTCCCTCACTGCTGCCTAAGAGTCCTAAGCCAGGATTGGCGAGCTGGGTTCATGTACGGTAACTGGAGGCTGAATCTTGCAGTCACTGTTCAGACTGCATAATCATCTTCTGTCTAGCCTCCCACTTCTAGGGCTCAGTTATTATCTGGAGGTATAAACCCAAATGAGATCTGACAGATAAGGACTTACCGAAGAACAAAAATGAAATTGTATGCAACCAGCTTTATTTAATTAAATAAATGAGAGCTTAAAAATAAAAAAAAATACAATATGCTGCAGGACGTCAGGACATGTAGTTAATAAATTGTTGAAAGTCAGATGTGGGTAGGAAAAATGTGTAACTTATCACCAGGCTGCAGCTGACCCTTATGAAGCTCAAATATCCATTTATACGGGGAGAGGGAGAAAATAAACCAGAGATTTTTGCTTTCTGCAGAGTCACAACACAGTTCAGTGTTCCAGCTGATCAGATGCAAGAAAGATAACTTTGCAGAGATAACACATAATTCTCTATAAAAAGCCTGTTACATTAGATGTGAATCTGAACTAACCATCATGTCCAGAGCAAGCAGGTTTAAACGATGGCAAGGAAAACAGTCACACTTTGCAGTCAATGTCATTCTTTCAAATCTTTGTCTCTGTCAGAGGGCCCAGCAATGTTAGCTCATTATTAGGTTTGTTCACAGCTCTCACACCACCTCAGCATCCTACGAGGTATATGGATTTTATTTTCACCTAGAAATGTGTAAAGTATTCTTATATTTGTACATATGTAGGAGTTATTGCTGGAAAAAAATTACCTTCCTTGCAGACAGCCTAAATTTAAGAGGCCATTGGGCTGAATTGAGCCCTGGAGGCAGTGAATCTATCTTGTCTGGCGTAAATGAAGTTAAACTTTTGTTCTGCGCTCCCCATTCTGTCAGCTAGTTATAAGACTGAATGGTTACTCTCTGCAGTCATCTGAAGGGCTTTCAGACCTTTTCTGGAAGGAGCTTTCCTGTTCTCGTAGTCCAGTGCCTGGACATTAGACAGCCATTTCTCCATCACATCTGCGAATTTCCTTTTTACTTGCAGTTACAGAACTCCAGATTTTTGCAACATCAGAATTTGCTTTGGTGACTCTGAAAATTCACTGCCTTGCTTAATGCTGGACACTTGCCTATTTCTCCAGCTTGCAGTTTAGTTCAGCAGGAAGCCAAGCATGCTTTGGTATCCTTATCTCAACAAAGAAGGTGAAGAGGATTGAGTGCTCCATATCATTTATGCAGGATTTCTTCAGATAATTAATAATTGCTGTAAAAATTGTTCCTTTCTCTGTGGCCTGGAATTGTTGTTGCAATGTGTCTCCAGGCAGATAATGGGGGTGTTTGGGGGCTGGTCGCAATAACAGTATTATTTGACAATTTATACCCATTAATCTTTGTATTGAAAACAAGGAAAAATACATTCATTCAGTTAGTACAAGACATAACAATCATCAGATGACGAGTCATCCAGACTCTGTTGACAATATAGAACAACCAAGAAGAACACAAAGTTAACGCATTTGGTTTTGGAGGACAAATTTGAAGTCCATGCTAGAAATAGCAGATGAAAGAGTGAACATTTTGAAGTTACTTAAAATGTATGAGTTATTAGATTACTGTTGGCTATGCAAAAAGTCTTTTTTTTTTCCAAAGGAGCTTATTGCAATAAATGTATAATGTGCAAGGGATATGATAACCTTCCAATAACCTTCATCAGACATGGAAAATCTGAAACAGACTGTAGCTGAGATGATTGTTGAACATCAGTTAGTGCTTCCCAGCACAGTGACTGACCGCTCCAATACTGTCTTAGAACTCTAGGGATGGAAATTTTATGGATAATTTTGGAGGATTTTTCCCTTCAGTGTCTGGAAATTCCTCCACAAGACAAGGGGCAGCTGGGGCGACCATGGGCGTTGGAGCTACTTGCAAGTGCAGAGCACTGAATGTTTCTAGCTGCAGAGAGGTCATTGCATATTCATGGCCTGTGGGAGGTTTCATTAGCCAGCCTTGCAAGCTGTGCCATCTGTTAATACCACCCAGCACGGTGACTGACGTAACGCCGCAGTCACGTCTTCTGGCAGGGAGATGATACTTCGAAGTCCTTTGCAATGAGAAACAAGAGATGTTGAAAGCTGCCAGAGAAACATGTTTGCATGCCAGATCATGTGTCAAACATCTTCAGGGAGAAGGAACACCTACAGGGAGAATACTCCTTTCACGCTTTCTGCCAAGAATCACCACAGGAGGGATTTGCCTGCTTCCTCTGTTTGCTTTGTGTGGGAAAAGCATTGAGAGGGGACAAGGGAATGTTGATGTCTACCTGGAGTGGCAGGAGAAGCTGGTGGGAGCCCTTCGGTTGAGTATCTTGTTGCCTACAGCATGCACACCCATGGGCTGGGTTGCACAGGCATGCCCAGGAGAAAGCGTGTCAGGAGTGATCCTTGGTTCAACACAACATGAAGCAGGACTTGATTTCTTTCCCTTGCCATTCATTTGCATTTTGTGTTTGCACAAATTTAACATAGTCACTGTTAAAAGTGGCCCTCATGTTCATGCTGCTTGATTGGCCTTGAAAAAATTACCTGTGTAAGTTAAGAAATTTGTTCAGTCACTTTTCTAGGAAATGAGCTCAGTAATCACACAATTAATGTTGATATTAGGATGAGGAGGGGGGCATTAGGATCCTATGGCCATAGGAACTTGGGATGATGGATGCAGAAATTACCCTTTAAGCAACTGTCACATGCTGTTTACTTCTTGTCTCTGTTCTCGTTCTGAATCAAACAGCTGCCAAGACTCTTTGCTCATATCAGTTTTTGATTTGAAGCTTTAATTAAGAAAATCAAAAGATGAGCAGATATTTAGATTTCTTCCAAACACAAGTAGTGTTTATATATGAAAGTCTTCTGAAGGAGTTTTGACTTGCTTTCGAGAAACTACAAGCAGGTAAAATTTATCCACCCAATGACTTCTGTGCAACCTGGAAGTTCCTTCCTTTCTTCCTTTGTCAAGTCACAGAAGATCTGTCACACATGTAGAGATAGGCTGCAAAATCCAGTAGAGTTAAAACAACTCCACATCTGCACAAGTCTTGGATTCTCCCACTCCATCTGTAATTTAGTAAGTTGCACTCTCTTGCCAGTTTGTGAAGTGCTGTTGCTGCTTTCTGCTCCCACACTGTGATAGTCAATTTCTGTCTGACAAAACTGTTCCCGTGGGAGACTTTCCTTCATTCCAGCTGAGCGTCACAGGATATCAACCTGGGCAGGAAGCCTGTGTTACTCCTACAAAATTGCAAATAGTTTTTCAAAGCCTTTTAATTTCTCCAGCAGTGACATGGGACTATGTTACTGACATCAGCAAGCAGCTGCAAAACTCCTAGGTGTTCCATGGGATGGGAACCCTTGTAGAGACTCACACCCTGCCAGTGCTGGGTCCCCACCCTCTGTGATAATCGGTAACATGTTTATGCCAAGGAATTGAAGAGAGAGACACTCACACATACATCTCTGAGTGGGTGCTATGTGCACGGTGCAGACAGCACACCTGCCTCTGGAAATCAGTCTCAAAGGCCCATGAACCCACCCAGCACTAGAGCAGGGTGTCTGGCCCGTCAGAGCATGGCATGTAAGAAACTACCACTGGTGTTGGTCAGCAGGAGCTGCGACTCCTCAGGTCAAATCTTCCCCAGCTACGCAGATACACAACTTGGAGCAGCTTCACTTAACCCCAAAGTATGTGCTTCGAGCCTGGTGAAAGCTGTGAATCTTTGTCTAGCTTTGCATGTGGCTAATTGCATTTCTTTTTTACCTGTGTTTAATGTGTTCTTGTCTAATGATATATGAGGCTTTGTCTGGCCTGAAGCAAAGTATGTGCTCAGTGTCACCAGCTATTAAGCAAGAAATTTCAGTGTCCGCGAAAAGGTGATGATTTCTTTCATTTCCTTAACAGACTAGATTGACTAAATTCCGCCTGATCTCTCAGTTTAAGGGAAATTTGAAGAACAGAGCACAGAGCATCTTCTACAGTAGTTTGCAGTAACAGAGCCATCTGGATGTTTTATTGACTGTAGCTTTATATGTGCATTTCTGATAGTCAAGGAAGCAAAACTATAAAAATAAATTGAATTGCAGGGGGTAATACCGGAACTGGATGTTGCAGAGGGGGAGAAACCTGCCGTCTTCAGCTTCTGTAATATATAATCTGTCTCCTCCTTTCAAGGAAGTATAGCAAAAAGAATATATGTTAAGAAAACTAGGTTTCATCAAACTAAATGGATTATTATAAGTTTCTAGGCACTGTCATGCACAAGACAATAGACTACAACCCCGTCTCATGTTTTACTTGAGAACACTATTTTTTTCCTTCTCCATCACTTTCTGTTATTTGATTGTAAGCTCACATAAATGTATTGGTTATAAATGTAGAGATTCCCCAGAGCAACAGCAACAGACACAGCACAGTGGGAGCTCAGGGGGCAAGGAGGGGGAAGAAGGCAGGTGTAGTGCAGGCAGGTCGGTGAGGAAGAGGCCATCAATGGGGCAGGCAGGGCAGCACTGAGCCTGCCCCAGTCAGGGACACTGTGGGAATGGATGGCTGCCTTTCCTCTCACACAATGCTCTCAGTCATGTGGGGCTCCTTTCAGCCTGACCATCCTCAGCCTTGTTAATTTACGTCTCTTTACAGGGGAGTTTTTCTAAGTTGGCAAATAGGTCCATGCCTCGTACTCCCTTTTAAGCCAAATTAATTATTTTAATTGATTAGTATTGCGCCAAGCAGTTTGCTCAGAAGGGACAGCTCTTCTGGTTTTTTAGACTAATTACCAGTCTGGATTTCTGAATGACAATCCAATGCTAATTAATCTCACTGCCATTCTCACAGAAAGAGACCCTGATAAGAACTTGCCAATTAACATAAGGGGGGAAAAAAAATCAACAGTCCTGTTGTGTTTTTCTGGCATCCGCTCCCAGTCATATGAATATCACTATTAAATACAGAGACAGACAAAGTATGAAAGCCAGTAAGCTGTGAGGCTGCTCCAAACTTGCCCAGACTTTACTAATTCAGGGTCTAGATGTTATTTGTATGCCCTATCACTCTTGTTGCGTGACATTGCTTGATTCAGCTTTTGTAAGCAGGAGGAAGATGAAGCAGGGCAGTATGGAAAGAGTCTAAACATCCTCATAGGGACCTTCTTCCAGTGTCCCAATGTTCATCAATACCAGTGGAAGGCTAAAAGAGGCATTTTGGCAGTGTGGATCCTATTTTTCACTTGGTTTGTCAGGGCTAGATGCTCAGCTGATGATGGTTGCTCCCTTACCTGCCCCAGTTCTGTGAGACCAAGCTGACGTAAGGGCACTCCTCCAGCCAGAGTGACCACAGGGCTGTCACACAATGAGACATACAACAGACTCATGGAAGGTCCTGGTTAACACTGCGATAGTTCAGTTTAATTCTTCTTTTTTCTCTCTTCATTTGCAGGTCAGAAGATTCTTCACCACAGAAGTGATGTCTTAGAAACTGTAGTCCTCATCAATCCCTCAGATGAAGCAGTTAGTACTGAGGTAAGTCAGAAAAACTTTGTTGGACCTGTCCTAAAAGCTCCCTTAAGTGGGCATGATGTTCAGATGTTGTTGAGGTGATTATGGAGCATCAGTCACTGCCTCCCAGCTTAGAGACTGACAAATTCCAATACTATTTTTCAGAGTCTGCTAAGACTCTGAGAGCAGGTCCTGACTGTGATTGAAAGGGTATATTTGGAATAAATACCGTGAAAAATATCACCCATCTCTTGATTTTTTCCCCTGATTTCCCAGACTCATGACACATTGTCAAAGGCATAGGACAGAAACACACCTCTAATCCCAACATTCCTTTTCTGATAATGCATCAAATTATCTTCTTGATGCAGTGGAGGCAGCTGTGATGAAGCCGCTGCTGCTTTTCTTCTGTTTCACCATTGTTTGGTAGCTCTGGATGCTTATTTTGCACATGAAGAAGGTGCCTGAAGGTGCCAAGGGACAAATTTGGGTCTTTGAGAGGAATTACCAAATATGTGGTGGTGACTCTAGGTTGATCTATCCTTCAAAAAGCATGTGATATGATTAGTGAACTCTGGAGAGTGCCCACAAGACAACTGCCAATTCCTTATGAATTCAGTAGAGTCAAAAAACTGATTGTGTAGCTCAAAGACAAAATTGATATACTTAGCTAGCGAGACTGAAGGTTGAAATAATAGGGATAATTTCACTGCTGGTCTATTCTGGGGAGTATTGCCACAATCTCATTTCTGTTGAGAGATGGTTCTGCTGGTGGTAACTGGTGAAAAAACTATTTTGCTGCCAACTGTTAACTGATGTTGAGCACAAACAGAAGAAAGGACTCAAAACCAAATGAAATTTCTAAAGTGGTAGAAGTTTTAAAGTCACCTTAGTTAATGGCAACTTATTTACTAAAATGCAATGCATGAAAATCTCTTAAAAGCCATTAGAGGTGCTTGGTAAGGAGAAGGGCGTCACCAGAACAGCAGCTCTCTTTGCATTCATTCAGAGCAAAAAACTATCAAGTGTCTGCATGTGTGGAAGGGTAGAAGAGCCGAAAAACTGCCAAAAGCAGAGAAATGCTATTTCTGTTACTGTTGTTTGTCATTTCTTTGATGGATGGCTACATGGAAGAACATGATCTGACACCAATTAATGACTTCTGAACCCTGGGCTTACTCCTTTGGCTCTGGAAGATGTTTGGCTATGTTACTGTTAATTTCATCTCACTAGACTGTGGGAGGCAATCTTTACTTTGTTTTCATCCTGCCAAACTGGTCACAGTCAGACGTTACAAGATGAGATTTAACTTGGCTGGCTAAGCAAGGCTCTGAATAGACACAATCCAGAAAGAGACCATCAGAAAGAGGTGGCAGGATTAAATCACAGCTTGAAGTAGACATTCTCTGTTCACTATGGCAAATAGAAAACTTAGTTTCATATGTCAGAGATTTCCAGGGTGCATCTGGGGGAGACAGAGGTATACCATGAAGTTCAAAGAGATAGACCATAACTTTGCCAGAAGAGGAACTTGAACCTATTCACTCAGGAAAAAAAAAAATCAAACAAAAACAAACCAAAGCAAAACAGAAGGAAAAAAAAAAAAAGAAAACCAAAGCAATAACCAAAACAACCCAGAAAGAAATACAATATTCCTGCTAATCCATCTGTAAATAGCCATACGTGGTAGTCCAAACATGATTCTACCTGAAGCTCCTGTTGTGTTCTGTCAAATGCCAAAATACCTCCCATAAGAGAGAGACCCAGAGAGAGAGAGAGATTGTTGTTTCCCAAAGAAAATAAGCTCCTGAAATCCCAATGAACATTTACTTCCTTCTTAGGAAGTCCGCACTCTGTTGCTCTAATGCTGCTGTGATTGTACCATAAGTCTGAGAAACCATAGATCTGCTGATGTGCCCATTTCTGTTCACATTCCATCTTATCCTCTGTTTTGAGTGAGGCTGCATCTTGCTGTGCACTTCCTTCAAACAATTTTGAACTTCAGCCAAAGGTTAAATTGAGTGGAACCATCACCTTGCCAGAGTTTCTTCTGAAATGGAGTGGTCTTGAAATCAGGAGACAAATTTTTGGTAGTCCTTCAAAAAACCTTGCTTGTACCAAGAATTTATGTGTCTCCTAAGGTCTTCCATGTGTACGCATTATGCTCTGAAATCTGCAAATATTCATTTACTTTTTTTCTTGGCATAGTTTGCTAGCTCTGCAGAATGTACTATATTGTCATTTAATAAAATAGGTTGGAGGGAGATTATATGACAGTCACATATCAGTGATTCACAAGTCAGGAAATAGTTTTACTGTTGGAAAACCTGATGAATTTACACAGAGGTTGTCAGACTGATGAGCACTGCTGGCAGCAACAAAAGAAAACTTAGAAGAGGAAGCCAGTTCTGATACAGTTTTATTAGAGGGAAGACAGTGAAGATGTGAGCAATGCACATCAGACAGATGTCTGCACTTACCTGTATTATTTTCTGAAATAGAAATAGATACACTCAATCCATATATGATATTTCTGAATTTATAATTATTTAGTGCAATTAGTGACAGACCAGCATTAGTCCTACATGTAAGTAAAGGAACTTTCTGCTGCTCACCATCAGGGTCACTTATTAAATAAAATAACAATGAAGACATAATAGAGCTGGGGTCTTCTTGCAGATGCATACTCTCCAGTATCTGTTTTGTTCAGCCGAGATTCAGGTTAAGTCATCCTGGCTCAGCCTCCTAGGCATTAGCAAAAGTTATTTAGAACAACTGATTGCTTAACAATCAGTATAAACCTTGGAAAGAATACCTTGCTAGGAGAACTGTGTTGGTTGTGTTATCTCCTTGGAGATGGATCTTGGATGCAGTATCATGTGGAGTTGTCCCAGATAGACTCTGCTCATTTGCTCATTTAGTTTAATATGTGGGTAGCCTTGTTCTGGAATCACTATTCTGGTTTGATTTAATTCTTCCTTAATAGAGGAATTAATGTTCTTGAAATTCATAGCTTACCATAGGCTGAATTGGTTTTTCAGTGTTCGGTACGATTTTTGAAGTATTTGCAAAGCATTTACTCAACAGTATAGAATCTTACACAGGTTTTGTTTCGTTTTCTTCCTAAATTTAGAATATATGGGTTTTGCTTAGTGTGCAAGTAAATATCCCCCTTGGGTGTGGTAAACAAGAATAATTAGTAACTGTAGTGAGGGTCGAGTAAAGTAGCAAACATCAGCTCTTAAATAGTTTACCAAGGTTGTCCTGATACAATGATGTAAAAGTATACCAAGAGCTAAACTATGAATATGTTGTTGAAAAACTTATGCCTTTATTCAAATTGTATTCTGTTTTGCTCCTTACTGTTTTTTCCCTGTCATTAATTTGACTGATTCTTCAGACCTTCTTTCAAATTGCATCCTGCCCCTCCTTTTTTTTCACTTTTCCCCCTTTCTCATTGTCTGTTGTAAACAGCACTCTAACTCCATAATGTTTTAACCATCCTGCTCCAGACATGGGTTTTAAATTAGGAGAGATAAACTCATTTCTCAGTGGAATATTGAAACATGTGGTTACTCCCGTTATTGATGTATTTCTCTTCTTCACTCTAGGTGCGCTTAATGATCACAGATGCTGCAAGGCACAAGCTCCTTGTTCTGACTGGACAGTGCTTTGAAAACACAGGAGAACTCATTCTTCAGTCAGGGTCCTTCTCCTTCCAGAACTTCATTGAGATCTTCACAGATCAAGAGGTATGTTTAGAAAAGTGTCTTTGATGCATTGTTATGTGATGGCAGAGATTTCTAGAAGACTAAAAATGGCTCTCTGTCTTGTTAGAGTTAGCATAGGCAGCCTGATGCTGCTGCTCTTTACTCTTCATTGTAGGCTTTCTTGCAAAACATTTATTTATTTTACTGTAGATTTCTTGTAAACTGCTTAACAAAAGAATTAAATATTAATTTGGGAAATTAAATTACAATTTTCAGAATGAGAAAACCAAGGAACCCTCGACAATGGTAGGAGATAATGCTGTGTTTAAAATACACAGCTTGTCTATCTAAAGTGTACATACAAAACAGTCAGATTGAACTTGACACCAGGTTCTTGCCTGCTAGCAATTAATAAGTAGCATTAATAAGACAGAGGGTGGCTGTTAGAACATTCTTTTGCACCATCTACCTGCTTAACTTTTTTTATAGTAGTGTTTAAACTATAGCCAGTGAATCTGTAAAACTTGTCATTTTTACACACCAAAAAGATAAGCATGAAGTACACCAGTATTTAATGCCATTTGTTTCATGACTTGTTACTTCGCTATCTTACTTAATGTACTGTGTCTGAAAGCTCCCAAAGGGCAGGAATCCATAGTAAACAAGCTGTCATACTTCATTTGGCTGCCATGTAAAGTATATACTTAAATAAACTGTATGCTGCATCCATAGGAAGTTAGTTTCCAGTATTAATTAGGAGCATGTGAGTAAACTGAGATTTGAAAGTTCAGCACTGAAACAGCATAGTTTGCGTGAGCTCTAGAGTGACCTTATGGTATCCATGTGATCTATTCTCAAAGCCTCTTTGTTCAGCAAATGGCTGGGGAAGGAGCTGGATTCCTGCTTTCTGAGACATGCCTGACACCTAAAATTCATTGGCACTTCTCAGAGTTACTTTTCTATGAAATTACAAACCCAAGCTCCTTATGTCTCTGTCTAATTAGCAACACAAAATTACTTTCTGACTACATGCAAAACCAGGGGCAAATGCCTCCCATTACCAATAAGAAATAAAATTGTTGGTTGGGAAGTGGAGGGATGGGGGTTGGCCGTGAGTTGCAGATGCTGTGGGATTGCTGCAATAGTGGGTGTGCAGGGCACACTCCCATGGGCTATGAGTAAGGCTCATTTGGCTCATCTCTGTGGCTGGCAGTGTGCTCACCAGCCAGCTGGCATGGCTCTCAGCAAGTGTTGGCTTCCAGCCTATTGTTTCTGAAGCCTCGGGGTCTCAGTGTATCTGAAAGCTTTCACAAAACCAAAGAAAGATTGTGTTTGCCATACTGCAGTTCATGTGTGCAACACTGTAAATATAAAAAAAAATTAATTAGAAAGAAAGGTCTAGAAAAAGTGGTTAGTGGTTTTCCATGTGGTAAAGAGGTGAAAGAATTACTGTGCTGTTCTGATCCCGGGGACTTGGCAGTGCCAGTTTTACAGTTGGACTCAATACTCTGAAGCATCTCTTGCAACCTAAACAATTCTATGATTCTATAACCACTTAAGATAGAGTTGGTGCTTCTGGCCTCTGTCCATTTTTACTTCACTGGGACAAACCTGAACTAAGGTCAAAGAATGTGTACAAATAAGTAAATAGACTTTCGGAGTTATTTGTATAAAGTCTAATTCAGAAATCCATCTCTACTATGCAGAACTCCCTTCAGGCAATGCCTAAAAGCAGGATTTTCAATTTCTCCTAAGCAGGAAGGTGTAAAATATCCCATTCTCCTGCTTCTGCAACAACAGCTAGAACAGGAAAACCTTTCTTTGTACCTTTGTGGTGCAGAGTAGGAATTAATATCGTGGGTTTTTTGAGCCGCCAACTTGCTGTTTGTCTTCACTAGCTGTGGTACTTTTAAAACGTAAGGATTCCTCAGCACATGTCTCTCATTGTTTGAAAAGACATTCAGGTTCACAGATACATTTCTTTGCTCACAGAATGGCTTTGAATTTGGAGAAGGAGTGTGTAACTCTGTGTTACTGTCTATCCCTAGTGTCACCACTTGAAATGCAAATCCATTGATGCTTTTTCTGAGGCATGACTGAACTTGCTATTCCTAACAGTTATGATCTATGCCTGGGATAATCTTTCTTCAAGCTTTCATAAGCCTGGGCTACCAGGGTCTTAACACTGTCTGCATTATGCATGCCAACTTTTAGGAGCAAAAAGTAGAATTTAGAATAATGAAACAGAAATCCAGATATGGTATAATAAAAACTGGAGAGGACTAACTCCAAACTTTGACACAGTATATTCATTAGAGCAGTATGTTATCATAGAACGTTTTTTTAAATCTAGACAGAAAATTGGCCCTTTATGAGAAACAGTCTGTACTCAAGTTTTAATTTCCTTCTGTATGCAACAGATTTGGATTTATTCATTCAGAGGAAGTGATCTTTTACTACATTTGGCTATCCCTAACAATGTGTTTTCAACCCTGATCAGAGACGTAAGAAGTACACTTGAGATCCTAAATCCATTTCACAGAGCTGTCATCTGTGCTGCCCCTCTTTTCTTAACTCTGCAATGAACAAAAACAATGGTTCCCTTATTGTCTTTATCTTTCATCCTTTTCTGCATTTATTCTTTTTGCTTTGTTTTTTCATTTCCTGTCATTCAGACAGGGCCATGTCTGACATGTGGGTGGGATTTATTTATACTCCTGTCCAAATGGTTTGGATACTCAGTAAGGATGATACAGAAAGGTAGCAAATATTTACGTTGGACTTTATTTATCTGTTGGTTGGGTTGTTTTTTTTTTGTAACAGCCACGGCCTCTTTGTTGAGTTCTATTTTTGGTAAATGCTAGAAATAAGTTATGTAACAGAAAGAAAAACGTCAGACTTACACACAGAGAGGCCCAAAGAGATCTAACACAATCAAACATCATTAATCTTTTATATATTCATTTTCTCTGTTGATACAGCTTCTGGTCCACGAATTTCCAATTATTCAGTTGTAGTGTTATCTAAATCATCCTCATGAATACTGTTCTTAAAGCTTGAACTGACACCTGAGTCTCTGCAAAGAACGTTATGGTATTTGCAGGATGATGTGCTGGCATGTTTTCCACTGACATTTTATATCTGAATTACTTCTTTATAGAAGTTTGGTAGTCTCTTTGTTAAGGGCAAATTGAACAGAAATGAGCTACATTTAACTGAATTGTCAGTTAAATAAAGCCAAATGAAAGTATCTGTGGAACTGAGATGAGGTAAAATATGTCATACTTTTCCATGTTTGTCTACTTACCTGGGACCATCAAACACTGTTTTTTAGTAGTGGAATGGAAAACTGTGGCATGGAAATTGTTATTTTCTGTTCCTTCATTGCAGCAGTTGGTTTTGGCACTCAAATGTTAACTATTACTGTCAGAATTAATGGAATTACTCTAGATTCCAAATTTTGTGGTCCATGAGTTTTAAATCAAACTAGTGACAAGCATTCTTAACTCTATTATTTTTTCTGGATCTTTCTTTGGCTCTGCACCTTGTAATCTCAGAAATACAAAACTGAGAATCATAGATTCATAGACTTGTTAAGGTTGGAAGAGACACATTCACCTGATTGTTCAGGCTGTGAAAGATCTCTAAGATTATCAAGTCCAACTCTTACCCAACACTGCCAAATTCAACAGTAGACTGTGCCCCCAAGCACCACATCTACACATCTTAAATACCTGCAGGGATGGTGACTCAGCCGCTTCCCTGGGCAGCCTGGTTCAGTGTTTGACAACCTGTTTGGGGAAGAAATTTTCTCTCATACCCAATCTAAACTTCCTCTGGTGCAATTTAAAACCATTTCCTGTTATCCTGTCACTTGTTACTTGGGAGAAGAGACCAACCCCCACCTGGCTACACCCTCCTTCCAGGCAGTTGCAGAAAGCAATTTGATTCCCCCAAACCTCCTTTTCTCCAGGCTAAACAATCTCCATTCCCTCAGCTGCTCCTTATCAGACTTGTGCTCCAGGCCCTTCACAAGCTCTGTTGCCTTTCTCTTGACATGCTCAAGCACCTCAATGGTTTTCCTGGAGAGAGAGGCCCGAAAACTTACAGCCACTTCCATTTCTGAAGTATTAACTCATTTCCTAATCACAGAATCACGGAATCATTAGGTGTAGAAGAGACCTCTGGAGATTATCCAGTCCAACCTGCCTGCCATATCAGGGTCACCAGGAGCAGGTGACACAGGAACACATCCAAGTGAATTTTTAGTGTCTCCAGAGAGGAAGACTTCACAACCTCCCTGGGCAGCCTGTTCCAGTGCCCTGCTACCATCAGCATAAAGAAGTTCTCCCATATGTTGAGGTGGAGCTTGTTGTGTTGTAGTTTAAGGCTCCTTGTCCTGTCACTGGGCACCACTGGAAAGAGTCTGGCACCATCTGCTTGACACCTGCCTTTGAGATATTTGTATGTATTGACAAGACCCGTTTTAAGTCTTCTCTGGACTAAACAGGCCCAGCTCCCACAGTCTCACCTTGTAAGAGTCTGCTGCTCCAGTCCCCTCATCATCTTAGTGGCCTCTGCTGGACCCTCTCTAGCTCTTTGTCTGCTGTGAACTGTGAAAACCAGAATTGAACACAGATGTGTCCTCACTAAGGCTGAGTAGACAGACAGGATCATCTCCCTCAACCTACTGGCAACGCTCTTCCTGGTGGAAGGAATGGTACTGGCTTTTCAGGAATGGTATCCCCTAGGATACCATTGACCCTTTTGGCCAGAGAGACACATTGCTGGCTCATAGTCAACTTGTTATCCACCAAGATTCGCAGGTCCTTCTCAGCAGAGCTGCTTCCCAGCAGGTCAGCCCCCAGCCTGTTGCTGGTACCTGGGGTTACACCTCCCCAGGTGCAGGACCCTACACTTGCCTTTGTTGAGCTTCATTCTGTACACCCAGTTCTCCAGCCTATCAAGGTGCTGATGAATGGCAGCCCAGCCATCAGGTGTATCCCCCCAGTTTAGTGTCATCAGCAGACTTGCTGAGGGTCCATTCTATCCCTTCATTCAGGTTGTTGATAAGCAGTTTGAGTAAGACTGGATTCTGCTTGGCTGATCACAACTCTCTGAGCTCTGCCATTCAGCCAGTCCTTGATCCACCTCACTGTCCATTCATCTAACCTACATTTCCTGTGCTTACCTGTGAGGATGTTATGGGAGACAGTGTCAAAAGCCTTGCTGAAGTCAAGGCAGACAAAATCCACTGCTCTCCCCTTGCTCACCCATCCTGCCATGCCGTCATAGAAGGCTGTAAGATTGGTCAGCAGGATTTCCCCTTGGGGAATCCATGCTGACTACTCCTGATGACCATCTTTTATTTGCTTGGTGATGACCTCCAGAATGATCTGTGCCTTCACCTTTCCAAGGATGGAAGTGAGGCTGACTAGCCAGTAGTTTCCTGGGTCCTTCTTCTTGTCCTTTTTGAAGACAGGAGTAACATTGCCTTTCCTCCAGTCATCAGTCATCATCCACCTCTCCTGTTCTCCTTGATTTTTCACAGATTGGCTTAGCAACATCTGCCAGCTCCCTCTGCACCTGTGAGTCCATCAGGACCCATGGATTTTTGCATGTTAAGTCTGCCTAGCTGATCTCTACCCAACCCCCTACGGCCAAGGGAAGTCTTCCTTTCTCCAGATTCCCTTATCTGCAAGGGATAAGGATTGGTCTCAGCAGTAGAGACTGAGGCAAAGAAAGCATTCAGTAATTCCACCTTCTCTAAGTCTTCCACGACCAGGACACCAACCTGATTTATCAGTGACCCCACATTTTCCTTGATCTTCCTTTTGCTGCTGATGTACTTGCAAGTGCCCTTCTTGTTGTCCTTGATATCCCTTACCAGACTCAATGCCAAGTGGGACTTGGCCTTCCTTGTTATATCCCTGCATATTCTGACAACGTTGTGGTAGTCCTTCCTTGTGGTCTGTGCCTTTTCCCACATCCCATAGATTTCTTTCTTCTGTTTGAGATTCACTGGAAGCTCCCTTCTTATCCATGCAGATCTCCTGACCCCTTTGTCTGATTTGTTGTTCATGGGAGTACAGTGGCCTTGAGCTTGGGGGAAGGATTGACTAACTTTCTTGGGACCCCAAATTTTCTAGAACCCTAAACCATGGGATTCCTCCAAGTACTCTTTGAAGAGGTCAAAGTTCAGGATTCTAGTCCTGCTTACTGCTTTGCTTTCTCCGCACAGGAGCCTGAGTTCCACCATCTCATGGTCGCTGTTCTGAAAAACTCTCCTGCAGCCAGTCTTGATAAATCTGTGAGTGATGCTGGCTTTTCAGGAACCAGCCTGCAGAAAGACCTGCAGTAGCAGCAGTGCGGTGGAATATATCCCACGAGAGAAGGAGACAGGATGGCAGCTGCCCTTGGGAGGACGCTGGCTTCCTCTGTGTTGCAGTTACTCTGTGCCTGTTAAGAGGTTGTGCTTTGTCCTTGAGATATTTGGTTGTCTCTTTGGCATGGACTGGACCAGCAGGGAGACTCATGGGTCCATGGTAGAGATATAGTGGCAGCTCAGGCTGCATTAACCTTGCAGTCCTCATACCCTCTCAGTATAAAAGTTTGTACCATCCGTCTATAAGGGGTGGAGGAGCAGGTAGGGGGAACCTTGGATACTGTTGTCCTTTGGGCAGTACTGACCAGAAATAAGGTCCTCCTTTTTATTTTGAAATATACGGCAGTAAACTAATCGTGGTAACCGGTTACTTTAGCTTCTAGGATGGGGAGTCACCAGTGCAGAACCAAATGAAAAAGGTTTTATCTATCTGATCAGGAAATATTATGTGTTGACATTATTGTAATTTAAAAATGAATTTGTGTGCATCTTCTTGTATTTTTATTTTATAACTTTAGATTGGTGAATTATTGAGCACCACACACCCTGCCAACAAAGCCAGCCTAACTCTTTTCTGCCCTGAGGAAGGAGACTGGAAAAATTCCAACCTTGACAGACACAACCTTCAAGACTTTATTAACATTAAACTCAACTCAGCTTCTATATTGCCTGAGATGGAAGGACTCTCTGAATTCACAGAATATCTGTCAGAATCAGTAGAAGTGCCATCACCTTTTGACATTTTGGAACCTCCAACCTCAGGAGGTTTCTTGAAGCTCTCCAAACCCTGCTGTTATATTTTCCCAGGGGGAAGAGGGGACTCTGCATTGTTTGCAGTGAATGGCTTCAATATGCTTATCAATGGAGGATCAGAAAGAAAATCTTGTTTTTGGAAACTTATCCGACACCTGGACAGGGTAGATTCCATTCTGCTGACTCACATCGGAGATGACAATCTGCCTGGAATCAATAGCATGCTTCAGCGAAAGATAGCTGAACTAGAAGAGGAACAGTCCCAAGGGTCTACTACCAACAGTGACTGGATGAAAAACCTGATCTCACCTGATTTAGGAGTTGTGTTCCTTAATGTACCTGAGAACCTGAAGAACCTGGATCCTAATTTAAGAGTAAAAAGGAGTGTAGAAGAAGCTTGTTTTACTCTCCAGTATTTAAATAAATTGTCTATGAAACCAGAACCTCTTTTCAGAAATACAGGAAATACCATTGACCCTATCATTTTATTTCAGAAAATGGGAGTTGGCAAACTTGAGATGTATGTGCTTAATCCTGTCAAAAATAGCAAAGAGATGCAATATTTTATGCAACAGTGGAGTGGTACTAACAAAGATAAAGCTGAATTCCTGCTACAGAATGGCCAAGAACTAGACATTCCATTATCCTATTTCACCTCTGTCTCATCCCTGATTGTGTGGCATCCAGCTAATCCTGCAGAAAAAATAATTCGAGTTCTGTTTCCTGGAAACAGCACCCAGTATAATATTCTAGAAGGACTAGAAAAGCTCAAACACCTAGACTTCCTTAAACAACCAATGGTTACACAAAAAGACCTAACTGGGAACATTTCTAGTCCAGCTGTGAAACAAGCAAAATTGAAACAACGAACAGACAGCAAGGAGAGTCTCAAGCCTGCTGCAAAGACACCACCAAATAAGCCTGTCAGAAAGGAATCTAAAGAAGAAACACC
Organism: Acanthornis magna; assembly: GCA_036785705.1. Lineage (NCBI taxonomy): Eukaryota > Metazoa > Chordata > Aves > Passeriformes > Acanthizidae > Acanthornis > Acanthornis magna. Next base: position 3,140,768 of record JAWUZG010000121.1, read on the forward strand.
AGAGCCTGTGAAGCCTAGTCCGGTACCAGAAAAGCCTCAGAAGCAGGAAAGCAAAGAAAAGGTTTCAACTAAAAAAGAAAAACCAGCAAAAGTAGAGACCAAACCAACAGTAGTGGAAAAAGACATAGCAAGTAAGGAAGAACAACTAGTGAAATCTGAAATTCCTGAAAAACAAGGTACGGATGTTAAACCGAAAATGTCAAAGGAGAAGACAGTGAAAAAGGAAGTCAAAGCAAAATCTGAAGAAAAGAAAGAGGAAAAAGAAAAACCAAAGAAAGACGTTTCTAAAAGAGAGGAGAAAACACCCATCAAAAAAGAGGAAAAACCGAAAAAAGAAGAGGTCAAGAAAGAAGTTAAAAAAGAGGTGAAAAAGGAAGAGAAGAAGGAAACTAAGAAGGAAATAAAGAAAGAAGCTTCAACAAAAGACACTAAAAAAGAAGCTAAAAAAGAAGAGAAGAAGGAAATCAAGAAGGAAGACAAAGAAGCCAAAAAGGACATCAAAAAGGTTCCTAAAGAAACAAAGAAGACAGCCACTCCTTCAAATGAAGCCAAAAAGCCAGCAGCAAAGCCTAAACCTCAAAAGAAGGAGGAATCTGCTAAAAAAGAAGCAATACCTGCTGGAAAGCCAAAGGAAAAAGGAAAAGTTAAAAGTGTGAAGAAGGACATTAAAGTCAGTGGAACACAAGCTGCCCTTGCAGCAGTTGGAGCCACGACTGTAGCAGCTGCAGACATTACAGCAGGTGGAAAGGAGCTTGAAGCAGAGAGATCCCTCATGTCTTCACCAGAGGATTTAACAAAGGATTTTGAGGAATTAAAAGCTGAAGAAGTAGAAACAATAAAAGAAACAAAATCTCAAGTTGCACTTATAAAGGATGATCTGAAACTCACTGGCACAGTACAAAAAGAGGCCTTTGAAGCACAAAAAGAAAAACTGGATAATGAAGGACCGGCTGAGTCATCTGATGAAGGCATAACTACCACAGAGGCTGAGGGTGAGTGTGAACAGACACCTGAAGAATTGGAACCTGTTGGAAAACACAGGGTTGATGACAATGAAAAGTTTGAGGATGAGGGAACTGGCTTGGAAGAATCATCTGAAGCAGATTATGAAGAAAAGGCAGAGACAGAAGAAGCTGAAGAACGAGATGAAAATCAAGCAGAAAAAACACGACTGGATGCCACAAAACCTTATGTAGAAGAATCAAGAAAAATTGCAGGTGTCTCAGAGGAAGTGATGACTCAAATAGATGTTAACATTAAAGATGAAAAGTATATTGAAAAGGCAGATTATGAGGCATCCGATGAACGCGCTGAAGAAGACAGGGAAGAAGCAATAGAAAAGGCAGAAACTGAAGAGACTGAAGAAGATGAGGAAGACAAAGCAGAAGACATCAGAGACGAAGAGGAAACTGAAAAAACAGAAGCCGAAGAAGATTATGTGATGGCTGTGGTAGACAAAGCAGCAGAATCTGGTGACGCCGAAGATAAGTATGGCTTACGCATAATTACACCGACTAAACGCTCAGAGTCTCAGTCTCCAGTGATTGAACCAGCCTCTTCTATCCATGATGAGACACTGCCTGGTGGTTCAGAAAGTGAAGCCACTGTTTCTGATGAAGAAAATAGAGAAGATCAACCTGAGGAATTCACTGCTACCTCAGGTTACACACAGTCTACCATTGAAATATCCAGTGAACCAACTCCAATGGACGAAATGTCAACACCCCGCGATGTCATGAGTGATGAAACTAACAATGAGGAAAGCGAGTCACCCTCTCAGGAATATGTGAACATTACCAAGTATGAGACATCACTGTACTCTCAAGAGTTCAGCAGACCTAAACTTTCTCCACTTCCTGATGCTTTTAATGGCTTATCTGAAGGATCCAAAACAGAGGCCACTGAAGGTAAGGATTATAATGCCTCAGCTTCCACCATCTCACCACCCTCTTCGTTAGAGGAAGACAAATTCTGCAAGTCTGCATTCCAAGATGTATACCGGCAAAGAGAAAGTGAAGTCCAAGGCACTGCCAAATTAGAAATCAAAGAACCCTATCAAGAAGATGGTGGAAAACATAGTTCAGCCAAGAGTCCAGCCAAGAGTCCAGCTGACAGTTTGTCCCCTCCGTCGCCTGTTGCCAAAACACCACTGAGTGAACGTAGTGTGAACTTTTCACTCACTCCCAATGAGATCAAGGTCCCTTCTGAGTCTGTCTCCACTGCTAAATTGCCTGATGCACACCAAGAAGTTGCTGAGGAGCCCTGTGCAAGCCCTGAAGATAAAACATTAGAAGTAGCATCTCCCTCACAATCAGCTGCTGGTAGTGCTGGCCACACACCTTATTATCAGTCTCCCACTGATGAAAAGTCCAGCAAGCTTCCCTCTGAAACCAGTGAAAAGTCCACAGAAGCTCCTGTTAGCTTTGAGTTTAGTGAAGTCAAAGATGAGTCTGCAAAATGCAGAATAAGCCCTATGGATGAGCCCGTGCCAGATTCAGAATCTCCTATTGAAAAGGTTCTCTCACCTCTGCGGAGCCCACCACTGATAGGCTCAGAGACCACTTATGATACATTTTTGAGTGCTGATTTAAAGTCTTCCACCAGAGATTATGGAAGTCCTTCTGAGGAGAAACCTGAAAAAGAAAAATCACCTGTTCAGATGAGCCCAGCTTCTGAAGCAAGCTCTGTGGGCCTTTTCCAAGAAAAACAAGATGAAAAAAGCATGGAATTTATGGTAATTAAGGAAGGCTTCAACCTGGAAAGGAAAATGGAAGATACAGAACCTAGCAGCTCCCAGTCTTCACTGGTCTTGGATGAGCGGAAGTTAGCAGGTGACCTCTCACCGACTCAAATAGATATCAGTCAGTTTGGTTCTTTAAAAGAAGATACCAAAATGTCGATTTCTGAAGGCACTGTTTCTGACAAGTCTGCAACTCCCGTTGATGAGGTTGTCGCAGAAGACACCTATTCCCATATAGAAGGAGTAGCTTCTGTCTCCACAGCATCTGTTGCCACTAGTTCATTTCCAGAACCAACTACTGATGATGTATCTCCTTCTTTGCATGCTGAGGTTGGTTCTCCCCACTCTACTGAAGTTGATGATTCCCTTTCAGTGTCAGTTGTACAAACACCAACAACTTTTCAGGAAACAGAAATGTCTCCGTCTAAAGAAGAGTGCCCAAGGCCCATGTCAATTTCTCCACCAGATTTTTCACCTAAAACTGCAAAATCAAGAACACCTGTGCATGATCACAGATCTCCTGAGCAGTCAGCTATGTCAATAGAATATGGTCGGGAGTCGCCTGAGCAGTCTTTAGCAATGGATTTTAGTAGGCAGTCTCCAGAATATCCTGCTGTGGGCAGTAGTATACACCATATATCAGAAAATGGACCAACAGAAGTAGATTATAGCCCTTCAGATATACAGGAGCCTCCTTTTGCACGGAAGATTTCACCTGTGGAGCAGTCCTCTTACTCTCAAGAGAAAGATATTTCAGAAATTATTTCAGTTTCTCAAATTGAAGCTTCATCCTCAACTTCGTCAGCTCATACACCTTCCCAGGTAGCTTCCCCACTGCCAGAGGAAACTTTTTCAGGTGGTGTTCCACCCAGAGAGATGTCACTGCATTCTTCTTTTACCTCAGAAAAGGTGCAGAGCCTAGGAGAAAAGCTGTCACCAAAATCAGACCTATCTCCATTAACTCCAAGGGAATCTTCTCCTCTGTATTCTCCTACTTTTCCAGATTCACCTCCTGCAATCACAGAAGCAGTGTCAGCTGGTCACACACCTTTGTTGTCACAGCGAGTGTCTTCTGTCAAAGCCTTTGGTTATCAGGAGCCCCTAACAAAGCACAGTCCAGAACCTTTACTCAGCCCAGATAAAGAAGATTCAGAGAAAATAAGCAGGTCACCAGAAGAACTTAGTTATTCATATGAGACCAGAGAGAAAACTACTCGGTCACCAGAGAATATTAGCTATTCCTATGAGGCAGTGGGAAAATCCACTAGATCTCCTCAAGCCATGGATTATTCCTATGAGACAAGCAGAAAAACTACTAGGTCACCTGAGGCCACAGATTATTCCTATGAGATAACCAGGAGCACTACTAGGTCACCCGAGGGGTCAGACTATTCATATGAGATAATTGCAAAAAATATGAGGTCATCTGAGGTCACAGATTATTCTTACCAGGTGACAGGGAAAACCACCAGGTCACCAGGGGCCACAGATTATTCCTATGAGACAACTGGAAAAACCACCAAATCACCTGAAGCCACAGAATATTCCTACGAGATAACTGGGAAAACCAGCAGATCACCAGATAGTATGGATTACTCCTATGAGACAACAAGGAAAGCCTCTAAGTCACCAGAAGCCGTCGGCTATTGCTATGACACAATTGGGAGAACCACCAGGTCATCAGAGGCCATGGCTTACTCCTATGAGACAACTGGGAAAGCCTCCAGTTCACCTGAAGCCACAGATTACTCATTTGAGACAACTGGGAGAGCCAGCGCTGGGAGGTCACCTGACGCTAGCAGCTATTCCTATGAAGCAAGTGCACATTTCACTCCAAGTAAATCTTTAGCAGAATCCCGTCAAGATGTTGACTTATGCCTTGTGTCCTCCTGTGAATATAAACATCCCAAAACTGAGCTTTCACCATCATTTATCAACCCAAATCCCCTTGAGTGGTTTGCAAGTGAAGAACAGTCTCAAGATCAAGAGAAGCCACTAACTCAGTCTGGGGGAGCTCAGCCACCTTCTGGGGGAAAGCAGCAGGGGCGGCAGTGTGATGAAACACCTCCCACATCTGTGAGCGAGTCTGCCCCATCTCAGACCGATTCAGATGTTCCCCCAGAGACTGAGGAATGCCCCTCCATCACTGCAGATGCTAACATTGACTCAGAAGATGAGTCGGAAACCATTCCGACGGACAAGACAATTACATACAAACACATTGACCCACCGCCTGTCCCAATGCAGGACCGCAGCCCTTCCCCCAGGCACCCTGATGTTACCATGGTTGATCCTGAGGCTTTGCCTGTTGAACAGAATTTGGGTAAGCCTTTGAAGAAGGACCTCAAAGAGAAGACAAAGACAAAAAAGCAGGGTACGAAGACCAAGTCATCTTCTCCTGTTAAAAAAAGTGATGGTAAATCAAAACAAGTGGCTTCACCAAAGCCAGCTACAAAAGAATCTTTAGACAAAATTTCCAGAACAGCTTCTCCAAAAAAGAAGGAATCTGTGGAGAAGGCAACCAAAAATATCTCCAATCCAGAGGTAAAGTCCCGAGTGGAAGAAAAAGATAAGGACACCAAGAACGCAGCAAATACAACAACATCCAAGTCGGCAAAGACTGCAACCACAGGTAAATACTGATAGCAATTCCCTAGTGTTACGATTTTCTTAGCTGTTCCAGTGAAGTTTGTTTGCCTTTATATCAGCTGAGAATGTGGTTTGTAGCATATCTGCAAAGAAAGTCCAGGTTTTAAGTACAAATCCAGCGTGTAAATGCCACATTTAAATGCATGAAATTCACTGGTTTTACTTACATAATACGAGAAAATTGATGTGTCAGTTTGCCCAGAGAGCACATAAAACAGAAGGAACATAATACAACCTGTCTAAACAGTTAATCACCTGATAGAATTAAAAGCACCATTTTTGTAGGTGAAGTAAAATCAGTAGCAAATTGAACCCCTTTATTCTGTGTGAGAAATAAGTAGACACAATTCTCTTTAACATAAATTAATGCACTTTAATACTGTGGGAGGCAAAGTCACTACTGCCTTTGGATGCTCTTATTACTTTGCTGGATTGATTTTAAAAGGAGCATTTTAAAAAATTTAACATTAGTAAAAGCATTTTGAGTGAACTAAGCATGTACATCACATAATCCAGTTAAAGTATTATGCCATCAGTGATGACTAAACATACAGAAAGTTAATGTAATTTTGAATGTCTGTTATATATTCTAAGTGGCAATAAAACATGAATTAGATTACTGAAGGAGGCATTGTCCTAATCTCTTGTTTCCGGCAGACCTTATCAGGGAGTGTTTGGGGAATACTTTGATTTTTCTGTTATGTGGACTGATGTTCTATTGAAAGCTTTATTTCAAGGAGCAGATTTAGGATTCAGTACAAACAAACCAGCATTCAGCTGTCCTTAACTTCCCCATTTTTAGTAGTCCACTGTTATTGTCTCACATCATCATTTGCATATCTCTGTTAGAAGATACGTTTCAAAGCAGCAATATAGTTTCTCAGGCTGTACATTTCTCCAGCACTTCAGCTCTACAGTAAAGTCATTAGGCAAACTTCTCAGGTATGTGCTGGAATAATTGGTAATTTGGTAAATAATTGATACATAAGTGTAAAATGTAACAATGAGTATCTTAGTGTTGGCATGCACAATACAAAAAGATGCATCAGATATTTTTTATCATCTAAGATGATAAAATATTTTGTAACAAAACCAATAGTAAAAACTCTCTAAATGAGGAAATCTGTTCACCTCATATCGTGTATTACCCTTTGGTGAATGGTAGGATATGCTAGACAACGGTAAGAGAGATTGCTGGCCTTACACTCTTTGACCCTAAATTGGGTGTATTGCTCAGATAATTGTTTGACAAGCTTAATCAACAAGAAAAGGCTAATAACCCATACATGTGGATCATCTGGGTAAAATTACTGGTTGAATCCCAAGTTTTAGTTCACACTATGATCCCGTTTGTAGCAAAGCACACGATTTTTTTTGTGGTACTTTTAATGTGTTGAAATGTTGTGCTTCCTTTTGACTGAAGCTCTTCTTAGAACAAGTACTATACTTTGTACAGCTGCAAAGAAATGTTTCCCCCTACTTTTCGTGATAAGTGGCAAATTTTTGTATGCAAATAAGGACACAGCAGGCAAACAAATGCTTGACTCTGTTCCCTGAATTGCTTTATAACTTTCTCTTTCCAAGTTCTTTCTTGACCCTCTTTCTGCTCACATGTAGTAGCTTCCTGATGCATCTGTAAGGCAGCCTGAGCATATCAATAGCTGTGATGTCTTGCTGTGTACCTCAGATTTCAGGACTGCCTCAAGTCTTCATGGCTCCCTGTGTGACACTAGATTTTATAATCATTCATACCCTAGGCTTACAAAAAGCCACATTTCTTCACCTGGAAAATAACACTACCATTTATTGAATGGTAATTTAATAATCACAGCCCTGCATAGAAATTGTTGGATAATAGTAGTATATTACTGGAAAAGATTCAGGCAAATTTTTGTTACATGGTATTGATTTTTTCATTGCATTATATAGTTCCAGTTGTTCAGGCTTTTCCTCCCATTACAATCATAATTGGGGTACAACAAAGCTGGAACATGTCATTACATGTAGGAGGATAATGCCATAATTGGGCACATCTCACCTCAGTAATTAATAAAGGCATGCTTTTAACCAGCCTGTGATATATTCTTTGTTGTTTGTTTTCCAAAGGACCTGGGAATACTAAGGTGGCAAAATCTACAGCAGTGCCTCCAGGACCTCCGGTGTATTTGGATCTGGTGTATATTCCGAACCACAGCAATAGCAAGAATGTTGACGTTGAGTTTTTCAAGAGAGTGCGATCATCCTACTATGTGGTGAGCGGGAACGATGCCGCAGCCGAGGAGCCAAGCAGGGCTGTTCTGGACTCCCTGCTGGAGGGCAAGGCGCAGTGGGAGAGTAACATGCAGGTAGGCTCTTCCCTCCTATCTCAGCCTGGAAACTTTACCTTTCTCAGCTATGAGAAGCTAGAGCACCTGTGGAGTGGATGGCGGCTGCCAGAGAATGGGGCCCCCAGGCTGGGCACCTTGTTTCACTGATGGCAAGAGAGGACACATGCGAAGCACAGAGCTGCACTGCACTCAGCTGCTCGCACAACTCTAGACCTGTTCCTGGTTTATAAAACCATTGAGAGCTGGCTTATAGGGCCAGCTGGCTGTTTCATCTTTTTACTACATCGTATATGTGATCTGAGTTCGGCGGTGTTGCAGTTTTAAGTAAGGAGCAAAAGTGAATGTTTCACACTTTATAGAGTAACTACATGCATTTGGAAACTTCATGTGCCCTTCCATCATGATGAAAATATAAACAAGATATTTGTCTATAATCTGAAGAGTTACCAGTGCAGTTTACATCCTGATAGTTCTCTGGAAAGCTGCATCTCAGCACCTTACAAAACCAACATTTTATTTTAATAAACTACTTCTTTGCAATTATTCTACCTTACCTACCTGTTGATTTCCTTTTATCCATCCATTTATTCAAGTATTTATTGCACAAAAACCCACTCTTTCCAAAAGGGAAACACACTTGTTGGCTGGGGCTTCTTGCAAAGACATTTTGCTTATCAACTGTTTCTGTGGTCCATTCAACAGGACTTTTATTTTGTGTTGCAGGTGACCTTAATCCCAACCCATGACTCGGAAGTGATGAGGGAATGGTATCAAGAGACCCATGAGAAACAGCAGGATCTCAACATCATGGTTTTGGCAAGCAGCAGCACTGTTGTTATGCAAGATGAGTCTTTTCCTGCATGCAAGATTGAGCTGTAAGAACAAGACCATGCATCACAAGATTAAACTTTGTTTCCAGAAATTCTTCAATTTGAAAACACCTTTTCTAAAAATTCAACTCATCTATTTCGACTGCTGAACTATATACCTGCCAATGCTATACTGTGTTACAGTGATGCAAGTCACTAATATTTTTCAGTCTTTGTTGATTGCTAAGGGAGATAACAGTCTTCCCATAGTAGAGTACAAAATACTGCAAAAATACAGATCCAGTTGCACCTCCACTGAACGTTTTGAAACCATGCACTAGCAACCCAAACAGACTTTTGCCAGGTAGAGGCATTTGACCTCTAAAGAAACACAAAGAGAGAGAGAGGAGTAGGAGGAGAAAATAGTAAATTATTAGGTCTGCATTAGTCTCGTGGCAATAGATGTATCGCTTAGTACAGTCTGCTTATGTTCTCACATGAGAAGAAAGTTTTAAATTTTTATCAATATGAGCTATCACTATGGGGATCCTTTTTTTAAAGAATTAAGTTAGCTCAAAAAATAAAAAGAAAGAGAACGTAGCTAGGAAGGGATGTACGACCTAATCACTCATCAGCAGCTTTCCACTTTAATTTGAACTCTGCATACTGACATACTGTAACAATCGTAGGCCAAATATGCATGTAGTCTGCACCCCATCCAGAAGCCTAAAACCTTTCTTACAACATGCAGAATTTTTGGTCTAAGGCATGCTTCCAGCGAAAGCCCACTCGCTCCAGCCAGAACTGACCAGTCCACATGCTTGAACACCCATGTCCACTGTCAATTAACTGAAGCAAAATACCAAAGCGGTTGGGAGTACATACAGTAGACAATTTGCCTTAGAAAGTGACTTGAATGTACAAAGAAACTTGATGCACTTATTTTTTAATGCTGAGACAGCAAATTTATAAAACATCTGTGTAGGATCATAGTTACACCAGTAAAGAAGCGTGAGTGTGCATGTGTGGTATTAGGAATCTATCTGACTGGTCAAATGGTTTGGTGCTATGAATTACGTATGTTAGTTATGTGAACACTTCATTGATGCACCTGGACAGCTCAACAAGGCAAGATGAGCTTTTTTTTTGAAGGCTTCTTTCGTACTGTGGAAGCAAGATTGAAGTGGTGTCCAGTATCAGAGTTACAAAACCTAGTGAAATATTCAGAATGATGGAAAGGGTTACCTGTGAGCCTGTACAGTATTCAGCCTTCCTTTGTCTTATTTTATTTGTTTAATTTAAGAGTGAACATGGGAACAAATGTACAGAAGCCTTTCTTTTTAGTGCTGCGTGAACTTTTAATACATGATTTGTAACAAACATTTTCATTTACAGGTAAATGCAAAGAAAAATTTTTCAGGTGAAGGCAATTTTTTTAGTAGTTTTGTAAGAAAAATGAGTAGTGTTGTTTAAGATTCTAGTGAGAATGGATATTGAGGTAAAATTTATTGAAAACAGTCAACTGCCAGTACCTTTCTGGGGAGAGGGGAGTGGAAGGGTACCCTGGTTGTAAAATTATTCTGTTGATGATGACAGAAAAGGGGATTTGAGAAGCTGATTGCCCAGTCCTGACAAGCTTGTAACCTACATTCTCAACCCTCACAAGATCTTGAAAAAGGATAGAATAAGCAATAAGCTAAAATAAGTCCCTTCTCTTTCCTTTTCCTTCCCTTCCTTTTCCTTTCCTTCCCCTTTCCTTTTGTCCTTCCTCTATTGTTTCCTTTCCTCCCTTACTCCACTTTCCCTTCCTTCTCCCTCCTCCTCTCATTTCCTCTTTTTTTACTCTTCCTCTTCATTTCCTTGCCTCTTCCTTTACTGTTCTTTTACTCTTCCTGTCTTTTCCTTCTTCATGTCTCCCTTCCTTTTCTTCTCTAGACTGCTTGTAGAGGAACAGCACCACTGCTCTGTGATTTGAGACAGTTTGGATATTTTAGTCTCAGAAGTTTTATCCCAATTTAAAAAATCTTGTTGCATTGCAGAAGGTCTGCAAATCTGAATTTAAGAAGGTGTAAGGCCTCCAGCCTTGTGCTGGTTGTATGAATCATCATTTTGAATGGTATTAATTTTTACAATGTAGTGAACTATGACCTCATTTTATTTTCTTTACTTATAATTTATTTCAATTTTACATTGTTAGGATATTTTTGTTTAATAGGTGTATGTTTGCACTCCTAATTTTTATGAGGGTTTTTTAATACTGGTTTAGGGTCTTCTAAACATGGGCTTCTCATGCCTATTTAATGCTGTGAATTACTGTTTGTCAGTGGTCGGGGTTTGATTTATTTTTAATGTCTTCTCCTTTTTTTAGGTCTCTCTAGCAATGCTGTTTTATTTATTGCTATACCTTTTAAGTAGTTAAGAATAACTCAGAGTGACTATGGCACAAAAGGCAGATGGAAATGTATTGTGAAAACAAGCATGTTTGCTGGGCTCATGTCATTCACTTAAAATGCTTTTGTAATACATAGTCTGCAAAGATATGGGCAAAAATTCTGGCAAATAGTTGAACTATTTCTACAATTCTTTCTGATTTGTCTATTATATAGGTCAAAATTCAGACCTTTTGGGTGGGTGGGAACAGATTTGCTGATTTTCTGACAATACCTGAAATGGTTTGTATCTCTGCTTCGGTAGAAAATTGTTTTAAGTACAGCAGTGGTCTTGTGACTAATCTCACTTACACCACTTACTCCTGTGAAGCAGGAGCAATTTCACTACTGTCAGGGAAGTTACAGTCATCTGATCCTACTGTAAATTAAATTCAAATCAAGCCTTAAATATGCCCAAGGAAGTTTATGATGGCTGAAGCATTTGTTTTACTTCTGAAATAATAATGATAAATAGACAGTTACAGTTAACCTTAACATGTACATTTGCTTTTTTTGCTGCTACAAGAATATTAAAACCCTGGTCTGGCTATTCTGAGGTATTGTAATGCCTTTTCCATCCATTCCCTTCCAAATGACAGTGGCACTTACATTCAACACAGCGATGAGCTCCTCCATTGGCTCCTCTTGCCCTTAATGACTTTCCTGCCTGTCGAACTAATCTACCTGTGCTAATCCTAGTACTACACAACTAGTTTAGTGTAACAGTCATCAAAATGTACTGTGTACATTAACGATGAGTGCTGTTGATCAGCATAGATTTCTAGGAGCATGGTTTGTTATTGATTATTCTCATTGTAAAGATTAAATATCTGAGTGCAAAGAACACTCCATTTCAATGATGGTATTACCCATAACAGCATTCTCAGTCATGATCTTTATGCTATTAATATACTGCTTCATATAATTCAATGAAGAATTAACTTTGGGGATCCCATCCCACTCTTGAACTTGGACAGGGCCTCTCTTGCATGCCTTTTCAAAGTCCTGTGGTGGGCCTGACTCATTGACCTCTATTTTCACGCCATCTTTCATAGAAATCACTTTTGATTTTTTTTTACTTTACATAATGTGGTGAATGGAGATAACTGTGTATATGAATGTTGGGGTTTTTTTAATTGTCTATGATAGCTTATGCATTTTAGGAGAGTTCTGGTACTCTTTTACTAAGATTTAATAAATTTGTTAATTGAATTTTCAATCCCTCCCAACACAAGCAAATGAGCTCCAAAGAGCACTTGCTGTGCATTTGGAACATTTCTGTCATGCGCTTCTCTTTGTTCATCTGTCGCCAGAGGTTCTTGCTCAGTAATGATGTTTTTGAGAGAAACAGTAATTTTCTTGGTCTGGATTTACTAGAAGATGAAAAAATATAATGTTTACACTTTAAAGAAACTGTAAGCTTTCATCTTTTCACTTAATAATTGAACAAAATACTAAAAGCAACCAGGGATAAGCATTTCTTAGAATGCAATTATATTATTCACCTGGTTTAAAAATGGTTGCTATTTAAAATTTAAAAAAAAAATCTCTGTTTGTTGTGACTTTACAAAAAAAATCTTAAAAAAAAATAAGTAACTAAATAAAACAGTGGCATAAAATATAGAAAGAAAAAAATTTAAGAAGCAGCTTCTCTCTACTAGACTAAGAGCTCCAGATGGCAGGAGCGACCTCTTCAAGACTGGGCTGTAATCTCAACTGTAAAAGACGAAATCTGAAATATGCTTTCACGCATTTGCATGCAGCCATTATCTTCCAAACTATGGAAAGAAAGTCTTGTGGCTGGCTGAGAAGCACCTCACACACTTCCTCTCTTGTTCTGAATGGTGTTTGTGTCAGTCTGCAGCTGTGTATGGTATTATGTCTTATAATCCTGCATCACTTCTATTCTATCCAGTCATATCTAATGTAGAAAATTAGTTTCCAGTGAAAGTAATATGTAGTGCTTTTATGATATTTGTGTGCAATATCCCCTCTTCCATTGAGGATATTTGATGTAAAGGAATCAACTCAGTTCCACAATAAAATACAAAAGTGATAAAGTGGTGTTGACATGTTTCTTGTCTTTGTGTATGTTCGTATTTTTAAGTTTTCCTTTTTTCCTCAGTCATGATTACCTACTATATGGGGTTTTTTTCCTAAAGATCAATGATGATTTAAATGCCAGACAATCCCCAATCTCTCTTTAGAAACTGGAAAATAAATGTGGAAGAATACTTCTATCTTGTGGCGTAAAACATTACCGTGATGTACCATGACATGGCTTCTTTTTGTTACTCTCATTTCTGTATTCCTCAGCAGAATGAGAAAACTCCTCATTTTCAGTAAGTACACATTCAGAGATGATACCCAATAAAGTTACATCAAACTGAGCCCATCCTGGTTTGGAAAAGAAGTCTTTTCCAAAGTTGTAGCAGTTCAACAGGAGTGTGCAGCTTGTCTCCAGTAGACATGGACCCTTCCTGACCATGACTGCCCATTCATCTGGGTGAGAGGGGACAGAGCATTTGGGGAAGCTGAGCCCTCAATTAAGCTTTTTACTCTACTGTAAACATGAGAATTCCTCTGCTGCTCTTGAGGGATGCTGTAAGATCAGGCTTTCTGCCCTTGTAGTTGCTTGCTGCTGCGATGCCTGCTGTGCTGAGGTGCAGCAGTCGATGGTGATGGCATGAAAAGAGGTGAAGGCTGGGGCAGCAAAATGCAAGGGGTGCTCAGTCCCAGGAGAAGAAGAGGTCCTGTGGGATTTCCTTCACCCTCACACAGCAGTCTTTTTTTGCAGGCCCTTATTCATGTCCGAAGTCCAAGGTTTTATTTGCAACTTCTTAAGGCAGTATGAAATACTGTACTTGGCTTGAATTAGGCCATGGTGAAGTAGAGAAAAATGCTGACTAGATGAGGGAAATCAACTGCTGCAAATCTTATATTCTGGATATAATTTTGCATATGTGTACATCAGGGTTTTCTAAGCTGCTTGGTAGAGTAGTTGATGCTGCTTAAAAGCTATTATTGTGCAAAGGAGAACAGGTCAAGCTTCAGTCTCAGTCATTGACCTGCAGTTGCATAACGAAGTTCTGGATTTGCATAAGTGTGACCACCCACGGTACCTGTGGACAGGGCCAGGCCAGCCTGGTCTGTGGTGTTTGGCTTGCTGCTTCTAGATGCCACATGCAAGCTCCTTTCTTCAACACAGTGGCTGAGGAGAAGGTTTATTTCCACTGGAGCTGTTAATGAACAAAGTCAATCAGCTTATGAAGTATTTCAGATTCCATGGGAACATGATGGTTCCTCAGATCTTTTCAGTCTATCTAAAATATCTGTCTTGTGGCATCCTAGACCTGTAGACTGCTTATTCCTGATTTCTAGTGTTGGGTGGTTGTGAGGAAATTTTAGCTTTTCATTGTTTCCAGGATGGGGCAAAAAGGTGTTGAGGCATCTCTTGATTAACAGCTACAGTGACGTGTCATAGATCCAGCTTGTGCCCAGCATTGCAACAAAGCTTCTTGGTTTCTAAAGAGTTTCTGGGCCCACGAGAATTGCCCATGTCTTTAATTCAGCAAGCAGTTTTAAAGCATTGCCTGCTACTCAAGTCACTACTCATCTTCCACAGACATGACTAGGCTGCGCTAGCATGTACCATCCTCTGTTGTGCTGTGTGTGTTTTCTTTGACACCATCTCCCATAGCACATTCCTGGAAAAGCCAGCAGCCCACAGCTTGAACAGCTGCACCCTTGGCTGGGTTAAGACCTGGCTGGATGGCCAAGCCCAGAGTGGTGGTGAACACTGCTGCATCCAGCCGTGCACCAGTGGGGTGCACAGGGATCAGTGTTGGGACCAGTTGGGATCAGTGTTTAATATCTTTGTTGATTTTCTTGGTGAGGGGATTGAGTCCACCATCAGCAAATTTGCAGATGATACCAAGCTTGGGGCAGTGTCGATCTGCTGGAGGGTAGGAGGGCTCCGCAGAGGGATCTGGACAGGCTGGATTGATGGGCAAATCCAGCGATACGAGGTTTAACAAGACCGCATGCTAGGTATAGCGCTTTGGTCACAACAACCCCAGGCAGCTCTTCAGACTTGGGAAAGTGGCTGGAGAGTGGCCAGGCAGAACGGGACCGGGGAGTGCTGGTGACAGCAGCTGGACATGAGCCAGGCTGTGCCCAGGTGGCCAAGAAGGCCAATGGCATCCTGGCCTGGATCAGCAACAGTGTGGCCAGCAGGACCAGGGCAGGGATTGTCCCACTGTGCCCTGCACTGGTGAGGCCACAGCTCAAATCCTGTGTCTGGTTCTGGGCCCCTCAGTTCAGGAAAGATGTTGAGCTGCTGGAGCATGTCCAGAGAAGGGTAATGGAGCTGATGATGGGTCTGGAGCACAAGCCCTGTGAGGAGCAGCTGAGAGAGCTGTGATTGTTTAGCTTGGAGAAGAGGGAGCTCATGGCAGACATTATCACTCCCTACAACTCCCTGAAAGGAGGCTGTAGCCAGGTGGGCATCGGTCTCTTCTCCCAGGCAACCAGCAACAGGGCAAGAGGACACAGTCCTAAGCTGTGCCAGGGGAAGTTTAGGCTGGACATTAGGAGGCATTTCTTCACAGAAAGGGTGATTGGGCATTGGAATGGGCTGCTGAGGGAGGTACTGGAGTCACGGTCCTTGGAGGTGTTTAAAAAAAGACTGTACATGGCACTTATTTGCAGTGGTCTAGAGAACAAGGTGTTCTTAGGTCATCATTGGACTCAATAATCTCAGAGGTCTTTTCCAACCAAGTTAATTCTGATTCTGTGATTCAGAATCAGCCCAAAATTACCAGAGGCTGCATAATGCTGAATGCCCTCATGATACGAGATTTGCTGGTTTTTGACTGTTGTGTTCAGCATTGTTTCCACCAGAAATGAAAACTAGAGGCAAACTACAGAGCTAAATCAGCAGGTACTATAGTCTGCACAAACACTGTTCGCTGGTCCTCACAGATCCTTACCACCCGATGTAGATGCTTCTCTGCACCTCAACACCTCCAGCATCACCAGACCCAGTGTGAATAGCTGGCAAGGTGGAGGTTGTGCATCTGGTGCCAGTTTCACTGACAAAACAATTGCATACCATGATTTACACATCATACTGCAGCTTGGCCCATTGCCTGTGCTTGTGAACCCCACAGAAAAAAAAATTAAAGTATCTGGAACTTATGCCCTAATACAAACAAAGCTAAATATACATAACAATGCCCATATGCACTAAAGTTACATCTTCTATACCTGTTAAGGTCCAGAAGTTAATTTTGATTAAGCTTTTACAAACCTCATGTTATTTTACCTCAGCTCGCCCGTGTTACTTTAACAGCTTAGGGTAAACTGAACCACTGAGCCACTTAAATACTTAATATGAAGCCTCCTCCAGAGTGCAAGTCAGTATAGCCAGGAAGAGTTTACAGTTTCCAAAGATGAAATTATAGCAGCAGTTACCCTGTACAAGGACCAGATCAGGTATAAAAATTTCTTTGCCCAAATCACTTAAGGGAGAAATTGTCAGGATTTGCAATAAGCAAGATATATTGAAAGCTGAATTTTGTCCTGATAATCTAATGTGCTTGTCAATGGGGCTCTAATTCTAATGTTATTTCTGTGCCTGAGGCATTTGCAATCTGGAATGGGTAGAGTGGACTAGAGTTCATCAGAAAGGTTTAAGAGTAGCAAGACTCAGTACTATGCTATTGCTAGCTGAGTTCAGTGACAACTTTGATTTCCATGGGGAGGCTGATCATTTTTCTACCATGTTTAGAATCTTAAGTTACTTTTGAATTAATGTTTTGTCACTAATGCTTGATCTATACTTCATTTTCCACAGTTTTCTTTTGAAGAGTCATTGTCCCAAATTCAGGCTGACAGCGGTATAGCAGTAGTTTCTCTTGACAGTTGAAAAGCCTTTTCCTCACCTCAGCATTTCCTATAATTAAATTTCTGGAAATGTAAATTTACCTTTACTCTCCACAGATGTGCTCAAATATTCAAATATACTCTGCAAGGCCAAATTGTCTTTTGTACATAAACTGACCCCGGAAATCCAGCAAAAGTGGATACTGTTCAGTGGACAACATCTTGCATCCCTGTAAATCAGTGGTACAATTCCCTTCTGTAACTACGGACTCCAGCTTCCTGAGGAGGCAGGGGAAGAGAGGACACTTGCTATCCTGTGCCCCAGGCTGTCTTCTGCCTGTCTCAGTAGCACAGTGAGGACGGCTCAGGTCAGAAACCCCCTCCTACCAGCCAGTCTTCATCTGAAGCTGGCAAACATCATCATCCTGGTCCTACAGTTTTAGGGTGACCAGAGAACCCTGGGATGGACACGCAAGCAGCTGGGACAGGCCACTTAGGATGAGAGGAGGTGCTTGATACCAGCACTGTGTGTAGGACTCAGTGTCTGACCAGATCTGAAAGTATCTTGTAACCTTATCTTGGCAAGGTCAGGTGTTACCATAAATAGGGCCCATCTGTGCAAGGCTTCTGGCAACATTTATTTGAGCTGCAAGGGTATAAATATGTAATTTTCTTCTTGTGAATAATGCATAATGACCTTCAGTACTTTGCTGGAACTGTTCTTCCAGTAACACTCGTGGGAGGAAGAGTTACATACTTGCCTCAGCAGCAGTATATTTGGTGTCTACCATGGGTTTGAATTGGGATGCTGCTTTTTTTCTCTTAAGAGCAGCCAAATTCTTACCAACATACCAAGCAGGCTTTGCATTCGTATTGGCTTCTGTTTCTTTTGGCTAGTATTGTTGAAGGATCTCTGCCACACTTGGGAAAACTAGGGAGATCTGTTAACACTCTCTGGCATGTGCAAGTCTGGCAATGTTGTACCACATGAACTATCACAGTCAGGTATTATTTGGGCTGCTCGTCACAGCTCAGTGACTGTGCATGCCAAAGTACTGCTTATAGCAACGGGAGATTTTCCCCTGCCTTTAGTTATAAAAACACCAGGAGAATGAGCAGGGAAACTATTCAAAAACTTGCATGAAAAAGGATGCACTCCAGTGATTTAGAAATATACTGACAGGGGAGAAACTGCAATAGCTTTAATCCTGATCACAGCCATAGTCAAACGAAAACTGGATGTGAAGGAACATTTCTAGGAGAGGTGTTCCAAAAATATGAGATAGTGTTACTACTAGAAAAGATTTCAGCCTGTCCCCTCCAGGAAATATTTAGCCAATCCTATTCACATACAGAAAGGTCTAGACAGCTGTCTGAAACCAGAAATGCTTCAAAAAGCTTGAGTGTCCTGGTGAGTAAGTGCTCCTTGGGTTGTGGGCTTGCATCAAACATTTAATCAAGTACCAGGGAGAAGGGCTGGATGAACTCAAAGCTTTCTGTGTCTGCAGAGCACAAAGCTATATTTTTATATGCATATATGCACACATACACATTCTTCCCTTAGCATCAGAGCTCACGTTTAAGCAGCAGCAGATCAAAAGCAACTGCATGACTTCCCTGTCCTCCTCCTTCTAAATGTGGACAGCTGCATCACAGCAGGCGATGGCAAACACAGCAGAGCACACATGGCCACAGGCATCTGGACAGAAAGGCTTTTGACTACTTGGGGCCACGTTTCACTCCCAGGCATTGCTACAAGGGTTCTTCAAACTTCTTTTCTAAGAGTAATTCAGCAAGCAGGTAAAAAACCTGCTTATGTGTTTGCAACATGATTTATGCAAGGGGGCAAATAATCAAGTCTTAGTTTTCCTGGAGTGGGAAGGAGAAAAGCAGGTAGGTTAAGCCACTTCAGCTGACATTCTGTTGATTTTTCATGCTGTTCTATTTGGTAAGAAGCCACTGTACAGTGTCTTTCTCAGGAAGATGAGCACATACCGAACAGCACTGCTCTATGAATTAGCCTGTCTCACAAATTTGTCTGTCTTACTGTTGACCTTGCTCAAACCCAGCAGGTAGGAGAGAGCATTCAAGAGGAGACTACCTTCCTCAAGCTTCATTTGCTAATTCATGTTTCGAGCTTCTCGAGATTCAGCTTATCCAGGATCCTCAAGCCACAAAGTGCCTGAGCACTTGGTCCCCCAAGCTGCTTGCACCAGTGAGATGTGGATGCAGGGCAGAGACAAGGCCAGCCTCCTTGGAGAAGGGGAACAAATATATGTGAGATGACACACAGAAGGAACTTGAAGGGCATCACAAGCAGATTAAGAAGGAAGCAGCAATGAAGATTGCTGGAGAATTCTGGAGGGCGCAGGTGCACGTGTTGGAAATGTGAGGATTTTCTAGATGTGAAAACAGTTTGGCTAGAAAAAACAACTGAAATTGGTTGCTGTTGAGACCATGGTGAAACCTGGGGTGGGGAGGAACAAGATAGTAGCTACTGGACTGTGCAGAAATATTTATCTGGGGCCTAAGGGGAAGAAAGTCCCTGGTGTACAGTTGGTCTAGCTGGTAGAAGTGTCAAAAGTGGCTTCTTACTCAGGGTGATACGAAGGGGACCAAATAACCAAAAGAGAAGGTTTGGCAAAAAAAATTTGGTTTAAGTCACAAATAATCTGGATCCTCTGCTGCAGATCTTGGGTTTGGTGTCCTTCAACTGGCCGCAGGAATCCGATTTGCTGCCTGCAAAGCATTTGGCAAAGAAACCCCCTTCTCCCAAGGGCAGAGGGGCATATGGGAGGAGACTGAGGAAAAGGCAGGGAACAGTTGTATCTCCTGGTTTAAGTTTATGCTTTGAACCATGGTCAGAGGATTCCAACCCACACGCCTGGAGTAAAACAGAGGCAACCTATAATATTCATTAGTAGGCTACTCAGCTCACAGGAGGGTTTTTTTTCCTCCTACTGCTGTAACAGTTGACTAAATAAATGGAAGGGGGGTTAGTTGTGGGGGAAGTGAAGCCAGCCCTGTGAGACAGCAGGGATACAGCAGCTGGCAGCTTGCTGGAGCTCAATTAGCATTAGCAGCCTGGCCTATCTACCAGCAGGCTGAGGGAGGGAGGGTGGAGGTGCAGCCAGAAACAGCCTCCTTGTGCTGTCAAGAGGCCAACAATAAGCAAGGAGAAATGTGTAAAATTGTAGTGTAGTGAAGATACCAAAAATTAATGGCTGTAGACAGGAACTCATATAGGAATCTGGATGAAGGAGCAATTGTGAACCTTTGGAGCTACAATCCATGCTCTGAAACTAAAGAACTGAAATATGTGGTCAGAGAAGGGACACTACATTCCCCTGTGGCTCAATTAGGAGTGACTATGACCTCTTTAAAGTCATCAGTTTAAAGAAAATTGTTCTTAATGAGTGTATTTGGCCTTCTACTCTTCCTTAAGGCTCCCTAACTTCTCCCAGTAATCAGAAAGCGTTTAGACCAAGAAAGAGAAAAAAATTTCAGGAAACTTTTCTCAAAAGTTGTCCAGGAAAGTCCACTGCTGGACAAGCCACAAAATCATCTGCTTATATGACTGGAGACAACACTCTCTTATTGCTCATGGGAGAAACTACAGGACTTACTGACAAGATGGCGTGCAGGACCTTAGTGCCAAGTTTCTTGGACATGAAAGAGCCATCAGGCTCTGAGTGTGTTTGCTGGGAGTAAGAAAGGCATCTGGTGTATTTCAGGGATGCTTTCCTACACTTTAAAAAAGTTCCCAGGTCTGCAGCATACTCTCACTGGATTTACAGTGGGTTTGTGATGTTTTATCATTGCCAAACTAGACAGATGCCCAGTAAAACTCAAAATGCTTATTAGACCCTGAGGGAAAGCACAGTGAGACAACAGTGCTGTTGCCCTAAAAAGCTGCAATTACAGCAGGGCTGTTGCTCAGGTCTCCCTGTTTTAAAGGACATTGTCCCACTATGCACTGCAAAAAGCTGCTGGCTGCAAGCTGACAAGATTCAGTGGGAATGTTAGAAGGGATGGATGCTGATGCATCACAACCATAATCAATGCACTATGATTCTTTCCTCCCTTGCCATTCCCTTGTGCTCTTGTGAATAGCGACATTGTTTTACTGATCTGAAGAATGGGGCATGGGACCGTGAAGGGAATTAGGTCAAAAACATCACGAAACAGTGGCCAGAATATAAAAGGAAAGTGCACTGCAGCATGAGGTTCCTTGGTGTGTGCTGAGATGATTGCACGTGTTTCTCTAGTGACCTTAGAAATGGAGAAAAGTAGCACCAGTAAATTCAGAAATTTCTAACATCCTTAAAGGAACATCTGAGTGTATGTACAACTGCTAACTCACTAGGCTGAAACTCTTCAGTAGTTTTAAAAACGGCCTAAAGTTAGGCTTCCAACTCCACACATAGCAGCCTGAATTTTACAAATGAGTTAGGAAAAAGAAAAAACCCAATCAATATATGTTAATCCTCTTAGTGTCTGAAGTTCAGAGTAGCAAAGGCATTCTTTCCTGTGAGAAACCCCTACTGAAACAACTTGTGTTTGAAATTCTTCCCTTTTCTTTTGTTCCACCACCCTCTAGACCTTTCATCACAGGCAAGCCACTCCTTATGCCTTTGTTTCTTTGTGTTGTCTCTATCCCATCTCTTGCCTGGCTCACGGTAGAAGGAAAATACATCACATACAGGATGAAGGTTTCTAACCACATGTACTTTACTTCAGGAAACAGGTAAAATGGGATGTTTAATTTTGCATATAGCAACCACATACAGTCACGCTTGCAGCACGATTGAAGTGAAATAATGATAACGGTGAGCACTTTAGTTCACTGACGGAGGAATGCAAACCACTGCATCCCTAGCTCCAGTACTAAGCAGATGCTTTAGCTAGCTTCCTAGCTTCCATTTCCTGCTTAGCCTGTTCTCTCATCTCTCTCTCTCTCTCAATGAGAAGTACTTGTAGTTCTTCCCACATCTTCAGGTTCTGCTCATGTTTTGCAATGTCTTCCACTTCACATTCTGGCAGCTTTTCCTTGACAAGTTGGGTGGTCAGGGTTAACAGGTTTTCAGTTTCAACCTTGCCAAGTGAACGCAGCTTGGAGTACAGCTCCTGTCAGAAAAAGAGATTTGGTAGGGAGTGTAAAGGAGAAAGCCAGTCAATCACAAAACAATCAGACACAAAATATTTCTCTACAACCAACACATAATGGATTGAATTATTATTATTGTTATTACTATTATTATTATTACTACTACACAGGCCAGGTAACTATTTATCACAGGAAAGTGTTTCAACTGTGGTAGTTGCTATCACTTCTTGAAATGCTAACCTCTACAGTATTTTTCTTTTTAGCAATAAAACTGAACCAATGAAATTTCATTTTCATTAACTACTCAAATTCTCTTATTTTTCCAAGTCCAGTTATCTGGTATCAGTTATCTTCCAGACAGCCAAAAAAGATACAATTCAGACATTTTGAGCCTTGCCTCAAAACCACATGTATGATTTCATCCACACCACCTGCATTAGCATCCCTCCCAACAGGTGCAGATCACTTCAAATGTTCTCTTTCTAACAGCATACTAAGTAACTCCCATAGTTTTTCTTCCCAGCTTACTGCAATATTTTTTCAGGGATATTCTACAGTGAAACTAAGAGCAGAGTTTCAGTAAGAAACTCCAGTTTTCTTTCTTGAGCTTTAGTGATCCAGATCTCCTGCAGCATAAAAATGTTAATTCACTTAAGATGATGAATCATCCAGGGATACTATTTCTGGCTTTCTGTAATCTTTGGCCTGATGGCTCCCTAACATTCTGAGTAATTGCCTTAAAAGTGCAGATACACAACAAAGGAGAAGATGACACAGCACTGGAAAATTCTTTATCCCTTATTCACTCATTAGACAAAAACACATTTTTCTGATTGTTTTTTAAGTAAAACACTCAGCCCAGCACTTGCAAAAATATTTGAAATAAGTACATGTTCTAATGAAAGGTACATCCATACTTTTTTAATTTGAATGAAACTTCTTGTTTTGCATTGCAGGATAATGGAAAAGAGAAGTGGGGATTCATCTCCTCCAAACAAAATGGCAGGCCTAAAGCCATGCAGATATCCAGACTTCCAGCTTTCACTGAAAGTTTACGCACTGTGCTGCTGGTCCACAGTGTTCCTCTTACCTGTGCTCATGCTGGCAATAATCTGCAAAGGCTCTTCCCCTCTTTCTGGAGGCTATGCCTTATTCTTAGGCAGGAAACTATTATGTCCCCTCTGAGGCCTCTCCATTTCTCTCTTCCCTAGCCAACACAACTGCAGGCTTTGGTGTGTTTTACCTTGGAGGTCTGAACTGGACACAGCAGATTAAAGACTCTTTTAAAAGCTAGACATGCAGGTCTGAGGGGCTTGGGTATTTGATTCTGTTTTTTTTGTGATAAAGAATGAAAAGAAAGCCAATGTCTTCAAAGCTAATGGACTAAAACCAAAGCCAGTAAACTTATTTAGATGTATTAGTCTCTATTTTGTTTGAGATGTCAGTAAGTACACAAGGCATCAATGAGAAAACTGAAGAGACTGCACAGCTTGGGTTTGGAGAAGAAACTTGACAACTGTGTTCCTGTTTACAGCTTAGATAGTTTAAACGTAACTAGTTTATATCATTCATAGTCTTCCTATTAAACTCTACCAAGGATTTGCTGAAAAGGGGCTGAAGTTAAACACATGAGATTGAACTACAGAAAGGCAGTAAACTGGAAACTAGAACATCTTGTCTTCTAAGCCATTACTGGTATGACTGGTATCCTGGAATACTTCCTACTCTTCTCTTATACAATAGTAAATCTAATTTAGGAAAGCAGCAGGCTGTATGTCCATAGGTACCAAAAGGGCACATTCTTAAATGGCTAAATCATTATTTTTAAATGTAGTCTCCAGGGCTCTGCATGCAGACAAGTTAGGGAAGGTACACTGCTTTTAGAGACGGTGTTCCCAGCATTTATGTGATAAAACGTTTGCTGCCCACTGATCATCGACGCAGATGGAAAGAATTGCCTGAGGCACACTATACTGAGCAGTGAGCCTCAGTATAGGGGATCTGAAAACAGGTAATCACAATGCAAACAGGTGTCAGAGTCTGGATTACAGCTCTAAAGGCTTCTTCTGGAAAGAGCCAAATGCCCTCAAGTCCTGTTTGTTTTAGTGGAAGTAAAGGACAAGTACCCATATCTGTTAGACTTCCTTGCCTTTTTCAGGTACTTCCACAAACAGCTGTTCTGAAGATTGGTATGAAATACAGAGTCCACTCCACAGAGTACCATGGAGGAGTATGTGTATGTCTGGAGCAAATCCATATGCTCTTCCTTGCCTTCTGAGGTGTATGATTTGTAAAACAGAACTAGGAGTGCAGGAGGCAGAAGCAATTGGTTTTGAGCTCAGGGAGAAAGACTGGGACATACTGGCTAATTAATACAGGGCTGGACAAAGTGCAACTGAATTGTTTTCAGCAGCAAAAGTGCAAACCACGTGCTGGGGTTACACAGAAGGGGCAGAGGTGATCTGTACTGGATCACACTGCAGCTGTGAATGCACACATCACCAGGTTGCTTCAGAGCTGCCACCTTCCCTCACACTTGTATGGACTTCTAGTGCACTACTCTGCCCTGTGAACAACACCTGTAGGTGTCCCAGGGTTCAGCTGGGAAGAGCAGCTACTGCTGGCCTAATGGATTTGAGAGAAGACTCTAGCAACTCCTTCAGGCTTAGCTGAAAT
Organism: Acanthornis magna; assembly: GCA_036785705.1. Classification (NCBI taxonomy): domain Eukaryota; kingdom Metazoa; phylum Chordata; class Aves; order Passeriformes; family Acanthizidae; genus Acanthornis; species Acanthornis magna. Next base: position 3,165,391 of record JAWUZG010000121.1, read on the forward strand.
GGTATTCTGACTTGAGAGCTCCTTTTCTCATTCCAACAACCAGAAATTTTTGTTTCTTGCCATACAATTACTGTTGGGCGCCTAAATGTCACATGGGGGTTTACTTCTTTCTCATATTCAGACTTTCCTGGTGAGATCTTAAAGAGTTAAACATTGGGTCTAGTTTTTTGGCCAAAAATCACTCACTATCACACCAGGGAATGCCTGAATTGGGATTAATTATGGAACTTGTGGAAAGGTTTAGCTGAGAAGAAAACTACGCTCTTGGCACTAGTCCCCAGTTTGATATTTAGACCTCATTTGGAGCACTCTGCATTATTTTCTTCAAGGCTAGACACTGGAGAGACAATGAGAGACACATAAAAATGTCTCACAGCCGCTTTCAAAGGGCACTTGTGTTTACCTAATTCTCTGTAATTCATCCAGGCATTAATTACCATATGCTGAGCACCCACTGATTCCCAAACACTTCAATTAAAAAGTTTTAACTGCCTACAACACAAGTCTAATATCTAAAGATTACTGGCAAAGTTACGCAAGTAAAAATTAAAGCAAGGAAAAGCGTGTGTGTGTGTGTTTAAGCTGAAACCATAGGATACTAGTCCTTAACTTCTGAAATTTCTTTAGAACAGTCTGTATCCAGGACAACTGTGCAAGGTCACAGCCATCCAGGTGACAGCACCAATGAAAACTGATGTGCTGTAGAAGGAGCTCCTGGAACTACAAACCAGATGAGTTTCAACCTGAAGTATTTGATCTTTAGCACAGCACAGATCAGAGATGATAAAATAAAATTATCTCATTTAGCTAATTTATAGCTATGAGATGATCAAATAAAATGCACTCATTATATAGATGTGCCCTAATGAACAGCTGTTTGTGTTTCTTACTGTTATCATCAGCGTGACAATCTAAAGATAAAAGAGAAGTGATATAAGCTGATTTAATTCTCTAGTCTTAAAGTACAAGATACAACATTCATACATGATTACAACATACACAAATGGACAATAAATTCAAGGTAGTTTCACACTTGTTACAATTTATTTTAATGAGCAAGATCCCACACAAGGTCAGATAACAGGTCTCTAATGGCATGCCAGTTTTGCAAACAGGACTGGATTTATCATTTTGATGTATGAAAAGCAAAGATAAAATTCCAGCAGACAGACAAAAGACAAGTGGCCTTGAGCATTTATGTCTTTGTAGGCTGCTGCTTCCTGTTTGGAGAAGCGAAAATGTAAGGTGACATCAGTTTCAAAAATGCTAAATCGGACTCCTGATGCACTGAAGGGGTATCAGTCTACTAGCCCTAGTAAGTCTGCATAACTATTTTCTAGTATGTATCACAGGGATCTGCCACAGCTTAGAATATTTAGATAAATTAAACTGTCTTACCTTGAATCTGCTGTAGTACTCAGGTGTTTTAGACTGCTCTGTTTCTTCTGACTCTGCACTTTGGGACTTCTGCTCTAATTTCTTGGCTTCTTCAGCAGATTCTGGATCAGGTTTGGCTTCAAGGACAGACTGTAAAATAGTCTCCAGGGCATCAATCTGAACAATCACATTTGTCATGGTTAGCATAGTCTGGAAATACAATCTAAGTAACACAACTGTCATGTATTCAAACAACTTTATGAATTACCTTGTATTTTGAGATGACTTCTGTGTATGCTAAACAGAAGACCAAATTCTAAAAGGAAATGAGACATATTCTTGGAAGAATTTTATACTGTGCTTGGGATCCTGGAGTGTCTGTCTCTCACTCACAGCCATTGCATTGCTTTTTTGGGCTCTACTACTGGATTTGTACAGAGATGCAGCACGAGTAAATAATCAGCAAGAACCTTCTTTTACAAGTTCTTAGTTCTTCACTGAACAAAGTAAGACGTGCCTCTATAAAGAGAGCATTTCTAGCTATTACTAGCATTTACTGTTTTTACAGTATCAGCATGCAGATGGGTAAGATCCTCAAAGGACCTGTTGCACCAGAGACAGATACAGCCTTGTTTCAACACTAGGATGTTCATCTACAACCCAAAAAGAAAATGAGCAGTTCCTTAATTTGTCTAGGATTTGTAAGCAGAGAAAAAAATCACAAGTGTATTAAGCCGAGTTCTTCAGATTTGGAGTAAGAAAGATACCTCTAAAACCACACACCTGAAGATGTACCTCAAAATGGTGAAGTTGCCAATGCGACCTGTCTTGTACTGTCCAGTATTACACAGAGAAGGTTCAGAAAATAGAGCAATAGGTAGGAGCACCTGCTGAGCAGTGCCCTGGACTTTTGTTTGTCAAGGAAGACTGCAAGCTTAATAGTGATACGAGCAAAAGGGAGGCTCCCATCACCAGAGACACCTTCACGAAAAAGTACCATACCAAGAAGACGAGGAGAGACTTCAGCGATGTTTCTATGCTCCAGCCCATGCAGTTGTGACATCCTAAGTTACTCCTAAGCTGTCTGATTCCAGGATCAGCCTGACTCCCCACAGCACTCCTAAGCCCCAAGTCCCTTAGCTAGTGCTGCCCTCATAAATGGACTGAATCTATCCACCCTCCCTGAGTGAGGGCAGTACAAACCTTATAGAAACCACTGTTTTGGCTTTTTGGACCAGTACCACCTGAAGGCACAGAACACATGCAATTAGCCAGGAAAGTAAGAAGATGTGATAGCTCATCCTCTGCTAAGAAGTATGTCTCTGAGTGATTTCAAAAACTCGAAAAACAAAGGTGTCTTCCCATCCCCACAGACATGTGTTTCCTGTGACACAGATCCAGGTGTCTCTAAAGGGAGGGCAAGGCTTAGAAAACATACTTAAATGGTCTGTGGCAATAACACACACTCATTGCCAAGGACATGCCAGTAGACATTATCACTGGTTCATCAACTGAAGCAGTGATTCTGTTCTAAACATTACTTTCCCTGTCTTGCAAAGGCCTCTGAAGTTTGCAGGGCATCTTTTCATTAACAAGGCACAGAATTCACAGGTTTTACTGCAGTTTGTTTTACATTAAATTCCCCTTGTTCAGCAGGTTACAGCCTTTATACTTACAGCCTCTTTACAGATTTTGATGTCCCCTGACAATGAAGCCACATTCTCCATCACTTGCAAGGCTCTATTCAAATATCCAGGTGTCCACATGAGTGGCATTAGATTGTATACAGCTCTTAGTCCTTTAGTCAACTCCACCTTCCCTGTGATAAAAACACTTTATTGTTAGTGCTTCAACATCTGAGCCTTAATGGAACCAGCATCAGTTGGTTCTGGTTTCTAGAAGTGACAGCAAGCGTTTTGGTTTCTGTGGTAAAAACAATACATTTCTACAAAGTTGCTCTGATAGAACTTCCATTACCTTATTTTATTAAGGTGCCTTCTTTTTGCTCAACTTCATGTTATTATGTGCACATTTCTGGTATCTCCCCATTCCCCCTCATCCAGAAATTTTGCCCTGATGGAAATGAGTAAGTGGCCAAGTTTTCGGGTTGTCTGGCTTTGTAAAAGCAGCTCAGAGAAGGATGTCTCAAGATCACAGACGAACGTCTCCTTAGCTTTCAGCTAACTGTGGAGCATGTGTGCAGTAAATCTGATTCTCTGGATTTCCTTCTGTGGCCTCTAGGGTTTACTCACACATTACAGCCCATGTTATGGCTAAGTACACAGCTTAGTACCCCTATTTCTGCTGGGGCTTCCTAAGACAAAATATGTGACACATGCCAAAAAGGAAATTTTGGTTCCTGATTTAAGACAATCTGTGCAACAAGTTGTTCATTGATTTTAGCAGGACCTGTGATGTACTGCACCACTTACAATGTAGCTTTTCTTCTCACAGTAATTACCAGTGAACATGAAACTCCAGCGTAACAGAAGAAATGCACATCACATTGTAGTTGGTGCAATTTACAATGATCGTCACTCTTAGGCTTATTGTCAACATAACAGATAATACCACTTCAAGTGCAGCTTACAGGAGTTGTGTCCAAGCCCTCAATCCAATTTGCACTCTGGCTATAATGACACAAAACTATGAAAAACACTTCTGTTACACAGAAGAGAACAGTTCAGGCAAAGCAAGGTAATAAGTGCACAGACAAAGCCTACGGACCGTGGCTAAATTAAAATAGCTGATGTGCTTGAGGCCATTCTGCACCTGTAGACATCTTTCAGTCTCTCAGAGGTCAGTTCCATTAGTGCTGGCAAGACTTTGGAATATGTGACATAACAATAAATAGCTTTTGACCTACTGAATGTCAATGTCATGGAACAAGCACTACTGTTCACAGACAAGAGTGAAGTGCATTTTTGAAATACAGCCACTACTTCACCAATCTATATGACATTTAAACCTCTCCAAACTGAATGCCAACTGGACGGAAAAGTCCCTATTTGTATCAGTATCACTGGATTACAAACTACAGCACTATGAAAAATCCTGCTTTCAAATTAGCTTTTACATTTATCCCCCTTTTTGACTGAAAATGAGTTTTTTTGTTTTACTGTCATGATAAATGTGAATCAGCATTCTAATTCTGCCACCACACATCATATTTTAAGGTGACATTTTAAGAACAAACTCATTTTTTATTACCCTCAATAATGTAGTAATGGATTAACAAAAATTTACAATAAATCGTTAATTATTTACTTACTTTCCAGTGAATAATCATTTTGTCGAGAAGAACAAAACCTATCTCTGCACTATATTCCACTAAAGATTCAGAGGAAATTCAGGAATTGCTTGCCCATTTCCCTTCCTTTCAATTCCGAATATATTCTGATCTAACTTCTCTTTAATACTATATAGCAAGTTATTAGCAGTGAAGACTTCTTAACAGATACAGGATAAAGGCACTGCTATCTGCTGTTCACAACCCAAACATTTACTTTGCAGTGACTAGAAAAAGTTCTAAACATAATGTTTTCCAGGCTGTGCTCTCCCATCTTCCTAAGGTTTAAAGATTATTTTAAGACGCTAACCAGAAGAAGAGTCTACTGTCCACAGCCTTAAATTTGTGGCATGGAAATCTGTATTTTTAGGGGTTTTTTAAAATTTGTTGGTCAACCAACAAACCAATCCCACTGTTATTTAAGTTTCTTTCACCATCTAACTGAAACCTGCAAGAAGCCCAAAAGCTTGTTCTGAAGCTGTCCAATGAAGGGCATACTATTCAAATCAGTTCTACCCTCCAGGCTCACAAAACCGCTTCACTTGTAACTCTGAAATTGTCCTTCCACTATTTCTCTTTTTTTTTTTCCTTTGCCTTCTCCTTGATCACATTTTAATAAAGCAAAGATGTCAATGTAATTCAGTCACTGAAGACAAGAGAGAAAAGATGACAATGAGGGAAGTAAAACTTACCAAGCAGTGCATAGCCATACAGCTGGGAGCTAAAACCCACCGTGTTATTTAGCTTTAGACCCGTAAGCAATAGCGATGCTCCAAGATTTCTCTCCTCTTCCCACTGCAAATAATGTATAAGCTAAGTAAGTGCTCCTTAACAAACACAAACATAAAATGCAGCAAAGACAGCATGCATGGCTTTCATCACATCTTAGCAATACAGTAAGGAATCATGAAACATATCCAATGTTCAGTTACAGTATGTCTCTCCTGAGAAACAGTATGAATTGTACTGAGGAACAACTCTCCAGAAGGCTGTAAAATGTGAGTGGTTGAAATTTTGCATGGAAGTTATTTAATCAGTGCTCTTCCTTTAGGACAGAAGGAACACTGGAACTTTAGGACACTGATTTATACTGGCCAAGCTCTGGCTCTGTCCTGTACATCCTACCACTTGTTTCAGGCTCACACTGCTGAAGAAAAACATCACATGGCTTCTGTACTGCAGCAGCCTTTTCCTTAAAGTATGTGGCAAGATACATGCTCCACTATCCCTCACCAGTACGGGAAAAAGCAGAGATGAATATGCTGACAATGGCTACTTTCAGTCCAAAACGAGCTCTGTGAAAAGAGCATGTGCAACTCATCAAGACCCCTCTACATCACAGGATTAAAAGTACAGCTGTCTCGCCAGCTAGAGAGATGTACCAGCTGTCTGAGCCCAGACCACCACTGATGGCTAAAGAAGGGCACCCTATCACTAATTGCATTATAATCGCAAAAGTAATGTGAATGCTGTTTATAGTGTATTTCGCATGACCAGAGGAGCACAAACAGCAAGTATAAATGTCTCTTTACTGAAAGTGAGAGGAGGTTAACAACTTCCATGGCTGAGAAAATGATGAAAAGAAAGCTATAAAAGGGCACAGATTAGAGGACGTCTGGCTCTCTTAACACATGGTTTTTGTGACAGAATACTTCAGTGTCTTGATTACCTTATGACCTGAAAGAAATATTCCTGGTGAAGGGAAGAAGCTTTCTGAAAAAAACTCTGAAGCACACTGAGTCATAAAAAATGCAAAAGTTTGACTTTCTCATTTAACACACTATCCAGCAATGTCTTTTCAAGGCATGGCATTTTTTTTTGGTGTCCATTCAGGTGATACAAGGATTTGCATGTTACCATCTGACACAAAATACCACCACCTGACAGCCAAGCAAGGAATTTGCCCTACTCAGAAAAAGGATACAAGGGAACAGGGCTGTTTAGTGCTGAATTCAGTGCTCCAGGTGAATGTTGCAAAAATATCAGATGCAACTAGAAAGACAGGGCTTTTAGTGGCCAAGGTTCTTTTGGGAGCTAACACATTTAGCTCCAGGAGCTACATTAACAGCAAAAAGTTTAATGTTACCATCTTTGTAGCCAGGAAGCAGGAATCATATGGGCTGCTTGCAACAGTCAAGGAGGAAACTTTATGGAGAGAGCCAAGAGCAGTCAGGCTCTCAGTGGTGTGTACAACAGAAGCTCTCTAACATCACTGCTATATACATTAAGGACTAATACAGACAAATGGTCCAGGATTTAATTCTCAAAGCTAAAAATCACTTCATCAGGCTGCTGGACCCCAAGCTAGATTTAAGGACCTATCTGCAACACGTCACTGGCTGACCTCTCTCACACCTTGGGAAAAGAGAATGGGATTTTCTGCAATAGCTGAGCAGTATTCCTTACTATGTCTATCGCTACCTCTTAAATCAAACACAGAAAACTGGTGCTGAGCATTATAAGGTGTTGAATGGTACTTTGAATGGCGTATACAAATAAAAATATTATTTCATTTCTGTCTTTGGAGGGAGTTACTTCACAATGCATATTAAGTAAGTCACAGCTACATAAATAAGCTTGCCTTAAACATGTTTTATGTTCACACCACCCCTGCTTGTGCATTCAGCTTTCATGAAACACTACACGTACTGATAAATGCTTATCTCTGCAGTAAAGATATGTAAACATGGACAAACGCAACGGGAAAACGAGATTTTCAACTCTCTGCTTTTCACATACAAGTGACTCAATATACTTGATTTCTAGGGAATGAAGAGAACATCCAAGAGGGTAAATGCATTAAATGCGCATTTCTTTTCTTTGGTGAAAACTGAAATTACAACCCAGTGTAAAACCTGAAGGCACCTGCAAAATGTATTTGGAAAGATGCTTCATGTAAGACAAATGGAGGCTTCAAGCATTTTCTTTATAGATGACAACGTTTGCGCCAAACTACATGAAAAATAGCTTCCCACAGTGATCATGGCAGAGCCTGTTACTGACTGAGCCCCTTATGCAAAAGTCGAACAATGCCACTTCTAAGACCCTGAACTGTCATTCTGGCCTTAAGCAAGCAAGCTGTAAATAATAAACCCCTAATCCTTGGAGACGGGAGAAATGTAACAAATTTAATTTTAAAACAAATATGTATAAGAAGCAATACAAATCCCAAATAGGATACAAAAAAACCTAGTGAAAATGCTGTATAATTCTGCAACATCACCATTATCAAGCTCTTAACAGTAAGCAAGACTCAGCTTAACAGGGTCCTATAAAATAGGTGACAGAGGTTTTGTGTGGCAATTTTTTTTATAGAGCCTACTTTGAACTGAAGTATCAAATTCATATCTTTCAAATGGGCATACATCACATCTGAAAATCCCAGAACACCCTCCCTTCAGAGAAAGGAGCAAAAGGGATGACAAGTGATTTGATGGTTTTCCTACTTTGTTGTTTTTGTTTTCCTTTCCTTCTTGTTTCTGCAGTTGTAAAAATAAGGAGAAAATGGAGTATTTTTTTTCACCAGGTAAACTTAGGGGAAATAAAACATATTCATGATTGACTGTCCCCCTGACTGCACCACAACACTGGAAGCAGAGGCCCTGTGTATCATTTTTGGTGTGGACAGCTTACCGTATGTTCAGACTTGGTTGCCAGGTACTGATATAAAACATAGAGAGAAAGAAGCTGTGTTGATAATTCATCAAAACTTTCTTGGAGCATGATCTCTGTTACTACTGACATAGCATCTATGGAGGAAAACAATACATAATCAGCATAGCTCCCAATACATATCTCCCTTTCACACCCACTCGTTCACTGATGCTTTGTTGCTGTAGTATGCTTTGAAGTAGTTCAGGAGAAAGTTAAACATTTTTTACAACTAGAATACACCTACAGAATTAGTCTTATTCATTTGGGTTGTTCAAACACACTGCAAGAAGGAAGAATGGATTGAGTAGCATGAAAATACAGCCAGGGAGCTCTCAAAATCATCTTAGCTCTACACTCTTCAATTGGCTCTTCTTTCCTCAGCTTTTCAATTAATATTAAAATAATATTTAAAAATTATTTCTTTGATCTTGTGTTTTGATTGCAAACAAGAGAAGACTGGCTTAACTTCACTAGCCTTAGGGTGACAGGAGAGTACAAAGGAGCAGAAATGTTGTCACAGATCACCCACAGCTGTCTCAGTATTCAGCAAACAAGGCTCTGGAGGAGCTCTACAGGGAGTTTCAGTGACACTCCATGTCAGAAAGGACAGCTTGTTAAACAAAAGGCCTTCAGCTTCACACGGAAAAGAAATGCAGACAAAAAAGGGGGAATTCAAAGATGAGGGTGTGTCTCAAAATAAAATAAATACATGTATTAATTTGACATTTAACAAAATCTTTCAGTTCCTTTCAGTTATATGTTTTAAAAGAGCTTTATGCAAAGGAAAGCTTATTGCAAGTCTACAGTACTACAAAACCTGAAGTGAAATTAAAATCTTAAATATGTGTCATCACACATGAGAGGATGACTTATCTAAACACTACTCAATAAATGAAAGGTAGCCCCAATACAGCAATTCAGCATAGCTGGCTTGCTCCAGTGACAGACAGAAAGCCTACACAAACAGTTTAGATACGTAGCTTTTTGAACAGCTAAATATATGCAAGATGAATACCAATATGCATTTTGATTCTGGAAACACTCATTAATTACCACTAATAATTCCTATGATGTCATTAGCACATACGTCAGACTTGTAACAGAAGAAGATGGTTTACACTTGGAATAGGATTAATAAGATAATAAGATAATAAGATAATAAGATAATAAGATAATTGATAATTAAAGCAGAAACTGTGAACCACATTAAGTTTCAAAACTACAAAATGAATAAAATCCCAACAGAAATGAGACATAAACATGCAAAAAACCAGCTTAAAGAAAGATGAAGTTGTATTTTATGGTGACTTCAGAAAAAAATGGCTAAAACTTTTTAATTCAAATAAAAGCTCTGTAAATATAAGGGCTTACAACTAAGGATGCAGTATTGGTATTTTTCTTACCTTCATATTTCTTCTGCTTAATAAAGCAATCCATCAAAATATTGAATGTAAAATTATCTGGAAAAATTCCATACTGAACCTGAAGAAAAGGAGGAAAGTAAGTTCAGTGTACAAATGTGCTGTTTAAATCTTCCCAAGCACAGCAATGCAGATACCAGAAAGAGCAGAACCTCAGCACTGCACACTTCTGCAATGTACAGTCAAGCAACACAAGAGATTAGCATGGCTCCTGTGATGTAGGCCCTCCAACTTCTCATGCACTGGATTTGTTTGGCATTTTATCTGAGCCGTTGGGACCAGGAAGGGCATTACCTATCATGTTTTTATGCCTCCCCTTCACCTAGCATGTTCTGGACACCAATGCTATTTAAAACCAAAAAGCTTCCTGAGAAAAAAAGAGGATTTAAAAGCTGTGAAAAGGCTACAGCTAAAAGTCAAGTCCAACAGTAATTTTTATTTTGATAAAGAAATCTGAATTTAAAATCACAGTCTACACGACCTGGCTGCAATAGAAACTCCAGTCAAGCCACACTTGAATCAAAAAGCTGATCAAATACATTCATGGCTTCTCCTTGGTAAAACTTACCTTGTTCTTTATCGTGTATAAGGCTTTATCTTGAGCACCATATTTTAAGCACTGTCTGATCCAGCTGTGAACGGTCCAGTCTCTCAAGTACCAGGAATTTGGGCTATGCCGAAACCTAAAGATGATAAAATAGTTCAGTGACAATATGACTCTGCTATCACAGAAACAAATTCTGTAATAAACAAACTATCAGTTTCAAAACACCACCATTCATGAACTCAGATATAAATTTCTCTGTGTTTGACTTTGCAGTCAATCACTGCTCCCTAAAGAGCTCCAGGATAGCCCATTCAAGTAAGAGAAACCAAATTTTTACACATTAATTGTATGTGCAAAAGGGAATCTAACCTTTCCACAAATGCATGATATATTTAAACTTCTCACTTTCCAAAAAGCCTACTGCTCTTCTCCTGAAAAAATGAATACCAAAAAATAACAGTTTGGTATAATTATGAAGGCCAACTGAGATTGGTGTAAATACTGTAGTATTTTTTAACCTTGTCCTTGTGATTGGGTAACATTGTATTATATAACACTTTGATGCATAATACTGCTGGTCCTGTCAAAGAGATACGACTGATGACATCAGTAAGTATCAGAATTACATCAAAATATAACTGAGCCTGAAACTTTGGCGCTTGTGTAATCTAGTGTCTTCCACCCTCTCTAAATCATGCCTCACTTCACCATTTAAGAATTCATTATGCCTCAGCACAGGTCATCCCTGGGCTGCTGCATGCTCCATTTGCCTTAGAAATGCTTCATCAGTGAGGCATACCTCATGCACAGGGAAACTCTGCTGGAGAGCCCTTCACTGCCCCTCTTCACTGGTTTAACCTATTCTGAGACACTTCATGCCATGGCTTCAGCAGGCTTCTAAGGCAACCCACTCCAGTGTTCAACCAATTTGTAAAATTGAATACTTTTAATTTCATTTTATCCTTATTCAGTCATATGTGCTTTGCTCCATATTCAAAGAAATGGTGACAAAAAGCACATGGAGCTTTAGCTTTGGCAAACACCCAAACATCAGTTAAGAGTCCAGTGGTAGGAGTCCAGCTGCCTTGGTCCTGAGCTGAATTTCACACCCCCATGTGAAGATATGCATGCAATCTTTCTCAATTCAAATGAAAACTGATCTCAGTCCTCAGCACAGAAGCGACTGCCACTTTCTGTAAAGAACACCGATGACTGAGCTGGGCTCATGTGCAGATGCTTGCAGCCCCAAGCCAAGCTGCAGCACCATTTAGAGGCAGGGTTGACTCTTCCATCTGAGTGAGCATGTTTTCCAGAACGTTTATCAGATTAACGTGGCCACCAACCCTCTTTCCCCCTCAGTAAATCTCTTGTCTATCACCAAGGGCTACACAGATGACCAAGCCTGGAAAAGTACTGCAGCCTAGAGATCCTTCAGAACGAAGATGACATCCATGCTACAAGTGAGCTAAACAACTACAGAGTCTAAATATATGTATTTCGAAGTAGCACACAAAATCTCCCCATTAAATTAGAATCAAATAGAAAAATAAAAGCATGTTTTGAAGCATCCATTCTGTTGCTATAATTGCTTTCCATTTTCTTCCCTCTGGAGTTCAGATAGAGGGAGTAACAAGAATGTACATTTGCTTTCATTGAAGTCCTGCATCATGGACAAATAATGTTTTCAGGAAGTATCAATTACAGGAATTTGGATTTAATCATATTTTGATGAAAAAAATTATCTAATTGCTACAGACTCCTTCACCAGGCATTCAAGAAGGGTCAAGCTGGAACACCAGCACCCAACAATAAAGCTGCAAACGTCTTTTAAAGTTTCATTAAATGGTTAATACTGTTTCACAAGTAGGAAACAACAGATTTGTCTTACAAAAAATATGACACTGATGCTCCCAAATACTTAGGCTTTCTACTGACATAATCTTTGCAAAAGAGTAACAAGCATTCAAAAAACAACAACAAAAAAACCCTGGTTTTAATGCATTTGAATACTCAATTTTTTGCAGAGCTGTGTTTATGCTCTTGAGTACACCACAGAGAGAGACAGCACTCCAATAGTTCCTGCATCTTGGGATTGCTACAGCTTACTGTAATCAAAGTTTCTAGGTTTCAAAGTAAAATTGCACATGGACAGCAAAAGGCCTAACAGAGATGCAATACAGTGTAGAAACAGAATGAAACGGATCCTCAATCAACACTCATTGCTGGAATTGACGCACAAAACTCAGAGGTATGTTACAAAAACTTGTAAAAACTCCGCATATCAGCTTTTATAGGGCTGGGACTGATTTATGTGTGTGTGCATATGACAACCACAGGATTCTTCAGATACAACTACTGTATGTATGTTACTATTAAGGTCTTTATGCTGATCTTTATGCTCAGATCAGGTCTCGGCTGCCCTAGGTGCTAATCAAATGAAACTTAGCTTCTCAGCCAAGTAATTTTCTAGTTAATTCTAACAATTAATTACAAATCAGTTGCATGGTATTGAAGAGAGGGGACTGGAGGATGAATGCAATATACACACACACACAAGATTCCTCAACTCTAGACACTTCCATTAATCCGTAATGTGGTAGGAGAATTGGAATTGAAAGGGAAACAACTACACTGCAATCATTAATTGTTTCTGATCCATATAATGCTGGGATAAGCTCTGTCTCTATTGTACTAGCTGAGAAACCAACAGAGTATCTGTTTTTTACAGTTAACCTAGACAAACCAACCAAATGTTGTGGCAGGCACTTGTGTTTGAAATGGAATCTGGAAAAAGAGGAGGTTGCTCATCATTTTGACAAGAATTAACATCTTCTCCTTCTCTTTGTCCACCAAACAGGATATAATTAAGCACGGCAATATGTTCAGGGACAGATGAAAAGACAGAAGGAAGTTAAAACTACAGAAAAAAGAGGATTCATAATGAATTAAATAAAGGAAGCCTCTAGCAACTGCTGTGTGTTTAATGGAAAGACCAGAAGGTTATCTTGCAGATGCCTCATGATGAAATTCATTTTTGTGAAAACTAATAAAAACCTGAGAAGCCCAAGACTCTTATAATACGTTCACAAAAGACAAGAAGCACCTGCAACAGTATTAGGGAAGCTCTCTGTTGGCACACCTTAATGGTAATGGCTAAAGAATCAATATGGTCATCCTTCCAGTCACTGAACTGAGAACATCTGCCTCCATGGGGAATAAAAAGAGAAACATCTGTAATACAAGGAGATCCTGAAATATCAAGGTCACTGTGACTCTAACAGCACACAAGGTGATACTCTAGAATTCTCTTTGTTGTGAAAAGTCATTCAAATTCTTCAGTCCAGAAACTTGATTTTCACTAACAGTAGCATAATACTTGCAAAATGATTATAACTTGGAAGAGATACAGAAAGTGTACAGCCTCAGCACAAGGCAAGTGGAACATTTTTAGCCAAGCAAGTACACTCTCTTGCTCACAAATAGGCCAGCACATTGGGCTAAGAATACCTTGCCAGTTTACTAAGTTAAGCCCTATTGCTCATTATTTACAACAGTGCTGGGGTGCTCATCCCCTGTGAAAGAAGCCAAACAATAAAAAAGTTTAACAGGTGCTGAGAGTGCTTCATGGGGTGCTGTACTACTACAGCAAGCATGACTTATTTGTATTGGCGCCCTCACACGCTGCAGAAAAGCTGAGTTCCTGCCCTATTCATTTATTTCAAAGAGTCTTGAAATTTTGTTTGGGGCCATCAAGTCGTGATGCCCTCTAGTGCTGCTTTCACACACCCTGTCTTCTCAAGGGAAGTAACACAGCAAACCTGAGACCAAACAGAACCAGCCCTTGTCGGTCTGCATTCTTCCCTCTAGGTTTGGTAGAGGGGAGTTCATTGCTTTGGGGACAGTCACAAATGAGGAAGATGGTGAAGCAAAACTTGCTGGATTACAGAAGAGAAAGCGCTGTAGAAGTATACCATGAGGAAGAGCTCTGCTCTGCTCTTCCTGGTAGTATGGAGAGAAAGTCAGCTCAGCAGAATGGTTCCAACTCTCTGTTGATCAAAACTTCCATTTTGTACTCTGTGGCTTTTTTCTTTTTTAAGGGTCAGTCCAGCTCTCGGCACTGCCAGAAGCTATCCTTGTGCAAGACACTATTTTTTCTCCCCCCCATTCTCCCCTGATCTGTGAAACAGAAAGAAGAGACTGTTCCTTTCCCCAGCTTTACCTGACCTAATGAGAAAGTACCTTGTAATGATTCACACATCCTACACTTCCTATCTCTCTTACTTCTTTTAGAACTAGAGAGAAATATGGGTCTGCATGTTCATATACTTTCATCAGGAAGGGAGAGTGCCAGATTTCTTCTTGTCTACTTAAAATTCTAAAAAGTCCCAAAGCAAAATGTAAAGAGACTTAAAATGAATAAATATAGTAGGGAATATCACTGCAAACCAGGAAGAAGGTCTCTCAATGGAATGAATCCAAAGCAACTCCATATTTTACACAAGTCATAGAGGGCTGAGAAGTATCTTAGCAATGCCATGTTTTTTTCCTTCCCAGGCACATTTTTTCAGCTACAGTGCATAATGATCAAATGGATTCCAGGCAGGCTTAGCTTGGAAACTGGAAGGCTGTCACCCAAAACTCTCCCTTTGTTTGTCATTTCAAGCCACAGGCCTTGGGGAAAATCATCTGCATTTTAAATGGACCCAGAGGCATTGCTCATACATCAGTGTCAAAGAGAACAGTCCTGGAAAAACAATTGTTATTGACAGAAATTTCCTTTTAAACATGAACAGAACTTTATTTTTCCATCTCTTCTTTGCCTGCCATTTCAGTCTTCAGTTTTCTTTGTATAAATCCTTAAAAAAATTCATGTGTAAACATACCAGTCCTAAAGGAAATATCTCACACATTAACTGCCTACACTCAAAAACAGAGGGAACACATGGCTTTTGTGTTGAAATAAAAAACTCAAGTAGTATGTGTACTATAAGAAATCGATTATCAAAAGCAGTAATAGGATAGGTTAATAAATTAGACATGACAGCTATAACAGAGAATAGTCTTAGGTTGAGGCAGAATCTTACACAAGAAAAAAACTGGTTTTTAGACTCCCTGAAAAAAACCCCCACATTCAGCCCCTATTCTATTTTGATTTTTATTGACTTTCCCATGACTTTTATTTTGAACTAATTTAACTTGATTGTTTTGATGCTAAAATTAATTCTTCTAAATTAAGCAGTCTCCACCTCCACATGAATTCCTATTTCATGCACAGCATTCTTTTTTCAAGACTTGCATAGAGCTCTTACACCATTGAGAAGTGTCTGATGATGGCCCCAAAACAGACCTAAATGATCAGATATGGAGAAACTATGATACAGAAGCACAGTCAAACATCAAGGCTGAACAGGAGACTTAAAGGATATTTTTAGTTCCACATCTTGTTTCATGTAATACCATATTCAGCTTTTATTTCTGTTCACTCCAATGTTACAAGTTCACCTTTCTCTTAACCTTTAGGCTTAGTAATAAGACTAGATCCGGAAGAGGATATATTTTGGGTAGAAGTACATACCACACAGTTATTTAGGAATACTCAGGGTATCACCTGGGTAACCTCCCCCTTCCAACAACTGAAGGGAGAAAATTCACCACACAGTAGTTTCAGGGTAGCTATGGCATTGCTCAAAATCACAGTCATGCACAGAAAGCTCAGCTTCATGAAGTCTCTTTCTAACAATAACTATCACACAGCTTTCACCATAGAGCAGCTAGGATGTAGTTTTATCCTTTATAGACCTGTCTATTTTGACAGCTTTTAGTGCTGATAAACAAATGACAAGCTGAATTTCTGCTACAACAAACATTTCTGCTCATTGTTGTCAGCCTCGTTTATTACTAAATGCTCTTCCTCCTTTTGATGAATCTAAGGCACTTTTGTGAGTAAAATATAAGGAACATGCCTTATTATATTAAAAGAAAAAACGTTATAATCAAAGAGTTGCAAAATCATAGATAAATTATATAAATTTCAAAGTAATGTGTGAATAGACAAGCAGTTTACAGCAGCATGAAAGAAATCCTTTGCTTATACACAAATAGATGTAAGAGCCATTACAAAAGATGGCTCACCACAGATAAAGAGGCATCAGCACAGATAAGGAGGCTCTGGCAAAGTTTGAAGCAATTTATTAGTATTCCTGGTATTGCAATAGCTTAAACAACTACTGGTGTTCCTGAAAAATACCAAAATACCTGAATTATTTATCAGCCCTTTCATCCCGAGGCAGTCAATACAACAGAACTGCAGCGGATCTGCTCTTCCTGCCTTCTGCCACCAGGTTACACCAAGCAGCTTTGAACTCCTCTAGAAACATTTGCAAAGCACAGAGGAAGAATCCTTTAGACAACTCAATTAATTTAAGTTGCCCACAGGCTCACCTTAAATGCCTCAAACCTTTATTCTAGTTCATAACCAGACTGAAAAAGCAAAACTGAGGCTCAAACAACACATACTCAGTATACTCTTTGTCCCTGGGAAAACTCTTCCAGGCTGATAAATGGGTTTCCTAAGAAGCTCCTCTAGTCATGTAGATTCAAAGTACTTCAGAACTATACACTCTCTGGCAGAACTCCAATGGAAGTTCACTTCTAAGAAGAATGGGAATCAGGATTTCTCTATGTCAGCTTGGCTGAACATGCTCTGTATGGATAACCTGAAATAAGATGACATCAGTCACAGGCCCTATCTAGCTAGAAACTAAAGATCTTAACATTTAAAAATCCAATATCAACGTGATTCCTTATTATAGGTTAAAGGGAAGGTCACCATTTCTAGCTCACTAGAAATGGCCAATTGGGGACCCTCAGCATGACTTTAAGGTGAAAGTATATTGCTACCAAGAAAAGGTGGTGATGCCTGGTTTCATTTAATGAAGAAACTAAATTTATCACATTCAGTTTTATTTCAAATGCAAACTATGAAAAAGGAACCCCTCTTTTGCACTTAACAGAATGATGCGGTGAACTGCAATGAAGGAAACTAAATAAACAGGTTTTTTAATACAGTACTTATATTTTTCTCCTGTTCCCGGGATAATAGTTATCCACCACCCTTCACCTCTCCCAATCCTTTTTAAAAAGGACAGTGAGGAAAAATACAATTTTCTTCTCACACACATGAAGAATCTATACTATTTTCACCATAAAGAGGAAATTCATTTGAAGAGCAACAGTTAACCAGAAAAGGTCGTGTCATAATAGCATCAATAATAAAAAGCCCAGCATCTCCCCAAACTATTGACTGTAAAGGGCACCGCTCTTTGTGACAAATACTTCTGGACGTACAGTTGAAATTATTGGTTTTGAATACAAATGTCACTAATACTGCATAGAAAGCATCACAAGCTGAGAAAATACACAGGGAATGATGAAGTGAGCTGTTGCTATAGTGATTCTGTTAAGATACTCTCAAGTGCCTTTCCTTGTCCCCATGCAACCATAATAAAGCCTAATTTAAAGCCAACTCTTCCATTAATTATATCTTTTTCTGGTATCCTGGCATGTGAAACCAGACAAATTAAGAACCATACAAGACATTACATTTCTTGCTTCAGGGAAATTTTTTTAATCTCAGCAATTTCTAAGTGAAGGATAAAACTTGCTGTTTCAAAGCTCAGCAAAGGATCAGTTCTGGTTTTATTTGTATCTCTGAAAACTGATTAACTAAAGGCTGTAAAAAAAAGGTGTATATGAGTAAATCACTGATTTGATTGTTACCATTTTACTAACTCAGCTATGCCTATCATTGCTTCACCGAATTCAACCTGTCTGAAAGCTAGTACATAAGTTTTCAACTTATTTTGAGAAATGAAAAAGAAATGCTTGCAAATGCCTGCTTGGAATTTTTTTTAGTTCCTGTTATCACCTTCATGCCACATTCTTTGCCAAGTGAGAGAGATCTCCCTCTAAAGACTGCCAAAAAGTCAGTTTCCAGCAAAAACATAGTTCCCACTAGCTGTATTTTGGAAGTAAGTTTAAAATCTTTTGTGTACCAAGTGGTACTTATGTCATGGACTTTCTTCAACCACAGGTAACTGTAAGATTATGTCATTTTAGGGACTAAATTGCTTCACAGCTCATTAGATGTTTAATTTTTAAAAATAAATTACTACAGATGTTTTAGAAAACCTCCATCTGTTAGCCACCACCTACTGCAGGGGTGTAACAGTGAAGCTTCCTTTCTGGTAACCATTAACCAAGCTGGACAGAGATGTAGCACCAAGGGCTTTCAACGCAAACAAAACAGCAACTCTTAAGTTCTGTGATAGTTCAAACAGTACCAGGGAGAACTGCATCACACATTCTGGTGTTTCTGCCTTTTGGCACTAAGCTTAAACTATGACAGAACACCCCTTTCACATTATATTACATATGCATAGTTTATGTGTATGCATAAAAACTGCTGTCAAGGAAAGCATACAATAACTTCTTGATTTATGGCACGAAAAAAACTCAGCCTTTAACAGACATTGTCAGTGGCTGTGGCTTTGCTATTATTGCATTTGCAAACAGCAACTTTTTAATAATGCCTAATATACAGTGTCAATTTAACCTGAGGCAAAATTAACATAATTTTGTTAGAGACCTAATTCACTGAGAGCTGGAGTCCACATTGTAACTGTGTTGCATTTTCCACTTATTTGACTCAAATTCTTTATGGTTCACAAAATAGCTCTGAGAAATGCACCACACATTAGCTTCAGACTACTGTAACATTACACCCACTGACATAACCCATGACACCTTTCAGTTTGATCATAGTTGAACTTGCACAGATCATAAATGATGTATTTCTGTCTTCAGAATCTCAAAGGCTGCAATACTGAAGCGTACAAGCCAAACTGTTTATTCCACGGAGTTACTCAGTTTTACACTACATGCGACCAGAGCAAAAAAAGAGGTGCTGGCAAGACAGTGCTTCAGGAATACAAATACTGAATGGATCTTAGTAACCAACTTAGGCAGGTGAAGAGCCAAATCTTGCATTTGCTGCCAAACACTTCACAAACTAGATTTGCACAGTTCAGGTTTCACCTTTTCAGACTTGCTGCCACAGGCACACAGCTCAAGTTAGCCTTATTTTGACCCACTACCTGTGCTCTTTCCATTCTTCACTGCTACAGACCAATGTCCTTGTGTATTGCTCTCCCTATGCAACCCACGAGTGAAGGGGAGACAGAGCTACCGTAGCTGTCAAGCTAAGCAAATACGGTTTTCATATTAAATGTAAACACCTACAAAGAGGACAAAACCCAATATCTGTGGTTTCAGCCACAGCCACTGCCAAAAAGGCAACCATTTCCAAAAGGTCAACCATTGGTGCATAGCCAGGTCTTGGCTACCAGGCAGTTCATCATTAATCTGTTTACTTTCCATGTCATGTCTCAGTGAGCAACGCTTACTGGTTCCAACCATGCATTTTCCTAACAAAAATACATTTAGCAATAAGTAACAAAAAATGCTCAAGTCTTTCTTCATACATTTTTAACTGCTCCCTAACCACCGTACCCAATCACAGTAGTTCTGAGGCACCTAGTCAGCACATCTCTTAGTATATCTAACTTCTTTGGAGACCAATGAGACAGAAATGTCCTTTATATCATTGCGTATGTCAATCACAAGGAACAGTAAGTAAATCAAGGATAAACATGGCAAACCTGACTCAAGCATTTTGTAAGGCAGTTTGAAATTTCTGGGCTCTTACCAGCTATGATTGTTTTATTCTTCTCAGAAAAAGGCTGTGTCATCAGATTTCTTTTTTAAAGAGAGAGACAGCAGGTACGTCTCTTTAAGTACTGCATGTACTGTAGGACAAATGTTCCCTTGCGTAGGTAGCTACAAGCTGCACAGTAAAATGAGGTCACGCTACCCAAAACAGGCAGAGGATTTCATAATGCAAAGGGGTATTTTGTAGTTTCTCCCCTTTTGAGACGGGAATACAGCCAACACTGCGAGTTATAAATACAGTGGTCACAGCACCAAGCCTTCCAGAGTCCAA
The DNA here is from genome assembly GCA_036785705.1 of Acanthornis magna. Taxonomy (NCBI): domain Eukaryota; kingdom Metazoa; phylum Chordata; class Aves; order Passeriformes; family Acanthizidae; genus Acanthornis; species Acanthornis magna. The sequence goes on from JAWUZG010000121.1 coordinate 3,185,739, forward strand.
GAAGCATTTGGACAACACTCTCAGGCAATTCTTGGGGTTTCCTGTGCAGAGTCAGGAGTTGGGCTCGATGATCCTGATAGGTCCCTTCCAACTCAATATATTCTGTGATAACTTGCTACTGCTTTTGGTTCTGCTGATGATCAGTCCGCCATGCAAGGCCAGGATGACCTGCTACTTTGCCTTGTTACAGAGGCCTACTCAGATCTTGTATTCAGGCTCCAAACTGACATTTACAAGCAACCAGTTCTCCAAGGCATGGTATAGAGCCCTGATACATGTCATGTTATCCACTGCACAGGAGGACAAAGGAGACAGAAGAGCAGGAGAAACACTACAACTATGTGCATTTATGTACTCCACATGTTTCAGTCTGGCTTTATTTTTCCAATGAATCATGACTTTCAAAACAATGCAATAGTATCTTATGTAAGAGGAACCTGCTGTTTTATGACTTAATCTGGGCAAGGAAAAGTGCAAAAAGAAGTGATCACTGCAGGACAGTAACTTCCAGGAAGACAAAAAAAGGCATCCTTTTGCTGATAAAGTAGACTGTACCACTCCTGGTGCTCATGCTTTGCTGTCATGCTCTCACACCATCCACCCCCACTGAGACATACCAGCAGCCAGTCTGATTCGTCACCTTTGGCACAGGCAGTGTAGACAAGGCGCAGGAGATGGTGCCCATTTTACACCCAGCTGTCTGCTGCTAGAGGCCATCTATTTAGTTTGCAGCTCTATTTAGCCCAGCTTTGCTCACTCCCTAGTGGAACTTTGAAGAAAGGAGTATTTTCCCCTTTTTTTAAATGAAAACAGCAGTTACAGATGAGAGACCCAGAATTAAGTTAATGACAATGTAAAGAGGATGATCATAAAGTTGACTTTAGGGATTAAAGGTAGCTTTTTATCTGCACCAGTTATTGAAAAAAAGATATTACTCATGAAGGAGGAAGTCTGCTTGCAAACCTCATTGCCAAAAATCTGTACACTTTCAGCCTGACAAATTCTAAAGTGAAGGGAATAGGGTGGGGGGAAAAATAACCAAAATCCTTGTTCACTTTTCAGTAAGAGAAAGCAATGTTTATTGTGTCTACATTTACAGCTGAGCAAACAGGCATTTCTATCAGCTGCTCTCTTGTACATCCCCCTTCCAATTTTAAAACAAACTCAATAAAGCATTCTTTGTTGCTGCTTAAATGCTCCCTAACTAGATCCTGTGTCTAATCCTCACCTGGTCTAAAAAGACAACACACAAAAGTTCCCCCAAGCTACCAGTGACCTGCCTCAATCAGCTGAGGACCTGGCACACCACACACACACATAATCATTAATTAGACGAAAGCTGGGAGGCAAGGACAACCCCAGCACCTTTCAAGGATGTGCAATCCAGCGTCCCACAGAGATGCATCAGCGGTGATGATGGACACCAACTGCTGAAAGCAGACACAGTGTAATTTCTGAAACAACCAACTCCATACTTAATTGAGTCCCTCACGCTTTCGAACTGATGTGGCAGAGGGGGTACAGAGAGGCAGCTGAAAAGCACAAGAACAGCAGGGACAGCAGACACATCAGGATTTTAGGAAATAGGTAAGGGGATATAATCAGTTGACAAGAGGGGCTCGGACTTCTATCTAAGCTTTTCTCAAACCCATACAGTTCTTCCACCCCACAATGTCTCCCAGAAAAAAACCCAAAAGAAAGGTAAAGATGGGACTATTCAGGGATTAGTCAACCTAATTAGGAACCAAAGATTTACCCAGAAAGGTCAGAAACAGAAAGAGGTAACAGGAAATATAGCAGAAGGAACAGCTGAGCAGAGTGCTTGGTACAGAAAAGCACAGAAAATGCACCTGGACTCATTCCAGTAGACAATATATGTTATCTCGAGCATGCAGCTTTAAAAATAGCTTGTTATTAAAGCAGCATTTAAACAACAAAAAAACCCCAACCAACCAACCAACCAACCAACCAAAAAGTAAGCACCCTGAATGAGTGGGTTTTTTTTTTGTTGTTTTTTTCATCCTGGTACTGAATTTTGCACTTTAATTTCCCTTTTCTGGTAAACAATAAGAAAGAGTAAGAACCTCAGAAATCACCCCAGGAAAATGTTAAACCATGACCTTTGCTTATCTATGGATTCAATACTCCTCTATTCAATTACAGCAAAGCATTGTTTTGTGGGTCTGTCTGCAATCAAGCTTCTGGCCTTAGGGAGAACACTTTTTCACAGGCACAAATGTATATGCAGAAATAAGCAGATATACAAGCTGAATAAAGGTACCTACTTATTTTCATTTTTGTTTGGTACTCTAATATTTTTGGACGTTTTTGAAGATGGAATTATTTATAAAAAACCAGAACCATTGGAATAGAGCAACATAATTGACTTTTCAGATTTCTTTATTACTGGGGCCAAAAAGAAATCTACAGTCTGTTGGACGTAATCAGAGAATCTTCTAAATGTCTTGATAACTGATGGTTGAAGTAACATTTTCAGTCCTACAAAAGCATAAACAACATTTTTTTGTAAATAAAAAGGCAGCTATTTGAAAATTAACATGACAAATCATTTAGAAGTTAAAGAAAGATGCATGTTAATGTAAATCTACCTTTTTCCTGTCACAATATTTTTGATTTGGTTATAAAACCATTTTGTCTAAAACGGAGTATACCTGGACAAAATAAGATCAGACCTATAACTGTGGTGCATCATTCCATCCCTTAGCATGGTCATCTTAAATGTTCTTTCCATTGCCAAAGGCTTTCACCTTCTGAAACTTGTATCTCTCCTGCTATCTGTTACTACATACTGTGCAGCAACAAACATCAAAACCACAGATATTCTGAGAGCACAATACTGGATCCACTCTACTGGATCACATTACTAAGTTGAGTATCTTTGCTGTTACCAACAAAGCACAGAACACTCTTCTTGACAACTAGAAGTGCAGTAAGATGGCGTAGTCCCTTTTTTATGTGCTTGATCAGACTATGTTCATCTTTAAAGCCCTGTGAAATACAGCAAAGTTTTTTATAAGAATGATTTAAAACTAAGATCATACAGATTTTTTATAACATATAGTAAAATGATGGGATGTTCTCACCCAAATAGTGCATAAGCCTTGTATTTCATACGTTGGCTGAGGCACGGCAGGAAGAATATTTTAATGCCTTTGTCCTCTCCAACAGTCTACTCTATAAACTAGCACATGTCTTGCCATCATTTAACCGTATCAATAGTCTTCTTAAGAAGTGTGGTGCAAAACAGGAATTCTTGGGCAACGGAATGTTAGAGATGCTTTGGTTCCAGCTCTGCTTCCATGCACCCTGCAAGAGCAGATACTATTTCCACGGCAGAAAACCAAAACTGTCATGAAGCTGCTTGTACAGGTCTTACTAGCACTCACATTAGTCTCCTGGCAAAATTTTTCTTCAAACATTGTAAAGAGGAAAAAAAAAAAGCCAAAACAGATAAGCATCCCTTTCCATGTTAAACTACTGTGTGATATGCCCTGAAGTGTTTGAAAACATTTCACATTCTTAGCGGATGTCCAGACCCACTTTCTTACAAGCCTTCCTTCAGTTACAAGTAAGAGAAAACAATTGTAAGAGAAAATACAAAGTAAATCCTGGTAAACTGTATCAACTTTACAGCCTACACATTTAACCCAAGATGTATTTTCAATGTAACAGCTGTGGCAAGCTATGCAACTCCTATTCCCAGACTGAGGACATTTGAAAAGCCAACACTATTTACTGCATATACTCATTCTCCAGCCCCTAACTTAATTTTTTCCAGAATAAAATTAACACTAAATACTTCTCCTATTCTTAAAAATCCATTTTCAATAAAATTCTTGTTCTCATCAGAAGCTCATCCACAGTTCCTTGCAGAGTCCATTTAGGCCAGGCCCTGATTCACCCCTTGGAAAAACCATCTTTAATGGCAGCAAAATAACAACTCAACTTACCTCAAAAACTACACCTTTATTCTTTCTTTTACTACTGATTACAGTAAAAGAATCGTGATCACTGACATTCCTAAGAAATTTTCTGCCTGGTCTGGAAGCCTTTTGACTGCGCTGTGCCCTCTGTTTGTGACATTTAAACTGTTCAGCATTTTGGGTATGCTGGCTGCAGTAGCACAAAAACCTGAATTTCCCAAAGTATAAGATAAATGCTCTCCCATCTTTAGCCTGTCTTGTTATTTCATATGTGCTGTGTAAGAACAGATGAAGTTAAAATGGCCTAATAATTTCATTCAAAAGGCGACCCCACAATCCAGTGCTAATCAGCACTACAATTCTGACAATTAAAGCTAACAAAAAAAATCAGCAGGATTCCTATTTGAAAAAAACACCAGCTCACAAGCCCCACAAATAAAAATCTGTATTAAATGTACTTGTTTTCACCAATAAATATATATCGTACAGCTAGCTTTACAAGCAGAATAACACAAACTAAAGAAGTTTACTAGCTAAGCAACTGAAAACAGAATTCTTAATAATTGTTGCCCCTTCTACAGCTGCAAACATAATATATTCCTTACTCTTCCACATTTAGTTCAGCTCAATACTGAGTGACTATATGTGACTCAAAACAGCAGGAATGCATGCTGACCATATCTAAAATAAAACAAAACAGGAATGAAAATTGGCAGTTACAAACACAAAAATCCTGACATATTGAGAATCTCTTATTTCAACAAATAAAAACAAGATTCCCTATATTGCTAAATTTTAAATATAAAACATGTTCTAAATGTTTTCAATGTTGTATTTAATATAATTAATATTTACATACTCATGTGAACATTTGTAGAAAAGTAATATTTTCATTTAAGGTTCCTTCTCAAAGAAGGCTGTCCACATCAGGAAAAACAGCACTCTGGTAAACATTTCTCTCTCTCTCTTTTTTTTTTTTTTTTTTTTTTTTTAATAAACTCATAAAGAAACCTGTCGATACCTTGGAAGTACCTACACAAGATTGTCTCTTTGCTCAGTAAGAAAATGGTCCAAATTGAGTACAATACTTCCAAACAAATGAGACTGGTTTGAAGGTTGCCAGAAAACAGCAATAAGGCTTTCTTTTAAAAGATAATTAAAATTATGAACATGAAACATTATTAAAATATTTAATTTTAATTAAGGTTTCTTGTTTGCTGATTTAAACCGAGACCAAGTCAACAATTCAAATAATACTAATTCTAATCAACCTACCTGCAATAAGACAGGGTCTACAACATATCAAGAGTTGATAGTAACAAGTAGTTTATAGTTATTTTTTCTACTGTTCTTTGGATCCAAAAAAGGAAATACATACTTGCATCACATAAAAGAATGATTTAGGTTGATGGATACAGTCACCACAAAGTTAACAGTTCCTAACGAAGGGACCATAGCACCTCTGATAGCTCTGGTTATGGTTGTAAACCTAATAAAAAGTCATGAGTTTATGCTGGTAACTGCCACTTTCGACATAGCTGAAAGAGAAAAGGTTACTGTACCATTTAACACTATATAGGAAAGCTAAGAGAACTCAATAGAAATATTAACTTCATATGCTTTTTTTCTATTTACATGGGATTGGAGACTGGCTTTGAGTGCTGTTGCTGCTCAGAGGCTGTAGTGGAATCTGAAATTCCTTTCAGGGGAAGCCAGATGGAGTTAATTCTCCAGTACATCTTTACAATTATTAGTCATATTAGTCATTAATTAAAGCTAGCAAAGGAACAGATCTTTGCTTGTGCTGGTTTTAAATTCTGAAGCTTATAAAAAGTTTTAGTCTGTCCTGGTCATTTGTATTCATACGAACAGCTTGCTCTCTACATTTTCGGCTGCATGTAACCTCTGTCTAGACTTTCAGTATTTCTAAAACATAATGCAGTATCTGCCTCCAGACAGGCTTTTTGCTGATGCAGGGGTTTATTAAACAACTTCTGGAATGCCATTAGATAAAGCAAAACTGACCTTTAAGGTGAGTATGGATCAAACTCTAGGACAAAACTGCCCTTTCTTCTTCAACATATGAGCACAAGAGTTGAGATCCAGTACATTGTACTTCAGACCATTGCAATGGAAGCTACTGGATAGAAAGCTTTGAGCAGCAGGCAAGAAAGATGCTAGGTGAAAGACAAGGAAATTCTGCTAATATTCTTTTTTTCTAAGATTTGTAATGCAAGCTTGATTTCTAGTAGAAATGAAAAATGTATCCACATGCAGTGGACCAAGTCACTGCTGTGAATTTCTGACTGGCTTTGTCTTTCTATTGATTCCAGAAATATTGTGGAGGAAGAGGATAGATTACCCCCTAACACTGATACAGCATTCTGTTGGTAGAAGAGTCCTGCTTCTCCTCTTGTTTTAAATATAAAGCTCTTAAAATCTAAATGCTTATCTTTCTAGTGTTGGCAACACCAAAAAAAAAAAAAAAAAAAAAAGTAGTCAATGGAACGCCTTCCAACTTCTTGTGCTTTTATAAGCAGTGCCTAGAAAACCCTTGTCCAATTTCTGCCAAGCTTAAAGAAAAGTATATACAAAAGGACAGATGAACTACGAAAAGCAGATAACTGAAAAGCCATGTATCACAGGAAAAGATCTTTCTGAATGCTCTTCAGTGCTCTATTGACTGTTCTCCTGCACTTCACAGCATGCTACACTGAGCACATTGAAATTAGATGTGGTTACAAGATAAGGCTCGCTGAAATTTGGCTCTGGGTTCTGAAATGTAGTTACTAATTGTTTTTTTCAAACCTTCTGACAGTTCAGACTGTGACAAACCACGGACAGAGGATGACAACAGAGAAATTGTGAAGGACAATGGAGAGTAAGAACATGTGCCACTCTGCGTAGAAATGAGTGAATGCTGAAGCCAGCAGCACAGTGGAGTCCCTACAGCCAGAACTCTCACATCTGACAGCACTGGATTACACAGTGACCAATATTTCTTAACATAAAGCAGCATTACGCACTGGCAACCACAGTGGAGCACTAAACAGTGGTATTTCTGTCATTCACATGAAAATGAGTAAATACTGTAGTGAGGCATATCTCTCTGTTGTTTCCCTTCCTTGTGCCTCCCCACCTACTGAAGAGCAGCCCAAATCTTTTGCAAAAGAACTTATTTTAGAGCACCCAGCTAAGGCAGGTGTCCAAACTGGTAAAACATACCGTTCTGCATACAATGTGTATTTTTCTCTCAGATGTTTCCACCACTTCTCAATAAAACTTCAAAATAAAACTGCTGCATAACTTGAATAGCAGGCAGGTATTTCTGACTCATTTATTTTTATACCTTTTTTTTAACCTGATCAGCTAATGAAGGCTATTTCACCTACAGCCTTAAGAGAAAGAAAATATCTCAAAGAATTAAACACGTTATAGGACTGTGTCTACATCTCTCTGTTTGTCCTGGAACTGGTTAATGGTATTCATTACGTACTGTAGATTCAATTATCTGTAGAAACAATTCTCCCATACTAGTGAGAATGAATGCCGTGCAAACATAATTCAGGAATATGGTTTTTTTGGTCCATTGTGAAAATTTTTTATAAACAAATACAGAGAATGCAGGTGAAATGTATTTTGCATATAATGTCCTAAGTAGTGATACATGGGCATTATTAGGAATAACCACAACTTCATATGTACAGAGACCACAGACCCATAATGATTTAAAGGCTGAAATCGGGCCTCAAAACTGTAACTTACTACCATCCAATCTAAATAAATCTATGATTCTATAAAAGACATAACAGCACATCTAAGAATAACTTCTAATCATTTACTATTGTCCCGTTTTGTGATTACAATCAAGTTTGGGTCCCAGGTAATAAATCCTGAAGTCTGCAGAAAAGCTCTGTTTCCAAAAAAAGCAATTACCAGTCACAGAAAGGTAATAAAAACATCCAGGCAGAATGTGCATGAGTTTGATGAGCACATGCACATACAAACACATTCTGCAGACAATGCGTACACTTTTTTCTACGTGGTGGGTCATGGATTTAATGCAATTAAAAATTCTCTTGAGGAATCTCAACATCAAAAAACTTCCCCAATTGCTTTCACACACATTGAAAAATCTCTGTTGGCATAAAACCCACATACAAAATCAGCAGTTACCTCATCACAAAACCTCTCTTCATTATGTTAATGTTCCGATCATATGAAAAACACCCTGATGTGTGAAATAGTGACATCTCAGTGAGACAGGACAAAGTAAGGCGAACTGCAGATCTTTGATCTGACTGAAAGTGCTCTGCATTCTGATGAGAATTTTTGTTGGGATCCTAGGAGATGAAAGGACTTTTTTTTTAGTCTGACGGTTAACAGAGGGGGGGAGGTATTCAGAAGAGAACAAAAAGAGGAGCACTGAAAGCAGGTGACGTCATGCCTCAAACTGGCCTTTACCATCTTACTGACATGTTCCACAATGTAGCATAGCAGTTTCCACACAGCTATTCTTGAGAGCTCAAGATCCTCTGTGGAGACAGTATGGCTGGAGATCTACTGCATTAAAAGGATAGAAAATTGGAACAGGTCTAAATATAATACATATCTTTTATTTTGGGATCCTAAATGCTTTACAGCAACGTTCCAGAATACGACTTTTTGAATCTATGTTCTGTCTTACATAATAGAAGGAAAGTCTCCAGTCTGCAAAGATAACAATTACAAGTTCTGTCACTCCCATCTCTAGGAATATCCCACACTGCGAGAATGCCATTCCTTCCCTCTGATTCTTCCCACAAGCAGTTTGCCTTTTGTACCAGGAACATCTTCCAACCTTGTAGGGGCCTTGGAACTGATGACCCTTCACGTCAGACTACCAGAGGCACCAAACATTGGGGAGAGACATCAAATTCCCTTCTTTTTACTCTACAAGCCTCAGGGAGCATTCTGATAATTTGTGTTCCAGCAAATGCACATACAGTCAACTTACCAGGCCATGTACACAACATTTGTTTGCAACGGATTTGTATACCTCAGAAGATGTAAAACATAAAAAACAGATATAAAACAGTTTTTCCTTGATATTGCCTTTCCCTTTTTCAGAAGTTTATCCTCCTTAAATAAAAGAAAACTTGTGCTTGGAACTTTCTCATTAAGGCAGAAAAAGAGATTTCTTGTCAAAGCTTCTCTGTTCCTTAACTTTCCCTCTCTACCCCCCTCATTTATGTTTCATGGTGTGGCCATTTATATAGGACATTTTTCTCTGTCAAGCATCCTGCCAGATGCAAAAACCTATTTCTAAAAAAATGCCTTTCATTTTAACTCCAACCTAACTGCACAATGTAAAGACCAACTAACGGGCCTGGCAAAGACCCACCACATCTCCTATATCCTGAACCTAGAACACTTATTTTCATTTGACAGAGCAAATGCTGTTATAAACACGATTTTTACATTAATTACAGACCTCTCTACGCTGTTTCACTACCTGCATACACGTCCATTTTACACATAGTTTTGAATGGATCAATGGTGGAATGAAGTCTCCTTGAAAATTGATGCTAACATCACCAAAAGAGTAAGCATTTTGCAACACCAAAACAAAGCAGCATGACAGGGACACACAAAAGAAAAATTCCAGCCAGAGCATGTCTGACAAGCCATCAATACTTTTCTATTTTCTCCATACAGACTACTAAAATCTGTATCAGTGACAAATGATCATATCTGATATGCATATAACTATACTCAAAGCACCACAGGAGAATTTTATCTTAGAGAAACAGTAAATAACCATAATTGTTTCTGAACTGTACTCTCTTCAGGATACTCTTAAGTACAGAAATCCTGTATTTTTCACTGATATACTAACCAGGTACACACTAAGACTAACTAGTATATTTACATGTTGGAGATTCCCATAATATTCTCTCCCTCTTATTATAGAGCAGTTTTTATGCTTTTAATTTTTTGTCACTCTCTCTGAACTTCTTTTTTCAGGAATGAAGAACCTGTAAGGCACATTACAGATGCCTCACTATCTGGATTTTATCACTTTCCTTTGCATGTCAGGGAAGTCAAAGGTCTCTTGGAATCCCTGATCCTAGAGGGCCTGACTCCATCAGAGAGGGCTTAAGTACATGTGGCATAATATAATGCATTCAAGAATGTTACTAGAAGGTACTAGAGGGTTTGCATTAAACTGGCTTTACCTTCTCCTCTTTTCACCTCTGCTGTTGCAGGATGGAAAACTGATTTCTGACCACAGATTCTGACAGGACTAATGAAATCTTGATCAAAGGAAATGAAAATGGCACTAACCTCCCCTCTGTGAGAGATTATTCTTCCTACCTTTATTTTTTCACTACAGGATGTTGCTAGTATTAACAAACTGGGTTTCTACTGTTTCCATCTTGAAGCTCTGAGGTTCAGATATTGCCCCAAGAGCACCACAGAATCATGGACATCTGAAGGCTAATGCAGTCACGTACTTAAAACTGTGCATATACTTAATGCAGCCATCCAGAAAACACCTTAATTTAAAAAATCCAATCATTATTGTTTACAAATAATCTGACATTATTTGTAAGGGTGCTCTCTCACACACTTTGACAGATGTGTTACTTCCTCCATCACCAAACTTAGCTCTCGAAATGCAACCATCATAAAAGAACTAATTTTTTCTAGTGATCAGCAAGAATTGCAACCCTCTTAAAGTCAATATTGAGAGGTATTGACTCGAAGCAAGCAAGCATTCAACCTGACACCACCAGAAAAGGTACCCTGTACACTTCAGTCAACACAAAAATAGTTGCTGAAAACTGTAACAACCCAAGCATAAAGTGAACTACATAGCTTATCTGAGAAAAAAGAAAAGTACTGATACTTTATTCAGCTTTGACTTGATTGTTACCACAGGATGCCCCTTTTCGTTTTCCTGTGTTCTAAGGAAACAAGCTTCCTTGAGTTCTACACTTAAACTCGTAAATATACATAGAGCAAATTTAGATACATAATGACTCAAGAGAACAGAAAAAAGTATCAGAAGGAAAAACTGTGAACAAACATAATTCCTTATAATTTCAGCATCTCTAATGTAATACACAGCTGAAGGTTGCTTCAGCTGTTCAGTATCTCAGTTTAACATGCTTGACAGGAGACGATGCCAGAGGGCCAGAGAAGGGCAGCCATAACCACGGAAAAGTTGCCAAGAAAGCCCTTAGCTGTGAGTTCTAAGACAAGTAGATGTGCCTACTTTGCAAGAGAGAAATTCAAAGCCAAGAAGCTGGAAAGGGTTAGTCAAAAGAGACAAACTTCATTACTCCAAATTTGTGCTGGGAGGAAAACATGCTTACTTGTAAAGGTAGTATTCGGCTTGATCCACTTCTTCTCGTGAAGAAATGTTATCAACAAACTGATTAAAAAATAGGAAACAAAAGCTTAGAAAGGGAGTACTCACACAAAACATATTAGAAGAAAATCCAATAACAAAAGATATTTGTCTGGCATATTTAGCTGTCTGACAGTACTTGAATTATTGACATCTTTGCTTGCTCCTAACTCTGGTTTCTTCTAGACTGCTAGAACTCAAATCTCTTTAGAGTGAGACAACTCTCTTCCTCAATTCTGAGAAACTTCATGCACCTTGAAGACCAACTGAGGATTAAATCCCTATAGCTCAGTACCCTGTATTTTTGCTGCTCTTCTAAATTTTTTGCTCTTTAATCACACCCTTTATTTTAAACATACATGCAGTTCCTTACATTTTTTCCACAATTTTGAGTGACTCTTGATGTGCCTCATTTCTTTTTCCCTATAGTTTCCATTTCCCTACAGTTTGCCTGTTGTGCCCATTCACACTATATATTCTTAAGCACAGGGACAGCCACATTTTGTATTTCACTATACTTATAACAGTAAGAAAAACATCAACCCCCATGCTCTAAAGCACAACTGTCCTCTCATTTACAATCCTGTCTTCTTACAATACTCCCAGTGCCATCAATTACTTAAATACAAAACAAGTTTTCAACCAGACTTTGTCTTATGCTAACAGTGAGTCCTGTTTTCCTGTACATTTTTCTAACATAAGCATAAAGATGCTGGAACACTACAGCATCTTGATAATATAATACCTTTAGCTCAGAAGACATAAACATGTTCTCAAGGTCAGTACTTCTCTTTACCCTAAGCCTAAGCAAAAACCAGTAATTTCAGTTGACTGATATCTGGTCTCCCATTTCTTATTCCTCTTTGCATCTCATCTTTTGAGCATGGTAATAGCATGCCTGTGTGCTTCAGCTACGTTTTAGAAAACACAAATCTGATGTTAGCTCCAGGTATTGGAAAGTGGGGCTGTTTGATAATCCGAATATGTAATTTCTCCAGGGAAGTCAGCCCAAGGCAGGAAAGGAATTAATCTGATTCATAAAAGGGAGAAGAACACCCATGTCCCTCATGGACACTCAGAAGCAATGGTCAAAAATGCTTGATCTGTATAAATGCTTGCTCTTGTAACTGAACAAAATGTTCTGAGACTCCTCAGACAAAGGTGTAAATTATCCTCATTAGTGATATTACTAATTAGGGATATTACTGAGGTAACTCAGTACTCAGCTTTGAAGACTAAAATTAGTTTGCTGGGTTTTTTTTTATTCTCCTTCATTATGAACACTCATTTATGCAGGGAAGTAAAAAACACGTATCTCTCCTTTCCCTCCCCCTTTCCAGATTAACCCATCCAGAGGATGGAACTGGTTACTAATTCCAGTAAAAATAACGGCTTTGCTCAACCCACGTCATCATTTGTTCTGCTGCAGCCCGCTGCAACGAAAGAAAGCTATAAAAGCAAAGTATGTCCACCTCCGCCTCACTCTGAAAGAAGCCTGGAAGCGGAGGAAGACAGACAGTGCAGTGTACTAATTCAATGCATTCCCTTAGCAGTCTGGGTTCTTACACAGTGTCTGAGGAGGCGTTAAAGCTCTCACAAAGACAGAAGCCACAGGAAGGCAGGAAACATATATTAGTGAAATACACAAGCCAGTAACAGTGAGGCCCAATTTTACCGAGAAAAAAAATGCTGTTTTGAAGACCTTATGGTCTGGGTACTAACTAATGAGTACAAAGTAACAATAAAACAATTTTATATAGCAATTTAACAGTATAACAAGACATTTATGATCCCAGAACTCCCAACAGAGGTGATATCATTTATCCCCTCTCAGCTCACTTGATTACACAAGCATTCCACTGTCACTTCTACCACTTTATGATTGGGATTTATTTCCTTACCCGGGCTATTGTCAAAGAGCTGACAGGCAGTTTTCTTTCATAGGTTCTGTCCATTAAGTGGGCTAAGTCAGCTGGAGAAAGTAGAAAAAGAGTAGGTTTAATCAACTGGCACTACAGGAAAATATGCAGAGTCATCATATAACCTAGAACAGAACCTATGTCTGTGAAATTAAATTCTGGGTCCTTAACATCTCATTTTGAAGCTGTGTGAAAACAATACTTCCAATTATTGTTGAACACTTTAACAGAAAATAATGCATGAAAAAGTTCTCAACATGATGATCCTAACTTTTTAGCAGAAAAGGGAGAAAAAGCAAATCACCCTATAATGTGCTGGATGAAATTAGTATAATATAAGTAATCTAAAACAAAAACTTAGCAGATGTTCTCAAAATTCACACTTGCTTTCAAGCCTAGCATATGCTGGACAGTGCTTTAGACATGGGTTTTTGAGTAAAACAATGAGACATAGAAACATATAGTATCATATTTTACAGTCACAAACAGCAATCCAAAGAAATCCTATCAATCAAATGGGGCACTGTGCCATTAACTATGTAACTTTATAGCATTCTGCTTCAGCAATCAGATAACAATATTAACCTGACCATGCAGGAACTTAAACTTCTGACTGTTGAACAGGTAGTCAGCCATTGCATTTAATGAATTTAATTGGAAGTCAAATTAATTTAATTTGGAGTTTTAGTTTTGTACTGCTCCTGGAAAATAAAGATGACTCAGAAAGACTGAGCTGTTCAACATACGCTTAATGTAATCTGTTTGATTCATATTTGAGACATGAACTGATGATATCAAATCTATAAGCTTTAGAGACTTCAATCATTCTCTTTCTTGCTATTCTCTGCCATCCTGAAGACCAGGAATCTAACACATTCCCTCAGCAACATCTGGAACTTGCTTCATCCTCTGCAACTGATACTAAATGAGCCACTCCTTTGTCACCTCTCATTAAGGCCCACTGCCCATCCTTGAAGATCTGATGGGTTGGCTGGTCCTACAATTCATTTTCCAAAAAGGTCATCCTGCCTCCACACCTGTCAATGAAATGTGAGGCAAGCAGAAATGGCAGCACCACACTAAGCCTTCTATTCTTGCAAAGCTGTCCACAAAAGAAGTGATATCACTATTTATTACTTTAAAAACACACCTGTACCACAGTGAACACTGGAAAATACACAATTCTAACAGTACAAATGGCATTCATTGCTACTCTGACCTTATAGGTAATCGGTAATCTGTCAAATTACAGCATGTGGATAAAGTTTTCTCTTCAGTAAAAGGATAGAACCCTCACTTGGAATAAAACAGTTTACTCCTAGTCTGTACAATGATGCTGTCTGCCACACAGCAGTATTTGTTGTTTTATTAACAACTTTCTTCCTAAGGAATTCTTAAAAACACAAAATGAGCATTTATCTTCTGGCTGAGGGAAGGCAAACTTTTCATGACCATGAAAGCAAAGGGAAATTTAGTAAGGCCAAAGTGGCAAAGTTAGTAAGGCCAGCACCAGCTCCTACAAAAGACAGTAAAGAATGCTGAGCTCATGTGGGCTATCAAGACTATGCTATACAAGATAACCACTAAAAAAACAGATGGAATTTTTTAATGGTAAAGAAATTTATATGGGAGTTTATATGGGAATATCCTTACAAGAAGTGTCTGTATTTAACTCCGTATTACCCATCTCTCCAGAACTCACAAAGGTCATGATGAAGCACATGGGTAAAGACATAGGGAGCATTCCCAGTAGTGCTAAAAGTTAGAGGGAAGGGATGCTGCAACCAATTCAATTTATCCAGAACCAAAGAACTTGCCTAAATGAATGGAGTCAACTGTCATCCACCATTCTTCATCTCCATTTTGAGACAGCTGGAAAGAAGTGTTCGCTCCAAAATTTGGAATGCTTGATGAAAGAGTAATGTGGACCTGAGATTCAGAGTTCATTTTTCTATTCCAGAACTGTTTTTGTTATGTGTCACCTTCCCAAAACCAGAAGGTATTCCCTAGACCTTCTACACTCAAGCCCTGAGCTTGGCATTTCTTTTGTCTAGGTGCTCATGAAGAGCCCACTTTAGAAGAGAGTGACTACTTTAGCAGAACATAAACTGAATTAATACAATGCCATGAATACAAGATCACAAAACCGTTAACTATTATACAACAGCATCCTCTGATACAGCTCACACATAGAATTTTAATGACTGACCTTTAATGCTGTCTACAAAGCTGGAACTCTCCATCAGATCTGCAGAACGGAAAGTACCTACCTATGACCTCCATATAAACATGAAACACTTATCTATCATTTCCACCTTAAGAGTCACAATAAAACGAAAACTGATGAATCTTAAAGAATAGCAGACAAATGAGGGTAATGGGAAATTTACCTTTGTTTTCAGACAAGGTGCTGTTTCTGCAGCAGTAGTACTACAGGAACTATTTGCTGCAATTCTTGCCTAGCTTGATTTCTGCCAAGAGCACCCAAAACCAGACCTCTTTTTCTAATATACATAATTTGAAATAATTCAGCTAACTTTTGTAAATCAAGTTTGCTCCGTAAGTTGCTATTCAATAATCAAGATTAAAGCTTCTTCTTAGTTAAAAACATCCTAACAGCAGTACGAGAATGCAAGCACATGAATGCCCTACTCTCCTAGCACTGTTGGTGGTAAAATCTGAGTGCTTACATTGTTATATAAACCAAACCAGTATTTTAATGGCCAAATCAAAATTCTATGTACATTTTAACAGATACAGGTTGCAAGTGCTTTTATCTGACTCATTATAAAAAAACCCACTAGTCTATACAATCTCTTATACATACTGCCTAAAAATATATTTCTACAAGATTAACTCCAAAAATTTAAGTTCTCTAAAAATGTATTGTCCATATTCAAGAATCTAAGGGATTTAAATTAACAAAACAAACCATAAATATAAGCCTAGGTAATTTAATTTCTGACCATGACTTCACAGTGATCTCTAGAACACTGGTATCCGAGATATCATATCCACTTTTATTTTCATTTGTTCATAGAAACTCAGTATCTTGTCACCTGCAACAGGGTGATTTAGGACAGTGACTGGGAAAATACTGACCCTCACCTTCCAAGTCAGTGATTATGACTTCTAACACCAGTTTGGTGGCCTAGGAAATCATCATATTTTCAGTTTGACTCACAGTGTGTACCTATCCACAGAAGGCAGCCACATCAACAAGTAGCACATTATCAGTGAAGTCGCACATTTGGCCACCATGTAAGGTCACTTTTATTCTATTTATACCCTTGCATTCTTAGAAGTGGCTCATTCAGGACAGAGCTCTGAACCAGTGGTGGGGAATGATGATTCAACTGAGATGCAAAGTTTACCTGTCCCGGGAGTGATGGGCAGAGCTAATAACTTAATTCACAGGCTAACCAGTGCAATAAAAAAGCCTTGCTTTATTTTAAAGACCCAAGAAAAACATTAAGGAAGGCCGAAGCAAGTATTTTGCCTTACAAATTTGTATGTTTCACACCTATCTCTATTTCCACATTACTGCAAAGAACAATGTCTTTGTACTGGACAAGGCTTTGAATGGAAATTATTCAAGTCTGTAAGGGCAGCACTGCCACCTGGTGTTGCAGATGAGCCAATTTAGGTACTGTCAATCTTTCTAACAAAAAAAAGACATTTCCTGTTTCACCTGGATTCTGCCATCCCCTGGGATTCTGGTTTCCTTGGTACTTCATTTTTAATAAGTGGGATCTAAATTATCTCTAAGCAGGTATCTTCCTACCCGCAAGCATTTTGCAAATTCCAAATTAGCACATTTTCAATTCTTATCTTCTTGAACAAATTCACTCCAGTACACAAAATATTGTCTTGCTCTTTTCGATACATTTCTCAGTATGGAACTTTGATAAACTCATGCATGCATGGATTCTAAACTGAATTTACAGAGAAGGCAATAAAGCACGTCTTATATGGACACAGTCAATGAGTTTGCATCTGGGATGGCACATCATCGCAGCAGAGATATGGAACTGACTTCAAATCAAAAAATACTTATTCTTCCTTTACAAGTATCCTCACAATATAGTTCTGCACAACAACAGTTCCCAAACATTTGAAACACACAAATAAAAGAGCATCTCCTCAACACAAGGGACTCACTGTAGCTATAAACACCAGTTAGTACACACAAGATTGCATGTGCAACCATACAACTGACAGCTACAGAGCAGACGTCTGCAGGGCTGTCTCCCCTTTGAAAATGCTAATACAGCTGACACCGTGTTAACTTGTTTTCTCTTTTCTGTGAACACAAAATGAAAATGCAAAGCAGTTCTTTGAAAAGCATGGAACAGACATCTGCTTTGGCTCAAGACCATCAGCAGAGGAGCAGCAAGAACTGTGCCTGCCAAACAGCCACAAAAGGTCTTGCCAGGCCTGGAAAAAGCCAAACATGGACTGTACCAGCACCAGCACAATGTTTTCTTCTCCAGTCGATTTCTACTGGCTACAACATTTGCCAAAATAACCCATTTTCACCTGGAAGTGACTAGTTAAAATGTATCCCAGGGCTCCAGCCTAAAATACACTGCATGAGCAGACCTATTGACAGTGAAGTGTAACAAGATATTAACAGTCTCCGCAGGATCCAAGCTACAGTCATGAGGACCCACTGGCTGTTTCTGATCCCTGTACGGTATATGTTGACAGTACCCACCTAGATGCTCACAGGCAAATAAAAGAAACAAATTAGTGCATAGAAAAACATCAGGCTAATCATTTTGTCTGTCCTCCTGCCTGGCAAATACCCCTGAATTTCACCTGCCAATTCTTCTCTCAGCTTCATAATCTGTGCTGCAAGTAACAACCACAGTTCAGGGGTGTAGGAATGAAAAATGGAAGACAGAGACTACGCATTAGGGAATCTCCAAAACACTTCTGGTACAGAACAATTAATATCTATCTTTAGCATGCAAAAATGCTTTTCAAGATGCTTTCTATTTAATGTAGTCACCAAAAAGATAGTGGAATGTCCTTTCAAATGTAATCTAGACATAGTTTAGCTATAGAATTTGCACAGGAGATCTCAGTATCATGTGCAGATACAGTTTAACATATAACATCTTGAAAATAAAATATTTTCATTCCCCACCCCTTGAAAAAAAATCTACGACTTAAGAGGAAAGTGCAAAACCCTGAGGAAAATTTTCTCTTTAAAAAAGGCCTTAGAACAGGATTGTCCGATAATACTTACAGAATAGCTTTTCTTTCACACTGCAGTACTGTTAAAACAATACCAATAAAGACATCACTCAGACAGTCATACACTTTGGATTTTATGAAAGAAGATAATCAGCTTCTAGAAATCAAACATTAAGTAAATGGGCAAATTCTAACTTGTTTCTGCATTACAGCTTTGAATACACATGACAAAATTTTAACATGTTGAGTGCTTTTTGACACAGAAGATCAGAAACATATTGCTTCACACACTTTTTTATTTTAAAGGATTTATAGATGATAAGACAGCCTTATGAACTCAGGCCGCAATTAATTAGACAAAGTGGAGACAAGAAACAAACTTTTCTCACCCAGGCTATGCTCCTCTTTTTGTCTCTTTTCCCATTTTGAGCTATCCACATAGGCTGAAGAAAGAAGAGATCTTCGACCTAATGAAGAAAGAAATCACTATGTAAGCTGGGTTGCTAGATAGCTCTAAACAAACACTTTCTTAGGTATCACAATTTCTGTCACATTTACCAAGTGGGATGCACTAAACTTTCTTTATGTCAGTAGCTACTAACATAACAGTTCAGATTCTTTCTATGTGGATGAGCCATTACCTTTTAATATTTAAAACTTAAAAGCTTTCCCCGAAAGTTTTTTTCAGCATGGAACAACTATTTCCAAACCTGAGCTCTGTATTTAAGAAAATGGCAAATTTATAAAGGTAGGGAAAAAACCTCAAACAATAAAAGCAACTTCTTTGTGCATGCAGACCTTTTTCATCAAATGTTAGCAATTTGCTAAATGTAGGTTAGAAGCATAAGCAAAAAATGGCTACACACAAAAAGGCTTTTCTGTTCTTGCTGAATCGTTATTTTTTCCACCTATAAAGACTCCTCTCCCTGGAAATACTTTCATTTTTATAATCTCCATTCTTCCATCTCCTGCGATCTGCAGAACTCACTGGTTTTGAAAACTTTTTCTAAATACTCTTTGTACCACCAAAACTGCTCAGGATGCTGCGTTAGCTTTTGAAACAAAAAAGAAAATGCTTCAGCTGGAAGACTTTGTGTATCAGTCACAGATGATAAGGTCTTGTAAATGCAGAAGGAACACCTGGATAAAAATTGCTGAAGGAAGATACAAGTAGAAGGTTCCAGAAAGTAATGTTATTACATAAGAATATTTTTAAAATAGACACTACAATGCTACAGAAGTTTTAGCAACTACTTCAAAGCCTTTATCTAAATATCTGTTACCGCTAAAGGTTTGGCTTTCATGGTAAAACAATTTTTCCTTATCATCCTTCTGACACACAATTACACACACATCCAGCACTGAATACCTCAGCAAACTACTCTCAAAAAGAGCCGGACACAGAATTCCGCAGTCACACTACAAAAATACGTACAACACTTTACCAAACACTTAAAAATACGAAAATAAGATATTTATGGTTGGTTAGAGGGGTTTCCTTTAGCACTTTTTTTCGTTACGTTCATGAAAGAGGCACACAAAAGATCCGGGGGGGGGGGGGGGGGGGGGGTTGTGTCTGGTGTGGGGTTTTTTTGCATTTTCTGGATTTTTTTTTTTTTTCTTTAGCGTAAACTACTGTATATTCATTCATTCACAGGTAAGGAGGCCACTAGCAGGCATGAGGCTTTACAGGACCGCTTTCCGCAGCACAGCCCCCGGGCGCGGAGCGCGGCGCTCAGGTGCGCCGAGGCACGGCCGGCGCTGCGCCCGCCGGAGCACCGAGCCACAGCCGGGCCGGCGCGGTCGGGCCGCGCGTCTCCGCCGCCAGGAAGGGGCGCTGAGAAACGCGTGCCCGGCCAGGGCGAAAGGCGGAACAGCCGCCCATCACCGCCACGCTGGACCCAAATGTTACTGGGCTCTGTTCTTCCCAAAGATCAGATCTTTGGCTTTTCCAAAACATCAGCCCCGGTGGCGCCACTGTCACCGGCGTTACCGGTTCTGCTGAACGTGCATTGCCGCGAGTTTGGAGGCCTCCCGTACAATTCCGCGTGGCTTCCTCTGACCTAAAAAGGCTGGTCCTATCATGTAGAGCTGTGAAATAGGCACGGGGGATGATTAAAAAACAAATTGTGAACACTCTCCTGCACTGCATACTAGCGATAAAACGTCTTCTGAGCTGCCTCCAACTGCACACATGCACACAGAGAGAGGAAAGGGGAAAGGTGAGGAAGGTCCCTGCGCAGCACCCCGTCCCTGCTCACGCTCCCCACCGCAGCCTGCGGCAACCACGCCGAGCAGCGCCGCGCCCCCCCGCCCCGCCAGCAGCGCACCGACCTGGGGCCGTGCCGAGGGCGCTCCCGCTGCAGAGCACAGCGCGCCGGAGCACGGGGGCGGCCATGGCGCCGAGGCCGGAGGAGGCGGGCGGCAGCGCGGGGGGGCTGCGAGCGCCCCGCCCCGCGGGCCCGGCCGTGAGATGGCGGCGGTGCTGGCGGGCGGCTCCAGGCGGGTGGCGCGGGAGGCGGCGCGGCGCTCGGCGGTCCGCCCGCCCGCCCCGGGCGGCTGGGGCTGCGCGCCCGCAGGTACCGCGGGCTGTGTGGCGGGGGTGGGCGCCGGGATGCCCGACCGGGGCGCGGGGCTGCCGGCCGGCTGGGAAGGTACCGGAGTACTGCAAGTGCCAGCAGGCCCGGCAGCCGCTGCCAGCCGTGTGCCTGACGGGAGCTGTAGTTCTGCGCGGTGCCCCTGTCGGCGCAGGGCGTTGTGGCGGGGAGCGCCGCGGGGATCCCGGGGGTCGCGGTTTGCGCTGCGGTGAGCAGGCCGAGCTGGCGCGGCAGAGGTGCCCCGCGGGGACAGTCGGCGTTACAGAACCGGAGAAACAATCACACAGTGGGCCTGGGTTAGAAGGGACCTTAAATATCATCCCGTTCGAGCCCTCTGCCATGTGGACGCCTGCCGCCGGACCAGGTTGCTCAGAGCCCCATCCAGGCAGATCCTGAGTATGTCCAGGGATGCTATATCCATAGCTTCCCTGAGCAACCTATTCTGCTGTCTCACCACCCTAGGAGTAAAGAATTTCTTCCTCATATCTTACTTAAACCTACTCTCTAGTCAAAGCCTCTGGCTCAAAGGCCATTCCCACATGTCCTAGCACTACATGGCCTTGTGCATGTCCCGCTCCAGCTCTCTTTAGGCCCCACTGAAAGGCTGCAATAAGGTTACCCCAGAGGTCAGTGACAGTCAGCGTATCCCCTGATTGCTGCTGTCAGGATATCATATTTGGAAGAAAACAACTGAACAAATAATCATGCAGCTTCATAAATGTGTATTTACTCTTGGAGGATGACAGCGTTATCCAGACTCTGGGATTCAGAGATAAGGAAATGAAGGCACATGGGAAAGAAGTGTATGGCAGAGGGTTCCCCCGCTTAGGCTCTGGCTGGCCTCCTGGCCCACTGTGCCAGCAGTGGTGGAGTTTTGCTCGGGTTAGACCCTCTGTTAGAGCCCTCCGAGACATGGAGCCCCCTGCTCCGCATGGTGTTCTGCCAACCCCCTTTGCCTGCCAGCCTTAGAGAGGGTTGCAGTGTGCCTGAGGCTAAGCAGGTTGTTTGGTTGAGTTCTCTGGGATAGCCTGCACCACCTGCACATGCCAGCCCTCATATCCATCTCCCTCCTTTTCCCTTGGTGGTCCCTTTGGTTTTGAACTGTTTCTGTAACACTGTTAATGTATGAATCTAAGGAAGCAGTAGAATTCAGCAAATTGAATTCAAGAAAGGTAAAATTCTGCTGCCCCTCACTCTCTGCTGACACTGTCTGTGACCACTGTGTGTCCATGATGTGTGGTGAGCTAATCCCACCCCAGGTGCCAGCATGAATCCTGCCTCAGCTTTGGAGAGGCCCAGGAGAGGAATGGTCTTTCACTGCTAGACCAGCAGAGGTCTGTGGGAAGGAAATAGCAGCATAATACAGGTCAATTTCATGCTGGATAAAATGTATTTGTTTACCCCTTGGAACTGTTTCAATTAAATTTAATGGATAATTGTGCCATTTAATGGATTTTTTTCTTCCATTTTTATGAAGTGTGTCATTATCCTGCTTCACTTGCATTGAAAACAAGTATTTTTATTTGCATGGCCAGTTAGATTTTCCTAGGGATATGCAGAATGAGAATAAATGATCTAACCAAGGTCAATACTTGCTCTTGCCCTTTCATGGTTAGAACAATTCTTTAAGAAGCCAAAACCTTAAAATACTAGATTTTAGTGTAAGCAGTGTAAGGTTGCAGTGTAAGCTATTATTGTGACTGTCTGTTACAAAGTCACTAGTGCCAAATGAATATCTATTGGACATCTGTTTTTGTGACAGCAAAAACTTGTCAAATAGCTTTTGCACGATGCTTCTGTTAAGCAGCTAGCAACACAGTACAGTTCAGATCTGGACCCAAAGTTAATTTTGGCAGTCTATACATAGTGACTGTCTTACCTCTGATGTCTGTACTACAACAGAACTTTACTAGGTCTCCTGAGTATTACTACAATACAAATAATAAGCTTGTTGTCTTTTATAAATTAAAAGAGAAGCTTTTCATGCCTTCCTACTGCATATGGAGCTTCCAGAATAATTCATTTTACAGCACTTGTGCAAAGTAGTAAGCACTTGTGGGGTAAGCAAGTTGTGCCACTAGTGAATTGTGGAAAACAAAGAGATGACATTACAAATCCTTATAAAAGTATGAAAGGGGGAGAAGGGAATCTTATTGTTGTACAGAACCCTCTTGTACCTTGGCTTGGTGGAGAGGAATGTAGCCTGTCGCTTTTGTTTTGCATATCCGATAGGTAGATACTTCTTTGTCCTTTTACACATAAGCTCTGGAACGCTGTGACATAGTATTTGGGCTCTTTTGGGAGTGATGTGAGCAACTGCAGTTTGTACAGTCTGGTTTTTAGTGTCTTACTCCCAATGGTCTGGCATCACACAATTGTTAGCAATTCATACATGCAAGGTTCAGTAGTATTAAGCCATTCAGTGTAACATAAAACTCAACCTTCCTCTTTTTTTCTTATGGTAGGGAAGCGGTATCTACTAACAGAAGAAGATATAAAGTTACAAGAATTTCAGCAGATGAAAGTGGCAATTCGAAATGAAGTTCGTGGCAATAAAGGTATGGCATATATTTCATTGTCACCGTTTTAGCATGAGTCCTAGGAAACAAACAGTCAAAGTCATAATAATATGACACCAACTAACCCCATTTAAAGAAACATATTCCTCTTGCATATTTTTTATACTTAAAATCGTTGAAAGATCTGAGGCTTTGTAGAATGAAGCAGCATTAGTTATGCTGTGCTGAGAATATGTGTGGAGAAGCTTTCATGTATGCAAGGTGTTTACGTAAGACATGAAAGTTTGTGCCCTCGTTTTTCCAACTTTGTTAGTCTAATAGAAAAAACTGTTTCAGTCTACAAATCTTGCTTCAAGTATAACATCCGCACAGAAAGTTAACACAAAGCTAAATAGTTACCTAACTATCCAGAAAAGGGCTTTCACAGTAATTCTTTTTTTATTTTCTCTGTAAATTTGTTACCTTTTTTTTTTTAATTTCTTTTCTTTTGCCTAATGTGAGTTCTCAGTTGTACACCCAATTCCAGATGACATATGCTACTCAGAATATGAAAAACAAATCCAGGTTTTCCAAATTAATGTAGGAGCAGGATTAGTGGATTTTTCTGATTTTGTCATGCCTTTGTAATGTCTTGTTTTCTAAGTCTGACATGACTTCACGGGGACACACTGTCATGCTTGTCTGTGAGAAGTTTTATTCCGTTTTCTTGGTGAAAAAACAAATGTTCTGTTTCATTGAGTCTCCATGTTTCAGGTTCCAAGTATGTAACTCAGGTAATGGCATTGTCTATAGACTGCTGCTGTAATGTGTTCTTTTTCCAGATCCATATTTCAAAAATATTAAAGAAAAATTAAAGAAAAATGGAATAATTCTCAAAAATGAATTAAAAAATTTGCTGCATTTATGTCAGACTTCATCTGATGTGGAACTAGCCAGAAAAGTTATTTACAGGTGTGTTTAACAATCCAGGTAACACTCTATTCTGTCTTTATCTTTTTGCTTTTATTAGATTATCCCAGGTTATATCTGCAGTTGAGGTCTTGCCCTAATTCCGTTGCAATATGCATAGTTAATCCCTTCATTTAAGGCTGTAATTTTACTTACTTCGGATCTTCCAACCCTTTAGAGACTCTCAGGTCAAAGGAGAGTTAAGCAATGGGAGCCTACTGTGTGCAGAATGAATGGTGAACCACACAGAAAAATCATCCCACAGCTGCGAGGCAGAGGTATTCAGGGGCACATCCAGCCAAGACACACCTCATTATAAACTCACCTGGAACCAGCAGTCAATAGCAGGAGGTTTTGTGAATGGAAACTTTCCCATCAATTACAATGTAGGCACTATAAAGGAAAAAGTGAAATGCTTTTTCTTTTTGTTCAGGTATTTTAGCAGGTACTTCTGCTAAAATAAACTGCTGCAACTTCCTTTGCTACTGTTCCACGAATAGAGGGTAAAGTAGCTGGGAGTTTTCAAGTCAGAGACCCATTCTATAATTTATCCAATGCAGGTTACTTTACTAGTAATTGAAGAGATTCTTTTTTACTAGTTAATTTGTTAGTTTGATGAAAACAATATGTTTTCTTTAAAATTAATTTCCTGTTGTCTGTATATCTTTGGATGGTGCATATAGGAAAGTGTGCCTCTGTCATTGCACCTACAGATCTTGCTGTCTATTTAAAGCTGTTCTGCCTCAGCAAATTCCATGCCCTCTGTGATTAACTTTTTTAAATCTTTCCCATAGGTACCATGAACAGAATGGAATCACAGCCTTACATAATTTTAAATTTGGGCCACTCTTTATGAGGCTGTGTTATGAGCTAGACCTTGAAAGACCTGCAGTAGAACTTATCAAAGATCAGGTAATTCCTCTATATGTTGAAAACATTGTTGTTACTATTATTAGTCAAATATGGGTAATGGTATGCTACACATGAACCTTGCATGGGTTCATAGACTTGAAGATGTGTTGCAGTAACAAGGACGTCTATGCCATTAATGTAATTATGCAGATTACATGGCTTTTATTTTAAAATATCAACACAGTAATTAAAAGGAAATTAAATGTTAGTTTGACTGGTAACAATTTTATTTCTGTATGATTGCATCATTTGAATAAAAATTGAATAAAAAGTATTGATGAAAAAATAATTGCTTAAATGAACACAGCTGATGCACGTTTTCCTGCATCCTGTGTTGCATTAAATAATTCTTGGAAATGAACACTTGTGAGTTTTTCTGTGATAGTCCTCTGAAATCACTTGGATTACATGCACCAACAGATTTGTCATGTTGTTCTGTACTTCAAAGTCCCTCTGAACCCTGCAGAGGTGCTTTGATGCTCATCTGCTCAGGAACTTGGCCATTTTAGTGCTGAAGAAACTGAAGACTTGTTTCTGAACATCTCTAAAATTCTATGTGTGCTACAATGGCAAGACATGAATCATACCCAATGTGTGCAGTAGTGTCGTGACTTCAAACAATCTCTGGCAGCCAGTGAAGAGTCATCCTCTGATATTAATTCATTAAGGCATGAATTATGTCTAGCCAGAAATGGGAGAAGTCTTGCTACTGTTCTTAACTTAAACATGTATAAGAAAGAGTACATGTAGTTTCTGTTTTGGTTTGGGTTTTTTAAATTGAGAACTATATCATTAAGACAGGAACTGCTGTACTTGCAGGACATAGTAACTGGCAGATAGTACAGCACAGTAACACTTCTTCAGACTCTGCTGCAGAAATTTTATGTCTCTGAGATTTTATTTGTCTATTCCCAACACAGTATGGTTGGAGTGAAACATTAAATTTAAGTCCTCTTTCTTCTTCTACTCTTACCATCATCACTCAAGCTCTTGTGCTGATCGTTTGATATCGTGATTAGCAGAAAATTCATTCCATTTCATTATGATGGTACTTCACCTGAAAGATATTGTTCATCAGCTGCAAGCTGTCAGTGACTTCTGCTTGCATTGACTTAAAAGTCATTCCAAAGAAATGATTGTGGGACTCTCTGAGAAATTTCTGTTTAATTTTAGTGAGCTCTTGACCATACTGAGTCGCTCTTATTTTAGAGGTCATTTGACAGAGACAGTCAGGGAACTCAGAGAGTTAAATGTTGAAATTGCAAAGATGAGACTTACTCCAGTAGGAAGACCCTCTAAATGTTGTGCAGAGTAAGACTGTTCACAGTGCTGACTTCTTTTATGCTTGCTCTATTTCCTCTTCAGAATTTGCATGGTTTTTTCTCAGACAGTACATCTTTCCATATTTTGATGACTATGTTGTTTAAAAAGGGCCATTTTGAAAGTAAGTACTATGTTTGCTAAGGCAAGTTAATTTGGGGGGGGATGCTTCTCACTGCATTGGGCATGTTTATAAATATATGTATATATTTACATATTTGCTGATTTGCTATGGTTTTAGATGGCCAAACATCATGTAAGTAACTGTACACGTGAATGCGTTTCACAGTACTGTGTAATAAAAATGTAAGGGTCTATCTGTTTCATACTTCTGTTCTTGCCATTCAAGTTGCACAGAGCTGTTGTTATCCAAGAGAGCTTGTTCCTCAAACCCTCTTCACTAAAGTGTTAAGTTCTCTTTGCTTTGTAGTTTCCCATAGCATTTTGTTTTCTTTATTCAAAGTCTGGTTTATGTGGGTTTTGGAATGATAAGTTCCTCAGCAGTACTTTTTGGCCATTCTGCATTTGTGTCAGAGCAGGGAAGAGTACCTTTTCTCCAAATGCACCAACATTCTTCTCTTGGTTTGTCTTACTTGTGTTCTCAGACAGAGTGGCTACAGTAATTTATAAGTCCAATGCTTCAAATCAGTTTGGCCCTTTGTGAGAGGATAAGGAGAAATCATCTGACCTAACTTAAAAGACTTTCTGTGAAAAAACCCTAAAGCTTTTCAAGCAAATCCCTTTATTTTGAATTAGTTGAGTGCATAGTGGTTGGTCACTTGACATTTGGCAAATTTAAGTCCAACAGATGTCTTAAAAGTTGAGACTGAGCCTCTAAAAAAACCTAGGTCAGTAGCTAAATGCAGCATTGTGAAATGGACTATATCAGTTAATGAGAAGATGTTACTTAGTTTGCTTACAGTGGTGGAAGCTTTCTGGGCAGTTAGGAAGAATGAGGGTGGCTTTGTCAAGTATATAGAATTCAGTTTTAAGTTCATATAAAAATAATAGAAGAGTAAGGCCATGTGCTAGTGTAAACTGAAAACCTCCTTGCTAAGTTGAAAGATTTATAACCAACTGACCCTGAACTAAACTTGAATTCTTTTTTAAATAAAAGATTTTAGTTTACATTGTATTTTCAAATAAACTTATTGAACTCATACCATATTGAATTGTTTGTTTCAGTTACTAGAGGTACAGCCTTAAATTTATGAAGTAACACTGTATTTTCGATAGGTGCTTTGGAAATTCTAGTAGAAATGAAAAAACAAGGCATACCTTTCAACAAAGAAACCTATCTACTTGCATTTGCAATATGCTATAAACTGGTAAGTATTATGAATGAAAAAGTGTTTGAAATTCCTTCGATATCTCTCCCCTTTTTCTGGATTTTAAAATTTCCATATTTTCCCTGTCATGATTTCGTATCTAGTGCAAGTTTTTTTAACATATTTAAGTCCTAAGGTGCTTCATCATACATGATATGGTGCACATACATCGTTTCCCATACAACCTAATGTCATAAAGCAAGTCTCTAAAAAGTTACATAACCATAACCATTGAGGAACAAATTTGGTACAGCCTTTGATTACCTTAGTGTATTCTTTCTCTGTGATCTTTGCATCTCTTCAGACAATATGCTGTGCTTCAGCCTCAGTATTGGTTTTATAGTCTCGTTTCCTTGAGGCATGTACATGATATGTTCTGTTTGCCAGACATCCCCCATCCATTTCTCCCCTCCCCCTACAAGCAGTCTTGAACCATTTCTGTAATTGTACATGCATTTGACAAGGAATAGAGTTGTCAATGATAATCTGTTCCCTACATGCCTGATGAAAATGGACAGCTGAGTGGAGGAAAGAAACATAAATGAATGCCTTTAGATAGACAGGCCGCCCCTTGAGCTTACATGTATTTTTAGCTCACATAAAAAGAACATGAGCATGGTAAGAAACTAGGATACCTCAGTTATATGAGTGTTTCCTTAGAACTGTTTCCCTTTTGTAGCCAAGTGCGATACCAAAACTTTTTTATTTTGATCTTCCTCTCCAGATTTGAGTCAGTTCTGCAATTTGAAATTTTAATGTGAACTCTTCCCAGACTCATTTGAAGACTCTTCTTCCATTTCCTCATCTTTTAGAAAGACACTAACTAAGGAAAAGATTATACCTCTAGACCAGATTTCCTCAGGTTTCTCAGTTAACCATACAATGAAACACACAAGTGCATGTGTGATTAAAAGGAGTTAGCCTAAAATAGTACCTCAGCAGTAGTTTATGTGGTATTTCTGAAATTCTCGGTTCTAATGAATTAGGCTGCCTTTAGGTCTGCTGTAACTTCTTCCCTAAAATCTTTACATGTTTGTTTAACATGGCCTGCTGTTAGAAGGCTGGGATCCAAGGCATGTGCAACAGGAAGAGGTTCCTGAGGCTTCTGTTTTCAGCCACTTCTGGCCCTACATATGTTTTCCATAGAGAATCTGGCCTATTATTACTATTGATAAAAATAGAGGGGAAATGATTCTATATTGACACCTCGTTGGTTTAATAGTCACAATAAAATTGTGGGGCTTTTTCACTAAGATAAAATACAACCAAAGGAGGAACAAGATGTAGTAACCCTTTATGCACTAAAGAGGATTAGGTGGAGCTCTTTGAAAAGTGTAATCTGTTGATTCATCTGTTAGGAGGAGGAGGGGAAAACATGAAGCTCAAATGTGTCTTTGCTCCTGATGCAAGATAAGAAATGTCAGAAAAAACCTTGAAATATCTTCAAGATGCACTGCTCAAATAATAGAAATAATGGTACTGGTGTAATTAAAAGCATTGCTGGATTTTTACCGTTCTTGGTTTCTTTTGAATAACCTTGCCAAAGACCAGTACAGAAAAATGTACAAGGCTTAAAGCTCAGATTATTTCCAGTGGATAAATAAAGAAATTAATGTTTAATCTTTGTCCAGAGGTGTTTTTGAGGTCAGCTCTAAAACACTTCTGGAATGTTTTAAATCACTGTAAGGCACTGCCATATTCTGACGTTACAGATGGTCTTTCTTTTAGTGGAGTAAAGAACTGCAGGTCTTTTGATGATAACAAAGTATTTGTGTTATAATAATCAATCTTCTGGCTATCAAAATGGTTTCTAAATTTTCAAAGAACGTATTTTAAACCATATTTTGAAGGAATGACACTTTGGACACTAGAAACAGAAATCAACACAAAATAGGAGGACTCTTACCTATATTGGTGGTACCAGTTGTTACAAAATGGTCATCTGCTGGCTTTGAAGTTTGGCAGATACTATTTTGTTTGAGGTCCAGTCAGTTCCACTTAATTTCCAGTGTGAGCAGCATTGCTTTGGAGAGTTGATGTTTTGAGAGGTTAACAGCTAAACTCATTGCAGGGCAATGTGGAGTCTTCCAAAATCTCTGCGAAACTGCTTGAAGGAGCACAGCTAAAAGGTGACACGTTACCACTGCGAGCATACTGCTTTGCAATGGCTACTGCTCTCAAGCAGGTACGGTCTCTTTTGCTTTCAGTTATGCCTGGGTCTCTGTAGTTTTGTAGTAGACAGATAATGAAAGGAAGCTAACATGGAGAAAGTGTAACTATGTAATAGCTTCAAGTATTGGAACTTTCAGACTCCTGAAACAGTAGGATTATAAAAAACTCTCACACAAATTTGAGTATGGAAGTTCTGAAATCTAAACATGTGTCTTGAATCTGATACACACATATTTTATGCTAATGACAATACCATCTGGAATATTAAAAAATGATAGAGTTAGGCCAACAGATTACATGTCACCATGAATCTAGTCCTGTGGATATTCCTATTTAGTAATGATTTCCTTCAAATAGAATTGAAATGATAATTTAAAATATTTGCGCAGTCATCTCTTTAAAGTGTTTGTCTTGGGAGGCAAGCTCAAGGGCTTTGATGTGTATTTCCCTGTTGCCTGGGAGGTGGACTTTCTCCGCATGTTTCTGCCTAGGGAGCTTTACCTATACCTCATAAGCACTGACATGAACAGGCTCTGAGGCAGCACAGGGTGAAAAATGGAGCAGAAGAATAACAGTCAGAAAACTCTAAAATCTGGAATTACGTTTGTGTTTCCTCTGCCATTAATTTGAGTATACAGCTTGTGCATGCTCTGAACCTTCTGTTTCATGTTTAGACAGAGGTCGGAGATGTTGGAGGGGCTATGTATTTGATCTTATTCACAAGTTTGAATGAATGGAGTGGAATTGTTAATAGTTTCTTATGCACTCCGTGGTCTTTTTTGCTCTGTCTCTGTGAATGGAGTCACATTGAAATAAATAGCATCATCGAAATAAATTTATTCGTGTGCACAATGGCATGATAAAATCCTCATTATGCAAACGGAATAAGACTCCACATTACATTTAATTGCTCCTTAGGCTGAATGATCTTTGACAGTACTTCTTGCTGTAAGTAAGATGTTTCTTGATCCCAAGTAACATTGCTCAGTCTAGTAAATGCCAGTGTAACATTTACTGTCTATACAAATCAACTGATGACATAGATACAGTGCTATAAATGTGCACGTCCAAAAGTTTAGAAGAGCTGAGCAGGATAAATATCCACAGTAATACATACTGCGCTTCATTACTCTGACGTGTGTTGAACTGAGCATGTGTGTACATCTTTCATCTTTTAGGTGATCTTATGCTCAGTGTTGGTTACATGTGACAGACATACTGTACTAAACAGATGGCATGGGAACTCCAGCATGGGGTGTTCCTTTGCAGGCTGGGTGCTCTTTGGTGTTTATGAGTCCTAGTAAAGGGATTCTTGGTGCTGGTTTGTGATTTACTGAAAAGTTGTGAAGGGCTTTTATTGTGCCAGTTTTTGACACGTGTATGACTGTATTTTTTTATTATTTATTATTCTTTCCCAGAATGATGTAACACAAGCCAAATTTTATTGTTCCCTGATAATGAGAACAGAGAACAAACTATACAATAATCTTAAAGTAAGTATGCTTTCTTTTTATTAACATCTTGCAGAGGAGTATGCTATACTGAACAAAAACTCCCAAATGTGAAGTAACAGAAGGCCAGCCCCTTAGTAGCACAGGTGTGTGTTAGTAGTGTTGCTGAGCTTGTTTTTGAGCCAACAGACAATTTCTGTCAGTTGGATGACTTACATTCAGAACCGTTAACAACCTCCATGTCTTTTTTTAAATCACTTCCTACCATAGGTGGGAATGTAAAGTAGACCTATCCTACGTCTGTGAGCATAGACCCATGAAAAATTTCTATTTATGATTTTTGCTTTCTTGCTCCAAAAGATTTTAAAAACACTGCTCCAAGTAAATGCTCTGCCTACTTCAGGCATGGTTCAGCCCCACAAAGTTAACCACACATGTACATTCAACAATTTTTTTTCTTTATTTGCACAGTCTACTATCTGAGAGAAAGTCTGCATGTGCCATATGAGTGACCTCTCTAAGCTGCAGGAAAACCACTTTATTCAAGAACAGGTAGTGCAGCTTCATCAAGGCACACGCTTCCTTTCCAGGTCCCACCTGTGAAAAAAACCCAAACATTTGAGGAAATTGATCATTCCATCTCTGTCCTTGCAACAGATGGATTTTTCTTAATGCACCATCTGGAATTGTATTTTGTCCTGCTTTGCTTCACGTTTGCTTCAAACACTCTTTTAAAAAATTGTGTTCTTATGATATGTACTATTTGTGTGGTGTGTTTTTATTTTAAGGTTCTTGTCCAGCTCAGATCTGGTTTACTAAAGGAAGCGATAAATACATTAGAGGCAGCAGTGGAAGTAGATACTCCTCCCTTTGTGAAAAAAATTGAGTTTTCTGAGCAGGTGGTAAGTATACTGTGATGAGAGAATGTTTATGGTACTAGGCTGAGCCAAGATAATGGTGGTTCACTTCAGAACTTCAGGTGCCTGAGTTCACTCTGCTGTAGCTGTTTGGGTTCTGATGCATTACAAAGCAGCTGGCTGGCTTCCTCTACTGGTGGACAAAACGCTTAGCCTGTTCACTTCATTTTTTTTGTGTTTTCTTACTTCTAGAAGCTCATATTTCATCTGAATGTAGATGAAGAAGCTTCCCCTAGTGCCATTAAATAATTTAATCCCTTGCCTCCTGTGCTATTTTCATTTCATATGAAATAGCAGCCGATATTGTTAGGTTGGTAATACTTGAAAGACCTGTGATGCTATATGGGGAAGTGTGATATGGGAAATAGTAGCTTTTGCTATTTAACTATATTTTACTGTGAAAACTAGCTTTTACAGTCTTAATCAACAAGAAGGCTCCCTTCAGAACACATATGTTGCCCCTATCAGTTTGTCAGCATTGCTGCTGCTTTTCCTGAAGCTTATTTAGTATTTTTATTTTGGATGTGCCTATAGAGCAAGACATTTTAAGACTGTGTTAATAATTAAATACTTAGTCTTTCACTGTTGCCTATTAAGCAAAATTAATAACTGATACGCAAAATAATAAATATTAGGAGAAGGGGGGGGCTACCTTTCAAAACACAGCCTATATATATTAACTGCTATGTTGGAAAGAAATTTAAAAGCAGCATTTTGTTTTGTAGACATTGCAATAAATGTTGCATGTGTTAGTGTTGTATTTTTGCCTTCATTTGGGAAATTTTTAGCTGCCAAAAAAAGACTAAGCATTAGTCCTAACAGTTCCCTTCCACAAAAGTTTATTGATAATAATATTTTTAAGGGATTTACTTAACACTTGAGCTCATACTCTTGTATATGCCATACAGAACTTCTCAGTGTTCTATAGTCTGAATTTTATTGATTTTTACTGTACTGTACATTTACTGAGATACATAATAATAATTAGAATTGTGCTGACCTGGAAAGTAGATTCCAGGAAGCAATTATGTTTCCTGGATTTAAATAGAAAGTAATTGTGTTTGTCTGTACTAGGGACTGAAAATAGGATTACACAAGTTTGAGGAAGTTTTTAATGTAATAAACTCTCTCTAATGGGTAACCAGTGCATTTCCACCATTTTGGGGTGATGCATAATGTGCTCTGCATAAAGTCCTCATCATATGAGTCATTGCTTTAGCCATCTATTTCACACTGTGTACTTTTTGTTTACTGTGAGTTATTGCTTGTCTTCAGTGTGGTGGTAGAATGAGATCTCCACTTGCTGGACTGTAACAATCTGTCATTTTCTCTTCCTTAGCTGACTACAGTCAGGGAAAAGATGAAAGAGAACCCTGACCTTTCTGTCAAATTAGGAAATATTTATACGAAGCTACAAGTTTCAGGACGGATAACCAGGTGCACATTGGAAGATATGCTTTTCCAGATTCCTAGTTCAAAGAAGACCTCTGCAAAGCTTTTAAATCTGAGACAATTGGGTTATCAGGCTGCTAATCCACTTCGGTCAAATCTATTGTTAGAATAGTTCGGTATGTGATGCCAAACTGAACTGCTGATAGCATCTCTTATAATCTAGGTTCAAATAAAATTTCTTTTCCCGTTTTCCACAGTGAGCAATTTTAAGTTATTTGTATCAAATTTCATTTTAAATACAGATCATGTAGCTTCCATGTTTCAGACTGGATTAAAAAAACAAGCTGTGACAGTGGGTATTGTGTGTTGTTCAGAAATGGGAGTGATAGAAAGGTTTGACTTTTTCCTTGGGCTCTTATATCAGGATTTTCCTCTGCTAAATGTTCTGGAAGTGAATGGATAGAAGTAAACAAAGTAGTATGAGTATCTGACCTGACTTCTGTGATTCATGAGAAGAAAATTTGGACTTCATCAGATGTAATGTTCTGACTGAAAGGACAGAGGCAGGCAAGAGTCCAGATAAAAGAGTATACAAGTGCCTTAACTATTTATTCAAAGTCTGAAGATCTCAAGAGACTTAGAGGGAAGCAGGCATCTTTTGTTCCTTTTAATATCATTTTCTTCCAAAGAAATAAATAAGTTTGGTCTTCTTATATCAACTGGGATCATGGAAATGCTGTGGGAATTAGTATGGTAACCAAGTGGTTGCTTTCTCACTTGAAGGAGATTCCTGATCAAAAGTCTGAGAATGAGTGACCTCACAAATTGCTTCCTTCTAATTTTCTGGTATCAAGATTTCTAGGATAAGCAGATCTTGATGCAAATTTGCAAATAAGTCTTAAAAAGTTTCTTAGAGCAAGTGCGATCATGTTTTTAGCTATGATTACATCATCTGCATAGTTCACCCTATGTTTTGATTGAAAAGGGTACAAAGAAGCTTCACTTTGACCCAACTTTAATGACTCCAGATCAAATGTGCTTGATTCTAGCAATAAAAAGCTACTTGTATCTGTGAGTCCTGTATACACAAAAATCTGAACTAGCTCACCTTCCAGAAACAGACACATTTTGGCTAGCATTTGTGGGTGCCTTTGCATGTGAAATGATGAACATGTTGATAAGAGAACTTGGTGATCCTGTGAGCACAAGACTAGGTGGAACTCAGTTTGCCACTCTCCAAGTTGGGCTGCACTATCTCTTGTCTGCCTTCTGTTTCTTTTATTTTGTCTCTGCCCCACTCAAGCAAATGTCAGAGCTCAGATTATACTTTCTGTGAATAAATCTCTACATCATTGAAGAAGAGACACTGAAGAAACAAGAACCCATAGATGTGCAGACACCACTTCAAAACACATGTGGCTACAGCAGGTGTCACCTTTCCTTCTGAAGCTCTAACTCCGTAACTTATTTCTGTCGCAGTGTGTCCTGTTTATATTTAAATTCACAAAAACTGTTACAAAATAGATGGAATTTCATGCAAGTGTAAGTGGAGAAGAATTTTAAATGTGTCACACTTCTGTGAATTGTGGGTACACTTTTTATGATTGGCATTAATCTAAGAACAGAGCTGTTACTTTTTCTGTAATATTGTGTATTATGTAATTCCACACATAATTTTACCTTAGTTAAAAATTCTTTCAATGTTTCCAATACTATGTGGACCCTTGAGAAGTTCCTAATTTTTTCTCCACAAATGAATTTGATATGAGATTTATAAAGACTGCTTGCAGTGTGGCAATGACTGGTGGCAAAAAATTTAAAGGAATTAATTACTATTCAGTTTACTCTATTGGTATGGACAGGAGAACTGTCTGATGTCACCTGGTACAACTGTTTGGTGTTTAAAGTGTATAAATGACACATTTTTAAAGGTCATAAAAGACAGTTTCACCCTCTTAGCCTTATATAGCAAATACATATGGTCAGTTCTGTTTAATTTCCTTATTTGGCACTTTAACACTGGTGTTAATTGCAAGGAGTTGCTGCATTCTAGGACTATGCATGTTTACTTGTTCATTCTAATCTGAGTTGTTTAGGTCCCTAAGGCTATCTCCTACCTGCAACTGAAGTAATCATAACTTCTATTAAAATTGTGAATATACCTGATCTTTTCCATTCTTTGTTTTCTTGACTACTTGTTTTCTTGAGGCTAATTTACCCAAGGTAACAGTACTAAGCTGACAATTTTTTAAAAGAAATAGCATCTTTGACTTGAGAAAGAAAGGAGATGCACTTAAATACCTAACAGTACTTCAGTAGAAGAGGAAAGCAGGGACTCAATAAAGATTAAAGGATTGGTTCAAAGACACACAAAATTCAGATAATTAAAATTAGAATATTGAATGTCACTCTAGAAGTGTTGTAGAAGACTGGTAATATTTACCCTTAGGAAAAAAAGCTGGGAGAAATAAGGAAGTTCTAATATTTATGCAGCTGATGTCCAACGAAGTCTAATTAGTGTCATACAAGTCCCAGAGACTTATTTGGGAAATCTTGGATTTGGGTGATCATTTCTGAATTCATCTTTCGGTGCATCAGGGTTCAGCTTTTGTGCTGAAGAGTCTTCAGCCTTGTGCTTAGTTGAGTGTACTTAGGTGTTGTTGATTCCTGGTTTCCCAGCACCCAAGATCAGGAAACCAAACTCATCTAAAGATACACAAATACTTAGGAGTTTTGCTTGATTAGAGTGGCTGGAAGGTCAAGGGCTGAGTTACTAGATGGCTGTCATGGAGACAGCCTCAAAGAATAGATATGCAGCTGATACGAAGTTTGTATCAATGATGAACCTTGAAATCAAAGAGAAGTCTATGTTCTTCAATTACCCTTTTATTAACAATCTGAGGAAACCCCAAGGGATTTACATTTCAAAATTAATTGCTGCATTTTTTCCTCTCTAGGTTTAACTGCAAGAGATTTTCTAGGAAGTGCTGCTTAAAATGTTATGTGTAGTAAGTAGCTCAGGTGAGGATCCAAGGGCTCTTTGGGGTACTCCTGTGTGGAAAAGGATTGCTTTGTATCATATTC
Organism: Acanthornis magna; assembly: GCA_036785705.1. NCBI lineage: Eukaryota > Metazoa > Chordata > Aves > Passeriformes > Acanthizidae > Acanthornis > Acanthornis magna. The sequence continues at coordinate 3,222,840 of JAWUZG010000121.1, forward strand.
AAATGTTCTTCCTCCAGTAAAACAGAACATGAGTTTTGTGCATGTCGTTGCCCTCCAGCAGCTTTTTGGAACAGTGATCCAGGAGACAGCAGGTGGCGTTTCTTGACCATGCTGTCCTGCCAACATTAATTCCATGAATGGCCTGCAGTGTCGTTTATGTAAGGGCAGGGCAGAATGAATGGCAAATCTCGGCAATAGTGAGCCGTCTCGAATGGTTGGTGGTGGTTGTGGTGGCTACCAACCTAGAGATTAACAGCACTTAATTTGAAACTTACTGCATTTATTGAAACAACTCATCTTTGTCAGTGATCACAGTACAATGTCTACAGTATTCTGTGGAAATCCTAATCAATGACCTAGATGACAGGCTGTTGATGTTGGTTCTTGTACACCAATGACAATTATAGATGCTTACCTTTAAGAGAAAGTTGGAGCCCTTTTCTGACTTGAATTTTAAAAGCATGCATTTTTACATTTGAAGAGGATCTGAACTGTGTGCCATCTTCAAAGGACTGACATTCTTCTAGCATAAATGCTTTTGCTTTACTCCATGAGTTAATACTTTGTTGTTTTTCATATTTCTTTCCACAAACATCTTGAGTCTTGGTGAGGAAGGTTCACCTTTTTTGTGCTTCTCCCATGTTAATTTTCTGCTTCCAAACAGTAAAAAAGAAGGTGAAAGACTAGTCATTGCAGGAGAGCTCAGGAATGCTTCCACACCTCATGAAGAGTTTTCACATATTTAATGACTCTTCTAAACAAGTTTGAATAAAACAAAACAAAGGTTTGGTAGAAGTTGGCAGCAGTATAGAAGGGAGGGAGACCTCCCATGCATATGTCTGAAGATATTCAACTTGGTTTTTCTTGCGGGCTTTTTTTCAGGTTTGCTTCAGGTTTGCATCCTTCTAAAAATTTTTATTGCAAAATAAGAGAATTTGTTTGTTTGTTTGTTTGTTTGTTTGTTTGTTTGTTTGTTTTTAAGCTACATATATTGTGGCTGCTTGCAGGCTCTTTTACTGTCACATACTCCTTAGAAAAGTTTTTAAAAGATGATGTCATTCACCATGTTCATCTTCTGTTTCCTTTAACCAGCTGCCTATGAACAGCATCTTGAACTCAGCAAATGTCTCATTGCCTACTCACAGACTTCTTTTTAAGCAATTTTATTTTCATCTGAATTACAAATTTAAGCAGCAAGATGAACTAGGAAGGCTTAAAACTGCTCCAGATACTGCTGGTACTGGTCCCATATTTTGTAATGTGAAATGTTGTGCCATGTTCTTGCCTATCTTTGCTTGTGCTATTGAAGATATTTGGCTTTCTTCTATGCAGTTGTCTGGATCTCCTAATAATTCCTGCAGCATGTGCAATAAAAACTGATAGTCTGACTTCAACTCCCCAAGCAGGGATGCTGGCTTTTTCCAAGTACAGATGTTTTGGCTACAAACCCTTGTGTATACTGTCGGGTAAGGTCAGCTTCAGAGTCCCTGTCCTAAGCAGCAACTCAGAATAAATGCAGGAGCACTGATATCAGAGGGAAGTTGAGTTAGGATCCATGTACACAGATCAGATGTACAGGATCAAAGTCAACTGAGTCTGAACCTCATGTCTGCATGAGGGCTAGAAGCCATGTGTTAGTTACAGGAGACTCCTTCCAGTGGAGATAAAGGCAGTAATCCAACAAGCAGTCTGGAAGGTGTGGAGGTGCTGCCCAGGTTTGTTCATCCTTTGGACTTTAACCCTTTGCTGACCTTCCATGTGGGCACCTGTAATACTGCTGGGAGCAACCAGGAGTGCATTTAGGATGGCTGCACTTGGGATGAGGGTAAAGGGCAAGAAGGACTGATGATGTCTGTCAGATCCTGACCAGGAGAGAGTGAAAAGTCTAAGTGGACTAAGTGTGCCAGTGTCACAGCTTGGCTGCATGGCTGGTGTGGCAGACAGGCCTTTGGCTTCTGTGACCACAGGCATAGCGAGAGCTGGTGGTTAAGTTGGGGTATACTTGACAAAGCTTCCAAAAAGCTTCCAAAGCTTCCAAACAAGCTTCCTACCCAGTGAGGATGGCTTTACATGAGGTATGCCAGGAAGGTTACCACAACCTGGAGAGAACTGAGTGCACAATAGAGAAAGTGCAGATGAATCTAGCGAACAGCATGACAGGGAAGGCTCTCACATTTCCCCTGTAAAGGCTGTGCAGCTTGCGACCCATTTAGGATGTTTGAACACAAATCTGTGAGCGCAAGGAATAAGCAGGAGGATTGTGTATGCACAACTGCAGACTTAAGACCTTGTTAGGATTGTGGTGATGTGGTGGGATAGGTCTCATGACTGTAGTGCTGTAGCGGAGGAATCAGGAAAGACAGGGTGGGTAAGGATGGCAGAGAGGGGAGGTTGACCTCTGTTGACCTCTGTTGACCTCTGACCTCTGACCTAAAGCAGATGCATGGATTTTGCCTCGGGACAGGTGATGAGTGAGTAGTGATCTTCTAAGGATCAGAGGACAGACCAGCACAGGGAAAACTTCAGTGGGTGTCTGCTACATCCTGCCTGACAAAGGAGGTGCGTACACACACACACAAACACTGGTTTAGTCAGCTAAAGGAAGCTTTAGGCAGCTGGAGGAAGTCTCAGAAAGTCTAAAGAAAGTCTGGAGAAAGTCTAGTTCCTATCTGGGCATTTGGTCACCTTGCTGGAAGAACAGCACAGCTGGACAAAATCAGTCTAGAAGATTTACAGAATGTACTGAGAATAATATCTTGATGCACGTGACAGAGGAACTGGTAAGGGAAGATGCTCCGTTGAACCTGTGACTCACAAATGAACAACAATTGCTGGACAGTGTAAAGGGCAAGGGCAAGCTTTGCTGCAGCAGCAATGACTCTTGTGGAGTCAAGAATGTGGAGTTTAACATCCTGAGAGGAGTAATCTAGATCTAGAGCCTCAGAGCAGGAGCTTTTGGCATGTTCAGGGACCTACTTGCAGGATCCAGTAAGGAACTATCCTGGAAGGAAAATCTGTGGTGAGCTGGTTGATCTTCAGGGGCAACATTCTCAGAGCACTGGAATGATCTGTCTCAATGTGCATAAAATCAGGTAAGCTGGCAAAGGGCCAGAATGAACACAGAGCTCCTGACTGAGCTCAAACATGAAAAAGGGTGCACACAGAAGGTGGAAGCAGGATAGGCTGCCCAAGAGGAATGCAAAACTATTGCCTGTGCATGCAGAAATGAAGTCAGGAAAACCAAAGTTTAGTTGCTGTTGAAACTAGCAAAGAATATGAAGGATGGCAAGAAAGGTTTTTTTCTGAGGCTATTGGCAAGAAAAGAAAGGTTAAGGAAAACATGACCCTACTGCTCAGTGGGACAGGGGAACTAGTGACAAATAACAGGGAGAAGACTGAGGTACTCTGCCTTTTTGCCACCAAGCTGGTCAGAGGAAAAGAGGCTGAGAGAAATGGGTTTGCTCAGCCTTAAAAAGAGAAGGCTTAGAGAAAAACCTTATTCCTGTCTACAGCATGCTGTTCAGATTACAAAGAGATGTTGGAGCTAGAAGTTGAAAGATCGGACATTCTGACTGGGTACTGGGATAAAAGAGGTTACCATGAGGGAGATCAAATACTGAAAAGGTTACCCAAAGAGGATGTAAAATCTCTATTCTTGATGGTCTTCAAGACTTGCCTGGAACCTGGACATAGCCCTAAGAAATTTGGCCTGATGAGACTTACTCTGAGTTGCGGTTTGGAGGTCCACTTCAAACAGAATTGTTCTGTTGTACGACTGGATGGCCTACTAACTCTCCTGTCTTGGAAGAAACAAAGATTTCATATTCCCAGCACACCATGATGTAGCTGTCTTCAACACAATTGTACAGAAAAGGTTCTCTTTTAGTCTCTTCGATACTGAGACTGGTGATTACCCATCCTTGTACCAGTGCTCATTTGGGGTGTCAGGGTTATGAGTTACAATGAAAGTTCTTTGCTCAAACCTGGCCTCTCTGTTGCCCTTTTTCTACCCAGAATATAGCAGTGCAAATTCCCAGATCCTATGACAATCGTGCGCTCTACAGGCAGTCATGATGATAGCTAGTCTGGCTAATTCCATGACAAGGGGATATATGCTCACAGCAGTCAGCCCCTGCACCTAGTCCAGAAAAAAAATTACCATCTTAGTTTACGTGCAGGTGTTTTTTTCAAGGTTTTGTATTCTAGATAGTCTGTAAGCTGACCTTTTGTGTCCAGTTTCCTAAGTGGTAAGATAGTCCTTGTTTTCAGTTTCCATGCTGTTTGTGGTGTCTCACTCCCACTGACCTGTGTGAGGTGCTTGAAGAGAGATTAGGGTCTCACCCATACCCAGCAGAAATTGTAATATCAAAATGAAATCGAGAACTACCAGATTTGTGTCTGCTAGGCAATTCAGGCTAGCAAATTCCTAGTACTTTAGGAACTGGTCATGTCTCGCAGCAGGAGACTTGGCAGCACCAATCCTGATGGAAAATTTTAGAAATGAATGCAAGAAAAGGTAACTTAATAGTAACACTTGGAACAGCTGAGTGAGAACTCCCAAGCGTCCTGGCTTAACCCCAGCCAGCAGCCGAGGCCCATACAGCTGCTTGCTCACTCCCCTGTCAGTGGCATTAGGGAGAGAATAGGAAGGATGAAAGCTGGAGAACTCATGGGGCGAGATAAAGGCGTTTTAAGAGGGAAAGCATAAGTTGCATATGCAAGCAAAGCAAAACAAGGAAGCCACTCACTGTTTCCCATGGACAGGCAATGCCATGGCAGTTCTCTAGGAGAGCAGGGCCTCATCATGCAAAATTTTTACTGGGGAAGACAAATGCCATCAGTCTGGGTATGCCCCTACTCTTCCTTATTCTCCCACTTTCTACACTGCGCATGATGCCACATGGTCTGGAATATCCCTTTGGTCAGTTGGGGTCACCTGTCCTGGCTGTGTCTTGTCCCAGCCTCCCAGGCACCCCCAGCCTCCTCACCAGTGTGGCAGTACCAAAAGCAGAAAAGGCCTTGGCTCTGTGCAAGCTCTACTCAGCAATAACAAAAACAGCTCTGTATTATCAGCTCTGTGTTCAGCACAAATCTGAAACACAGCCCCCCACCAGCCACTGAGATGAGAATTAATTCTACCTCAGCCCAAACCAGCACCCTTGTAATTATTCCATCTGTAAGTACTTAAAAGTGCTCTAACACTTCTTTCAACTTTATGGCAGTAAATGAACCTTGCTCTGGTGTATAGGAAGATTTTCATGATGGGCTTTTTTTTGCTGACTTAACTGTTACAAAGAGTGATCCTGCACTCCTTTCAGCCACCATGTGCTGCAGAGCTGGAGAGAGAGAATCCAGCATAACTTAAACAGGAAAGAGAATCAGTTCACAGATTCACTTTGCATAATAAAAAAAGTCCTAAATGTATGCTTAAACATGAGTGAAATAGTTTGGGAAACTTCTCATCTTCCTTCTCTATAATACCATCACTCGGGGAGGGGTAAAGGGAAGGGAGGAAAAAAAAGGAGAAATAAAAAGCAGAGACATTGTTGAGAACTTCTTCTTTATATTTGAATCTTTATCAGTTCTCACATCAGAATGACAGAAAAAGAGAACTGTGATAGAGAAAGGATGATACATCTACAGAATTGTCATAGTGGTTAAGTACTTTCAGGGGAAATTCAGACCACAAAATTTGCTCTTCTGTACTTTTAGTACCCTTTGAAAGTGTTTAACATTTGTAAGCATTGACAAACAAAAGCTTTGAAAAATTCCTCACAAAATGCAAATAAAAGTGTATGCTTGAATTCAGAAAAGAGCCTGCAGCATCTGTTACCCTAATGCAGCTCTTTATGGACAGTCACAGAGATGAAAGAAAGCTTTTTATGGACAGTCACACAGAGCAGCATGTCAAATTTCAGGCCTGAGAGTTTACCCCACAGTCGCCCTTGCGTGGGCTCAACTGGTTGTTCTGCAAGGCATTTCTCCCTTGAGTTGTCATGTATTTTTACCTACTGTGCATTTCCAGACAAAGTAGTTTCCTACCTTGAAGAACGTGATGGAAAAGGTGTGATGCCTTGTAATACTTATATTACCAAAGACACATTTAGATTTTTCTTTTTTTACATGTGTTTGTAACCCTCTTAGTGACACCTCTATTTTGGACTGATTTTTTTATTTCTTACAAACTAATTACCGAACTATAGAGTAACTTAAAATGAGAGAGATTCTGGAGGTCTTCTTGTCCCACCCGCCATTACATATCAGCAGACAATAGCATGAAACATTGTCAGAGAAAGGAAATTTAAAGCCTTGCCTGTGCAATTGTAGCCATGTGGGTGTAGCTCCCTTTTCTTCCAGTGAAATCAAGCTTGTTTTTTCACTTTTTTCCATCTTAAGAAACATGTATTTCCAGTTAACTCCTTAGCTTCGTACATGATTACAGGGAGCTTCTGTTCCTGCCTACTCCTAAAATGACTGTGAATGTTTTAAGTATGGGCTGAGAACCACTCCAAATTAGGCTTTGCAGTAATAACTAGCTTTTATTGCTTTCTCCCTAAGTTGGGGTGCCTAAAAATATCCTGTGATCTCAAGCGAGTGGAGCAAAGAGGTGTTCTTGCACTGACAGGTGATTTAAGAAACTCACAGCTGCTCTGTTCTCTTCTACCCACAGAGTATTTCTTACCTACTGGGTAAATATAATCAGTCACCTTCTGCTACAGGTGAAATCTCTACAATAAATAGAATGCAATTTGAAGTCCCATATACTTCATTAATGTTGTTCTTATATTTACATTATTCTTTTAAATGTCTTTTCCTTAGGGTCAGAGCATAGGTACAACTTCCTGAACCAAGTTAATACTTCCCATGTCAGTTATTTAATGGAGTACTTACATAGTTAGGCACTTCTTTTTCCTCTAAGTCCTAAGAGTTGGAATGTTAGTGATGTTTTTCCCAAGGATATTTGTGTAAAGAGCTCTTGCCAGATCCTGATGACATATCTAGAAATGTCCAGGTAAAGAAAAGACTTTTCACACTGCCAAAATGGCAGCAGTAAGAAGCAATATCCCAGTACGGCTCTGATTATTCCTGGGTGACAGTATGTTGTGTCTAAGATTTATAAGCAATATTGGACTTGCTTTGCTGTCTCTTTTCCTTCATACAGGTTTGGATGTCCAAATAGCAAGCTGCTTTCTCTCCAAATCTACGCAGTCAGATGTTTGCTCTGGTCCCAAGGTGACATGTCAATGTGTTTCTTTTCTCTTGTGCTCACATATAAAGCCAGCTGTGATTCTTTCCCTCCGTTGTGTTGAGCTTGGTCCTATTCCTTCCCTATAATTTAGCAAGAGGTCTAAAACTGTGTTCAGTTCAGTTTGCCAATTATCATGCATATTATTATAACATTTTGCTCACCTAAATGCTTCTTCTTCCTGTTAGCTGCAAGGAATAATTTACACCTGTGGTTTTTGTCTTTCAAATATTCAAGGTCATTCTTATAATAGTGAGTCAGACTATAAGTGTGTGTTTTGATCAAGACTGCTCCTGTAATTAGTCTAGACATTTACGCAGACAGCCCGGGAGCTGCAAGTTAGAGTTATACAGTTCTGTTCTTCTGTTTGGTTTCTTAATATTTCTATTCTTAAACTTGCACACTCAGAAAGGAGACCCATGAAAACAGAGTGTTGGGGAAGAGGAAACAAGACCTGCTTCTCCTTGTCAGAAGAAAAGTACATCATTGTGTGTTTACTTCATCAGAGCTGTTTTCCTATCCTGGCTGCAGTCACAATTCCTGGTGTGAATCAGGGTAAATAAAAGAAATGAGGAAGGGTAGTAACAAATCAGCTGGTTCATATTTATGCCAAGAATGTTTCACATTTCTTTCAACACCCACGACACTCTATTAAATAACTCAGTATGCTTCCAATGTATATACTAATTCAAAAGGAAACACATTGAAAATTATTTTAATGCTGAATAATTGAATCAGGATAACTATGCAATACCTTAGAAAATTTCCTATGAATGGCATGAGAGACTGCCATCTCTCTTTGATTCTGAGCACAAGTGGAGATATATTCTCAATATGCTGCTGTGACCATAACAAAAAACTCATATGAAAACTAAAATTTGTTCCTTAGGACCATCTGAGATGATTTAGTAATGCTGATTTCTCATCTTCTAGCCAGAAACCCAAAGGAAGTAACATTTATGTGATGGAGTTATTCCATGTATTTTATGGACAAATATGTACTTCTAGACAAAATTTTTATATTTGTCTCAAAGAGACCATCTCTGGAAATTCAGGAACAGAAATCCAGATACTGTTTCACATGGATTTTCTATGCTGTCTGGCAGCTCAGAAAATTGAACAAGGTAAGGTGTCCCAGAAATGAGGCACCTCAGACTGGATGCCTTCTGTAAAAGTGTTGTTGGCAGTTTTGGCTGGCAGCTATATGGTATCTTGGAGACTTCCTGCTGTGAAATTAATTAATAGCTCTTGGCAATCAAGTCACAGTCAAGTCATTGTAAGTGTTCTTAACCAGAGTGGTTTACTTCACAAGCTCTTCCTTGTGCCAGAAATAGATGTGTAGAAGGATGGTGGGAAGCAATGTCATCTTGTCATTTTTCCTATATGCCTTGTAAAGCCAAAGATCCTAAAATCTTGACAATTAATCTGAAAACTTCCATAAAACATAGTTTATCTTGAAATAGAACTAAATTTTTATTACAGTATCTCAGAGGACTTCATTCAGGTACATGAAACACCTGGGCTTCTGTAGATACTCAAGAAAATATGGAAGCAGACCTCTACTGGTGTAAGTTGCTGTGTGCCACTTCGCTTCATCTCAGCTCTGATTACTTCTGCTGTAAGAGAATTTTACATTGGGTTCCAACACAAGGCACCCAGTCTGTAGACCTTGTAAATGTGTTTAAAAGGCCAGCTCAGCAAATGCTATTGTTTAAACAATATGCAGAAACTTAATATATGAGAATACTTCCTGTTTCTTTAAATGACCTTAAGGGGAAAAATGAAAGTATAAAACTGAGAATATCAGACATTTTTTTAAACTGCCTTTATGAGTAATAGGGACAAATTCAGTCCAAAAGCATAAAAAAAATCCACAGTAGATTTGCAATTTATTGCACAAAGCAAATTTTGGCCTGCTCTAATCTAAGTTATTTTCTTTATTGTATGAGTGAATAAATGTCACTTTTTTTTTCCTTTTTTTTTTTTTTGAGATTCAAGCCTCATCATTGACAAGGCTATTTTGGTATGCCCAGACCTTCAAGGAAGCAGTTCTCCCTGTTTTGATGTCTATCTGTGCACATGGTTTTGTCTCTCTGTGGGGACAGTATTACTGCTCAACACATGCTCTGCCAGGTAAGATAGGAGGTAAAGACTTTTACCTTTGTTGTAGAGGGATCCTTTTTTGTGCATTTCACAACTGCAGCTCCTGCTGCTTGCAGCTGCAGCCATTCTTTATCGTTTCTTGCTCCTTTTCATATATGGAATAAATTGAGACTCTGAATTCACCATTTCTACAGCAAAAAGTGGTAAAGGTGTCTTGCTAAATCTGGACCCATCTATGTCTTTATCTACATAGCTAGGGTGAGACTGTAATTAACTTTACTGACGGATTCAAATGTTTGAAAACTAGTAAGGCCAAAGGGCTTTCTGAGAAAGGAAAATGTTCTGCTTGCATACTCCACTGAAAGCCAGCTGGTGGTTCGTGCACTTCCTCTCATTAATGACGAATGTGATACTGCTCTTCTGGCATCGAACATCTTTTTGTGTGCGTAAACTTTACATTGTAGTTACAGGCTATAAATTTCAGCAGAATGGACAGAAACTGGGCAAATCCACAGAATGGTATTTTGCTGTTTCATGGGAGCAGGTAATCGCATGTGCATTTTGAGACATGGTAAATGAAATTACATGAGAGCAGCTCATTATATTACAAAGCATTTGCATCTGGAATCAGCCATCCCAATACAGATATCATCATGTGGAATCAGCAGCAGCCGAAGGCAAATGAAGGCAAGATAAAGCAAGAACTCTTCAGGCAATGCAAAAAAGAGCTATATCTCAAAATCCTCTGTGTCACATGTAGAGTGACCAGTTGGAGCGAACTGTATCTCCATGGGAGAAAGGTTCTTCAGCTGAGGACCCAGACAGCAAGTGCTAGTTATGATGGATATTCCACATAACAAAACCTATTCATACAGTGAAAAACAAAGCAAAACAACACAACAAACAATAAAAACAAACAAAAAAAGATCCAGAACAAACTAAAACAAACAAACAAAAAAAAAAAAATCCCCCCGAAAAAAGCAACAAAAATCCAACCAAACCCCAAACAACTAGGAAACAAGGTTTCATCTGGTCAATAATTACCTTAAATTTACTGAGTCTATTGTGTGACATATAAATAAACTTAATTCTTTACATTCTGTGGATGTAAAGAGGAACGTAGTTAATGTTTCTGATGTGTTAGGAGGACAATTGCAAGTTTGTCATTGACCCAGGAAACACAGTTTGCCTAAGTCCACTTACTTGCCATATTTTAGATATTTTATTGAGTTTTCATGGCCTGGTTTTTGGTACTGGGGGGTGGGGGGGGGAGGCACAGACATAGCTTCTATGAGAAGGTGCTAGAATCTTCCACTATGTCCTGCAGAGCCAATCCCTGATGGCTCTGAAGATGGACATGCTGCTGGCTAAGGCTGGGCCAATTAGAGACGGTGGTAATTCTTCAGTAATAACATACTGAAAAAGAAATCAAAACAGAAGTGTGGGGCAGTTTTAATTGTGGCCAGAGAAGAGCAGAGTGAGAACATGTGAGAACAACTCTGCAAACACAAAGAAGGGACAGGAGATGCTCCAATGCACTGGAGCTGAGGTTCCTCTGCAGCCTGTGATGCAGCCCATGGTGAGACAGCTGTGTCCCTGCAGCCCATGGAGATCCATGGGGATGCAGAGATCACCTGCACCCCATGGAGGATCCCACACTGGAGCAGGGGCATGCCTGAGAGGAGGCTGTGACCCCAGGGGAGATTCATGGAGAGAGGGGTCCTGCTCCCATCTGGAACACCCTGTCCTTGAAGGACTGCACCCCATGGAAGAGTGACCCACTCACTGCTACAGCAGTCTGGGGAGGACTGCTGCCCGTGGGATGGAGAAGTTCATGGAGAACTGTCTCCCATAGGAGGGACCCCATGGTGTTGCAGGGGAAGGATTCCTCTCTCCCTGAGCAGTGGGAGAAGCCATAGGTGATGAACTGACCATAACCCCCATTCCATGTCTCCTTGTGCCTTTGGGGGAGGACGTAGAGCTGGGAAGGAGGGAGAGGTGGGGGGAAGGTGTTTTTAAAAGGGCTTATTTCACTTCTCATTATCCTGCTCTGATTTTGTTAGTAATAAATACACTTCATATTTCTAAGTTGAGTCAGTTTTGCCCGTGATGGCATTTGGTAGGGTAAGACTTCCAGTCCTTATCTCAACCCATGAACTCTTTGTTAAATTTTCTTTTCTCTGTGCAGTTTGCAGAGGGGTGTGAGTGAGCCACGTTCATGGGTGCCTGGCACCAGCATCAAACCACGACATTGGAAATACTACCCAGGTATTTCCACCATATTTTTCTCTGCTCAATGCCTGTTCAAAAATCTTGCTGTTATGGATACTTTGCAAGTAAATATGACCTTTGATTTGCATTGCTTACCTGCTGAATTCTGTACTGCACTTGCTGACAGAATAGGCATCTACTGGCTACAATAAACTTGCAAGTACTTAGAAGATGCTCTGCTTAAACTCCACTACTGCTTTTGCAACTTCATGTGGCTATGACCCTAGTTTCAGAAGACAGAACATTGAGGAAACACATTTTTGTGTAAAAGCTTTTTTTTCCCAAAATTAAAATTTGTCTTACTGTGACATTGATAAAATAAAATATGCCCTCCATCATTAGAGCATGAGATGTTAACTCTTAAGAACTTCACAAACTGTTATTCTGTCAAAGTGACTGCATTTTTGGAATAGTTTCAAGCAGTAATGGAAATACAGAATGATGGTAGAAGTTACTTATGTATGGGTTTAAAGATCCCCCAGAGGTTACAGTGACCTTCATCCGTCCACCTCTATGCATAAAAGAACGATGAGAAGAGTTTTGTGGTTAAAGATATTTACTTCTCCTGACTCACAGTACACACATTACCAAATTGCTAAATTTAAAAAAGAAATCCTATCATATGTACTAAACATGATGGACTTTACCGTTCTGAATACATGTTATACTGTTTTGTATTGATACCCCAAGTTTGGTGACCATGGTTCTCAGAAGCCAGAAGCCTAGTATTACCTGAGCAATGTTATATCTAGAAAAACTCCTGAAATGTCTGAGAAATGCCCACTTCTGTACAAACACGTTCCAGTGAACACAACTGAAAGTTATTTTCACTAAATGCAAAATCAGAAAGTCAGAGTTACCTGTTCTTGCACCTTGTCTCTGCAGCAGGACTAAAAATAGACCTTCATACATCGCAATAGTTACAAAAGTTTCATCACTGAAGGAATTATCTTCTTTATGCTCCCTCCAAGATTTTACTTCATTGTATGAAGAGGTTATTTTTCCAATATACTTAGGATGCTCAACTGTGAAGACTGGTGTCATGTGGAATCTGCAGCTTGTCCAGACAGGTACTGATGTCCTCCCTCACATTTGCTACAGGGGTGACTTGAGGTGCTTTAGACTCCACAATTAAAAAGCTTAACCATTCCAATCACCTTCTACTAACGTTTTGAAAACAAATTTTCTGGAACTTGTCCTCTTAAAATTATTTGTCTGTTGGATGTGATTGGAGGGAAGATGGTTTCCCCGACAATAAGCAGCTGTGCAACATAAATAGTCATCCTTTTCCAATTAAGAGGCAGACTGACACCAAGACACGTTGACTGACTATTTCTCCATGCTAAGTCATTTATTATTAATGCAGCTTTCCAATATACATTAATGTAATTTCCTTTACAAGTTGCCCACTGTGGATCTTCTTACTTTTCCTATATGGGAGAACAATAGCAGGAAGGAGAAATATGTGCACATTATTTAAACTGAGGAAGGGACAGGTGCAAAATTAAGTGATTTTTAGCTGAATAGCACAAAGTGTTTACACAAATTCAAATGGGAATTACTCAGATATGTGTTAATATGGGATTTGCAAGAACTGATGTCATGCAAGGATAATGACACAGGAGCTACTATTCTAATACTTCTGTTGCAAAGTTCAAGGAAGTAAATACAAGATCCTGAGAAAGAATGCAATGGAGATTGTTAAAGCATATCAGGCATTCATGAGGTCACATGGATGCTGGACCAATTTCAAACATATTTGAAACATTTATTCGAATAACTGCCACAAAAGTTTCAACAGTGGTTTGTAAGCAGACATTATGACTAACACAAAGGGTACATAAGTGTCATTAGATCTGTCTTTACTTTTAAAGGACATGACTTAATTTGCAACTAGGTTCTAGGGAATCACCCCACCTAGCCTCAGCCAACAGATTGGAAATATTTTCTGGATAAACTGGTCTTTGGCAGAAAGCTAAATTTTTTAATTAACATTTTCCTGAAGTATTCTCTGTCTTCCATGAAGAAAAATCAACCCTTGTTTTGGCCAAACAATGGAATTCCTAGAGTTCAAGAAAGGTTTTCATTGTGGTTGAAATTTATTATATTTCAGCTGAAATTAAAGACCTCTTTTCTGAATGGTGCCTTTGCAAAGTGTTGTCTACCAGTAGCATTTAAACAACATCTTCTATTACAAGTCTTGGCATTGTGCAAAAAAAACTTTCTTTCTTTTCAGAAGAGGAGAGCACATAGTTCCTTCCCAGAGGCTTCAGACAGCTAGGGAACCAGGCCAGTAAAGAAAAATAGCATTCTGACAGAAAAATATGTTTCATATGCATGTTGTGCCAACTAGCAGGAGCTGTAAGACAATGCAGGTCTCCTTTCACAGGCTCCTCTTCCTCCTTTTACACCTTCTCACATGATTTTTGAGATCTCAGAGAGTACTGTGTCAAGTGGACAACAGACACCAGTAGTTTTAACTTCATATAAATAGCAGGGAAAAACTAGAAATGAAATTTTAAATATAGGGCAAAAATCAATAAATTAAATGGGACCTTCAGCAGCTCGAAGATCCCTGCTCCTAAACCTACTGACTCCTACAATGAGAAGGCTGCACCAAACTTTGCAAGGGTTTTGACATGATCTCTCATAGTGTCCTAGTACCCAAGCTGGTGAGCTGGAGATTGGATATGCAGATGGTCAAATATGTGGAAAACTGGCATGATTGCAGGACTTAGGGGTTTGTGTGACCATGAATACAGAGTGCTGACTGGTTACTCACTGTGTCTCCTCAGAGAACCAGTATGAGACCCATACTGTTAAATGCCTCTGTTAATTACCTGGTTGATATGAAGTTCACCCACAACAAGCCTGCCGGTGATATCAAGCCGGGGGATGGTGGATGTGCTGGAGGACATGCTGAGAGGAAGCTGAAATTCTTAAGAGCCTGTAGAAATGAGGTGTCAAGAGTCTCAGAGAGTTTAACAGGGACAAGTTCAAAGTCCTGGTGGAGAATGACCTCCTGCAAACTGCGGAGAATGGGATGAGTGGCTGGAAGTTAACTTCGCAAGGAGTATTTTAGTGCTGTCTGCAACTGCCCCATGGGAAGACATGAGACAGTTGTGGATAGAGCCAAGGCCAAACCTTTCATGGAAGTGCACAGTGTCAGGACTGGAGGGAACAGGACCAAATTGGAACACAGGAATCAGAAATTATTTTCATTGGAGAATTTTCACTGCACTGTAACAGATTTCCCTGAGAGATGGTGGAGTTTTCATCCCTGGGAGATATTTAAAACTCAACTGACATCCTCAACCACCTGATCTAGTTGGATCCATTTTGAACAAGATGTTGGACTAGATGACCCCCAGAGGTCCCTTCCAACCCCATTTATCCTGCGATTCTCCAGTTCTATAAACACTGTGCTTTCTTCAGCTGCTGAACTTACTAGTGCAACAAATCTGTTTTCCTTTGTCAGTCAGACAGCTGGTAGTTTCTGTGGTAACAAGGGGAATTCCTATTTCTAAATTTTTCCTGCTTGTTGGATTTATTACCATATTTTAGGAAGACCTATGTGAAGGTGAAGGAATTCCTGGTTGCCACATGATTATCATTTTTTTTACTACGCCATTACTTTATCAGATGAGGATTTTGGAAGACAATGTTCAGTAAATTGTCTGCACGGGGTTGTTGGTGCCAGTAAAACGTGGAGAGACATTTTACCATCTTCTTATTGCACAAAAGTATCTAGAGAAATGGAAAATACTCTTTCACCAGAGTTTTGGTAACAGCCTCTCACATAAGAACAACTCAACATTAAATGAGTTATTCCTGATTTATACCGTAAGAAGGCAATCAAGTTATATTCCTGGATTTAAAGGTATTATTAAGAACCAACAAAGAGTTAAATGTTTTACATTACTTGCTTTGTAGAGGAGCAATTACACTTTATATATCCACTAAAATCCCTTATTCAATTTCTTGGATTTTATGTTACATTTTAAGTGATTTAGAAACATACTCAGTTTCAGCAGTGTCTGCTGTGCTATAAAACGAAGCCTTTACTAATTGCTATTTACCTTAATAGTTCTCAGATTGCATCCCACATAGTTACAAAAAGGGAAACATCAGCTATATTTACAATGTCAAGAAAGACAACATTTTTTTTCCTTTAGCTTTCATCTTGTTTGCTCCCTTAAAAGCACTAAAAATGAATAGAAAAGAATTTCCTGGGGAAAACTCTGAAACACTTAGATAAAATAGAAGGAAATGACAGTGAAAGAGAATGACAGGCCTGTGTGTCATGGATGGGGGTGGGAGACTCCAAATTATGAAGCAGAGGGTAAGAAGCGAAGTCTTTCTTCATAGTCAGTGGCTCAAAAGTCATGACATTATTAATCATTTGTATAGAACAAGAAACGTGCATGGCTCTGTGCTGTGAAAGATAAACAAATAGAAGGATCTGTCATGGGTTTACATTTTAAAGGAAGGGGAAAAGTTAAAGGAGCACAGTACTGTACATGTAACCATCACAGCTTTCAAGTTTTAAAGAACAGTTGAAGTTTTTATAAGGTCAGGAGTGAGAACAATTGAAAATCTCTTTCTGAGTAACTTCTGAAAAAAAGCTGTTTCAAATCAACCTATTTCTTTCCTGCAAAGCAGTTAAGGATTCAGCGACAATTTCTTTAGTCAGAAAGGGTTTTAATTCAGAAAAAGCTTCAGACTTCATTTTGGAATCTATTCTGAAAACAATTATTACTTGATATCACTAAATGATATTATATAAATAACAAAAGCCGCACTTAAAAATGTTTCTGGGCACCTAATAGAAACATCACTAGCTCTTTTTTTGGTAGTGTAACACATGACTTACATTTGCCTTATACTGAAACTTTTGTAGACAAGAAGTTGGTATATATCCTACAAACTTTTATCCAGGTGAGTTGAGTGCTCACTAGGAAGCCAGTCTCCTTCTGTGACCAGCAGAGAAAGTGATGTTTGTCTGTTTTCTCTGAGGATGAATCACAAGAACAGGGAGAGTAGATTTAGAGGCTGAGACAATTACTGCCCTCCATTTGCTGAAAGAGTATTGTAGAAATGCTTGAGTTCAGAAAGCATGTTTCTAAGGCAATGTTTCAAATTACTCTTCAGTTTCACTAACAATAAGACAAGTATCAAATTGCCACTCTAATTAAAATGGATTTCAGCTGGCTTTAGGACCAACAAAACAGCTTGCTCATGTGCCTTTCCTGCTGATGAATTAACTAACTCCCCTGTTTGATTCCTAAACTGGGCTAGCTAGGGATATGCCACACTTTCAAGCAGACAAGCATTTACAAAATCGGAATGTTTTTGAGTCAAAACCACTGCTGCAAAGAGGAATTTTGGCAGAGTGGTTGCATTGTTATACCTTCTGGTTTGTATATCATCAGCTGGAGTAATTTTTCAGAACAATGCTGAATGCTTATTACATACTGCTTCAAGCATGTCAGCATATATTAATGTCACACCGAACAGACATACTTCGTTTCATGGAAGGAGTCAGGGAGGTTTAGACGTAAAAGATGACCCTCAAAGATGTGGGGGGGAAAAAAAAAATTAAAATACCCTAGGTAAGCTGCATTTAACCTTTTTGTGTACTGTTTCTAAAAATCAAATCTTTATGTAGTTTAATTCATATTCAAAGGGAATTTAATCAAGTCCTATTCACAGTACTGTAGCACTTAATAATCTAAATCTGTAAGAATTCTCCTCTTTACTTGCATACTTTTGTGTAGTTAATATTCATCCTCTCAATTCTCATCTGTGTTGTCAACCTGCCAGTTGAACTCCTGCATACAAAATTTGTTTTCTTTTAACGAACACAACACTTCTAGGCTAAAAGGTTCTGGTATCTGTCAGGCCTCATAATTCGACATATTGGTGGTCTCAAACCTCAGTGTGGGTGGCTAATAGACTCTCACATAAATCTCACTGAGAAAATTATTAGATACCTTTTTATTTAGCAAGAGATGAAATGGTAGAAACTGCTATCTGAGTCACAGACCAACAAGGTTCTAAGGAAAGCCTGGTCCGTACCAGTCAAAAAGCTTTCTTTGAGACATTCTGCAAACACAGATGACTAGTTGAGACTAGATCATAAGGGTGCATATGTGTGAGTATGACATGAATCTACAAAAATGCAGTGAAAAAAGAGCCAGGACCAGCCAAGGAAGTACCAAGAGCATGGATGGTCCTGGAAAAGATCCAGAGTGGAAGAAAAAGTTCTAAATTTGGACAGAATGTCGGCTTAAAACAGATTTGATTTTCTGAACAAAGAAACTGCCTCCTGATGCTTGTCATTACTGTATTCAAAGGGAGAGAAATTTGTGAATTTTTTTTGTAAATAGAGAGTAACACACACCCCAAGTTGCAAACTTTCCAGATTTAACTTGTTTTATGTAAAGACTCTTGGCTGAAAGCAGAAATATACACCTCACGGTACTTGATATTTGATTCAAAGCTACTGCTTTTCTAAAATCCACAGCCTTTTCAAACTCTACTTAGCTTATTTTACACAGTTACAAGTGAGTATTTATCCTAGGCAGAAAAAAATGGGCAATTCAATGATCTAAATGAAACTTGTTTTTTTTTCTCCATGCATATTGCCCATTGCTATAAAAAGCAGAACAAGCCTTTGTGTGTTCCTTCCCTCCACTGTTCCACTATCTTTCTCTCCATCCATTGCTCCCCAGTGATGTCAAGAACGCCTCCAGAAAGACACAGAATCAGAAAATCCATATTGGAAAAGAGCTTTAAGATCATTGAGTCATAGCACTGTCAACTCCACCATTAAAACATGTCCCTCAGTACCATGCCTACATATCTTTGAAATACCTCCAGGGGTAGTGAGTCAACCACTTCCTGCACAGACTAGTCCATGCTTGACAACCTTTCTGTGAAGAAACTTTTTCTAATATCCAATCTAAGCCTTCCCTGGAGCAACTTGAGTACATCTTCACTTGTACTATTGCTCATTATTTGGAAGAAGAGGCTGATCCTCATCTCACTACGACTTTCTCACTGCACTCACATCTCATTGCACTCCTTTCAGGCAGTTGCAGAGAGTGATAATGTTCTCCAGAGCAATAATGTTGTCCAGAGCCTCTTTTTCTCCAGTCTAACCAGCCCCAGCTCCCTTGACCGCTCATTACAGGACTTGTCCAGAGCCTTCACCAGCTCTGTTGCCCTACTCTGAACACGCTCCAGCACCAAAATATTTACTTTGTCATTAGGGCCCCAAAACTGAACACAGGATTTGAGGTGTGACCTCACCAGTACAGGGGACAATCCCTGCCCTGGTCCTGCTGGCCACACTGTTGCTGATCCAGGCCAGGATGCCATTGGCCTTCTTGGCCACCTGGGCACAGCCTGGCTCATGTTCAGCTGCTGTCACCAGCACCCCCAGGTCCTTTTCCCCTGGACAGCTTTCCAGCCACTCTGCCCCAGCCTGTGGCACTGCCTGGGGTTGTTGTGACCCAAGGGCAGGACCGGCACTTGGCCTTGTTGAACCTCACACCCTTGGCCTTGGCCCATGATCCAGCCTGTCCAGATCCCTCTGCAGAGCCTTCCTGCCCTGCAGCAGATCTGCACTCCCACCCAGCTTGGTGTCCTCTGCAAACTGACTGAGGAGATGGTTAACACAGTCTCCATGCCTGGGGAAGCTCCCTGGGATCTGGCCTGGGCTCCCTGGCTCCCTGGGCTGTTTGAAGCCAATGTGAACCCACATCCTACTCTGCAACTTGGTGAGAATGTCCCTTGCCCTCACTCACCTCTCAGTCTTCTGGGAAACTGGTGGAAACTAGTGGAAATGATCAGCAAGTGGTAAAAGATTCTCCTGGGGTCTTGACTCAAAAACTGGATCACAGTGATTATGCAGCTTGGAGGAAAAGTTATTCTGCAAAAAGTATTATATTCTTCTATGAATATGCTTACTTTATTCCTGTTGTGGATGTCTTATGTCTTTGGCTTAGGATAAATAGACTGTACACTACAGAGGCTATAGCTGGGTATTACAAACTTCAAATCATTCTAATTTCCCTAAAGTCTTGTTAGTGACCTTAATTTCCAGTTGTTCAACTGAACAGTAAAAAATACAAGTGTTAGGGTAGAGACTCTAACAGGAATTTTTTGTTTCAGTTGGAGACTAAATTAAGGCTCCCCATTTCTTTCCTGGTTGCATTCCAAGCCTCTCCTTCCCGCTCAGACAAGGAGCTAAGGAGAGCCTTATTCAAACACATGGCTTATATTGGTGTCTTGGTGTTTTTAGACGGAACAGATACTTCTTCTAACTTGCTGTCCACCAGGAAGAATATTGTATATCAGCTCTAGTGATGAGATTAATGAAACCCGTTTGTAAAACCCATTGCAGGCTTTTCTTTAATAGGATTAGAAGTTCCCATGAGGACAGAAAAGAAGAGGAAGAAAGTGATCTCGTATAACCAATTTAACCAACAAGTGATGAAGCCCTTCCTACTGGGTTAGTATTCCTGTTCAGCAGCATATATGTAATCAAACTCTGCAGTGGCACCTTGAACTCCTGTTTTGAATACCACCTTTCATGGTCCAATTTTTGCTAGGGATTTTCAGGTCATAAAAATACATTTACATATAGGGTATATGCTTCTCTAGGTAACAGTGATTCTCTCTTGCAAGAACCCGTTTTTGTTGTCAGGTTTGCCATGGGTAATGATAGCTTTTGCTGCTGGCTAGCACAGTAAAGCTGAAGTAAAGCCTTGGGTCAAGACCCGTATTTTACAGGGTCAAATTGTTCTTTATCTAGCTCAGCATCTTTGACTGCATGGCTGCTCAGGCAGAAGAAGAAGGAAGTTTGCATGTCAGGAAGATTGCTTCCTATTGCAGCATGAATAGCCCAACTGGTAGCAAGTTGGCTGTGTGCCATTGAAAATTGAACAGCCAAGTCAAACTGGGTCAGGTTTACACTTTACCAGGGTAATGCTGTCTAGTCAGACACCAGCACAGGAGCATTTTCAGATCAGAGTCTACTCAGCCATGGGGAGGAGGAAGAGAGAGCAAAGGAAGTTTGGCTGTCAGAAACCTTATTTTATCTTCTATTGTAAATACACAACTGGCAGCTGGTCAGGCATTCAGAGTTGAAAGGTCTACTGGCACCTGTTTTAGGTACATCCCTTCCTCAGTAATGGGCTGAAAGCATAAGCTGCTGAAAGCGTAAGCAGCCCCAGCTGAGCTAAAGCTGTTTTCCATTTGAGCTGTGGGGTGGACTGTGTTGTCCTGTAAGTACTGCCTGTGTGCCTTGCCTTAGGACAAACAGCTCAGGTTGACCTTGTCTTTGACTCTGAATGACCACTGCTCAGGCTATCAGGCCCAATCTGCTGCCCATTAAAGACAGGAGGCAGACCCGAGATGCTGTTCAAGCATGCTGCACTCTCTCCATGAAGCCCTCTTTATTCACATGCGTAACACCTGACTTGTGATAAAGCAGAAGTCAGTTCTGAAAGTCAATTCAACTTTCCCGTAGATCATAGTTTTAAAATTTGCCCATTCAAAAGCAGCATTGATAAGATGGCTGAAGAAAAGAGAACTAAAATTTGCATTTAGACATGGAGAGTGCAATCCCATCCACAACTAGGAAACTATTCTTACGTTCTTGCACAGTGAACCTTAACACACTTTGGAGCAGCATGCAGTTTTGCTCTATATTTGGTTTACAGTCTGACTAACATAACAAGCTACTGCTTCCCACTTGTCAAGAGCCTGTGCCAGTAGCAGCTGCCTAGAGGAAAGAATAAGCAAAAGGAAGAAAGAGCAGAAGGGGAAAAAAGATTGCTAGGGAAGACAGCTGATGGCACTTTAGGCGAGTAATGTCATTCCCTCTCACACAAAGGAGAGCTTCATAACAACTAAATGTGTACCCAAAAGTTCTAAAGTTAACTGCCCAAAGCTTAGCAGAAATAAAGAAGGTGTGAGGAGATCGGCAAGAAATTGGTTCAGTGTGAGGTTGGTCAGTCACCATGCTGAGGGAGCAGCAAGATGGGCAGAGGCTTTCAGGAAGGCTGGAGGGAAGAAGTGCTGTTTCCCCAGAACTTGGAGCTAAAGCAGAGGATTTGGTATGTTTGCTTCACAGATACTGCAAACCCATAATCGTAAAATGAGAAAAGGAGCACAAGGACTGTATATCCTTGTCAGATGCTTGCTGGAGTTGTAATGAGAATAGCTTGTAGCCTGCAGTAGTGAAGGAAGCTTGTAGCCTGAGAAAATGGAGGCAGAGCTCTGTGAAGGGAGGAGCCAGAAGAAGTGAAATACACAGCTATGTCTTGGTTATGACTGCATTTTTCTCCCCTGATTGAGTTATGGGGCTGGTTTTCAGTATAATTGACTGCTCCCGAGTGTATTTATGCTCTCCTGAAAAGCATGTTTCCTAAAATAATTCCAGCCAATGTACAAGCAGGTCTAATCAAGACCCTGCCTTTTGCATCCACTCAGACTGAGCTTTATGGGAGATATTGTAAGTGTTGACTCATGGTAGTGATGGCATACAGATGTAGTTCTCTTTTGCACACTTTTTCAGCCCTTTTTTCCCACAGGGCCACAGGGCAACCTGACCACTTTGTCCCTGGGAGCCACAGGGTCTGTTTGAAGCTTGTGACCCTCTGTCATAGTGGGAAAAGTCTCACATCTCTCCCATAAAACTGACTGCAATGGCTTATACCCTACAAGACCAAGGTGAAAAGGTTTTGTTAAGTAACCAGTTTGTTTGATACAGGAGGTTCCTCGCCTGGAGAGGATAGGGCTACAGGGCAAGAGAGATGTGGTTCTTCTGATGGCCTTGCCTCCAGGCATCCTCTTGTGTAACTGAATCAGAAAGTGGCAGGAGGGTCAGAACTGGAAAAGTACAAATATATCAAAGAAAAAATGCAATCTAAGTCTTGAAAAGCTACATGTTTAATTAAATGGTTTTGGAGGGCTTGCAGGTTTGAACAGTGTAGGACAGCTTTTTATTTGCTGGGTAAACTAGGCCTTGTCTTCATGTTAACAACAAAAGCAGCTCTAAAACAAAAGAAATTAGGGATGTTTAGGGCAGTTTGGAAAGCATTTACTATTGTTAAGATTATCTGTTTTATTAATCAAGTAGACCTCCAAAATGATTATGCTGTGTATCCCTGCTTCCCTAACTCTTTTTGTTTGACTCATTGCTATTTGGGATGACATTTTGAGGTGAAAAGTTGAAGACACTTGAAAACAAAAAATAAAAATGGGGAAATTTTCTGATATACAAACAAATGCTCCTCTCCTTTAGACAACACTCTAATTGAGGTGCTTAAGCTGCAGAAAAGAGAAGGTGGTGGATAACTTTTGGCGAACGGATGTTTGTACAACAAACCCACTGTTACACAAGAGCACGTCTATGTTTTCTGGCTGTGTTGTGTTATAAAGCTGTTGCTTTGGGATGATTGGAACAGGATGAGACCACTCTTCATAATCTGATTGCAGGATTTCATGGTTGCTGTGAAACCAGAGGGATTTTTTTTCATGTGTCTTTGAAAAATCT
This sequence comes from Acanthornis magna, assembly GCA_036785705.1. Taxonomy (NCBI): domain Eukaryota; kingdom Metazoa; phylum Chordata; class Aves; order Passeriformes; family Acanthizidae; genus Acanthornis; species Acanthornis magna. The sequence continues at coordinate 3,246,029 of JAWUZG010000121.1, forward strand.
CACATATGGAAATGGATGCATTATAAATATACTCTAGCTGACTAGACTGCTAATTCACAAGATCTAAAAATAAAAGTGAGATTAACAGTTTTGTCCACTCTATGTAAATCTGTATGTTCCTACTGTGTCCTATTACTCACATATTCACTCTGTAATCTGAAAAGTGCAAACCCTGAAACAGTTTTTTGAAATTAATCTAGAATTGTTTAAATATTCCTTTTGCTTAGAAGCAATGACTATTGTACTGCACTCACAGTACTGTCTCTTGAAAATTGTAAGTGCACCTCAATCTGTCCTTCCATCTGCTGGGCCATCAGACTGGGCTGTTCTTTTTTCTTTCAAGTATTTCATAAGAAAAGGTAAGAAATGGCTCTGCAACAGTGTTCTCAGAGATCACCCTGACCATTAGAATCCTCTGTATATAGGTGATCAGTGGTCTCAGAACTAGGGTCCTAAAGAGTTAATGAGAACAAGTAAAATGAAAAGAGAAGATTTTTTTTAATTAAGTGCAAAATAATAAAGAGTAGAAGAATAAGAAAATGTATTTTGCTATTTTGTCATTATCTGTCCAAAACACATGCAATTAATCATTCACTCTCCTATATATGCATAACAGGATCTACACAAAAATTGGCTCTACATGAAAGCCTAAAAATGCACAATTAAAACCCTAGAATAAAATAAATCTGTAAGTATGGGATTGTAAGAATCTGAGGAAACAGGTTAAACTATCTGTAACGTTGTTAGACTTCCACAATGAGACTACTAGCACAATGGAAATTCAAAGGCCCTACATTATCCAACAGGTATGAGTCATGGGGAGGTCTCATGCTGTACAGGTATTGGATCTGATAGTACAAGTCAGGCAGGAAGATCACTGATGTCACTGCTGAAATCAGGAATGCTAGTGCATGTCCTCATCACATGCTCATTAATGAAAAGGGTGAAATTATTTAAAATATTTCTGCCTCACAGGTGCATGTTACAAAAAAGTGAGTTGAACAGGCTTCACAAGAATGCCTCATCCCCTTCAGACTGAAATTAGGCAGGTTTGCTTTACCTGGGGATAATATATTTAAGATGCTGTCTGCAGTGTAATGGGTGACATTTGCACAGCCCCCCTCATGATCCATTCTGCCAGCTGTCTGGGGGTGGTTCCTCCCACGGAGTGCTGGTAGCAAGCGTGTATGAGCCACTACAGTCATGAGAAACCCCAGACATTTCTGTAGGAAATATTTCAGTGGAATTGGTTTGGCTGGTGCCTCGTCTTAACTGACTGTTCATGTGAAGTCTGCCTCATACAAACCTTTTAGAACTTGCTATGTAGTAGCTTTAATAAAAACTCTCATTCGGGAATGGCTTTTAATTTTTTTTTACCTAAGTAAGGTCTTATCTCTTTCTAAGGTTCCAGACACTGTCTGCATGCGTGTTTATCAGACCTGTATCATTCTGGACCTGTCTGATGTTGGTGCCGATCTCACAGACTTCCAAGATAGATTGTACTAGGCACAATACTGTTTCAATTTTAGTGTAATTTTCTTCACAGCAAGACTTCACCACTGTTGTCGGTTGTCATTTTATTTATGTCGGCTGGCTTTATAAACTGATTTGAAAAGTCATCTTGGCCTTTGAAATAAATAGAAAGTATAATTATTTAGTGTATCTAGAAAAGTGCTATAATTTGTAGTAGAAATTCTGTAAAGAATGAAGCAACTTGCAGAATTCCCTTGCAACATATCACTCTGTAATGATAAATATTCTTCTGGGTCTATATCTGCCACTTACCTTGTATAACTGTAATTCTTTTAGAGATATTTATGTGATACCTCCTCTGATATTTTTAGACTGTTCCTATCTCCATTAATTTCATAATAGCTCTCAACAAGGTAGAAATACCTTTCTAGTTTTCACACAGCTCCGTCATTGTCATTTTACTGCAACCCATTTGTTAGCTGGCTAATTAGTGTCTCGAACATAATTTGTACTTCAATGATTTTCCATTCAGAACTGTAAGGGTATTCAAGTAATGAAAAAAGCACAGTATGAGCAGAGAATCCCAACTCCAAAAACACAAGCCAACATTCTCTACTGATGTAAATTGATAGAGTTCTTTTGAATAAAATAGTCACACTGCAACAAATATTTCACTGCAGGAAATAAATCAGTAAAGGGAAAGTCCGGCTTTATCCAAATTAATGATTTCTGCGATAGGATAGAAGTAAAGTACTTTTTTAGAGAGAGTAATCAGAATGATAGGAGACCAGAAGATTTATTCAGAATGTGTCTGTTCTTTGTTCAGCTGTACTTTCACTACAGGTGATCATTGGGGAAATTTATGCTGTATGATCCACATATAGCATACGCCACCATACCACATGTTATTGTATATAAAAGCAGCATTAACAGTGTGTTTCATCATTTGCAAGTGCTGAAATTACTGATATCCTGCATGTGATTTTAAATCAGATTTTTGCTTTAGGAACCAGTGGGCAAACACATTTACCTGTATCACACTACATGAACCTAAGAGTGTATTAATGGGACAAATTTGGTAAGAGGTTGTGTATTAATTTGGGTGTCTCCATACCTTTAGATACTCTGAGCCTTTCAACACGTCACTATAGTCACAGAAAAACTCCCTGGGAACATCTGACAGACTCTCTTTCTCTTTTGCTTAATTTCTGCTGGTTTGAAAATACAAGTGAACATGGCTCATTTTTGAACTGATTGAAGTTGAAGAGGAATTTTGTGAAAAATACCAAATGTATTTTTCTAAATCATGTTTTTGTGACTGACAAAGAAGAAACTTAGAGTTGCGCTGATACTGAGTCACATGGGAATGAACTCTCCAAAACATCCTCATCCTCATGTAAAGGTAGTCTATAATCCTAATCGTAGTTATTACCTACCATCAAATCATGAGGGGAAAAAAAGAAAATGTGGAAGAAAATAAAGGCTTTTCTTTTGCCTGTGGTTTTTTTTTTTGCCTCCAGCCTGTGTTTCTAGTGTTTGCATAAGACCTCTTCCACTTTGTAAGCCACATACCTATGAAAATTAGAAACAGAATATCTATTTTTGTTATTACTTGTATTATCTTATAGCAAGCATTCCAGTTGCTTTCTCTGTGCTTAAAAGCATTTTGAAGTGTTGTCTGTGAAGTCTGATGATGCCAATTCAATCAGAATCTCACTAAAACAAACAAATTTAAGAGGTTAATTATTACTTAAAAGTAATTTGTTCCTTTAGAAAAAATAACATTAAGTCTCTGATTTCAGTCTTCTGCTTATTCCTCAAGCTATAATGGTATTTCTATTTTCTTGACTTCAATCTTACAATACATCTGATTGTTTTTTCCTCTCTTTTAACATGATTCAGTTCTTTGAAAAATCTCTCAGAAAAAGAGCTTTCTCTTCTACCTTGTCTGAAGCCAAGATGACAAATACCGTAATAACTCCAGAGCATTTTTTATGTCCTCCATGTAGTCTGTAACAATAAGGTGATGTCTCTGCCTTAGAGGACCTGGCAGCTCTTCTGCTGTTGTCTTCTAACTAGTCCTTCATCATTGATTTATCCTTCCCTTTACAAGAACCACTTTTCAGTGGTGCTCAATGAAGAATGGCCTTGTCAGACCAGCCCCATGCATTTACCGTATAAAATTCCTAGAACACCATATAACATACCTAGAATGCCAAGAACTCCAGATCCATTTCAATGCAAAGTACAGCAGCTTCTCCAGTACATTTTTATTTGCTTAAATTAATACAATACATCATACATGCTTTTACTATTGAGATAGAAAGCCAGAAACGAAAGATTCACACGTAGTTGGTTCACTTCATGAGCTGTGGCTTTAAATAGGAACTCAATGTTCTAAGTGAAATAAATATGCAACATATTATTTGCAAAATCTGTTAGGAGTACAAAATGTTAGCTCTGTTACATCTTGTTCAGCTAAGCAGACATGACATTTTCAAAACGGTTAATAATTATTATAACTTCTAGGAATAATAAATACAGTACTTATATTACTTCTTAACTGTACACTCTAAACAGCAGAGTCCAGCAGCACCATATGAAGAGAAAAAATAAAGAATAGGTAGTAGAAAAACACGAAGTTGTAAAAAGGTGGGTGCACTAGCATTTCTTGGTCTTTCCAGTAACTTGTTTTACAGGAAGCAGCACAGGATAAATTTCAATTATATTATCATAAAGTATTTTACCCTTTGAGCTGCTGAACACAGAGCACCTGTCTTTGCCCTCACAAGCTGAACGTTGTCTGGCAGACAGGAGAACTCAGTTTCATGAGGAGATGGCTGAGTCCTTGTGGCCAGACCGAAAACACCTTTTTCCAAGGTCACGTACAGCTTCTCTTTCCCTGTAATATGTTGTCTATCTTCACACTTCAACTTTTTAGCCCAGCTTTTGGCTTTTCCTCCACCTACCCTGTACTCTGAAGTGTCTTGCAGAACTCTCCCTGCTCTCCTTAGCATCAGTAAAGTGTCTAATTTAACAAACCACGTGCCTTCACTCACCCAGCCTCATTATGGTAGGGCCAATTTACCTTTCCTCAACATGGCTTCTGGAGGCATCTCAGCTGTACAAGTTTGTAGCCACTCTTATCTGTTGTAATGCTCTCCAAAAGGATGAAACCAGGCTGCATACAACAATGCAAGGAAATGGTATAGATGTGATTTTATATAGAGGTGGTGGAGACTGGGCTTTAGTTTCATGTGTCCCCATAAACTAAAAACCCAAATAGAGGAGAATAATAGTAAGATAAATACTTTTTTTCCCCAACATAGCTAGAAGAAGGTAGACAAACTCACATTAGGAGTGAGTAAAAGAAGAAAATATATCCCCTAATGTCCAGGACACAGACAATGTCTCTACTGGACTTCTGAGCCTCTACATAAGGCAAAATAAGGAAGCTAATCCCTTGAAAGTTAGAAATGGGAAATAGCTTCACTATGAGAGCAAATTTCTATAAAGCATTTTCAAAGCTATTAAAAAGCAAAGACTGTTACTGTCTGTTCCCAAAGCAGTGCCAATGTAAATAAGTGTGAAAATAACTTACGTTTGAAAAGCAAGGTGCTTCACAATGAAGGCTGTTATTTCACTTTTAATTTGTCCCTTGAGGCCTCTTTGTAACAAGTGTCTCAGACCTGTTTGCATTATGTTCTACAGTAGGGAGGACTAGCATCTCCTAATCACTTTACTTGGGTCACTTGGCAGTGTTGCCTTACCTCAGTAATAGTTTTGTTTGTATTTTCTGTCGTTGATAATCTACAGTTTTAGATGAGTTTTATACTATTCTAACATGAATTAGACTTGGGTGTTTGTGAATTAGTGAAAAGTAGTGTGACTTTGTGACTGGGCAGAATCTCAAAGTCTCATTGTAAAGGAATATTCTACTTTCTGAATAGAGATTTGAGGTGTGGCCTCACCAGGGCCGAGTACAGAGGACAATCCCTGCCCTGGCCCTGCTGGCCACACTGTTGCTGATCCAGGCCAGGATGCCATTGGCCTTCTTGGCCACCTGGGCACAGCCTGGCTCATGTTCAGCTGCTGTCACCAGCACCCCCAGGTCCTTTTCCCCTGGGCACTTTCCAGCCACTCTGCCCCAGCCTGTGGCACTGCCTGGGGTTGTTGTGACCCAAGGGCAGGACTGGCACTTGGCCTTGTTGAACCTCACACCCTTGGCCTTGGCCCATGATCCAGCCTGTCCAGATCCCTCTGCAGAGCCTTCCTGCCCTGCAGCAGATCAGCACTCCCACCCAGCTTGGTGTCATCTATAAAGTGACTGAAGGGGCTCTCCATTCCCTCATCGAGATGATCAATAAACATACTCATCAGGGCTGGCCCCATTACTGACCCCCAAGGCACACCACTGGTTAAGTGACCACTGCACTTAACTCCATTCACCACCACTCTCTGGACCCAGCCACGCAGCCAGGTTTTCACCCCAGTGAAAAGTTCATCTGCCCAAGCCATGAGCTGCTGGCTTTTCCAGGAGAATGCCATGGGAGATGGTATCAAAGGCTTTGCTGAAGCCCAGCTAGACCACATCCTATGATATTAGCTTCTGGGAGCTGAACTCTGCTGAAAATATCTCCTTTGCTCCATTTGTCTGGACTGCAATTGATATGTAATCCTTTGCTTGTTTCTTTCTTGATAAGGATTGTCTAGCTGTCCCATGGCACCCTCCAATGAATAGGCAACAAGTCTTTGAAATGGAAGGGCTGTGTATCTTCCTGCTTAACCCACCACAGAAGAGAAGGACTTGCTAAATTCAACCCATATGCATGATCACCTTTCTAGAATTGTAAAGAGATTACTGATTCTTTGCTTATTCCTCTTATCATGGGAACAAAAATATCTGGAAAGATGGAGTCAACTGATCTTGAACCATGCACAGCTGGAAATTACACCACTGAGAGAGAGACAATTCTGAGAGTTAGTGCCTCCCAGCTCCTGGCTGTACACATGCTCAAATGGGAGGTTTTGTCTGGTAGAGACAGGTTAGTGCACAGGTGCTAACTGAAGGAGTTGCTCCCATTTCTAAGGGACCATCTGCAAGACCATGCTGAATTTCTACTTAATCATTTCCACTATAGTCTAAGAAAGAATGCAGTTATACTCATTATTCTGAACATTTTCTAATTTTTCTGCTTGACCACAATGTCTTCCTTCAAAGAAAGATGGCTCCTTTTCCAATAGGCATTGTCTTACAGCTGAAGCAAGGAAGAGGAATGTTTATGATAAAACACTTCATCCCTGAAAAATCTTGACTATATACCTCTAAAATACACCTCATTTCCAAAGACTTTTTAAATTCTAGGTTTAAAGTGACCTACCTTCCACTTCAACTCGGCATAACCGTTTTATTTTAAACAATATGCACATCAAACATAATTTAGAAGAATCATGTGGATGTTACTGTTTCTTTTAGTAACAGCTTTTTCTGCATAGATATGAGTTACGCCATGTTTGAGCCTTGAAAAAGGAAAACACTGTCTGCAATCTCAGACCACACAAATCAAGTTTTATATGGGGAATGAGGACTTTGCCCTGTGAATGCTGATTAACTGGTAGGTGTGAGGATCATTAGTTTGAAAGGTGTGTGTTTTCTTATTGGGGCAGAGAGCTGCAGCTATATGACTCATCTTAGCAAGCCATAAGTAGATGACTATATGTAATTATAACTTGCTATATAGAGAGCATGATTGCAATGTATTTCAAATCAAGAACTTGGCAGGTAAGCGAAGAAGGTAGTAATATTTGGAAGGATGTACCATATATATAGATTTTAACATTTTGAGCTGGGACGTACGAAGGATATAGGACCGATTTTATGGCTAATTAAATTCTTATTTCCTTATAAGGAATAGGATGGTGCAGGGCTGCTTTTTGTCTGTCTTGAAGATGCAGGAATTAATATGATGTTCAATGTATTCTTCCAATTAATGAAAAGTTTAATGGAATATGTTTTTTCCATGTTTGTTATAAACATGTAATTGTGTGGTAATCAGAGGATGAAAAGTTGGGTTTGACTCTGTAGAAACAGCATGAGTGAAATCCATCTGAAAGGCCTGCATCTTACTGCTCAAGACATGTTAATTCTGACTCCAATAAGAGGAACGGTTTCGTCTGTGAGTTACTGCTTGTTCTATAAGGGTTATTTTTACCTTCTGAAATAAAAATTGATCCGATCTGTGTATTTCAAAATTATCCTTAGTAGTCATGATAAACTGAAGAGATAAATGGTAGAAATTGCGTGATTTTTTCAATTAAATGACTCATATTGCTTTATGTGTAACTGTGGCAAGATTCTGAATGTTGCATGTTGATGCTGCCCAGTAAATGTATTGGCCTGAGCAGGCAGTAGAACCAAATGTCAACACAGTCTATGCTATTTAACTTCAAGAATTGCTCAATACTCCCATACCGACTGAAATACAGCAAACACTAACATTCCTTGTGCCAGAGGACTAACTTCCGTAATAAATTCCAGTCCTTTCAAAGCCAGACAGAGCTGTCCTTTACTGCCTCCCAAGACATTAGTATTTCTAATTAATTTTTTTCCCATTTTTCATTGTTAAGTAGTTGAACTAAGAGTCACTTCAGTAAATCAAACTATGTGGACTGTGTTAGTTCTGAATGTTGACAGCATTTTCATGCTTGCCATGTTTAATAGTACTCTGGCTTATAATGCGAAATACTTAGTATTTTCAGATATTTCTGAGGCATGTGGTTAGAAGTGTTCATATATATTTAGTCAGATAATAAATCAGATGCTGAAGTATGTTGCCTTCTGCTAACTAGAAAATTGCATGTAAGTATCTATCCCCATATAATAGGAAGTAAACCTCTGTACCCAACCCATTGTCTGTTATACATCAAATGGATAAATATAAAAGTGTTATTTTTCAATACCTATTGCATTTCTTGATGACCTTGAATGGCTTTATTCTTGTAATCTATGTGTTTTACTCTAAATTATTTTTACTAATTTGTCTTATTTGTTTCTAGATACTGCTACAGACTTCCAGGCTTTGGTAGCTTACAGTTCATGTTAAAATCTATGTGGTTACCATTTTCCAGCTGTTTTAAAATGTCCATTTTAAATGCCTATAAGCATTGTTTGTTTTTCCATTTTTCTTTCCAGCAATTCTTTCAAACTCTTATTCCTGTGCTTGAAATACAAATAATCAGAGAGAGAGTGACCAAGTCTGGCCTTTTCAAAGGATCTAAAGCTGAGATGTTCCTTGTTGTTTGCAAGCTCTCCCTCTCCACATCTCTCCTCTTTGTCTGAATTTCTTATTCTCTTCCCCAGTCCTCCCTCACTTAACACTTCTTCCTTGTCATTGCAGTAGGACTCTCTGAAGTCCTTCATCATGCACTCAGGTTTGCCCGAGAGGTCTTGGGCCATGTACAGCTTGTTGTCATCATGATGGTACGTGGCAGGGCTGTACCGCTCTGCCTCATAGCAGTTGTCTTCCTCTTCTTCCTGGCATGAGCTTCCCTTGGCACTTTCGCCATCAGAATGAAATGAGATTCCCTTCCCTTGGCTTTTCTGGGAAAGATCAAATGGCTCTTCCTGCTCCAAGCTTCTCAAGACATTTGTCTGGGACAAAGCAATCCTTCCTCTTCCAAAACCTTGTAGTGGTTTGAGGGGAGGAGAAAAGGGGAAAATTTATACATGAGAAGTTTTACTACTTGTTACATGGCTCAAAAACAGAATCTGAAGTGGCTTTGTATTTCATATTTTACCTTTGTCTTCCATCCAGCTATCTCCAAGTACTTCTCTATTTACATCTCATGGCATCTCCTTTGAGATGCTACAAAAAGAAGTGCTATTGTATATGCTTCACAGCCAGGTTAGGACACAAAATCATTGTTTTGTAAATGCCAGACTCTGGATGAAGCTGCTGAGAAGAAAAGTGAAGTGGTCTGGCCCTTTGCAAACTGAATTTTGCCAATGAACCTACTCACTTGCTCCTTCCTATTCTTTTTTAAAAGAAAACTTGGATCTAAAGCATCAGAGTCCATAATCCAAATCCCAGGTTTTGTACCTTATTTTTCCAGAGAAGCGGAAGAGCTTAAGAACATGTTAATGTGTTTGTTCTACGGACACTCTGGTTCAAAGCTAATACTTTAAAAACGAAAAGACAACACTCTCAGCAGTCTATGACTCTCCTTAATTTTTCTTCTTTCATCCATTGAGAAACCAACCAACTGAAAAGCTCTGTGCACTAGATAGTGCTTCCGATTGAGGAAATAATTATAAACAAATGATGATTTTAAGCAGTACAGTATAAATCTGCACGTAGTCCTGAATCTGGTTTGTCTTAGTATTTGTCAGTGTCTTCCCTCTTGCTGGAAGCAAAGATTATCCAAGAGGCATCTGTGGACTCAAATATGTTCCAAGCTTCAGGATATATTGAAAAGAATTCAGATACTGCAGGCACAGTCCATCTTCATTAAAGACTAGTAACAATACAGGGTGAGGATTTCACCCAATAGCAAATATCTATGAAGGTCACTCTTTTACTTGCTTTTGGGTTTTTTTGGTTTGCTTTTTCCCCTCAGTAACCGAATCCAGTTTCTGAAGGATCTATGCAGTCTCACTAGATAGCAGATGTGACTTTGCAACAGGCTGTATTTGTTAAAATGGTTCATAAACGTGTGTCAGGCCTTACAAATTGCCTTGTATCTGATAAGCCTTAAGGGCTGCAGAATCTCTGTGCAATGAAAACCTCTCAGGCAATCTCCAATTACAAGTAATTGTCTAACTAACATGGTGCTGTAGGAGATTTACAGAAAAACACTTATTTCATTAGTAATTAGGATCTTCATAAATTTTATGCCAAATATCATTAGCGTAAGTGTTTTACACATGTGCTAGGCTGCCCTAAAGCTTGTATATGAGGAAAACCAAGAAATCTCGCCCATTAAAGAATTATTTATGTGCAAAATCTTAAAAAACATATATTGGATACCCAAACCCTCAAAAAATTCTCCCTGATTCCCCCACTTCTTTAGGTGGCATTGATATGTGTACACACCTGAGAATGACTTCAGGACAGGGCTAGGTGGCAAACAGGAAATGTTTTGCAGGATACCCTTGCTAATCAAAAATCCTAATATTTTGAGATGGGGGAGGAGTATCTCCTCCTGTTCATGTGCTCCTTTGTAGATGGGACTGAGCCTATGGCCTTCATCTGACACCAGCTATGCCAATACAGTACAAAATGACCACAGTACAAAATGACCATGGCTCCCGGATGCAGAGCCACTCAGGATTCCATCCCTGTTACACACTGGAATCTAATAAGCACTGAGGAAGAAGCATGAGTGTTCTAGATTTTCTGCTTCTGTCAGTTTAGGATTAATTTATGCTTTATTGGGGATCTCTGATCTGTAACACTATGGTAGTATAGCTAACTACCACTCTACAGGCTTATGGGATTCTGTCTCTTGCAATAGCATTGGATCTATGGCATGCGTTGGAGGATCTGTAGTACAAAGCCCACTTGTGTTTACTGTTATGCCCCTCCAGATCTCACAGAGAATAATCTTGCTGAAAAAATATTACCTTGAGAATGAAATCCTCTTTCCATGACCCCGTGTTTGACTTTCATGTGCCGCGTTAGGTTCCCCTTCAAGGTGAATTTGCTGGGACAATAAAGGCACTTGAATGGCTTACTGTCTGAGTGCAAGTGCATGTGTCCCATTAAATTGTGCATTCTGTTAAACTCCTTTCCACACAGCTGTAAAAATGGTAAAAATGAAAGTAATTAGTTTGAAGCAGTATTTTCAAGGACAACATTTTAAAAGGAAATAGGATCGGCACTTCCCTACTTAAACCCTGGCAGCTTTTGGCTGCAATATGTTTTTCAAAGTCCCAGGCAAAAATCCTACAGACAAAAATCTATGATTGAGTATCTAAGGTGTTCTGAACTGCTTACATTTTTAAATATTGGTGACCAGGACAAATAGTCAAGGATAGCCCAAAAGCAGTCAATGTTGTTGAAAGGAGAGGAAAGACTTAAGGGAGTAATCTGGAAGGCTCTTAACTTGAATGACATTCAAAGTACAAGTTTTGGCCCTGGTGAACCATTCCATTTGTAGTTTATAAATCTACCCTTCAATCAAGAACATCAGGCAGAGATGGAATTATAAAATAAAACCAATTAAAGGTTTCTGGGAAACAATCAAGCAGAATATTACCTCTCTTTAAGTGGAAATTAAATGGCTGCACATTTTGCTTAAAGTTAGAAAAAACAATTCCTTGTTTTTCTTTATTTCTCACTCACCCTTTTTTTCTCTGCTCCCTTTATCTTTTGTTTATCAACTTCTGTGTTTCAGTGTCTCTAGTGAGTAAGCTGGAATTTAAACAGTCATAAGGCTGCAAGAATGACTCAGCTTTCCCTGAAGCATTTTCCTGCCAGCTCAAGCCATTGATCGTGCAATTTTCCCTTTGATGGAACAATAAGGGTGGGTTTTATTCATTGTTGTTGTTTATGTAGATGGGTCCTTTTGTAGTCTGGACTCTTATGTTGTCTTAAGACAAGAGAGTTTGACATCACCATGACAGCCATCTAGTCTAACTTGTCTTCGGGTCTTTCCTTATCAGGATTTATAATTTTATTCACATTCAAGTGTCTATTTCCATGCTCTGCAAACTTTTGTGTTTGCTTTCTGCTTATTTTTTTTTCCTGACTTGTTTCACCATCAAGTATTCATTTTTTAAAATTATCCTTATTATTATATGAGCCAGAATCACCATCACTGAATAACTGAAACCTCCATCTTGCAGGGTAACCATCTGATACAGAACTTGCAGCTTTAAATTCAGAAAGTTGTCACCTGAAATATCTGGATGAAATGTAGATAGTGAAAGGATCCTTGGAAAAATAGTACTATATGCTTTCTGTTTTAAACAAGTACAAACTAGGAGACTGTACAATTTTCTCTTGAGGGAAAATTGAATCAATTCATTAATACAAAAGTTAGCAGCTGTACTGTTTTAAAAGAAAAACTAGAGCTGACTCAGTGCTGTAAAAAGAGTCTGAAGGCATTCACTGGATTTTAAAAAAGTTATTTGCTTCAGCTACATATGTACCCTTTTGTGATTTTCTCTCTGTGATTTTGCTAAAATGAAAATTCTAGCAAATAAATTTATCAGCAAAGTGTTAAGACAAGATGGTGGAAAAAAGGAATAGCCACTGAAAATAAATTATTAATTTTCCTATAGCTAGGTCTTCTCTGACTGAACCAGCAACCAAGGAAAATTGTGTTGGATAGGTAAGTGGCTAGAGTACTTCATGCAAGTCCTTATATTTATAAGGTCTTGAGTATAAAAACTGATCTAGGAGAAGCATTTATTTTCTTTCCATCAGGGCAATATTCTCTTTCTTCATACTGAAAAGATAGAGACTTGGTAAAGGATAGTTCTTTACAGCATAAAAGTTCTGTGTCTGAATAAAGTTGACAGGTTTTCTATTTCCCTAAGTCAGGCACATCTTAGCAATGCGTAATGTGTTCATGTCCTGAAATCTCCTCTGGGGACATGAGGAAATGGTACTAGAGTGCAGAGGTGTGGCAGGAAAAATAAAGAAATGCCGATACGAAAATTGTTTCTCAGAATGATGGGTCTGTGTGCCATAATCTCTGTTTAACTGGCCCTCTTAGAAAGGCAAAATACTCATTTCAGATTAATATCGATAATCCAGAGGTAAAAGGAAGTGGGTTTCTCACTCGTATGCTGGCAGACTGCAACTCAAATCTAGCTGGAGTACACAGTGAATGCTCAATGAAGAGCCTGAGTCTGCAGATCAAGCTAGAAGATTGCACAACTTTCTTTCTCTGTGACATGACAGGCTTGTGAGCACTGATGAGAAGAGTGTGAAAGACGGCCCTGAGACGGTTGCACTGGAGGGAGTTCCAGCAGAACTCACCACAGTGCGCCATAGCACTCAGGGAGATGAGGAGTTTATGCAAGAAAACTTGGGATAGCAGGAACAACATGTTTTCTGTTAGGCTGTCTACTTTAGACACAACAAAATTAAAGTCTTGAAGAGACCTGCTGCAAGTCTGCTGAACAGGCTGTGTTGCACCGGAAGGTGAAATGGACTTCAGTATAGTTTGCTAGAAAATTCTTTATTAGTTCAACCCTAGATTGTGTCCTCCGAAGCCAGCACATGAAGTATCATCCTTCTAGATTTGTCAGCCTGTTTTGTTTCTTCTCAAAGTACTTCTCTCACATATTTTCTTTGGTTTTGACTCCTGTTTAAAACACACATTTTTAGATGGGGGAAAAAGTACAGTTCGAAACATCTGCTACAGAGGGTATTTGGTTGGGCTGAAGAAAAATCCATTGCATTCCTTTTTGGAGGTCTGAAACATTGATTACTTCACCACTAAAAGCAACAGTAAATTTCATTGAACCTTCCTCTACAAATCAGAATTAATACAGTTGCCAAAGCTGGTCTAAACCTTCATAACTCTTCAGTCTCTTTTTCTTAAACAGAAATAAACAAGGCAACATGGGCTCAGGCCTTTAAATGCTACAGACAAGTTCACTCTTCAGAAGAAAATCAGAGATCCAAGCTGCAGCTGGAGGAGGAAACAGAAGGGACAACTATTTGCTACTCCCTCACTTCTGATAGTCTGTGCTTAGCTGTGATTAGACACATAGGAAAGATCATGTTTTCTTTTGCTGTGAGAAAAAGGTAAAGAAAACCATTGCATGTGGTGAAGTATAAAGGCTACTGCTGTGCTCTCTTTCCCTTGCATTCTTCTTCTTTTTTTTTTTTTTCTTCATAAGAAGGGTGTTCCTTTCCTCAAAGAAAGAAGGAGAGGGAGAATGACTGTAAACTGTCCAAAAGGACCGTGAGAAAACAGGAAGCTTTGAAAAATACAAGAGAAAGCAAGATGAAATCTATTTGCAGGCGGTTCCCCAGGGACATGTGAGCCATTGTTAAGCAGGCTGTTCATACAGCTATATCCTTCCTTCTGCTGAGGAGGAGCTTGGTGCCAAAAGGCTGCTATCTGGTCATTGCCTTAACCCTCCGAGTACCAGCCAGAAATATTTGCTCTCAAGAGTCTTTTGAGGGCTCTTTGAGAGAGGTAAAGTTGGGATGTTCCTAATGCAGACAAGCAAGGCCTGATTCTGCCTTTGCTTATTGTTGCCATCTCCACTCTAAGGAGCACTGATGTTGATTCCTAGCCCTTCAGCCATATGAGAAACAGATTCACTGTGCTTACTTGTTTCTTTCCTCCCAGGAACACTGGGTGGGGACACAAAAGTAAAAAAATAAGAAAAACAGGTGTTCCTGTAGAGCTTTTGTTACTGACTGGAAAACATACTGGTGATACTCCATTTCCCAGTTCCAACTATTGCCCTCTCCAAGTTTCAATAGTCTGTCATCATCAAACACTGAGCTGAACACAACCTTCCAGCTAATCTGCACGTACCTAAAAGTAATGTGGATCCACATACTGCACCCCCAAAATCTGACCCAAAAATTGAGTTTCTTTTTGTAAACTTGAGGAGTCAGAGGAGGACTTCAACCAAATGGGAACAAAAGTTAGCACATCACTTTGTTGTGTTATCTTTTTTGAAGTTAGCACAGTAAAGTGACGAAATATTCATTTTGACATTTTCTTACTAAAACTAGTACTGAATTTCATATATTTCTATGACATTTTGAAGTTCTACTTTTTTCCAAGAGAAAATAATTCCATTTAAATTTTTTCATCTATCTCTGCTTCTTCATGAAATGTCCCTTTTAAGGGGATATTCAATACCATAAAGAAGTAGGATGAAGGAGTTCTAGAAATTGCTTTTAAATCAGTCTTCAGTTACTTATGCATAAGCTGGATAATATGCTCCGCTTGGTATTTACAGCTCTCTTAGAGCAAATTAAAGCGGAAAAAAAATCTACAACCTTTGACTTCACAAGGTATGACTACAGTAATCAACCAGATAGGCAGGAAAAGAAATTATGCAGTGTCCAATACTGAGTGAGAATATAAACATGAATAATTCATAAGGACTAGATTAGAAATTAATAGGGTCAAGAAAGCCTTAAAGGTTTATGGAGAGGGAAGAAAAGAGAATGGAGTGTCAGCCTCCAGTGCAACGGGGAAGCAACAAACTGGAATTTGCACAGGCACATGGAAAGGCCATATGGTCTCAGAGGCTTTTTTGTTAGCATACTGATGTCCTGCCCTGAATTTCAGTCTGGTAATTACATTTGACTCATTCAAACCCCTTCTATAGCTGCATTTTATTGTGGCTTTTTCTGACTCCTTTCTTGAACTGCTGCATAACAACACTCTGTGAAGTTGTGGCTGCTGCTTTTCCATGATCCTCTGCAGGGTGTGTGACTTGATTTATGCTTTTCATCAGTGTTTCAAGTTATTAAGCACTTAGGCTTCTGTTTGGATGATTGTACTAAGCAAGTGTCGGGTACGTTTATTATCCTCAAATGTCTGTAGCACTTAAATGCTCACAAGGCAAAAGACCCCTGAAACTATGTGAGGATGAAATTACTGAAAGGAATGGGGGGAAACCACAGGTATTTACTTCCATTATTGTGTGCTACATAAGCAGAACCTGGATAAAGAAAGAAAACCAGAATGGTAAATGCAGCTGCAGTATGTATTAGCAAGCTTTGTTTTTCTAATTCTACCATCTCCTAAGATGATAATATCAGAGATACAGACTGTAGGCCTCTGTCACCAAATGCACTTACCTTGCATTTAAAGGGTTTGACATCAGAGTGAACAATCATATGGGCCTTGAGAGTCTGCTTTTGCACAAAGCTCTTGAAACACAAATGGCATTGATAGGCTCTGATGTTGGTGTGGATCAGGACATGTCGCTTCATGTTGGCCAGCAGGGTAAATTCCCGGCCACAAATTCCACATTTGTGCTCTTTCACACCCTGAAAGAAAAGATACATTCTGTAGATGGAAAATTTCTAGGTAATTTAATTTGCAGTATAGCAACTTAAGAACTATTCATTCAGTATTAGCAAAGTCCATAAAATTATTTCACTTTTAACATTTTTTTTCAAGTAATAGGCATCTGTGTAGTTTTTCCTGACAAATTCTTACAAGGTTCTGAGAAGCAGAGAAGTAAAACAAAATGTAAGCTTAATGAAATAGTGAAGTTTTTCACAAATCAATGACGTATAGTCAGTGTCAGAGCTTCCCTGTCCTGCTCTGCTGCTTAAGTAAAGTATTGATCAAGCGTATACACTTATTGACCAAGAAAAACGTCAACCAGTTAAAAGACTAAAGTCGCCTTTAATAATTAAATATGATTGGATTATGAAAAAGGCACAGCTCTGTTTCAAAGAAAGCTATAGAAGATAATCTGAAGTAACTGAGAAGTGGTCAAGAATTTATTGAAGAGGGAAAAATCTGTTTGTTTTAAGTGGGATTTTAAGTAACCCTAATGGAATGATCTCATTTTTCATGAGGCTTACAGAACATTTTTATCACTTTTTATGCTATCCATTGAATTTACTACTACATAACTCAATATTCTTACCCACACCCATGTGGTCTAACTGTCAGCTTCTCAAACAGTGTTTTAGATACTATGAAGATCAAAGAATTTGCTACTAAACAGCTTAAGAGTATAACTTGCTGAAGGTAATAAGGATTTCCTAGTGAGGTGCTGAGAGCATTACTCCTTCTGCAGACCCTCTTTACAAAGACATGAAATGACTGTCAGTTGTTTTCACAGTTAATTACAAAGTTAAAACTGAACATCACCAGCAGCTTCAAGTACCTGCTCATCTGATATGAGGATGCATTTGGTGAGCTAAATACTGTAAACTACATTCACAGCTGAATCCACCTGCAGCAGTGGACAAAGAAGCACAAGCTCTCTAAGGGCTCAGGGGCATTTCATTTCCTGTGACAAAAAAATCTACTGAGTCTCCAATTAGTGGAATCTTGCACGATAAATCCGAAGACCAGGGAATCTCCAGGAAGAGCTGAAGTTATAAGCATGAAACAGAAAAGAAAAAGCAAATGTGGAAGTAGAGGTTGTAGGGTTTTCAAAGAATGTGTGACTATAAGACTCAAGTGCTGTGGCTTTCTGTATTTTTGCTGTTTTTCGTGTAAAAACGGAAATTCAAACACTAAAGGAAAAATATGCAAATCTGGAAGCATTTTTTTTTTTAAAAAGCAAAAGGTTTTGACTTGTCTTAACCTTATTTTTGTAAAAGTGGATAGTTAGTTTCAGAGCTTCTTGAATAGAACAACTACATCTTTCCTATTTTTGAAAGCAATCTTTTTGAAAATGTTTCAAAGCTTGCTCCTACTCCAAGCTGACTCAGCTGTCACCTCTGCCAGCAGTGGCAAAACTGCCACTTGATATGAATTAGCTGTGATTATGATCCTGCTTGTCCATTTCTATTAACTGGCATTCTGGATAACATATGCACAAAGGGGAATTTTTCTTAGGTTTTTTTGATTCTTGAATGTCTTGTTATAATGATTCTTCAAAATCTGATGAGTAATAACATACTTTCTTTTGCTGCAGTCCACTACAAACACACCTACTTCCTAATTAACAGAACAAAGTAGCAGAATTTGCTTTCAGTAAAAAAAGTATTTTAAAATGTTGGGATTGGGGGTTGGTTATACAGCTTTGCAAAATAATGTTGTTTTACAGAAGGTCATTCTGATAAAGCTAAGAAACAGAGAGATGTGAATCCATTTTGGGGAAGTAATGAAGGTGGTTTAATTGAACTCCTGCTTATAAAAAAGTGGGGTTTGTGTGTACTTTTTTAAGACTGACAAAGACATCTGGCTTCTAGCACTGCCAGCAATTGGGGGTTTCTGCTCTGCCTAAGCCTCTGCAGCAGGCAAGAGGCCACATTTCTGAGGAGGTAGGTATATGTATTTTTAGCAGCCTGTAATCCTTGTGCTACCTTCAGATGCAAGGCAAGAGCTGGCTTACCTTGTGAGTCAGGGAGTGCTGCTTCAGGTGGTGGGGCTGCACAAACTCCATGCCGCATTCAGTGCAGATGTATGGGCGGATGTCTTTGTGCTTCATCATGTGGTTTTGCAGCTGACTTGGGTACTGGAAGGTCTTATCACATTCAGTGCAATTGTACTGTATAGGGCCACGGTGGGTGGTTAGGTGTCTCTTCAGCTGGGCCAGAGTTGGGAAGTCCAGACCACACTCCACACAAATGTTCTCCCGTCCACTCTCATGCTTAGACTCATGTGCTTTCAGTTCGCTGGGATAGGCAAAACCTCTGCCACAGATCCTGCAGTTGTAAGGCTTGATGTCACTGTGCTGCATCATGTGTCTCTTAAGGTGACTGGTTTGAGTGAAAGCCTTGTGGCACACCTGGCACTTATGTGGCCGAGTGCCCTGGTGTGTCAGCATATGCGTGTGCAAGTGGCTCAGCTGCTTGAAAAGCTTGCCACACCGGGTGCAAGCATGTGGCTTAATGCCACTGTGCCCCAAGATATGGGTGACCAAATTGTACTTGGATGTGTAGGACTTCTCACACATGGGACATTGCCAGCGTTTCTGTTCACCCCCCACATCAACATAGTAGCTGTCATCTATCTGAAGGTTGACATCTACTCTTTCCACTTTCTGTTTGTTTTCACCACTTTCTCTTACTTCAGCCCTCCTGAAGGGTTGTTCTGGAGGTCTTTTCATTTGAAAAGGGTTCCTGAAATGAAAGTTTGGTGGCACAATGAAAGGAAACATTATGGCAGGGTGGACTTTAGGATAATAAGGGTAAGGAGCTTGCATAAATGCTGGGCTACTGGGCCATGCCATGTTAGGCTTCACTGGTTCTTGCTTAATGGGCTTGGCTCCAAAATGCTCCAGAGTTCTGTAGAATTGAAAGCCAAAGTTGCAGAGGTCAATCATCTGGGAACTGTACTTGGGCTGAGCTGGCTGTTGGAACACCAAGGGGAGATTGGAAGACCCTGTGTCATGGTGATCTTCAGGTCTGTCTGGTGGTGATGAGGAGTCCTCAAGTGTGATGGGAGGAGGCATTTTTGTTGGCATGCTCTTGCGTTTACGAGACCCTCCTTCCAAGGATCCCTGGAATGTTTCCATGTTTTCAAGAGGAGGACCATAGCGGAAGTGTGAGAGGTGTGTTCTAAATTCTTCATCAAATGTTCTGTGTGGCTTTGTAGCAGGACTGAGTGGCTGCAGGCAGTGGGAGAATGGAGAGGCTCGAGTATTGTCCACATTAAAGCTTGTTTCTTCGTTCTTCATCATATTCGATATTTTTCTGTGTGGCCCAAATTCCTTAAAATAAAAGAAAGAAACACCAAATCTCTTTATGTCTTCCTATTCTTCTGGATTTAACATTCTATTGACTGTTTTATTGTTTTGAAGGCTGTAGGGTTTTTTAAATAAATACAACTAGGGATGTCTTAGGTCCATATAAGACAAAGGCCTTTTAAAGTAGAAATAAATTAGTAAGTGAAAAGCAAAAAGGCTTTGGCCTTCCCAAAGGAGATTTGACCCCCACGACATTTTTACAACATAAAAATTCTGTACACACTACTTCACAGCTGAATTTGTATGGCAATGTTTCTGTTTAATTTAATTCAGTCAGGCTGTTTGTGGGCAAAATTCTGTCCTTGGCTGTGCAGGCACAGGGTCTAGAAATTGGCGGTGCATCTGAAGGATATGGCAATACAAACAATAATATGCACATTTATTATGGTTGTGACATGAAAAGCCAAAGCCAAAAAATGTTAAACTTCTTTGTATCATTAACATGTGCTGCTGTGAGAGAAAACAATGGCCAAGTGATCTAAGGACACTGTGTACCATCAGGTTTTGCGCCATGTTTCCTGGCTACTCTCACTTTGTATTGTAATAAGAAGGTGGAGATTAATTCATTTTCTTTGTTTTAATCCCAGAGATATTTGCCTGGCAGATCTGGGGGAGGAAAGACATTTGATGACTCTCCAAATTATATTCAGTTTAATAGACTTTATCTGAGATTTTTTTTGCTTGTTTGTTTATTTCTAAACAGGTGGGCAAAATCACCACTATAAAACTAAATATAGGACTGATGTCAACAAACCCTCTGGGACTCCAAAGTAATTGACACCTAAGAATGCTCTAAGCATAACTGGTGATACAATGTGATAAGGCAGATTAAGAATTTTCTCCTGGCAAAGTTATATGTTCCACTGATCATACAGGGAGCTTCATCTGAGTTTGTGGTTAGCCTAAAACATTGGTTATAAATTTTTGTTAATCTTAAACAAGGCTGCTACCTTTTCCCTTGCCTTTCTAGAGTCACAGAGTCAGAAAACTTTCATGTTGGAAAAGACCTTTAAGATCACGTCCAGCCATTAAATGCCAAGTCCACCACTAAAATATTTCCCTAAGCACCACATTTGGACAACTTTTAAATACCTCCAAGGATGGTGACTCAATCACTTCTGTGGGCAGCCTGGTACAGTTCTTGACCACCTTTTCTGCGAAGAGGTTTTTTCCAAACATTCGATCTATATGCCCCCTGGAACAACTTGAGGCCATTTCCTCTTGTCCTATCACTTGTTACCTGGGAGAAGAGGGAAATCCCCATCTGGCTACAATCTCCTCTCAGGGAGTTGCAGGGAATGATAAGGTTTACCTGAGCCTCCTTTTCTCCAGGCTAAACAACCCCAGCTCCCTCAGACACACATTACAGGACTTGTGCTCCAGACCCTTCACCAAAGCTGTGGCCCTTCTCTGGACACGCTCCAGCACCAAAATGTCTTTCTTATAGTGAGGGGCCCAGCACAGACCACCGGATTTGAGGTGTGGCCTCACCAGTGCCGAGTACAGGGGACAATCCCTGCCCTGGCCCTGCTGGCCACACTGTTGCTGATCCAGGCCAGGATGCCATTGGCCTTCTTGGCCACCTGGGCACAGCCTGGCTCATGTTCAGCTGCTGTCACCAGCACCCCCAGAGCCTTTTCCCCTGGGCAGCTTTCCAGCCACTCTGCCCCAGCCTGTGGCACTGCCTGGGGTTGTTGTGACCCAAGGGCAGGACTGGCACTTGGCCTTGTTGAACCTTTCACCCTTGGCCTTGGCCCCTGATCCAGCCTGTCCAGATCCCTCTGCAGAGCCTTCCTGCCCTGCAGCAGATCAGCACTCCCACCCAGCTTGGTGTCATCCACAAACATAGCAAGGGTACACTTGGTGCCCACATTCAGATCAAAAAAATATTAAACAGAACTGGCCCCAGTACTGAGCCCCAGGGAACACCACTGGTGTCTGTCTGCCAGCTGGATGTAACTCCATTCACTACTGCTCTCTGGGCCAGGCCTGACATTTTTTACATGGAAAACTATGTGCCCATGAAGCCATGAGCAGTCTATTTCTCCAGGAGAATGATGTGGAAAATAGTGTCAGAAGCTTTATTGAAGTCCGGGAAGACAGAATACACAGATTTTCCCTCTTCCAATACACGAGTCATTGAAGGAGTTCCTGTTGGTGACATAGGACCTGCCTCTATAAACCCATGTTGGCTGAGTCTGATCTCCTGGTTGTTCTGTATGTGCTGTGTGATGGCACTCAGGATGAGCTGTTCTACAACCCTCCTTCCAGCCCTTCTTGTAGGTGGGAGTCCTATATTCATATTTGCCAACCTCCATTCAAGCGGGACCTCCTCAAACACCCAGGAGTGCTGGTAAATGATGGAAAGTATCTCAGCGAGCATTTATACCAGCTCCCTTGATACCCTTGGTTGGATCCCATCAGTCCCACAGACTGGTGCAGATCTAAGTGTTGTAGAAGGTTGCTGACCTCTTCCCCTTGGATTATGGGGGCTTCATTTTGTTCCCTGTCTCTGTCTTCCAGCTCAGAGGCCTAGGCACTCTGAGAACAACTTGTCTGACTATGAAAGATTGAAGCAAAGAAAGCACAAAGTACCTCAGCCTTTTCTACACTGTTTAACACTAAGTTTTACCTCACATCCAATAAAGAATGAGGATCCTCTTTAGCCCGCTTTTTAGTGTGAATTTAAGTACAGAAACTTCTTGTGTTACTTTTCGTGGCAGTAGCTGGATTGAGTTCCAGCTGGGCTTTGGCCATTCCAGTTTTCTCCCTGCATGAGCCCATGACATCCTTGTAGCCCCCCTGAGGGATATGAATGTGTGTGTTTGTGTGCATGTATCTAGCCAGCCAGGCAAAGGTTAGGTTGGAAAACTAGACACATTTTCCCTCTATCAGCTGTGACACGTTGATGCTATTTATAACATCCTTCTTGGAAATGATGGGTGGAGAGCATGAAGGTGAGTGGAGTACTAAATACACTCTTATTTCTATTTCAGGAACCTCCATGCTGGATAAACCTTCTTCTAAAGATAGATAAAAGCACATGTCTGTGACCTAGTTAGGCCATGGGCAAGAGAAGGCATCTTAAAAAACTTCCTGCAAACAGATTACTTCCTTCTGACAGCGTAGACTGAGTAACTCTCTTTGATATAAAAGTGTGAAGCTAAAGGCTCAGTGACAAAACTCTAAGACAGAAAGTTTAGACTAAGGGATCAAACAATTCACGAAGAAGGAGGACTAACTGAAGGAAAAATTGAAGGATTCTAAACTTATGACTCAAAAACCACATTGGACAGAGGGAAAAGATAAAATAATTGCTCACAACTTGGACAAGTATCTAATAATTATACCATGATATCACTTTCAGTTGCTAGCTTACTGACTGGAAATAGTGAACATTTATATATACACAGAGTATCAATTCATGTAATCATAGAACATCCTGATTTGGAAGGAGCCCACAAGGATCATCCAAGTCCAATTCCTGACCCTGCACAGGACATGCTCAAGCCTGTGCCAGGGAGTGCTATCCAAACACTTCTTGAACTCTGTCAGGCTTTTTGTGGTGACCACTTCCCTGGGGAGCCTCTTCCAGTGCTCAGCCACCTGAGTGAAGATAATTTTCTTGATACCCAAACTAAACCACCCCTGTCTCTGCTTCAAGCTCTTTCCTCAATTCCTGTCACTAGTCACCAAAGTAATGAGATTGGTACCTGACCTGCCTCTTCCCCTCACAAGGAAACTGTAGACTGCAATGAGGTCTCCCCTCCACCTCCTCCAGCACAAATGGCCTCAGCTGCTCCTCATATGCTTCCCTTAAAGGCCCTTCACCATCTTAACTGCCTTCCTTTGGACACTCATTAACAGATTTATATCCTTCTTGCATTGTAGTGCTCAAAACTGAGCAAAACTGTGTATTACACATAATACATATATATGTATGTAAGTGTATAAGTGTATATGTTCCCTCAGAGAGGATTTTTACTGGGTATTCATCCTACTGTTCCCTTGTCACCCAAGCTCCCTGGTCAAAATAAGGAGCAGTTTGATCTTGTAAATTCTCTGGGCACAAAGGTTTGACTTATTAAAAAGGGAGAAGGGGAACGGAATTCCCCAAATATTGAAAAATTCTCCACTTCTTTCCAAAAAAAGTTTTTAAAAGTCCTTCTTAGCAAAGTAAGCTCACACAATTTGAACATAATGCTTATAGATCAAACGCTTCCCTATAAAGTATGTGCCTCAAACATCTTTCAACTTTTGTATCTCATTTTTTTCTCAGCAATAAGGGTATAGATTTCCTTAGTAAGTCCATAGAATTGAGGACCCAGATATGTTATTTACTGCTTTTGTTGGATTATTGAAATGCTGCCAGAAATTGACCGTGAGTTATGTCTAATTGCTCTCTTGTTCCTTGGCTGCCAGTTTCTTCCTTCTTCCACACAGTTTTGTGCAAAGTTTCACTCTTTCTGAAACATGGATCTGTGGAACTCCTTGAAATCACTAGAAAGAAACAATTTCCTTGCACTACTTACCTTTGGCTGCTTTCACTGAGCATATGGGCTTATTCCACTGGCCACAGCTGCAGGCATCACAGGACCAAACCTACGAGGCAAAGTGTTTATAGTCAGTGATCAGCATAAGCAGCATAATTCAATATGAGAGCACTTAAAAGGAAAGTGAAGGTCTAAATATGGATCACCTTGTCAGTTTTTCTCCCCCTTAAATCTGCCAAATTCCATAATACATAGATTAATTATTTCTTCTTTCATTCTGGTAGCAAAGCCTTGCTAATTTGAATGGAGGCATGATCTTAACTACGTCCAGAACTCAATTGCATAAAAACATGACTTTATAGGAACCCACAGAAGAGACAACAGATTTGACCCCAATGAAAAAAATAGGGAACAGTCCTGTTTTTCTTTAAATAACTTCAGTAGAGAACTTTAAAGTTTAAATACAGATCCGCAGTACTTTTTTTCTATCTGGCTCTGGAATAGGTGGTGTCATTTTAATACTCAACAACAAATGAAGCAGGGAGGGATTCCAAATTTAAGGTTTTTTTCATTGTTTTAATATTTATTTTTATTTAAATATTTTTATAGTCAAATATCACCTAGGGGCCTTTTGTATTTCCTACATGAGCACTTTAAAACTTCTTTCTTTCTACAGAACTTAAATTTAAAATGCAGTGCTATGTAGTATGATTCTAAACATTGGATGGTTATTAAAAATTCTAGCTTTTATCAGTAATACATCAGCTACCAGGTGTTGAAAAATTGGTCTGGAAAGCTCACTGAGACAGAGATTTCCATGTTGTATTGGCCCTTAAACATAACATCCCCCACTAAACCAAGCACTCCAGAACTTATTAGTAAGTTTGTTTCTATAGAAGAGACAAATATCCTCAAATTTTCTTTCTTTAAGTAAATGGAGATACAATATTTTGAAAAACAGAACCACAAATTAGGTTTTCCTCCCTTTCAAAACAAGAACAGAAATGTTACGGTGAGTTGAGATATTTACTGAAGAATTTCCAAAATAGAGTATCTGTACAGCAGATAAAAATCTTGTTAACTTCCATGAATGAGGAAGAGAGTTTAATGCAGAATATGAATGACCACTTATTTTCTCATGTCCACTCATTTCTAAGAAAAATAATTAAAGAAAGTATATAAATTATGCTATTCACTCTACAAGCAAATGTGTTGTTACAGTCTCCATTTAATATCCTGTACTGGAGTTAACAGCAAATTTTCTTAAGACTTCAGTAGAATCAAGATCCTGCTTCCCAGATGAAAGTACCTTCTGTCTAAAGACTAGTAATATGTCCAGCCATAAAAATGTGACATCATGAAGTTTCTCAAATTTACTACTCAAATTGACTACTACTATACTGATTTTTCTCTTGGTCAACACAATTGTAAAGCCAGAAATAAGGCTGAGTGAAAGCGATACGACAAAGGTAAATGGGTTACTTTATTAGGAGGTTTGCACTTAGGTTTGCTCCTTCAGAAGAAGATGAAACAGACAAAAGTGGAGGAAGCTTAAAGCAGACCAAATCGGCTGAGCAGGTTCTCTTATCTGGAAGAGAAATTCCATGTTTAATTGAACATGTAGGACTGTAGAAACCATGGCATGCAAGAGTGCAATTCTGCTCTCCTTTTGAGGCATTAAATGCAGGCATCTGTAAGGGAAGAATGAAAACTAACAGCTGTTTCTGTTGGAAGTAGTAAGGATTAGTGTCAAATTTAACACTATTACATTTCTTGAGCTAAAATTGGGCAGTTGGTGAGCTTCAGCTTTATTGAACAACCAGCTGGGTTTTTTTCAATCACTGATTCTTGTCAACTGTTATTATGATGATAATTATCATTATCTTAATAGGTTTAATGGGCTCTCAGTCTGCTCTTCCAAATATGTTTTGGTTTTAAATGTATTCAGTTATACAGCTGTTGAACTAAGCAGCAAATTATTTACACAGTTTTCTCTCATTCGCTATTTATGCAAAACTTGCATCTGTCTCAGGATCTGACCAAGGGATTTTATTATGATGAATTAATTTCATTTCAGCAGTGAAGTGCCGTCTACTGAATCTACAGTACTTTAAGTTGTTTGTCAGACTTTGAAAACGTCAAGAATACCTGTGCAAAGGTAAATATATCCATTACCGGTAACCAAGTATTTTCACAGAGTACACATCTGGGCCCTCCTTACAATTTTCCCTGCTATTTTCCTTCAATGGCAATGTAAACCGTTCTAGGAAGAAGGTAAAGAACCATGTCCAAACCCACACCAGAATTTCTCTAAAATCAGCGTCAAACCTACTACGGTATTCTTTAGAGAAGCCCAGGCAAAGTATATTCTCCATCCGTGTTCTCCAGGCATAAATATCCTCATTTGAAGCAGAATATTTTGAAAAATGGACTCCATTAACACATACGGAGTTAATATATAATATCTATTAACATTAATGTATAATGTTAATATATTCAATCTGAGTATACAAACTGTGTGAATATTATGTATAAACTAAGTGTATATTAAGACACCCAAATCAGCCTTCAAGGTTCTATGCTACAATACTTGAAACTAACCTAAATGATTATTTACATTTTAAATGAAGAGAGCATTTCTTCTGCCACAGTTTGGAGCTGGGAGAAGAAAAAGTTTGGACTACCTTGTAAAAGTAAATATGGATTTATGGAAAGAATCCAAAATCAACAAGTGCAGATGCTGATGAGGGAGACACAGAGACAGCGGAAGCTTCTAGAAAAGCAGACCTGAGCTGCGAATAATATACATTGAGCTTAGTCAAATCTTTTTCAATGTGACTTCTACAAAAACATATTTTCTCACTCTCATATGCATGTAGAACCAGTGTCAAATGAAGTCCATGATTTAACCATTAACTTAGTTATCTATGGAGATCTAAGGCTTCTTGCCCCATGCCTTTTATGAGGCATATGTCTGCTTAAATGGATAATGTTATCAAGATAAAGATATTGCCATAAGTATTCCTCTTCCCTTTTTGGATTAACATCATTAATAGAACTGGAATTGGAAACAAGTAAACAGTTGTTCATGAACATGACCTGGAATGACTGAAAATGAGAAGTGGACCAGATCAGGTTTTTTCTTCCTACATTATTATGATAGTACTAAGAAGCTCACTGTCTTTTCACTTCTCCCTGGGAAATTACCTTCATCTTCTGGTAGACAGCTTCAGGATAAAACTTCTTCTTTCCATCAACAAATGTGGGGGGGTTTCTCAGTAAATGCTTGGTAAAAGAAAAGTGACAACCTTTGTAATTCTTCCTAGGACATAATCAGAGCTCACAAAGTCTTGTGGGAAGACTTACAATGAAGTCTGCAAGTAATGTTGACAGTTTGCCTTATTATTTCTGATGGATTCTATTACCCAGTGAGATAAGAACCCATCTACACCACAACCAAAGGAGAAAAACACTTACATCCTTAAAACATATGTCAGCAGGTGGCAACCTTTGCAGACAAGCTTAATGGAAATCAAAGAAATTTAGTTGATTAAAAAATCTGACAGCTTAATGTGACACAGTAAACAGATGCAACAAGGAATGAACTTTTAAGGATATCTTATGTATTAAATAGTATTTTCCCCGTCATTTGTTATTTTGGCATCTTCCTGCTTCATGTTTGAAGTTTGGTCATTTTAGATATTCCTTTTGGTCTCAGGGCTTCCTATCCTATTGCACTATTATTGTCTGGGAGGTGGCACCAAAACAAAGAAATGAGTCTTCTCAGAGAAAACTCTGCAGTAGAAATAGTCTCCCTGCATCGTCATTGCTTTTCCCAAATTTTAACATTTTAACTTGCATATTTTTTTTTATATTAGCTGGGAAATACAGAAGTTTAACAAACATACCCATTTGCCTGCACTGACCAGAGAGTAGCCTTTGAAATTGTCTTGAATTTGTGCATAATTTGAGTTTGCATCCATTTTTAGAGAGCAAGACACTATGAGAACTTTCACAGGAGCATAATTACTTTGGTATTCATTATGATAGGAAAAATGCTTTAAAATACTATGCACAAAATGATGCACATTCACTTTTCCATAACTTACAGATCATTTTTGTTTTGATAATTACTGAAAGTATTAAATTACATTTTCAGATTTCCTCTGCTCAAAGTCTGGAGCAGTCCCACCATGCAGCCTGCTGAAGCTGGGGCATTGTTTGTGGCATCAGATGTGTTTATAGGGCAGTTAATGGTATAATTTTCCTTTCAGTGTTTGCATTGATTAGATTTAAACCAAACACAAATAAGTTGGTGGATGATGTAGTGAGATAGCTGCAGATTTATTTCTTCCCCCCAGTATGAGTGTTGTGCTGTCAGTTTAGCAAAATGGTTTGCTATGCATCCCTTCTGTTGTTTTTACATGTGCTCTGTCCTTACTCCAGGGACACTTTTGCTATCATTCTCCCCACTCTTCTCTGGCCTAACAAGAGAGTAGGTGAGGGTAACAGAGCAGTATGGCCAGGTTACCCTCTGATGATCACCCTAGAGCCTTAACTGGCAATGTCCCAGCAGAATTTGAGCCCTACGCACTGCTCTAGTCATTTCAGGGCATGTACTAAGTAGTTTTTGTGTATCGTTTAGGCCTCTGTTTTGGTTCTTCATTTTTCTTTTTCTTATCCTCCTTTGTCCTTTTTTTTTTTTTCTCCTTTTTTCTTCCTCTTTATGAGTTTTCTTAGTTCTTCTCTTATATGTTCTTCCCTCTTCACTTCTGTATTCCATCTGTTGTTCACTTTCTCTCTACTTCTCTATTCAGTTTGCTAAAATGGTCAGCAGCACAGAGACAACCTGAGTAATGAAACGTATGTTAAGACCACAGACTCTGAAGTGTTAGCTGTTAACACAAAGTCACCACAAACCATGGCTACACATGATAGGAGCCTGCGAGGCAGAGCAAATTATCTGGTCTAAAAATGTATACAGAGACCAAGATTTTATGTCCTCAGCCGAGCACCTCCATCTGCCTGATTTGTGGGCTCCAACACGGAATTCGAGGCTGCATTGGAGTGGGAAGGAAGAGGAGAGGAAACAGCTGCTTGGTGGCAGATCTCTACCTCTAGGTCCACAGTGTAGCCTGCCCCCATGTCTGCCCACAGCAAGGTGGGCTCTGGCCCCACCTTTTGCCTTTCTTTCTTCCTCCACAGAAACCTGCTAAGTGTAGCTGGAAGCAGCCCCTCTAGTGAGGCACAGGAGGATGTAAAACCAGACCTGTCAGCTCAGGCTAGCAGTGTAACTAACCCAGGACACTGGTCTTGTGAAAAATATAAGAAACAGAAAAGTGTATTATGTCAACTTTCCACCATGATCTTTAAACATCGTAAAAAACTTCCTGCAAACAAATTGTAACCTGAAGTTACAGGTGAGAGGAGTCCAGACTCTAGAGGGTTGGAGTCTGCAACCCCTGACAATCACATCTGACTTCTCTCTGCTCCCTGCCCCTTGGCACTTGCACTTCTGTTTGTCTAAAGGTCCAGCTCTGGCCAAAGGAGACCACGGTCACCTGCACAGGCTTTATCTAGGGCACTCCCCCAGGAAGTTAGAGATCAGGGTCCAAACACCTAGGGAGGGAAATGAATCAGTCTCCCATCTTGTGGCTGTTGTATTTTGCCCCAAATTTGGTGTTGTCAGTGTGCATTCAGTTACATGTAAGTATTCTTGCAGAACTGAGTTCCCAAGAGTGTTTGGGCACAGGTATCCTGCCCAGAGCTCAGGGCTCACAAGATCAGGTTGGCCATAACGGCAACATTTAGAGAACATGCAGTAGAAGAGCTTCAAATGTGCAAAGTGTAATTGGTACCAACAGACACAGTGGAAATGCAAATTGATCCTGCCCTCACTAGACTTTGGAATTAATGACTGATTGGCTAGCTCAATTAATTACTCAATTAAACAACTCTTATCCTAAGAAGACGACTTAATTCTCTCACTGACATTGTCTGTGTGGTACTGAAATAATTATGGAATATCTGGTTGTAGCTGAGAACAAGATTTGGGATTAGACTGCTATGAGGTGATGTCAATTAGACAAATTTCTTCCTTTTCTTAAGTGGATAAGGAGCTCTCATGTCAGAGGCTGGAACCATGGATGTGTCCCTGCCTTTATAAAGTATGTGGAGTCACTTTAATCACTGTTTATAGAAGTCCTATCACTCCATTCCTGTTTCCTGTCTATCCCATATCTGCCACTGCAAATTAAAATAATACATATTTGGCACTGGAAGAATCCTATGTGTTAAATAGTTTTCCCTCTGGAAAATTATAAAATAACATTTATGAAGCTTTAAGAATTTTTTTTTTTCCATACAGGTATTATAAGAGACAGGTTGAACAGAAGAACAAATGAATAATATAAATACTAGGAAGGATTTGGTAGTAAAATAGTGATGTTTGATAGAGTGTGCAGTATTTAAAGAACACTTTGGATATAATCTTTCCACCTACAAGGCACAATCACTAAACACAATAAACAGAATGGAGAAGGTTTGAGCTGTTATTTTAAGAAAAATAACA
This sequence comes from Acanthornis magna, assembly GCA_036785705.1. NCBI lineage: Eukaryota > Metazoa > Chordata > Aves > Passeriformes > Acanthizidae > Acanthornis > Acanthornis magna. The sequence continues at coordinate 3,276,936 of JAWUZG010000121.1, forward strand.
GAGCTATGCAGAACATCCAAAATTAGAATAATCAAAAAAGCATTTTCTTGCATAACCCTCATGCTGTCCTGCTTGAGCTGTTATTTTGAAAGCGAACCTTTCACTGTCATTCATGACCTTTAAAAAGGAAATACAGTGAGCTTTCCTTCCTACTGTAATCCCAGCATCCTTATCACCTATATGGAGGACAGAGAGATGGTCTGTTCACCTCCCATCTCTTTGTTATCTGAAAGGGTAGCTAAGAGCCACCTTCAATTTGATTCTTCAAGCCAGCCAGCTGGCTTCTTCCGTCAGCAGTTAATGGCACCTTCTGGGTGTCTCATGCACCTCAAAAAGAAAGTACCTGATGAAACGTGCACACATGATTGGAGAAGGACCAAGGGAGAAGAGGATTGTATGGAAGACATTTCATAAAAGGTTTCCAAAACAGATTAAGTTTTAATGAAAAGCTAGTTTTTCTTAAGCGTGGATGAGTATTATTAGTCCTCAGCAGGACCATCACTTTTTGTATTTTTGTGCTCAATTCCTCGTTTCACACAATTCAAAACTCATAGTGAAACTGAAGGTTGCTCAAGTGGTATCATGTGTTTCAGTAAGACATGTTATATCCCATAAGAACTGAAAGAAGAGGATTTCACCCAGAAAGTGACAGTAGTATATCTCTCTCTCTCTATATATATATACATATGTGTATGTATATATAAAAATATATTTGCTACTGAACACTTCTCTTGGTGTCCAATTATTAGAAGTAATTACCAGATAATACTTTCCTATTCCTTTAGGAAAGATGAATAAAATTTATTTCAGCTCAAGCCTGAGCAGATTTCTTGCTGGAAAAGCTGCTTGGTTGTAAAGACTGATTAATCCTTATTAACCTCTATTACTTGCAATTAAGCTGGCTTAGTAGTGACTTAGATATTTCCCTCTGAACCTAAGTACAGTAGAAAACACAGTAAAGGAATTAGGCATATCAGTGCTATTAAGACACCACTGTGTTTATTTTATTGAGACCCAACTAGAGAAAAGTAGTAGGCATATCATATAGGCTATTAAGTCAAATTGCTGAGGCATTGGAGGAACTTCTTTTGATATATCTGCACTGTGATTAGAGTGTTCTACTTTCCAAACTGCCAGAGCATAAAACCTCTGTTAAAGCATTGAAGCTGTGTTGAATATGTATTTATGCTCCAGAAAAATTATCACTTGCACATACATCTCACTATTTCATTCAATAAGGGTTCATTTTTTAAAAATCAGTTTATTTAACTTGAACAGAAATGTATTTCCTTCTCCAGTTCCAGCACAGAATGGCATTTTTGTCTGATTATATGAAGTACCTGCATGAAGTAATTTAAGATGCCTTCCCCTCTGACTTTGCCCTTCCCTTGTGATGCCAAAATTGAATCTTGTCCTTGACTGAGCAACAAAAATACTTTCTCTCTCTGGTCCCCAAAACACATTCTGCGTATTGCTCTTAATTATTTTGTTAACTTCTAGAAAGTTTTAAAAATAAGCACTACTTTGTTGCCAAAACTACAGAAAATATGGGATTCAAAACAAATTTTATCTTGCGTCTGCAATTTCCATCAATTAGAAAACAAATTCCTGTGGTAAATATGGGGGAAAATTCTTGAGGTTAATTATTTTAAACTGAAACAGATTTAAAATGCTAGTTTTACTGAATTCAATAAACGAGCATATGGAGTGGGAAAGACAGCTCAGGCTTAGCCAAGTATCACCAGCAGTTGCTGGAACAGAGACTAGAATCACAAACAAATGAGAAATTATTTTTTGCTCAAGGGGAAAAAATCAAAAACCCTCAAAAAAAAAAGGAAAAAACTCAGACAAAAACACAATACAAAAAAAACAAAACACCCCCAAAAAACAAATCACAAAAAAACCCACATGCAAAAAACCAACCAAAAAAGCAAAAACAACAAAAAACCCAAACCAAACAAACCGAAAAAAAAAAAAAAGGAAGAAAAAAACAACAAAAAACCCCCCACAAGAGTGACAAGAAAATAATTTTTTTAAAATTCTGAACATTTCCCAAACAACTCTAGTACTAATCCTTCACTGTGACTGATGGCAAAGCCTTGCTCTGGGTACTAAGTCGGTTCAGATTTTCATCACAAGGAAAAGAAAATCAAGAAACCCCACCAAACCACTGTGACTCTACAGCATGACTAGGAATGGCCAACCAGCATTACAAAAGGAAATTTCGTGAGTAATCACCTTACATATTAATATAATTGCCTCTATCAATACCTGCCCACACCTCCAGAACCCCACCCCCAGTCATTTTACCCAGGACATTTCCCCTGGAAAAAACAAGTATCACTTACAAAAACCTGGAAAATGTAATAGGAATTATTGCTGTATTTTAGGAGGAATAACGGGTAAGACTCTGGTCTGAGCATGGTTACATTACCCTGTGAATTCTATTATGACTTACTGTCCTAACCACATTCAGTGCCTTCCAGTGGGAGCCTGTTCATTGTTTTTTTGGCAGGAAACAAGCTAGTGAAAATCCTTACAGCAAGTCATTAGGGTGAGTCCTGAGTCCTGATCATTTTCCTGCAGAATCCAGTGATAGACATTAAATTGCATTCTTTACCCATGGCTGAAGTTTAGGTGGGGTTCACTTTCTGTGGGATGTGAAAAAATCAATTAATGTATTTGTATTGAGAGATTAGTATGTCCATTTTTCTGGCAGAGGAAAGAGTTGGTCAGCACCATTTCTCTGTTGTATGTGACTCTTTCTGTGACATCCTGAAAAAATGCTGCCTACAGACATACAAAACTATGCTAGAAATCTTGGTGACTTCATATTGTGAGTGCAGCATTATGCAGGAAAACTGTTTGATATAGCATTCATGATGGTGTGATTCCTTGCTGCGGTTCTATTGAAAAAATATTTTCATGCATATTTACGTGTTGGGATGGGTTTAATTTCAGGTGAACCTACGAACAAATTGTTGTCAGCTTGCACTTCTAGGAGGTCCTCTACAGTTTTCTGGAATTCCTATCACAGGACACTGGTTTTGGACAGATACAGGATGATCTTCACAGTGTCAGAAATCTGCATTAAGGAGCCAACCCCGCGTGGGCTGGTGCTTACCGGATGGTTCCAACAACTTCTGCTGTTCCTTAGAAGCTGACAGATGCTCTAAAAACAGGTCATGCCTTCCCTTTCCACCTCCTGATACTGTTTTCATTACACATGTACTCTAAATACTTCTAAGAAAAATCAGACTTTTAGAAAAATACTACGCTAACTGGAAGTGCTGTATGACAGACACCTCTCCTGCAAATAATGCTCTCAAATAACTTTTACCTGGAGCTAAAGCACCAACCTGAAACACTACATGCTTTAGAAAGCAGCTCAGAGAAACAACTAAACCTGAAATAGTCATTATATTCCAGTACATTCTTCCTGGATACCTTTAGAATATAGGTTTGGTTTAAATCTAGTGTATTGCATGCTGCTAAGAGCACAAATTCTTTCCAATATACAGTCTTTAGTGGTAGGTCCAGCATCGAGCCCACCACAAAACAGAACGTCTTTCATCACTGCAGAAAGAGTCTAACAGTTACACTGCAACCCTAAACAGGGAAGACTGAAGAATAAGTCATGAATAACCACAAACCAGTAAAAAGGAAGACTAAAAATCATAGTGTCCTTCCCAGCCAATACACTTGTGGCTTATCAGAGGGGCTGGTGCCAGAACAAGCTGCTCCCCAAGAAGGGGCAAAGCCACATGCTTCTCTCCCAAAGCCACCACATCTGCTCCTCCATTCTGGGAAAACCAGCCTTCAAAATTCTTCCATGTGGGGAAATAAGGTGGTGTGTATTCTTCATCAGGCCTCCAGAGGACTGTGTGGGTGATGCCTACTTGCTGGGCATTAGTATGCCTTCTACTACAGCATAATCTAAGAAAAACAACTAGAAATGTATGCTCCTTCTCGTGCCTTTGCTTTCTATTTCAAATCAGTCATACCTGTCTCTAGTCCTTACCAAAATGGGATGTTACCAATGTAGAAAACTTAGTTCACCTTGTAGCTTTTAGTAATTGACCCAATCTTCAACTTCGTATTTTTCAGTGTTCTCTGAATTCTAGTGTTTCTGATGAACATATACAGATGAAAGCTGGATGTTTCCAGGTTTACTTTTTTTGAAGATTGGCAAGGGGAAAATAGGTTTCCAGGAAACATACTTCTTACCCTAAGATTTTCCTTTAAATCAAATAAATTCCTGCACATCCCCAAAGTAGAAGGAAAATGCATTAGTGTTTTAGCTGTCCTAGTAGAAAAGGGAGGGAGGGAAGAGCAATTAGAGTGGTATTTTCATCCTTCATTTAAATAATTGATAATGTTTTTTTCTAATATAAAAAGCAGGAAATAAGAAATGAAAGTTAAAAGAAAGCAATTATTCACATAATTTCTTTGCATAACCTACAGAGCACAAAAATATTTTCTTTTACTACATGATTGCTTAGCTTAATTACTACCACTGATATTAGAAGTTTTCACAGTACGTTTAGCATTGTTGGTTTAGAAGGAAAATGTTGTGTTTTGCTTATCAAGAGCAGAGTAACATATATAAAGCCATTTGTTTTACAGAAGCAAGTAAAAAAGTTTTTAAGTTAGGAAGAAACTAAACCAAATATTAAGAAATATTTTTCACTGGCTCACTAGTATTTTAGAAGTCAAGCAAGAAGTACTAGTCCCTGACAGACAGATATAAGCAAAAAACACGCTTCCAGTATACAACTCAGTTTGTGTTTTGAATAACTGCTGAGGATTAACTTAGCCCTCTTCATTGGGTAAAAATCTGAATGTCATTCATAAAATGTCATTGCATTTTTACAGCAATTGAGAGCTGCAGTCTCAGTTTCAGAATATCAGATTTTTAGCAAAAAAAGAATTTACAAAAGTAAACTTTTGTCTCTTTTTCTTCTTCCCAGACTTGTTTCTTTCTTTTCAAAGGCTTTGCATTATTTCTGTCTCTAAAATTCTTTCTTCTCCAAGATGAAATTCCTTTCTTTTCGGTGGTCTTCTGACATCGAAAGTTAGATTGTGGAAAACTCCTGCACTTAAGAAGAACGTAACTATTTGGTTTTAATCGGTGGTTTATTTTTAAAAATTGGTTGGGTTATAAAATTAGTCCATCAACAAACGAATAATTTGACAACAATCTGTAGCAGTCTCACAGTGCTTACAAGGTCTGTTTGAAGGAGCAGTTTGATTGGATCAGTTGCTACTGAAGAACATGTACTGGTACTCAGAAGATATGGATCACTTTTTATCAGCTAGTAAGTAAGATGTTCCCTTACACACCATTGCCTTACACACTGTTGATTTGTGTCCTTTAACCACAGCCACAGAAAAACTCTATTACCTTATGCAGCCTTTACTGCTTTTGTTTCCTGTGGTGTCATTCTGCTGATATGTCCGTAAGAGTGGAGCAGTCCACTCAGACGTCTTTCTGCACCACTGAGTCTTTACAATTTCAAAGACTGTAAACAGTGTAAGTGCTGTCTGAGGTAATCCATATTCCTCTGCCCCGGCATACGGGGCTTGTCTTAGGTTGCTCCCACGCTTCATGTCCTCGTGCTCATCCTGTTCTAAATCCTATATATCTCTCTGGTGCTACAAGGAACAGGACCTTAAAGACATGACAATTTGTTTGTCTGTGAGATGCAGATCATGTCTTTCAGACCACCCCTATCTGCTCTGCAAACAGATAGTCCTAAAACAAGGCTCTTGTTGATGAGCTTGTTTGTTTTCAAGAATGAAAAACAATTTTTAAAAAAACCTCCTAGAGGTTCAAAGATTCTAAATATCTCCTGGTAAAAAATATATATATTAGACATACCAAAATGTTACCAGGAATGTAACTCAGTGCTATTATTCTGTATCCAAAAAGTCTCAGTAATCTACACCATTAAAGAAACCGGTCCTATATATAAAAACACAATTGACATTTCCAGAAATATTTCTCTTAGTTTCTATTCTTTTTGAACCAGACCTGTTAATCTGGGATTTCCATGGGCTACAAATTGTTTCTGTAACCTCTCTGCCATAACTGGTACAGCTTTCTTGTTCTATTTCTAAACAAAAGTAATATTCTTCTATATTTTGTTTCATTAAAATTGGGAATACATCAAATGGAAATCATAGCTTTAAGTAATTCTCTAAGGAAATACACTGACTGGCCATTCACCTATTTATGTTGAATACAGAAATATGGCTATTAGCAATAGAAGCAATAAGACTTTAAGCAAAATAAACACAATCTATCTCTTTTTATTCTTGCCTTGTGTCAATATTTTCCATAATTTTAAGATTTGAGTCATTAACCAAAAGGAGTCCAGTCTCTCACAAATGTTGGGGTGAATAACTGAAAATTCATTTCACAAACATTGAATTTATGCTGTAAACTGGTAGCAAATCTGTATCCAATCCAGACTCAGGCTATACCTTTCTCTCCTTGTAAATATCTGTGATGTAGGATAAGAATAACATGTCAGCCAAAAAAAATCATCTTCCTGACACCTCCAGAAAGCTACTAGTTCTGTTACAGGCTTCTAGTATACTAAATCATGCTACAGCTGTTCTGGCAATAAATTATGCAAAATGAAAACAAATAAACTCCAAAGGATTGCAAAAATGTATTTTTTGAAGAAATGTAAACCTAATAAGTAAAATCTAAGAATGAAGTCAAAAATTCAAGGTCTGTTTCTTACTGTCAATTTACCAAGCATGCCTTTAAAAATGCTCTTTCACTGCTCATTATTGGGTATTGGGTTTTTTAATGGTGTGTACTGCTTTTATTCACCTACTATGATTTGAATGAACTTGTTCTTATTTATGTATTTCAGACAGTGTCTCAGGGAAAGGATTTATTGTATACATGATCTAAATCAAGAACACACAAATGTTTATCATCTTCAGAAACAAAATCTGTACCTAAAGGCTGCAGCTTACTCTTACCTACATGGTAAACTGAACTTCTGAACTAACCAGACCAAAACTTACAAGTGTTTGCTATGCAGACTAGCACCCTGCAGTTTGAGCAAAACACCACTACAAACACAGAGCTTATGTCCATTTTTGTGTATATTTGGAAGGCTCCTAAACATCTCACTGAATGTAAAAACAGATATTCCAGATGTTTGACATGTAACTGTCAAAATAGCTGTCCAAATCACCTCTTTAATTTGAATCAGTATGTATTTATGTAAAAATTAAGCCAGCTATGCCAAGCGGAGGATGCGGCAAATAATTTTCACGGGAAGACCTGGCATACCTTTGTTATTAGCAGATAACAGATCTTTTGTGGTTTGAGTAAAACCAAATAAACTATTAACTGGTGCCAAACTAGACTGAACAGCAACATTAAGCTTAGGAGTTCAAGAAACAAGTTATTTCCATGTCCTTTGGCAGAACCCCCTTTGGCTGCTCCCAAAGAAAAAGGAATCTACAACTTACCCAGAAACTGGGCTGAATTTGTGATAGATCATTCCTTCTTATGGAAAAACTTGCAGAAAGACACGGGATAGAGGGAGGCAGAAAGTCCTTTCCACTAGTTGTTTGAGTGAGGGGTGGGAGCAGAAGGCTGTCCCAGGGCGGAAGCGCAGCCCAGGTACCCTGGCGGGAGCAGGAGCTGGAGCAGAGCAGCTGGAGCTGCCTGCCAGCCCTCTGCAATATCTGCCCACCGTTTGCAGCCTCTCTGGCTGGGCTCTGGGCATCCTGCAGAGGACCCTGCACTTCAGAGAGCAGCAGCTTGAAGAAATACTGTATCATAAGATGAACAAATTCTCCTTCTGCAAAGAAATGGACACCTGTCCTAATTCTTGCCCCACCTCTGCTTTCTGTTTCTGTAAAAGACGGGGGGATTTTTCTCATCCAATATTTGAAACATACTCTTGTATTCAATCATTCATTTCACATGGCAGTTTTGATCATTCTGATGCATTTATGACCAACATGAAAAACATTATTGATGTTTACAAAAATGCAAACAAGAGATAAACAATTGAGTCCATCCTATTACTGATGTGGGTGATCAGCCTCAGTGTTGTTATGTACTACACAACATGAACTTTTTCTTTTGTTTTTTTCCAAGTGAGATCCAGGAACCGTCTTACCACCTCTTAAATGTCACTGTTCCTAGACTAATCATATACACAGATGAGTAGAGATAAACATGTGTAATCTTAAACACAATGCAGTTTGAAGGGAACAAAAACAGCCCCAGTAATTCTTCCCCCAGTATAGAACAGGTTGGTGTGTTAGAGCAGACTTCAATACTGGCAGATGATAAATGAAATACATTGATTTACATATGAGACAGCTCCTCTCTATATTTCAGCAATGGCCTGGTGAATCTTGCTGAAAATGTCAGGATAAAGTTAGTGAAGCCTGTAACAAGATTCGGGTAGCAGGAGTTATATATGCAAAATTCACAGCAAATTATGTTATGACTATTATCAGCCTCATTGGAAAACACCTTCCTATCTGCATGGGTTAAACCATATGGCAATAGCACCAGTATCTAAGAACCAGACTATAGGTATCTATAGCGTAAATAGATACGTTAATGCATATGGTTATTATTTCATATCAGTTAAATGTGTATCTGATTAACTCCTTTTCTTAATACAGAAGCAGATATATCTATATTGCACTTCTAAAGAGTTAACCATAAAAGCGTTTTACTTAACTTACCAGTTGTTGAAGCTGGAAGGAGTCTTGCCCTAAACTCTACCTGCTCTCGTGTTTGTAGTATCTGTGTCTCTCTCCCTCTGTCTCCCTTCCCCCCCGTGCAGAGATTGCAGTAAACTTAGAAAACTAGCAGGGACAATGTTTCAAATGACTTAAGAAGGAGAACAGGAACAATCATTTCGTTCTCTTTTTTTTTTTCAGATGAGTACAGTACCTTCAGAAAGAAGGAAGGAAGGGAGGGGAGAGGAAGTCAACAACCCTTTGCTTTCCTGCAAAAAAATAAGGAAACAGCAGATAGCAATCTCGTTTTCTCTCAAACAAAATGTTTGGAAAAATAAATATATCCAATCCAAAAGGAATTCCTCAAGTATTATATCTGCATTATTGGCTTCATAAAACCTTCTTTACAGCTTGTTATGTGCAACTACATGAAATGAATTTCCGAAGTAGTGGGTAGGAATAAGACACCCATATCTTGCAGAAGCAGAACAATTAGCCGTAAGCTTGCATAGATAATGAAGGCTTTTACTCTAGAGAAAAACTAATCATAGATGTATACACAGATCTTGTTTCCATGGTGATATAGGTAAAAAAAGGCCTAAAACCCCTCTTTACTGTGATCACAAGAAAATAACACTTTGGATATTTATAGAATGCTGTAGCGGAATATAAAGGGAGATGAAAGGGGTCAGAAAAATGGCGAGGCTCATAGTTTGATAGTGGCAGTGCAGTAATAATAATTGATCTCAAAGAATGGCATTATAGAAGGCATTTATCCAAAACCAATGTGCAATGTTCTAGAACAGATGTCTTTCTTTCTTTCTTTCTTTCTTTCTTTCTTTCTTTCTTTCTTTCTTTCTTTCTTTCTTTCTTTCTTTCTTTCTTCCTTCCTTCCTTCCTTCCTTCCTTCCTTCCTTCCTTCCTTCCTTCCTTCCTTCCTTCCTTCCTTCCTTCTTTCTTTCTTTCTTTCTTTCTTTCTTTCTTTCTTTCTTTCTTTCTTTCTTTCTTTCTTCCTTCTTTCCTTCTTTCTTCCTTCTTTCCTTCCTTCCTTCCTACCTTCCTTCCTTTCTTCCTGCCTTCCTTCTTTTCTTTCTTTCTTTCTTTCTTTCTTTCTTTCTTTCTTTCTTTCTTTCTTTCTTTCTTTCTTTCTTCCTTTCTTCCTTTTTTCCTTTCTTCCTTCCTTTCTTCCTTTCTTCCTTTCTTCCTTTCTTCCTTTCTTCCTCTCTCTCTCTCTCTTGCTTTCTTGCTTTCTTTTTCTTTCATCTTTCTTTCCCCATCAAACATATTTTGACAACCAGACACTGCCCAGCTGGCTGGAGTTATACTTGGGGTAAGTTTAGCCCATTGTGCTCACCAGTGTTTTTGTTTGCCTGTATCTTTTCCCCTAACTTCATCATCTGAAGGTCGCTTGTAGTGATTAGGTGCTCCCATTTTTCCCCATTAACTTTTTTCATTCTAACATACTTGCCAGTAAACACCTCCATGCTGTCATGGGAACTGTGCTTTTGTCTGGTTATGCAGTAGAGAATAGGGAGCTGCTTCTCAACAAGATATGCAGGCTGAATTCTGTGAAAGGCATTTTTTAAAAAGCCTTTTCAAATGGCCCACTCCTCCACACTCTGCATCCAGACTTTGATCTAGAAGCAATATCCAGATCAATGATGCTGAAAGAAATTTAATTACTGCTGTAAATCCAGTTTCAATGGAAGGATAAGTTGTTATGTTACCCCATAGAGATTACTATTTCATTTATCATACAATAACACGAATTGATAGGCTGTAAACCAGCATAGGAAGTAGCTCTTTAGCACCTGTGTTCCTTCATGCCATTCTTGGTGTTGTTTCCTGAAGATATGTGGCACTTATTTGGCTGGAGAGGCTTTTATCTTAATATTCAGAAACTGAAACCTTTGGTAATGGACATCAACATTTGACAGAGCCGTGCAGGTGCTATGAGTGATCTCTGGCCTCACAACACCACCAGGGTTTTCTAAAATGGGCAAAAGCATAACAGGAGAGTGAATTTTAAAAGCAAAAGAATGCAATGCACTTAGATTGTATACTGCAAATTAGGTCCGTAATTCTCCCTTGGGAATGGAGGTGCTAATCAAAGAGATCTCCTGTGCACACTGAGCACAAGGAAAGTAGAGTCATGGAAGGCCACCGAAGTAATGTAGTGTCCTGCAGTGTCAGCCTAATTGCTCAAAACATGTAATTTTGTTTCAAAATTGTTTTTCATGATCTTGAAGATAGTAGCAGCTTCCAGGCCATTCCAGACAGTTTAATTTATTTATTTGCAAGGCAGGATAGACTAATGAGACCCTGTGGGCCGCCATTACAGAGCATTTTTTTTCTCTCCATTGAGAACCCACTGCAGAACCATATTTGTAAACCTATACTGATTAAGTTAGGGTCATTCTTAGGTAAGTCTCTGAGGGTATGCCATAGTCTGTGTAGTCCTCTACAAAGGACTTAATTGTCACAGCTCTCCTGCACTTCTTCAAAGAGCAGTTTCCCTTTCTTTGAGGACTGCAAAGCTAATCAGCTGGACACAAATATCCATGAAGTGTCTCTGACAGGTTATAAGACTTTGCTTTCCCGATTGAAGGAGACTGTGTGAGACCCGTACTTCACCAAAGACAGCAGGAGATGTCAGGCCTTCCTTCACTTAATCCCACCTCAGTTTCCATTGTCAGCAGCCTTTTCTCCATCTAAGAGGTCAGGACTTACTTAATTGCCCCAGCCAAGCCCAGGTGGAGTAATCTTGCTTCCCAGCATGCAGCCACTGAAGTACTTGACCTGTTCTTACTTTTTCTAATTTCTCCTAAATGCTGCCAGAAAATCACAACGCAATGAGGAAGAGGCACTGAAACCGTGATTTTCATGCCAGAAAAATACCTTGCAAGGTCATGTCTTTTGTTATGCATGTCTTTTGCACATCAGGTCAATGTGCAATTATGGCCCATGGAGGAAAAAAAAGCATGTACAAAATCATTGGTACCTAGAGTCATGCAAACCAGGTAACAAGGGATGATGCTGTGATATTTACCCAAGTTTTAAGGGACAAGCTAATGTGTTTTTCAGAGCGTTTCTGGAAGAAGTGTTTGCCTGGGTTTTTGCTGGGTTTTTTTTTATACCTTTTCTCACTTTACTGTTATCCAAATGAAGGCACTGATACAAATTCAGAGAGATATAGTGTCAGCCTCAATGCAGTTAGATGAAAAACATTAAGTGTAAGTACTTCTTGGGTCCAGCACATAATGCCCTGTAAGGAGTGGTCACAAAAATTCATTATTGTGCTCATGGTCAAGGTAAGTTCTGAAGACCAGGATGATTCCTCTAGTAGTAGTCTGTATGATTAGACTAGATCTTTAATTAGATTAGCATACAAAGTTGAGCCCCTTTTTCTTTTTTTTTTCTTTTTTGCTTCATTAGGGAGCAAGTTGTGTTTCACAGTCATTTTCCAATGACAGAAGGATACTTTCCTGTATGTTCAAAATCAGAATGGAATAAACAAATTCAGCTTCTATCCAACATAGTAGGGGAGAACACAGAGGTAACTGTACCAGTAATAGTATCCCACTTCATCTTGAGAAAATGAAACCAGAGGAAGAGCCAGAAACATCTACTTGTTTTCTTCATTGCTTTAGGACAATAATCATATATATCTGAACTGCCTGTGAAAAAAGTAAGATTAATATCTTCCTTCCTTCTACAACATACATGTGGCATTTTAACTGAATAAAAATAATTCAGTTCGCATTTAGAGACAAAAAAACTCAAGGACACCTAATTGCTTTGCATAAGTCACTCTCTTCTGTGCTTTCCTGGTCTCTTTTCTGCATTACATGTTTAACAGAGATTGCTCAGGAGCAATCTGGCAGAAGGCTAATGGAACCAGAGGCAGGCACAGGCTGAGTCTAAAGAACTGTGCTGCAGCATGTGGAGGACGTAGCTATAATTACTGATATTAGGTTATGTTTTGCAATTTATTGTATTGAAACATAATAATCCTGCATACACTGATATGTATTTCATTTAGTTTCTCAGCTTATAAAGTATTAGAATGCTAGGAGATATTCCAAAGTTTTAATGCTACTGCCTGTCTCTCATGATTATAGTACGACTGGAGAATTCACATGAGTATGTGTTTGTACAGCCAAATTTACTACTCTTTCATCAATGTATATCTTACTTTTGAGAGAGGCAACACCTAATCACTGCTGTAAAGAACAATTAACATTTGCAGACTCTAAGCTTTGGACCAACCACATTTATCAATTGTTTTGGGGAGAGAAATGTGGGAATTTATATCAAAGAGAATAGTGTTCCTGGCAATAAACATCTTATTATAATTTAAAGTGGCCTTTACAACTTATCAGGTCAAGCTAATTTCTGGTAAATGATATTGGCTGCAGTTTCTTAAAGACATGCTTTTCCTGTACCCTGTATGCAATCATCACAATTACCTTTACTAAAACAATACAATCAAAAGATGTTTTAAAATATGATGGCCTGATTAAGAGGATGTGTTTTCATCTTTTAACATGTATGAAGTTATGAGACCAGGATTGTGAGCCTTATTCAGGTCAGAGGTGGACAAGAACTTGGCATTGGTCAGCATGTTTGAATTTGATGTCCCATTGAAGATCTGTAACATGGGAAAAGTTGACAAAGTATCCACGAAGTTTTCTGGTGCTTTCTCAAAATGGCCATTTAACAGCAGTTTCACCTGCTGAGTTTTACCTCTGTTTAAACTGGAAAATAAATCTAACATATGTTCTGGTCTTTCTTGATTGTCTTGCTCAATGTTCATGGGCTCTGATGTCTGATTAATGTACTGTAACACCTGACACTACTTAATATGTTTGCAGGTAAAGACTGTGCATCTAATGTTTTAAAATGTGTAATTCTTCAGAAAATATGAGGAAAAGGCATGTTTGCATGTTTTTCGCTGTGCAGTGATATTTCTTACCTTGTTAGCTCTGATAATAAAACTACTTATTCTGGAAGCCTGATATTCTATTTCAACATTAATTTTAAATGAGTATGAATTTATCTTTTTTTTTAATCAGTCTCCAGCTGCTGTCATTTTAATTTTAAATATTTTCCTCACTTAGCTAATGTAGTCTTATATGAAATGAATGGCAGTATTGCTTTTTGAGATATGTTTTAGTCCTTTAGTTCCTGATATTTTTACCAAAGTATCCAGTGATTGTGCTACAGCTGAAGTCCTGTGGGCAATTTACAAAGGCCCCTTTTGAGAGCAAAATAAAGAAGTGCTACCTAGCAGTGCACCTCTGATTTACAGGTGCTAGACTATCGAGATAAAAAAACTCTTGGGAAATCTGTACTCCACACCCATGTGAATGCTGATAAATTAATTGTGTCTCTAAGGCTTTTTAAAAAAGCCCTTCTAGAGTGGGAGGGCAAGAAGGAGAGAGAGATTGAGAGAACAAGAGAGGGAGGGAGGGAGGGAGGGAGGGAGGGAGGGAGGGAGGAAGGAAGGAAGGAAGGAAGGAAGGAAGGAAGGAAGGAAGGAAGGAAGGAAGGAAGGAAGGAAGGAAGGAAGGAAGGAAGGAAGGAAGGAAGGAAGGAAGGAAGGAAGGAAGGAAGGAAGGAAGGAAGGAAGGAAGGAAGGAAGGAAGGAAGGAAGGAAGGAAGCTGGAGTTTGCATGTGTTTGTTTCCTTATTTTGTGTTTGGGTTTTGATTTTCTTTTATTTTGAGGTTTGTTTTTGTGCCTGACACAATGATATACAACAGAGAGCAAACACTGTACTCCTGAAGTCCTCATTCATTTGGTACTCCTATTGACTTCTGTAAGACTTCCCCATAACTGGAGATAATTGTGTTAGGCCCCATACACATATTAAAGACTACAGCCAGTAGCCACAACGTAACTAATTGATGGCATGTGGCAGAGTATATGGATTGACACATGAACTTACAGTACTTCAAAGCTGTTATCAATAAGTAGAAAGAGAGTGTTTAGAATAATTAGGGGAGAAGAAAAGCAGACCTCTTAGGTTTGTTAGATTTCCTCACTTCTTCAAAATGTTTAAATAGGTTTTGTTTTCAGATCTTACTCTTTTTCAACAAAACACTTTTGCTGACACTACTACTGTTTTGCAGAAAAGTATTTGGTTATGATTTAAAGCATGGGGGGAAAAAACCCACTTACAGGAAAATCTTCAGACTGCACTGGAAGTCCTGTCACTGGCATTCCTTCATCTCTGCATTCACCTTTGGGTCATCAGGGATGCTCACTTTGGCTCATTCACCCAAAGCATACCCTAATACCACTCTGCTGGTGATCATTCTGTATAAGCATACTGTCAGATGATCCCTTCTGAGAAGTTATCACTGACACAACAGTGTAGCAGGGCTCCTGAATATTTCTGAAGAAGCTGTCTTTGTGTGTGTGTGCTGTGTGTATGTGTGGTTTTGTGTCTGTCTGTGTGTGTGTGTCTGACTTGTAACCGCACTGTTTTGTGAGGCAGTTTATTACTTGTTTACAGTTCATTGATATTTTGACTGGAAAGAGTTAGATCTATGCATCCATAATTAAAAAGAAGGATGGAAGAACAATGTGGGGCAGTACTGAAGACTGCAGTCACGAAGAAGTATTATCTCTTCCTTGTTAAGCTTTCCTGGTTTTGTTTATGGCAGGTTTTTTCATCTCCTGTCAATCAGACTCGAAATGCTGGACCTTTTATCTTTCTCCTTCATATAGAGTGTTGAAAATGGACTTCAGCTAGAAGCCCTCTGGTGAGAGACGCACTCAACACCTTAAACAAAGTAAAGCTATTTTGATACAGGCTCCAAAGGAGGTAAAGGCCTAAGTCATCAATGCAACAAGAACTCCTCCACTTTCAATTTATTCTCTGAAAACCCACCACAGACTAGAGTGACACAGAAAGTATCACAAAATCACAGAATCAGCTGATTTGGAACTGACCCACAGGAATCAACAAGTCTGGCTCCTGGCCCTGCACAGCAACATCCCCAACAGTCACACCCTGTGCCTGAGAGCATTGTCCAAATGCTTTTTGAGCTCTGTCAGGCTGGTGCTGTGACCATTTCCCTGGGGAGTCTCTTCCAGTGCCCAACCACCCTCTGAGTGAAGAACCTTCTCCTGATATCCAACCTAAACTTCCCCTGACACAACTCCAGGCCATTCCCTCGGGTCCTGTCACTGGTCACCACAGAGAGGAGATCAGTGCCTGCCCCTCCTCTTCCCCTCACAAAGACTGCAATGAGGTCTCCCCTCAGTCTCCTCCAGGCTGAACAAACCAAGTGACCTCAGCTGCTTCTCATTCAGCTTCACCTCAAGGCTCTTCACCATCCTCATGGCCCTCCTTTGACACTCCAATAGCTTTGTATCTCTCTTCTATTGTGGCACCCAAAGCTGCCCCCAGCACTGGAGGTGAGGCCGCTCCAGTGCAGAGCAGGGCAGAGCAGAGCAGGACAATCCCCTCCCTTGCCCAGCTGGTGATGCTGTGCCTGATGCCCCCCAGGACACGCTTGTCCCTCCTGGCTGCCAGGGCACTGCTGACTCATGTTCACCTTGCCATCAAACAGGACCCCCAAGTCCATTTTCATGGCACTGCTCTCCCTCATCTCATTCCCCAGCTTGTGTCAATGCATATGAACTTGGAACATCAATTATGTGATTAACACATAAATAGTGCATGGCTTTTCCAAGGCTCCTTCATCAAGCAGCAAAGAAAGCTGTGGGCCCAAGAAGTCTCATGCATACCCTTTACACTGCATGAAATTTGATTATAAGCCAGACACTTTATTCCATAAATATGACAGACTGAGTAGGTTATGAGTAGGTTAATAAACTAATGAATAAGAAGTGAAACCAAAATGAGCTCCTGATTCATTCCTCAGGGTGGGGATGCCTTCTAACAAGCCTGTTGTTCCCTTCTGAGACATGCTGTTTGTGTTTGTCTTTCTCTTGTTTGTTTGAAACCACCTACATTGCAAAGGTGATTAGCTGCATAATGTGGCAACCCATGTTGCATTAAAAGGGGAGAAGGATGGATGTTCTCTGCTTGGCAACCATCCTATCCAGAGAGGTTATATCCACAGAGTAGAGACCAAGGAGCTCCAAATCAGATGGCTAACAAGTAGTAATAACATAAGGAGTGGGTTTCTTCTCTGTTCTTTTTCTTAACTTTATGATCATTGTTCAAACTGTGGGAGTGAACCAGCACTCGCAGATCATACTGCAAATAGTTGTCAATTGGATGCACCAGGGAGTGCCATAATTCTTGTGCTTAGCTGCAGCATGGCTTTTGTTCATTTTCCACATGTGAAGTTTTAATGTGGATTAAGATTTCTCCAATACATGGCAAAATTGTTCACATAACTGAGAAGATGATCCTAATTTCTTACATCAGCATGAATTCTTTGATGTCCACCAAAGCATTTCAGAATAACTAAGTGTTAAGGCAGAGAATATGTTGAAAAAGCTAGCTGAATTTACTGAAATGGATGATTTTCATGCACGCATTCATGATGAAACCAAATCAGAAAAAGAGTGCCTGATTCTGGTTATATTTTTATTTTCTTCTCTCTAAGTAAAAAGAGCAGTTCTGGGGTCACACTGGAAAAAACCTGGAGCCTTAAATGTCCCATATGTGGGGAAGGGAAGGTCCCAGGGGTGGAGTGAGAGGTTTCTGCTAAGAACAGAACTAAAAGGCAAGAATGTTTAGAGCAACTCTGATTCTGGTTCAGACTCTGGGAAAACGGATCCTTCATGCGTGAAATCGCGCATGTAGCAACTTAGAAAAAGACTGAATATAACCTAAATCTGAGTGAAGGAGAACAAGATCAAAATTCGATTTCCACAATATCGTCTGAATATCTGCAGGATTGATGTAGCTAAAGAAAAATATCAAGTTTCAGTCTTTTAAATCAGAATAAAATCAAAACATTTTGCAAGGGTAGAGAGGCAGTTAAGATCAGGCAAATCTTTGCAGGGAGAAGAGGGAAAATATATGCTCTTTTAAAAGCATATCATTTGGATTTCTTTTCACAGGATGGCATTTTCAGAAACGTACATTGAATGTGATTCAGCACAGAATTAAGAGAAAAACACTAAAATAAGGTGATTTTTTTTCCAGTGGCTAGATTCACTGGCAAACTCTGTGACACACTAAGATGGGTGGTTGGGGGAAAAGGGTGATTTCTGATGGTCAGCAGCCCACACTGCACCAATTCCTTGCATCCACATCATGCAATGGCTACACCACTCCTTCAACATGCTTGCTAGAGGTGGAAATTATCCCATGCTCAGGCATCATGGCAATGCCACCACGTGTCAGTGTTATGGAGGATCCCTGCACCCCAGCAAGGAACAGTCAGATATTTTTACAGCATATTATGTCAACCTTTTTTGCCTTCACAGATCTATTCTTTCTTTCTTGAATTTCAGTGTTATTTTTTCAGTTCCATAAATTTTTCGGTGTTTCTCGTGTTTGTTCAGTGTTTGCCTTCAGTTCTACAAAAAAGGATTAATCAGATATGCCTTTCTTATAAATGAGGGTTTGAATGATACGAGTTTTTTAAAAAATCCAAAGTAAAATTTGTCTTTTGGTAACGCATTCATCTGAAAGATATTTCAGTAATCTTTAGGGTTCTGTATACCTTTCATTTATTGCTTTTGGGAGCAGTAAGATTTGGTCTTGAACTACCTGTTGGTTAATTTTTACATTTTTATCGTGACTAGCAAACAGTACACTCCTAAATCTTCTTTAATGCACTAATCTAAAAAAAAACCAAAAAACAACTCATTGATTATGAAGATTTTTTTTTCTTTTTTTTTAATTCTCCTGTGGCTGCTTGAAATACGGATTCCCTTTTTTTTTTCCTTGTCAACAGCTGTCTCTGAACCAGACACATGGAGAGATAATTACACAAAGATCATCTGTGCATTATCAATAACAATTTGCTTCTATAACCTACTAAGCAAATAGTCTTCAGTCTCCGGTGCATCTTATTTTCGCATCAACACAGTGTCACTGAAGGATAACATTTGAAGCACTTTGCAATTTTAAGACAGATCACAACCTATTCAGAAATAAAGTGGGAGATAAACACTTGGTAAAAATACCACCCATTCTTGGAAAAGACAAAAAATGCTCATTTTCTAGGCTTTTTATTGCATCCTATGTATCTTCAGTACAACAGGATGGGTTATACTGCCTCATGGGTCCCTTTTCCATTCCCTTGGAAGACAGAGGAAGATCAAGCATGGCTGTTCATGTCAAAGGGGTCTCTTCAGGTGAGTCCCACAAAGAACACGTGGATGCAAACACACAGCAGTGCTTGCTAAAGGGGAGACCAGTTTTCCCCCCAGCAGGGGCTGGTCCATCAGGAGAAGAAATGCTGGGGGTGTTTTTCTGCCTGCGCTGGCTAGCAGCTCCTGCTGCTGGAGTTCAGGAGTGTGGAACTTGTGCAAATACATGGTCTCAATATCTTGAACCACTTTGGACTTGTAACAGCAGGAGAAAGTGCAGAAGAGCCTGGGGAGAACCTGGATGCCTGAGCTCCCACAGAGATAATGGAGAGAGAGACAGAGCCTTTCAGAAGACTAGTCAGAGCACATACATCAGATACCTAAAATTAGACAGTGTGAACACATCTCTAGGGAGATGCCTAGACAAGCTCTAACTGTCTTGTGAGGCATCCTAGGAGTTGATCACAGCTCAAAGGAGAAATTGAATCCACAAGAAGCCTCACTTTTCTCATGGCTGTCTCACTTCCCTCTTCATCTGGCCCTAAAGTGTCTCTATGCCCTGGGGCCCCTTGGAATATGAGGAAGAACATGAGAAAACCTGCTTTGTGTCTGTGACCTCCCTAGCGGGGTCCCCAGAGTTGTTCTAGCAGTTGTTCTTCCAGCTGAGGTGCAGTGGGGCAGAATGAGCAACTGGTGACAGAGGAAATGAAAAGCTAGGACAGACCTGCAGTGCTTTGGGCAGGAAGTGCTGAGGTGCAGAGACTGTGTGGTTAAAAGTCACGCCTGGAACAATTATTCACCCACCCCAAAGTAAAGGAATAGTCACCGTTTGTTGGTCACTTAGAAACTGCAGCAGTGCCACACAGGATGCGTGTAGGGTGGGGAAATCAGGGCTACAACGCCTTGAGCAGGTTCTGCCACCCCAATGCCATGTCATGATGCCACAGATTCATGAATCAACCACCTTCTGAAAGGTGCACGAGGAAGAAAGGGGAGAGGTAACATTTCAAGTCCTCATCCCAAGGACACCTTGCAGTCCCGCAGAGTTCCTGGATCAACAGCTCTGCATCTGCAGCAAAGAGAGCTCTTGGGACATCCAGGGACTCCCACCCTCGCTTTCACTTTGGCAAGGCAGAATCAAGTGGTCTTTAGTTCTCCCTTTCTTGAGCTGTCTTGCTGTTTTGCTGCTATGTGTCTTGGGACAGCCCGTAGAAATGGACTTCCTACTTTTATGTCCTTATTCGCTACAGCAGAACAATAACATTTGGTATAGATGTACTTGTGGGGTATTCCCTAATGAATCAGTAGATTTTATTTATGTGGTTTGGATAAAACCCTAGATAAATCAACTGCAGTATATAGTCCTAGTTTTTACAGTATCAAAAATTTTACTTTCAGTGTGCAAATAATTCTCCAGCCACAATGAGGGAATGTTTTCTCAGCTTTATAGAAAATTAAAACAAAACACGACACTGTAGTTCCTCAAACAGAACCCAGTTCTTGCAAGGTGCTGAATTCACCGATCCTCATTGAAAAGAAGAAGTAAGATGTTCAGCCCTCTGCTTCATAGGGCCTCTTCTATTCCCAAGCAGGGAAACTGATTTGAAGAGTCAAAAAGTGAAGCTAGTACTCCAAAGATGAGTCACTCTCTTCATTGTCACAGCAAATGTCCATGCTACAGTGTTTTGCGTAAGCTGTTCCCAAGCTAAGTCTTCTCACTAGCTTTCAAATGATGTCCACCTTGTGATTTGAAATGCTAAAATTGATGTTTAATTGAACAGGTTTTGTTTATGTGATTTCCTGTTGAAGTACAAAAATACATCAAGTAAATGTGATCTGTATAAGAGTCCTGTGCTAATTCTTCCAGCCTCTGCCTCTCATGAGCTGCCCCATCTGCCTTACTTTAGTACATCAGGTGTTTATTTAATCCCAAAGTCACACGTTTGATAAAAATAGCCCTCTATTGCTATTGGATAGAAACTCTGTAGCTTAATATTTATCATCCTCTTTAAGCTTTATCTGATTATAGGAATGGATTATGCTAAAATAAAATAATTTTCTCTGTAGTATTGGTTAGGGATCCTACTGTCAGAAACTAGTTTGGAGGCTGAGATGTAGCAAAACACAGAACTTCCTACAGTCTGTAAAACTTTCCCCTTTCTGAGATGATATTTTCGAGAAATAATAGGGCGCTTTTTGTGATTTGAAATGGGTCACAATGACAGACTGCAACAAATTGTTTAAAACCTACCAGTATGAAAATACTAACAATTAATCTTTGTGAAAACTCACAAAGCTACTAGCCTCAGCCTTTGCGTGCTTCCCTTGTCATATTGCACCCAAGGAAGAAAAATGATAATGTATAATTTCACTATTACTTTTGAACACAAGCTGTCTGTAGGCCTCTAAGAAACCAGATTTTTTTATCATTTCTCTGCCTGCTTGGCTTTTCTACAGACAAGGCCCTTTTCAATTGGCAGAGCAGACAGCGGGTTTTCCACCTGAAATCCACAGAAGTGCGCATCCATACTGATCATGATCTGGACATGTGCTCCCCTCATCCACCCTGAAATCAGGATCAGCATCATGTTACTGACTGTCCCTAGGTAAAATCCACACTGTCAAGACAAAAAAGGGAGGGGAGGGCATGTTGTTAACCCATACTCTTTGGCATGCCTTGGAGTTGGAATCAAATCCACAAATTCAGCCACGTATGATGCAGAAAAAGCCATGTTTCAGCAATTAGTTGCATGGAACTTCTCTGCCCCAAGCTGAAAAAAGAATAAAAATGACATAATTTTTGGAAACCTAGTTAATAGACCTAAGACTCAGTAATTGGTATTTGGTGTGCTTTTTAAAAAATCAATCCATTTTTTAATACACACTGATCTCTCCCCGAGATCCTAAAGAAAACAAGGCTATTTTAAATTTTTGTCATTTCATTTGAATTGGAGCATTTTTTAAATGTTCTTTTTACTTCTGTAGGGTTTTGACTGTGAAATGTTAGTTTAGACCTTTTGGATCTCAGTTGATACTGTTCTGACTTTTCTGCAACCAAATCTGAGATAAATATGACATATGGAATAACATGGGTTTCTGAAGATCAAACTTCATAAACAACGATGTATTTTAACAAAAAGTGTCTATACCACTAAATTTCTATATGAATAGAACTTTCTGATTTCCTGCAGAGTGTTTAGAGGTTGAAGTATCTCAGCAATTATTCCACTCACTGTTGAGGCCCAGTGTCTGCAATACATGTCATGAAACCAGCTGCTGTGTACTAGAAATGTAATGCAGTGTTTTTTGAGAAAAGGTATTAAAACCAGCCCTCTTGATTTGGAATGATGGGAAAACTGAATGTCAGCACAACAGAGGTAAATCAGAATTTAACCAGGACAACATGGAGTAGTCTCTTATTATTGTGCAAAATGCTGATGAGTTCCAGTCAAATCTATGAATCCAGGATTTCTTACCACCTTCCCTGAGTCCAAATCCTTGTTTTGAGGGATAACCTATTACTACTAAGTTATCAGCAATAAGGCTTTGGAGTAACATGTTAACCCCATCAGAAAGTTGTTGTACTGTTCAGAGAGTTTCACAAGATGCTCCACAAAACAATGGGGATATTTAACTGTGGCAATACATTTTCAAAGAAAGATTGAAAGACATATTTGTGACAAGATACATTTAGTATGAAAGAGCAGTAAAGGTTCTTAAAAAACCTTTAGACCTTCTATTTGTCTTGAACTGCTTATTTATTTTCAGTTTTGTTTCACGTTTTCTACAGCATCTGAGTGCAAACAAACTGTATATATTAATATTGTCATCACTTCAAATTTGAAAGAATATTCTTTAGAGACTCTCTTGGAGCTAGTTTTGCATTTACCTCACAGACGAGGGTAAATTCAGGTTCTCTGTTTATTCTTCAGCTTACATGTGCATGAAAGATCAGCCACAATCTGGCTCTAGTTGTGAGAGGAAATTTAGTGACATGAAATTAAGAGAAGGAAATTTTAGGATGGATGCCAGGAAAACCTCTGTGACAGCATGACATTACAAATTGTAAAATTTGAAAAAAAGACAGAAGTCTGCTAAATGAAAAGGTGGAAACTCCAGTATTTAGGACTTTTAAGGTGACTGGACAACTATGTAGTGGAAATTATAACACAGGAAACAAACAAGCCATGTGGGCAGAAATGTGTTAGGCCTGAGCTAAGTCTTGTATTCTACACCTGCATTTCATGTCATGGAACTGCAGAAGCCCAAGGCGGCAAGTTGGAATGATGACAGCCCATAACAGCACGAGCACACAAATGTTCTGCAGCCATCGGGGAACCACGGCACAGCTGGGGACAGAGGGAATGCAAAGGCATCCCCCAGACCACTTCTCACATTTCTTGCCTGATGTGGGGCAACACATCTGCGTCTCAACACCGGCAGAGGTGCACTTCCACAGGGCATGAATCTCCTTGCAGTCTCTTCCCGTTACGGTGAGAATGGTGGAAAACTACCATCAAGGTACTCTGCTTGGAGCCAGCTCTATTCTGTGTGGGCATTATGGGTGGTGAAAGTTAACTACAGGAAATGGGTAAGTATATAAAAGCTTAGTAAAACTGATGGAAGCATGGGTGTTGCTGACTCTGAATATGACTCCTAAATGAACTTTGCGGCTTTCCCCAGAGCACTTTGTCTTAACAACAAGAATTTTGTTCTCCCCTTTTCCTGAACTGGTGCTATTGTGGTACTGAAAATACAGAAGGATGAGACTGAAATAACTGTACACGGGCAGTCCCCATTGGGGAGAAAGACAGAGCTCATCTAATGCTCTGAGCATGTTGTAAGTCTTCCCATTTTGCTTCCCAACTGTCAAAAACACAGTAAAACAGAAGTCAACCCAGCACTTCATAGCAAACCAGCAATTGTACTGTATACTATGAAAGTCACTCCTGTTCCTCTGCAAATTGTTTAACATCCACGTGTCATTGGTGAGTGAGTGGTTGTTTTTCTCCTGGATGTGCTCTGCAGCGTGTCAGTGGTTATCTAAATATGACCCCTAGTGTTCAACTTGCATGGCAATAATTCAAGAAAATTATGTTCCTTAACTAAACTTTCCTTAAGAAGAGGGTCATATTTTCTGGTTATCCCAATACCTTATCTGAAGAAAAAAAAAAATACTAAATTATTCTTGATCATAAAGTGAAATTTTGCAGATGTTGCTTTCAAAGCACGAAACACTGGAGAATCACTTGAGGATTTTAAAGAGTTGTTTTGAAAAGTTATTACAGACAGTGAATAATCTACATTGACTAATTAATTATATTCCCATCTTCATGGGAAAATATTGTTAATAGTGGAGCATCAGTGGAAGCAGTTGTACATTTCTATGCATTGCGTTTAAAGACAGTTATGAAGACTGTGGTACAATAGCTGATACAAGATGGCTGTTGAGCAAGGACTTTTTAATTTTTGATTCATTCTTGATGATGCCATTAATTTTCTGGTGTGATTTTCATTTTGTCATTTAACCACTGTGTTCTTGTGTTTTCATATTGACAAAATGCACAGACACATTTTCTTGTATGAGATTAATGAGGTTTAACAATTGTCTGTGAAGTTGCATGAAATTTGGATAAAAAGCAAAATAAAATTTACTTGTGACCTGGTATTTTTTAATTATAGGAAAAGGCTGAGAGAAAACCTACATGTATTCTGTTTGCTTTAAACAATCAGAGACATAACATGGAACCACAGGCTGCAGAAGGGTGCAAGGCCACCAAATAACACAGCAAGTTGCATAATGTTAAGGAAGGAAGGGGAAAGGTGCAGTGCTTCAATGTCCAGGTTGCAGATGTCTAACACCTGCTCTGCTTTGAGCAGGGATTGATGCAGTTAAAGTTCTGCATCAGCAATGTTTCTTTCTTTCTGCTCTCATACTTGCTATATTGTCACATGTTCTTTAGAATGACAAACAGCAAAAATATGGTGAAAACAGAGGTCACTGAAAGCTTAGAAAATCAGCGGTGACAAACTGTTTTGCAATGCAGTCCTTTGTTGATCGTTTTACAGTATGTGAGTCTGGGTACAAACAAACATACTGCTTTTTGTCAGGTGAATCATGATAGAGAGCACTATGACATGTATTGTGAAAACACATAATAGAGCCTCGTGCTTCCTGACTGTGTGTGTTAGCTCTGCACACACAAGTGTCTTGCAAACTCTACTACTCTGCATCTCGTTCAGATACAGAATAGCTCCAGCAGGCTCATTTCTCATCTTACCTGAATGCCTTAAGCAGTAATGCATATCCTGGATGTGCTCTCAAAGCCCTGTGGTTTATTTGCTTTTGAGTGTTGTTATCACCAGAAAAATCGATGCCACTTCAGCTCTGGCCTATAGATCCCTTTTGCAGTATGTTTCTTCTTACAGTGTTGTAAGAAGCAGCACACTTTGCTGTTATGCAAATGTTTCTTTGTGCCTGTTCAAATTTGATCTCCTTGGTAGGAAAACATGCATCTCCTGGGGGCAGAAATCATATATTATTTTTAATTTCAGTGTCATATTCCTCTTAATGCTTTTGAGCTTACAAATGGAGTGATACCATTTCCTAGTGCTCCCATCCTACTTGCCCACAGCAGTGAGACAGGAATTAGGTCCAAACTGTTACTTTGAAAAGTTGGTGGTGGATGTTGCAAAGGCTTTCTTTACAGCTTTTCCCTTGATCCATCCTCCCACAAATGGGGAGGGACCACAGGAGCATGCACACGCCTTGCATATAGATGTGAACCCATTTGTGCTTGCAGTCAGAGTGTGCACAGTGTTCAAGTCTGGAATTTATTTTCCCAGTTAACATAACCAGTGTCCTTTCTGTCTGAGGACAAAGCTCATTTTGCATGTGAGAATCTTTTGCCTCCTTACAGCATTCAGCTCAAGGGTCACATACCTCAAACAGCCTGCGGCACCAGAGTCAGAGCTGGCAATTGTCATCAGGGATATAATGCATGACTTTCCCTGCAAAGAAACACTTTGCTGCAGGACCAGAACCAAGGGGTCAGCAAGGAAGATCCTGATGATCTCTTCTGCCCTGACTTGACAAGGCTCTAGTACAGAGAGTGCTGGTATCACACTGGGAGTGCAAGTGTGAAAGTGAAAACCAAGAAGGGCTGAGATATGACTTTTGGAGAAGTCACAGCCCCACAGACAACGTGGGGGCATTGCCATCACCACGACATCCAGGGTTCGCTGTGCAAGGTGACACCAAGTGAAGGAGCATCATCTGCATGGGGTGCCAGCTCCAAGACCAAAATCTGTTCTTACGGAATGATGGGATTATGGCTAGGGCCTATGGCTCAGACAAGAACTTCTAGGGAAAAGCTGTATGCTGCAGAAACGTTAAATTACTTGGTCAAACAGAGGTTCTGACACTGCCATTGAGGGAAAATCTGCTGTGAGCTTCAAAAGGAGCTGTAAAAGGTCCCTCCTGTCTTTCTCTTGCTTTGTACAAGGATGATGAAATACACTCAAAGCAGCAGCAAAATTAACACATTTGGATGTTATCAGCAGAATCTCCAGTTCTGTACTCAGACTCCCAGGTAGAGCAGCAGGAAGCCAGCAGGGGTTTTCTGCATGCCAAACATTCCCAAACATTGTGGAAAAATTTTCCCATCCTTTCTTTCCCAAAGCTGCTTATTTTCCAAACAGTGATTGAGTGCTGGCAATGTGTTCCAGAGTGCTTGAATATGGGCAGGTCTGTTTGTGCTGATGCACTACAAGGTGAAAGCTATTTTCTTTTTCCAGAGGATAAAAATGGCAGAGTTTCAGTTCTCACCTTCTCAGTTCAGAATTTCTATTGCTGATGAGTGTTAAACAGTCTGGGGGTGTATCTGTAACTATTGCAATTAATGCTGGGTCTTTCCAAAAGGTCCTAGATCAGCTTTCCCCCCTCACAGAATTTCTGGGTTTTTTACATCTTTTCCAGTTTGCTACAAAGTATGGAATTTGGAAAGGTTTTGAGCACACCCGTACTGCTCCCATACTTGTCTGTCCCCTTGCCCACATATTGAGTTGCTCTGAGGTTCTTGCCTCACCAAGTCACAGACAGTCCAGTCACAGCATCCGCATTATGCTTGCCCTTGTAAATGCCTGATAATGGCAATAGTTGTGACTCCACATGATTTCAAGGCAGAATGGAAAATGTTATAGCAGAGACGGGTCATGTAACATCCCACGCTGGCAATGCAAAGCCATGTTCTCTCTTGTCCTATGACCAGAAGTGCCTCCTACATTTATCAAAATTTGGTTCTGTCATCACGTGTCTGGTGTGAATCTGGTCTGGTAATGTCCCCATCGCTGGAATAGATGTGAGGTCTGTGGGTTGCTTTAACAATCTGCTGCCCACAGCAATCTCCCTGCCTGTCCCTGAGAGTCTCCAGCATACTGAAAAATTAAAAGACTCAGTTCATGCATTAGATTTTGAGGACTGAAGATATAAATTCTGCTACATACTGAATAATTTAACATTTAGAGGCAGACAAAACACAAAAAATATAACAGCAAAAAAAAATTAAAGTATATGTGAACCTCTTTTTAAAAGTTTGGTTTCGTTTGTTTGTTTGCTTGCTTTCCTGCTGTAGTGCTTTCACACTCCCAGAGGTTGTAACATCACTTCTGAAATCTACACTTTGGCCCTGCAGTTAGAAGAAGGAAAAGATAATTTGAGTGGATGGATTTTTTATTTTAAGTTTGATTGAAAGGCTCTGCTCATATAAATTAAGCTGTGCTGACTTATACCAGAATATTTGGCCCAACAACTTAGTATAACATCACAGATGGCATATTATCTGTGATCTGACAGTCATTTGCTATTCCGTTATGGTGCGAACTACAGTTCGTTAAATAAGACATAAAAACTACATTTTTCTCAAGTTCCAGAAAAAATGAACAGATGAATTCTGAAAATAATGGCTACAAAGATGAAGTGGTTATGTTCAGCATTAATAATAATAAAAAAGAATTTGAAGCCTAAGCAGAGCTTCTGTGTGTCTGCTAGAGACTGATGGCAGAGATAAAACCTAATGTCACAGAGAGCAGGATTTCCTTGAGCAACACAAATGAGAAAGACATGTTATCAGAGCAGCATTGCATTCAGTCAGAGGGTCAAATTCAGTGCAATGTTTTCCATTAAACAAGATCAGAAGTTACATAGTCCTGAGCCAGTACTTTTCACAAACTACAAAATTTATGTATTTTCTACAAAATGTAGAAGTTCTTTGGCATGCATTACTTGTGCCTGTGTGCAGTGTATGGCCTGGAAACAGGAAAAATGCAGATTTTAGGAGTCTGAAGGTTTGGTGGCAAAGCTTCTGAGATGGTGTCAAATACAGCTCTGAGCCCAGCAGGTAGCAGGGTATAAAAGTTGTAACTCCATGGATGGACTCAAAAATGGAAAAATGAAGGAAAGGAGTTCAGGCACTCATTAAACTCCAAGACAACCACATTTCCCATTGGGTCACAGCATGAGATAAGCAGTGGTAGAAGAAAAACAAGCTCTGGAGAACCAGAGGCTACTGCTGTTTCTGTCCCAGGTTCCAGCAGTGGTTGTACTCACCGTAACTGTCATCAGGCTGGCCACCATAAAGTTCCCCCCACTCATGTGGATGTTCGAGAACACTTTGGTCAAAGAATCTCTGCAAAGAATTACAGAAACAGGTTAAGATGAGTTTAGAGGAGAATGAATAATTGCCCTCTCAGATCAAAATAGTGATCAAAAGGACAAATAAAAATTATTTTGCTGAGAACACCTCAGATCACACATCCATCTTTTTACTGGAGCATGTTTAGCTTAAGTGCACGTAAGTCATAATTTTTTCCGGATTTACTGCTTTGTAACCGAGAGGGGAAATTTTCCATGTTCCTTTTGCTTCTGTGTATTTCTCTTCTTTTCTTAATGACTCTCTGCTCTCCTCTTAAGTTTTGCTTGATCTTTCTTTAATCCTTTGAGCCTCTTCAGGCTCATATTAAGACAGAATACTCCAAGCAAAATAACTGAGATCTCATTTCCAGTGTGACAGAATCAGTAGCTGCTGAAGGAAGCATCTTCATCTTTCAGTTCAGGTCTCCTGTAATCACAAAATGTGACGGGCCTGAAACCATCCATCAAAAAACCTAGGTATGAGCACTATAAAATCAGCCACATGAGGAAACATGTATGTACCTGTACCTGGGTATGCATGTGTACATTTTCGATCAAAGGAGAATTACCAGATTTGAAGCTGATCGTTTTATTATTGATTATTGAATCTGTTTCACTGCTTGTTACTGCTCTGAGAAAAGCAATGTATCTCAAGCTTAAGGCATAGAGGTAAATAATTGAATCTCAATGGCATTTTTCTATGCTATAGATACATTGTCAATTTGTTATTTCATTATCACTTTTTCTCCTTTTCTTTTTTCTTTTTTTTTTTTTTTGAAGAATGTTAGGAAATATCTAAGGGAAACATTTCATTTTTTTACTAACAAAATTACCATAATCTTAGTTTTGTTGCTAAGAGGTAGGACTGTATTGATTGCAGGCCAAGTCTGAAATTCTGTCCTTTAGTAGCAAGCACTTCAAGTTCAGTTTTAAGGTAAATCTGAGGGTTTTTTTTAAAAATACCTGCTGGATTATTTTTCATTCATTATGAGTGAGGTGTAGAACTGATGGTACCTCTGAGGAGCATGGTGGGTGGGTGAGGATATAGCTTCCCTTCCTCTCCTTCCCTTACAGACACCCACCTCTGACTTTTGCATGGAATTTGCTTTAAAAATATCTTTGGAACAGCAAGGTATGAAACCACAGGGGGAGTCTTGCAAAGTTTTCTGGAGAATAGCTGCTTCTGCTTTTCTCTGTGTTTGCTAGGGAAAAGTATCTAGAAAGACCTTCAGGAGGCCATCTCCTCAAGCTCTCACAATCTGAATGTTCTCTGACTCATGATTCATTATTGTCTTTCCATAGCATTTGTTTGTTTGTTTTATTCTTTGTTTAGTTTGGTTTTTCTCATGCAAAGCACTCCAAGTGATCAAGTTCAGAAAATGTGCTTAGTGATTAGAAGAAAAGCAAGAGCCCAAACATCCAGGTTCTGCTTCCCAATCAGGCACTGACTCAACTTGAGTGATTCATGTCACTCCTCATGCTTCATTTTCTTCTCATACCACAAAATTACTTATTTCCAGACTGTTGTCTTAATGCTTGATTTGTTCATGACCATGAAGCCCTTAAAATCATCAAATGAAGGTCATTAAATAAGTGTGACATATTACTGATATTCTTCTTACTTATTATTCATTGTAACTGAGAATGGAATGAAAGCCAAACGCTAGGATTAAATTGTGTTGCTAAAAATAACCAAGAAGTGTATTTCCAAACCCATAATTTCAAGGTTAGCTATTTTCCTTTAATACAAAGAATGGATTTGGCCTGCAAAAATTAGGGCCTGACTCAGTCAACCCTCCTGCACTTAGGTAAATTCACTGTGACAGGGTACGTAACTAGATGAGGAAGCAATTGCCGAATAAGATCCTTAATATTTTCACCTGCCTGCAGTGAGGTGTGTATTTCAGTTACACTAATTTATCAGTTACACTTTTAATTTAAAATAGTTACACACCCGTTAAATTCTGGTGTATATTATGTCTTTGAACCATACATAAAATTGATGTTAGAGACTTAAGTTCTCACACCACAAGATTACTAAACACTTTTAACTTTGATTCTGATGTTTCATATCAGTAAGATTTCCACCTGAAAAGCAGTACACTATATGTTTTGTCTAAGTAGGCTCTTTGTACAAGAACATCTTAACTGATTTTCATATAATTCACTGGCTGCCTACCGTTCTTGTTTTGCGTGTTTGATTAGGAGATGCTGCTAAACTCCTGCATGCTTGACATTAAATGGTATGATGGAAATATTGAGAAAGGAAATTATCCCATTTAGATTAAATAATATCTCTGCTTTGAAAAGTTATCCAGATCTGACGGAATTAGAATAACAATTTCACTAAAGCCATTATACTTTAGAGGATGAGATGACAGGAATTCTGAAGCCTACTGTATGTAGGCTGACCTGATGCCTTTTAATCTATCAGTTTAGCAATATAATTATGGGAAAAAAGCAATATGATTGATTGATATGGTGGGGACATGACCTTGAGCTGAAAGAAATAGGTGAGTAGACCTAGACTGGGTTCTGAGCAGGGACTTTGCACTGAGATGACATTTGGAATCTGATACTTTAGACCCTTTGTCGCTGACAAAACTGGATAAGGGCTCGCCACATTCTTGGAAAAAGTCTTGGAGACGAGCAGCCCAGAAACAGATACACTGTCAAACAATTACCTTTTCCGGAGAAGTTGCCTAATGCAATTTTCCATCTGTGTTATCAGTACTGCTACCTTCAGATGAAGGTGGGTACTTTGCATGTCTTCTTTGTCCTCTTTGTACTTAGGGAAAATTTGTATCCAACTGCAAGTCTACGTTGAAGCTTTTACAATTATGTCTTCATTTTGAAGAGGCAGTGACTGACCAGAGAGTGGGATCGAGTTGTACGGAGGGGTTCCCAAGTTCAGGAATCCATCCAGCAGCCACCAGGCTTCATCACAACCACTCCAAAGCCCGTGGGTAACAAATGGGCATGGCAGAGCAGCAAGGGCATGGCAGGGCAGTTTGCACAGCATTTCCTTCAGGCAGGGCAAGTGGGAAGGGCTCCTCTCTGACCACCTGAGAGCAGCCAGTAGAGGCAACAGACACAGCAGCTGGTAAGGAAGAGCAAAACAATCCTTTCAATCTCAATCTTTTTAGCATACTAGATTAATCTTCCTCAGATATGCTATTGACATGCCCTGAAGCTCAATGCCATGTCGCTGTGAGGGTCACTGAACCAGCCATGGCAGAGGCCTCCAGCCAGACCGACCTGCCGATGGCAGGCACAGCTCTCCATGAGGCTGGGGCAGAAGGTGTGCTGTGGGTGAGGAGCTGTGTCACCAGGCTAAGGAGCTACAGGAAGAAGTGAACAGGCTACATAGTATTTGAGAGAACAAGCAAGAGGTTGACCAGTTGTTTTCAGAGACTCTACAGCCTTAAGACTCTCAGGAATCGTGAACCTCTGTTGTAGTGGAGAAGCAGATGGACTCAGAACCCTGCAGGGCAATTAGTCAAAGGACTGTTAGCCAAACGTTTGCTCAAGATGAAGGTTGGAAGCAGGTCACAGCACATACCTGGAGGAAGGCTCCTCCTCCTTCCCAGACTTTGAGAGAGGTCTGGTACCTTCCACAACAGGTGTGAGGCTCTGGAACTAGACAGCCAGACAGCTGATGAGCTGGGCAAAGGTCCATCTGGAACAGTGGGGCCTCCTAAACACCAACTGTACCCCACATCACAGCCCTCCTCTCTTAATAGGAAATCAAAGGGAGTTGTAATAGGACACTCCCTTCTAAGGGTCACAGAGGGCCCAATATACAGACCTTCAACTCTCAGGGAAGTCTGCTGTCTCCCAGGGGCTCAGATAAGGGACATCACTGGAAAACTTTCCAGCCTAGCACGGCCATCTGATTACTATCTGCTATTGATTGTTCAAACTGGAAGTGACAAAATTACTAAGAGAAGTCTGACAGCATAGAAAAGAGATTTCAGGGCCTTGAGACAATTGGGTCAGGAGCACGAGTTGTGATTTCCTCAGTTTTTCCAGTAACAACAAATAATATTGATAGGAACAGGCAGATCCATTAAGTCAATGCATGGCTCCAATATTGGTGTCAGGGGAAAAATTTTGGGTTTGTTGACCATGGCATGTTCTACTCAACACCTGGTCCCAGATGGGGCACACCTACTTCAGAAGGGAAAAACAGTTGTAGCACAGGAGCTAGTGGGGCTTGTTGACAGAGCTTTAAATTACCTTGTAAGAAAGGAAGTGTCAAAATGAGTAATGAAGGACGGAATGGTGTGCCAAAACTTGAGGAAATGAGCACTAATGAGATGCCTTAATATGCTTCACCAGGTGTTGGCTACAATGTACCACACTTGAAATGTTTCTACAGTAATGCATAGAGAATCAGGAACAAACAAGAGGAGCTCAAAGCTCGAAGCTTTGGCACAGTCCCAGAGATTTGACATCATTGGCATAAATGAAACCTGGTGGGATGAGTCCTGTGGCTGGAGGGCTCTGACGGATGGTTACAGGCCCTTCAGAAGGAATAGGCAGAGTAGGAAAGGCAGAGAGGTGGCAGTACATAGAAGGGTTAGAATGTATGGAGCTCACAATGGCACAGTTGAGAGCCTCTGGGTAAGAATCAAAGGGCAAAAAAAAAAAGTAGATGTCATCATGGGAGTCTGCTATAAACCGCCCAGCCAGGACAATGACGCTGATGAATTATTCTTTGAGGAACTAACAGATGGTTCCAAGTCAGCTGCCCTTGTCCTTATGGGGGACTTCAACTTGTGAGAAATTAAGTGGGAGCATCACACATCTGGTACGAGCTGGTCCAGAAGATTCCTAAAAAACCTGGATGACAACTATGGAACAAGTCCTAAGAGAGCAAACTCAGAAAGATGTCCTTCTTGATCTACTGCTTGCCAACTGAGAGGATCTTTTGAGTCGAGTGGATGTTGGCGGCTGTCTTGGCCACACCGACCACGAAGGGATTCATTTTAAAATCTCTGTTGACAGAAGGAAAAGCACCAGCAAAACCTCAACTCTGGACACGAGGAGAGCAGACTTTATGCTGCTCAGGGAACTAGTGAGTAAGGTACCATGGGAAAATACTTTTGCTGGTGCTGGGGTCCCATCAGTGCTGGTTACTTTTTAAACACCACGTTCTAAGGACACAGGAGCAGGCATTTCCTGAAAGTTGGAAGTCAAACAGGTGAGGCAGGCCTGCTTGGCTCAACAGGGATCTTCTCTTGGAAATAACGCAAAAATGGAAGGTGTATGCCCAGTGGAAACAAGGTCAGGTGATGTGGAAGGAATACGGAGGTGCTGCTCACCACTGTGGGGAGAAAAATTGTGCAGCCAAGGCTCAACTGGAGTTGAAGCTGACCTCAACTGAGGCAGACAGTAAAAAGAGCTTTTTTAAATATATTAGTGGCAATAGGCAGTGTAAAAATAAAAGCCCATTAGGGGATGAAGACAGTCATATCACAAACAGGGACAAGGACACAGCAGAGGTGTTTATGCATTCTTTGCCTCTTCAACACAGATGGCAGATAAAGGGGGTCTCAGTGCCTAGAGCTGGAGGACCATGACTGTAAGAATGATCAGCTCCCAGCTGACCTTGAAATTGTGCAGGATCTGCTGCTCCACCTGCTTCCCAACAAATCTAAGGGATCTGATGGGATTCATCCAAGAATCCTCAAAGAGCTGGCTAATGTCATTGCATAACGTCTCTTGGTGATTTTTACGCAATCTTGGGAATACAGGGAAGCCCCAACTGACTGAAAGCTGGCAAATGTTGTCCCAGTTTTCAAGCAGGGCAAGAAGGAGGATTCTGGAAACTACTGACCTGTAACAGCCTCACTTCAGTGCCTGGAAAAGTTATGGACAAGATTATTCTGGGAGGTATTGAAAAACACCTGAAAGAAAACATAGTCATTGGTCACAGATAGAAAAGGCTCATGAGAGGAAAGTCCTGATTGTCAAATGTGATTTCCTGTTACAGCAAGGTAACCCACCTAGTTGATTAAGGGAAGCCAGATGATGTGATCTTTTTTGATTTCAGTAAAGCTTTCAATACTGTCTCTCACAGTGTCCTTGTGGACAAAATGTCAGCACACAGCTGGATAAAGACATCATGTGATAGGTAAGCGACAGGCTGATGGCCAGGTCCAAAGGGTTACATTGAACAGGGTGGCTTCAGGCTGGTGACCTGTCACTAGTGGGGTTCCACAGCACTCTGTCTTAGGCTCTGTGCTCTTGTTACCCAATTAGCTAAATCATTTCAGCCATGTCACTCTGCTGGCTCCTCCCTCTCTAACACATAGAAGAGAAGTTATCCATCATCCCGTTCATATGCCTCTGTCAAGGTTTGACCCTGGTTAAATGCCAGGCACCTACGACTCTGCTCTCTATGCTCTCTCCAGCTGCAGCTATGCAGAGGAGAAGGAAAAACCAGACTCATGAGTTGATATAAGCCACTAGGGGGAGAATGCACTGAAAAAGGGCAAAACCAGGTAGGAAACTTAAAGCTGCAAAGTGATTTATTAACCTAACAGAGTTGGAGGATAAATCAGAGGTAAAAATAAGCTCTTAAGACACCGTTTCTTCACTCACCCCCCTTCCCTCTTAAGGCACCGTTTCTCAGCTCACCCCCTCCCTCCTTCCAACCGACAGCTCCGGGGCAGGGGCAGGGTATGGGTTTTTTTCTCTCAGTCAGTCTATCACCACAATTCTTCTGCTACAAACACTTTTTCTCTACTCACCCCACTCCCTATTAAGACACCATTTCTCAGCTCACCCCCTCCCTCCTTCCTTCCAACAAACAGGTCCGGGGTGGGGGCAGGGTATGGGGTTTTCTTTGGTCAGGGTCAGTCCATCAGGGAGAAGAGTCCTCTACTCAGCGATGGGGTCCCTCCCACGAGAGACAGTCGTCTGCGAACTTCTTTGGCGTGGGTCCAATCTCATGAGCAGCAAACCACCCGAATTTGCTGCAGCACAAGTTCTTGTCCATAGGGTACAGGCTTCCCAGCCGAGACCACGCTGTTTCCACCCCAGGAGCAAGGCCTTTCTCTCTCCTGCAAGGCCTTTGCAACTCTCAGTCTCTGGGACTCCCACTGGATCACAGCTTCCTGCAGGCCTCCACCTGCTCCTCCGGCGTGGGCACCTCCCCACAGGCTGTGGGTGGATCTCTGCACCCCCTGGACTCCATGGGCTGCAGGGGGACCACCTGCTTCCCCACGGTCTGCACCATGGCCGGCAGAGGGTTTTCAGTTCCGGCGCCTGGAGCATCTCCTCCCCCACCTTCTCCACTGACCTTGGTGTCTCCATGTTGTTTTCCCTCACATATTTTTACCTCCTCCTCCTCCTCCTCTGGCTAAAAAGAAGTGCATGCTCACATTGTTTTGATTTCTTCTTAAATATGTTTTCACAGAGGTGTAACTAACATCTCTAATTGGCCCAGGTTTGGCCAGCAGCATGTCCATCATCTTCAGAGCCATCAGAGATTGGGTCTGCTGGACACGGTGAAAAACTTCCAGAACCTTCACACAGGACACACAGGAGCCATCTTTGTACCCCACCCTACTCACTGGCAAAAACTGGGCCAAGCAAAACCAACACCGACTTCTACAGGCCTCTCTGTCTCCCGTTCAGTATGGCAAGATCAGTCCTCAGATCTTGTCACTCACAATGATCCTACAGTGCTCCATAATGGATCTCCAACACGAGCCCTTTTCCGCTTGTTGTGGTTATCACTGTTTAAACCCAGCTGGCAATTAAGCCCCACTCATCTGCTCATTCACTCCCTCACCAACAGGATTAGGGAGAGAATCAGAAGAAAAATTTGAGAAAACTCACGGGTAGAAACAAAGACACTTTAATAGGTTACCAAAAGCCACATACACAAAACAAAACAAGGAATTCAGTCACCACTTTCAATGGGCAGAGAGTTGTTCACCCATTCCCAGAAAAGCAGGGCTCAAGCAACAGAGTGGTGATTTGGGAAATAACATCACTTCAAATGTGCCCTCCTTCCCCCCTCTTCCCCAGCTGTATTTGCTGAATATGATGACATATAATATGGGAAATCCCTGTGGTCAGCTGGGGTCAGCTGTCCTGGCTGTGCTCCCTCCCAACTCCTTGTGCACCCCCAGCTTTCTCGTTGCCAGGGTGGTGTGAGGAGCAGAAAAACCTTGATGATGTGTAAGTGCTGCTGAGCAATAACCAAAATATTCTTGTATTATCAACACTATTTCAGCACAAGTCCAAAACATGGCTCCATACTAGCCACCATGACAAAAGTTAACTTTATGCCTAGGACTATGACACTGCTTTATGTTTTGTTGCTCTTAACATCTCCTAGGGGTCCTCCTGCTCTGCCTCAGATCAGTCTCATCTACATCTTTCTTAGAGCTAAGTTGCTAAGTCTTTGGCTCATTTAGAAGGATCTTCTCCCTTGTAATTCACCATCTGGCACTATTAATTTGTTTATTTTATCTTTCATTAGTTGTCAATTTTTTGTTAATGAAGTCTCTGTTTGTTCATAACTGTAGGTTTTGGGTCATCAGCTTGTTTTTTGTTCTCTAAACAGGAACATTACCTCTAGGCAAGAGAACTGGAGAAACCAACAGCTGTCACTGTTATTATTTACTGAAGAAACAACACATGGTGAGACTTAGGGAAAATTAGTGCATAGTTGCACTGTGGAACGCAAAGAAGAAATAAATGAATGGAGAAAAGAGAAAAAGAGGAATAGGACAGAAGACGACAAGACAGTACAGGAGAAATGAAGAAATGGAAGAAGCAAGAGGGAAGCTGAAATTGAAGTAAGAACAACAGGGAGCCTGGGGAGAAGACAATATGGAAAACTCAAGTCTCTACAATCTGGAAGCTCATTTCACTGGTGCACCTGAATGTAAACACTGTATTACGAAGTTGATCTGATGGATGTTAGACATCTTGCCACACTTTTTCACTTCCTTGTAGAGACTCAAAAAGCTATTTCCGTCCACCTATAAACACCCATAAATAGCAGCCCAGCCTGAATCCTAGCTCACGGTATTGCTGTCCTGGGAGACTGTCCTGGAAGACTGGTGCAGGTCAATGCCAGATCCTCCCAAGCACCCCTGTGCTTCCATCCACACACTCCATCTACTTCTTGGCATAGCACAGCTAATTTTTATGACACTCTTTAGTTCAGATATTCCTAGTCTTTCTTCCCCCAATTTTTCCAGTACAAACAACAGATTGCATTGCATCTGACATGTCGATTTGATCTACAAAGGGAAAAACAAACCAATAATCCTGCTTTTCTGTTCCTTCTGTCGGGCCTCCCATGCCTCCTTTGCCAGATGTTTTTTCTTGGAGTTTTTCCTAAGATTTCTATTTCATTTTCAATACAGCTATTTAACTTGGCTTTCTATTGACTGTCTGTGTTTCTTGTACAGTGCTTTACAAACACCCTGCTAATTCTTCCATTCTCTTTTGAAGCAGTGAGACATTGTTCCCATTTCACATACAGGGAAAATGAAGGAGGGAAGCTGTGAAGTTCATAGAAAACACTCTGCCTGCACCAGACCACAAAACCACAGTATGATCTCTTATTATTACTGTAACCAATGTTCTGTGTCAGCTTCTCATCCCCAAATTTCTCCTTCTGATGGGTGTCATGGACACAAAGACTTCAGTGCCAATGCATTTTGGTCATAAATAACTTTCTTTGAGCCTAGAGAGCAGCAACATTCATAAGTCGGCAGACACTCAGTGAGCTCCCTATTGTCTGGCAATACAAGTACAAAATCAACTACAAGTACTGCACCCTGGGGAATTGAATAAACTCTGTTGTTTCTCTCTGCCTTTTTTCAGGAACAGAGCAGTCTTGAAGACATGAAAGGCTCGGGTTGGTGGCTTGAGAGTTTTTTTTAACTTTTCTATTCTTTAACCAAATGGAAGTGGAGAGAATTTTCAACAAATAGCATGGGAGAGTAAAAGCTACTAGTTTAGCTTAAAATATTTTAATATAGATCTAGTTTCTGTAGATGATTATTTGAAATATGAATACCTCTGGAAGTACATATTTGCCAATCAAATAACATAAATTCTGGTTTTGGCCAAATTACGTTCAAAAATGCTGTTTTGACTATTACAAAATTAGTTTGCTTCCCTCCCTCTAAACAAAAAATAAATCACGTACACTCACTCCTACCTGAAACAAAAAATTCTATTATATGTTGATTTCAACTCAAAACTAAAGCCTACCTAATTTTTCACATGTAGGGAATTCTCTTTATATGAGCAATTCCCATCATACTTCATAAGTAAAATTGCTTTTTGAATGCTTAAGCCAAAACTGAATTTTATTATTGGTATCAGAAATGTTCTCGCATCTGGGAACAGAAACAATGTCACTACTACAGTTTCACTGTTTCATAACAACTGAGTCAAACTGATAAGGTTTAACTTAATTCTGTGTAATCCTTTGGCACAAACTGAAATTGGCTGAATAAGTTGGAGAAAAATCAGTTCCCTGACATTTCAGCAAAAGGAACTAAATTCTCTGATTAAATTGCTGGGTCTTATTGATCTTTTACTAATCATGTATTCTGGATGTTTCTTATTTTTTTGAGAAGCACACAATTCTTATTCCATTCACAGTAATGTACATTCCATTCTTCTCTGAGATTATCTATGTAAAGAAAAAAGTGTTTGTTCTATTGAAGCACCTTTTTAAACAGAAAGATTTTTATTTTTTTTTAATCTTGTGCCCTTTAGGGCAATGGAAAAGGCTACTTTTTCCCAGTAAATTTTACAAGCACTTGGAAGGCAGATGATTTGATCAGATGATGAGTAATGAAGTACATTATGAGGAAGTTGGGGGGCGGGTTGTCAGCAGTTGCTTTTTCATTTGGACCTACAATAATTATTTTTGCATTATTAGAAAAGCAGCAGACCTACCTGACAGTACACAATTGAGTCAGTTCTGTCGTAAAGTCACCATCACCATCATTACTGGGGATTCATTGACAATTTCTTCTCCATAGTAATGAAGAATACATTTCATTCACCATTGTACATCTAAGTATATTTCCTTTTTCTAATTCATCCAATCTTTGATGACATTCATATCCCTAAGGCAGAACTTTTTTTTTCCCCTGGGCCTTCAAAGCTGAGTCTACAAAACACTGATACAGAAAAACAGTGTCAGAATCGACAACCTGAAAGGAGGTCATATGTCTCTCTTAACACAGCTCTACAATATATTAATGTACAGTGAAACTCTGTGTGAGACTCCAAATTAACATTTTTGGCAGTCAAAGACCATTGACAAAAAATCTCGGTGGCTTTCAGAGCTTTCCTGAGATTAGATAAATTTAAATAAGATAATTAACATATTTTCTAATTAACATGTAATTTCAAAGATTAAAAAAATCATGGAAGGATCTGAAATCCCCCAGTAGTTCTTGTCTTCCCAGTTTCAAATGCAGCTACTTTTCTATCTGTCTCAAAGCAATTAACAGTATATATTATTTCAGAGGTCCTTGTAGGAAACACGTCTTGTTAACATTTTCTGTGGGAATAAATTAAAATTACATCTCGCCCCAACAAATTTCCCCTGTATATAATTCTTAGAATTTTGTTGGTCTGTGCTGAAAAAAAAATACTGTGATTATCATCTTCCAATAATTTCTGCAGCAGGAGGGCTCTTGCAAATTCCCACTAATAACTTGACTGCATAACAACCTTTATATATTTGTTTAATGAGTATTCAAACAAATTCAGTCCTATAAAGTCATTGCTTTGTGATTTGCTTATATTCATCACTCTACTGAAGTTCATGTTTAGCCATCTTCTCAGGTTGCTCCAAGAGAGAGTGATACTTGTCTAGACTGCTAATGTCTTGAAATTGGTACTGCAAATGGCACAGACAAAGACTTTTTGGCTAGTTTATTCACCAAATGCCTATGTTCTGATTCCAATGTCTAAACTTTAATTTCCTCACAAAGACTATTATTTCCCACATTCTATTTTATTTAAATTTAGAGTAAAAATCCCACCAATTACTTGCAAATGTGACCAATAGTACTTAATTCTTAAGAGCTGCACTGCTTAGCTGTTTGGTATTGGTAAGTTAAAGCAAATTTTTGGCTGTTTGATTTGTCTGTGTATGGTGGGTTTGTACACAGGTCAGCTGCGTCCAGGTGGGAAGGTACCAGGATGGACACGGTACTCTGAGAGGTGATGGTTTCATTGGCATCACCATTGGCATCCTGGAGAGACACATGGCCAGAAGGTAGCAATGAGACATTTATCTTCCCAGACCCTTCACAGTAAATCCACTCCCAAGCATGCCTGAAAAAGGGACCATAAAAGTTTTTCCCATATTTTATTTTCTTTGTTGTATTTACCCAAAACCAGAGAAATACATTTGGATCTACAGGACCATCTGTCAATGGATTGTCTGGAGCACCCATGCTAAAATATCTCCAGGGATCTAAATACACACAGTTCAAAGCTTTATTTGGAGATCAATATACATAATAAATACTCTAACTATTCTTTTTAATTTGTAAGGCCCTGTAAGGTAGGTGAAGTGGGGATTTTCTGTGTTTGTACAAAGCTCCCCTCTTTCACAATGAGTATTCCTCTTCCCTGCAGCTTTGAGTTGAGATTTTATTTATTATTTATAAAGAAGATGAAGGATCTCTCAAACAAACAGAAAGATAGTTCCTCACATCAGGAGTTCACAATCTAGATAATGAAGCCTTGGGGTCAAACCCACTGCTGATACAGACAGCACAGCTCCACTTCGTTTGGCTGAGTTGCATTTGCATGTTCTAGCAGCAAAAGCTTAATCTTGTGTTTGTAAAATCAGATGTTGCTACTGAAATATATTTGATGTAGTGATTTTGATTAAATATTTTACAGCAAGAAGAAAAGACTGCTTAATCTGTTGAAGTGTCCTTGTTTATTTCAATGAAGTTCCATAATTAAGATCTGAAGTAATAATTTAAAAAGCCAAACAATTACATACTTGCTTAATCAGGGCCATGCAACTTAAAGAGCAAAATGTTTACATTGTTCTTCTTTAAGTGGAAAAACAAGAGCTACAGATTAAAAGATACAAGAAAATTAAGTTAAAGCAGTACTCCACAGTTCCGAGTGCATATGTGAGCCAGAGCACTCTGTGATGAGCCAGACCTTTCATTTCTCTTGAGCAACTTCAACCATCTTGACCTGTCTTTCAGCCTATCCTGTCATTAACCTCAAAGAAGCAAAAAGGTTTACATTCCTTATATTCCATCAATTATCATTACATCCTTAGTACTGCAAATATAAGCACTAAACTTTGAAATGTGTTGACAGTTGTGGGAATTAATCTCTTCTGAGTATGCACACCGCAGGGAAATGATAGATTTTAGATATTTCATACTTGCAGTGAAGATACAAACTCATCATTTTCAGGACTGCTGTCTCCATGAGGGAAATAGTAGAATATACACTATATGTTTTTCAGATCAAATCTTCACTGGTTTGACAGTTTTGGACAGTCAAGGTCCTTGGTTTGCTTAGGGATTATTGTCGTTTTTCTGACAATGATTTTTTTTCTTTGTTTCTCTTTACAAGATCTTGAACTGACCTTTTAAGCAGTGATGTAAAAGGATATCAAAGCCAAACCCTGAGACTATGAAGTGTTAAAGGAGAGCTGTCAACTTCTGCCTCATTTTGGGGGAGTGGCTTTTGGTCACTGCTGGGGGGCACAGTCAAGGCCCTGACAGAGAGAACAGTGCTCATCTCTGTTCAGCCCTACCAAGTACCTCGACATGATGCAGTTTAGGAGCTCCTGAAAGTCCCTACAGATGATATTTCACAAAACAATTTCCCCACACTTTGCTTTTTCTTTCTCCATGGAGAGCAAGGTGGCTCTAACACACAGCCCACCCTGCAGGAGACCTCACTGAGGACACGGCCGGACACGGCATCAGAGTGAGTCACTCCCATGGGGAGCCACTTGCTCTTTCTCTGAAAAAGGAAACAAGAATTATTTAAATCTCACTTTTTCATTCTTAGCACACTTAGAGTAACTCACACAGAATAACAGTAGAATCACAGCCACACAGCTCCTGCCCTGGTAATCGGTGTCCAGATGATGGGGGCTTTTATCTCTGAGTTCTGAACTAGAAAGACAAATGTAATGTTTACATGTACTGGATATATTGCCAGACATTTCTCAGACTTCCAATAATCTCAGAATATTGATATCTGTCTTTTCCTCAACAGACATAAATTAAGTCAAGAAGGTCAAGAATGTCAAGAATGACAAGAACAGTCACCAGATTATTTCAGATTCTTCTGTCATTTTCACGGGCAATACTCTTATTAATTTCATTATTGAGCACTGAAGTAGAATATTTACTACTTAATGCTGCAGAATACACTAAATGAAATTTAAAACAGCATTAACAAAGGTTTTTGTGAATTTATTTCCATTACAACATCATAAGTTTATTGCCCTGGTATCTACCTGCATTTTTATATTCTATCAGATGCTGTTATTGGAGGCTTAAATAGACTTCATAATTTCCATGCCTCTCTTCCAGGCTGTGCTCTGGGGTGTGCCTTCTC
The DNA here is from genome assembly GCA_036785705.1 of Acanthornis magna. Classification (NCBI taxonomy): domain Eukaryota; kingdom Metazoa; phylum Chordata; class Aves; order Passeriformes; family Acanthizidae; genus Acanthornis; species Acanthornis magna. The sequence continues at coordinate 3,320,226 of JAWUZG010000121.1, forward strand.
CCAGACCCAGCCGCTGGAAAACTACTCAGTCCATAGGACTGATTTCAGTGTGACACTTCTAATTTAACTAAATGGAGTTCTGCCAAAGATACAGAAAGGTCCTTGGTGAGTATACTCCAGCAAGGAGTATACTCTCACAAGGCTGTGTTCACTCAGAGACGGCTTTTGGTGATCTCATTCTTGCTCTTTAGGACCCTGACATCTCACTTTTTTGATGGATAAACTTGCCTGAACTTGTCTGTGATTAGATGAGTGCTTTGTCATATAGCTATGAGCAGATTTCCACATCTGTAACTGTCAGCAGGCTCTGACCCAGGGGGTGGTGAAATCACCACATTCCAGACAAGTTTTTAGATTGGTTTTCTTCAAGGGTTCAACATACTGGGCATCTCAGCTACAATTTTTGTCTACATAAATTTAGATATTAATCACTGACACTACTTGGTCACCGTGATGTCATTCAAACTAGAATCTGACCTACTGCACCACAGAGTCTCCAGAGTAATTCTAAATTAGCTTGAAGTGGCTTGGAATTGAGAAAAACATGTTTATGTAAGCATATTTTTATATATTCTCATCAACAAGTTTTTAAATCATACTCAAATTCAATCCTCCTGCTTGTATGTCTAATGTGACCTGTAGACACATTATGTTATTAGAATTTCATTGCAGATTTTGCTTTGATCTATACATTCCTTTTCCTGCAAACTAGATCAAAGCCTACAGAATCAGAAAAAAATCTGTGGGGAAAGAAAAAAAAGTGGACAATTTTTGTTAATATATTTTCTGTTGTTATTTCTACATTTAGTTTATTTGAAGAGGGAGGGAGAGGTGATATGCATGTGCAAACAGCGTGTAAGTACAACTTACAGCTAATTGTTGATGGAATCTGGCTCATGAAGCTCAGCAACACATAAGGCCTCTGCTTATTTTATGGATAACATGTTGTACTTTCTGTCAACTTCCAAAAGAAAACAAATACTGTTTTCCTGTAGAAATCTAGATAGACTGGAAAAACAATGGAGGGATGAACAGAAAAGCAAACAAATTCCACCAAGCGGTTGTTGATTTTACCTCTCTCTGAAGAGTGTCCAGGAATTAAATAACTGAACCATGATGTCATAGCAAGTAGCTAGAACTTCTTAGATCTAGATATAATCAAGTTTGCTTTCACATTTTTTTTAACATATAGACACAAATTAAAATTAATGAGAAGATGTAATAATTTGCAGAAATAGGTTTGCTATTGTTTTCTATCGACACTTAGAATCCATGCTTCTGGAGCCTGGGGACCTCTGGACTACTTCAGTTCCAAAAAAAAAAAAGGAGTTAAGGATGTCAATCTCTGCAGCCAGAGATTAATATTTTAATATCTGCAGCCAGATTAATATTCTTTCAGCATTCTCCGGAAAATTTTTAGGGATCGCGGAGCTGTACACAGTGAAACCACAATTCCCCATTTTCTGCTACTTTGAAATTGGGGTATCTCAGAGAAGGCATCAGAAAAAAACAGTGAGATCATTCGAAGTCTGAGCTGCTGGGGGCCCCTCTTTAAGGGACAGCACTGATCAGGTTGTAAAAAACAGTAAAACACACCCAGGTGCCCAGGTGCTCTGTGTGAGCTGCACCTCCGCTCGCAGGCAGTGAGGTAGGTTTTTCCCGTGTGGATCCTGCCGGGAAGACTGCCAGCCCCCAGGATGCAGCCGAGGCACCTCCTGGGTCCCGGGTCCTTTCTCAGGGCCCCAAGCCCCTCCTGCAGCCCTGCTTGCCCCGACCTGCCCCGTCCCTCGGCAGCGGGCGGCTCGGGCCGCCGGGCCCCGAGCGGAGTCAGTGCCGGACCCCCCGCGGGTCCGCGGGTCTCTGCTCCGCGCACACGAGAGGCACAGGGACGCCAGCTCGGGGCGCCTCCGCCTCTCGCACCGAGCGTGCCAGCAGCATATGGTTTCTGTATTTCGCTTCAGCTGGGAGCTGTGTGGCCTGGCCAAATGTCAGAGACTGTGTAAACAAACGTACAGATGATTTTTTTTTTTTTCCTCTTACACAGCAGAGCTGTAACAGCTGTGTTCATGTTTGCTCAGCATGTGCATGACTGTGTTGCAGTGACTAGAAAGTTTGGGGGGGTTGGTTCCATTTCTGTTCTACTTTCCACTTTTTTTTTCTTTTTTTTTCAGGTTTTTTTCTTTTTTTTTTTTTTTCTTTTTAGGAGAGGAAAGAATGGCTTTAACCTCTCTAGGAAAGCAAAAGCCCTTCTACAGTCCTGTTGACAATGCATCACTGCTTTTAAGCTTCTCACAGCACATCATCAGACTTCTAAGAATAGAGCATTATTACATCTTCTGCACTTTTCCAAAACACAAAGGGTTTTCCCAGTGTCAAGGGATGGGATCAGTTACTAGAAAATGTGATGCTTTTAGAGTTATCATTTTTAATATGGAAAAAGCATTCTGTCACATGCAGAAGGATCTGTGTAAATATTATGCACTGGTGCTACAACTTCGTTGATGTTATTTTTAAAATATTTTCTTGTTATACTTTACTTTTTTTCATCTTGTAAGAGGAAGAGAAATCCACACCACTCATATTCTGACACAGAGAAATATTGTTATACGCCCCTTCCCAAAAGCCTCATTTTTATGAGCATATAAAAATGAGTATCTATTCTATAATACATAATTAGTTTTATATATATATATATATATATATAAATTTTATGTAATAATTATGTGTTCCTAGAGTATTTCTTTGAAATAGAAGTTCTGTTATTCTGATAATTCTAATGTATTTTTTATTATAGTCACAGTGACTCTCTAATTCTGTTTGCAGAATTTGCCCAAGCTACTTTTATTCAATTTTTAAAATTATTTATTAATTATTATATTAAAGCAAATTTTGCCAGCATTTAAAGTGATATCACATCATTCATATTATTGGCTACATTATAAGTGAATAACATAGAAACAGTACTATCAGCTTCTTTACTCATTCCAGTGCCTGGAGGCACTGATTGCTTTTGTCCTCTGCATTTTAAAAAACGTGAGTACCTCTGAGGAATGAATGTTCCTAATCTAATCTGATCTAATGGAAGAGCGTTTAATCATATAGATCTTTCAAGAAATACTGAATTCATACAAGTATGTGTCCAATCAGCAACTATTTAATCTGGATCTCACACACTGAGAAATATTTCTGATACTATGTTCCATCCATTAGATCCCATTAGAGAGGTACTTTACTAAATCAAATTATTTAAAATGTGATGAATTTATTATTTTGTTGGGAAAAAAAGATGGAAAACTAAAAAGTGTTTCAACTAGAGAGGGGAAAAGTCATCTTTCTGTTTATATGTGCAGTGAAAAACTGCAATATTTTGAAGTAATCTGATCATTTAATAAAAAAAAATGGTTGTAAAAATACCAAAGCAATTTCTTAGAAAGTAGTAATTAATTTCGTTAAAGGATAGTTTCACTATTTGAGTTTAAAAAATGGTTAACGAGAAGAAAGTCATTGTCAGTCGTGATATTCAAGAAAAACTGGCTAAGGGAATGACCCTTAATAGTCTATCACACAGCAAAATTTAGGATGGTTTTGATTCCTAGAAGGTTTTTTTTTTAATTTTTTTTCAGAGTTTAAGCTTATGTATAAATGGTTTGTGTTGCCATTAGAATGCTATGAAGTGCTTCCAACCCTAAATTTCCAATAAATAATTTTATTTTCGTGAATTTTATTTTAGACTGGGAAGTCCCTTAGCAAAATGTACCAAGTCTGGCTAATCCATTAAATACTAATCTGCAAGAAAATACTTCCTCCGGTTATCCAGGCTACAGTTTTTATCCGGTGAGGGTAGTTAGATCTCCACACTCTCCAACTTGTGGGCTTCATACAGAGAGCTTGTCCATAAAACTTGCTAGTCTCAAGAAGATACTGTGATTTCTAGTCAGCTTTGGCAGAATGAGGTAACCCACATTAAGGTGAAGCTTCTTGATGAAGTACAAACCTGACCACAGGAGGAGCCAGGGCACAGAAGCTGATCAACTACACCCGTGCTCGAATGCTTTCCTGAGCAAGGAAGGTGCCAGACTGAGCCTTACAGTTGTGCAAGCCAACACAGGAGCTGTGCTGCACATTTACATGGTGAGGGTGACGAGGAGAGGAGAGGAGAGGAGAGGAGAGGAGAGGAGAGGAGAGGAGAGGAGAGGAGAGGAGAGGAGAGGAGAGGAGAGGAGAGGAGAGGAGAGGAGAGGAGAGGAGAGGAGAGGAGAGGAGAGGAGAGGAGAGGAGAGGAGAGGAGAGGAGAGGAGAGGAGAGGAGAGGAGAGGAGAGGAGAGGAGAGGAGAGGAGAGGAGAGGAGAGGAGAGGAGAGGAGAGGAGAGGAGAGGAGAGGAGAGGAGAGGAGAGGAGAGGAGAGGAGAGGAGAGGAGAGGAGAGGAGAGGAGAGGAGAGGAGAGGAGAGGAGAGGAGAGGAGAGGAGAGAGGAGCAGGGCTCTGCACAGTGGTGTACTGTTGATCTGAAAGCATTGCCAGTGAATGATCCGTGAAGCAAGGATCTTAGAATCCCAGCCACCTGTGGGCGGATTTGAAAGAGCTCTGGCCTTGAAGCGGGTGGCATAGTTATGTTCCCACCTGCCAGCTTTTGTTGTGCACAGGGCCATGGCATTGTGTCATTCATATTAGGATCTGTTGTGTAACCTGTTGAGCTGGTAAGGCTCTCAGACATGAGTGGTTGGGCACTACTGTGCATCTGTTTCTATGCCAGATTCATCTCAAACTGAATTAAACATCCTCACCATTGGGGTACTGGTGGATAGCAATGGCAAAACACCCACTGGTCTTCACATTTCACCCATTTGCATTGTCTAAATACTGGAAATATGGGAGCATTGTGATCGTGATGAGCATTAGCAAGACAAGAGAATGGAGTGGCTGGAGGGCATGGGGTTAATGGGAATATGAAGACAACTCAGTAGCAGCTTTGTAAGGGTTGCTCCAGCTGTTCATATCATTGGTTCTGCTCTTTAGCTGGAGAAGAGCTTTCATGATTAAAGCTCTTCATTTTTCCCTGCTGGTGTAGTCAGCCTAGCAGAGATTCTTTCATAACACTCCAAGATTTACAGTAGCAGCAGCCTTGCCTGTCACTGGACTAAATCCAGAAAAAAACTCTTAAACCACTCCATGTAACAGCAGCCAAATTCCACATTCCTGTTAGAAAATTCACACAACATAGAGACCATCCAAGTGCTTGTGTGTTCTGATACTGACAAATATATTCAGTTAGTCGACTTTAATGTGCTGCAAAATCTTGGCAGAGCTTGCAATATATTCACTTCCAGACTCAGAACCACTACAGCCTGGGATAGGCAGCAGCAGATAAGGCTCCTTTCACAGGATCTCTCAACACCATCTGTGCTTTTCTTAGGGCTGTTAAGATCTGACAAGTATAGTTTGAGGATAGCCTATTGTTTTTAAGTATTTATTGCATTGTTTATTATGTTAGTAGTAAGACAGATTTTTATTCTGTCATTTCACTGTTTCCATAAATTTAAAAAATTGCTGCAGGTACAAAGACTGCCTTCATCAGAATTTCATTTTACACAAAAACTGTACTTTTAATGAATTGATTTCCTGACAATTTCCTCGAACTAGAAGCACAAGGCGAAGAAGCACTTGTGAATTGCCTATGTGTTGCATTTACAGAGAACTCTGAGGGCAATGATATGCAGCAGTTGTTCTACAGGAGGATTCACAGTAGCTGTTCAAGACCTAAACGTTCACTTTTCATTATAAAGAAAGGGTTTTTTTGTGTCTTCTTGACCATGCATTGCAGTTTCTGATTCAATGGGCAAAATGCTATTGATTTCAAATCAGCTCTGTGCATTAGCTATTTTATAAAAGAAAGAGAAAATGTTTTAGTCAAACCATTATAATGTAGCAGCTGATGGAAAGACTTTATTACATCATTGTATTTGTTAAGACCAGAGGAGATAAGTCTGCTATGGAGCCATGTACTTGGGATCCAGGGTATTTAAATGTTAACTCAGATGAAACCATTTAACTAAGCAGTCCCCACAAGCGCAACCTAAACATCTTGGTGTTCTTTTTCACTATATAGCCTTAAAGAGATTGTCACTTAAAATTCTCATTTTAAAAGAACTGCGTGTCGTATAGCACCGCAGGAGTCACCTGTTAAGGCCTGTTACATTTCACCAAATGTGGGCAATGAGATTTATCATTGCATATGTATTTACACAGTGTTATATATATGCAATCATAATCACAAAAGAAAAATGCCATCTTCTTAAGTTTGTGATAAGAAATATAGGACCAAGATATAGAATAGACAATATAGATATAATAATAGATAGATAGATATAATATAGACAAGCCATTGACATGGAAGGGACCTGACAGAATATCAAACAGCTTCCTGATCTGTTGTCCACAATTGTATACTCAGCTGTTTTGAAAATTCCCATAAGATCTACACTTTCAGGCTTTCAGTGCCTTTGCAGATTTATTCAACTCAGTGAGAGACAACCAAGATGCTGGCATTTATTTCCAAAGGCATTCAATTCCCTTCAGAGCTGTAAAAGCCAAAGGATCTCTGCTGAGTCACAAAATGGTTGAGATTGGAAGGGGCCTCCTGCTCAAAGCAGGATCACCAAGAGGAGCCTGCTGGGCCATGCAGACTTTGGGCTTGTGTTTATCCAAAGATAGAGCATCTACAATGTTCTTCGGCAATCTGTTCACTGACTTGTGCGTTCCCAATAGCCTTTTTTCAGAGTAGAAGTTTCATTGAAGTAGCCAGTATATTCACTTCTAGTCCCATAGACTTGAGATGGGAAAATACGCACAGCTAGTCACATGAGGCAGTGAGCAATCAGCTAGTCAGTGTAGTCCCCAGGCAGATACATTACTAACAAAACACAGGAACCAACTGGCAATGCCAAGTGCTTCATATTAGAAAAAATTTTTAAAGAGGTTGTGTGGGAAGAAGCTATAATATATAAAGGGAAAGTATAATATTACTATAATCTCATTTGACTGATAGTTGCATTACAGTTGACCTATAGCACTGGCTTTAACCCTTTAATCATTGTATTTAATTGCTACATATTTTCAGATCTGTTTCATCCTCAGTTCAGCCCATATTTGATTAGAGATCTACAAGGCAAAAAATGTGAACTGTTTCCTACTAAAAAGCGCGTTGTATGATGTCTAAACACTCAGTCTCTCTCTAAATCTTCAGTTTTTATAGCTATCAAAGCGATCTTCTGGACCATACAAGTGGTTGTGTTCTTAAACTCTCTGTCTATAAAAGCTTTACAAAACCAAATTTTTTGACTGTTATCATCCCAGATTTTGATAGTGCTTTGCAACAATAACAACAAAACTTGACATATATTTCTTAGACTTAGGAAAGAAAGCTCTGTAAGCCATCACTGAAACTCCTGATAACAACAGCTTAGTAGAATTTATCAGTTTTCCCTCTTCTTATGCAGTGCTTATTTTTTAAAAAGCTAGTGATTTCTAAGTATAATTAAGTAGAATTTTTCAAATTTTTAAGTATAGTAAGTGTTTTTATCACTATAATTCTTTTTCTGTTTTTTTGTTTGAGGTTTTAATGTCCATTTCTAGTGTCATTCCCAGTTACTTTTGATACAGCTGTTTTAAAATAAAATTTAAATAAAATAAAACATTGCATGCTATGGAAGACCAGAAAATAATCCCCTTGATGTAAAATGGAATTTTAATGTGAATCAGAAAAAATTTAATTTTTTCATGAAAATAAAATGTGTGAAAGCTTGCTCACATTTCCTGAAAAACATAATTTTCATGTAAAATTCTCAGGTGGCTAAGCTGATTAACATTTCCTGCTAATGTTTCCTAAATCTGAAAAGAAAATGACAGCACAAGAAACAGCAACTTCCCCTTTAATCACAAGATGTACTACTGGTATCTAAATCCACTTTAGCTGGAGATATACCTGAGTTCATATACACCTCCATCTAGACCATTTCTCGGAGTACCAATGTCTCTCTACAAAAAGCAACTTCCACATGCAACATTTTCAGTTGTATTAGAAATAGGGCCAACGCTATGTCTATCTTCTGCTGCAGATTGTAACAGCCCCCTCTAAAAGATCTACTTGTCTCTGCAGAACAGACCTCTCAGACACAGAAAGCAGCAGTATCTCAAACGTAGAAGCCATCAGCCATAAGTCACATAAGTCATAAACCATGTGGCATAAGTCACACTTGCTAAATCTGAATAGCAGGAGTTTCAGTCTATTTAGTCCATACAAGTCTATTTCAGTTTGAATTTGCAGTCCTTGAGGAAATGCCTTTGGAGCATGTGTTTACGTGGATGTGATGTTCAAACTCAGCTATTACACCTGAAGTTGCAGTGCTTATGTCCATTTAAATTTTTTATGATCATTTGCTATTGCTTCAAAAAGCCCCACAGGTCTTTTATTTTTTGTCAGCTACAAAATACGGTGAGGTGTCAAACTGAATTTTTCTCACAGCTCCTGCATGCCAGTAGTTTGACATCAGAAGAGATACTGGGCTGAATAACCATGTAATTTCCATCACCAAAGTGGAAAAAAAATTACTGTAGGGGTTCTTGTCTTCAAATAGAAGGCAAAGAAATGCGAAAGAGTGTAGTTCAGCAGCACAGGGTACTGCAGAGTTTCGTGGTCATTGCTATGTTTTGTGCTGGGAGCTGTACTTTCCAGTAATTGATTGCATTAAAAATTCTCAAAATTTAAAGACATGTTGAAACAAAACAGAAGCTTGATTTGTACATGGCTTCAATTTACCAATTACACGTAAAATTCTATGAGAAATGCTGGTAGGTTTTGGCTATTTTCCTGCCAGCACTCCCATCCAAGCACTGGTACCTCAAAGTTGTTGAGCTTCATTCAGTGGAGAGCCACAGCAACAGAAAGAATTCCTGAGAAAGAGGCTCCACGTGCATATGCACACACAAATGTGCATGTGAATGAGCAAGCAATCAGGGCTCCCTGACCATAAGTCTGCTGAGACGTGGTTTGGCATCTCCTCCCACAGGTTTTGACAGACCTGGACCAGCTCTCTCACAGCCCAGCAGAAGTTTCCATCAGTGGTGGTGAGCCACGCAAATCTGCATCACTGCTGGTGGTACGGCAGATGGCTGGTCTCTGGTGAAGGGGCAGAGTTAGACAGATCAAGGCAGAAATACCTGAGATTTTTCTGCAGATTGCTGTGGTGTACCACATCTGCAGGAATACTGCTTCCAAACATCCCTTTGGAAAAGGAAAGACGTTGTCAAAATTATTTACAGCCAAGTAGGACCTCTAAGCAGGCCTTTGGTCTCACCTTGGGGGTGTGCTAATAGAAAAAAACAATCTTAAAGAGTTCTTGATGATACAGTACTTGGAAATTAAGTAAATGCCTAGATACTTAATAGAGCATTGTATTGAATGGTTGAACAAACATGCTCTGTAGCTGAGCCAGTCTGTGCACTTTCAGCTCCTTAGTATCTATGTGGGCCCTTCAAAACAGGTATGTACAAATTCACCTTTGTTCAAGCTTAGTTGAAAGACGAGGGGCAGGATGAGAAGCTGAGAAGAGAGAGAGCAGATGGGAGGGGATCAAGAGCATCATTACCCTTACCAAATGTTGAAAATAGTTTTCTTGTCATCACACACCCAGCAGATCTCCAGTGATGGCTTGAACACCCAGAACTGAGGATTACATAAGGTCTTGCATCAGGACAGATGTGAAGTTTCCATACTGATTGCCCCAATTACGGCTTTTAAAACACTAGGCATTGCTGCCCTAATGTAAATAACTGCATCTATGAATTGTCAAATTATATATTGCATTTTATGTATTAATGAAATTATGAATTGATATCTCATAATTGGAGTTTTAATGTATATATTGTCCAAACATGCAATTAGGTACCTAATTTCCTTACCATTTTCAAAAGTACTAAGATAGTAGTTTACATATACACATGCCTGTGTATCTTGGCAGGGGCAGTGATATCACCTCTGCCTTTGTAAATAATTGTGATATAGTGGTTTGAGCCTGTGCAGCATAGCTGAAAAAAGCAGAGATGAGGGTTAAAAAAAATCATGCTACTGTGTGGTGGCACCAAGCTTGCTCTTGAAATGCTGTTGTTTAGATTGGTTTTCTTCTTCACTATTTTGCAGATAAAAAGACAAGTAAAGCTAGTAAAGCAGTAAATAAACAAGAAATAGAAAGGATAAAAAAACCCCACAATTTATCCTGAAAGAAGATAGTCAATATATTTCTGTTTCTCATGAAAGTCAACACTTAGGGGCAAAACATCTTATCTAAACAAAAAGGCTTAAAAAACATTTGTATGGAAACATGTAGGTACATGTCTGCATAACTCCACATGCACACACAGACACACACACACATATAAAGTACATATAGGAGAAGTTTCATGTGACAAGATGTTAACTTCATCTGCTTGTATTGATGAGATCATGTGGCAGATGAAGTCATAGAAAACAAATGGGAAGAACAGGCTTCTCATTCATGGACCTGCTACAAGGTGTTTAGGGTCACTGTGTTTTCCTATTTCTTTTCTATTTAGACAATAATGTAAGTCCCAAGATCCTGACAGAGCTTGCTGCATAGCTGTAGAATGCTATACTCTGTGAGATCCCAACTAGTTGAAAACTCTTGGCTTTGATTTTATAACAGATAAACCCATTTTACTATTTTCATAAATCCAAGCACGTTTTCAAGAGCTGAATGTCACACTCTCCCGGATGTTTTGCAGATGAGCTGCACTATACCACCTGAATTCGACCTTATGTCAAATTTTGGTTCCTTGCAAGACTGCTTAGGTACTGTAAAGGTTCACCAAATGAACTTCAAAGGTCCCTTCCAAAATGGGATGATTTAGGATGCCATGATTTATCAAATGAAATTTGGACCTCCATACGGCAAGTGATGAACCAGTTGGCCAAGTTCATTCCTCAGGTGACGGATTTCAGTGGGACTGTAGAGCAAGTTATTTCATCCAATGTCTGTGGATATAACTTTACCTATTTTGTGTCGCAAAATGTTCAGTGGGAGCAACTAGAGAATTTTACAGAGAAATGTATCACTTAGGGTAACAGTGGGAACAGAATGGAGGTCATCATACCAGGTTAAAATTTTAATGAAATGCAGCTTCTATATCAATGCTATTTCTCCTATTGATCTTAGTAAATGCAGTGATAAAGATAAAACTGAAAACCCGAACATATTTCTGGACCTTGTGAACTTCATTTTCTGAATTAATAATGAAGAGGCATTGTGTTTCAAAGTGCTTATTGCCCCTTAACAGGATATTTGGAGAGCTAAACAAGGCAATGTGATTAAATAACAGATTCAATAAATGGGAACAACATAAATTTAACTGATGGAATGAGTTAAAAATAAGACAGTAAGAATTCTTTTGCTCCTGGATCTTCCTCCTCTTCCTGGATCTCTGAGTCTCATTTGAGAAAATGGTGGTAAACTCTCAATCAGCCTCAGGTAGCATCTTCAAGGGCTTGAGTAGTTGCTGAAAAGTACTGTAAAAAACATGTTCAGCACTTTAAATAGCAGACTGTTTAAAAACAAAATCCAGATGTGTAATTTGGTAACTTGACAAACTATTTGTCTTGTTTTTCACATATGTTGAAAATGTACAAGAGTTAGCAGCCATGATAGCTTGAAAAAAAATCTTAAGTGAAGGTATCTACGTCTGTGCAGTCACTAAATTAATCAGGTTTAACATGTTATTTGCAAATCAGGATTCAAGCAGTTTGTATTTGCATTATCTCTTTGCACGGGTTTTCTCTCTGAGAAAAAAAGCATGCTTCACAAAATGTTGAAGACAGCTTCAGTTTACGGTTTTGTGATTTGAGTGAGTTCTTGGAAAGCTAAGAATGCCAGACTTCCTCAAAAAGATATTCCTTTTCACAGACAAACACAATTACTACATTTTTAGAAAAAAGCAGAAGGAATAATGGAGGAAATTGTCCTACATGTTGTCTCTAACATGAGACATTTCTCACATCACCTCTGTACGATTACTAGGCAAACCCAAAAGTTATCATCACTAACAGCTTGACACACTATTTCTTCTTCTTCTTTGCCAGTAACACCTTATCTGGCTACAGATATCAGGAGAGAAAGATCTTACTTGCCACACGCAAACAATTGCACATACCATCTCTGTGCTACCTAGCAACGTACATTGTTCCATACACAATTTCAAGTAATGCAGGGTGCAAGTCTCTCTGCTTGTTAAGACCGTGGCAAGGTTGAGTGGTGCTTCTGTCTGCAGAGCCCCTTGGAAGCTGTGTAAACTTGTAGGATTCTGGCCTCCAGCTAGAACACTGGTCATGTGCCACTGCCCAAGTGCAAGGCATTTTTCTGTATTTCTACAATTGCTGTGGAACATTGTTTCCCACCAAGATACCGTTCCAGTTGATTTCATTCTGCAGAGGTTACCCTGCATGAAAATTGCACTGCAAGGTGCACCTTACACGGGCAGCTTTGAGCACACAGGGCTCAAGCATAAAAATAGGTACTCATTATACACTTATACTCTACAACACCACAAGCTTTCTTTGAGAAACTCAGCTAGATGATACACTGGATTCCATGAGCTGCAAGAGCCCTGAGCAGATGTCACCTGATCAAGATGTCACCTGGCCCAAGATCAGGCCAAAAGTTAGTCTAATTGATGCACAGATTTCCAGGTCTAAGCCATGCAGTGAATATTCTATTGGCCTCAGAAGTTCAGAGATCCTAAGTGTAAAATTAGACATTGGGAAACACGTGGCCCAGGGAATTATATGTAGGCTGGGTGAGCAAGATATTAAGACAAATTTAGACAGGCCAAAGTTCCCTGTACTTACAAAATTGAACATGGCTGTTGTCTATGCTAGTTATAGAATTAAACTGTGACAATTTGCTGTTTTAAGTAATTTACTGCTCATTGTAATGATTCTCCACTGCCAGTGCATTGCCAGATAAATGACTCATCAGTTACACCATTATGAGCAACTGGTTTTTCAAGCTACACTTTCAAGTGTGTAGAAAGCCAGCTGCTTCGATAGGCATGCCATAGTGTCCGACTCCTGGACCAGCATACCACTACAGGAGCCTATAGCCGAAATATGATGAGCACAATTTGCTTTAAGTTAGTCCTCGTTACAGATAACCTTCCACTAAATTTTAATATACAACTAAGAGAAGGTTGTTCCTCTGTGGCACTTTGTCTGATACAGGAGTCTTTCAGTGAGCACAAGCTACCTACTGAGACAAAGATTAAAATGAAGAATTGGCCACAGTAGTGCCTTTCACCTCTGGATGAAATGTGGGGCATTTCCAACCTCAAAGCTCTACTAGGTTGCATGTTCTCGTGATTTGCTACCGTTGGCAAGGCTTGGGGATCAGTGCAGCATAGGCCACTGTAAATGTCAAGGCTGCAAGCTGATTACAGTGCTGGAGCTGTTGATCATTTGCCAAAAAACCCATGTATCTACAATTATGGCACTGTTGTGCCTTGGCTAAAAGGTTTGGGATTGACTAGACAAGCTGTTCATTCCTTCTACTCACATAATACGCAGACTAAGTAGCAGTTTTTCTAAAATGCTTCTAATGTTCTCAAGGGTCTAGTCAAGGAGTAACTACGACTGAGGATGAGTAGCAGTACAGTTTGGGGCTTTGCTGTCAGTGGTATTTTGCAGCTTTAGGGATTTCTCCTATTAAAATTACGTGCCCATTTTGTAGCCAATTTCAACATGACTTGACTGTGTGAGTATTAAAGAATTCAAAACCAATGTAATGACATAGAAAATTCTCCATTAACACCTTGACTATCTAAGAACTCTGTTCATCACAAGACAAGAATTTTGTAGAAGAATATTGCCCAAGGGTGTTCAAAAATTTCATCTTTAGAGAGTGTTACCATGTATGTTTTGTGAGTTACTTTATTCAGCTGCTTCTTTTACCACTTTTGACAGACACTGTGAAACTTGTCCTTCTGCCCAGAATGCAAAATAAGTCCCAGTTCTCAGACTGGCTTTCTCTCAATCCGTTAAGATTTTTCTCTTAATGATTGCTGTTATAGTACTATAAATAATTTTTATGTGTATCTACCATCTATCATATGGAAGATTTCAAATCAAGGTTTCAAGTTGTAATTATATTATTGGTCTGCTTCAACAGAAATTGAATTCATATTCTACTATTAGAAGGTGTTTCATATGTTTCTCTGCTCTCAGAAATTGTCTCCTAGACAGTTCCCTATATCTCTACATAAAGTACTACAATTGCAAATTTCATGGTTTGTAAAAGCAAGCACAAAACGAAAATATGTGAGCTGTGATAAGGAGGGCAGATGTTTTGTTGCTGAACAGTAAATAGAGTGACAGAATTTTCTTAGCCCTTCCAAGTTTACTTCTAGCAGAGGATTTTTTTCACAAAATTTAATTTCTTTGTGTAAAATAAACCCATATTACATACTTTTAGATTAAATAATACCACATAAAATATGCTATAAATTGACCCGCTGTTGACTTAACTGCAGAGAATCAGATTTTAAAAGTCACATTAACAAAACAGTTAATAAGCAAAATAGAAGTTAGAAAACTGCAGTACTTACACTGGAAGACTCAAATTAGTTTCTAGTTTTAGCAAGGACACTTGAGGTAGAAAAATGCAAAATCTCTGATGAGAATTGGTATGAAGGCATTCTCTTACATTCTTGTATCATTCTTCTTTTCGCTGAAGGCATGTACAATACTAAAAAATTCTAATCCATTCAAAATACTGGGGCTCTACGGTGGTGCTTCTTGTATATATTAATAGCTTATGTGTGGAGACATTTATATTTCTGTTTTGGATACTGCCCTGAAATAAATTGTAATGAAGTGAATACAGTGGGAGAAATTCGGCAAAAATATGAGACTGGGGCACAAAGAGCAGCGCACAGTGGTTTTCACATCCAGTTTGTACAGGCTAACTGTGTATAAACAGAGATGCTTTGGTTGAAACTCTAAGCATTGCAGCCATACAGATCAACAAGACTCACTGCTGCACTATCTTTTCCCTTTATGTGTTTCAGGAATAAGCATGATAATCAGGAAGCTTTTATGTGCTGGTCAGATGCCTTATTGCATCCAGAGTCTGGATGAAAATCATATTCATCAGTGACACAGAGAAAATAATCAGATTGTGGCAATGGAGGGTCAGTTTTACTTTCCTGCTAGATGAAGTGAGAAACAAGAAGGAAGAATTATCCTTGGTATGTTCTCAATCTCTTCCTCATTCTGACTCTTGAGTTTCAAAAGCCATAAATCATAGTCAGAGCTTCTAGGGTGTTTTTCTCTTAAAGAGTCTCCTTTAAATACTCATAAAATATTTAATAAATCTTCAGTCTGGACAGTGAGCCAAGAAAACATCACTAGGCAATTCTGCAATGACCAAATTATCTCTGTTTTGTTTATGCCACATATATCATATATGTATTATACCATCCCACAGATAAAACTTAGCTTTGGATTAACTTTCTAATGCATTGAGGTATTTTTCAAACTATATTCAAACATTTAATCTTCTATTCAACCCCATCTCGTGTCACATTCGATCTTCCCCATACTCAGTACAGAGCTGTCAAATATGGCATTTTAGCATCAGCTTATTTCCTTCTCCAGTTTTCTAATTTTCTGTCTCTGTTCATACTGCCTTCTTGCCTTCTTTCTATTTAGATCTTTTTCAGAGACCCAGTTTATTTGTGATCTCACAGACACAGTAATCAGCTGTCTTCACCACCCACTTGTTTAAGATTAAGAAAGTGAAAAGAAAAATGGTGACATTTTCTAAGGCAGTGTCAGAACATTCTAACTTTTCTGCATTTATTTCCTAAATAGTTCAGACAGAAACGCTTGGGTTTGGTTTGGTTTGGTTTGGTTTGGTTTGTTGTTTGGTTTTTTTGCTGTTTGTAAGGGTTTTTTTAAAATACAGAAGTAATTAAAAAAACATAAATAATAACAATAATTGAATTATATATATTTCAGAACAGTACAGTCTAAAAATTTGTCTGTTCTATGCAGTATCCATGCTGCATTTATATATGTTGCATAAAATCATGCACCTTTATATCCTGTGAATATATAAAGCAATTCTTGTCATAAAACTCCCTGCCTTAGACCTTATAGCGCGAGGCTTATGGATGGGGGGTTTTTATCTGTTATTTCTTTATCAATACACATAAAATCCATTGTTTTAATGCCAGTCTAAGATGGTTTTTCTGGGAAATAGGGTATGCTGAGCTGGCTGAGGCAGTGGCATCTAAACCCTTAGAGAGTTTTACAACCTCTGTCCATTCAAAGCCTGCAAATCAAAGAAAATCACGTCAGTGAAAAGGGCCGTAACTTGTCTCTTTCCGGAGAACATTACCACGGTTTCTAAGGACCTGCTGGGAAGATTACTATCAGTAAATAAACCAAATGTTGTCATGAGCATGTATTTGTGTCACATTCTGCACCTCCCTTCAACTTTATTTCATTGTTAATCAGTATAAAGCATTACCCTGCTTTCCACCTGCTGGGGATGATGTGAGCCCTTTGGAGCCATCTGCTTCTGCTAACAGCAAGGAGGACCATTAATATGTAACTCCTCCTGCTGCACAGCTCTGGTTATTACTGCAAAGACAAGCCACCCAAAGTTTTAAACCATAAAGTTGATAACACTGCAACTTACTTTCTG
Organism: Acanthornis magna; assembly: GCA_036785705.1. NCBI lineage: Eukaryota > Metazoa > Chordata > Aves > Passeriformes > Acanthizidae > Acanthornis > Acanthornis magna. The sequence goes on from JAWUZG010000121.1 coordinate 3,336,995, forward strand.
CTATAGCAGGAACACAATGTTCTATTCTGAGAGATGGCTGTTTCCCCAAAGTGTTCTCGTTTGCCTAATGCATTTGCTGAAGGATAGGACATTATCTGCCTACGCATAAAATGCAGGAGTGGTGTTATTTCCCCAATATGCATTATTCATCCAGAAGGAGAAAGCTTTTCTTGTCAAAAGGAAGCTTGTTGGGCTGATTTGCTGTGTCTACTATTAATAAATAACTGAAACATTATTTTAGTCATCTAAACACAGAACAATGTATTTTATTTGTTTAAAAGACAGAGCCAAGAGAATAACCAAAAGTTAATTTGGGTAAAAAAGAATACAGTAAATTCTATAGAAAGACAAGTTTGTTACAACGTATTTTCACCTGCAGAAAGAGAAGGGGGAAAAAAGAAATGAAGGAGGAAAACAGAGTTCTGGAAGTTTAGGGTGCTGAAATTCTACCTTTGAAACTATTCTTTGTGAAAACAACAGGGCATAAAAGGCAGGCAGGAGAAGGCCAGAATCATCCAGAACAGAATCATAGAATGGTTTGGGTTAGAAGGAACGTTAAAGGTCATCTAGCTCCATTCCCCTGCCACAGGCAGGGATGCCATTCACTAGATCAGGCTGCTCAAAGCCCCATCCAACCCGGCCTTGAATACTTCTAGGGAAGGGGCATCCATGGCTTCTCTGGGCTTCATCTGGGCTTCCCTGTTCTGGTGTTTCATCACCCTCTGAGTAAAGAATTTCTTCCTAACATCTAATCTATAAACATGCCAGACTTCAGTTTCAAACCATCATGCCTTGCCCTGTCACTATCAGCCCATATAACAAGCCCCTCTTTCTTGTTTTTATAAGCCTCCTTAAGGTACTGAAAAGGCTACAGTTGAGGTGACCCCAAAGCCTTCTCTTTTCCAGCTGAACAACCCAGAGTTTCTCAACCTGTCTTCATAGTAGACATGTTCCATCCTTTGGATCATTGATCTCACCATCTTCTGGACCCACTCCAACAGGTCCCTGTCTTTCTTCTGCTGAGAACCCCAGACCTGGACACAGCAGGTAGGAGTAGAGGGAAGAGTAGAGGGGCAGAATCCCCTCCCTCACCCTGCTGGCCACTCCCTGATGACACAGCCCAGGGCACAATTGGCTTTCTGGTCTGTGAGCACTCACTGCTTGGGTCATGTCCAGCTTTCCATCCAGGAGACCTCTCAGGTCCTTCTCTGCAGGGCTGCTCCCAGTAAGTTCTTCTCCCAGTCTGTACTCAAATCTGGGACTGCCCTGACCCGGGGACAGCACTTTGCACTTGCATTTGTTGAACTTCATGAGATTCCCATGGGCCCACTTCTCAGGCTTGTCCAGGTCCCTCTGGATGTGATCTTGTCTTTCTGATGTGTCAGCTTTGTGTCATCTCTAAAGCTGCTGAAGGTGCACTTGATGTGACTGTAGATGTCATTGATAAAGATACTGAAGTGCACCGGTCCCCATGTTCAAAAATATACCAGTTAAAAATTTTTTATATAACTTTGCTCAAGTTTGTTTGCCTTTGCCCTAGAGGAAGCAAATTTTAAATTTCCTTCCAGGTCATTGTTCTACCAGGCGAAGTCTGATGAACTCAACGGATCAACAGACTGGGAGTAGCCCAAAAGATAAATGGCCATCCACCGTCATTAACAGACCATCAACTCCAAACAACACCCCTGGCTAGTCAGAGACACCTGGCCTGGGAAAAGACAGATAAGAAAGAAGACCTAATCAACATTAGAGGGAAAGAAATCTGGACCCAATAAAAAAACAGATACTAGGAACTACACAGCTTGGGACTGAAAAGAATAAGGGAGTGTCTTTACAAACAAAGGGCTGGTGAGATGAGACCTGAGTCTGCTGGTGGGATAAGACCGATACTGAGAGATAGAAGAAACAATGGGAAGGATTTCCATCGGAATTCCACTGATTGACTCGCCCAAGGCTGTGTTAATAAACTACAAGAACCCAGAAAAGGAAAAGAAGAAAGGGGGGATGTATATTACAGGGATCTGATTTGAGGTTTCAGGAAGTCTGTACCTCTTGAGTACCTCAGCAAACAGGGAAAGAGAGAGGGAACTTGTGGCCAGGAAAGTAGGATAAGAAGAGGCTGCGTCCTCTAGCCGTTTGAAAGACCCCATGGGAAATGCCCATGACATCCCCCTTTATTCATTACTGAAGTTATAGGACTCCTCTGTCTCCTATTTGGTCATAAACCTCTGGCATTTGTGGATTAATTTTCCTGAGAGGACCAATGAACACTGACTCAATACATTTCTATGAGTTTTGACTGTATAAAATATCTAAAAAATCTTGTAAAAGTTATGTGTTTTGGAACGATTCTCTCTGCACACCCAGGCTATGTGTGGATGAGATTATTTCTGTGGCACATCCTGGCCAGAACAACATCCTGGCCAGAAAATAAAGTAATGCCTTGACTCTCTAACATTAAAAAAGTTGCAGGGTTTTTGTTTTTCCCGCAGTTTTGGTGACACTCAGAGCCCTGAGAAACACAGCTCCTCACTAGCCTCCAACTGGACATAGAGCCATTGACTGCAACTCTCTGGCTGTGTTCCATCCAGCAAATACCTTCTTCGTGGAATAGCACAGCCATCAAATCCATGTCTCTCCAATTTGGAGATTAGGATGTCCCGTGGGATTGCATCAAAGGCCCTACAGAGGCATAGGTAGATAACGTTGGTCAGTCTTCCCTTGTGAAATGCTGCAGTTATTTGACCTCATGGAAGACCACCAGACTGGCCAAGTGAAATCATGCTGGCTGCCTCAGATCATCCCCTCCTTTTATGTAACTTAACATATCTTCTTGGAGGATCTGCTCCATGATCTTCCCAGGCACAGAAGAGAGACTCACCAGTCTAGAGTTCCTTGGATCTTCCTTTCCTCCCTTTATAAGTACGGGAAAGCTGTTTCCCTTTTTCCAGTCATCAGGGATTTCACCTGACCATCATGACTTTTCAAATGACAATGGAGAGTGGCCTGGCAGCAGCATCAGCCAGTTTCCACAGGATCCCGATGCATCCCCTTGAGTCCCATTGACTCATGGCTGTCAGACGCGACCAGAGCCAGGCAATGGGCTGCAGGAAAGGCTACTGAGTGAACATTGTTACATCCCTTCAAGCTGGACTGCAGCAGCAGCCCAATCCCCAGAATTTCAATACATCTATTGCTACCCTTCCCCATCCCCCCCACACCGCAGTGAGACACACAAAAGGCAGAGATCAAGGATCCAGATGACATCAATTTACTGGAAACAACGAGATAAGAAAATGAACTGGCACAGCAACAACCTTAACAAAAAAGTGTACAAAGACAGGGTGATTTACATGCGAAATATGCTCACCCTGACCCAGTGTGGCACAACCCCAAGACAATGCACAAAATGGTGGACGAACCCTCCATGCCCACGCTTTTCTTTCCAATTGCAAGCGACACACCCCTCCTTCTTGGAAGTGAGAGTGCCTCAATTCCACCCCAGGGGTGTGTTCATGGTATAGAATAACAACCTAGACATGCCCACACGGCTCCAAGCTCCATCCACTCACAGTTAATCTGGAAAAATTAACTCTGTCCTGGCCAAAACCAGGACAATGTGTCGCAGGACTGTGACATTTGGCACTGATGGGTTTAATATATGAAGTATTTTTTTTCACATTTTTCACATTTTTCACATTTCACAGAAACATAAATTTGGTATCACTCACCCTGCCACAGAAACCAACTGCATAGAAATTAAATGCTTTTCTTTTTGTCGTGCTATTTTAAAGGCATTTTACTATTCTGTTTTACTTAATTAATTCATAGTTAGAGCTTGAAAGTGTGGGAAGAAATATTCAAAAATATAAAGTGAATTTCTTCTCCAACATTATTTAGCTGTGGCTTTGCTGAGAGATGACAGAGACTGACAAGGCTTTTGTCCCCTCACTTTTACCCATTTGGGTAAAGTACAAACCTCCTGTTTCTGTCTGTGCTGACACTGATTTGTGCTACTTTGAAGAGTGCAACCTAAATCTATCTGCCAGTTTCTCTTCAGTAGTGTTAAATGAAGTCTTTGTGAAAGTGTTTGATATTCAAAGATATAAAAGAGCTAGATTAAGTACATGAAATTATTATTTGATACTATATAAATATTATTTGATATTTAAACGTGTGAGTTTAGGATAAACTGTGTTGGCCAAAAACTTTGTTCCTAACATACCTACCTTCTGTATTTCCTGCAGTCTGGTGTACATATGTGCTTCTGTAGTTATGGTTGTAGTGACATGTTGCAGTGATATTATGCCTGTTAACAAGTTGTTGTGTCAGTTTTGTATGACACACACGACAGTAAATGAATGGATAGATGCACAGTCTGCTTAAGCCTACTTGCAACAGCTTTCCAGTGGGAAGTTCCTTCTGTTTGGTACTAATGCCACAGTGATGTACCATGGGTTTGATTGTAGCTGTGAATATTCATGTGATATTATGTATTTGTGCTTCAGAAAGCACTGAACTCACAGACTATGAGGATTACAGATGAGTATTTATTTCTTTGGAAAATCTGGGAAGTCTGTTAAGAGGGAGAGCAAAATACGTATTACATTCATAGAAATTCTGCAGAGTATGGCCAATTTAAGCAATGACTTAATCAAACAAAACTGAAGTGCATTCAGGAGTTACACACTCACCCTAAAACCTAAGTATAGACACTTCCTTCAGGCTGGTATTTGATATTTCATACTTTTTAATGAGATGCTTAAATTAGTGGATGTTGCATTATTCCCAAAGCACAAATATTTTTCAACACATCGAGTGGAAATAAGTTACTAAAAAGTAACTTATTTTAAGAAAACGAAAGAAAAGAGTACAGTACAAACATCTTGCAGTATATACATTCCAACATACATAGTCAATGGCAACTGTAGTAGCAGGTCTAACTCTAAGGTACACACAGACCATTCCTTCTTAGAAAAAACCAGCTAAGACAAACATGGGTGTGTCAGAACTCATTCTCACAGTAAAGTACAGGTAAGCTTTTCCATCTCAGCAGAGGAAACACCTGTGTCAGTTCCTGTGGCATCATGGAGTTTCCCACCTTCCAGCTGGTAATTTCAGAGGACAAGAGCACGTTCCCTCAATAGAAGTCTCTCAAGCCTGCTCACCACAGGCAGGCCACTATAGAATAACTTTCTAACCTTTTGGGTTTTGGTTTTTTTTGGGGGGGGGTTTTTTTTGGTTTTTTTTTTTTTTGTTGTTGTTTGTTTGTTTTGGGTTTTTTTTGTTTTGTTTTTTTTTTGGGGGGGGGTTTCTTTTTTCTTTTTTTTTTTTTCCCTGTGGCTTAGGGTGTGGTGGGGTTTTATTTGTTTCTATATGTTTTTGGTTTGGTTTGGTTTGGTTTGGTTTGGTTTGGTTTGGTTTGGTTTGGTTTGGGGTTTTATGAGAGGGAAAATTTCTTCAGTGTCCCAATCTCAAAAATTCACACACACTTTTCAGGTTTTGGGTAGAGCTTCACTTATGTGTAACAATTTTGTGTACCAGCTCTGCATATATTTTTTTTCTTTTTAAATTTAACTGCATATTAATACATCTGCCTGGGCAACTGACAGTTTAGCTAGCCTACTATCTGTGATGAATAAGACCTGAAAACCCAGACCTGGCTGAAGAGGAAGAAAATGCTGGCCATGAGCTGCACGCTCCTTTCCCACATATTGTGTGCCATTTGGGTGATTTTTTTCTCCCTCTTCTAATTCATTAGCCTTGGTATCTCCTTATGTCTTCCTGACTTCCCTGCTGTCTTTTCTTTCACCATGGAGCCTGTTTTGCACATCAGCTTTGTAGCTCCCTGGCCTTCAGCCTTACCTCTGACCATAGCTCCTGAACAAATTCTTGGAAAGATGCAAATTTCTCCACTTCTTTACCTGGTGGCTTCTGGAGACCTCTTGCCCTTTCTGACCATGTCACTTGTCACTGGCCCTGTCTGCCAGTATTAAAATTAATTTTCCTGCAACAGCAAGGAGGTAAGTGTTGCATTTTCCATGTTGAAAATGAAATGCTGAAAATGTTGTCTGCAGTGAGTGCTTTCTGTTGCTCCATTTTCTTACATAAACTTCCAGCTCAGTGTAGCCAAAGGAGTCAGCTGCTGGGGCATCAGACACAACGTGAAATTAAATGTGATTTTTGACAGGCCATGGAATTGTCTGAACAAACTTGTTTCATAATACACCTCCATACTCATCAAGACAGAGTGGAAGTTGAGATGCCTTTCATCACCATCAGAGATCAAAATCCTAAAATGGTAGTAGAAACAGACCCCTTGTTGCTGCAGCAGCTACTAACCTTCACTGGCTTTTCAACTCTTTCACACATTTTTGGTGGGAAAGAGACTAACAGAGTGAGAAAAGAAGGTAGGTAAGGGTGGCAGTTCTAGCACGAAGTGAGCAAGCAGGCTTTCACGTGGCTATGAGCACAGTTTTTGCATGGTCTCTAGAACAAAATTAGCTTCCAAGAAGATTTTGAAGACAACCTTGCATCTCAAATGATTGATCCTTTCCTTTTACCTGCTTTCTGTTCTCCCTCCCTTAATTGTACAAAACTTTGTCCATTAAGCCGTGAATTCTTAAAGCAGTGAATACAGTGAAATACAGTGAATATACCTCTTGTAGCATTTTGTTACAGTGGATGTAACAGAGCAGAGCCTTATGAGTTTTGTCTTCACTGCGTACACCAACCTCTCTTCAAAAGAGCAGAGCAAGACTATGTCAGAACAATTTCTAGGATCAGAATTGCATTTACCCAGCGTGAGGCAGAGATGCCTGACTAATAATTTAAACTGCTAGAGACAGGGTTCAGCTGATTCTTTCTTTCTTAATTGGAATAAATAAAAGTTATGTGTCTTGTAAATGCTCAAGTTGCTCTGTCAGACAGAAGACTCATAAACCCAAAGAAGTCCTGTGATTTATTAATGGAGTCTAACTAAGGCAATTTAGTACTGAGAATGGAGTGAAGGCTGAAAAGTAAAAGCCCTCCTCTTCTACACATCTTATGTAATGCAACTGTGTACATGAAGGGGAAGTAAAAATTCACAGTCCTGGCAATCTAATACACCATCGATGTGTCATTGTTGACATTCCCAGAGAAATAATTTTGCCAGCTTGGGTGTGTCAGCTGTAAGGAAACAAAATTTGGATTTGCTATTCTGGTTATTGCAAATACTTTACTATTGGAAGCCAGCAAATCAGACTTTTTGTATTCTTCAGCACTCTTATCTGTGATTTTTTTGGGGATATTTTGGGCACCCTTTTGGAGAATGGTTTCCCTAGCATTTTGCTGCATACAGACTACCTCAGAATTGGCCTCTTGAAGTTCCAAAGGACAGGGAAAAAATAGGGTATACATGGAAGGGGCAGAAAGGGAATAGATATGTATGAGGAAAAAGAAAAGAAGCTGAAATAATTTTCTAGGAAATTAACTATACCTGTAGCCTTAGTCAGTCCCTGGTGTCTCATTCTCCCAGTAATGCCTATATATATATTTTTGTTCTACTGAGTCAATGTAATTATGTACACCTGCTTCACAGTCTGTCTAATTTATTCCCAACCATTTCTTTTCAAATGGAATATTCAACAGTTGAATGGTCCATAACTTTAAAATTTTCTCTCTGGTTTCATTCAAAACTTCATCAGCTAATATTTGATTGCTCCAAAGCCTCAAATAATCCTTTAGTACAGAGCCAATGTAAACTTTTTAAGCATAGTAACAGAAAAAAACTGATTAGAAAAAAGCTGCTCTTAAAAACATTTAGCATTTCAGTAAACACTTCATGATGATCTGCACTGCAATTTTATACCCTCAAATTAATAACTGGAATTATATGCTATTTTATGTCACAAATTTATGCCAATATTCAGGTAAACTGTGTCCTGCATTTTTACAGTACTTTTATTATACTGATTTCCAAAATATATTTAAGCATTTGCAAATCCAAACATCATTTTTAGTGTCTCAGATTTATTGAAAACATAGTTGAACTACTGACCGAAGAAACAAACCACAGAATAAATCTGTCAGATTTGAGGAGCGAACCCAGATATTAACTTGCAGGGAAACAGCAGATTAGTTAGAAAGATAAATTAGTTATTTAATTGCAATCTCTTTAGTCATAAAATAATGCAAATTTCTTACATAAACCAATAGTGGTTCTTCTCTTTCTTAACATTTTCATATCCAGATTAGAAACTGTCAAAAAAGTTACTTTTAGAACATAAATGTCATCTGTTCTATTATTAGGGACTAAAAGGTATCCAAGCAATTATGTCAATGTGTTTGTAGTACTAAAACAAGTTAATCTTTAGAAAGTGAAGTTAGTTTTTATCCCATGGCCAAGCATTCTCTTCACTGACTCCAAAAGTAGAAGAACCATTAAATAAGAAAAATATACATAAACAGGCATTTTTTTAACTGATAAAATGGGGCAAGGTGCTGTGTTATAAATAAAAGGCATCAATACTGTTATGTTACTGTCATCTGGCTTTCCTGACAGGTTACTTTCAGCCTTTATTTCACTTATTTATTATCAGTATAAATATTTTTTGTTAAATTGTGTTGTAGAGCTGTGCCTTTTTATTTATGGCAAAGACTATTCTCTTAATTACATTTTTATAAATAGCTCCATGAATGGACAGGAGCACAGAGTATAACACAGTGCAGTCTGGGTTAGGGTCATCAACAGATTATCTCTAGATTATCTGGATTACGTGATTACCCCTGTGAAATGTAGGTGTGTTACAAATTAAAAATTAATCAGATTTTACAAAAACTATTATTAAGTCAAGATAACAACCGTTGGCCTACATGTATTTAAGTCATGATATATTTTAGGGTGGATTTGATCAATAATACAGTGAATCACAAAAAGACTAGTAAGACTCAAATTTTTAAAAGATCTTGCACTGACTATTCTGAGTAGTCTTAGTAAAGTGGTTTTGCTGTTGTTACCCTTTCCATTCCCAAGTGAATTTCAAATATATCTTTATCTTGATAATTTTCCCTCCTACAGCATTCTTCCAACACTTTTAACAAAGCCAACTTCATTTTTTCTTGGCAAATTGGAGATTTGATTCTCCTTGGAACATAATGCAGAAAAAGGCTCATGTATTTCCCCAGCTATGTGAAATTCAGTGTGATGGGCCAAAATGTTGTGAAGGGAAACAACTCCTTTGGAGTTCTTCTGAACCAAAATTCCCCTTCCATAAGACCTCGTGCTCTGACCAGAGGAAGCAAATCCATTCCAAGGGATTCTCCAAGAAGTCTGGCACACAAAATAACCCCACTGTCCAGTAGCCTAGTACAAAACTCACTGATACCTCTGTATTTCTTGGGAAGAAATCACTTCACGAAATTGTGGAGAAGACAGAGTTCTGCACTGTGCACATACCTTAACATTTATACACACAGATATTGAAACCCTCTCTGCACTTATATGTAACAGAAGTTACCTTTTAAATAAAGGACTGGAAATTAAATCAAAACATACCTTCAAAACTAAATATAAAATTTCCTTGCACTCTTCACTAGTAAAACAATTCATGTTATGACGGTATTGCTAATATCACTTATTTGGAAAGGGTATCTACCGGAAAATCTAGGAATAGACGTGTTTAGTGCTACTCTGAATGTGCACTGTAGGACCTCATCCACTAGAGGAACTATATGAAAATACTGACTTAGGTATAAAGGTTAAATTTAGTTCAGTCAAATTTACAATGAAACATATGTGAAATTAATGGAACACCAAGAAAACACAGTTGAATGACATGAAAATACATGAAAATAATATCTTTCTGTTCTTAATCATTAAATAGTCCGTGTCAAAGGAATTGTATTTCTCCTACCTAAATAATGGTGCCCAAAGTCTGTAGGTTAGCAAGGTTAATAGAGAAGCACAGTAATGGATCATGATGGAGTCAGCTTGGAAGCTCTTCTGGACATGCTCGAAAACTACTTGCTGTTTGTTACTTACCAATGTGTATTTAGGATTTCATTATTTATAATGCAATCTAATTACTATTTGTATATCTACCATTAAAGATTCTCTCTATTATTTTTTTTAATTTGCATGCTACCTATGTTTTTGACAAAATAACTTTGACATTCTCAGATGTCATCTTTAGGAAGTACTTTGTCAAAGCAGCTGTCAGAGCAACCTCAGAAGTCCTGAGAGAGATCAAGTGGGTCACAGGTAATTCAGGATTTGCTCCTGTAATAGACTGTTAACAATGGTCATGAAATTCTGAATTATTTGTCCATTATGACCAGGCCTGCAAAACGAAGTTTTTTGACTCATAGCCTTGCAAAAATCAGGCTGCAACTTTCCAGCTGTATAAGCTTGAAAGTCTTATGTAGATTTTAATAAGTTAAGAGCCTTCAATCTGCAGTGTATACTACCACCTGTTAGACACTGCTATAGAATCTGAGAATGCCAGAACATCAATGGATATATGCAGAATCTTTCATGCTTGTCTCTGTGCATAAAAAGCCTAATGGCCTGGACTTTACTGCCATATTTTTATATTTCAGCTTTTACAGGGAGAAAGGCAGTCATATATTTCACCATTGTGATATATTAGTAACTGAAAATAGAACATCATTGTTATATAAAAATTTCTCTTATCTCTTACTTTGTTGCTTTCATTACTAGAAGTTTGATTAAAAGGAAAATTATTGGTAGATTACCACTGTGATATTTTAATTGCTGCTGTGGGTAGGATTACTGATAACATTTCATGGCACCAGCATACATGTCTACAGGATTTATTACTCAGCTCATGTCTGCTTTCATATGGATTTCATCCAAGAGATGCTTGAATATCAAGCTCTTGAAATGTCTCCCTTGTGGTGATTCAACTGCACTGAGCTGCATCAGCAAATAGCATTGACACGAAGGCAGCAACTGTTACATTCCAGCATAGTTTAATTTAGAGCACAATTTTTTAGATATATTCCACTGTAACCCTTTTTTATCCATTACTTAATGCAAGTCAAGCCAAAAAATCAGTTTAATGGAGTTTAAAAGATTCTGGTATTCCTCTGAAATTTTATCTTGCAAATATTAAAATATAGCAGCATAGGTATGATTCAACATGTGAAGAAAAATCCAAAGGCACTATATTTTTTTCAAGTCATGCTTAAGTGTTGAAAGAAAAATCATTTAAGAAATCTGAATTACCAGAATATTTTTAAAGATACCTCACAATATGTAAAACCTAGAATGTGGGGCACAGAATCTTTACACAACTAGCATTTTTGTTTGCATATGTGTGTATGTACAAATTCACATATTTACATTATCAGTTTCAATGATCAACTGTGGATATCAAATAGCATTCAGTAAGCCTGCTACATGCATGAAAGTACTTGTGAGTGAAAATTTGGGCATGGAATCATTGAAGCATCATTAAATATTTAGCTCTAAGCTTTACACTGGTACGTCAACATGCGGCGAATATAAAGCAGGTTAAAGGAAGAGGTCAGTATACTGCTAGTTCACTAATCAGCCACTGGCCTCTTACCAGAAACAGCATGTAAATCTCATTAAACTGCTCTTTATCTAAGTGGGGGAAGAATGTACATCAGCTGCCTTCGTTGAAGGACAAATGGCATACAAGTGTTAAGACTCTTACTGCTCTCAGTAGTAGAAGCAAAGAAAAAAACATAAACACAAAACAGCATCTGCCAGGTGCTACATTGTAATTGTTAAATAATGGACAACACTGGAACAAGAAAAGACAGGGGCTAAAACCTGGTGACAGATAAGAATGAAGCATTCGCAGTTTTGTGGTCATAAAGTGCAAGTTTCAGATCTGATCGATTAAAGTCAATTTTACCATGGCACAAATTTCCAAAGCACTGTATGAATATCAAAGCAACACTAAATTCTGCATGTCAATAATAATTCATTTATGGATTTTGTTTTGGGGAGTTATTAGCTGTGCTGAACTACAAAACTGATGCACTAGAGGCAGTATTACTTGGAAACTATCTCTAATTATGTACTACAGGTTAAATAGTGAAGTAGATCTTGTTTATGGTTGATTTTAGAAAAATTATTATCGTTACATTGTCCCTGAGAAAAACACAGGAATAACAAAAGGAATGTCTTAAATGTTGGGGGGGGGGAAGGGGAAAGAAGGTAATTTCCTACAAGCAAGTCTCAAAACCCCCCCAAAAACTCCAACAATGCAAGAATGTGATTTCTTATGTAAGGACCTTGCTACACAGAGGGCTAATGATATCCTGGGCTGTATTAGAGGTATTGCCAGCAGGTCAAGGGAGGTGATCTTTCTGCTTTCCTCAGCGCTGGTGAGGCTGCATCTGGAGTGCTGTTTCCAGTTCTGGGTAGTGCATTGCAGGGGGAATGTGATCACACTGCAGAGAGCCAGAGAAGACACATGAAAATGATGAGGGGAAAAGAGAATACTGAAGGGGAAAGTCATCAATGCATATAAATACATGAAGGGGAGGTACACAGAAGAGGCGTCCAGGCTCCTTCCAGTGGTGCCCAGTGACAGGACCAGAGGCAGAACCACAGAAGATTCCTTGTGAATGTAAAGAATCACTGTTTACACAAGAATGACTAAGCACTGGCAGAAGTTGCCCAGAGAAGTAGTAGAAATCTCCATCCTTGGACATTGTCAAAAGCCATCTGGACATGGTCTCAGGGAACCAGTTCTAGATGACCCTGCTTGATCATGGAGGTTGGACCAGACAACTTCCAGAACTGCCTTCCAACATCAACTATTCTATGTATGAAATACATTAGGATTTGAAAAAAAAGTCCAAAAGAAAATAAAGCCATTTCTGAAGTCTATATGGAATGTTATATACTGTTATGTATTCAGAAATGAGGTTTTTTTCACCTAGAACTGCCATATATTTCCTCTCTTGACAGTAAATTATTTACTTCATCTGTTCTAAAATTAAGCATACTAAAGGGATGAATGAAACATATTAAATTGACTTACTGTACCTAAACACATTTTCTGGTTCATAATAATTTTTTTTCTAATTGGAATGTTGAGAGGGTTTTTTAATTATTTTTCAGAAAGGATGTAGCACAAAGTTACAAACATGGGAAATCAGTCTTGAAGAATTATATCTATGAAGAAAATAACCAGCATAGGTTTTAAAGAAAGAAAAATAAATGCTTCTCCAACTGGGCAGTATTGCAAACATTGTGAGAAGAAACTTCACCAACAATTTCATTTTTAGTTGCTAGGGAAGTGAAGATATTTGATGAATATAAATTCTGTTTAAAGATCACAGGCACTCCCTGTGCAGAGAGAGATGTATAGGTTCACTAGAATGCAGTATTTCTTATGGAGAAGGCATAGTGGCTGTTGAACTCTGCTGCAAGCTGCTGTATAGGAAAACGATTTCCAAGCTGAAATCACTGGTCATCCATGTGGTCATGATAACTGGTCCCAGACATATAGGGAACAATATAAGCCAGCAAAACAAAAAAAGTGACATTTTAAAAAGTAATGTTAAATTGTACGAGAAAAGGGAAAAAAGCCACAAGAAAATTAGAGGGCTGACAAAAGTCAGTTAAAATTTGTAGGAGTTTGCAGTAATGCCAGGAAACCAATAGAGTTTAAGGCCTGCAAAATTATTACACATTCCCTTTATTACAAAAGATTCTACATATAAACTAAATTCACAATCTGAATATGACAAAGGATGAGACACTTAGAGAATTTCTTAAGACACTTAAAGAATACTCTTAAAGAATGGAGAACTGCTTGGGACTGAAAACTGCCTTGTTAGTTACTCGGAGAAGAAAAATAGGTTTTCACAGCCTAGAAAGATTTCAAATGAGAAATGTTAGTGTCTAGATTTTTTATGCTTATATTGATTTTTTTAACAGGAACAAAAATCCCAGAATTCTAAAATTTTGCCCACTGTGGCTGTTCTTCCTTTCAGCAACAAAAACCAGAAAATGGCACTGGATGCAGATCATGGGAGCCTTTTACTGCAGGCCAGTGAAAGAGAGACACAGACATTGCATAAAAATAGATTAAGCGTATAGGCTTTCTCTTTGTAAATGAAAACATTATCTAATAACTGTGCTACGAAGATTGAAAGATACAGACAGCTGACTTTCATCCCTGATGGGGCACATTCCTTTCCTCAGCTCCCACATCTCCAAGGGAAGTGTGCCTGGCGCAGAATGAAATACCACTCTGAGAGCCTTTGTGTGTCTTCCTGGAAGTATCCTTTCCAATGTCCAGGCTCTCAGAGGCATTGGAAAGGCATGTGGGAGAGGACCGCAGCTGCCGTGTCCTCCTCACTCCACCTTTGAGATGGAGGTGAAAATTAGCAATATTGCATGCCCAAAGATATACCAAGGGAATAAAAGGGTATTGTGTAACCTCCAGCCCTCCTTTTATATCTGCAATATGATCAGGCACCATTTGCTCATAAACAGTGAAATTATCATTGCTTTCAAACTTCAACAGTGAGTTCAAGGAAGATTGTGTAATAAATGCCTTCAGTAATCTCTGGAATGGTTCTGGAAAACAGTCAGAATGCCTCTGGGGATCATGATGAAATACATGTCAAATCAAGAGCTCTGCTGCCATTCAAACAAACTTAATGCCTCATATATCATAAATTAACTTAGCTCAGTTAACATCTGCTAAGAACTATGATTTTTTTCAGACTCACCTCTGATATTTTATAAAAGGATATTTTGCAATGGAAAAGTGAGTAAATCTATTTCCAAATATGTTTCCTTAGCAAGAATGTTCACAGCTTTTACTGGAATGCTTTCCAGGGACACTTGTCCTTTGACAAATTTCCAATATTCAAGTTAACTTACGTCAAATTACTAATTCTTTCTTTTGAGACTTACAGAGAGGGAGAAATTTTTTCTCTCATGCCTAACATATTCACAACTCTTCTTTTTTAAAATTCAGCTTTGAATTCCTTGTTTCAACAGTCTTTTTTATTGAGGAGAAAAGAGAGTAATGTTTTTTAAATTACAATGATTGTGTCTTGCTAAAGGGGTGCAACTAGACTTATCAAAGGTCGTTGCCACAGCAGAACTGTGATAACACAGAGTTCTTTTGAAGTTTTTTTTCTGAGTTAAACACAAGCTTTTTATTAAATGTTTGACCTCATGATTACATCTAGGTGGATATTCCTATATTTAAAAAATTGATGCCCCTGAGAAATTAAATTCTTTGGCTTTTTGGTCTACACTGGGCACTGAGTGAAATCCTAGTACCACATAGAATGTGGGAATGCTGCCAATGCCTTTGATGAAGCCAGAATTAATTAGAGACTATGTCATAATTTTATATTTACTATACAACTTTCCTGACTAGCTAGACCCAAACACGACTTGAATTCCGTAATGTATTTTAAATTGTAATTGTGAAACACATACAATTTCTTCTTTATATCTGTAAGCATAACAAAAAACTCCCAACAATTTAAAGAGAAAAACAACCTAAGTTTATTTGTAATACTGACATGCTTGATAATATATTTCTTATACTTCTTGAAAGTTTGCCGTTTGCCATGTCATCATTTTGGCTTCAGTACTAAGATTCATTGAGCAGAGTTGTGAGAAAGTAATAAAATTATGTTACTTGAGAAAAATACTGCAAGTACTTATTTTTATCAGAATATTTAGGGGCACATACAGGTATGTCCTTGGGTATCTCTTGTATCCAGAACCTTGAAAATACCCCTGATAATTTTTTTAAAGTATTTGGTATTCACTCTAGACCCCAAAGACAGGGCACTTCTCTGTGTGTAGGACTTCCAGTCATCACACGAACCAATAACCTCTGCAATTTCTAGGAAAATATTTCCCCAAATCTTATTAGCCAAGGACACTCTTCAAAAAAATCAGTGGTATTCCACAGCGTGCTCATTCAGCATCCCATTCCTGTCATCACCTCTCCTTTGCCCTGCCGGCTGTACTACTGATGCACGGAACTCTTACCCAGGCAGGCTCACCAGGCAGGCAGGATCCTGCATCAGCATCGCAGACAGGTCTGCCCCGGCTCCCCAGCACACCCATCCCAGGAGCACAATGCAACACGCCGGCTGCTTCTTCAGGCCAAAAGAGCTTCACCAGGTACACTCCATACCCCACCATTTGGAAAGTGGTGTTTTCATAGAATCACGGAACCATGGAATGATTAGAATTGGAAGGGACCTTTAAAAGCCATCTAGTTCAATCCTTCTGCAATGAGCAGGGGCATTTTCAACTAAACTTGAATGAGGCATAATAATTTCTGGTTGCAGTTGTTAGCACAGCTGGTATCTTGAATAATTACACAAATGGGCCTTAAAATCTCTCAAAATCTCATGGAAGATCTCCATTTCCTATACAGCTTTCCATTAAGTTGACATGGAATTGCAAAAATTGGTAAATTTAAGGATTTTTTAATTTGTAGTTGCCATGCATCATAATTCTGAATGTAACACTTGAACCATCACAAACAAGTAACTGAAAACATGAGATAAAGTCCTACTCTAAAATTTGATCCTACCCAAACAAACAAATAAGACCACTGAAGATTAATAGTCTGTTTGTTGAAGTCTGTTGAAATCAAACGCCTTTTAGTCTTTGGTTCTAAGAATTCATAAAAGCATGGATCAAGGAGCAACAAGTTATGTTATAGAACACTTTATCATAAGAAAGAACAAGGTAAATTAAAAGGGGAATGAGAGAGCTGGCAATCCTTCTCTTCCTTTTTTTTACCAGCTTCACTGCTCACAAATCTTTGATATCTACCTGCTATCTTCACTAAGTAACTCAAGTTCTTTTCTACAGATTTTTTTCATCTTTCTCAAGTTAGCCAATCTCTAATCTCTCATAATATTTTCTTTCAATCTCTTCCAGCACAGCTATCTTGGAGATAACCCATGTAGAGACCTTCACCATTGGTTAATATAGTCATCAGCACTGGTCCTGAAAAAAGGAAAAGGGGCTTTCAGCACTCTTTTACTGCTGTTGCCCCCACTCACTGTAAAGACAAAAGTAAGAGGACTATGCCTGTGTCTATACACCACTCCACGAATTTTGTCATCCCCACATAACAAATCTTTGACTGGTAAGCACTTTATATCTTTTCAGCTGGTTCTACTGCTGTTCCTTTTCTGCTCTTGGCAAAGGAGTCCAAAAATAATGCAGCCATAGTGACAACAGATTACATTCTCCATGCAGCTCATCCAGCTCTTTCAGATATCTCCGAAGATTTTTTCTCAGAATTAATTCTGTTTCCAGACTGATCAACTAACTTTATGAAAGTTGAACCAAACAGGTTTCAGTGTTTTACTGAAAAAATTTTAGTGGCCAACCAAGAATAACACAAAGATTTCAAAAAATGTTCATGAAGAATTTTCTGTTAAAAATGATACCTAGACCGATGAGGAATAATTTCTTTATGGCTACAACTGCTACCAGCCTTGGCTTACATGTTGATGGCCTACTTCACATATTTCTCCTATTCATTTATTTAACATACTAGCTTTTAACCACTCTGACCCTCAGCCTACCCAGTGAAACTATATCCTTAAAGCATATTTTTAATTTGTCTTAAAGTTTGAACACATTATAATCAATACAATTTGACATTTATTCCAGAACATTTATATTTTAAATTCCACTTAAAATGTACTTGGCATCCTATGACTAATCTCAGAGACATAGCCAGTGTAGATTGCTTCAGGCAATAACAGCTTTAGCTGCTACTGCTAAATTTATCTTCAATTGTGAATCAAAACCTTTAGGAAAGCAGCTGATTCCTTTGTAGTGATACAAAATAGAAACTAAGTTGAAATAGATCTCAACAGCTAACACTAAACATCCTATTGACAGTATGTAGTTGAAAAAATACATTTAGCTAAAAAAAGTGGGTCAAATTCTTACACACAATGACACAAATACAAAAAATTGAAATGTAATTTCTCTTCACAGTGAGTACTTTCAGTCCCCATATGAATAGAGATAGTTCATGAACTTCACTAGAAAGAAATATGCTTTGGATGGGCAAAAGAGGAGAGATATTTTCATACTCTTGGAGACCAGGAAATAGCTTTTAACTTTGCACATACTGAAAATCCATTAAAAATTTTGTCTATGAAATTAATTAATCATGCCTATAAAATCAATTAAGTAATCTATGTTACTTCTGTCTGACCAGCAACCCTGGTTAATCATGTATTTCTCAGAGTTAGTGACCAGGTCTTTGCCTCTTTGCCAAGATTATAATCTCATTTTGTTTTCATATATAATTCTTCCAAAATATGTAAACTGCATATTGTTGAACAATTCCTGCTTTATTATACTATAGTAATTAACTGCACATGAATATATATATTTAATTTACTACTTAAATCTTCCTTCCTTCCTTCCTTCCTTCCTTCCGCACCATTCCTTCCGCACCATTCCTTCCGCACCATTCCTTCCGCACCATTCCTTCCTTCCGCACCATTCCTTCTGCACCATTCTTCCCTCCCTCCCTCCCTCCCTCCCTTCTTTCCTTCCTCTCTTCCTCTCTTCCTCTCTTCCTCTTTTCCTCTCTTCCTCTCTCCCTTCCTCTCTTCCTCTCTTCCTCTTCCTCTTCCTTTTCCCTTCAAAACAGTGTAATAATGCAAATACTCACATTTACACCTTGTTAATTTTATTTATGGCTGTAGTTATCTGTCAGATTTCTCTCTCTCTCTCTCTTTTAAATTTTTTTTTTCATTTTTTTTCTTTTTTTTTTTTTGCTAGGTTTCTTAATCTCAGTTATTTCTTGTATAGGGAGCACAGCAACTGCTAGTACTCTGACTAATCTACCAACATAAAGCAAGAATAAACATCCCAGCTGCTAGATGTTGAGACTCACAATTTTTGTTTTATCCTGGTTTTGGTGATCAATAAAACAATAATATTAGCATTTAAACGTGGCCCATGACTATGCAAATTGATATCTAACTGTATTGGTTAGTATTGGTATGTATTGGACAGTAACATCTCTTCCACCTGCTGTTGTCAAATTGCAAACTCACGCAAATACCAAAATACCTCTGCAGTAATTTCTAGGTTTTATTCAATCCTAACTTTATGTTTACTTATAAATGGAAAACAAATATTGGAGCAATCACAGGACACATTATCAGCATCTGTAGAGTGCCTCAGGTTTTTCCGATTCCTCTGTACAACAACCCAAAAATTCAGTTAACTCATTCTTTGTAAGTTGGAGGGCAAATTTGCATGGGAATAGCACAGCCTCCCTTATGACTAAGAAAACTGCCCTTACAGTTTTCAGATGATGTATCTCCATGCTTTCAGATGATGAATCTCCATGCTTGATCCTGTCTAGAAAAATCGGGTGCTCAAAAACCAATTGATTAGGATAACAAATGATAGTGAAAATAACTAAGTCTGCTCTAAAAAAAATCTAGAGTCACACAGACAGAATCACAGCTTCAATTTAAAAAAACTTAAATGTATGCTTCTGTAGTGCACCATCAATGCAATGCAGACATGATTAAGATGGTTTCAAATAAACTTAGGAATTGTTTAGCACAGAATTTTTGCTTTCTCAGTCAAAATTATTATACTGAGAAAACAGATCAATTAGCTCTGGCTAATTGGATGCGCTATCATAACTAGGCTGTGCCTAATACCCAGGTACCTCACCATCCCAAAAGACTTTAGTGCCTTCATGTGAATATGGAGACAATGTTAATTTTTGAATAATCTGTTTCCTTCTTGTTTTGTTCATACAACATCATCAGCACCTGAAATGGACCACCAGGGAAAGATCTTCCTTTGTATGGAAAATGTCTTTCACAGATGATGCCAAGTGTGCATGGAAAGAAAAATTATTTAAACATACTCTGCTGCAATCTATCAGTAGAGCAAAATGGATACATAACATATAGTTTTATTGGCCTTGTTTAAGTACAACAGACTGGGGCATCAGGTCTGAAAGTGCATTTCAATGAAGTCTTGCTAAATGAAAACACATTGCTGACTTCTAGTATTTCATTTTATTAAAACAAAGAAATCTTCAGAAAATTGTCAGGATGTTAGTAATCTGTATTTACCTTAAGTCTGGGTAAAGTCAGGCAAAGGTAATTCTTATCTTTCATTCTTCCATCTCTTGATCTCTAGCCAGTGGAAGGACATGCTGGGCCTGGATTATTTTAGTTGTGCTGCTCTGCAAATTGGAGATTGTGATGTACAATGGCAGTGGGCCCACACTGGCTTCTCTGCCCCTCTTATAGGAATACTTAAGAAGTTGACTATGTTGCTTTTGTTGCTTTCTTGTACTATGAACTGGCTTAGAACACCAGTATCAGGTACCAGGACATGCACCACAGCTTGAGTATTTGTTGTTCCCCCTCCCACACCCACTAAACCCTGTTACGATGAGCTTCCTCCCACAGCTTTGGGCAGACAGCTGGGCCAGAAACAGTGCTCCAACTCCCATTTTAAACTACGTGTGTGGGCTGAACCAACCAGTATGTCAATACTGATAAACTGGCAGGATATCAGACAGGCAGAAACTATCCCTTCCTCCTACCCTTTCCAACATTTCCTGATTAGCACAGCCCCTCTCCTATATCCCTGCTGTTTGTCACAAGACTTGAACTTTATTATCTTTTGGAGACCCTGATCTTTCAGTCAGATTTGACTGCAGTTGACCAACAGGTTGAAAACTGTCAGGAAGAGAATAGCAGAGAACTGGTCATCCAGACAGACCATGATCATACAGAAGCTTTTCAGGAGGAAACCAGGCCAGGATTTTGCCAGCAGATTGCAGGAAAAGGTGGAAGTAAGCTATAGGACATATGTCTCTGTAGCCAGGAAGGCTGAACTAGAAGATACAGCCTCACATGCCTACTTTCCTGTTAACTGGGAGACTGGGTTTTATGATGAGATAGTGAATATACAGTCATTGTTGCAGGTGTAACTATTAAGGTATAAACCACAATTCAGCATATAACTATATTACAATACGCTCAGAACAATACACAGTAAAATAGTACTTGAGGAAAATAACTGGTATTTAATTTGACTGTGTGGGTAGGAATTTCAATAGAGGGAAGAAGCGCTTTGAATGTGCACATAACAGATCTTCCCACATAAGGAAATCTAGACATAGTAGTGAAGTGTTAGTATTTGCAAGATTACCAGATAGATCCCATGAAAATAAACAAATTGGGATAAGTGTTGGAGTATTAGATGACGGATGTGTTATGAGCATGAAATTCTGGTGTTCAGACCAGTTGTGTTTTCAAGCATTCCTCTTCAACAATAATTAGGAAATGTAGCCTGGCACAATGCTAGAGCTGACCTTACACAGCAACATTAGAGTGCTGACTTAGACAAGTGACTCCGAGAGCAGCTCCCTTTATGGAAGACACTGTCAAAAGCTTTTCGTTGTTGTGAAATCATAGTAGTATGCGGGGTTGTGGAAGGGTTATGCACATGCAAAAGAGGCAGACTGAGAGGATTGTTTAAATGAGGACTGAGAGAAGACTACGCATTTCCAAGAGCAGAAGACGCACAAGGGCACCACAAGCAAAGTTACCAACTGAGTTTGTCTCAAGAATATGCTTTTCTATAGGGTCTATTAGCCTTAGAAATTGGGTGAAAATTATCAGCTTTTGTTGTTTAATAAAAAAGTAGCTAGTGCTTACAGTCAAGGAGATAGGACTGCAGGACAATTAGAAATTGCTACTTGTTGGGGTACCCACAGCAGTGAATGAATGTGTAGTGGTCTTCTTGCCATGAGAGCTGCCAGGTGTAATTCACCTAGAATTACAGGACACAATGGTTTGGGTTCAAAGTGCACTTCTCTGGACCTGCTCCAACGGGTCCATGTCTTTCCTGTGATGAGGACTCCAGAGCTGGATATAAAAGCCAGAGGGGGAGAATCACCTTCCTCGTCCTGCTGGCCTCGCGTGTTCTGACGCAGCCCAGTATGCAATTGCCTTTCTGGGTTGCAAATGCTCATTGCCAGATCATGTCCTGTTTTCATACACCCGTACCACCAAGCCCTTCTTCACAGGGCTCCTCTCAATCCATTCACTCCCAGAAAACTCTGGGAAGACCCTTCGTGTGCACCTGCATTGCCTGCCGAAGATGAAATCCAGGGTTCTGTACCTTTGCTGTCTAGCCCTTAGCCTCATTTTTGATTTTTTCCGATTTTTGGCACATGTGTCAGACACCTCCTGTGGAGCTGGTGGCTGCTGCCGGTGGCGTGCGGGCGTGAGGACGTGCGGAGAGGAGAGCCCGGGCTGAGGAGTCAGCCGGGGGAGGGCTGCTGTGAGGAGCCCGTTCGGGCTGGGGGCCCGGGCTGCCCCCACGGGAGGCCGGGAGGGGCCGGACGGCCATTTCACCGCCGGCTCCATCCCGCCCGCCGTTGCCAGGGTGACCGGGGCAGCGGCGCCCCCGCCCCCGGCCCCGCCCCGCGGCCAATCGAGGGGCGGCGGCGGCGGCCGAGAGAGGCTCTCTTTGTTCAGCCATTTCGGGGGCCGGAGCGGCGCCGCGAGGAGCCGCGGAGGGAGAGGTCGGGCCGCTCCCTCGCCACTCCCCTGCCGCCGGGCTCTGGGATGGTGTGGGTACGTGTCCGGGCTGCGAGGGGCGGGCTGGGACGTCCCATCCCCGGTAGCCGCCGCCGGGTCCCCCGGCCGATGTCAGGGGCCTCCGTGCTGCTGTTGGGAGGGGAGCCGTGGGCGCCCAGCTGTGGGCTGCCTCTTCCGCTCCTACCGGGGAAGGAAGGAAGGAAGGAAGGAAGGAAGGAAGGATGGATGGATGGATGGATGGATGGATGGATGGATGGATGGATGGATGGAGGGATGGATGGTGTGTGAAAGATGGATGGTGTGTGAAAGGGTGAGACGGGGCAGGCAGTGGCTCGGACCTGAGGGCCTGTGGCCCGAGCAGACCCCCGAGACACACACCCACTTGGCCCACCTCCCCCAGTTTCCCCGACGCCTCCCGGTGTCACGGCTGGCGCCGTCTCCGCAGCATTGCAGCCGGAAAGTGAAAGTCGCCTCAGGACAGAGGAAGGGCCATATTTCTTACCGTGGTTTCTGGCGTGCGTGGGGTCCCTGCTATGTAGATTTGTCTAGGTGGGGTTTTAAATTTCTATTCCGAATTATTAGAGAGTCGAGAAATCTCGTGCTTGTCTAGTGCTTTTGTTTGCATAGGGAGGTTGTTAATTTAGGTACTCAGTGGAAACTGGCAGTGGAACTTGTGAACCTTTTGTCGGGTGACTGTACAAAGGACAGAAGCGCTTTCTGGGTTGGTGCTAAAAGCTTGATTAGTCCGTGAGATATTTACCTTCTTGCTATGAAGGTAATGATTCCTCTCACTTGAATTTCTGCTCAAGACCTGAGAAATCCTCCTGCCGTGAGGATTGTTCTGCGATTGTTCTGATTCAGACCACGACAGCTTCTTAACCTGTTTGCTTGTCCTCTTGCATAGTTCAGTAGTCCTTAATGTGGCATTCGAATACTTTACAGGTGTGGTTAAATCCTTGCAACACATTGAACAAAAAGTTGACTTGTGTTCCTTCTATACATGAGTAATTGAACAGAAAAAAAGTCATATGCCCAAACTCTTAAAAGGAGCCTTTGATAGAATTGGAAACTGAGTCCATAAGTCTTCATTCTGCATCTGCTGTGTGAACTGTAGTTATTTTTGAGTGATATGTGGGAGGATGGAGGAAAGGTGTCTACAAATGGGAAGAATAGTTTCTGTATGATCAAAATTACTTTAGAATGCATTTTTTCAAGATCTAGCTAGCATATACTCAAAGGAAGATAATACAAAAGAATAGTGATGATGCTGCAGAAACAGGATTACAGAAGTAGTTTATTGGCAGTTAAAGGAGGAGAGCTCTGGTTAGAATGAATATTGAGTAAGGACCATGATTACTGTTGGATACAGAGAGTGACACATTTCATTGACTAATACAGGTGTAGGCACAGCTGCTAAATTGAGCTATGCCTTGTGACAGGGAGGTTAAAACAACATAGTAATGGTTTTATGAAGGTAAGCTTTTACTGAATTATCTGGCACACTTTTCTTTTATATTTATTTAGAATCCGATTTAGGAGTCCTTGTATGTGGGTATTCAATAAAGCAGGTGTGTGTGTGTGCTTAATTTTTGGCTCCAGGGATGGAGCTACCTTTCAGTCGAGTGGTAGGTATGCACAGAACTGTTCAGCACACTGGCAGAGCTGTGGTAGAGTATATCCTGTTCCTACTTCTGGCACACCAAGATGCTATGGCTACAAAGGAGGGTGGCAGAAGGCCAAGTACAATCCTCCTTCATCAAAGCTGATACTCAGAATCTCTCCAGTTAAAGAGCGGGGTTGAAATAAAGACTGACATTTTATCTTTGAAATGTCTTAATGGTAAAGATCTTCTTTCATAGGCCCAATGTTGCTGTCAGTGTCATAAAACAAGTTACACGGCAGGTTTGTGAACTTGGTATACACTGATCAATGCATTATTGTCAAGTTGTGCTGGTGTCATGAAACAGGGATGATATTTTTCTTTGCTTTGTTTTTGAAAAGGTAGAACTGCTTTTCCATTACTTTCATGCCTTGAATATGATGTAGTTGTGTTCAGTTTTGATCACAGAAATTAATTTTACCCATTAGTTTGGTTCCAAATTCTGCATGCATTGAAGTACATATAACAGTAGTATGTTTCAGTCACAAAATCCACTGCCTTCCACTGTTTTATAGCATTGATTTGGATAGTTTGGGTAGGTTTTCTACAAATATTGATAGATTTCAAATATATACGCTACAATATTTTTATTGCCTGTGTTTTACATATATAAATAAAACATTCATATATAAAAAATATTAATATTGTTTTATTATACAATTCATACTGAAATTATTTAAAATCTCTCGTTGAAAGAGATATAGTTGTGTAGATGCACTGTTTGGTTTATGTATGTGATCTATCATGTACATGATAAAAGTACATATTTATGCATGTATACATGGGTGCCTTTGAATATGGTATTTTTTAATATCATATCATAAAATAAACTCCCAAATGTCACTTTTAGCCTTTAGGAGGTTTTCTTTTCCAAACCAGGCTCCAGAGTGAAATTTAAGCAATTTAAAAACAATTGTTTTTTAATTTCTTGTGTACTGAATGCGTTTGAAATTTTGAGTTTGTGTATTTGTCTGTGCCTATGTGAGTCAAATCTCAAGGCATAAAACCAAATAAAATTTGTGTTTAAAGAAAGTTTTTGGTTTTTAAACCTTGAGATAGAACAGAAAATTATGCTTACATTATTCTCCCATTAAGTAATTTAATTTTGTAGAGCATTTTCTACCAGGCATTGTGAGATACACTTAAACACCGAAAACGTGCTGCTTATGGTGAGCCTGCCACTAAGTGCATTACTTTAAATATTAGGTCAATGCTATGTATGAAAGAAGGAAAGGCAAGATAAAATGTTTTTGGAAGAGAACAGAAAACATGTAGTAGGTGGTGCAAAAATGCAGGAAAACTTATTATATTAGAATTCAAAAAAGAACACACTTGCAGAGTATGGTGAGATAGTACAGACCGGGAGTTCCCAAACTTAGTAGTTTTATGATCATCGTCAGTCACCTCTGATATCCAGAGTCACATGCTTTTCCAACCATGCCGAACCAGAGTCTCATGGCTCTTCTCCTAACTTCCCTACTGCATATTCCTATCATTCAAGCTAGGATTGCAGTCCAATGCTCGCATTTAACCTTCCCTATCCATGCACCCATAAAAGTTTATGCTTCATTTCAGACTTCATTCATATCTTTTCTCCTCCACATACCCAAACCATGCATCTTCACTTCCAGCAAAAGCAAAGTGGAACCTTGGATCCTCCTGATTCCCCTGCATGCATGTACCTCCTTAATCTTGTTCGTCCTACTTGGTCGTGTCTTGGTCCTTTTCTTCTATCCTGAACCAAAAGTGCAGGTGTGTGTGGGGACAGCAGAGCTGTTCATTATGTTGAATGTTGGTGATGGCTGCAGTAGTTCCTAACTGTTCCCCCAGGTTTTATGTAGGCCAGTGGGCCATTGCTGTGCTGCTCTATAGGAGCAGTGAGACGCAGAAGCTGTGGCTCATTTAAGTTTTGAATGTAGTGTGGAAGCAGGCATAAGTGGTGTCTGCATTACATTTTGGCTACCTCTTTTACAGACAAGGAAGAAAAGTCAGAGCAGGCAAGTGTGGGAAGGCAACAGTCATTTTCATCAGAGCCTTAAAAGCGCAGATCTGCTTTTTCTACCAGATAAGCTAAGTCTGTGCAAAAATCCAAACAGTTATTTCAGTCTTTTTTACATCAGTTTTACATGAGTCAATTCCTTAGGAAAAAAAAAGCCACCCTTAAATTAAAATCAATTATTCTTTCTCGCACAGGCAAGCCCCAAGCCATGTCTCTGGAAATCAGGAGTGATTCCAGTCCATTAAGTGTAATGTAAATAGATGGATTTGGCATAAAAGATGGAAGCTTCAGTTGTTGAATCTGGCCCATGAAAAGTAGTTAAAACCAAGCAAGATGAGCTTTGAATGGGAGTCTTTGAACAAATGGGAATCAACCACATTAACAAGAACACAAGACCCATGTAATTGCATTCTTTGCTTGTATGTGAGAAAACAGTCATTGCTAGGCTGAAAACATTAGTGTCTGAAGCAGAAATGCTTTTGAAGTTCCTTGGAAAAGGAATGGAAGTAGGCCAATTGATGAGGGGAAATGGTTGTTTTAAAAAAGCTTAATGTTGTTTCATTATTCTCTCTGACATAGCATGTGTGCCCTAAATGCAAATATGTATGTGTTTGTGTATCATATGTTCAGTTATATTCCTGTCTTAAAATCATTTAACCTTTCACATGTACGAATTTAGTTGGTCATTTGGTCACATTAACAAATGACTTTAGACACCCTCCTTCCCAAATTTTCCAAATATCTATAGAAGACTAGTCTTCAGTTTCTCCACTAAAAGCTGGGTAACACACAGAAATTTCACAATTCTTTGTTTCTGGAGAATCCCGTTTCCCCAGGAGATAACTCTGTTGGTTTTCTGAGCCAATGAGTACTTGTAATATATTTTACAATCTGTGATGATAGTTTGTCTTTCAGTTAAGGGAGGAATCATATCTTATGTTAGGCATAGTCCCTTACAATAATTCTATAAATTTCTTGGTGATTACACAGAATCAAAATAGCAAACAAGAATTAAATATAGCACAATTGTCAGTGTTCTTAGTGTCCCTCATTTGCGTTGTACATTTCAAGGTATGCTTAGTTTTTGTTGCTACTTCCATTTGCAGTCTTTTTGGATGTGCGGTGGCGAAGATGATGCTGATAAGGGAATTCCAGGTTAATCTTGCATGTAACCACCACAGAGTTCAGCTGTTGGGTGGATTTTTTTGTTTGTTTGTTTCTATTTTTACTCTTATTAATTGTGTGCTGTGTTTTAAAGATGAAGTGTTTCTTTTAGATATGAGAAAATGAATACAATAGATGAAGCTGCTGCATTTGTTAATATTTCTCCACTTAAGAATATGAATTTGGTATCAGCACACGAGACTGAGAATCAGCAAACATTGAGGATACTGTCCTTGCTTTGTTTCTTTTGTTCTAGATGGATCATAGTGAGGCTTTCATAATTTTAGCTCCATTGGGGTGGGATTCTCTCTCTCTCTTTTTTGTTGTTTTTTTTTTTTTTAAGGTTAAATGAGATTGCAGAGGCTGCCTTTTGATGATCTCATTCTAGGTCTTGCTTTGGGTAAATAGTTCAGGACGTTTCTGATTCAGAAATAATGCAGATTTAATTGAACGTAAGGACAATTTCTTTACTACACTTGTTTCTTGAAGCTTAGGAGAAGGAGTATACCTATGGAAACAAATAACTGTCCTGAATTGTGTGAAGGCATTCAAGTTGGACTTAAACTATGGTAGAAATTTTAAATGTTGGCCTGTGAATTACTGGTAATCTGACATGCTATTTTCACAAATAAAATGTGATACTTACATATACTTGGTTGTAAAGTAAAATTCTACAGGTAGGAAGAAAAATAATAGAAAATAGTATATATTTTTTTCTTCAAGTTTTCTTCTTCATCTTGTTTTATCAGAGGTAATAGCAGAAATAAGTGTTAGAATTGAGTGTGATGAAGTGATAAAAAAGGAGGTGAGACATTAATTAATTTGAGAATTTGATTATCTGTGATAAAATATTACGTCTGTCAGAAGGAATTCTAGAAATGGTGCTGTAGTACATGCTTTTTGAGCTCTGCAACATCCCTTCTGTATCTTCTGTGGAGCTTACAAGAGGTACCTCAAGTTCAGAGTGGTTAGATATAGTGTAATATTTTCATTACTATTTAATCCTTGGGTCCTCCAGAAGATTATATGAATTTAAGATACTAAAATTCATTACTCCATTGCAACAGTACTGTCTAGGTTAATTACTTCAACCTCGTTATAGGTTGGTCTGAAAGAAGGCAAACAAATCTTTACTTGAGTGAAGTTCAGCTGTCCTGTTTACATTTTCAGTAAGTTATACAGATGTCCTTTAAGATTATGCTAATTTAGTTATAAATGTGTTTGAAACTGACCTCTGCTTTCCTCAGTTAGAATTTTTGGTTCAATTTTGAAATCCTGAAAAAAATTTAAAACCAGTATTGGTCTTATCCATGCTGAACACTTATCCAGCTTTAACATTGTCAGTGTTAAACCATCAGGCAAGTTTTATAAAAGTGTTTTTATTTGTATATGACACCTTTTTCAAGCCAGTGCATTGTCAAACAGTTTTGTTATTGAAGATAATTTGAAAGAAGTTAAAAAAAACTTGGCTGCCATGTTATGCAGAAAATAGCTCAATTTTTTTTGCAACTTAATATATCATTTTCTACTTAATTTTTAGTTATGCTAGTGCCCAGAAGCTCCACATATAAGGTTCTAACATGTCAGGCCTGTAACAAAACAGCTTCTTTTGCATAAAGTTTACAACTGAACTACAAAACAGAAGATAAATGTATTCCAGTAGGCAAATACAGGGAAAATGAGAATTATGAGAGAAACTTAAAACCTCTGTGAACATTTTGCCTAAGGAGAATTTCCACATAAAATGTGAGACAGGGCAGAAAGCATCTTGGAATGCCTTTTGCGTTACATGTTTTAAAGGGCATCATATGAGAAAGCATGGTGCAGGTCAATAAAATGATCCTCAAGGTGAAGATCATAAAATTACTAGCAGGAAAAAAAGCCCATATTCTGCATCATGATAATGTATAAGAACTGTTATATAGAGGAGAGACATTAATTTATTCTCTTGGCTATAGACAGTTTAGTTTGTTACTGTGGTTTCAACTCTTCATGGCTTTATGTTTCACGTAGTGGTTGCATTACTATTTTAAGACAAAGATGATATGTAGAATGCCAGCAAGTTTATTTAATGGAGTCAGTGAAGTGATTTGCAACCGGTTTTTATTAAAAATGTATTTAAGTGGCCTTCAATTTATTAAATGACCTTTGCATTCAAGGTAGATTGAATTATTTAAAATTACAGTTTCTCTACTAAATAAATTTCTTTTATCTTCGGGCAAGGGAAAAAGAAAACCAAACCTTTAAAAACTTTGAATTTTTTGTTTTGTATTGGTTGTTTTGTTGGTAGCATTTTAAGGGAATTAATATACATATGTATCATTTAGGCTAAGGAACTGATCACAGCAACTAGTCTCTGATTCAGATACATTCTGTTATCTTTCACAAACCAACATATAAGTATTTAAATGACTAAAATATTGAAAATTTACAGCTTAAGTAAGAATTAAATTTCTCATCTAATTGCATTTTTATATTTTCTGATTCTTTAAGTCTATCTTGCTTTTCTAACCTGAATGCACAATGTTTTTTTAATGTAATTTTTGGTTTCTAATGTTTCTTCTTTTGGCATGAAATGCTGTATTTGAACCAGAAGGAAGTAAAAGATTTGCTGAGGGAACTTGTAGCAAGTTGATTAAAGCTGCACTAACTGCCCAAGGAATTTTATGTGATCATTCATCTGCACAATAACAATCTCTATCTGTGCAGAAACAGCAATGTAGCCTCTTCAGCACAGGAACTTTAAGTAAGGTGAATTGCGTGCATTCAGACTTACTTGCAGTTTCCTTTACACTGGTTCGATATTGCTTCAAAACTGATTTCACAGATGCAGTTGTGAGAATGCTTTTTCAAAAAACAAGGCTAGAAATGAGAGAATACAGTGAGAATTAAACTGTTGCACTTTTATTTTTAAATTACTTCCTGTATTTGTGCCTTTTTTTAACTAGTCCACCTGGTTACCTGTCTACCTGTAATTATTCAGTGGTCTCTTAACACCCATTGCTGGGAATGCCATGAAGATCTGTGTAGAAGAACTCTTCAGGTTTTCTTCTGTGATGTCTGTTGGCTTCAAATTACAGCAACTTGAATATCTTGTTTAATTGGAAGTCTGAGACCACTCTAAAACCTCATCTTCAGATTCAGAATATGAATATGCTTAAACTGAAAATGTTGAAGCGTTCTTCCATTGGCCATTTCTACTAGATATTTAGTGTGCATCTATTAATTGAAATAGTCTTCACTCCTAAGATGATGCTGATTTCCTTGCCACAGTATCTAGTCAGTTTTATTGCTTTGGTCAGATGAAAACTGGCAATTTCCTTTAAGAATTTTTAATACTGTTTTAATTTGTAAATTAATAATCTGTGTTTAACAAGACAGACATTTCTCTGTTCTATTGTAGTTGTCTCACAAAATTTCTGTGGAGTCAGTCTTCAAGCACTTGGATCATACTGTTTGTTATATTAAACAATAATAAATTCAACTCATATAATTACCATCTGAAAATACTGATATTCAGAGAAGGCAGAAACATTGGTTTTGATGTGTCTGCAAATTCCACTGTGTATATAGATGCAGGACCAATTTGGGGTTGGCAATACTGCTGCCTTTATCCATCATTGTTTTTACTCCCTTGTTCATCTGAGGCTTGAAAAACAAGGAATGTGCAGTCATTCTTTAGCATTCTCATTAAGATCAGTTAAGTCCTACTTGCTTTTTTACCATAAGAGTTTTGCTTCTTTGATTAGAGTGGTTAGGGTATCATCCTTCTGTTTTTGTGTATGATTGGAGCAGTTGACTGCCTTCGCTGATGAACACATCCCCTTTTGGAGGGAGCTCCATTCCAGATCAATAATTATTTCCTCACTCTTTACCACGAGCATATAATTTCAGAATATTTATCTGACATTAATTGGAAAACACCCTGTACTCAGGCTCCCTGGATAAGATTGAATTCCAGTTTCTTTCTGAAGGTTTATAAGTCTTCTTCCACTTGTGTACCTGCCAGCACTTGTAAGACTCCACTCATTAATCCCTATGCAGGACAGAGACCTGCTCACTGGAGATGTATAGGGACTAGTAGAAACTGAAATACTGCCATCTCCTTGAGGCAACAACATCTTAAGAAGCTTAGATAAGCTGCTCACTTCAGTAAGGAAATTCATGAGCTATACAGGGAACAATACGCTAGCCTTCTATTATGATGACCAGTGATGATGGTTTACCCAGCACTATTGCTGTCAGTATTGCAGGTATCACCAAAGCACCACTGTTGTCACCAATGACAGATCACACAGTGGTAGTGTCACTGACAGTGCATGTCTTAGTGAATGTTCTGTGTGGAAAGGTTTTAAAACATATTGAGTGTTCAGAAAAAGACAGGGAGCAAAGTAGGTGAGTGTGTGGTTCTGAATTCTGTGTATCCTGGGATACAAGGTATTTGCCAAGTGTAAAAATAAAACCTAATCCTGATTAATCAGTTCTTAAGGCTCCCAATATCATTTTTGCCTTGAATGCTGTACTGAATTTCTAATTATGCCTGATGGGCTTTCCAGAGGAGACTTCTCAATTTTTTGAGATATCCTTTTAAATAATTTCTTTACAGTTGGTTTCTTTAACAGTGGGTGCATACTATGAAAATACAGTAGTTTGATTTAAACAGTGTAAAATAACTAATTTTAGTAATTTAAATTGGAAGGCCAAAAGGTTTAATTTTGTGTATTTGGTTTTAATTCAGCTTTTCCACAATAGATAATTTTTACTTCATTTATGCATCAAAACATAATTACAAGTAAAAATGCCATTTGACTTCTATTTGTTACATCTTTCTACTAGCAAAGGGTCTTCCGCACCTTTACAAGTTCTCTTTCTTATTTAATGAGGTTCCTAATTTTTACACTCTAATGTATTGTTATTGTTTGTGTTTGTTAAGATGGTGTTGTACAAAAAGGAATTTAAACTAGTGAACTCTTTCATGGGGATATTTCTGTACTTTATATACATTTTACACTAAACTTGATTGGTTTATAAGTACTTGTATATTGACAATGGTTGGAGAACTATGATATATGTTGGTTCATCATGGTGCAGATATTTTCAGAGTTAGCTTAAAAACAGATTACCACTTACTTACATTAAGTTTTTTTAATAATTGTGAATAACTTAATTTTAAAGAAACAATGCATTCTTTTCAGGGCTAAGAACTTCTCCAAATTTGGCACTGTCCCATGATGAGGTGTACTCTCCTTTTTGTTTGGTGTTTTTAGTGGCAGAGGTGACTTTGTGAGCATTATTGAAAAAGAAGAGCAAGAGATGTTTATCACATGGCTGTGCCACCAGAGCTCACACAAAGGCCCTCTCTGTCTTGGCTGAGCCATTGTGAGTGGAACAGGCACTGTGGAGTCTCTCATTGCATGACTTTCTTTTCAAGATTTGCGGGGGCTAGGACCACCTTTTCAAGCATGCAGTAAGTCAAAATGGGAATATTGCATCTGTTAATTTGTTTATTTTTATTAATCTCTATTAGTTGTAAGAATGAATGCATAACTGAAAGAAAGTGAATACTAGAATTTCAGGGGCTGCACCTCTTTCCTCACAGTCTTATATCCATCCGTGTACATGGTTTTTTCCAGCCATAACTTTGTTTTTAAGTCATATCTGGTTCTTTTCTCAGATGTGTTCAAAAGTTTGCATTCTATTCTGGTCTATCATGAGAAACAGGTTCAAAAGCTGTATATAATTTTGGTTTTTATCTGCATCTTGGGGAAGCCTGAATTACCAATTAGAAAAACTGAAGTTCAATGAAAATCCTCCAGCAGATCCCAGTTGCTTTGCCTCCTACAGCTGAAAGAAAGAAATCTTACTGTATACTTTATGTAGGGAGTGGAATAAGGTCCATATGCACTTGATCCTAATCACGATTAAAAGAATTTTAAGCTGGTAAAAAGCACATGCTGGATTTCAAATGTGAAATTTGACAGTAGAGGTTTAAATAAGACTCAAGAATGATTCTTGCCTTTGTACACCAACTTACTCCCTTTACTATTTTAGATTTCAGCTGATAGATCTGGAATTTTCTGTCCCAAATTCAGGAGATTATATGTTTTTTCTCAAAAAGCCCTCCATTCATTTTTAGATTGTTTTCTGACTGCCAGTGTTAAAAGCATGTACTATCATTTTAGTATCCAACACGTGTGATTACAGTCGGGCAAATCATTAGCAACACACTATTTTTCCACTTGGTGTCTCTAGCTGTGGAAATGAAATAATCATAGAATCATCAAGATTGGAAGATCATCCAATCCAACCATCCATCCAGCACTACCACTGCTACCCCTAAACCACTAAATTACATCGCCCAGTGCCAGGTCCAGATGCCTCATGAACACCTCCAGGGATGGTGACTCCACCACCTCCTTGGGAACCTATTACAGTGCCTGACCACCAGAAGAGTGAAATTTTTTTTCTACTATCAGAATCTCCCCTGTCTCATCTTAAGGTCATTTCCTCTTGCCATCTCATAGTGGCACATTTGAAGAGGTGCTGCATGCTTGTCTAGATTAGTTGATCAAAGGCATTTTAAATCTAGAGATCTTTTCAGTTTTGCACTGTCTACTACTTCCTCATTCAGCTGGACTTTTCATGAATTATAAGAACGATGTTCCATCCTGCCAAAGCAGAATTCAAGATCAAAACACTTCTGATGATGTTCTAGTTGGTGTTTGGCAGATTTTTATCCCTGTGGCTGAAAATGTTATATATCTAATTTAAACCATGAACAGCAATAATAATAATAACAACCCATGAACTGGTTTGCAGTTCTAACCTGTACATAAGCCTATGCTATGTGTTGGTGTTTGTTATCCTAATTTGAATTAAGTCTTCCTTGTACTACAAAACAAATATTAGTGCATGCTGAGGCTGGTCATCCATTTTTATCTGCAATGGTGGGATGGGTTTGTACCTTCATATATATGGAAACTGTATGGCTGTGCTCTTTCCTCTATGCTCATTTGATGCATGAGAAGCAGAGGTATTCATTAAATAAAGAGGGAATGTACTATGTACTATGTCCATAGAGTGGAATTACAGGCTGTCAGTTTATCCTGAGTACTATTTCATCTGTTCAATGGGATTCCACAGTGCAGGCTTTTACAGACATTATCTGCAAAAAGAAATACTGTTCCTCACCTTTGGGAAAAGAAACCATGAAATCAGGGATGGTGGCTGCAACAATAATGAGCCAGAACAGCTCTCCCTTTCACACAGGCAAGAGTGTAACAGATTTCTTGAGCAGATATGTTACTGTAGCTGTACATACACTCAGAAAAAGTCTATCATCAAACTGATGGTATTCCACGGACAGCAAATCACATTACAAATTTATTTGCTTCGAATATTGAAATGCCAGTGTTCCGGGAAATTTGCATTCAGCTTCATTACGAGGCTTACTATAGTTTCATACACATGCACAATTTCTAGTTTCATACACAACATAAGGCAAAATGAATTCTAGCTAGAATTGTCTCAGGAGGGTAGAAAGCTAACATCATTTCTCTCAGTCTCTTCAGCTTCTTATTCTGCTCCTAGACCTACTAACCAGAGAGAACAAATAACAGTAGGAAACAAAGGTCAAGAAACAGTACACAAATCTGAAGTTATATTACCTGAAAGCCCATACAATTGCTGCTTTAAATGTTGTTGTCAAAATGCTCCTCACAGGCAGAAGATATTCTGTCCATGGATACAGGGAAAAAATGTTATTTTTTAAGATAGTCTTAACCCTACCAATGAAGCAAATCCTTAGTTTGGTACATTCCACAAAACTTCTTTCTTTAGTCCAAGGCTTATTATTATATGTTAGCTCATATTGAATTTATCTTCTGCTAGGTGGTTTTCCTCTTGGCCTTTTGTCATCCAATGTGAAGTTGCAGAACTCTTAAAAAATGGAGGGGAGGAGGGGAGGGTTTGCAACCTTAGTTGCCAGGAAGAGATTCCACTCCTGCATGTGGCAACTTAATACCCTTTGTGCCAGTCTTAACCACAAAGTCCTGTCTTCATCAGAATTACACTTGTAATAGTGGAATTCGTTAGTGTTGCATTAGAAAACAGTAAGCTTACAGCCTCTTTTGGCTTATACTTTTGTACAATTCAACACAAAGTAATGTTGAGACCCCATCTTAAAAATAGTTTTCAAGAGTTTGCTCAGGTTTCTGTTTAAAACAATCCTTATATCATCATCAGTCAGCTCTGGAAAAGTAGAAAATTAATTTCATAGATGTTTCAGTCAGAAACAGAAAATCCTTTCAAACTGTCTTCACGTCAGTCTCCTTGGTAACCTCTCTGGTGCTTCACAGGGTCAAACTAAACTGTCTTCTTCATAAGACTATTCAAATAAATGGTAGTGTAATAAATGTTAATCTTGTATCGTATGGCTGAACTAAGAAAGCCTGCACCACGTGTTTTAGAATGGATGCTCCTTTGATATGTTGGATATGAGGACCACCAGTATTTTTTTAAAGTGAAAGCTTGGGGCACGTCTCCAGGCACAGGGCATTGCAAAATAGCATAACAGTAGCTATTCTGCATGAGCTCCTTCACACAGACAAATTTATTCTGTGTTATGAGAGCTTTTTTCCTGCTTTGCTTAATCTCCATCACTCTTAGCTTGACATGAAAGGGTTTACACAGAAAGCTATTATGGAATATCACTTATTTCCTCTGTGCGTACAATCCTTCTATGTCAAGAGACACTATAAGCAGTTTGTGTGGAAATTCAGAAGGCTGGATTTTAGCAATGGATTGAATGATTGATTACCATTATTAAATACCATATTACAAATTGCAATGCCTGAATTTTATGACAAGAAGGTTGCTATTAGAATTCTCTAAAAAAAAAAAAAAATCCAGTATTACCAATGGAATAAAACTAAAGAATGGGAAAAATCTTCTGAAGGGTAAAGTGGCTGAAACTGTCCAACTGTTCTGAAATTAGGACTATTTTGACAATTAATTTTTATTAGAGAATAATTATTTGAAACTAGTTTCAAAACTATTGGCAGTGACAAGTCGTAATTTCCAAAGGTACAGCTTGGAGGCTATGGGGATGGGACATCTTCCTAGCAGTGCAGATCTCAATCTCTTTTCTAGTTGATTGTTGGGAGGGATTTGCACCAGTCTCCTCTTCCTTTTTTAAGTGCACTGAGAATATGGAGGGATGGTTGGGTATTCTATTGTGAATCTCCTATTCTGTCTACAAGTGTTATGAGTATAAACTGTCAATTAATACATATTGCTGATCAAAAACCAGATCCTAGTCCAAGCTTCTGTTAGTATCTGTTTAAAACATAATGAAAAGCAACAGGAGAGATTAAAAGACCTAGCACCAAATGCACTCTAATGTGATGGTAAGGATACTTTGCAGAAATAAAGTTTAGTTAATCACCTCAGAAAGACGCAAGAATCAAAACCTGTCTCATGCATTCAGTTAGTACTCTAAACTACTGGATTTTGAATGATTATAATTGGTACATATTGTAGCCATTCCATTTGTTTCTTTGTATGCAAGGTATGTATCATTTCAGCCTGAATTAATGGGGAAATCTGAGAGAGAAATGGAAGAGATTGTTGTCAAGAAACTGAAGATACAAAAATTTTACAGGCTTTTTGTGGACACTTAAGTAGAAAACTGCAAATTCCATGAAGAGAGAAGTATATTAAAGATATAGGTTAGTGTTTGGGCTTGTAATTTGTTTGTTTGTTTGTTTTAATATTACACATTGTCATAACAGTGGATTATGGCTACTGCATGACATCTGAAGTCTGGATAATAAGGAAATCAAATATTAGCCTCAGCATTCGTGCAAGGGTTCTGTCTTCAGAGAACTTCTGTAATCTTAACATATATAGGTGAAGTGTGTCAGTTTTAGTTCTGCTGCATATTGCTGATTGAGTGGGATGAACCAGGCTGTATTTTGGAGGGTAGTGTTCATGCCTCCATTTAACATTGATTCTGATTTCCTTTCTATACAAGAGGATTCTTGCTTGGGGAAAACAGGTAGTAGAAAACAAAAAAGGCAAAGCATACATAAATAAATACAAAGCATACAGAAATAAATTATTTTCTCCTGTTTTTTTCCTGTAATGCTTTCAGCCTGAGGGGTTTTTTTCTTGTCTCAGTCAAATTATTTAGACTTCTGCTTCCTTACATAATTTGAAGGAGTAGAGATAGGTTCCTCAGGTTTCCTGCAGGTTTTGTACATAGAAGCCAAAGGAGACACCTCATCTTGCAGAATACCTTCTCATCTTGATAATGTCTCATAAATTATTCTTATCTGACTTGGAGGATGATCATCTAAAGCACTCAGATATCTCCACTAGAGGTCCTTGGTAGAGGCTCCCATTCATGCTTCAATTTGTAGGCCTTTTTCTGTCCTTTCCACTGCAGAAAGTGGAAATTCTTGCCAGGATTGAATTCCAATTACATTAATGGAAAGGAAACCTACATTTTTCTTAGTTATGGATCCATTCATGCTTTTCTACCTGCTCTTTCCTCTTCTGTCTCAGTGGTGGTGCATTCCCTTCCCCCCCCCCCCCCTTTCCAGGCTGCTGTGTACCTTCTGTTCTGATCTCCTCCCTTGTTTGCCATCTTTAATGTTCTTGTTTAGCACACTTGGTTTCCTGATAGTACTAGATAGATCTAATCCTTGTGTCATAATTTCTGAATATTAACTTTTGAAGCTCTAACCAAGTTCAAACAAACTTGACTGAAGTCAAGTGGGACAGAAGTCTCAAAGAAAAATCAAGTTTCTACAATCTTACTGGTAAAGCACCAGTAAATTCACCTAACTGGTGAATGAAGCCCACATTAGCTCTTCCTTGTTTCATTGGACTTCATCTTTCCTCTGTTCAACTATGCAAGCATCCCTACAAAGATCTCTCCTGCCCACACAGTGTGAGCCATTAACATCAGTTTTTATGGTCTGGGTCAAAACCCTTTGTTTTGACATGTTCCTGTACTAGATGGAAATGAGTGGAGATTCACCCTGATCACAAAAATCTCAAGTAAAACTTGTGCCCATTCTTTCCTAGTAAGTGGTGGCATGTCTTTATGTACCTCCCTTACTGACTTCATCTTGTTTAGGTGCTGTAAACTCTAAAGAGGTGCTCAGCTTTTGTAGTGTCCCAAAAAGTTCTGTGATAACTACAGCAGTTGCTAAAATAGAAAAGCTTAATAAACATATCCCATTTAAGGGTTTTTTTCATAAGCTCTTTTTGTTCTCTCCATTGATTTTATCTTATATGCTGTATAGCATACTTCTCTGTATATTTCTGTACTTCTTACTCCAATGTGCATTCTTTCCTGGTTCATCAAATATCCTCTCACTATCCATATATGTATCATTACACTACTTATCTTACTTCTTGCCTGTGATGGCTCCTTTTGCTATTTTGTTGAAGACAATGCAATACTGGTTTTATCTCCTTCGAGAATAGCATCACATGGTAATAGAAGGGAAGCTGGCTCAGGACACTTCTTAGCGCCTTAGGCTGGACAGGTGTCTTTCAGTGTTGGGGAGGTGAGTCTTAAGGTGATGCCTTAAGAATTTCTAGTTTTTATTCTTCATGTATCTGTTGCTTTGGTGTAGTATAAAACGACAAACCCCTGTTCCCAGCACCGTTAGCTGAAACAATTTCTCTAAATGGAAAGCCAAGGGCACATTGCCCTAGAGCCTGAAAATATGTAAACAACAGTGATTTGGGGGGGGAGCAGGCCTGGGGTGGTTAACATCATCACCTAAGGGTGTGATTGGAGAATTAAGGGCCAATATGCTAATATGACAGAACTTATAAAAGGTGAGGAGCCTGTGACCCGGGGTCCATTTCTGGGTGCAGCCTCATGAGAGGGCTTTGTTTGCCCTGAATGCACCATAAAGGCCTTTAATAAATTTGTCTGCTTTTTACTCTCCTAACTTGTCTTGGCCTCTGTTACAGGTAGCCTGTTTTAGGTATCAAGACAAAGAGCCACACAGCAAATTACCTGGGATACACCCATAGGAATCAGTACTGTTCCCTGTCCTCAATGCCTCCGAACAGTTAAGGCTGAGATGTGTAACTGAGTGGTGTACTGCAGCAGAAACTAGTTTTTATGTGCAGTGAGATGCTTACAAATACAGTGACTAAAAGTAAGATTGTAAAAAACCAGGGAATTACTGGTTTTCATTTTCACATTTTATACCAGTTTTAAACAGCATGTATTTTTCCTTCTCCCATTGGTATAACACATAAAAGTAACTATATCATGTGTAGTGTATATTTTACACACATACATATGTATATATGTATCTAAATTGTTAATTTTAACCCGAGGTCTCCCCTGATATATTTTGGGGCTAGGGTTAAGATAGAGTAGGTATTCAAAGCAGTTGCTTTTCAGTTTGCACATCCCAGCCTCCTCCTCCTTCCCCTCGTACTTCGTCCTGTTCCCTCTTCACACATGAAATTGGGAACTTCTGGGATCTGTTCCGCACTCAACCAATTAACGTAGAAGTGCAGCAGGTACCACGTTCCTGACACCGGGGTCTGCTTTCGCGCCCGCGCTTCTCCTCCCTGGAAAGGCGGGAGGCTCCGCACTCGCTGCCGGGCGCTGCCCCAGGGGGCTGGGCCGGGCCCGGGGCGCCGCTTCGCCCCTTGCCTGTCGCGTTCGTAGGAGGTTTCTGTCTGTTCTCGGGTGGGCGGCGTGGGCGCCCCGTTTCCCGTGGGCCAGGATTGAGGTGCTCGCGTTCTGTCGCCCGCAGGCTCCTGGCAGTGTGGGACGCACCGGGGAAAGGCGGACGGCGGCGCCGGCGGCCCCGAGGCGGCCCGGGCGGGCGGAGCCGTGCCCGGCGCTAGGACCCAGCAGGACGCGAGGCGGCTCTTCGGGCCGGATCACAAATTCGCCGTGACTCAGTCTCTGCGCGGCTCGGAGGCAGCGGGTGCAGGTCGGTCTCCTACGTCTATCCGGCGACTGCTGGGGTGCTTGGGAGCACGAGAGCCGGAGCGGACCGGGCACTGCCGCGCCCCTTCCTTGGCCCGGCCTTCCTTCCTCTCCGCCCGCCCCCGCCCGGGCCTGCCGCGCCGCCAACCGCGGCCGCCTGTTGTCTGTTTTCCAGACAGCCAAGATGGAGTACGAGTGGAAGCCCGACGAGCAGGGGCTCCAGCAGATCCTGCAGCTGCTCAAGGAGTCCCAGTCTCCGGACACCACCACACAGAGAGCCGTGCAACAAGTATCCTTGGCCGAGGCTTTCGGGGCCCCGAGAGAGGGTCGGGGGCGGCCGAGGGCGGGCGGGGGGAGCGTGGCCTGCGCGGTAGCGGGGCCGGCGCTGCGGCAGCGGGGCCTGCCCGGC
Source organism: Acanthornis magna (assembly GCA_036785705.1). Taxonomy (NCBI): domain Eukaryota; kingdom Metazoa; phylum Chordata; class Aves; order Passeriformes; family Acanthizidae; genus Acanthornis; species Acanthornis magna. The sequence goes on from JAWUZG010000121.1 coordinate 3,377,808, forward strand.
CCGGCCCGGCCGCGAATCCGCCGCAACGCGGCGGGCCGAGCCCTTGCCTGCGCGAGCGGCCGTGGCGCGGCGTTTGAACAGCCGAGGCGGCCTGTGGGCCGCGGGGCCGCCTTCGCCCGGCGGGCACTGGGGGCACCTGTTGCGAGCCCGGAGCCAAGGGCCACGTTGGGTTTGGCCGTTGGAGGGTTTTTAAATTATTATTTATTTATTTTCAAAGCCTGTGCTCTGGGGCGTCTCCGTCGATATCCACCGCTCTTTCGGGTTCCCCCGCCCAGCCCCCAGAGCGGCCGGGCGGGAACGGGGCCCTTGGCCCGGCGGGTCCCGCCAAGGGGACGGGGGTGCCCCGCGCGTTGTGCCCGCCATCCCCGCGGCAGAGAGGGGGCGAGCAAGGGCCTCTCGAAGTAATCCGGCGCCGGGATTCGAGGTGAAAGCCGTGGCTAGTGGGGGTAGCGCCGCTGGCAGAGCCGCTGCCTGTGCGCCCTCGTGGGCCTGCTGGCTCTGACACTGCGCATTTTGGTACGTGGTGAGGATGGTTTTATTTGCCTAGAAGCCTGATCCCGAAACACTGCTCGTTGAAATTCACGAAAAAGGGGAGATCTGCAGTATGTGGCTTCTTGGGCTGCTTTGCCGTACATTCGGTGTTAGTGTTGTGGATTGTTGGACTTTTTTATCCTTGCACCCTCCCTCCCTTCGCCCCCCCCCCCCGCCCCCCCCGGGCCTCTCTTGCTTATGGAAGTAATGAATAGCAAGATTTCAAGGAGAAAAGTTTGAGAAAGCAAAAGTTTAAATTAAGATTAGTAGAAGCATAGGCCTGAAAAAGTAAAGGCCTCATCTATTGTCTCCTGCTCCTTGAGCTAGCCATAAGTGCTTTGAAATGTCTAGAAGTGCTGAAATTCTGTGGAGGATATGAGTTTATCATCTCGATCCCTTCTTATTTAAAGCATTTGCTTGAAGGTCTGCACAGAAAGCAACAGAATTTATGTAAGTAGGTAAGAACGTGTGTGTGTGTGTGTGTCTATATATTATTTTAAGAGTATAGCTTTAAGCCAAATTTGCTCCACTTCTAGACTTTTGTAGCAAATGCAGTGAAGATCAGGAAGGCTTCTGCTCTTGTCTGAAAGGTGATGGTCGATTTCATCTTGATCATCTTGTCCTTTCAGCTGTGTTTCAAGTTTTTAAAACATGATTGCTTTCTTTGAAAAGTCCTTAACAGAAGAGTCCAAATAACTAGTGTTCTGATAATGCCCCAAGCTTAAACCGGTGCTCTTCAGTATTTAAAATACCAAAGTGTTTATAGAAACACCGTTTATAGTGTAGCTTTAGTGTAAAATTACATTTTAAAGCTCTGTTTTAAATAACTTAATAACATCTAGTTTGGTTTTTGGGCTCTAGCATCATGTATGCAGGATGGACAGTGTAGGTGATGCTATCTGTCTTGAAGTTGGATAGAACTTGACTGAACCGAAGTCCTGTCAACTGATGTTTGAAATTCCTTTTAAGTGGTAGTGGAAACTCCCTGCTGTGTTGGTACCTGTGCTTTCCAGTTGGTCCTCATAAGTTGGCTCGTAAAGGTTAGAGAAGTGGGATGGTTTTAGCAGTGTGTAGTACATCAGTTTGGGAAAATGATCTAAAGCAACTTGACAGGCCATGTCCTATAATAATAAAAAAAAGAATTTATGCATGTCCTTTGAGACTTTACACACACACACACAAAAACCTGTGATGACTGTTGTATTGTAGAATGCTATTTAGTAGCATGTCCAAGTAAGGTAGTGATTAATGGTTTCAAATTTAAAGTACACTTAGTCCATTATTTTTGGTAGAAAAATCCCAAAAACTGTGTGTTGATTCTGTAATGCTCTTTCTTTATGATGCTATTTTAGCACACTTGGGTGTTCAGATGTCAAATTCAATGAAGTGGGGAGTATAGGTTAGCTAAAACCCTTTGTTAGTAAAGTTACAAATTGGTAGGGTTTCATATCTTTTTCAAATTAAGTTATTGCATGTTTCATGGGGTAAAAAAGTCAAGTGGGTGAAGAAGTTAAGAACAGTGGTCTAAGGGCTAGTCTTCATTTTTTAGACCAGTTGAGGGTTTTTTGTTAAGTTTCTGTTAAATACTGCTCTTTTTGTTCTTCTTTCTGATCTTTTTGATCCATTTAAATACACAGTTTTTGGCAATGTTCAACTACCTGTTTCAGTGATACAGTTTTACAGATATTTTTAAGAATTGATTAAATTTTGTCTGTCCACGGATTTTTTTTTAGACTTCCCCATAACTATTGCTTCAGTAAGAAAATTACAGAAACTACTTTTAGGTTGTTCATGCTCTGTATATTGTGAGCTTATTGTCATAGCTGAAGTGACATAGGTTGAAGTGACATCACAGTACATTACAAATATAAGTCTTTGTATCCAGAAAGCTATAAATGTTGTATGTGAAGATTCAATTTTTCTTAACAGTTTCTCTCTTCAGAAACTAGAACAACTCAATCAGTATCCAGATTTCAACAACTACCTGATTTTTGTTCTCACAAAGTTGAAGTCTGAAGGTAAGTTCTTGACATAGCGGCTGTTTTATTCTACTTTTTTTTTCCTTTTTAAAGAGATTTATATTATTTGGCATCAAAGAAAGAGAAAGCTGACTTTAGCCAGTTTGCTGGTTGGTTGAGCTCCATAGTCATGTGTAACTCATGCACTCAGGAGTCTTTGTGCGGAAAAAAATCGGATACCTTATTGGTACTTGTATTATTAGCCTTAGCATGGAATCCATTCTAAATGTCCTATGAAGTCCTCTGAGAAATGTTAGAGCATCATACCTCTATTGGACTGCAGTAAAGTTGTGGAATAACTGATGAATCATGACTATACATTATAAAACATGCTGCTAAGTTCAATTATGATAACGGTCTCCATAGTAATGAGACTGCTAAATACTTTGAAGGCTACATATTTAGAGTTGTGCAAAGATGTCTGTCATAATCTTCATTCTGAAGTTTTAATTGTAGTAAAATAGTTAGAAATTAATCATATTGTTTTATTCTTATGGATATTACAGTACTGACTGTATATGGCATAGTGTGTAGCCTCTACCATTTGGTAAATTCAGCCAATTCCGTCATGATCAGGGTGTGTGAAAGATGTTTTCAGTGTACTACAGCTACTGTTTTAAGATGTCTTTGACAGAGAAAGGAAATCCGTTTCAAAATTTGCTTTAGCACATCTCTCTTTTTTACATTTGTTTGTAATCATCGTGTTTGGTTGTTTGAGTTGTTTTCTAGGTTATTTCCTTTAGTGTTCTGCTACTAGTGCTTTTTCCGCCTTTTAGTGTTTCATATCTTTGTAAATGCGTGCTTTTTTACCTTTGAATTAGATTTTACTTATGTGTAGTCCTGTAAGGTTTGAAGAATTTTCAAGAACATTTGTCTACATTTTAACTAGTGTTTCTACATTTTGACTAGTGTTTTGGTCGTATCAGCTTACTTCAGGAAGAGGGAAAAAGAGGAGGATGAAAGTATATTTTTGTGTTTGAAGGCTAGAATATATCTCAATGCTTTTGTGTGTTCTGTGTAGGAAGTCACCTAATAATCTGTGAAGTCTTGGGCAAGTACCTTAAGTCTGAGAATATTCTCAGGACCTGAGTCAGCCAGGATACTGAATCTTTGAGTAAGGTGGCAGTGTAGGTACACCATGTCCTTTATACCTTATACCAGAAAAATGAAAAGCAAAGGAAGTCCAGTAGTGGGATATGGAGTCTGTAGAAAGGATGTGACAAGAAGGATGTTTCACTTTGGCTTTTTTTGTCCACGAGTTTGTTTTCTGACGCTAGCACACCTTGTTAATTTCCCTTTCTTTATTTACCACTTGAGCCTGAGGTTCTAGATTTTCACAAATATTTGGTGTTTAGAGATATGTCACGATCTCTCTTCCTAACAGAATTACTTTGGTTATCCAGTAGTCATCTTTTCCCTTTGTAATGTTTAATCACACTGCTCTCTGTGGATTTGGTGAAGAGCAGGAGATGCTAGTTGTTACAAAATGGTTGTGTTAAGCTGTTTATTATGAGGGGAGAAAGCAGGTTCTGGCAGGTTGAGGAGCCAAGTGAGTTGGGAAGAAGCAGCAAGTGAACTTCCAGGGAGAGGTGTTTGGGATCAGATTGCACTGATACCTCTCACAAATGTATCGGGTCTTTTCTGCGGCTGCTGAAAAGCATCTGGTACTTTGGTGATGCTCTTGTTCTGCATCATGACATTCTTAGCATCATAACCTTTTGTCCAAAGAAACTGTTTTTTAACTTTGTATTTCTGTTTCTGGAAACTTGCAAAATATTGAAGTTACCATAACCAAGTCTGGTGGTGTTATTTTTCATAGTGTTTGCTGAATTCTAAATATCCTGTTGCCTTGCTTGGGTAGGGCTAATGAAGAACAGCAGAAGACTGTTGATTGGATTTGCTTTGAATCCAACCAATAGCCTTCACCTTCCGTCATGCTCAAGTGAGGTAATAAGACTGTTAGAAGTGCTGGTCAGCAGCTACAGTACTTCTGTATCTGCTTTTGCACCAGTAGGGGAAGGTGTGATGAGCTCATCCCGGGAGGTAACTGTCTTGAGTACAACAGAGAAAGCATTCTATTTTTTTCTCTTCTGAAGCAAGTTGTTGTTTGTGTCAGACCAAACCATAGATATTCATACTATTAGAAGTTCATGTTTTTATTGTGGCCATAGTATCCCAGCAGAAGGAGCAATGAAGATAGGCTTACAACGTCTCTGATAACTTATTCAACAAATATTAAGGTATTTTGATAGTCCATGAGATAAAGATCTTGGCTTGATTGCTCATGGAACTAACGTTTGATTCAGTTTTTGCTACTGTTGAAACTTGTGCCCAGAAAATAGTGGTTAAAGGATACATTTAGGTGACGGCCCCTGAATGTGGGAATGCTGTCATTTGGTTGGTTGAAATGTGTATTAAATAGTATCATTCCGCTGCATTGAAGATTGTAGGAACTTGTCTTTGACCTGAGTCTTAGACCTGGGCGGGCAATTAACTTTGCAAGGAAACTTCTTTTGCAACAAAAAAACTTCATTTGCAAAACTGGCTGTCTCTGAGTCCTGCCTTTAAGATATTTAGGTAAACCTTATGTGTTGGAAATCTGCTTTGTTTTAGCACCACAGGGTTATTACTGTTCAGTTGAAAAAACTGTTAAAAACTTGTTTTCCTCAAGTCTTAGTTCTATCAGGCTTCTGTTTCTGAATGCCTGTGACTTACTGGTTTAAGATCTATTGTGGTAGTCCTACACGTAAGTAGGGATTTTCTTGGTTTTGTTTTTAAATTCTTCTGGGCCCTATCAAAGCTTGTTAAGCTTGGGTCTTCCTGGAAGCAGTAATGCCCTGCTACCATTTCTTAAGTTAAAATATGTGGCCTGGTTTGTTGCATGTCCAAGCTTCAAGCGCTTAATTTCTTTCTTCTCGTTTTTTGGGGTTTGATTTTTTGGGGCTTTTTGTTTGCTTGTTTGTTTTGTTTTGTTTTGGGGTTTTTTTTGGTTGTTGTTGTTGTTGGGGTTTTGTTTGTTTTGATTTTTTTAAAGTTTATGTGCATTTCTAAAGATAGTGTTGTGAATCTGGATGAACCCTAGTGTTAAAAATACCACATTATAAAAAATGTTAAGGAAACAGTATTCAGTCACACCATAGGCAGACTGATGAAATAAAATAAGATCCCAAGCCACTACAGTTTAAGATACTGATCTCTAGAGTGTACTTCCCATGAAGTGTGGTGCTCAGAGATCTTGCTTAGGTAGGTAAGATGGAGTCCAGATTAACTGAAAAGTATCTGAATGAAAAAAGTGTCATTTTGCTAATTTATCTCTAAATGAAAATATTACTTATAGGCACTGTTAGTGTAGCTGTTTCTTCTTGGATTGGAAGGTAAAAAATCTCACAGATAATGTAGTGACACTGCCCTGTCCTTAGTGCTGGATTTGTGGGTTTGTTCTTCCAGTGTCCCCTGAGTTGAGCTTAGAATCCTGTAGTCTTTTGAATTGTGTTAATAATTTGCTTCCTGGAGTGCAGGCATGTTGCTTCTGTGATAATTTTCTGGATTTTATGTGTGGTTCACTGAAACAGTCCAATGCTACATGGAAGCATCAGTTCTGCCTGTTGTTTCTTTTTCCACTTAACTACAGCTTCTTTTCTTTGTTCCAAGTCATGCATCTAAATCCCCCTTTCGTTGTTTGCATTTTTGTATCCTTAGTCCAAGTATGTTTCTTTGAAGGAAAGTATGAGTATGTATTTTCCTGATTTCAGCCACTTTTCTGTCTTGGTGAGACCGGTTCTAGTCTCTGCTTAAGGTGTATTGAGGCAGTTCTTGAGGATACCTGAAGCCTGAGGCAATTCATGACCTCTAGATGTCATAATATGGAGAATTCGTATTGCAAGCAGATGTAGAGTTTGTTTCAGACCTTGTTGACCAAAATGATGACATTTCCAAGGCTGTCTGTATGAAAACCTGCTTTGTTTATGCCTTCTTTAAATGAATGTAAGATACTGCTTTCTCCCTCTGCTCTAAAATAGACAGACAGAAATAGCACCCTTCTTGTTTTATACTGTCCTGTTGTAGGACAACTTAGTCAATTTCCCAATGTTTCCTGCTTAGTTTCAGTCCAAAATTACACCAATTCATTACATTTCGATTGTAATTAATACAAAAGAAAAAAACCAGAATTACATTCCAAACAGCATCCTAAAGTTTGTGAACGGGAGATAGATATGGCTTGCACTAAAATATGAAAAGATGATGTCCATTGTTATTCAATGGAATGTGATTAGTTTTGCGCAGTTTCAATAAAGCCCTGCATTCGTCGTCCATCTGTTCCATGTCCGCCCCCCCCGCCCTGTCTACTGGGCTCTCAGCAGGACCTACACTAATGGGAAAATACTGAGACAAGTCCATGATGGTCCTGATATTTTCTGCTGGCCTAGATAACTGCAGTTATCTAGCCTGTTGCAATTACACAGTTACACCATCTTGGAATGGTGCTTTATTGACTGACTCTTCACCCCATCCAAATGTGAGAACTCTAGTGTTAATTTTCCAGAGAGTGTTATCTCAGTGGATTGACTGGTCACAATCATGGTAAGGCTATTGCAGTCTAGGATCAGAGTCCTTGAGATGATCTTTTACTCTGAAGGTGAATGAGCTGAAATTGAGAACACTGCTTTATTACTGGTTTTGTCACAGGCTTTAAGGATGGTCTTTTGAGTTTGTTTCCAAAATACTTTGGCTTTTTATAAACCACTTGAAGATTTAACAGTGTCTGCAATTCTTGTTCATGTGATGACGTAGTCAGAGTACTTTACTTTGACCTGCAACATTACCACGGAGACAAGTCCTGTCCCCACCCTACTCCTTCCCGTCCCTCCCCCACCAAGTCTTTGTTTCAATGGAGCTCTTCACAGATGGTGATGTATGTTCTGCTAATCATGACACTAATAATTAATCTAGTTTTGCAGATAGAATTTGAAACAGCTTTTTATAAAGTAGTACTGGAATCCAGAAGGGTTGTGTGGGTTTGATGTGAATGTTTTCTGACAAGTCTTGAAATTCTGTAGAGCAGTTTTCATGAGTCCATTCCATTAGGAGCTTTCTTGGTGTGTTGGTGTTGAAAGATCATTGAACCTAAGCAAGAAAAAGACCGTGATGTGAGATCACATGTTAATTTGCCAGCTACTCATTTCAAGAAGGCATCATTGATGAGCAGGATTAATCCAGAAATGTGGTTCAGAAGCTTTAATTGTTAAATTAAAACAAAAGCTCCCCTACCACTTCCCCGCAGTAAAGTCACCCTACAGATCATTATTAAATATACAAAAATAATTGTCAAGCAGTGAATCTGATTGCATTACCATTCAGAAGTCAAGTCAGACTAATGTGCCTTCACAGTTTAAAATGCTGCACACCATACATAGTGTGTCCTGCTTAACAACAGCAAAACTTTTTTTTCTCTGAAGTTCAGATACATGAAAAATTACAGAAAGACTCAGTTTTTCTAATCAGTGCATAAATAGAGTAGTTGAATTGCATAAATATCTTAAGGGAAAGAGTAGAATCATAGAATATGCTGAGTGGGAAGGGACTCACAATGCTCGAGTCCAACTCCTGGCTTTGCACATACCCCAAATCATGCCATGTGCTTGAGAACATTGTCCAAATGCTTTTTGAACTCTGGCTGGCTGGTGCTGTGGCCACTTCCCTGGGGAGTCTGTTCCAGTGCTCAAACACCCTCTGGGTGAAGAACCTTCTCCTGATATCCAACCTAACCTCCCCTGACACAACTTCCCTTCACAACATTCCCTCGGGTCCTGTCACTGGTCACCACAGAGACCAGTGCCTGTGCCTCCTCTTCCCCTCACAAGGAAGCTGTAGATTGCAATGAGGTCTCCTCTCAGTCTCTTCTTCTCCAGGCTGAACAAACCAAGTGACCTCAGCTGCTTCTCATACAGCTTCGCCTCCAGACCCTTCACTGCCTTTGTGGCCGCGCTTTGACACTCTCCGATAGCTTTGTATTTCTCTTCTATTGTGGCACTCACACTGCCCCCAGCACTGGAGGTGAAGCCGCCCCAGTGCAGAGCCAAGGACAATCCCCTCCCTTGCCCAGCTGGTGATGTTGTGCCTGATGCCCCCCAGGACACAGGTGGCCCTGCTGGCTGCCAGGGCACTGCTGACTCATGTTCAGCTTGCCATCGACCAGGACCCCCAGGTCCCTTTTCATGGCACTGCTTTCCAACATCTCATTCCCCAGTCTGTCTGCGCATCCAGGGTTGCCCCATCCCCAAGGCAGAATCTGGCACTTACCATTGTAGAACTTCATATGGTTGCTGATTGCCCAGCCCTCCAGTTTGTTGGGGTCTCTCTGCAGGGCCTCTCTGCCTTTGAAGAAGTCAGCAGCTCCTCCCAATTTAGTATTGTCGCAGACTTACTTAGTATACCTATTATAAGATAATTAGTTTTGTAAGGTCAGTAAAAATTCTGTGGGTTTCTGTAATATGCTGCTAATTATTCATTTCTGTGCTTCTTTAGATATATTATAGTGCAGGTTTAAGGAAAGGCTTCTCCTAACAGATTCTTTATTTATTTAAATTCTTGAAAGAAACTGAATTAGATTATGGATTTGTTATGTGATTCAATGCTTCAGGAACGCTTTCCTGGGGCTCCTTATTCTGAACATCCAGAATCAAGAGTATGGGACCTCCATTGTTACTTCTTTCCTTTTCCCTGAAGCCTGTACAAGGAAAGAATTGCTATGTCATTGTCTGAAGTTCAAACAGTCTTGGATAAGATCTGTTTTGGCCTTAAAATAAATCTTTAGGTGTAAGATGGAGGTGTTTAATCAGGTATTTCACGCCTTTCCTTAATGTGTCTTTATAAGCTGAACGTAATCTGCTGCAATGGTTGTTTCTTTTTATGCCTTTTTAAAAAGCAAATTCTCATACTCAGTGATGTTTGTTTTTTAATGTTAAATCTAAGTGTACTTGAAATGCCAGTATCAAGCATTCCTACAGAAAGTGTTGCTGGTGTCTCTAAAGGCACTTCTGTTCAAGCAGTATTTGATTCAATGCAGTTCAGAGGTGCCTCCAGCTTGGAAGGCTATATGCTGGTATCTGATTTAGGATCCTAGGAAGCAATATCACCATGTCTTTTTAGATTTTCGGAAAGCATACTTGCTGTGAGGCATTAGGATGATAATGCTGTTTCAGTGTGTTTGTTAGCTTGTAGTGCTGGGCCAGATGCAGTTGAATAGCTGACCATTTTTATAAAGCCAAATCTGCCCTAATAAAGGAATGCTCATTATGATTTCTTATGTACAAGTTAAAACATCTTTCCTTTAATGTCACAAGGGAGTAGAACCTAGAAGAAAAAAAACCCAAAATACTTTTAATACTATGAATAATAATGCCCACAGTATCTTTTACCAACTCCGGAACTGAGTATCTTTACTGTCCATAGAAAAAGCATGTCTTGATTCCACAGTGTGATGCTAATACCAGTAGCAGGCTAAGCATTACTACTCCTTTTGCAAAGCATTTTAAACTCCTTTCTTCTCCTTCTATAATAACATAATTCACACTCTTCAGAACCTCCATGAAGCTCAGGCACTCACCTCTGCTTTCTGCTTTCAGTAGGCATTCAGGAGCAGCTGTGCCATGACAGAGTTACATAATCATCAAAGAATGGTAGTGTGGTTTGGGTTGAAATGGATAGTAAAGATTAATTCCAACTCCCCTGCCATGAGCAGGGATGCCACCCACTACATCAGATTACTCAGGGCCTTATCCAGCCCTTGAATAGTACCAGGGATGAGGCATCCACTACTTCTCTGGGCAGCCTGTTCTAGTGTCTCACCACCCTCTGATTAAAGAATTTCTTCCTAACACATAATCTAAATCTCTCCTCTTTTAGTTTAAAAATGTTCTCCCTTGTCTTATCACTATCTGTCTGTGAAAAAATTTCTCTCCTTCTTTTAAGTAATGAGAGGCAGCAGTTGAGGTCTCCCCAAAGTGTTCTCGTCTCCAGGCTGTCCAACCCTAGGTCTCAGCCTGTCTCCACAGGAAGGGTGTTCCAACCCTCTGATCACCTTTGTGGCCCTCCTCTGGACTTGCTCCAACATGAGTCTGTCCTGTGCTGGGGACAGTCAGGGCTGGATGCAGCACTGCAGGTGAGGTCTCACAAGGACAGAGTAGAGGGGCAGAATCCCCTCCTTCACCCTGCTGGCCACGCTGCTTTGGATGCAGCCCAGGATGAGGTTGGCTTTATGGGCTGTATGCACACATCGGCTCACATCCAGCTTTTTATCCCCAAATGCCTCTCCACAGGGCTGCTCTCAATGGCCTCTTGTCCCTGTCTGTAGTCATATCTGGGACTGCCCCGACCCAGGTGCAGCACCTCCACTTGGACTTGTTGAACCTCATGGATTCTCATGGACCCACTTCTCAAGCCTGTTCAGATTCCTCTGAGTGGCATCCCTTCCTTCTGTTGTGTCAGCTACACTGCTCAGCTTTGTGTCATCTGCAAACGTGCTGAGGGTGCACTCAACCTCAGGTAACAATGACTGCAGTCTGCACTTAGTTCTGTGTATAACCACTTTGCCCTACAGCAGCTGTCTACTTCGTCTAAAGTGTCACACACTGGCAGTTCAAGCAAGTGTAGATTCAACAGAACAATTTTTTATTTTGATATCTCCAAGGAAAAAGTATTCATGTAACTTCAAGTGATGGGTGTTTTTCTCTGAATCAGATGATATACTACCAGTCAGAGAAAATTCTAACTGTAAGCTGTAAGTCTCAGGAGCTTTAAACATTCCAAAATGGTAAGAGCTCCCAGTGTCCCTCATTTTCATCCCTCTATAAAGAAAGAAGAATGATGAAGTTGTAGGTAGAAACTGAAAACAAAAGAGACTGAAGATGGATTTCTAATCACTCAGACGAGCAGCATGGTCACACAGCAAGGCATCTAAGATAAGTCTCATTTTCACTGATACTCTTAGCCTTCCTAGTAAGAAATACCAAAAAAAATCTAAGTTCATAAAATAATAACAATGATAAAATTTTAAGTATATAAATTAAAAGCAGGTTTGTGCTCTCTATTTTCCTATTTTGGCTTAAACACAGCAGTTTAGGAAGAACACCTCCAGCAGTGCCCAAACTGTTCTGATGTTTACCAGAGTGTAGCCTAATATTGCTAATTAAAAAACTGATTATATTGTTCAGAAAAGTCAGCCAGAATGAGGGGAATATAAAAAAAGGAAGCACACTGAGTACAAACTTAGGAAATAAAATGGAGGAGGAGGTTTTCCTTTCATTAATTAATCTTTATAGGGGAAGAAGCCTTCCTAGCCAGTAACGGTGTCAGAGAAACAAAGCAATCCGGCCTTAAAGCAACACTTAAGCTTTCATGCTACCACACAACTTTCTGTTAAGATATACCTATAGGATGTAGACACAAGGAAAACTAGTCAAAACTTCCACTGTGCAGCACCTGGTACAGCATCAGTGTTGTGAGTATCCTGTATTTTGTGTTTCCCAATACTCAGCGGTTTGAACAGGATTCTGAATTACTCATTTTGATAAAACAGCCATAGTTTACTCATTCAAGTAATCCTTGTGTACCAACAGCTACTCAAATGACAGATTATCACGTATTTCAATATATTAAGATTCACCTTTGATATATTCAGAGAGTGACAAAACTTCTACTCATATGACGAGGTAATTTCTTCAGATAATGACTCTAAATCTGTATTCATTCACTGCCAGGTGCTGTCTAAGCAAGTTCCATTGGGAACGTCGTAATTTCCTTTTCCTATGCACTTGACTAAGCACAAAAGTCCATGTTATCCTCTTCCCCACCCTCAAAAAGTAAACGCCAGAGAGACATGACATTATTTTCAAATGTGCTCAAACTACACCGCTATTCTGCATTTGTTGCATAGTTTGGGACTTTGTAGTGAATCATGTTTTCATCACACTAAATCCCTATTTCTTGTTACTGATTCTTCTGCTCTTGATAGAATTCTAGGATTGGTTTAACTGCTGAATCAGGAGACAACACATGAGATTACATGAGAGAGAAAAAGTGCTGGGACAACAAGTTTGTGGAGATTTGATAGAGAAGCTGAAAGTAGAAGTGAAACCAGAAGATTAATTCTTTAACCTTTTCTTGGTATTGCAAGCCTCTAGAGATACACAGATTTTGGCATTCTGATTGATATGTGGTAATTGTTAGTAAGAATACAAAACCTTCCAGAACTAATTGTAGTAGGTTGACCTGGCTGGATGCCAGATCCCTGCCAAAGCTGCTCTGTAATTCCTCTCCTCAGCTGGACGTGTGAGAGTGAGTATAACAAAAGTCACATGGATTGAGATAAGGACAGGGAGAGATCATTCACTGGTTACTGTCACAGGCTTGGGGAAATTAGTTTAATTTGTTACCGATCATGTCATAGTAGGGTAATGAGAAATAAAGCCAAATCTTAACACCTCCCTTTCACCAGGGCTTAACTTTACTCCCACTTTTCTCTACCTCCTCTCCCGCAGTGATGCAGGGGGACAGGATATGAGGCTGTTTTTCATCACATGTTCTCTCTGCCGCTCGTTCCTCCTCTGAGGGAGTGGTCTTCATACTTTCCCGTGCTCCAGTGTGAGATTCCTCTCACAAAAGACAGTCCATCACAAGTTTTTACAACATGAGTCCTGCAGTTCATAACAAACTGCTCCAGTGTGGATACTTCCCATGGAGTGCAGTCCTTCAGGAACAGACTGCTCCAGTGCAGGCTTCCCATAGGGTCACAGACTCCTCTGGGCATCCGTCTGCTCTGGTGTGGGATCCTGCATGACCTGTAGGTGGATATCTCCTCCACCGTGAACCTCCATTGACTTCAGGGGGACAGCCTGCCTCACCATGGTCTTTACCACAGGCTGCAGAGGAGTCTCTGCTAGCACCTGGAGCACATCCTACCTCTCCTTCAGTGACCTGGATGTCTGCAGGGCTGTTTCTCTCACATATTCTCACTCCTCTCTACTGTGGCTGCAATTTCTCTAGCATGGTAACTTTTTCCCTTTCTTAAACTGGAGAATCATTAGATATGCTGAGCTGGAAGGGGCCCATCAGCGTCATTGAGTCCCGCTGGCCCTGCACAGGACACCCCAAGAATCACACCATATGCTTGAGAGCATTGTTCAAACGCTCTTTGAACTCTTTCAGGCTTGGTGCTGTGACCACTTCCCCAGGGAGCTTGTTCCAGTGCATAGCCACCCTATGGGTGAAGAAGCTTTTCCTTATATCCAACCTAAACCTCACCTGAGTCAGATTCATGCTGTTTCCTCAAGTCCTGTCGTGACAATGAAGAGATGGGCATCTCCTCCCCTGCTGTGTTCTCGCCATCACTGATGGACTCAGCCTTGGCCAGCAGGAGGGCTGTATGGGAGCCATTTGGCACTGGTTCTGTTGGGGGATGCTTCTTGCAGCTTCTCAGAGAAGTCACCTCTGCAGCCCCCACCCCACTACCAAAACCTTGCCACATAAACTCTAATGTACTAGTCAAAAAGTTAATTTTTGGTCAGCAGTTCAATACTCCTCCCACATTGTCCACAGTTCAATTTTATTTATGACACCATCTTAAGAAGTGTAACTGTTGCTACTTATTATTCAATAAATATGCTAAACTCAGTATCAGCAGAACTTTTCCAGCTTTGTTTTGGTCTCTTACAGACATTCCTAAGCTTAGGCAATTGAGTTAAATTATTTTCCATGACTCACACAAGTCAATGGAGAGCACTGGTTAACTTCAGACTAATCACAACATTTCAAGGTCATTTATATTCACATACACTGAATGTTTTGAAATACCATCACTGCAGGTCCTGACATGATAGCAAACCATCCATATTAGTCAAAAGTTCTATACTTAAGGCATAGTCCAGTATAAAAAAACAGGATTTTTTTCTGCTAGGAAGCTTGTGAAGCTGTTTTTGTACTATATTCTTATGTATTAGGACAGAAGAAATAGTTCATTTTCTGCTTCCCATATTACACAGGTCTGGTGGGATTCTTATTTTTTTGGTTTTATCTCTTTTAACAGTGTCAGTGTCATTAATGCATCAGAAATCTTCATGCATAACAGTGACACTAGTCGTTGTCAATACACATTTTGTATTTGTACACAGTAAATCCATATCAATAGTTAAAACACGGAATGAAAGCTTATTTCTGAAAAACCCTTTACAGCTCTGAGATGGAGATTGACAGACAGGCAGTTTTGCCTTAGAAGTCTCACCCTCACATCTAATGTTGCCAATATCACAAGAGTAATACAGCAAAACATAGCCATGCTCATAATCTTTATATAACAGCTTGTGAATGGACAAATGTTCTCATCCCAGTCACTCGGTTCTTTTAGCAATCTAGCAAGTTATGTTTGACCTGCTATCAGACTAAAGGGCAAGAATGAAATGCACAGACAGTGTGAGCAGGGGCACAGCACAGAAGAGACATGGAACAGGTCTAGAGGAGGGCCACAAAGACCATCAGAGAGTCTGGAACACCGCTGCTATAAGGAAAGGCTGAGAGAGCTGGGGTGCTCCAGTGTGGAAAAAATAAGGCTTTGATGGGACTGTATTCCAGCCTACCCATACTTAAAAGAAGGCCTATAAGAAAGACAGGGGCAAGCTTTTTACCCAGGCTTATTGTGATAGGACAGTGTGTAGTGATTTTAAACAAAAAGAGGGTTGGTTTAGATTAGACATCTGAAAGAAGTTTTTTGCTCTGTGGGTGGTAGAATGCTGAAACAGGTTGCCTAGAAAAGTAGTGAGTGCCCCATCCCTTTAAACATTCCAAGTGAGATTGGATGGGGCTCTGAGCAACCTGATCTAGTTGAAGATGTTCTTGCCCGTGGTGAGGATGTTGGATAACTTTTTAAGGTGCCTTCCAACCCAAATCATGCTATGATTCTAAAAGGCATGGTGCAACATATGCTCACCTGGAGTTGCAGCAACCTTGTTGCTTTCACATATGCACCCTCTGTCATACAAAACCTCATTAGAGGAAATATGGCTGTTTGAGGACACACTATGGTTCTTGAAAGCACTGCAGTAGCCTTGAAATAATTAGTGTTAATGCGGCTATGCATCCATTTGCTCTGTCTGTTACTAAAATTTGGAACTAGTACGAGAGTCTTAAAACAGAATTGAAAATTTACTGAGAAACAAATGACAATTGTTATATGGTTTTATTTTAAAGTGAGGCAATGTGAGAGAGGAATCTTCAGCTGATGAACTGATTTGGCACCAAAGATGATACCAAATGGCAGAGGTCTGTTTCGCATTCCTTCTTTTTCTTGTACTGTATGTTCTTGTCAACTCTCTACTTCCAAGTTGACTGAGATAGAAGGAGACAAGATTGTGAGCTTTTTTGATGGCTGAAGCATATGGCTGACAGAACCAATCACAGAATCTATGAAGAGTAAGGAGTGTCTTACTCAGCTCTTAGGCCATCTGCCTGTAATTTTGGTGTTACAGCAAGAACTCCATCCAGACCTATATTACTATCTTCTGACAGTGCAGCTGTTAAGTTGTTGAGCACCCTGGATTCCATAAATATCCTTTTTCAGTCATATCTGAAATTTTTTTGTCAAACTAAGATTTTAACTATGGTGTGATTTGTTTATTTTTTTAATGCTTGGATATCAGATTCTGTGCTGCTTCTGTAGCTCAAGTGGTTGCTGTTTGTTTAGCACAAAGTCCTTCTTTGCGATTTCTGCTTGTCACTTTTAAGTCTGTTGATAATTGATTTTGCTTTTCTTTTTTTTTTCTTCTTTTTCTTTTGTTACTTCTTTTTCATTTGTCAGAGATACCAGTTGCATTATGAGTCCCATGGAATCTCTTGCAGATATGTGGGATAATCACTTTCTATGAAGAATAGTTTTTCTGTTGTTTTGGCTAGAAGACTGGATTAAAGATGTTTCATACTTCTGTATATCATATATAATTCACAAAGATAAGAAATGATCCTGAAATTTCACCTTCATGGGACCTTTATTTTTATCTAAACCAGTCGACTAATATGGCTGTTTTTTACCAAAGGAGCTTGTTAGTGTGTGTATCTCTGCTTGGTAAAGCTGAAGTTGTTGCCTTGTCCCTTTTGTAGCTCTAGCCAGGTATTCTAATGGATTAATATTTTCCCTTAATGCACTGTTTAATATTTTTATTCTAGAGTTTATCCTAATAATGGCTTGTCTACTGTGTTCTAATCAGACTTTGGTTGTCTGATTAGAATACCTTTGTTGTTTGATTTCTTTCACGCCAAGAAAATAGTGCTAGATGATAAAAAATTACAGTAAGTATTGTATTTGGTGTCTGTGGCTGCTGATGGTAATGGTTTTTGGTGGCTTGCAAAAATTTTTAAAACACGTGGAAATCAAAGGATAACTCCTTTGGCTTCTTTTCTCACCAGGCACAATTTTAAATCATAATAAGAATTTATGGATGACTGAATTTCTTGAAGATGTGTGTACCTATCAATGGATGACAGTTATGTAAAATAATCAGAGTTTGACGTACTTTATTGGCATAAGAATTGATGTGAAGTTTTTACTTTTAATTTGCAGACTATGTGAAAATTACTTGATTTGACATGCCAAGTAACTATGGTGAGATTTGTGATGGCTCACAGCTGTGTGGTTGAGAAAAGTTTGACCACACATACAGTCTTTAGTATTCTCCTTGTCACAGAAAAGGTGATGGCAAATGCAGTGCTTTGCCAGGGAAATTAGTTTTATTTTTTTATATTGTTTAGAAGTTGGTATTTAAAACATATAGTGTAGATAAAGTTGTGGAATTGTCTCAAATATGTATTCATTGGGTGGCTTCCTGGTTTATAAAGTTACTGAATTCTAAGGGATGTGTTTGTTTGTATATCAATACATTCATAGTTAGGGAGCATTATAACTAATGTTTCTTTAAAGAACTTAAATATGAGCATAAAATACAAGATTAAAAAGTATATGAAGTCAGTCAGGTTTTGGCACTTGAAATCAGTTGATTATAACGAATTTTAATTTCTGATAAGCCAAATAGTCCCCTCTCTTCTGAAAAGTTCTGTTTCTCTTCTAACTAGTATAAAGTGTTCAATGTCCGCCAATCAATCATTGCAGTGTTGTGAGAGTCTTGGTGTTGTGGTGCAATAACTTTAGTTTGAAAGTACCTTATATTTGAAAGTTGTATCTTATTTTTCTTATCCTTATTTCTGTTGGGATATTAATAGTTTTGAAGGGCTGGAATAGATCCATGTGTAGACTAATTCTTGACACAGAGGAATTCCTTATTTCCCCCAAATCAGCACTTCATAGAAAAAATTAAACAAGTGGCTAAAATGCTGATTAAAATTAATTTCCAGTGCTATTAGAGTTTCTATAAACTGTAAATTTAAATTTTCTTATACTAACCCTTTCTATACAGAACATTCACATCTCACTTTTACCATATCTCAGAAATAATACCAAGTTACTCATACCCTTGTTTAAGAACCACGTGTGAATCTGCTCCACCTTAAATGAAAAATCTAGGCTGTTCTTCTTCCGTTCCTCTGCTTGGCCCAGTAGCTCAGAGAAGGTGAACAGAACTAAAACTGTTGCCTGAACTGAAATTCTTACTCAGTTCGGGTCAGTTCTGGTGGTATTTATTTTATGACTCATACTGTGTAACACTTACCTGTTAGCATTGTCTAAAGATTTTTTTTCCCTTCTCCCTCTAATTATTAATTTAATAGATCAACAGAACAGCTCGTTTCTGAAGGGATTACAGTACCTTACTTTGTAGAAAAATTGGATGCTGTATTTCTGTGGGAATAAGGATAGAGTCTTTACTGTGTAGTCCCTACATCATTTTCATATCCTACTGTGGTGAAACCAGGTTTGTCACCAGTTCTTTACAGTATCAGTATTGCAGCAAGCCAGTCAGTATAATCAGAACATCTGAATGTCTTTGGCTGACAAATATCTTTAATGAGTTTCCTATATCCTGTGACTTCAGATCGATTCCTTGCCTATATGTCTATTCAAAACTTTCTCTTAAAATGTACAGTTTGTAATCCAATATTCTAATTCTAAATAAATAGAAATATCACAGAATCACAGATTATGCTGAGATGGAAGGGATCACCAAGTCCTGTTCCTAGTCCTGCACAGGACACCACGGGAATCACACCACATACCTGAGAGCATTGTCCAAATGCTCTTTGAGCTCTGTCAGGCTTGGTACTGTGACCTCTTCCCTGGGGAGTCTGTTCCAGTGCTCAAAAACCCTCTGGGTGAAGAACCTTCTCCTGATATCCAACCTAAACCTCTCCTGACACAACTCCAGGCCATTCCCTCAGGTCCTGTCACTGGTCACCACAGAGAGGAGATCAGTGCCTGCCCCTCCTCTTCCCCTCACAAGGACTGCAATGAGGTCTCCCCTCAGTCTCCTCCAGGCTGAACAAACCAAGTGACCTCAGCTGCTTCTCATTCAGCTTCACCTCAAGGCTCTTCACCATCCTCATGGCCCTCCTTTGACACTCCAATAGCTTTGTATCTCTCATATATTGTGGCACCCAAAACTGCCCCCAGCACTGGAGGTGAGGCCACTCCAGTGCAGAGCAGAGCAGAGCAGGACAATCCTTGCACAGCTGGTGATGCTGTGCCTGATGCCCCCCAGGACACAGGTGGCCCTCCTGGCTGCCAGGGCACTGCTGACTCATGTTCAACTTGCCATTGACCAGGACCCCCAAGTCCATTTTCATGGCACTGCTCTCCATCATCTCATTCCCCAGCGTGTCTGCACATCCAGGGTTGCCCCATCCCCAAGGCAGAATCTAGCAATTACCATTGTTGAACTTCATGTGGTAGGTGATTAATTTGTGTACTCTGAACCTGAAAAGGTTTGCTAGATGAGTTGATGGGTGTAGCTGAGGGAGAGATAAGGAAATGAAGATTAATATCTCTATATAAGCGATGATATTGTTGCATTGTTCTGGAAATCTGCTTTATTCCTATGAGCTGATTGAAGGCTGATTGGCTGTAATTACTTTCTGTTGCAGATGAGCCAACACGTTCCTTGAGCGGTCTTATCTTGAAGAATAATGTAAAAGCACATTTTCACAACTTTCCAAATGGGGTAACTGACTTCATTAAAAGTGAATGTCTGAACAACATTGGTGATTCATCTCCCTTAATTAGAGCTACTGTAGGTAAGTATGTTCTTAACACTGTCCTCTGCATAGTGAAAATGTTACTGATATGGGTGAGAGCTGCACTAGGGACATAAAGAATTATTAAAACTTTTTGTTTCTCACAATTGTCATGACTTCACCATGTTTCAATGATATTTTTCTTTATTGTGAGTATAAAGATGTCACACTTTTAATTCCTAGTATCTTAGAAGTGATATAGCAATTCAGTTAATATTTCTTGAAATGTAACTGAATTTAAGTTTATTTGAATCTACTTAAATTGAACTTGCTGCTGGCTTCCATACCTAAAAACAGGAGCACTGTAAAGGTCTGGCTTAAGAACTATTCTAGTACGCTGATTGCCTCAATGAAACACTTTTGTTAGCTGATTTTCTACACCCCACCATATGCACACACATGCACATCCCTTCAGGAAATCATCATGCTGTGCATAAGGCATTCACAGAAAGTGCTTCTGTCAGAAAACACTAGATAAAGTGTGGTGTACAGAACTTCATAAAATCAAGATTCAGGAAATGGTTTGGGTCAGGAGAGACCCTAAAGATCATCTACTTGCAGTGAGAAGTTCTATTTGTTACATGATTTTTTTATTTTGTAAATACTTTGTTTTGATATATATATTTCATAAAATATGTACATTTGTATTATTTTTCCTTATTTCAAGGTAAAGTTGCTTTTCTGTCTGCTCTTTGAGAATATGGTTTCCTCCAATGTTGTAGTAATTTCCTGGTCTGCTCAAAAACTAGAAAAACGTAAAATATGTATTTGAATACTGAAAATGGGTATGAGTGTCATTTCAGAAAGAAATTAATCTTCTCTCAGTTGACTCATTTATAAAATAATCTACTGGATTCCTTTAGAATCATTTGCTTTTTCTGTAGGATTCCTTCTCCAGGCGTTCAGGTTATAGAAAAATTACTAATTTCTTAGGTTTTTCCTGCTGTGTTGTCAGTTGTGAAGCTGCTTTACTATGAATTTTATTAATGTCTAATATTCTTAATGAGACTAGAAACAAGTCTTTGAGTGGCAGCTGCTCTTTGAATTTCAGGTTGTAGAAGAGTCATGCTTACTTCTTTGTTCATGGGAGTTTTCAGTGGAGCACAAGGGGGCTGACTAAGGAACATGTTCCAGCTCCATTTGGTTTGCTGTCTTTGGGTTGTTCGGTGATGATCTGTGGGGTGTTTTTTTGAGGCAGGTGGGGATTGTTTGTTTTCAAACAGCTACTTTTTGATTTTTCCTAGTAGGAAATGCTTGTAGATTAGTAGTTCAATTATTGTTCAGTTCTAAGTGATCCTTGTAGGGATTATTCAGCATGGATGAACTCCGAAGATGAGTAGCAGCTTATGTATGCTTCCATAAATGTTGCTGTTTTATGTGTACTTGGTACCCTGCTGTTTGGATTGTTGGATCCTGGTAGCTGTCTTAACGTTGGTCCGAACACACTGGTTTATTGGTACTAGCGAGGTGTAAAGATATTACTACCCACTTAGACTTCTGTCTTAGCGTGTGTTGGCACGTGGAGATTAGAGCTGCTCTTTTTGATGACTGCAGGTTTTTGCAGTTCAAGCACTATCAATTTAATGAGCCAATTGCAAGTAACATCTCAGGAATTCTGAGAACAAGATGAGCGAGTACTTCAAAATGGCATCAGAGAAGATTTAATTCAGTGTTCACTCTCCTTTGTGGTCTCTGGCATATAGTGTTAACCAGACAAAAGCTGATACCCTTTGGCCAAGATGTAGGCAAGTTTATTAATCCCATCTTCAGAAGTCACCTTACTGAGGAGAATGAGCACGTGGCTTGAAACCAAATGATAACTGCACATTGTTATATCCTGACTTAGCTGTTCCTTATTCTAATCCCCAGATGAGTAACAGAATGTAATTTCTCTGTGCTGTCAACCTGTGGTACAGGTTTTAAAACCCCATGTGCTAATCATGAAATACAGATTCAAGTTCAAGCTGCAGTTGTTGAGGACCCACAAAGCTACCAGTATGTAAATACATCTCTTTAGGAAGTGTCTGCAACTGTTCTTAAAACTTTCTAGGAACTCTAGTCTGGGCAGGACCTTGGTGTTGAAAGCAAGCAGGGAAAGTAGTTTGTGTTTGAAAGTAGTGGTGGAACTGGAGAGGTTCACTGCAGAAGAAAATTGAAACCTAATAATTGCCCTATAGGGGGAATGTTGTTTTGGAGTTCAAGTTTTAGAAGTTAAGGAGTTCAGAAATCAACTTCAGGATTTACAGAGGCAAAACACCATCCGTACAGAAAGTTCATAATGACATGTATGGTCTAAATTGCATGCCAGACCATTTGTCATCCCCTGAAACCACTTCTTGGATCTTGAAAAGATCCAGTATATATTGCATCAAAGGCATGATGCAAAATATTTATTAGTTATTGTGTGTTCTGTCCAGAATATCTTTTGCTCTGTAATGTTGTCCTTTTTTTTTTTTTTTTTTTTTTTGTATTTAACAAGACTTTTAACATTTTATTTCAAAGAAAAATGATATATTTTGAGTATCTCAACCAAAAAGCTTGGGAAGTTTTTTCCGTCACTTTTCACTTGGATCATTATTAGTGTAGTAGCACCAACTACTGTGTTCATACCGATTATAAGTAACTGCTGGTAGCAATAATGGATTATGTTAGCTGCTACATTTTGTATTGAGGCATAATGGACTCATACAACTTCAGTCCTAGTTTTAAGACCCTTTTCTGTTCCTGTCACATAATTAGTTTTCCCTGGGATTTCTATATGTCCTGGAAGCAAACAGAGTTAGTGACTCTTTGGGCTGACCTGTCTGTTTGCTGGCTCTCACAGCTCCTCACTGGCTGACCTGCCATAGTGTTTAAGCTCCTGGTAGGTATCTTGGTCTTAAAATATGTCCTTAATGTTTTGTGTAAACGCAGTAAAGTTATGAACATATAATTTATCACTGGGTTGTAAGTTTATTGAATTACAGATTCCCACATTCATGCTTTTGTATCAGTAAAAAAGAGGTGACTTAGGGTGGATACTCTGTATTTATTAAAGGTCCAGATTTGTACAGTGTTTAGTAAATTCAGAGCCAAAGTTGCCCTGCTGTGTTACTAATTATAAATTATACAGATATGTAAATGTTATAAATTTTAAGTTCCTTAAGTGAAGTTATTTGGTGCTTGATTTCTAACATCGGAGTCCTTTATGGTAGCAGAAAGGAGCAACCCACCTTTGCTGTTCAAAAGCCTTCAAATAACATTTGCAATTAAATGTACTTCTTTTTATGCATGCCAGTTCTTAACAAAAAGATAACTTTCTTAGCTTTTTAGATATTTGAGAGAAGAAAAATTGATATGAAACAAGTGAAAGCATGTGAGATCTCATTTCCTCCATTGTTGTGTTTCTTTTAGGCATTCTGATAACAACCATTGCCTCAAAAGGCGAGCTACAGAATTGGCCTGAACTCTTGCCAAAACTTTGCAGCCTCTTGGATTCTGAAGATTACAATACCTGTGAGGTAAGGGCATTTATAGAAAATACAAGATGATCATCCAAATTTGATTATTTTTATCTCTCTTCGCAGACTCTGTATGTATTGTATTGTGTGTATGTCAGTATGTATTTCTACATGCCCATGTGTTTTCCTTGGAGAGCAGTGGCTTGGATTTGGTACTTCTTCTACATACAGTCCATGTTCTTGCTGTCCATTCAAACAAATTAATTTTCTTTGCATAAAAGTGGAACAAGATTGCAGATGGATAGTCATAGTATCTCAGCTGAGAAGTCTCCTGAAGTTACCACTGTGTCATGCCTAATCTTTTAAGCACCATTAGCATCATTAAGTTGACACTGAATTTTCTTTCATGAAAAAGTAGTGTTCATTTTTCTTGTAACATAATCTGGAGAAGTGATCAATTGCTATGTCAAAGTGAAATGAACTGTTTTGTTCAGTCTGTATGAAGGGAAATAAGTAAATAACAGTTTTAAACTATGAAAAAAATAAAGCTATTTATGATGTAAAAAAATAAAGATTGTGATCATGCCATTTGAATAACTTGATAATGTCTCCGTGAAAGTGAAATATTTTGCATAAAGTGAACCTCAGAGATGACTGATGGTCCAAGATGCCACGTTGTTATGTAGTGTTTAAGTGCTGTTTTCTCTCAGAAAAAAACCTCCACATTTGAAAATGAAACTCAAATTGACCATCACCTCTGCTCTGCCCTGTAATGAATTATGAAAGGAAATACAATTCTATATGCAATTAATTTGGATACCTCTGCCCCATTTTACTTAGCTCTCAAATAAGAATTAACTTTTAAGTGTTTTTTAAAATATATTTGAATAGATGAGCATCTAATTAAACTTAAATTACCTCTTATTCATTGCTGACTCACCCAGCTTGAGACCTGACATGCTCAGATGCTGGCTTAAATAAAATGCCTTTAAGAATATTTCAATTTAATAATGAATTAGTTAGCTGCATTTATAGTGTTAACTAGCTACATTTACTGTGTTATGCTGAAATTACCCATTCTATAGGAAGCCTGACATTCTGTTTTCTTCAGAATGCAAATGAAGATATTTATTTATTTATTCATTTTTAAACAGGGTGCTTTTGGCGCACTTCAGAAGATATGTGAAGATTCTGCTGAAATTTTAGATAGTGATGTATTGGACCGACCACTCAATATCATGATACCTAAGTTCTTGCAGTTCTTCAAGCACAGCAGTCCGAAAATACGGTAGGTTTATGTACTGTAGTTACAGTTACCTGCTAAAATTTTACTTACATTAGCAGCAAGGCTTCTGTTTTGTAAAGCTATCTAAAACGCGCTTCATTTTTCCAAATGAACCTGCAGAGATTCACAGGGATTTCATGCATCAGTAATTTTCATGTTTATCTGAATAGTTAATACAAGAATCTCACCTCTTCTTACAATCAGTCAATGATTCTGAAAATCAAGTAATTTCAAGTTTTTGCATATTACAAAAAATTCAATGCTGTGGTTAGAACTTGATATTCTGATTAGAAGTAAAAATTTTACATTTCCTTTGTAATGGCTTCAGCAATGGCAGAGTAAAAATTCTTCTGCTGAGAAAAGTTTCTGAGTTCTGACAGAAAAAATTCTGCATTTTACTGAATTTTCAGCTGAATCAAATTAAATGGGTTCATTAGCCATTCACTGTAAAACTGTATTAATCACTCCAAAGTAACAGTATAAAAGAAAAACTCCAGAATTAAATTGTTATTTCTAATATTCATTACAAAGAACAGTAGCTTTTAGCCTGAATTGAGCCAACACTGTGCGCCTGCCACAAAGAAGGCTAATGGTATCCTGGGCTTGAGTCTTGCCAGTTTGTTAAGGGAGGTGATCCTTCCCTTCATCTTCCAGGTGAGTACCTGAAGTACTGTGTCCAGTTCTGGACTGTTCAGTGCAAGAGAGGCATGGATATACTGGAAAGACTCCAGCAAAGGGCCATATCAGGAAAGGCTGAGAGAGTTGGGTCTCATCAATGTATGTAAATACTTGGAACAGAGGGAGGAGAAAAGATGTCCAGGCTCTTTTCAGTGGTGCCCAGTGACAGAACCAGAGGCAGTGGCCACAAACAGACACTCAGGATGTTCCCTCTGAATATCAGAAAACAGTTACTGTGAGAGTGACCAAGCACTGGCATAGGTTGTTTAGAGAGGTGATGGAATCTCTATCCTTGGAGATACTCAGTAGCCAACTGGCTGTGGTTCTGGACAGCTGGCTGTAGGTGGCCCTGCTGGAGCATAGGCATCGACCAGATGATTTCCAGAGATGCTTGCCAACCTCAACCATTCTATGATTTTTTGTGATTCTGTGAAATGTATTTTATCTTCTCTTTGAAAATTATATTTGACAGTTTCAAGGTGGCAATTCTTTACTGCCAAGAATAGTAGATAGTGAAGACTAAGAGGAGGAGTATAACTCATGATAGTGATGCATGAAACAGGGCTTCCTAAAGCAGAAGACTAGACAAAGTTAGGAGAAAAAAAAGCAGATTAATTTATTAAAGGCCTTTAAGGTACATTTGGGGCAACCAAAGCCTACTTGAGAGACTACACCCAAAATGGATGGTGAATCACAAGTTCTTCACATGTTATAAGTTCTGTCTATTATCATATCGGTCCTCCATTCTCCGATTACACCTTCAGGTGATGATGTCAACCACCCCAAGCTTGCTCCCCCCAATTCATTGTTGTTTACATATTTTGTGGCTCTGAGGCAGTGAAGTGTCCTTGGATTTTCCAACTGAGCAATTTTGTCTAAAATGCTGGGAGCAGAGGTTTTTAGCACTTTGTATGGAGCCTAGAGCTATGGTACAGTTCTAATTCAGTTTAGAAACGCCTATAAAAGATGCTCACTAAGAAAATTATGTAACAAACTGTGAACTTGGTCTTGTGGAAAGATAAATGTAATTCTCTGGAGCTGTGAGAGAGGGAGAAAAACACACTTTTTTCCTTACCACACTGTATGGTCTTGATGTTCATGGCTTTGAGACTTAAACCAGTGTCAAGTTTAAAGCAGGTTTCAAGTTTAAAGCTACCTGCTAACCCACAGCCTAGTTTTAGTACATAGTGCTGAGGTATGAAAAGGAATAGTAGTGTCAGTACAATACTTTGTAATTAAATCCGTCAAAGACAACTTTTGAACAATGTTTTATGAGACAGTCTTCCAAGAAATGTCTGAACAGAATAGAAGTTTGGAGTTACAGTAGTAAAAATACTGTAATGAATCTTCAAAAGGTTTTACAGGTAGTTTGTCTTGTGTCTCTACCTTGAGAATTTGACTTTTTTATCTGAGAATGAAGAAGACCTGTAAGTAATGGCTTTGCATGAAATGGAATAGAAGAACAGTGCTTCATTTCTCAGAATGTTTCTTCCACAAGTGTTCTATTAGATATCCAATTACAAGTGTTTGTTTGTTCTAAGCTACATTTATATTGTAGACACATACTGGTTCTTATTAAATTCTGGAAATATTGCAAAGGCTGTTGCATACTTGACAGTGAAGAAGGTCATGCTAAAAGATTGCCATGTATATCGTCTGAGAAGATCACAATCATAATGTGCTCAAACAGAACATCCTTACATACTGTTTAGAACAAATATGCCAGCTGTAGTCATCCCACCCTGATTTCTATTTACTGAATACTTTATTTCTAAATATTTAGTAGATTTATCAGAGAATAAGGCAGTACTTAAAATGTAGTGTAGTAATTTTGCTTGGTAATGCTACAGATGCATAGATTTGTTCTTTCTCATCTTTGAAGATATTTGGTTTATGCTTTTGATGCCTGAGTACAGTTTAAAAAATGTTTTTAACTCATGAAGCATATATATTTTAACTTTCTGTTGTAGGTCTCATGCAGTGGCATGTGTCAATCAGTTTATCATCAGCAGAACTCAAGCTCTTATGTTGCACATAGATTCTTTTATTGAGGTGGGTGTGTATTCTTGGTTGGGGGTTTAAGTCAAATTACCTATCTGATTTATCAGGAGTTTTGAACTATATTTTACAACCACCTCTACCCCTGAACTCCCCTTTTCTGGTTGCCCATTCTTAGCTTCAGTCCCCATGGATTGAAGTTCATTCTGTATGCTTGTGCTCAGAGCTAGCCTCGCTGTAAGTTAAAAAATATGTATTTCAAAAGACATTTCCTTTTCATAAATAGGGGAAGCTCTTGTGTAAAGGTGCGAAAGTAATAGCAGCAGTCTGTCTCTTACCTGTTCTGAGAAGTGCATGTCACTGGGCCTGTCTGCCTGTCTTGATACTGTTGCTGACCTGGCTGAAAAGGGTTCTGGGTTATCTAGAATATTTGATTTGATGACACAATTTATGTTGAGGAAGAAAAAATAATCCAAGAAATACTGTTCTTGTGCCAGTGGTAATAATACACAGTGTCATGTTTATGTATAAAATGCACATTGAGAGAGTGAAGAGTTAATTTGCTAGCCCATATATGTTTAAAAAATAAAATAATATTCTGAGGTGTGGGTTGGGCAAGTACAGAAGTACATCCTTTAGTCTGCTAGTAATGCAAATGTTAATACAAATTAAACTTGATGAATTGAGGTTTTTCAACTTTTACTACTTTCCAACAGAATCTTTTTGCACTGGCTGGTGATGAGGAGCCTGAAGTACGCAAAAATGTTTGCCGTGCTCTGGTAATGTTGCTGGAAGTTCGGATGGATCGCCTGCTTCCTCATATGATTAGTATAGTTGAGGTGAGTCTCATGTGCTTGCAGATTCCCCTGTTTGATGTTGCAGAAATTATAACAAATAAAAAGCGTTCATCAGAACAGGTATGTTGCTCTTGCACTTGCCAATTCTTTGTTCCCCTTTAAGACTGAGATTACAAAACTTTCTTCTTATCTAATTGCCATGTTGACATTGTGTTTGACATTCAGTGTATATGGCAGTAGTTTATACTTCATTCAATTAATTATCTCGAAATGACTGGGATCACAGCCAGGCATTGCTTGACCCTAAGTGAGAAAATAATGTTAAAAATCTACCACTGGTGCTAATAGTGCTTCAGTTTACACATCGAAGCTGTCCCTTTTTCAGGTGTGTTTACCATAACAAGGATAAGGCATGTTGACATTGTTGAGATGCTCTTTAAACTACTAATGAAAAAGTTCTAACATAAATGTTCTATTTTATACAAGTAATTTCATTTTATATTTTGTAGTACATGCTTCAAAGGACCCAGGACCAAGATGAAAATGTGGCTTTGGAGGCATGTGAGTTTTGGCTGACTTTGGCTGAACAGCCAATTTGTAAAGAGGTATTATGTCGGCATCTTACTAAGTAAGTATTAAGAATTACAACTGATATTTATTTTCAGACAGGCCTCTTAAAACTTCAGTTGACTTGTTCATGGGTACTCTTACAGACAGTGTATATGGTTTGCAGTATGCTTAGAAGAATTCTTCTACACCTAGTTCTTTTGTGTAGTAAAATTGAAAAGACTTCTGAGGGTTTCAAGACCCAGTGAACTCCAGAAACAACTTAACTGTGTCACTGTAGTGCTTACCTCAAATTTAACAGGCTGTTAAGCTTCATATGTATGCAAAGATTTTGTAAGA
Organism: Acanthornis magna; assembly: GCA_036785705.1. Classification (NCBI taxonomy): domain Eukaryota; kingdom Metazoa; phylum Chordata; class Aves; order Passeriformes; family Acanthizidae; genus Acanthornis; species Acanthornis magna. The sequence continues at coordinate 3,406,684 of JAWUZG010000121.1, forward strand.
TGCACTTAAGCTCAAGTGAGCAACTCCACATGACATGACCCATATCTGGTTTACCATGAGCATGTTATCTTGGCTACTGCTGAGGTAGGCATCTCTGTGCAATTCTTCAGTGTGCATAGTTGTGCAAAGGGTTCCTCATTTTAAGAAAGGCGTAAAACAATATGACATGACCTGAATTTAGAAATCAATTTTGCATCAATTACTGTTCCAATTTAAACTTGAAGAAAGCATTTGTTCCTTCATACTTGTGGCCTGATAGTAGTTTAGGTTTCAAAAGCTACCTTTTCTAAGTTTCAAAGTCTTCCTATACTTCAAAAGATGGATCTTTCATTGAATGGGAGTAAATATGCATGTTTGAAGCATAAACATCTTTATGTTTGCAACAGTGCTTATAACTTTCTCCAGACTAATTTGAAGTCTTTTACATCAGGAAATTAATTCTTTTGTGTGGCCAGCTAATGAATACTCTTTCATATATGCATTGAAGATTTTTTAAATTAGGAGGGAGTTCTGTTAAGATTTTGAGTTGAAGAACAGAATGACAGAAGAGACACATTCTTCTCAGCAAAATTAAGCATTATAGATGTGAACTAATTAAATATAGGAAGCAAAATTTCTGTTTTCTTAACCAATTAAAAAGTAGGACATCGAGATTAAAACATGTACTGTAGGAGAGAAAGAATAGGAGTTAAAACTAAGAGAATAAATGTTACAAGAAATTATTTTTAAATTTTAGAAGTGTCTTATTTAATTCCTACTTTTGTAGTTCAAAAGGCAAAGGAATGCTAGTACATACTACAAGTTGCCAACACACACCATGTGGTTGAAACTACTGGTGTTAAATCTCTTTTGGCCTACATGAACTTTGACACTGCAACAGCATCATACTCAATTGTTTTAAGAAGCTTTTAAATTTCTAGAAAAACAGATTAATAAGAGTAACATTACAGTTTTCCCATGATCTTTCAATGTCTTGTATGTTTAAGGCAATTTATTTGTTGGTGTGTCCTGTTTGAGCTTATATAGCTCCCTTTTGGGGAGCTATATAAGCTTGTCAGTATCTGATAATCTTAAAATTTTGTATGTTAAATTAAAAGTGGCACAAGACCTTCTTAAAACTTGTTCATGTGGTATTTAACATTTGTTCCATTTTATGCCTGTAAGCTTTCTTGTAAAATGCATACTTCACAAACTATGCTGCAGAAATATCAATTAATTGGTGATAAGGTCTATACTTACTATTCCTTCATTCAAATTTAGGAAGTAATGTGCCATTGCTGTATGTGAATATTAGAACAAGTCCGATACCTTCAGAAACAATACTCGTCACCTGTAGAATATGGCAAGATTGAGTCTGTCGCTCTTGCTGCGTCATCCGTGGTTATTATTAACTTCATTTGGCTTATATGTTTTCATGGATTTTTCCTTTTGTTGTGGCAAACATGTTTTTATGTGAAATATTTGACTTCTTCCCTTAGTATTTTTTTAGTTACACATGTGTACAGTTGGAGTCCCATAACAATAATGAGTTTAATAATGAAGTAAATCATAATACGGATTAGTCAAGATTTCTGCAACATTGGAGGCTTGTCTTACTGAAGTAATCACAAGGTGATAGGTGAGCTTAGTGTAGATAGGCCTCCATCTTTAACAGTAATGAGGTAGTCTTCACTGACAAGTAAACAAAGTGACAAGTACTATTGGCAAGAGTCAACTTATCATGCATATTATGGGAGTTGGAATTCTTACTGAAAACCTATTGATGTAATTTCTGAAAGGTGCTTCAGAACAGGTTCATCAGTTGTGTCATCTGGCTACTTCTGTTTAAAAGTTTGTAATTTGAAATTAACACTTTTTCTCATTACAAAATATTGATGAATCTTATGACATGGAGCTTGGTTTAGGTACTAGCTCTTGTTATCAGGCTACAGTGTTTTTCTTTTGAATTTGGAGATGAGGGTTACAATCAAAATTATGGCCCATATAACTGAAAACTGTCTTGCTTTTTTACATGTTATTTTGATATGTATAAATATTTCTTTGTAGGCTGATACCTGTGCTGGTAAATGGTATGAAATATTCAGAGATTGATATTATTCTGTTGAAGGTGAGCATCAGTTTCTTTTATTCTGTAGGAATAATTGGTTAGCTTCTGACCTATAAATCAGAATGATTCAGATCAGAATGGGCAGATCAAGCCTACCAGCTGTTCAAAGGAGAATTAGCTTTCTGGGGCAAGGTATGCTGTTACAAATACTAAACGCGACTGATGCCATATTTGTTAAATGATCTGTGGATCTCCTGCTTTGCCCCAGACCCCTCCCACACAATTTAGGCAGAGCTGGGATACTGTTACCATGAACGACTGCAAGAATGCAGCATTAAAAAAATATTCAGAACTAATTCTAATGCCTTCTAGGTTGAATATATGGCTTTTTCCATCACTACATATATCTGTGTATCAGAATTTCTCAATCACTTCTTTCTGTTTCATTCCTATTGAGTAATTTCTTAACAAGGATACTTTGTGGGTGAATGTACCTCTCTTGGTAGTGTCTTCCTATTGTTTTTCTGGTAAATGCAGCAGTAGAACACCGTAACAGTGGCATTTTATTAGTTGAGCAGCTCAGGTGGGATGTGAATCTTTTATACACTTACAACATCTTGAACTAAAACTACATTGTTAAATTCCTTGAGCAATACAGTTGGACTAGTTTATCTGATAAAACAATTTGATAACAGGGGGATGTTGAAGAAGACGAAGCTATTCCAGATAGTGAGCAGGACATAAGGCCTCGTTTTCATCGTTCAAAGACGGTGGCTCAGCAACATGAAGAAGATGGTATTGAAGATGATGACGATGATGATGATGAACTTGATGATGATGATACTATTTCTGACTGGAATTTAAGTATGTCAAAACAATATGTGAAATGTTTTAAAACAAAGCTACTTGCATAATACAAGAACCGCAGTAAAAGGATGAGTTGGTGTATAGGAATACTGAGGCTTTGCTTTTGATGACAAAAATAACTGTCTGCTGACATAATTGGTGGATATGTTGGAGGGGGAGGCTTTCAGATAACACTTTGATTTTATAACTGTATTGACAAAAGCTATCCATCTGTAAGCTTATTATTCTGAATGTAGCAGATCGAGTTAAAAATATTTACTTGCTACAATTCAGCGAAGCTCTTGGACTTAGAATTTTAATTCTATGAAATAATAAAAATCCTGTATCACTTGTTTAACTTCAGTTTAAAAAGAGAAAAAAAAACTTTGCACATTGATAGTAGGAGCAAGCTTATAATGCTTTCTTTAATATATGTCTTCCCTCTAAAACTGGGTTGTATCTTGGTTTGGGTTGGGGTGTTTTTTATTCCCATGTGAACATGTTGTTACCTGTGGCCATTACTGGTAGTTCTTTTCTATGTGAGGAATTTGCTTCTGACCAGAGAACAATACTTCAGTTGTGAAGGTAGGAGATGGCTGTGAGAAAACCAGAGTTTGGATGGCCTATGTGTGTGGGTCATGGGACCTCTAGGCTAATAGACCATGTTATAAAGAAATTAAACACCACAAACTGTTTTTTAAGTTCAGTGACAGAAAATAGCTAATGAAATTCTGACAAATCCGATTTGAATATGGTTTGCAAACAACCTCATTATGGAATAATGCTTTGAGGTGTGGACATAGCCACATAGGAGTTTTTTTCCCAAGGCCACAAGTTTTCACAGGAGGTGAATGTAACTTCAAGCTTATGGTTAAACAGTTTAAAGACATATCTGGAGAACTATTGTTGTTGGTGAAAATACAAATGCAAATATGCTTGTTTCTAAAGCTGCATCTTGGAAAAAAAGTATAATTTTATATTCTTAAGGTTTTTCTTGTATGCTATGTGTAGAGATTGCAGAATTAAATATGTGTTTTCTGAGAAAGATAGCTGAAATTACATAAGGTGCCCTCTGATTCACAGTTTTTATTAAGATAGTGAGAAAGCTGAAGTTGTTCAGTAATGGTGGCCTAAAAGAGGGAGAGCAGAACAGTTTAGAAATCTGTAATGATGTGTGTTATCTGGATTTGAGAAAATTTGTATTATTTGAAAATCAGAATTCTATGCCCTATTTCTTATCCAGTGTTCTGTATTTGACTTCCAGTTCGAACAGAGAGGAAGCACCAGCATATCTTGACAATTAGCAGCACTGTTTACTTATCAGACCAGTGCAGTCCTTTATGACAGATTAAGAAGGAACTGATCTTAAAATAAAAATGGCTTTCTAAGAGCTGTGGTTTTGCACAGGATCACAGTGGATTCCTGTGTAGTGTAATGTTGTGGAAGTAGGTTTCCTTCTAATACACTGAGAATCCACTGGCAGCTCAAATTTAAAATGGGGATTATATTGCCTAACTACAACTAATTGCATAATAAACAGAGATTAACACTGTTAATTCCCTTCAGGGAAATGTTCTGCTGCTGCTCTAGATGTCCTAGCTAATGTATTTCGTGATGAACTTCTGCCACACATCTTACCACTGTTGAAGGAATTGCTCTTCCACCCTGAGTGGGTGGTTAAAGAATCTGGTATCCTTGTTCTTGGTGCAATTGCTGAAGGTAAGGCAACAGTGCAGGTCAGGTTGCTGATTTTAAAATTAATTCTAAAGCATCTCAAGTGAACTTACTTATGCAAACAAATGTATGTCCTTCTGCAAACAAATACATGTCCTTAGCTGATTTGGTTTTGGTGATTAATCTCTTCATTTACTAATAGGCAAATGCAGTTACTTTATTTTCCATTTTCAAATTTATGCATGTTTGGGAGGCTAAACATTACATAATTTTATTTCTCCCTTTCTTAACCTCACAGTATATACTTGTTGATCTCACCCAAAATACTACCTTGATTTCATAGAAGAGAAATACTTAATAAATTTTATCCTTGTATTTCACTTAAGTGCTTTCAGAAATGGAGAAGACCTCTCCCGTGGTTTCAATACGCTTAGATGCTTTTTGTAGATGGTTCTCCAATTAAAATAGGGTAACTTCCATTCTTTTTTACTAACTCACAGTCTTGCTTGGCGTTTTGCCTGAAGCTGCAGCATCTCTGTCCCTTTTGCAGGCAGAAGAAGTAGATTTGGGTCCATGCCTGGATTATTATTCTTTTCTCGTGATGTCTAATGAACATACTTTTTTATTGTTACTAGAAAATTTTTAGTTGGTTTTGATAAGAAGTCCAGCAAGGTGGAAATTAGTACTTCTGGCAGATCTCAGTGTCTTACTGCGCTTGCTGACTTGAAGGGTGCAGCTTTTATTGGTGGTCAATATTTATATGATTTTAGGGAAAACAAATTTGAATTTCTCAAGGAATCCTTTTTCATGCAGTGATTTGTTGTCATGACAGTCTTTCTCTGCTTGGTATTTTCTTGCTTACTCTGAGTAGACTGGAAGAGGAACTTCAAGCTTTATTAACTTTATTGGGATGTACTTGATATTCTACAGTTAATAAAGCAGGAGATTTGGGAAGCACTGAAGTAGAAATGTAATTTAAATTAATGTAAATTTAAATCGAGGTTTTAATTATATTTAATAATTTTGATAATTATTTATGATCATAGTTATAGTAATTTTAATTATTTATTTAAGGGTTTTTTTTAGAACTTTATATAAATTAGGTAGACTTGCTTTGTTAAAATATTTGTATTTTTAACTTTGCATATTGTGTTCCTATGTGATAGAGAATGAAAATGTGTCTCTTAAAGGAAACAGAAAACAACAGAACTTTTCATTAATTCTGGTACTGCAATAGCTGTATTTTTCTTTCCAGGCTGCATGCAGGGTATGATTCCATATCTTCCAGAGCTAATCCCTCACCTTATTCAGTGCCTCTCTGACAAAAAGGCTCTTGTGCGCTCCATTACATGCTGGACTCTTAGTCGCTATGCACACTGGGTAGTTAGCCAACCCCCAGACACATACTTGAAGCCATTAATGACTGAGTTGCTAAAGCGTATCTTGGATAGCAACAAGAGAGTACAAGAAGCTGCCTGCAGGTAAGCCAAAGCTGAAGTAAACATCACTATCCATGATACTTTTTTTTCCCCATGGGAAGCTATTTTAATGCCCTTATCAGTGAATATGTGACTCTATTTTTAGCCCTTAATGTATTTCTTTCTCTTAAATTGGAGTAGATGGAACTTCCTCCAGAATTATAATGTGAAAAAGTTAACATCTACTTCTCCAGTGCATTTCGTTTTCAGAGTATGTGAAATACCAGCCTAAATAATTTATTGTCGTAAATTAGCTGTTTGCAACACTTATATTCAGTATATGATGTTTCATTGACCAGAAATTTGGCATTTTTTTGTATGTCTATGAACACGGTCAGAACTAATTACAGCAGAAAGCTGTCCTATCACTGGACTCCTGATACTGTTTATACTCAGCATTACCAAAACATTTGGATTATGATTATTTCAAGAGATATTATCTTTCTCTTGAAGAGAGATGTTGGGAGATAAGATTCCCTTCTCCCCCTTGTCTACTTCTTTAAAAAAAAACTGAATTGCTTAATCACTGGACATGACATTAATGGAATGGGAATGGGTGCACCCCTTGTGCAGTTAGCTCATAAAAAAAATTTTGCCTGTCAATTTTTATCAGGCTGGAGTGTACACAGCAAACTTTCAAGGTTTCTTCATGAAGTAGTTACATCTGCCTCTGAACACCTGAAAATAATGATGATAATATTATTAATAATAATAATAATAGTAGTAGTAGTAGCAACCCCCAAGTATCAGTTGTTCAATTGTACCTAAGGACAGTGCTGAGTTCAGGGTTCTTGGGCTAAGCTTTGCTCAGACGGGGTGAATATATCCTTGCCTGAGAACAGATAAAATTAATTATGAAATGTACTTAGTAAGGTTTAGGAATTAAACACTGTTTCCTTTTTGTCTCCAAATGTTTGCAAAAATTTGGCTAGCAAATTTGGGTAGTTTCAATGTCTTCTCTACTTAGTAAATTAAAAAAAACCAAAAACAAATGCAAAACCCCCAAAAAACCAAACAAAAACAAGCAAACAACATAAAAAATCCCCAAAAGAAAACATTCCACTTCTCTTCAAACTTGCCTAGTCCAAAACATGGTTGAAAATCTGCATTTAGTTGCACACAGCTGTGTTGTAGTGTACTGTAGTTAAATAACCTCACATGGTGCTTATGAAGGATGTGAAGTGGGCCATGGAAACTTTTAAGATAACAGGAAATCTAGAATGGAAATATTAAAAATCACAGTACACCTGTTGTTTTTTTTATTTAATTAAAAGTTTGATATCAGACTTAGAACATGTTTTGAGATACTTTCTTGAGAGCAGAGGTTTACTAAAATCAGTGTCACATCTAAAAATAAACTGAGAAACCTCACTGTAAGGGAAATGTGGAGTTGTTACAAGTGAAAATGCATTTTCTACCTTTTTAAATTCTAAGGAAATACAATGAACCTAGTTGGACAGCAACAAAAAGTTTCACCCTAATAGTGAATAGTTGCATAGATTGATAATGTCTACCAAATTGAAGATTGGTCATAGGATACTGTATGTTTTTATCCCTAACTTCTGTGTGGTAGCAGATGTCTAACGTTCATTTCTGTGCTTTTGAGAAACTACGTTTAGAAGGAAAATATGTTTTCCTTCTCAGGTAGTATGCCTTTCTGAAAAAATACTTCATAATAATATAATAAAATAGTAAATAAATAAAGTAAGAATGCTAGCCATTTAGTTCACAGTTCCCTTGTGTTAAAAAAATGGCATTTCTGTATTTGGTAGCACACGATTAGCGGATTGTTCACCTCATGCAGTGATGCGTGCATTTTTAGTGCAGGGACAAGCTAATAATAATCTCATTGACAAAGCTAGGCCAGTAAATCTTCAATAGCTCCATAATTTTTTCCTTTCCTTGATGTTTCTCTGAGGCAGCATGTCCGGTGTGGGGGGATTGTTTTGTTTTGTTTCATTTTGGATGGGTTTTCTTACTGCTGTTGTTCAATCACTGGATAGACAAGCTGAGAAGTTTCCATGATGTCATTATGTGTGCTTTGACCAAGACCAGCTAAAATTGTTCATCTGTATTTGCTTTTAGTTTTCCATGTCTTTCTGTATCTTTTTCTATGTAGTGAGCTGCTGAGAGTACAGGCTGATGTTTGCGTTGTTCTGGCACAACAGCACCAAAGTCTCTAGGTGCAGCTACTGTATACATTAGAGATAGTGGTCCATTTTTAACTTAAATAAACAGCTTTTGTTGTGGTTCCTTCTACTTTAGTTAGTTTATTGTACCTTTTCTGTTAAGGCTTTTCTTTTGGTAGGGGCTTCAGTGTATCCCTATTGGATTTTATGGCAATATTTTAAATTTTTTTCTCTACAATGTAAGAGCTGGATCCTTATGGGTCATTCTGTGTTCAGTCAAAAAAGATCAAGGTTATCTAAGTATTACCTTTTTGGAAGCATGTCTTACATGTATTTGAGGACTAAATACAGCTTAAGGTTGAAACAGAAATAGGCTAAGTAGGGCATTTACTTGTTTCGTTTTTTCCAATGTACTAACTGACTTGTTTTATTGTCCTTCAGTGCCTTTGCTACTCTAGAAGAGGAGGCTTGTACAGAGCTTGTTCCTTATCTTGCATATATACTTGACACTTTGGTCTTCGCATTTAGTAAATACCAGCATAAAAACCTGCTCATTCTTTATGATGCTATAGGAACCCTAGCAGATTCTGTAGGACATCATCTAAATAAACCAGTGAGTATACCTTATATTCTGTAGAATGACTCATCATATTTGAAAAACTTGTTAAGTGTTTTTTGTAGTGTGCTTTACATGTTATAAACCAGAAATGCTGGTATTTCCATGTCCGTTATATTAGTACTACATATTTACAGATAAAATGTATAGACTGATCATAATTTTCCCACTACACAAATATTGCCATTTTGAGTAAACAAGCAAGAGTGTGTGGTGTGTTGTGAAATGTGCTGCTCACCATGATTTTTTCTTCGTACTCAAAGAATTTTAGCTCAGAGGAGATGTCAATATAGATATTTTGTGTGTGTGTGTGTGTGTGTATATAACTGCTTTAAGTATAGCTAAGCTGCTCTCTATGTCTCTTGCCAGTGAAAAAAAGGAGAATCCTTTGGACAAAGCACTGATAACGCACAGGCAAACGTAATGGGGTGTTTTTTAGTGTACATGTATTAATTAGTAGAAGATGTATGTGTCATATGTTTACATCTTATGATGGTTAATGAAACTTGTTTTATTTCTCTAGAGTGCTTCAAATTACATAGACACCCTAGAAAAAACATTTTTAGTTGTTACCATGGTATTTACTTGCCATGTGGGACCCCACACCATCAAAGGATCTGTTTTTCAGTCTCTCTCTGAGCCTGACAACCTTGAATTTGACAGTTACCAGGAGGAAGCCAAGTGGCAGCTCCTGATGAGGGTGGGACTTTCTTTAGTCAATTAGAATTTTGTACCATTGTACATAGCAAAATCTGTTGGCTCTTCAGATTCCTTCTGGGAGCAGCAGCACTGTAGAGGTGACTTGCTTAAGGCATGACTGTGGCCGTGCAGTGGCAGGGAAGCCAGCTTTATGTAGAAGGTGCCTTCTTCTGGAGGGATAAGAAATTACTTTCTTTGTGGATGGTTAGTTTGAGGAAGAAGTTCCAGAACTTGTAGCCATAGAGGTAGGGTTGTATTATCAAGAGCAGTGGAAGATGGGTGAGAAAAGCAAGTGGCAGATGCAGAGCCACAATGTAAATATAAAAATACTTTCTGTAGGCCTTGAGGCAGTCACATAGATTTGTAATAACCTAGGCCGCTATACTGAAACCAAACCTGGAAGAAGAGATTCCCTTTGTAAAGGTACTTATGTGCTGTAGGAAAAAATATCAAACAAAAATTGTAAATTCTGGTTTTAAAATGCATTTGTAAATTGCAATAATGGTTGAATTACAGTACACCAGGTTTTTTTTCCTGTAAAAGTAGAATATATCTCAGTTCGTATCTAACTTTGAAATAAAACAGTGTGCAGTAAAGTGATTTAGCACTTTATGTTGATGCTCATTCATCCTAAACAGGAATATATTCAGATGCTAATGCCTCCATTAATCCAGAAGTGGAACATGCTGAAGGATGAAGATAAAGATCTCTTCCCTTTATTAGAGGTAAATGTTAAAATATGAATATTTTTATCAACTTATTTTAGAAATTATGTGTTCCAATAAAGATGTTCCTACTAGGAAATATGTCTATAAAAGCTGACAGTGTTAGCTATTTCCCATTAGGGAAAAAATACTCTGATTAGTAAGAAAATTTTATGACTGAGAAAATGTCCTTAGGTTTAGCAGAAATCTTTTAGTTTTTTCTGCCATTCTGGAGTGTTTTCTTTGATAGTATTCGCTTAGAAAAAACAATGTTCTATCGTCCTTTTATTCTTTTCTTCTCTCTCCTTGCTCTCCCTTCATCCCTCCATTAAAACTATTGTCAGGCAAACTGAAGGTATGAAAAAGACCACGTAGTCTAATGCTCTGTACTTTCTGAGTGTGAAGCAGGAAAACACCTCTAGAACAGTAAGTTTTGTAACTCTTAGGTTATATTAGGGCTTGTTCATGGTCAAGATACTGCAGCTTAGTGTAAGTGCTGTCTGAATTATTGTAACTGGTTTTGTATGCATTTTCTTGGCTACCTCTAAGAAGATGCTGCTGCTGAGAAATTTTCTCAACTGGTGTACTCAGGAGTGAGTAACAACTTGCTGATTGTTGCCACGGCCAAGCTAACTGCCTTTCTAGGTTGTGTTTACTTCTTCAGTTACATGTTGGTGTACTTAAAATCCTAATATCTTCCAAGTTGCCTCTCACAAGTAAAAGACACTTCAAGGATGTGAAGAAAGGTAGTGACTGTTTTCTCTCTCCTCTTTTTTTTTAATTCCAGTGCCTGTCGTCAGTTGCTACTGCCTTGCAATCTGGCTTTCTTCCATACTGTGAACCTGTGTACCAGCGTTGTGTAAATCTGGTGCAGAAGACACTTGCACAAGCCATGGTATTTTGTATTAACTATTCCAATGTTACTTCACTAAACTAATGTGTTAACTACATAATATTAGAGGTTTGCAGGGAGGTTGATGATCTTAAATGAATGTGCAGTTCTGAAACTTCTTTATGCATACTCCTGAGAAAATCTAGTACAATTTTAAAAATGTGTACTTATTTGTTGCAGTTGCATAATGCTCAGCCAGACCAATATGAGGCTCCAGATAAAGATTTCATGATTGTGGCTCTTGATTTACTCAGTGGTTTAGCTGAAGGACTTGGAGGCAACATTGAACAGCTGGTGGCTCGCAGCAATATCCTGACACTAATGTACCAATGTATGCAGGTGAGATGAGTAACCTGTTTGATCCAAACATTTTCTTTATTTGGAGAATCAGAAACTTCCAGAATTGTAATTTTTTTCTTACTCTCTTTAGGACAAAATGCCTGAGGTACGGCAGAGTTCTTTTGCATTGTTAGGTGACCTGACAAAGGCGTGTTTTCAGCATGTTAAACCTTGCATCGGTATGTTTCTTTTACATGTTTAACAACTTGTTTTGCAAATCCCTAAGAGGTTGTATTAGCCATTGTTAAGCTCTGTGTTCAGTGGCTTGCCTTTTTATGGCGTTGTATGTAGTCATTTTCCTTTGTCAACAAGAGTCTGTAGTCTTTTGTCTTTTGAATTGCATGTTAAGAAAACACGTTCCTATTTTTGTAGACAGTGCAAAAATTCATTCTTCTCCTTTATTTTTATAGCTCTTTTTTCTCTACTAGAATTTATTGTTAAGTAAAATTATATATAATACATAAATCAAAAAACTGGGGTAGGGGATAGGTTTTACTTTGGGTTTTTGCTTTGTTTTTTATTTCAGTGGGAAGTAGCATCAGTGATACATCCAGAATATTTGCTCTTTCTTCCCACAGATACTGTTGAGATGCGCTTGCCAAATGAATGCTTGGATAGGCTTTAAAATTTGGATAGAATTTAAAATTTATTTGGCAGATGTTATAATTACCTTTTTGACTCATTTTTCTTAAAATTTAATCAAAGGTGTGATTGCCTTCTAGTCTTTGTTGTTTCTTCAAGGGTAGCTGAATATACAGTTATCCAGGTGCTGAATACGTAGTTATCCAGGTGATCTGGGGGATATTCAACTGTATGATAAAACCACCAGTACTTGCAGATGTGGTTTTTTTCTTCTCTTCCCCTCTCTCCTTCAACCTGAGCAAAGGATGGAGAGAAAAAGGTTTCTATATAAAAGTTACATAAAGATAAAGCCTGTTAGGAAGATTTTTAAAACATAATTTGAAAATATTTGCATTTATCTGCTTAGGTTCTAAATTCCAGGTTAATCTATTACTGGAATATGGCTCTTGTTAATTCATATGTAGCACTTTCCAAGCATTAAATAGGCTTACTTTATCTTATCCTTAATCATCCTTTTTTTTTCACCCTCACAATTTTATAGTAATGGGACAAGATGGTTGTATTGTGTTACGAGATTTTACAATGTTGTTCTTTCTAGCTGATTTCATGCCAATTTTGGGAACCAACCTAAACCCTGAATTCATTTCTGTGTGTAACAATGCCACCTGGGCAATTGGAGAAATCTCTATCCAGATGGGTAAGATTTAGTTTTTTCATTAAATCTCGGCACATTTAGAATTATTTGTCAGGGTGTTTGGGATGAATTTTTTTAAGTGATACCTTTATGTTAATATTTAAATTACATTTGTGATCCTTGTCCTTGTTAGTAAGTGAAGTGTACATATTCTGTTTACATTACGTATATTAATGGTCATTTTCTTCTGATTTTTTTTAAATTGTTGTTTCAGGTATAGAAATGCAGCCTTATATTCCAATGGTCTTGCACCAGCTTGTAGAAATAATTAACAGACCCAACACACCAAAGACGTTGTTAGAGAACACAGGTACCCAAAAAATGAACTGTACATGATGAAGGAAATTAGAAGATTTTTTTGTTGTTGTTTTTTTTTGTTTGTTTGGTTTTTTTTTTGTTTTTTTTTTTTGTTTGTTACAATTTTTTTAGACATTTCATAGGGGAACCACACCAGAACTGATTTTATTGTTATGTATTTGGCTTTTGTAAGCAAAAGCAACTCTGTTTTGCACAAGCTCTTACAAGTCTCAGTTTTGCAGCAAATCATATATCTAGCTTCTAAAAGTTAATGCTTTCTCCTTTTATAACATTTATTATGTCTATCATCTGTTTTATCATTCTTCCTGTTTTATTTATGTACTAAATATGACAAATGTATGCAGTAACACTTAAAGACTTGATTTCTTACTGATTTTGATACATGCATGTCCTTACTTGTGTACTGTATATATATGTCTAGTGTTGGAAAAGAATGTAATTGGCATAAATAAAACAATGAACTCTTTGAATTGACAAAAAATGCACTTATTTTTAAGATGAACTTACAATATCATGCACAAAAATCTAGATCTGTGATGGCAGTTTTACCACAACATAACTGAAATTCTGTTTAATTTCTATTACCTGGTCACTTAATAACAAATTTCTGAAAAGAATTCTAATAATGGTATGCATATTTTATGTTCTGGCCCACAGCTTTACGTTCTAAATTGGGACTAACTGCCAAATGTCTTACTGAAGTGGAATTTCTGAGGCTTGTTTCTTTTGCATTTATAGAGGGCATGTTCTGGTCTGAAAATCACCTTCCATACTTCAAAAAATTATGAAGAATGTGATTGGTTTATTGTTTATTGTTTTACTAATTGAGGATTTTTTCCCCTTTTTGAAAACTGTCTTGTGAGAAAATGACGGTTTAGTTGATATATCTGACATGATTGAATATGATGCAAGTAGAGTGGTGCAGTTACACTTTTTGAGCAAAGTGAGAGATAATTTGGAGAGAGATTTTTTCAAAGCATATTTTTTCTCCTGTACTCTCTAAACTTTAAAAACTGCACTTTTCTCTGCCCGTCTAACCCATTTAGTATGGAAGGTGAACTTGAAGGAAAATTTACCTAGTTTTGTGGCATATTATAGGTACAACTTTTTGAAAAGTAAATGTTAAAGGAAATACCTATTTGTGAAATATACCATGGAAGAGTGTAGCAATATAATAGTATAGTAGCATAAGAATGTAAGTTTTCCTTACCCCTGCCCTGACTCCCTTCCTCTGCACTGATGGATGTGTAATACCTGTAACTGGCAGGCATCCAGTAGTTAAATGTTTGCTTCCATCATTGTTAAGAGAATTTTTGGAAGCATCCGAATACTGATTTTTATTTGGTTTGGTTTTATTTTTTTTTTAATTTTGGTTTGTTTTTTGGTTTTTTTTTTAAATTCTCTTAATAGTTACTTTAAATGTGGATGGATAACTGCAAATAAATGTTGAGTGTGGTGTACTTATAATAAGTTTGTTGTGGGATATTTTACTGTGTGCTACTAATATCTGCAAGGATATTACTGGTTTTTCTGTAGCTTGCTATGTAATTAATTATGAAAACAGTTATGAAAACACACTCTGACAGAGATTTCTATTCCTTATTCAGGCTATGAGAGGCTTGTAGCTATTAGAATTTACAGATTAAACTTAAAACTGTATTTTTGTTTGAACTTCAGTGAATTTTTTAGACATATACAGAAATTGAGTGACATCAGGGCAAAACAGTACATTAACAGTGAACTGCATCACATGGAATTAATATGTTTCAGACTGCTAGTATATCCTACACCAAACTTTTACTGGAGAAAGCATCATCTGCTTTATTGCATGTTTCATGAAACTGTTCACAAATGCCTGTTAATTAGAGTGTTGCATACTATGTCCCTTGAATATAGATTTCCTTTTTCTGCTTCATACAAATCTGCTGGATTTTAGTATTATTCATGTATTTTGCTTCAAGTAATCCTGATACATTATTCCCCACCCTCTCCTTTTTCTAAAGATTAATCTTTCGTGAGTTGAGCAAACACCATTAAAACACATTTGCATGACGATATTTTCTTTGGTCTGTCCCTTGGAACAAAGAACCAAACTACCTCATCAAACTACCTAATCATGTGATGAAGCAATTTTGCTTTTCATGTGTCCTTATGCTTTGGTATCAGAAGTCAGATTCTTGTACATCTTGTGAGGAAAACTTTTGTGAATAGGAGAAATGCTAGGGTTAAATAATTAATGTTCTGCAGTCAGTTGCTGTGAGTTAGCAACCGTTTTTAATTACATTGTCTGTGAGATTAAGAAGACAAACATTTGTTACTCTTCAAGAAGTGTTCCATCTGTTTAGGACTTTCAGGCAGGCCACAATTTCATATTTCATGTAAAAGTATTTGGAAATATATTTTTACTGATAGATGAGAGCTATGAAAAACCTTTAATTCTAAATATTGGATAAAATAAAATGTTTAGAATATTTGATACTAAAACTGAAAATGGTTAATTTTTTTTTAATCCATAATGTATATTTTAATACAAAATTTGAATTTGTAGAGATAAATTTACTGCAAATGGTTACTCTGAAAAGGGCAGAATGACTGCTTACATCAGACAGTCTTTGGATTTAAAATTGTGTTTTTGGTGTTCTCTCATACTTCTTTAATTTTTCTTTTACCTTGGAGAGTATACCATATATGTTGCTGCCTCTTATTTAGGGGGTGGTAATAAACAGCACTGGTGAAATCTTATGTTTATTATCATACACAGATTCTGTTGGTTTCTGTTTCTGAGTTATTTGTTGTTTTTTCTTTATTTTTTCTCCTCCCCCCTCATTTGCTCATGTCTTGGTTGGCGTTTGGTGGTGTATAACCGTGATTGCGTTACCTTAGCAATAACAATTGGTCGTCTTGGTTACGTTTGTCCTCAAGAGGTGGCCCCCATGCTACAGCAGTTTATAAGACCCTGGTGTGTATTATTCAATCTTTTTTTTTTAATTCATTTTTCTTCACTCTCTTTCTTTCTTTCTTTCTTTCTTCTCTCTATCTCACTTTTAGATATATTTTCAGTTGGTTACAAAATCTCAATCCTTAATCATTGCCAACCATGTGACTAATCTTGTCCTATCAGGTTTGTGAGTTTTTAGTAGCACCGTCATGTATTCTTTATGTTGTGGCTAACGACTAATTTATGCATGGGATAAGATTGTCACATGCTTGCTGTGTTAAAGCTTGACTATGAAAGAGCATTTTAAAATCCACCAGAATGATAATACAATGCATGCAAATATTGTAAAATATAAACCGTGCATTAATTAAAATTCAGTCTGAGGCTTGAAATGCTGGAAGGAATATATGTTTATAGATTTGTTACGTATCAAATAGCTTGCTTGCTGCTGTTAAAGTTCAATAACTGTTCTGTAAGTGGTATCTGACATAATTCATACTGTGGTAGTTTTTATGTTCCGCTTCTAATAATGATAGTTTTTCTAAGTATTTCAGATACATGTTTTTTTTTGTATTTAATGGAATACAGGTCACACTTTCTAACTATATATAGTATAACAAAAAAGCCAGATTCTGGAGGTGATGCCTTACGGGATTATGCTAGTAAAAAATGCGTATGACAAGTATTTTTCTAAGTGTTCAAAATTGTATTTAAGATCATTTATTAGTGTGACTTATTCCATCAGATACTGTCATCTAGTTTTGACTTGATTGAAAAAAAGTAAGAGATATCTAAGTTTTGCTTTCCAACTTGTTAGGTGCACCTCTCTGCGAAACATAAGAGACAATGAGGAAAAGGATTCAGCGTTCCGTGGGATATGTACCATGATTACAGTCAACCCCAGTGGAGTAGTCCAAGTAAGATATATTTAATAGATGCTAACTTTTCTTTATTCATGTGAAATTTAGTGAAAGCTGTATGTGGAGTACGAAAAAGTTTACCATGAAGTGATTCCCTGAAGTACATGATATAGCTTTATTTTGAGGTCAAGGAGACCAAAATGTTTATATTGTGAATGATATGTATCATGATGTTTCCGTAATTGTCACCTAAAAAGGAAAGGAGTACTGTTAAAATCAGTTTTTTTCTTTTACCATCAATGAATATGTAAATAATGAACTTTGATTAAAATAACTGTGTTTTGATACTTCTGTTAGGTTGTGGTCAGGATCTGTATGCAAATATAAGGTAAAAGTTGACAATCTGAAACCTATTTTCCACATGTAACCTAGGCTTTTAAAACAAGAAATAAAACAAAACCTCTTCACTCTTAGCACTTGGGTGGGGAAGATTCTGTTTCAACTTTGGAGAAATTGCTCAAATAGTGATTGTGACAATGAACATGCATCTCTTTAAAATAAATTGTACAACTGAAGAATAGAATATGGCTTGATCTTTAGTCTCCACACCTCTAAAGTAAAGCTGTATCAATGTAATCTTTTCTAAGAGGAAAACAAAACTGATTTTTCCCTTTTCTCAGCCTGAAATTCTTCCTAAAACACAAGAATTGAGCGTCTACCTTGTTTTGAAATTTTCAGTTAATTTCATTTATGCCTTAGTCTATACTTCACATTTCACTGTTCTACTGTCTGTGCATTCGTGTGGCTTACGGGGAGAGGTTAAATAAGGACTCATTTCATTAGTCATTATCCTCAATTCCTGCTGAAATCATGCACATTAGCAACATAATTATTAAAGACTGGTGTTCTGTTAGTGTAGGAGGAGGTAATGCATGCCAGCAGATGAACAAAGTATAGTGATTTTGAGAGGGCTTTAGTTTTGAACCTGTAGGATAAATGTTCTGTGTGTCCCAGAAAAAACAACTTCAAGAAGTAAAACAGCTTTTTTTCCCCAACGGGAAATGTGTGAGAGAGTGCATTTGTTGCTTGTGACTAAAGTGAGTAGATTTTGCATTTGTATGTGTACTGAAAGAATTAAAGTTACACTAGTGTGGTGTAGAGGGGAGAGTTGGGGTTCGTTTCACTATAGTTTTAAGACACTCAGCAATTTCTGTTACTGAACATTTAAGCATACAATAATTTACCATTGTGTGAATTAGTGGAAAATAAATATATAAAAGCAAAAGCACTTGTGAATTAGGATAAAAAACCATCCACAGTTCTCAGAATGAAAATCAAGCATTGTTTTCAGATGTATAAATTGAGGTTTCTAACCTATGTGATTGTTTAATCTTATAGGACTTTATTTTTTTTTGTGATGCTGTTGCATCATGGATTAGCCCAAAAGATGATCTTCGAGACATGTTCTGTAAGGTAAGGTTTCTAAGATAACAGTGTGTTCTAATGGTGGTTGTTTTACATCCTCTGGTTTCTTTCTTTCTGTTTCACTGTTAGCACTTACTGTGTTGGTGGTCATGGAGGATTCTCTGCACTCTGTGGTCATGCAAGGTCATAAATTGTCAGAGAAAATATCATGAAAACTCTTGACTTTTTTTTAACCTGCATCTTCTTGTATGCATCTGTATTATTCCAAACTTTTTTAAATGGTTGCAAAGTTTACTTGAGATGTTTTTTAAAGGGATAATCATTCTCAAACAGCTTTTCATAATGTCCAGCCTACTATGTCTTGCCTGCATTTGGAAGAGCAGGAGAGTTTATACTACATGTAAGACCTTTTTTTCTTTCTTAGAAAATGAGATTTGTATGGTTCAAGACTATTTTTTGCCATGAAGATGGCTACTTTATTATGGAGAAATATATAAGTTTCAAATTAAACATATCCCAGTAGTACCTTATTTGTTTCTCTTAACTCCTGATGAAAATAAGTGACTGCTTAATCCTCCTCAGAATCCCTCTTGGTTGAGCAAGTTTCAAGAAACTAAAATACAGTTATACCAAAGAATACATCCCTAGGCAAAGTTTCAATAGAATTTAAGCAAAAGGACTTTTTGCCATGTATTAAGTAAGCAAAAAAGCCCCACCCAGAATGTGATATATAGTATTTTGACACGAGTGTCTTAAAAAAAAAAGAGACAGAAAGGAAAAGTGGTTCACCTCACAAGTTCTAAAGTGAAATACCAATATATAGAAAGTTCTATGTCAGAAGAAAAGTTCATGATACTTTTGAAGCAAAAATGGAGCATATTCTTAAGTACCTATTAGGATCATAGGTCCATATTGGCACTTTTTCTTCAATTTAGTGACACATGTGAACATCAAATCAGAAGTTAGAACTTTTCTATCCCATCTTTAAGAGCAAAGATACAAATCTCAATGTCCTAGGTAGTCAGATAACCGGTCTCCTTCCAAGGGAACATTAGATCTGGAAAATGCACAGTTATGAGTATTCTAACATCCGCAGAACGAAACAGCAAATGCAACTTGAAAGGAAGTCTTGGACAGAGTCTGTGATGATTGCCCAAAGCAGTCTCAGTGCATGTATCTGCACCAGTCCTTCAGTAAGTTAAGCTCCTCTTTTTCAGATTCTTTCCAAGTTACCTATTTAGGGCCCAATGCGTTCAAACTAGACAGAATGGTTCTTGTTCACTTGGCATAAGAACATCCTTACATTTTTAAGCAAGCAATTTTAAAGTATTTTTGTGGGTTTTGCCTTGTAGGAAAAGAGACAAAGCTTTCTTCAGTGATAGCATGCAGGGTTTTTAGAGTACTTCTTCATGAATACATGATTGCTGTAGTCCAGTTAGATGTTTTTCCAACAGTCATTATGAGTTACAGGAACAAGGGAAAGAAGCTGAATTTGTCCAGTATTTCTTTTTTTGTTTTATTCTTTAAGTAGTAGAACTGGGAGACAAAATACTACTTCCAATAGCATGGGTAGATGAGCTACCAGTGTTAAAATCTGACTGATAACCTTTTGTCATACCTGAGCTTTATTAGATTTTCAGTAGTTTCTTAGGAGCTGGTTAATGTGACTCTTTGGGTTAGGAAAGAGCCTGCTTGTGGAAGGAAGAAAAGCAATAAGTTAACCGGTTGCATGTAATGTCATTAACACTACATCTGTTTAAAAACAGCTCTGCTTGACAGTTTTGTGTTGCTTGTCACCATGAGCTTTAATTTTGACATTGCCTTTTATTTGAGGATGTGTTCAAGACAGACTGTTCCACAATTCAGTTACACTGAGTGTAAAAATGAAAAACAAAACTTCAGATTTTCTTGGCATAATTTTCTATGAGAAACAGAAATTTTGTCTGCTTTTGTCCTTTCTAAAGTTTGCGTTTTACTTGCTGTTTTAAGAGATAACATACTGAGATTTTCTGATAGTATAATTTCATTTTCAATTAATTTATGGCATTGAAAGGTCTAGACTAAAACCTATAGATTATTGC
Organism: Acanthornis magna; assembly: GCA_036785705.1. NCBI lineage: Eukaryota > Metazoa > Chordata > Aves > Passeriformes > Acanthizidae > Acanthornis > Acanthornis magna. The sequence continues at coordinate 3,427,006 of JAWUZG010000121.1, forward strand.
GTTTCCTCTCTCACTGGCTTTTGATTGCCATTGACTGTGGATCCCTGTTCTTTCAAAACAAAGATTTTAAGAGCTTCATTTTTAGTGAAGTTGTCTTACAGGTTACATGCAAAAAACAGAGCTTTCACAGAGTTTTTATTTGTGCTAGAAATTGACAGGTATTCTTTCTGTCAAATACTACAGTTTTAGCTCAGCTTTCCACAACATACTTCACATTTATTAAAAATTAAATGGGACCACAGTAGTCTAAACACATGTGAACTGTGTCGATGGATGGATGGATGGATGGACAGATGGACAAAAAGTTAATTGAAAAAATTACAAACAGACGTTCTGAAATGGCTTAACCCTAGGTGATAAGTTACCATTAAAAATACATATATAAATCCATACACACATTGGTTTCAGTGGGTAGCTATATTCTTTGTGTCACCTATAAAGAAACACATTAAGAAGGACCTAGGTCTGTTTCCTTTGTTTCTTTGTAAAATTTTGATATGAAATTGGAGAATTCAAATTGCCAGATGTACAGCTCAGCAGTTTGAAGTTTACTGCATATAAGGCTAGTAAATAATGTACCCTCTGTTTTTTGCTAATCTTGACTTCCCTCTTCTCATTTTTAGATTCTTCATGGATTTAAAAATCAAGTTGGGGATGAGAATTGGAGGCGTTTCTCTGACCAGTTTCCTCTTCCCTTAAAAGAGCGCCTTGCAGCTTACTATGGAGTTTAACCTCATGCACTGTAGCTGCAGTCCCATAATTAGAGGTAAGCACATGAGTCTTGCTTGCTAAACAGAGCTGGGACTTCCTCCCTGTTTGCATCATATGAAACATAATTAATTCATTAGTCTAGAATTGCTGAGCTACACTGGAGGAGATATCTTTCCCTCCTATATGAAGGAAAGAAAGGAGGGATGATAGTATACCTAAATGATGGTGGCTGTAGCAAAAGCATTTGTCTGATTTTTTTTATTTTTACCAAGAGAGAAAGAAAGAAAAAATGAGTGTATGATACACACATTAGTTTATCAAGAAATTTGGAAGTGTAGGCATAACAAAGTGCTGGTTCAAGTTTAATAAGCAAAGTGATGAATATGATCTTCAAGTCATCATACTACAGACACAGACTACCGTATATGTTACGAATTAATAGATGACAGATATGGTCTAAGCAGGAATACTCTTCTAGGATAAGAAAGCAGGTTTGTTTAGAGACTAGCTATAATAAATGTAATATACTCCTAATTATGTACTAAATGGTCTTTCCATTGATTAAAGAATGCTAATCTAATGTGTAACTACAGTAGCTGTAAAACTTGATGTTTGAGGGAGCCTGATGTGTTTGCCACGTTCCATTTTGTGCATCAGTTCAGATTTGTTACAGAGTTCTATGTGGAGAATGATTCAGCTTCAACAAAGAGCAATGAAATCGCATTCCAAAGTAGCTGTATTAATATACCACTTTGCTTTGTATGCTACCTGTGTACACTGTATAAAATAAATTCCCCAAGTGTGATACTGTGAGGAGATTATTATATTACCCAAAAAGGACAGTGAATTAAGTTAATTCATTTAGTCTTTATACAAATTTGATACTTCTAGCAGAATTTTTGTACCAAAATCATGAAAGTGAATCATGCAGTTCTGTTTGTTGTTGGAATGGACAACTACATAAAAGTCAGCCTAAGATTTTTCCCAAGTCAGTGGCTTAAAAAATTCTGTTTGAATTACATATTTGATCTGAACAGTGGATTAAAAATAAACTAATCTCAAACAGCTACATATTTATCAATGAGAGCATTTTAGTTCTGACATAAGGATGTTTTCTCCTCCTGCTGGAAGAGGAAACCAAAGTGATAAAATCCACCACTGTCAGTTTCAACTGCGAAGAAACTGGCTATCTTGTTTACTACAGCTAAAAGGGAAGCTGCTAGTTCAGTTGCAGATATGTTTAATACTCTTTCTCGATGTCATAACTGATAATTTTGTGCTAAATATGAAAAAGCTGGTTAGAATATATAGGGCTGCTTTTATCTTAAAACTAAGTTTAGCACTATAGTGAAATGGTCAGCTTACCTTCAAAGCATATATTGTTTCATGAGTAATAATTTGTCTGATACAAATAGACTGCATTCTTAACAGACTTAAAAGGGAACATCTAGGCATAAATCCATTTTTAAGTTAAAGGTTGGCGCTTACTGCTTGAAAAAGGCTCTTTGTTTATGTACCTATCCATCAAAGGTTCAAGGTAAGATTTAATTATACCATTATCTTTTCCTTTTACAGGTCCTTCAGTCTGGGAGACTATGAGGGAGCCTCTGCACCCAGGGAAAATGTTACCCTTTACTGGGGGGAAGGGTAAACCAGTAGGGAATACAGTACAATCCCAACCCTACTGGGAGGGGCGGGAGGGAGGTGTTGCCGTCACTGTATTAAGTCGATGTTGGGAAATGTTTTAACATCTGGAGCCTTTGTGGGTGGAAATCTGTCTCCTATTACACCTCTGCACTGGATGTGAAGAAGAAAAAAAAGAATCTAGTCACAAAACAGCACATTCTGGAATATTGTGGGGATTTGTACCAAAATAGGAAACCATATAATTGAACCATAGGGATACGTAAAGAGGAAAAATATTTTGCGCACAATAAAGGAAACCTAAGAATGGGGGTCACAAACAGTAAAAGGCTTTCTTTTTTGTTTTCTGTTTTTTTAAGTAAGGGTTTTCTACATTATTTCATCCTGCTTGATGGGATTCCTAGGTATTTGCATGTTAATGAAGAACTACACAACGAAGTTAGTACAGTTAAAATGCAGCTTGTGTCTGTGTTAGGAACAGGCACTTGCAGTGTACAGTATAGAAACCCCATCATAAAATAATAAAGGTTAACTTGGACAAAATGAAGCAACCTGCAAGCTGCCAAATAAGTCACTCCTTTCATTTTTGGGGTAAGGAGAGGGACACTGCAAAGGAAAGATTGACATCTTAATTTTTACGTTAAGAAAAACAACCAAGGTAGTGGATATGATTTTATTATTGTACTTTGTTAGTTTTTATTTCTAGAGTAAGGCATTATTCTTAACTTGCAGTTTAAGGTTCAGGCATGCGTTCTGGCTCATAGTGATCAGAAGTAATTTTAATTAGTGGGAAAGTAGCATGCTTGCATCACATAGAGTGAAATTGGTATACATTTACCTATGTTGCGCCAGTTTTGTGTTGCAGTTTACCAATTCAATATAGCCCTGCATTTAAAATTCCTTTTTAAGATTCAGTGGAATTTATTTTTATTAAGAATATAGATATAAAGTACTGTAGTTAACAATTAGGCCTTGAAATACCTTTTTAGGATCTGTTAAGAATAAGATTGATATTGTATTGTGTGTAACCTGCACAATGTGGAAAGCTGATATAGCTGTGCAAAATATTTGCCTCCGTGCTGTCAGTGTGATGTGCTTTCTGCATGGTTATATACTAGTGATTTTATCAGAATCTCTAAAATGAATTACATGGTAAGACCCGTTAAAGGCTGCATAAATGTTAGTTGGCACGTAAAGACAATTGTAGAAGTTGATGACAAGATTGCTATATTTGTGTTTATTCCCACTCAACATATTACCTTCTATGCTTTCTTTTTGTTCAAAGCATGATCTTAAAGAGATGTTTAAGTTAATGGATGTAATGCAGGGTATCTACACTGTATCGGCGCATGTTGGTGGCCCTCTGTGATGTAGTTAAGTGCACAAGGGTGCAAGTTTAAAGCTACAGAGTGAAAGTTGGTTTGGATCCTCTTCATTTCATTTGTTTAGCTTTTCTGTTGTGTTTTTTTTCTCTACTTACGTGTATTCCTGTGAATAAATCCTTGTTAAGTTAACCCTTTACTTTTCCTTCCATGTGTATTTTCTTATGTACTGTGAATGTGAAATCCTAACTGGTACACTTGATCTTGTGTCCATCTGAAAGTGGCAAGTCTTTAATAATTTAGATTGCCTAAAGAGTATCCCATGATGATAAAGGAAAATGGAGAGATTTTTAACTCTGCTGGTCAGAGGTGAAGCCACACCTTTCCATTTTTCAAGTGCTGCATTATTAATCTGCAAAACAAAATTAAGCCATAACAGCCTTTTTGTAGATTTAGTTTCTCACCTTTGCATTGCAGAATGGATACTGGATAACAGTTTTTGGTTTAGTTGGTGTTTTCTGGTTTGGTTTTTTTTTTTTCCTTCTTTTTTTTGTTTTGTTTTGTTTTGGGGTTTTGGGTTTTTTTTTGTTTGGTTTTCTTTGTTGTTGCTTTTGGGGTTTTTGTGGGGTTTTTTGTGTGTGGGTTTTTGTTTTGTTTTCGTTTGGGGTTTTTTTTTTGTTTGATTTTTTTGGGTTTTTTTTTTCTTTTTTGTTTGGTTGTTTGGGTTCTTTTGTTGGTTGTTTGTTTTTTGTTTTTTGGTTTGGTTTTGGGTTTTTTTTTCTTTTTTTGGTTGGGTTTTTTTAAGAACTTGCTCTTCTTTGCATGGTTCTGTTCTTTGACTGTTGAATGATTTAGCCATTGCACTGAAGTTTGAGCTGTGTGAGTGTGAGCTTATAAATGCTGTTTAAAAAGTTCAGACTTTTTTTTCAATGCATGATCACATGCATGTTTTATGTTCCCTCCCCCCTGCCTTTTTTTTTTTTTTGGCTTTGCAAATTTTAATGGATTATGCCTGAAGAATAGTTTGGACATGTACTGTATGAAATACATTTGATAATGCCAATATGTAGTATTTATTCAATTTGATTAAAATTGCATGTGATAACTTGCTTTCAAGTTACATTACTTTGATAGTAAACCAAAAATTCCTTCTCAACTAATAACTCTGATAAAAATCAGTAGAAGTCACTAAAAAAAAATTTAAAGCCAAATTTTGAAAGGGAACACCTCCTGCCCAACATTTAGCAAGGTGGGATATTATTTTAGATCCAAACTTGCTTTCATTTTGAGTGTGTTTGAGCATTAAGGAAGAGTTTCAGAGAAATGACATAAAAATGTTTGTAGAATAGAAAACCTACCCAAATAATATAGTAGCATAACAACTAAAATCTGGGTTTAACTAAACTTCTTAAATTTCAGAAAGCCCCTTTAACCAAATAAAACCACTCCACCTCACTTGGGATTAGCTTAGGATGCCACTTTTGTACATATGTGTTTTAATAGGTATTTGTACAGATGTGAACTGATCTGGTATGACAGCAAGGAAAATACTTAAAAAGGGCAGAAATAAACAGTACTGACAAAATAGTCTTTTGTATCAGTAAGTTCTTTCATGGTATATTTTAAAGCAAATAAACCATATTCCTAATGCATAATATAGCGCAGAGATTTCCAGAGGCCTTTTAGGGTGTAATGTGAGGTAAGAGAAGTTCTGAAACAGCATTAATATTTAAAACTGAATTATTGCATCATGGGATATATAAAAAGCATCTTAATTCTTGTGGTGTAGTCTTGACAGTTCTTGAATGTTGACTGAATGTTTATACTGGTAGAATTGTGAGTTTGTCTTTGTTACATTCCAGTGTTTCTGCCTCTTGGCATGCTAAAAGCACGGCTTACTTCATTTGCTCCTTACACACTGAAAAAGTGCTGTTAGTGTGCTAAACTACAGAAATAGCCGCTGCTAAGTAATGGTGTAGATTTTCTACTTGAATAATTTTGTTGTAGGAACCTCAGGAGGTCAGTGTTTACTGTTTTTATATATGCCTTTTTCCTGTTTTGAGTTTCCCTTTTTGAAGGATTCTGAGAGTGAACAAAAGCTGCTGATCAACCTAAGTTGGTAACAGAAAGTGTGTTTAAAATCCTTATAAATGCATCCTTTTGGCAGTTCAAAATTGCTGTTAAATTAGTCTTAAGTGAAGTTCAATATTAAATTTTTTTCATTAACACATTCAGGAAACTGCTAATTTCATTTTGGAAAAAAGATTAGACTAGTTCCTTATTTCAACCAGTGCAAGCAAAAATAATCAATTTTGTATTTTTTTTTCCAAAGCTTAATTATTTTCTAAATCAGTGAATATGTATATATTTAAATTGTAAGAAGCTAATTCTTATGCTTTAGTTTATTGCTCCTTGAAGCTTGTACTCAGAAGATCCCTTTTAGAAGAATAGGTTAAAATTTGTAGTCACTATAATTTTTAAAAGTTATGAAGTAGCATAAATTTTGTAACTAATAATATTGATACACACTGTGATTTTTTTTTTTTTTGTTAGGACTTTTATGTTAGCATCAGTCTTAATTACTTAAACTGCATATATTGTATAATAGTAAAATGTATATTTTAAAATTTCAAGTGGCTTTCCTCAAGCAAAACTCATTGCTTCTTAGAAATATTCAAATACTAGCTTTATCTCAGGTGAATACTCTTGTACCCTTTTTGTTCAGAACACATGCTAACAAAAATGTGTTATAATTTTATCAGTTTACGTATTTCATTTAGGCAGCTCCTCTTGTCTTAAACTTACTCTAAATTAACCTTCTACTGTGGGACGATAATGACTTCTGCTTCACCTATATTATTCATATTGAATGTATTAACAGATAAGGTGCAAAAACATTCTTCCCTTAAGGAGAATGTATCCATATTCAAACAACTGAAATATTTCTTTAAAAATGCTTTAAATGCAACATTAAATTGGAAATATTTTGTTTCAGATTTTTTCAAGGAAAGAAGTTGTAACTTAACACTAACTGCTTCCATACTATCTCTTTCATGAAGATGATAGATGCATAAAGCTTTCGTATGGGGTCTAAAGAGTGACTTTTTATCTTAGATAAAGGTTAAGCTCCACAGTGAAATGGCAAAACATCCTGCAGTTAATCTCAGATAGATGCTCATGTAGTTTGCACACGTGTTTGTTGCAATATTACATAACCTCACCTTAAATAAATAAAGCTTGTTCAGTAGCAATGTATTTCTCTCACCTATGCATTCTCAAGGATGATTTGCATCCATTAGTCTTCTAGGTATTCTCCAGTAGAAACTGCTTTTTGTCAGCCACTGATGCTTGCTCTTTGCACTTAATGGTTGGAGCAAGCCAGTTTTAGTTTATTATTTTAAATGGGGAACTGAGGCAAGTACTCTTCTTGCTTGCCTTGTATATTCTGCTAAAATAGTGATACTCACTCGCTTGAATGTACTTACATAAGGGAAGTTTGAAATGGCTCTATAGGATGAATCCCTGTGTGGTGTTACAGTATGCTTTAAGTAAGCCAAATCCACATCTCAAAGAATTCAGCGCTTACAATATAGTGACATTTTTCTATTAACTTGTTCTATTGTGCTACTTTTGCTTTAGGTATCTATTTCCTTGTTTTGGGTGAGCAACAAAATTAAGAAGGCTTGGGTGTTTTTTGTGAGGACAGCAATGAGAATAAAAAGATTGGTATAAGGAGGTTTATTTAGGTGTTGAAATCTGCAGTGTAATATCTTTTCTCATGGAGATAGATAGTTATGTTGTTAATTGTCTGACTTAGTGATACTAGACACTTCTAAAATTTTAAATTGGATTAAGTACACAAAATAGTTTTAAATGAAAGGTGACTGGATCTTTCTGCTGACAACTTAGGTTGTATAAGTTTTGCTTGAAAGCTTTAAATCTTATGTTTCTGTATCTGCCACAATGTTGGAATGTTTCCTTCAAACATATCCTCCTGCAACCTCTCAAACTGTACTAAATTGAGTGATACTTCTTGAAGTCTGCCTATGTGCTAACAGAACTTCATTTTAAATAGAATATGGTTTTAATTTTTGATAAGCTGCTGAATTTTAAAGAGTTTTTGGGGCCACCAAATATTTTGGATCATGCAGAGAATATATATTGTACTGTAGTAATTTTGTATTTACATTTGTATGATGTGACATAATAGATGTGAATGTTAATCACTGCTTGACTATGTTAATAAAGTTGTTTAAATATAGATGTTGCATTCCAATTTTTAATGAATGATTAAAATTTATTGTTCAATTTATGTTTTGCCTGACCTAATAGTGCACTCTTCTGATTCACACATGTAAGTACTAGAGCCTCTGAAATAAGGATTTTCATTTTAGAGAATGGTCTTTGGATAAGTTAAGGTTAGTTTAGTTTAGGTACTTCATGCTGCTTGAGGACAGATCAATGTAGAAAAAAGGTGGTTTAGGTGAATTCAAATTAAAACCTATTGGGTGATAACTGGTAACAAGTTATGAAAATGTTACATTGACTGTGTTTCTTGAAACAGTTGATAGTTGCTAAGTCTGACCAAATGGGAAAGGGGAGAAAAATTTTATACTCATTCCCTGGGTTATCAATAATGTGAATAATTAAACAATGAGTAAACTAGAAGTAAATTAAAATTATTCAAGACCTTGAACCAAAATTTACGGTGGTCTTAGTCTAATTTTATCTAGCTTTCATGGGTAATACTATTTAAAGAGCTGTCCTTATAGAATTTCAGAAACAGGAGTCTCAAAAATATGAAACGACAGTTTGTTTCAATCCACTTGTGTTGATTTGAACATTTTATGTTCACTTCCAATATTTAACAGTTGGTCAATAGCGTGTAGACAACTTAGACCATGACATATGTCTAGCACAAATTGCTTATATAGTGTAGTGACTAAGTTCAATAAAATGCATTGATAAAACTACTTACTATAATAAAATTTATAGTAGAAACTAATTACTGCATACTTGCATGAAACTCTTCTTAATGAAGGACTTTGATTTCCAGAAACAAGAGGAGGCTGTGGACCAGCAGTGTAGAGACCAAGCTGATTAGCAGAGATACCATTTCGTGGTGACTGAACACATCAGTGGCTCTGTGCGAGGGGATGGGGGAAGTTTTGTATTCTTTCAAATAGCCATTCCCACTCACTTCATGTTCTGGGGTATTGTGATACAACATAATGCTGTCAGTAGTTTTGTTTAAGTCTCCTACTATCAGCTCAGAGCTTGATTTTAAGCTGTGGCCTCTAATTTTGAGTCTGGGATTAATTACTACCTGTATTTAAAAACATTGAAAGGGTAAAGTACATTTTGGATAAGTAAAATGAATGTTACTGCAAAGCTTGTGGAACAGTGCAAAGGACTGAACTTTCATTGTATGCCATGGTATTTATTTTCAAAAAAAAAAAAAAAGACATTTAATTTAAAGTTGTACTTGAATGAAAAAGCATTTCAGTAGGCATAGAGTGTGTATAAAATATTTTATGTATGTTAGTGCTCACAGAGTAGTTGTTGGTAGCTTTTGTTATGCCAGAATGACACACAATGAAACACACTGCTTATATAAAGGACTGATCTTTCACATGCATTTACGCTTGTTTTGCTTAATGTGAGCAGTATAGATTATTGAAACCTCCCAAAAGATATCCAAATGCTAATCTGAATAGTGACAGACTTAAAATGAAGTTGTTTCCAATAATACATCAAATTTAAGGAAAACAGATGCAATTATGCTGCACATGTACTAATACATAGAGGTATAAGTGATGGCATACGAGGAATTTTTTGAGTCACAGGTTTTTCAGGGTTTTTTTTTTGTCACATCAGCTCTTTGTCTACTGGACTTCTATTTTAATTGTAAAAATTAAATTTGAGGTATTTGCACATATATACATATATCTTTATCTACAGATACAGATGTCTTCAGGTATAAACATTATCTTTCAAATCTTAATTTATAATTTTGAAATATATGGAAATATATATTTCCATACTTCAAAATATATTGAAAAATGGAAATAAAATGTTGGGCTGCTTTAGTGACAGTTTTACTCATTTTTTTCCTTTTCTTAGTGCCCCTTGGCAAAGTGAATGGTTATAAATTGCCTGTATTAAATATACAGGCAAAATTAAAGTCTTCCTGTGTTTAAAGTATACAGGTTAATTTGCATACATAACTTCTGCATTGTTACTGTAACTTATGCCAGGATTTTGAAATTTTCCATTATTTTTCTTTGCATGCCTTATGCTTAATAGAAATGCTAAATAGAATTTTATTTCTGTGGTAAAGTACACAAAGAGAAGTGATGTTTATTTACCTGTCCTTTTACCCTGGAATGATTGTTAAGGAATGTCCTTACAGGGTAGTGTATATTTAATTTACAGTTTTCTCAAGTTATCTTTAGCTTTACAATTATATTGACTTTTTGAGAGGATTCTGGGACTTTCAAGCATAAAAACTAAAGGGTTCTGTAGTTCGAAAACTTAAAACATAGTGAAGGATACCATTAAAAAGGGGATTTTGGTTTCAAATTAAACCACAAAAAAAAAAGTCCAAAGTAGTTATACAGCTAAATTTTAAAGTGGTATTTTTCTTCCTAGAAACGTAATTTTCAGTGTCTTCTTTTAATAAAATCATTATCTCAAAAGGAAGCGTTGAGTCATCTTACATGGTGGGGGCTTTTTTTCTCAATATATTGATGGTCATTGTTTTGCATACATTTTTCATTCTGAAATGTATGTGCTCTGATAAACATCTTGGAATCATGTGTGTAAATATATGCACCTTTTCCTTCTAGATTGGGAAGATCAGATGAACCACATGACAAAAGTAAAAATTCAAGTATTCATTTTTGATAATTCTTTACATACCTCAGCATAAGGCAGTAAGATAGTTGCATCACTTTCTCTAATACTCTCCCATAGGAATATGTGGCCAGTTTTAATTTTGCTTATCTCCATCCTCCTTATCAAAGGCCTTGCACACCAAAACCGTTGTCATCATTAGGCCAAAACCAGATGGAAGCCAGCTGGAGCCTTAGAGGATAGCACTCATTGTGTTGCAGGCATTCACTCAGTCATGTAACTGTTGCTGATTCTATAAAAAGGGAGACAATTGCCTGATGTAACAACTCTGAGTTTAGTTATTCCAGTTAAGACCCATGGGCATCTTGGCTACTTCTGCACCTTTTAAAGAAAAAAACCAACCAACCAAAGAAACCCCAAAAAAAACCCCAACAAAAAACCCAACCAACCAACATTCAAAACCCAAAAAACCAACCAAAAAAACCTTCATCTCACCTGTGTGTGCAGGCAGGAGGCCTTCCAAATCCTTGCTGCACATCTTCAGAAGGAATTAGGCTTCAGAAGAAGTGACAAGGATGCTGAAGTTCACATTTCTTCTATTTGCTAGATCTGGTGGCTGCCATTAGTAGGCACTAGTGTGTCAATCTATGGATATTGTGAAGAATCAAAGGTAAGAATTGTTTTCACATAGCATTACTTTTGCCCAAATGCGAGCCATTCACTGACCATGCTGTCCATACTGACATTCTGATTTTTAATGGACAATCCTAATTAGGGACTTGTACAGCCAAATAATTTTACTTCTTTCAGGATATTTCAATAGCTCTTTATTACCTAGACAGCTAAAATACCTGTCCAGAACAATAGCACAATAGCTTTCTTTTTCATTATTTCATTTACTATCTTGCATGAACTCAAGCTGAAGCAGTTGCACTTCTGTTAGTATAGTAATACTTACAAGCTGTCTTTGGTTAATTAAGAACACAAACACCATCTATTATTATGGTGTACTAAGAATACTTTCTTGAGGTACCAGCTAATCTTATGAGCTTGGTCTCACACCCTTCTACCACCAATTACCTTTTCAGTTGTCTGTTCTAACCAGAGTGGAGATGTTTGTGATCAGAACACCACCACAGCAGGTGGTGTACTATGGAACACCTTGGTACTGAGTGGTTATACAGTCAGAGCTTGCTCTTCTAAACACTTCATCTTTCTTTGCTTTTCATTGAATTTCAATGTATTAAATACTCCAATTTTTTTTTTTTTTAATTTAGGTTATTTTTACTAGTTGATTGCAAATATGCTTTTCCAAGTCCATTGATTGATATATTTGCAGGTAAGTATCTAAAGCATATATGTTATATTAAATATATTAAATGCATCAAGAGTATAAATTCAACCAACCATTGAATGTACTCTTCAGCGTCCAACAGTGTAATAATTTATCATGTTATTTCTCCATCTTAGATAGAATATAGATTAAAAACTTCTGTATGGTGTTACTGACTGTAGTAATGCACCTCCTGAATATATTAGAAATCTCCCAGAATTTTTCATGCAGGCCTGAAATATGGCAAGAAGTCAAACTGGAATCTACAACCATTAAATGATTCTGGTTTATTGTTACAAATGTTTACTAACACTTTCTGATTCTTCCATTTGATTGATGGCTGATTTGATGAGACATGCTTTTGGCAGAAGAGCTATATAGGTAGACTATTAACACCAAGTGACTCACTGTGAAACAATGCTGTTGGCTTCCTAATTTAAGTAATTGAATTAATGAATGGGATACAATCAAGCTTGGTGTCCAGATCAATAGAAGTATGTGTTTAGCTATACAGTGAGTCAGATGATGCAGCCTGATGGAATACATCATTCCAGGGATGTAGAAAACAGTGCCATTAAAACTTGCTGCAAATCTTCAACAGAACACATACATTATTCCTAACTTTGAAATAACTTCAGTGAAGTATTGCACCAGGTTGAAAGAAATTCAGTTACCTCTTACTGTAATAATGTGGCTAGAACTCTGTGGACAAATATTTGTGTTCATCTTATGCTCAGAAATAACATTAGAAACACCCATCCTACCCAAAGTGTAATGTAGGCCATAATCTCAGCAGTGTTCTCTCATCAGACTACATTTTCAGTTTGTGCATGTATTTCAGAAAAGAGCTTAGCCTGTATTGTCTGGGAGCATTCGCTTTGAATTAATTATTTCAAGTTAGCTGTATTTGCTGCTAACTTTATAATCTCTTTTTCCTAGGCAGATTTTTTTCCCTAAGTTTTACTAGCTCTAGTAAAGCTGTCTATGGGATTTCATTTAACTTTCTGTACAAAAAGGCTGCAATAAAGATCTAGTAATGAAGGTAATATGTCGGTCATACGCACGTGAATTGTTAAACTTCTGGGTAGTGTCTGCAGGTATTCAGCTATAATTGCTTCATTAGAACATAATCCTGGTGGATTTTAAATCCTACAAGGTAACCTGACAGTACTGACCAGACTTAAACAACTCTTGAAAGGGACTTAACTAACAATTCACTCTGTCTTCACTTCATCTTTTGTCCTCTACCACAGTGGTAAACAAATCTGGCTTTTTACATCCCCTTCTGCTGCTTGTAGTCTTCTAAACCTACTGTGAACTTTCGAGCAGTTCTTTGAGCAAAGACAATAGAGAAAGAAAATGCATTTTTCAAAGCATATTCTCAATGTAGTGTATGAAATATGTATATGGTACATAAAATGCCTTTATCTGCTTCTTCAGGTCCTCCTTAAAGATAAAGTGTAGTATTAGAGTATGTATTTTACCTGAATTGGTTTCTTAACTCTTTTTTAATTTATAAGGAACTTTAAATGTCAACTAGATCTTTAGTAATTCATTATGACATTAAGTCATAAAAAAATAGGAATTATTTTTGGCAATTGTTTGGATTATTCTTTTTTTTATCTTAAAATTAGTGCATTCAGTTGTACATTCATGTGGTAAGGATTTTACTAATAATTGAATACAATTATTTTACGTAGAGTTTATAATTAATTTTCAGATAGCTTAGACATAAATTACCTTAGTTGCTATAAGTAAAAAAAAAACCAACAAAAAACCCCCAACCCCCCCAATCTTTATTTTTGTTGAAAATATATTAAAGTTATAAAACCAGAAGCTGAAAATATGGGAGAATGTGTACGTTGAGATGCAGATAGCAAACTGCATAATCAGGGAGGCTTTTCTGAAAGGGGAACTCTGAGCTAAATGCCTCTTTTAACATGTCTGCAACCCACATTTATGCCAAATAGCGTACTTTTTCGAAAACTAGCATTATATTCTGCCATGGGTAACCCAAAATATAATTGTATTCCATGTCTATCTGCGCCAAAAAATGGTTACTGTCTCTTTAAGACCCTGCAGCCGGCAAATTGCAGAGGGGAGGGTGGCACTGCGGGCATTTTTAAAAGTCGGCTCTCGCAGGCAGCTCGGCCTCTTTTGCCGCCTAATTTTTGCCTTGCTGGGCTCTTCGTTTTTGCTGAGACAGAGCTATCGCTCTGGCTGCTTGATTTGGCTCTTGGCTTCTTGCTGTAGAGCCCTCGGCACTGCGGACAGAGGCTTTTCCTTTTTGAGTTCTCTTTTGGGTTTGTTTTTTTCTCATCTCAGAGAGGCTGCAGTTAGCGGTCTTGGGCTGCCTCGGGGCAAATTCCACCACGAGTCGCCTCAGCCCAGCTGCCTTGCCTTGCCTGCCCTGCCGTCTGCTGCCAAGAGAAAGGCGAACTCCCTCCGTGAGTTCTAGCCCTGTGATCCAGAGAGTACCAGTTGGAGCTCCAGCCATCAGGGAGATAAGCAGAGCAGTGAGCAGGAGGAGGACTGACACCGTTTTTCCCTTTGTCTGTGGAACCACATGCTTGATTGCAGAGAGCCATCTTGGCGGGGTGGTACCCTGTGAGATTTAACTATATTGTGTCTAGCAGTTATTTACTGTTATTTTTTGCCTTTTGCTTTTCTGATTGTTAGTAAACTGTTATTTTTTCACTTATATCTACTCGTATTCATTTCTTATTGGTGGCAAGGAATTGGTTAAGCCTATAAGGGGAAGCAACTCATTCCAGAGTGTTTCTTCTTCAATTCTCTGAAACCAAGACATATTCATAAAATATAACTAGTGAACTAGTATAGCTAAGATGTCTCTTCAGCTCTTCATACCTGTGTGAGCTTCATACCTGCTTCAAACCTCAGTGAGGTTTGCTGTTGCGGTTCTTTAACCTTACACTCATGTAGATGACAATAGGAACAGCTTTTTTTAACTATTAAAAAATCAGCAATCCAGAAAACTATTTGGATCTTCTGTTAACACTGCTGAAAATATGCAAGGAATTCTTGTTTTATTATAGAGGACTCACTATGTATTTATGCCTTTTAAATGAATGTCCCTTTCTCTCTGCCTCCATTACAACAGGAGAACAAAATAATGACTATACTGGGACAAACAAAGAGTCTACCTAACCTAGTATCCTGTCTTCAGCAGCCAATACCTGGGGAAGAAGATAACACTAAAGGATTATAAATTATGCTATTGCAAAGTATTCTCAAAGACTTCACTAACATGCAGATCAGGATCTTCTAGAATAAAGGGCATTGTCTCTGCATTTAGTAATCCACTATGGATTTCTCTATGTAGAAAAATCTCGAAATCTAACTATTGATCCTGATCATCATCCATATCCAAGTGGTTTTCTATATAACTGTACCTATGTTGGAGCAAGCCTTAACATTAAGATTGTACATTTCACCCAAATTTATGTGGAAAGCTGTTGAAAACCTGAGGATGAGATTTCTGTCATGGTAAATTGCTGAAGAGCTGCAGCAGTTGCTTCACATCTAGATATAGAAGCACAAAAGGGAGTACTATATAGCTTTGAAAATATAGAAAATGGGAACTTTTCTGTGAAATGTAGAAGTGAACCTGAGACTCCTTCCATCATAGCATAGTATCTCTCCCTGTGAAATGAGTTTTTCTATCTACTATGGAATAGAAAGCTTCAGCATTTATCTACTGTTTGCCCTGATGTACATCCTTACAGATTGCAATGCACACAACAAAATGTTCTACAATCATGTATTTTTTCTCCAGATCAGTTCATAATGCAGATATAAAGTAAGAAGAGGAATAAAGAAGCTTTCTTCAAATGGAGTCTATAGCATGTTATTACTGTTTAAAATGACAGTACACATGCTTATTCTCTTATCAAAAGAGAGAGATATGGATCTAGCAGTCTTGGGACTTTTAAATAATTTGTATTATGAAAGGGATACAGAAGCTTTCTCTGCAATGGCAAGTTACCAAGCTTTGCACATAACAGAACTTTGGGAGAACATTGCCAGAAAGAAGATGGAGCTACAGAAGTGATTGACTAAAGCTACAGCCACTTACCAATAACTGTAATACCATTTCAGAATGATACTGTTCATCTTTCATTAAAGTATCTCTGTTAAACGTGGATGAAATTCTACAGCTCTGTAAACTTCTGAACTACATTTTTCCTAACCATTCTCTTTCATGGAAGTCTTTACTCAGCATAAATTTGATACAAGTTGGTGACTTCATCAGGTTCTTAGGGATGACTTGAATATTCTGCTCTATGCCTTACCTAACAACATACAGAACAAAGTACAAAAACCATCAGTGTCAAGGTGAAGGTAGGTGAGATTTTTCATACCAGAACTAATAGAGTTTCTATAGGGGGGAAGGGAACCCTTTGAACACCCAGCTAAGAATATCAGCTTCTTACTTTTTCAATTTTAGATAAAATTTTTGCTGACAAAACCATAGGTCAAGTTGGGACAAAGCGCTTACCACATGTTTGCATTGGACAATGAGCTGCAGCCCCTCACATTGCTGCTTAGACCTGGCCCTTTATTTTTAATCAATAATGAAAACCTAACTGGTGTCTTGGGCAAGGAATCACCCTATTAAAGTAGAAGAGCAATTCTTTGGAGTCCCAGAAAGAGTCCAGTGGTGCTGACTCTGCCACAAGGACTATATGTATACATATGTAAACATATATATCCATGGAAAAGGAGCATTTCAGGTACAGATTGGCCACAGGCAGCCCTTGAAGGGCCCTGTCTTGTGGACCAATAATCGGCATCACCCCTGCTGGCTAATACTCTATATTGAGTCCTTGAAGGGCCTACAAACTGAACTGTCATTGAAGAAGGTGAAGGTCTGAATTAATCAGTTCCTCCAGACGCTCTGGGTTTAGATGAGATGCATCTTTATTAGGAGCATACCACTGGAACTCTAAAATCCTGTGGGACAATGCAGTTAGGAGGGTAGACTATGTTTTATCAGCAAAATTCACTGCAGGACTAGTCATCATAACCTGCTTTGAAGGAGCTTACCCTACTTGGCTTGAATGAGGCTCGGTTGTGAAGCCACTTCACAGAATCACAGAATATGCTGACTTGGAAGGGTTCCACAACGATCACCGAGTCCAACTCTTAGCGCCGGAAAGGACATCCCCCAAGAATCACATCATATGCCCGAGAGCGTTGTCCAAGCGCTTCGTGAACTCTGTCAGGCTTGGTGCTGTGACCACTTCCCTGGGGAGCCTATTCCAGTGCCTAACCACCCTCTGCGTGAAGAACCTTCAAAGAGCACAAATCTCCTCTCCTCCGCGGACGGTGCCACCAAGCGTGGCCGTCCCCAGCGGCCATCGATGCGTCACAGGGCTCCACCCGAGCTCCCCGAGCCGCCCTCCGCAGCCGCGTCAGCATCGCCAGAGGGCGCCCCGCCCGCCCCGCCCCGTGCCGGGCCTGCGCAGGAGCGGCGGTGGCCGAGCGCAGGCGCGGGGCCGGGCCGGGGCGGGAGGGCGGTGGCGGCTGTTCCGTCACGGGAAGGGCGGAACGCGGCGGCGGCGCCCGTTTCCTCCGTCGCGTTTCGGCGGCTGCGGCAGCCGCGGCCGGGCTCGCCGGTGGCCCGGGCGGCGGAGGAGGGATGGCGTACTTCGTGGAGAGCTTCTGGGTAGGGCAGCGCCGCGGGCCGGGGACGCCGCGCCGCGGGCGGAACGGGCAGGGTGCGGCGTGGGGGAGCCGCGGTCCCCGCTGCGAGAGCAGCCTCGGCTCTTACGCCACCCCCGGGACTGGGCCGGGGCCTTGCGGCGGGAGTTCGTGTCCGCTGCGCCCGCCGCCACGGCGCTGGGCCGCGGTGGAGCGGGGTGCCTGCAGCCCGCGGCAGGGCAAGGGGACCGCCGGCCCTGCCCGCGCTGCCGGGCTCGGGCTCCGCTGTGGAGAGACGGCGGGAAGAGGGATAGGACAGGATGCGATGGGTCATCGCCATGGGGCGCTGGGCCGAGGGATGCGCGGACACCAGGCTCCGTGCACGGAGGTTCGGCGCTCGCAGGCAGCGCGGTGCCTGGGGTGACTTGGGCTGCAGTGGGTCTTGTTCGGGGGAACGGCACGGGCTGTAGCAGCTTCACATTTGTGTCGCGCAAAGACAGAGCCGCGCTTCAGCGCTCCGCGCTTTTGTACCGGTGCGTCGTCTCCGTGTGTCCGTGAGGAGGCAGAGCCCGAGGAGCGCTCGGCTTAGGGAAACAGCAGGCTTTCCAGCTTGCTTTGGACCTGCCATCTTACAAGTCATCTCTACGCACATATCCGTGTTTTTTAAGTGGATAGATATATGTGGATAAAAAAAGTAAATTACGGATTTGGATTGAGATTCGTGTGAAATGCAACTAGTTTTCATTGTGACCTCTGATAGTTTGACACATTAAAATAAGTGTTTTCATAGTCACCGGACTGTTTAGAAAGTTGCTACTTCATTAGGTGTTTAATTTCTCATGTCCTCTCTACCAAGTAGTAGGGGAAACATAAAAAATGTGATTTGTTGAGACGGAAGTGAAAAAGAGAGACAATACCTTTTAGAGGTCTGCTTTTTCAACGTAAGCAGCACTTATGCTTAAAGTTCCCGGCAAAACTAATTTCACAATTATGCTATTCTTAAATATAAGGCATAGCTTAAATTTGTGTTTTGTTTGCAGTCTTGTGTTTAGTTCTGACTCCTTTAAGTTTTGCTTTCTACATACTATTAAAATTTAATGACCCAAGATACTAAATTTACTCTCTTGGCTTACAAATCTGCTTAATTTGAAGCCTCTGTATGGGAGATTGGTATTAAACTAACATGGAAGAATTTTATCTTTCATTAAAAAAAGGTTAAAATGAATATAAAAAGTTGTTCTTATAATTGGAAAAGCTTTTATTTTCTCATAAGATTAAAGCAAAATAGAAGTTGTTTATTCAGCTGTTGCAATTGAAATAGAATACTTTTCTATTAAGCTTCATTATGTATTATGATATGTTCATTTAAGTGTCTGATCAGTTGCATTTTGTTTTGTTAATAAATAAGTTAAATTGGTGAAGGCAGTGGGCCATTCCCATACATTCTGTTTCCCTTGTCTGTGTCCTCACCAACGGTTCCAGCAAATGAGGTAGTAGGCATCTACCCCAAATTCCCGTTCTCTCTGTCTGCTTTATAGAGCCTCGGCCTTGTTACAAAACCCCTAGTGTCGGTTATCAGTGAGTGCCAGGAGGATGATTCCTTCTGTAAGTGCAGGTTTTTTTCATAGCTCCAAAAATGGCACAAGGGAGGACAAGAAGTTTGTTTTTCTTGTTTGTCTTGCAGTGATGACAGAGACATTAGATAAGATCTTAACTTGCAAAACTTGACTGAGAAACGTTTGTAATACCATGGACAGGGTTTTATTTTGTATAAAAGTAAAATTAAAAGAAATAGGAAATGTTCATTCTTTACTGTTCGAGGTGAATATTTTTCAAGATTAATTGCAGTGACAGATTTGTAAAATCAGAAAGTATTGAGTTTCCGTATATCCTCAGAACTAGACATAAATTATAGGTTTGTGCATTTTGAATCATTAGTCATGTTCATTTGTACTAATATTTCAGAACAGGTTACTGTTCAAAATTGCTACTGCTTTGGAGGACTTGGGAAACAATCCATTAAGCTTTGAGTTGTGGTGGGAAAGTTAAGATGGGAATTAGAAGTTACACGCTAAAATGCACTGAATGCATAATGACTAAAAATAATGGAGAGAATTTTATAAGGAGAAAGGAAGTTGGTAGTATGTAGAACTTTGGAAGGATTGTGTTCTATTTCTTGTTTTTGCCTTGCCTTACTAGGTAACACCAGACAAAATATTTTTGCCACTTAAGGAATAGAACAGTTATGCTTTTTAATGCACCGATGTGAAAATTAATCTAAAACATAATTAATATTTAATTATTTGACGTAGATGCTGTCATAAACTTGCAGCTGAAATTGTGCATTGGAAATGGAAGTGTGGATCTTAAGCTGTGTGATATGCTCTCTTGATTTAGTAATTCGCTGTAAGTAATAGGAAAAGAGATGAGAAACTTAAGGGACTTTAATGATTTCTCCAGAAAAGGAGAGTGACATATATGTGACTGTATCAATTTCTTACAGTGTTTAAGCTCCTGTCTTCCTAAATGTGCTCATGTAAACAAAACAAATCTTACCTTCTTTGTTGTAACAGTGTTGAAATTTATCCTGAGGCTTTCCTTTTGCAGTGCTTTTGAAAGTGTTTAAATAGTTGCACATTTTGGTTTTGTTATTGTTAGAGGACTTAAGAAAATTGCATGTTTTATGAGCCTGCCATCTCTTGACTGCTTTGTAAGAGGTCAGTGAGAGATAAATAAGACTGTTTTCTGGATGTGTAAAGCCGAAGTCCAGAGACCTCTACTGTCACTTTAGGAATTTACTATCACTTGAAAAATGTAGAGGTCTGCTAATGGAGCACAGCACACTAGAGCAGCAGTTTTCCAAGTCAGGAGAATATTCTTGGGTATCAAAAGTTATGAACGAGGAGGACAAGCTACAAGTGGCTTTGATTCTTATGACTGTCAAGTCACATAGCCAAACATTCCCAACTCCTAATTAGGATTTGTCATAAAACATTGTATGCTTGCTGCTATGTGTGTGCTACATCAAAACAGTGGTGTGATTTAAAGGTAGCACTATCATCAACCATTTCCATTAACTATAGCTACATTTTGGCACTTGGAGAACACTATTACTGGTGTAGTAGTATAGAAAGTGTTCTTTATCATTGATTACTGTTTCTTTAACAGAAAATGTTGCTTAAACTTTGAGACTGTATTTAAACTGGTCAGTGCAGGTGATTCTTTTGTCATAGTTAAAAATAATTACTATTAACCAGTCAATAAAAATAAGCTACTTCCAAAGCAGTCAGCAGTTGTTTATGAATCATTTAAAATTAATTTGATTAAACTGTTGGAACTCTGTGCTTGGTGACTCTGGAAGTTCTGGCATATAAACATACATGTATAAATTTGCTTTGACAAATTAATTTTATTTTATTTTTTTGATTGGTTGCTTTACTTATAGCTTTTGAAAATGGCTGTGTAGAGGAGTCTTCTTTTATCTTTTTTTCCCGCAAGACTTTTGTGGGTCATAAGGGCTGGCAGTATCCCAATTTAATAATTATAGTTTTGTGAAGAAGGTTGCTCTGCTAAGGGTAAGATGTATTGTCTTACAAACATGTGTGAGTATATAAGTGGCACTGAGACTTGTCATGCTGACATTTGGAGTTTATGCAGCACTACTCTTTTGCTGGGCATACAGCTGGATGCTCTCTTTCAGGAGAGCTGTTGTGCAGTATTTACTTTGTCTCCTCCCTCTGCATGTGTGCCTCTAGCATGAGTTGGCAGCTTTCCATCTGTTTGTTAAAAAATAGTTACCTATATATGGTGGAAAATATCTGTCCTTCCTCATATGCATAGAACTTCTCTGGAGCTGATCTTTATTTGATATGTTGAAACTGGAAGGAAGAAGTCAAAGTTGACAGGTTGCTTTGTGTCCAAACTTCTCAAAACTTTCAGAAATGAAGAAGATACATTACCTGTGTAGGCATCAGGTGACTGCTTTTCTTTCATGTTTCGAGGCTTTCAATTTTCTACAGCTCTTTTCAGACACTCAGAAATCAAAATTTACTGATAGATCGCTTTCAAGTCTGTAACACCATAATATTAATCACATGAGTATTTTTATGTATTCAGGGCCCATTAAATTAAACTGTTTTCTAGGGAGAAAGCATGAAAGACATGCTATTTATTTGAAACTGTAAAGAGGATTAGCAGTTTGAAGAACATGACAACAGTATTTGTCAGAGCATCTAAAATGAGTTTACATATCCCTGAATTTAGTATCTGACCAGTTGTGGTCGGAGTCACCATAATAGAACCATTTGTTTGTACTGGGTAAATAGACAGTGGTATAAGAAAGTATAAACTTTTTACTCTTTAATAGATGTTAATGTTGAACAGTTTTAATCCAAAGGAGATGAAGCTTGCACTTAAACAGCTTGATGGGAAACAGAAAATAAATGCTGCTTCAGATTGCAAAAAAAAAAATCTGGCTATTTTACTGCATGCAGATTTTAATTTCAGAATTATTTTTATTGTAACAAACAAACTTGTTCTTAAAAACTTGACGTATTTTAAGTAGTTCAGTAGAACAGAGTTCCTGTAGTCTGTTTCCTGTTATGCACAAGTCATGGAAATGCTGATTTCTGGCTACACATTTGCTGACAGGGCTACTTTCATTTCCATGAGGAAACCATTGCAACTAGTTCTTGATGAAGGGAAATGGAAGGACTGGTTGCTCTTGCTTTCCATGACTTAATTTGTTTTGTGTATGAAGTTGGTTAGTAATGCTTCATTGAAGGCTTACTTAAGTGTTTACTTGTATTTGAAGTCTTATTTTCTCTAATGGCTTGCTGTCAGGGGACATCTATGCTGTAGATAAAAAAGATTTTTTTTACAGCAGTATAGAATAGGAAATCTCAACAGGAGCACCATCTTCTGAAGAGAGTTTTGTTAGCTCTGAGGAAGAAGGAGAAAACTGCTAATGAACTTCAAAGTAATTAAATGGTGCTTATATGGAGAGGGGGACCACTTACATTTTGCATTCTCATACACAGTTTTACGGTTGTTTTCTACTGAGTAATGACAGGATCACCCTCAACTGATGGTGGTTTACCTGCGAAATAACATTCAGAATGACCTTTCAAACTTACCTGGAAGTCTGTTACGTAGAACCTGATGTTGTACGTGACAGCAGGGGATCGTCCTTGTCCAGTATGCAACTTGTAGAAGAAGCATCTGCATCTGACTTCACTATCTCTCATACCAGTGGATGGTAATTGCTTATGAATGGGAGTGGAGGGTTCTATCAGTTCCCTCTACTGTGTGCTGCATTAATTTATTTTTGAGTAGGCCAGTACTGATCTTTAAGTGATCAAAGCTATTACAGTTCTCACTAGGAAGGAGCAAGTAAAAACCCCCAAAGAAGAAAAAGTGTCTAGATACACAAGTTCTGTGTACAGAGTTCTATACAGTATGTGTGGGAAGGAGAAGTGTTGAGAAGAAAACAACCAAAACACAAACAGTGTTGAGGGCATATGTGGACATAAGAGGATAAATACTTGGCTTTTTTATATTGAACAACTTTTCCTCTTAGCCACATCTGTCTCTTTATCCTAAATACAGAGCCTTAACTCTCATTGATTCTCTTCACAAACATAATTATTGAATGGAGAAGTTGTGGAGTGGTTGTATAACTTTTTCTAAAGCAGGAAAACATCTGCTCTCTACATTGAGATACCATACTTGGTTTAGGTAGACTTATGTCTCCAAACATGAGTAGAATTGTCATCAGGCTAGTCATCAGAACTGTTGGTCATGTGAAGAGTTTTGAAGTCTAGATGTGTTTTTAGATAGAGCCTGGTATTAAGATAGGTTGTACTTCATGTTATGTATACAAGTGAAGACATGTCTTTTAGTTGTGCCAGACTTAAACCACATAGGCCCTCAAATCTGGTAGCCTACTTTTGACTTGCTGATTTGTTTAAGCTTTAATATATTTTGGACATAGGTTCTCAACCTCTGATAACTATTGGTAGGGTGTAAGAGATGAGACTTTGAGGAGATTTATTTTAATTGAGGAAAGTATCTGTTCTGTTTCTCTGTCATGCTTTCTACTGCTCATTGTGAAGTCGGGAAAAGAATACAACTGATTAGAAAACCTAATTTAAGTGGAAAACTTATTTCCTTTGCAGTAACTTTCAGTTACAGTTAGGGAACAAGATAATGATGGCAGTTGGTTGTTTAGGCTCATTCCATTCTCTAAAGATTTGCACAGTTACGTTTGTGTTGGTTTATCAGGAAGGCTGCAGCCAGAGGCTGGGTCATGGCTATGCTACCCTTCCTGCATTTCTAAGTTGGCAGGAAATTTATGGAACTCCAGTGTAGAAAAGGCCCCATTAAAAGCTTCCATTATGAAAAGTTTAGAAGTAAACTGCAATCAGCACATTTTGATCAACATGTTGTTTTAGCTAGAAGAAATACCTTACAGCAAAGAACATTTCGTAAGGGAGAATTTTATTAGTTTTTCTGGAAGAAATGCCTAACGCTTATTTGTAAATGTTTATCTATAAATTTGGGTGCAGTAACAACTTTAGAGTAGTTAAATAAGAATTTTATTCTGTATTCTAATTGAAAATGCCAGTGAAGTCTTAATTATAATGCAGTGGCATTCAGGGTTTATATTGAGTAACTACATAAAGTTAATAAGTTAGTGCACTAGTATTCAAAGTTATTGTGGGCTTCAAACTACAAAGAGAAATGTTTAGATAGAGGTGAAAGGGGAGAGAAACTATTTAGACTGATACTTGAGTAGGACAACATTTAAATAAAGTTGCATTTTCTACTAATTGGTGTTCTTATTCTTTCACTTTTCAATCTTGTAAAAGCCTTGCTCCATAGAGAGTCCTTTGAGAGTTTGCTGTATTTTCATGTGTTCAATTTAGTTCTGCTTGTACTTTTCACAGACTGTAATTGCACTTGTACCAAACTAATATGAATCTTAGTGCACTTTTTCAGGTCACAGCTTACTGCAGCCATGGAAACTATGATTTTATAGTTTGGGGTTTTTTTCTCTTTGGTTTTGTTTTCCCCAGTGCTTGGAAGAAGTAAAGCAAATAATCCTGGCTAGTAATCTGTATCAAATTGCATTCAGTTATCTGTTATTTGTATAAATTTATGTGTCCGTGTGTGGTGTCCTTTAAGGCAACCTGAAACTTAGTGGAGGTGGACTTAGTACTGTGGTTGCTGTGAAGTTTTTCCATCCACCTATGACTGCTTCTTATTTAAGATGGCAGATCCCTGCATGTCTTCTCCTTCTTGCTCCCCCCTCTTCTGCTGAGCAATGCAGCTTGTTTGTGTCCTTGCAGTGATCTGGATCAGTGAGTCTTGTTTTTATTTGCCAGCTTTATTTTTCAGCTGTATAATTTTCCAGATAATGTTTGCCTCATGGCTGCACAAGCAAATTTTTGCAGAACTGAACAGATAGAAATGTTTGGAAGGGTATATGACCTTTAATTCTCAGGCGTCTCTTACTGGTAGTATAGAACTGCCTTTGTTAAAAGTTCAGGATTTTAAGAGGGATGTGAAAGTATTTGAATGCAGCCAGAGGAGGACAACAAGGCTGCCTAGAGTGCTGGGTCATGTCTCCAGTGAACAGTCACTAAGGACCTTAGGCTTATCTGGTTTGGAGTGAAAGGAGGGTGAAGGGTGACCTCATTGCTCTCTACAGCTTCCTGAGCAGGGGAAATTGAGAGGGTGATATCCATCTCTTCTCCCTGGGAGTTAGGGATAGGACGTGCAGGAATGGTTGAAAACTGTGCCCAGGAAGGTTCAGATTGCACACTAGGAAGCATTTCTTTACTCTGGGAGAGCGGTCAAACACTGAAATGGACTTTCTAGAGATGGTGGTGAATGCCCTGAGCCTGTCAGTGTTTAAGGGGCATTTGGACAATGCCCCAAAGTGCTCAATCAGTTGGGCTAAATGATCACTGTAGATCTTTTCCAGCTGAAATAGTCTATTCCATTCTATGCTATCCCATCCTGTTCTTCTTTCCCTTGCTCTCTGAACATGCATGCAGTTTTCCTCAGAGCACACTTTGCACCTTTTATAGGAGCAGCATTATGGATCTGAAGTTTTTGTTAAGGGAGGAGGGGAATGGATAGTCTGACAGGAAAACTTTTATAGTTGCAGTGCTATTATGCTGTGCCTTGCCTTCCTTTCATTTCTGTTGTTGCTTTCTGCGGTCAGGAGGAAGTTCATCATAGTGTCAGAGGTCATAATCTGGCTGAGTTTATTAGTCAGTGCTTAGAGCAGTGTCTTGGTTTTAATAGTGAGGTATGCCTTACTCACTGGAAAATGTTTTAAAACTAAACTTAAGAATGGACAAAGAGAAGCTATTAGTGAGAAGGAGAAGATCAGTGATTTTTTTTTTTAAACTAATTTTACAAAAACCAGGGGAAGATAAATGATGTGTAAAGGATTGGGGAAGGAAGTAGGATATCCAGTAATCCCAAAGTGTGAATTTTAGTTCATGGAAAATAATGGAAGACATGAGAGGATGAAGAGAGAGGACAGTATTTAGTACGTGCTTAATATGATGGGAAGTGACAAAATACAAGACCCCTAGTAATACACAACTGAAATATCTTTGGCTATAGCCTGGAAATATGTAGTAGAAAGGTTGTGGTAGCAGCTGAGGTGATTTGAGTTTGGTTTACATTTATGGGGTTAATGGGAACTAACAACAATTGGTAAAAAGCAGAAGCATTAGAAATAATTCACTTCCTGATTAAGTGATTAAAATGAAAAGTAGTTATTAAAATGCATAGGTTCAGCATGTTGTGTTTCATGATTCTACTTTCTGTTTGTCTTTAGGGGGAAAGGAACAATGGCTTTGATGTCCTTTATCACAATATGAAACACGGGCATTTGTCAACAAAGGACTTAGCAGATTTCATCAGAGAAAGGCAAGTATTCATCCTTTATTTTTCATATAGTGTTTGTGGGTTTTATTGTTTATTTTTGTGTTTAACAGTAACATGCAAAATATATAAACAAAAGATATAAAAATAATTTTCATATATCTCTTATATCCTACAGGAATATCCATACATACTCCATTCACTCAGAACTGAATAGGAGCTCCTAAGCATCAACTAACAACAAACTTCTAACTCTTTAGGTTTCATTTAAAAAATGAGAGTAAAAAGCTAGAAATGTCACATTAGGTATGCAGCAGTTTTATTTAAATTAATCTCAATTTTTAATTTTTTTTGGAAGAAAAATGGTAGCTTGAAGTTACAAAAATTACCAGGTTTATGAGGTTTTCTACTATAGATTTGAAATTAGGCTATTAGCAGCTGCTAGTACAAACTCAGAAAAGGTTGTACTTGCAGATGTTGAGACACTAGGTTTGTTAAAGAAAAGGAGTGGTATATAGGGATAAGAAAATAATATGCAGAAAATAGAACAGGTTCTTCTGTATGGGATGGAAAGAACCGGACTGAAATATGACAACTTCCTAAACTGGTGATTTGCAGCAACTAACGCTGCTTTTAGTTCTTTGTAAAAGAAGACTGCTGCTGCTGCATTGAACTTAAGAATTTCCCTTCTGAACAAAATTAACTGTACGTCTGCTTTGGAATTTTGTCTGTCCTCAGTTACTGACACTAGATAACACATGGAAAATAGTTGCAAGATACTGACTGAGGACCTGTTTTAATGGTGGCTTCTTGCAATAGAAGATGTTCCAAAAAATGTATTTCTTCTTCAAAATTTAAGTTTTGGCCTCAAATAAACCTTTAAATTTCCACAAAATATAACCACCACAAATCTGACAGATACTTCATTGCACTGACATTTGCATAGTTTAAAAGGGAATTGGGGAAAACTACAAAAATCTTTTCACTAAGTAGAAATGGGTGAGTTACAGAGTCCACATGAGATGGGCAGTCTCATTTTGGAAAGACTGCACAACCCAAGGGATCTTGTGTTTTAAGAATCCCTGATTTCAGAGAATGCATTATGAAGCCACAAAGGGTTCTAGTGAAATCCTGAGCTGGATTGAGCAGAAGGATATCTCAGTGTTCACATTTAGTATGAAACGCTTAATGCTTCACAAACTTGCACTTTTGATGTATGCCTTGTGCTATTTGTGTGAGTTCCTGAATCTTTCAGTTGAAAGCTGCTCTAATTTTTAGAATCTATCAGTTTTTATAGCAGCTATGGACCAATCATGGACCTAAGCTGTATCTTACTTGGACACATTTAAGTTTACTGGTTTTACATCCTTTGCATTTAGATTTACCTCCATATTCACATGAGAAATTACCTCACTCGCTCTGCT
Organism: Acanthornis magna; assembly: GCA_036785705.1. Lineage (NCBI taxonomy): Eukaryota > Metazoa > Chordata > Aves > Passeriformes > Acanthizidae > Acanthornis > Acanthornis magna. The sequence continues at coordinate 3,454,863 of JAWUZG010000121.1, forward strand.
TCTTGTCTTCTTTATGTTGTGTTCTTTGGGCACGCTTGATTTAATTCATATTGGTCCTAAGGTAAAAGGTCTTTAGAAAATGGGTAAAAAATAACTTGTTGCTGTATCTGACTTGGTTTCTTTCCTTTATTATAGTGGCTTAAGTAAAACTTGACAGTTCTTTCTACACAAAATCCCTACTAAAAAGAATGTCACATTCTACTTTTATTTTCTAGCTATAAGTGTCTGTAAATTAAATTTTAAATTATTTTAAAATAACTTTTAAATTATGTGCCTTTGCAGTCAATAAATAAAATCTTTGGACCTTTTCCCACGTGTTAAAATGTTTCAGCTCAAGCTTCTGCAAAGTATTTCTAGTGATTTGTCAAGAAGAAGACAGGGTTTTTTTCCTAATTTAACTAACATTTGAAGATTAATGACCATGGAGGAACACATGAGGATCCGCATGGATACTTTATCCTCAATGAGAGGTCAAGAAATTTTTTTTCCTGTGCATGGATCAGGATATGCTGAAGAGATATACAGACATCTTATGGCATTTTTTGTAAGATCTGTGAAATAAAATCAGTTCTCATGAACTCACTAAGATAGAATCTGAGTGCTGTATTGCAATCTACTTGACAAAGCTGTAGTATTGTTCCTTAAGAGTAACTTGCCTGTGTCAGTGATGCAAACCAGCCACGCTAAATTCAGTCCTTTCCAGTGACCTTCTCCCATCAGGATACTAAACTTCCATTGTGTCTTCTTCAGCCCTGTTTGTCTGCTGCATCTCAGTAAGCCAGGCTGCAATTAACAAAAAGCAGTTGAATAACAAATAGTTACTTCTTTTCGTAAGGGATAAATCACTGATCAATCACAGCCTCAGCTACTAGTAGTTTGTGACGTATAGTTTAGATTCAGAGAAATTGAGAGACTTCAAATATTTGGTGTCCTTTCTTTACTAAAAGTGTTTGAGAGTCCATATCCATGCAGTGAAGCCCTTTGTTGCTGTTGTGAAGTTACTGTGGGATGTCATTCAACTTCCTGGGAAATAAAAATGGTTCAGTAGAATACGTTTCTTCACATGTGTCAAATTCTTGGTCTGAAAAAGAAATTGGATTGGACAGTACTTGAGCAGTATTTTACCGTGGTTGTCCTGTACACGATCTATTTTGCACATTTGTTCACTGCAAAGAAGTTGAGATGTTGCACACAATTATCTGTTCTCTTTCTTCTGCAGATTATAGTCTGAATATTGTTTTACAGTACTGTTTTCTGCTGGAAATACATTAAGTGGATGAGCAACATTTATTAGGAACTATCTACATCTAGTTTTTTTGCCTTGATTTTTATGTACCTGATTTTTTGAACACTTCCCTATGAAAACTAAGTTTACATACATTTGAACTTTGCATCTGGTCTTCCATTCCTTTTTACACATTGGCCTTTTTCTGTTGTTTTGTTTTGTTGGTTTTTTTGCTCCAAAAGTGGAGACAAAGTGAAAACTGAAAACTATTGAATAGGTCGAGACAGATCTGAGTTGGTGGTAATACTTTTAACAAGGTGGAGTACCCTTACCCTTTCTGGGTAGAGCAGTCATATGGTCAGTCAGGATTGCTGGGGTCTCCAGACTAGCCAGGAAATATACTTTTTTATAAAGTGATTTCACATGGGAAGGAGGGATAGCTCAGTACATTTGGATGTACGGACTGCTTAGGGCACAAAGGACACATGTCTGTATGAAGCCCATCTCTGTTACTTGTGCTGGTCAGAGTAGTGTTCTAGTTGTGTGTAGCCTGATTGGGAAGAGTACTGTGTTTCCTTTTCTCCAGCCTTAGAAATGGTAATGAAAAAATGTGTAAGATATGGAATAACTTTTTAAATTATAGTTAGCTTAAGCATTTAAAAAAAAATTCTTTCAGAATTTCTGTAAGAACATTCTGAGATTGTGAAGTTTGTTTTCTCTGAGAAAAACAAGTATTTGAAATGTATTAATTTGTAATAATATTTCTATGATGTATCTGCTTTCCTACTTGATGTCCCTATAAGGAGCTGATGCCTAAAAGACAGGCTACCTGAAACAGAGGCAAAGACAAATTAGGAGTATAAAAAGCGGACAAATGTATTCAAGGCCTGCAAAGGCCTTGAAGGTACATTCGGGCAAGCAAAGCCCCCCATCGGGGACGACACCCAAATGAATGCTGGTTCACGAGCCCTTCACCTTTTATAAGTTCTGTCCCGTTCGCATATTGGCCCTTAATTCTCCAATCACACCCTCAGGTGATGATGTTAACCACCCCAGGCCTGCTCCCCCCATCTCACAGTTGTTTACATATTTTCGGACCCTAAGGCAATGAATATGTCCTTGAATCTGTACTCAGAGAGCCTTGTTTTGGCTAAAGGTTCTGGGAGCAGAGGTTTTTAGCACTTTGTAAGAAGCACAGAACTACAGCAAGTCACAGATAAATGAAGAGTAAAAAACTAGAAATAATTAAGGCATCAGAGCAGAAGTTTTCCTCCTTGTCTATATTCAGTGAGTCAATACCAATACAATTTTCACTTCTTGAGTTTTATTCTTTGAGTATTTGTTATTGGTCAAGCACTAAAAGAGCTGAGAGCCAGTTCAATCTGTGGTTCAGAAGTTTGTGGTCTGAAGGAGTGAGTTTTCTGGCAGACCGTTTGCTCAATGTTGGTAAATTTTGAGTGGGACGGGTTATTTATCTCTTGAAAGATTAGATACCAGTTCTTAAACTCATCGTCTCATATGGTTTGGGTTGGAAGGGATCTTGGAGGTCATCTAGTTCCAACTCCTCTGCTGTGGTCAGGGACACCTTCCACTAGAGCAGATTGCTCAATGCCCCATCCAACCTGGCACTGAATAAAGGCCATGCTTCCTTGATAAAGCATTTAGTAATTTTTGTTTTTTAAAGAAGTGAAAATAAGAAGGTTGAGCTGCCTGCATAGCTGTTTTTTCTTTAAATATGGGGAAGATTGTTTGTGTGCATTTGAAATCTAAACTATTTATATCTAAGAAATCACTCTGCTTATCTAGGAAAGAAAGAGGTACAGGAATGTGTTGGCTTTTCTTCAGGAGTCTTTCTAATGCATTTCTGCACCAATTGCATGTAAGCATCATAAAAAGAATCTTCTAGATCAGATGAATCTAGTAATGCACGTGTTTCCATTTAACATTTAAATGTTTAGCAGATCCCAAGCAAAGGCATCTGTTCAAATGGGTAAAAATTAATTTACTAAGAAAATCGTAGTCTTATTACCTGTACCACAGAGTGTTCCTCAAAGTCCTAACTGGTCATCTTTCGGTTCTTAGTGTTTTTAACTGATATATGTGAATAATCTATGGAGAATTTGCAGAACTCCAGACCTGAGATAGGTCAGGGAAGTATGCTGTAAATTTCTTCGAAGAAAAGGGATGTGGATTTTGGTCAAAATTATTGTGTTTTAAAAATAAAGAGGAAAAATAAGGCATTGAGGTAGAAAATCTGGAAAATTTTGAGAGAAGATATGGATGATTAAGAATATATTGTTCATCATGGTAATTTAAAAAAAAAAAAACATTGTCTATGTTTGGTGTGTATGTGCTTGCTGCTGTGCAGTGTGCCAGATTTCCAAGCTGTGGAAATTTGAACACTTTCTTATCATCAAAGATATGATCATATGTGGAAGGAGGATAAAGTTAATTGACTTTTTTTTTAATGAATAACTTTGCAGTGGGTGATACTTAAAATGAAATTTAGTTTTTGCATGTTGCAGTTTAATCCCCTTCTCCAAATAGATTTCTAACTAACTGGATAGTTATTTTGAAAGTTCAGTGGGTTTTTATACATGTCCCTCTGTTCCCCTGTTTCAGGTGAATACTGCTACTTTGTTTTCATATTTTCACAAGACAGTTCTTTTTGCTTGGAAACTGTTGCTGTAAAGGAGAAATAAAAACCTCTGTCTCAGGTTATAGTCATGATATAACTTCAGAAAGGGATGAATTCTTTGACTGCCTTTTTTTCTTCTCTCATGTCCTGTGTAAAGGTATTACAGAGCATGAAAACATTGCTCCAAGGTTTTCAAGAAAACACAATTACAGTATTTACTCAAATCTAGGATGCTTCTAAATCTAAGTTGACACTACATAATGAATATTGGCTTAGGGTGAAAAATTAAAATACTGTGTCTTTAATAACAGGAGAGTGAGGAAAATTGATAGGGAAGGACTTACAGAGAGTCACTGCTTAGTAGGTGATTCCATGGCAATTGCCCCTGCAAGAGGCTCTAAGGAGGAAGTCCATGCCGGCCCTTGGATTTTGCTTCTCTAAAAGACAAATGAAACTGTGTTTGAGTGAAGGAAAATATAATAACACTTTGCGTAGGGAAGACGTTTTCACAAATGGAGATAATTTTCTTCAAAAATTGATATAAACAGTAGAACACAATACTTATCATTCCATGTTTTTTGAGTTTCTAAACTCAAATATTACTATGAGAAAAACTCAAAAGAATAAACAACCTACCCCCAATAACAAGACTAGAGAAGACCTCACTTTGTTTAATGTGATTGCTCAGTAAACTTCATATATTGTAAAGTTTTCATTACAAATTCATTTTATTTTGTTGCTGTGTAACTCTGTCCTGCTTAGACAGTGCTAGGTAGGTAATTGTGACGATTTGTTCTATCTGTTACTAAGGAATGTTAATGGCAGTGGAGAACAGCAAATAGAGAGCAAGGAATTGGCTTTTTCAAGCCATGAGTTCCTAGGTTTTACTTGTTCCATTCCCTGCAATGTTCTGTCACAGCATTCTTAGATTATTTTAAAAATTATATTAATGTGATTTTCCATACAGTTTTTGAGGGATCATTTCAATGGAGTAATTTTTTGCTCAAAAAGTCCTCTGTTTTGTACCTTTAGAATGCATATTCAATCTTCATACCTTCAAAATTTTGATTATACTTTTGATGGCTTTCTTTGGCAGGGCTACGATAGAGGAGACATATTCAAGGTCAATGACAAAACTAGCCAAATCAGCTAGCAATTATACACAACTTGGGTAAGTGTACATAAGAGAGAATTAAGTGACTGTACACATGCTAAGAATCAAATTTGATTCAGAATATTTTATGGATGATGTTGAAAATTAGCATAAGTTGGCTACCTTTAAAAATGATTGTTAAGTCTTTAGTTAACATGCAAAAATTCATGCAGCTGTGACTGCTGAGAAGAAAGAGAAAGCACAGTTCTTTAAAGCTGAATAAAAAGACCAAAGCGCAAATAGAAAAACTGTCCCCTGTGCTTAAAGCTGAGTTCTTTTCAGACGTAGTGACTAGTATTATGTGCCCTCAAGCCTATGGAAATTATTTTGAGAACATAAGGCCTACAAATGTGGCAGTGAATTTATTTATTTCTATTATATCTGATTTTTGGAGTGTTATCTATTCTCAGAGATGTTCAGAATGAGACTTTTCCATAGATTTATTCTGTATTTAAATGGAAATTTTATACACAGGCCTTTTTTAAAAACTAGAATGATTAATAGATGCTTTTTCGTTAAAAAGGTTAGGCCAATGAGAATTCAGATTTCTTAGATGAAGCTAGATTTTTTTTTTTTTAATTTGTAGTAATGTAATCTGGAAATGTGGGATCTTTCATCAGTGGATATTTTGATAATCGTTGCTGCTTTTTAAACTAACAAGCAGATCCAGAACCTTTGAACATCAGAGCATTTAAGCTTATAGTTAGTATTGATTTCGAAGCAGCATTAACCCGGAAATCAAGGCAGAAGTGTGTCTTTGGAATAGATGGAGAAAGTCCATTCAGCTTAGAAATCTGAAAAATGATCCCACCTCTTTGTTCTTCTTTGTTAATCACTAAATCCCTTTTAGATCATCTCCGCCAATATTTTTTTCTCCATCTTGTGGCTGCAATGATGTAAGACTACTAGAAATTTAACTGACCAAGAAACTCCTGATTTGTTCACACTGTTCAAGTATATACATAGTATTACTTACTGCATGTTAAATTATTTTAAGCTGTTCTTGCACTGTCTTGGCATTATTGTGTGCTGATGATAGTATTAAATGAAATTTGCTGTGTTTTAGTTTATTAGAGTCAATACAAGTAGAGCATAAACCATGGAAAAATTAGTAGATAGGATGCCAAGTACATTTGGAACATGTTTAATAAGAATTTATGACAGTTGGGTATTTTATTTGTTTCAGTCTTAGGAAGAGAAGTGAATTGTAAACTTACAGATTATCCTTTAGCACTACTAAAAAATTGTCAACTGAAAGAAAAAAATCCAGATTAAAAAAATATTATTTTCCTCAATCTAGGACATTTGCACCAGTTTGGGATGTTTTCAAAACCTCAACAGAAAAACTAGCAAGTTGTCACTTGGATCTTGTGCGGAGATTACAAGAACTAATAAAAGAAGTTCACAAATATGGAGATGAGCAGATCAAAGCTTATAAAAAGGTTATTAATTTTTTTTAATGTATGTCCAAAGACTCATTAATGGTAAAATTAAAACAATTTGGTTTTGACAACCATGTGATATTTGGCAGACTAAAGAAGATGTTTCAGGAACTTTGGAAGCAGTGCAAAATATTCAAAGTATCACTCAGGCCTTGCAGAAATCAAAAGAAAACTACAATGCAAAGTGTGTGGAACAAGAACGCTTGAAAAAGGAAGGAGCAACACAGAGAGAAATCGAAAAGGTAGCTGTGTTACATCTTACTTTAATTGTACTACTGTTTGTCTTACATGTTCACCTTGTATTAATAAGTGGAATGCTCGGGAAGGGTTAAATTAATTTAAAAGTAGTAGTTGGGTCTATTTTATAATGTGCATGATCTTGTGAATAGCTAGTTATATTTTGTTTACAATCACTTCTTTATCTGTTCCAACTGTACTATAGTTCTAATTCTTCACTTTGTAAGTACCTGCATCAAATGATATTTTTGTGTAGTGGCTTTAAGAGAAATTGCTCTCAATTGTTTTAGCATCTCTTATGTTTTTGAATGTATTTCCGTATGTAAATACTCAAATACTCAATGCCCTTGTTACTGAACTCTGAAGTAATTGTGAGATCTCCCTGCAGTGAGATAAAGTAGCTCAGAAGTACATGAGTATTTGAAGTCTGCTCGATAAGGAAAAACCTGTTACCAACACTTTCACTGCGATTTTAAAAGGTTCCAATTTCATGTACCAGAAACTCAAGGGATGAGTATCTTGAGTTGTATTTAGTACTGTCCTTGTGTTGGGGCGGGGGGGTGTTGATCCATACGCAGAATCACTCAGTGTCTGAGGTTGACAGGGACCTTTGAAGCTTACCTTGTCTATTCCCCATACTCAGGCAGGGCCACTTTTAAGCCAGTTACTCAAGACCTTGCCTAGATGGCTTTTTAGAATCTTCAAGGGTAGAGATTTCACGGTATCTCTGGGCAACCTGTGCCAGGGCTCAATCACCTTCACAGAGAAACGTGTTTCCTGAGGGAACCTCAGAGGGAACCTTTTGTATTTTCAGTTAGTGCCCATTGTGTCTGATTCTGTCACTGGGCACCACTGGAAAGAGCCTAACTTTTTCAACTGTCTACCCTACCTGCAGATATTAATAGCTCTTGGTAAGATTCTCTCTAAGGCTTCCATTCTCCAGGCTGAACAGTTCCAGCAGTCTCAGTCTTCTCTCATGGGAGAGATGCTTCAGTCCATTAATCACCTTCATGACCCTCTACTCCACTCTCTCCAGTATGTCCATATCTCTCTTGCAATGAACAACCCAGAGCTAGTCACTACTGCAGGTGTGGCCCCTCCAGTGCTGAGTGGAGGGGAAGGAACCCCTTCCTTGATCGGCGGGGAAAAAAGTAACTTTTTCCTGTTTTCAGGAATCTAACTAGTAGAGGAAAGAGGTCACATTTCCTTGTCTCTAACTTCTCATGTTAAATCTTGATTCCTCTGGCTATTTCCATTTCAATTAATTGATCTGTGTAGGACTTTGTTCTTTTTAGAATGATCTTTGTGCTTTTTGTCCTGCTATTTTGATGAAGCAGATAGTGTTGCTTATTGTCTTTTCACTGATGACAGAAGTGACTGTTGACTATGTTGCAATTGTTTCATCTTGGTTTAAATCTAGCTTCTTTTCCCCACAGCTTCTGTCTCAAATGGCAGTTGATACTGGATTCTAGACATGAATCAAACATATGTGTGTTGGCAGATGTTTTTCTGCCAGTATATTCAAAGTATAATTTTTCTGAATTCTTGTCAACAGAATTTCCATAGGAAAAGTTGACGTGAGGGAAGGCTTTTTAAGATGTAGTGTTATCCTTGTTCATTTGGAAACAAAACAAGTGTTCAGCATGACAGATACCTACATGAGAAGGGAAAAAGAATAAGCACTATAGGAGGAGAGTAATTTTTTTACCATTTTGTGCATCTTCCTTAGATACAATTAGGTCATGGTTGAATGCTCTGCAAGTACTGAATAAATGTTTCCAGTGGGAGCAGGTAACTGTCAATGCCATGTCTCTACAGTCATGCCTCTATTCAAATTTACACTTGCAGTTTCATAAACAGAATAACATAGATTGTGTTCATTTATTTTTCTGTTGGTAGAGAATAGATTTATTACTTTTAGTGCAACATGAAAACTGTTTACTGTCAAAGTCACAGAGATGCTTTATCAGAAAACAAAGGATCTACACCAGTCTACAAAAGTTTATCACAAAGCCAAATGTTTGGAGAAATACTTTATTGAAGAATTGGAGGAGGTATCTGAGACCTTGCAATTTTCATTGCAGCTGAAAATTGATGCTAGCTTGTGTAATGATTTCCTGTTGTTCTCAGACACATGAACTTCTCTATTTGTAGTGACTTAGCAAAAAATACTTGACTGATGGCTATTCTTTCACATACTGTAAATCTGGTAAAAACAGTTCTAGCAATTGCTGCATCTGAGAATAGTTGCATCCTGTTTTCTGAAGAGATTGCTATTTAATCATACAGGGTCCATGTGTTTTATCATTCTATCTGTCCTGCTGAGTAGTTAATTAGTAGTTAGTCTTCAACATGTTATACTGAGATTCTCCTCATCATTAAACACAATAGGAGATGGAGGATATAGTTTTTTTTCGTCAAAATCCCTTGCATATGGGGTTCAATTAAAAATGCTTTACCAAAAAAACCCTTGTTATGTCTTTTAACTTGGCATTTCCTTCCTTTTCAGTGATTAAGTTTGGAATCATCTTATTGCAAAACAGTCTTAATTTTAAAAGCAAGATTTCATGGAACATGTAGTATTTTCAGCATAGACAATGGCAGTTGGGAATCTGACCATCACTGTTCTGCACTAGCTTCACTTTCAAGTATCTGTTAATCCATTGATGTAACTCCTGTGCTTTTGAGTATCTTCCTTCATTTCTAAGAGAACTTCACCATCTTGATTTTTTTACTATTCTTTCAGAATTGCACTTACAACTGTTGGCTCTGTATTTCAACCCTGCTTTTTTTCATTTTGCTGCTGCAAATATAAATCTGTTGTTCATATTTGACCAGAGCTAATGACTTGTCTTCAGCAATAAAAATTTTATTTCAAAATAAGTATGTTACAAATTTGTCATTGCTGATAAGGGAAGGGATTTAACTGAGTTACCTGCTTTGTTACATTTGTATGTGATTTATGTATAGTAAAATCTCTAATAGCTTAGATCTGGGATACTTGCTGTTGAAATTTTGTTATGACAGATCTCTGTTTTGGTATGCCTCTGGATAATTTTTAGAGATAATTCTAGGCTTTCTTTTAATAGCAACTTTAAAAACCTGTATGTGTGACATTTGGCACATTTTTTATTCATCTTTAGGCAGCAGTTAAATCTAAAAAAGCAACAGATACCTATAAACTGTATGTGGAGAAGTATGCTGCACTTAAATCTGATTTTGAACTGAAAATGACAGAAACAGCACAGGTAAGTGTTGCATTAAATGAGTTACCTTTGAAGTAGGTTAACATATTCTGTTTCATTTCTGGAGCCATCTGAAATCAAAGATTTAAAAAAACTGGGCCCTTTGGAAATTGATTTGTTTGAAAGGCAGACACTGACTCTATATTGTGATAGCACTGTCTTTGAATGACACAGTGGAGTTCTGGCACTCTAGAAAATGTTTTGAAGACATTTTTGGAAGGAAGCAAAATGAACTTCTGGAAGTATTGTATATATATTGTGATTATGTGGAAAACCGTCTGGATTGCTGGGCACCCAGAACTCATTCATAGGAGTTTTAGTATTGGGATCTGTTATGGCTCTTCATTATTATTCCATCAAAACACTTAAGTTACAGCTCGTTAAATTGTCTTCCCAGGATTTACCTGAGGTTGTGAAAAGCTGTTACATCTGTTTAAGATTCTGGGAATTTTTAAAAGACTGTCTGTATTCCAGAAGATTTCAGGTTCTCTGTATCATTGCATATGTCATTTCTTGCAATGTTTTAAACCACATTTGTCTAAATGTCCTTAGTTCCTAAACTGTAGCAATCCTTTTACTTAGAGTTTAAATTTTCACTTAATATTATAATGGACATCTCTCAACTCTCCACATCTGTCCATACTGGAAATCCCAACTGTCATTCTGCCGGTTTCAGATGTATGTGTGGAATTCATTTTAAGTATAATGGTGTAGCTGCATCCACAGTTTGGTTGCACAACCAAAACTTTAAAGATGATGTGATAGGAAAAATAATGTCCATGAATATATGGAAGCCCACTTCTATATGAAGTACACTTTGTATTATCTTAATTCAGAAAATATGCTGATTAGTTCAAAAATAAAACCAGTGAGGGGCATGAGTATTTTCATTTCTTTCAGTGCAAAATTGGTTGGCCTAGCTTAAGTCTGTCTTACAGTGTCCAGTAAGAGAAGTAACATAGGGTATGCTACAGAGGATGACCTTATGCTCTGTAATTACGAGGAAGGTTACTGGAGGAAAAAAAAATTTTATCTCTCTGATTTGATGACTGCAGGGGTACATAAGTATGGCAGAAGATTGAGGGTCTGAGAAATTAGAGATATTTGTTTTGTCTGTGTGGAGCCATGTTTATGAATCAGAGTAGGAGGAGGTGTGAGATGGGGATCTTCACAGAACTCTGGGCAGATTGGAGAGAATGCGCCAGAGTTTGGACACACTTGAAAGGGCAGCTACAGAAAAATAGGCAGAGAACTAGGAAAGAACAGAAGTAAACGAAGGTTTCAAGACTGTTGTGGTTGACTGTTGGGGAGGATGACAACATTTTTAGTTCTGATTTTTGGGCAGGAAGGGGCTGTTGAAAACTTTAGAAGTGATTTTAAAATGGCTGTCAGCTGACAACCTAAAATCGAACAAACTGCAAAAATTGTGTATGATAAATTTAAAGATCAAACAAATTAATTGTATTTAAAGACGCAAAGAATGTAGATTTAACTAGAGAAAGCATGTGTATATTTACAAGGACAAGCGTGTTCTAAAAAGGAAGTACAGAACAGATCCAGAAGTAAGATTTCCCAATTTAGATGAAAAAACTAGACTCTTCAGTAACGGAGTAAAATAAGACTCCCTAAATATATTTTCTTTTGGTAGAAATAGGCCAGATTTTTTGAAGGGATAGATGAAAGTTCAAAAAGTTAACAAAGCTCAATAATTGTTCTAAAAGGATATATTGCTTTCTAAAGTGCATTCTTTCATAACTTTGAATTCTGTGCCTTACTTTCTTAAACATTGTAATTATTATCTTAAAGATCCGGAGGAAGAAAATTACTTGTTTGGGTTTTTTCATTTTAATGTATTTAATTCTTAAGATTTAGTGTTTCAAGAAGCATTTTCATGATGATTAATTGCTCATATTTGTTTGCAGAAATTTCAAGACATAGAAGAAATGCACCTTCTTCGTATGAAAGAGATTATACAATCATTGTCAAATACCATAAAAGAAATTCATTTACAAATAGGAGAGGTACTTTTTATACTATCATTTTTTTTGTTTAGATTGTACTTTGTTTTTCATAACTATTAAATGGAATATTTCTTACTATGATGGAGGTAATTGCATCTTTCAAATGATGGAAATTCAACATAAGCTCAAATTTCCATGGCTTTCTGTTGCATTCATAAGTTCAGTGTCTCAAAATTTACAGAGTAAGTCTGAATAAATTTTGTCTTAAAGAAAAAATATAATAGGACAATTTGAAGAATTTTTAGTTTATTTCTAAGTTCTGCTCCTTGGATATTAATTTAGCACTCATTTCACATGTAATTAGGATACTACTTCTTTAATTAGAACTAGGAAGTATATCACTCTGAAAAGTTTCCAAATATTTTATCCTCTTTGATTTTATGAGCAAAAGATCTTTATTAATAGAAGCTTTTACAGTACCCTTTGTTGAGTTGTAAGTTGGTTTAATTAATAATCTTTATAAGCAGTCCTTAATTTTTGAATTTCTGTAGTGTCACTTTATTTGCGTACACTTCAGTATTGAGGTTTTCTCCTCAATGAGCGATCATCACAAGGGTCGTGCTATTTATTTCTACAGCATATACACATCCTGTCTTGTTGGAAGAACCTTTTAACAACATGTTGTCGTTCCTTTGTTAGACCAAAAATATTACAACAGTAATGCTTTTACTCGAGCAGGTGGAAGTTGTGATAATACAGTAGTAACAGTTCACACCCTAAACTGGTGCTGGCTTAAAAAACTACTTGTCTTCCTGACGTTATAGTGGGGTAGGTTGCTGACAAATTCAGAAAATGATATACACACAAGCTGTGTAGATGGAAGAAATACAAGTAAAACCTAGGCCTGTCGTTTCATTTTTTGTCTGTATTGTCACACTTGCTAATACTACAGCAAAGAGAAGGGGTTTCCTCGATAAAATATGTTTTGATTTCTCTAAGTCCTGTAATGAATTTTAGAGGGAAGTATTTTGAACCTTAACTATAGCAAAAACTACATTTTAAAGTTAATTGCATTCTTTTTTTTTTTGAAGGTGCATGAAGAGTTTATTAATAACATGACAAATACTACAGTTGAGAGTTTAATACAGAAATTTGCTGAGTCAAAAGGAACTGGCAAGGAAAGACCTGGTAAGAGATTAAAATTAACAGAATAGGAAATGTTAGCTTTAAAACTGGAAATTTCCCTTCCCAATAGAAGATCAAACCAATATTTGTTAAAGTGCTGTATTTTTTATGTACTTGCAGGTTCAAGTTCTTAATATTCATTAACTTTGTTATTAAATGATTCATAGAAATTGGTAGCATGGAATTCATTATGTGCATGTAGTATTTGTATTCATACAGCTTGGTAATTTGTCTGTACTACCAAACTATAGTGTTTCCTGAAACATCAGGGAAATTGGTCAAGAAGCTATAGTTCCTTGTACAAACTATGTGTTGTCTGCTAAATGTTCCTTTTACAAACTATGTGATTCTGCATAAATTATATTTCAAAACTTTATTTAATGTAAACTTAACATATTCATAGCAAATGTCTACAAAACTGCTCATTGAACTCTTGGAACAGTTTCATCAGTTTGTTCAGCTTACCAAATTACCATTTTAATAGACAGGCAATATCTATTCTTTGGTACAATATATTTTAATATACAATAACATGTATTGCTTCTTCAGTAAGTAGCAAATTGACTAATATTTTGTGAAGGTACTGCTGGTTGGGTGTGGTGTATAAGACTTTCCTGGACTGGCATAGAAAGGCATTCTCACAGTACTGCCTATGTAGTGTCACTTTAATACTGGCAGGAATGTACAGTCACTAGGTGTGTGAATACAGGAATTAGTAGTACTGTTTCCTTCAGTGCTGGGAGTCCTTGCTAGCATATCTGTCTTCTGGTAGAGGCACACAAAGATGATTTTTCCAGAGCAAGAATGTACATATCAGAGTAGATCATGAAAATTTATAATAAATTGTTAAATATTATTAGTAGGTATCTTGCAACGTGTCTGTGAGGTGTTTTTAACATAACATTGTTTCATATTCTTTCTGTGATCCTCTAATGCTGATACCCAAGTGGGCTGAGGTAAGATTGCATATGAATCAATTTTTGAAAGTTTCCTGTGTATTGCAATTTCTCAGTAAAGATTTAAAAAAAGGAAATGTGTGAACTTCAGGGTTTCAAGTTCCATTGGTCAGAAATTAGACAAAGACGTGTGACAATTCAGTATTCAGACCTCTTTGATTAGCTGTTGCTGAGATGTCAACGGCCAGGGATCTACATCTTGCATTTAAGGTTCTGACTGCCTGGGTTACAAAGACCCTTACTAAAGTGTCCTAGAGCATTTTGCACTTCAAGTAATCCATGCTATTAGCGTGGGTTTTGCTAGAGAACATAGTCATTTTAAGAAAAGCAATACTTCACTTTTTAAGTTCATTGAGAAATTATGCACATTTTGTACTTACTTGCTGCTTTACAGTTCTTCAAATCCCATCTGTATTTTCTGGAGCCTCCTTCTTCAAATGTATTCTAAGAAAATTAAGCAAAGTATTTTAAGGAAGGATAGCACATTTAGTGTGTAAATATATGCACCTTTAATTTCTTTTACAGTGTTAAATTATTGTATTGATATCAATTTTGTAAAGCAGTCATGGTGTAAGGAGAAAGCATAGTCAAATTTAGCAGCAAAAGAATACAAATTTAGAAGAAGTTTTGAAGTGTCAAAGACTTGCAACACAGACCACTAATGATGTTAATTAAGATTGCTGCTTCTAATATATTTGTTTCATTAACTTAGAATCATAAAACTTTGACAACTAGAAAGATTTGGAAGGCAAAATGAGATATCAGCCTTGTAAGAATGAAAAGCAAACATCCACTGTACTTTTTCTTGATTAAGCCCTACTTTTTTGTGTCTGAGAACTTTTCGTGATTAAAAAGGTATTTCAATTCATGGAGCAAATGCTGGAAGTCTGTGGGATGTATTTATTAATTAGGCTGAGGAAGGAGTCATCTCCTCAGAAAAATCTAAATATTCAATGTTAAAAGTGATACTGACTTCATGTTCAAAACAAATGCAGAAAAAATATCTTATGGATGTCACTGTTGGTTCTGATTCCAGTTCTAAATGTGTTTGAAGGCAATACTTTAAAATTCTGCAGGACTATGTAGGCCTTCTTTCATCCATATTTTTTGTGGGCTACTATGATAAGTTAGATGACGGGTACTTTCAGATAAAATAAACTAAAAAGGTAACACATGACAAAGCATTTTGGTTTATTTTGGTATATTCTGGCACAGTTCGTCACAGCAGAGTTCACTTTCTTTTATTTATATCTGTAAAAGTAAGAGTGAATCTGAAATGAAGTACTGATGAGAGCTGTTTTATTATGGAGAACTACAAACTGTTTACAGTAAAGTTTATTGTGTGTCTGAAATGTATGTACAGTAATGTCCTTTTTACCAGATTATATGGGCTCCCTCTGGTGGCTGATTTCTGTCACCTGGAGCATAATATACAGGGTGGTCTAAAATTTAAGTTTTTCTAGTACAAGTAACAGATTTTTTTTTCAAACAGTAATGCTTTCTGAGAGTTTTTTAATTCACTCAAGAACTTCTTTACCATGGCTCTTTTTGCACTGCTACCTCAGTAACTTATCTAGTCAGCTTTATAAACTACTTCTAACTGAATTGGTTGTAACTTTTTCTTTTTGAAATCAGTTTAGAATTTAGAGGTTTTAGTAACAGAGTATTTGAAGAAATTATATTCTGACTTCCATTCAGTGTAAAAAAAACAAAACAAAAGACCACTTACATCCAGTTGCAAACCTGTAATTTTAACTGAAATACAATTCACTTAGTGTAAAACACTGAGAAACATAAAGCTAGCAGGACCAGTAAGGCTTCAGATCAGAATTAAATGTGTTCCGTGAACTGCCTCTAACCTGGCAGAGCCAGGATGAGGTTAAGGAATGAGCCCATGTGATCCTCATGAAGTTTAACAATGCCAAGTGTAAAGTGCCGCACCTGGATCAGAACAGCCCTGGTATCAACACAGGCTGGGAATGAGCAGATCAGAGCAGCCCTGCTGGGAAGGACCTGGGGATGCTGGTGGCTGAGAGGCTGCACATGACCCAGCCATGAGCACTCACAGCCCAGAAAGCCAAACGTGTCCTGGGCTGCATCCAAAGCAGTGTGGGCAGCAGGGCCAGGGAGGGGATTCTGTCCCTCTGCTCCGCTCTGGTGAGACCCCACCTGCAGTGCTGCATCAGCTCTGGGGTCCCAGCGCAGGAAGGACATGGACCTGTTGGAGTGAGTCCAGAGGAGGGACGCCAAGTTTATCAGAGCACCTCTTCTATGAGGACAGGCTGAGAGAGTTGAGATTGTACAGCCTGAAGAAGGAAATGCTCCAGGAAGACCTATTGTGACCTTCCAGTACTTAAAATGGTCTTATGGGAAAGATGGAGACAAGAAAGTAGCAATATGTCAAGGAATAGTATTTTTTACTTAAATAGAGTAGATTCAGAGTAGATATAAGTAAGGTATTTTTTATTATGAGGGTGGTGAAACACTGGAACAGGTTGCTGAGAGAGGTGATAGTTTTCCCATCCATGGAACCATTCACGGTCTGGTTTGACGTGACTCTGAACAGCCTGACATTGTCAAAGAGGTCTCTGCTCATTGAAGAGGAGTTGGACTAGATTGCCTTTAAAGGTCCCTTCCAACCCAAACCATGCTAGGATTCTATCATATCTTCCTGGTTTTAGGTTTAATAGCAGATTTGATACCATCAGTTGGAAGATGCTTTAGTTGTTCACATGGTCCTGCAATTTTCATCAAAACTTGTCCACTTCTGATTGATCAGTTTTCTGTTTGTTACAGTCTGTTGCTTCATATTCCTTGGAAAATGCATTTATTGTATGGCAGAAAATATCTGCTTTTCTTCCAAAGTATACTTAAATCAATAATGGAGATGATACCAGAGTAATCTTTCTCCAGATTAGTGAGTTATCAATGAGCTCTAGATCTAGATACTTAATTACTTGATCTTCTAGTAGTCTATTAAAAATTGGTTTGTTCTAGTGTGCAATGTTGATGCCACAAGACATAGAAACTGTGAGAAGTTCGAGCTCATGTTGTTTTTAGATTTTATGTCTGAAATTGTCAGGTTAATGTCAAATGTCTCTTAAGTGGTTGGGGAATGCCTGTGTATCTGTAGTTGATTGTGAATAATTTTTAATTTTTCTTACTTAATTACTGTGTCCTCTTCTTATATATGGGGAACTAGATAATGTGTGTTTGTTCCTGTATTAGTTTTTGCCCACTATGTGATTCACCCAGAAGGTTCCATCCAGCCTGGGCTTGAACACTTTCAGAGATGAGGCATCCAAAACTTCTGCGGGCAACCCATTCCAGCGTCTCAGCACCCTCACAGTAAAGAATTTCATTCTAGTATTTAATCTAAACCTGTCCTCCTGTGTCTTAATGCCATTCCTTCCTTCCTGTCACTACATGCCCTTGTGAAAAGGCCCTTCTCCATCTCTCTTGTAGGCCCACAGTTAAGTCCTGGAAGGTGCTCTAGGGTCTCCCTGGAACCTTCTCTTCTCCAGGCTGAGCAGCGCCAACTGTCTCCGCCTTTCCTTATAGGACAGGTGCACCAGAGCCCTGATCAATGTAACGGGCCTCCTCTGAACTCAATTCAAGAGGATGACATCTTGTGCTGGGACCCCAGAGCTGATACAGCACTGCAGGTGGGGTCTGAGCAGAGCAGAGGGGCAGAATCCCCTTCCTGGCCCTGCTGCCCACATTGCTTTGGATGCAGCTCAGTATACAACTGGCTTTCTGGGCTGTGAGTACACATTTTTGGGTCATGTTAAGCTGCTTGTCCACAAACACCATCAAATCTTTTTCCACACGGCTGCTATCAACCCATTTTCTGCCCAGCCTGTATTTGTGCTCGGGATTGCCCTGACCTAGAATCCTGCACTTGGCCTCTTTGAACTTCCAGAGGTTTGCACAGGCCCATTTCTTGAGCCTGTCTAGTTTCCTCTCTAGTGTGTCCCACATGCCTCACAGATAGGGGTCATTGGCAGACTTGCTGAGAGTGCTCTCAACTGTCTGTATTCCTGACACAGATGTTAAACACCACCAGTCCCAATACTGTACCCTGAGGAACACTGCTTTTCACTGCTTACCACTTGGATAGGGAGCTCTTCATGGCAACTCTTTGAGTATAACCATCCAGCCAATTCTTCATCCACCAAATGGTCCATCAGTCAGTTAGGTGTCTCTCCAGTTTGCAGACCAACATGTCATGCAAAACAGCGTCCAAGTAGAAGTCCGAGTCCAAAGTGGAAGCTTTGCAGAAGTTCAAGTAGATGACATCAGCTGCTCTTCCCTTATCCACCAGTGATAAAATCCCATTGTAGAAGGCCGTAGTCTTCATTAATTTGTTCTGATATTGTTGTTAGTGATTGTTGGTAGTTTATTAAGTTTGTTCCTCTATTTTTCCCTTTTTTTCTTAAAAATTATTAAAGATGAAATCAAGAACTTTTTTGCAATACAGGTAAAAAAATGGAAAGCCTTAATCTTTGCTCCCTAGTTCTCCAATAAAACAATGATCTGCAGATGGCAATTACTGCATATGCTATGCCAATTTGTAGTGTGAGAAAGGCATTGGGTCATTTTCAGCTATAATAATTTTTTGTAAAAGTACTGGTTTTGTGCTAGCATGATCCATGTTTCACAATCTGTGAGCCCATAAAAATACTTTTTGTCTCCTTTCATTATCCATTCAGTAAATTTGAACTTCTTACAGGGCCTAAAAGAGGTTTGCATTTTTTTAAATGTTGAAAATTGGTGCCTACAATCCATCAATTCTTTGGATTAAATGATAATGGTACTATCAACAGTTGTCGTTGGTCAGCCATCACTGGCTCTTGCACCTTTAGTAAAGTATTTGACTTTTGTTCCTCTTGTTCTTTTAGGTATTAGAAATATAGTATTTTTAATGAAATGATGCTTTCACACCATGATTCAGAAAAGGACAGATGTAATATTCTTACTCTGTTCTTCCCTCCACCAAATGCAAAAATTCACAGTTTGGTAATCAGTAACCAACATTGCTGGTCTGTTGATTTTTAGAGCTGTTGAAAACTATTTTACTTTATTTGCCTGTGCAGAAAAAAATAGTCTCAAGGCTTCTGGTAACTCTAGTAAGGGAAGAGAGTAAGGTTGTATGTGTCAAGTGGAGACATTAATTCAGGATTTTTTTGCTCATTTTGAAATTCATTCTGGGAAGGTTATCAAGTAGACTGAGCTGAAAAACTTACCAATGAGTTAGGACCCCTAAAATGTCAGGATCTCTACTTTTTCACAAGGTAGCACATACCAGAAAAAAAAAACCTGGTATCCTTCTCAGTGTGCTGGTGATCCTTTTCTGTTCTGAGGTAACACATTTGGGAGCTCTGCCTGTTAGCCCAGATCATGGAATATTGAAGCTTCAAGTTAGTAAACATCTAAACCCCAAATTTTACCTAGCCTTTAATTCAACTGCTTTCTGATTCAGTGAACTCAACTGAGTTATTGATTATTTGATTAGAATAATGTTTCATGTGGCTATCTGTTGGCAGTGATAAGGTGTTAGTGCAAAGTCCGGTGTGAATTTATCACATGCTTTTAGGCCTTTTATAATTGCTTATTGTGAGTGTTTTAGTCCTAACTGTCTATGGAAAGTACTGCTTCTGTGTTTTTTCCAAAGCAAATGCAAGAGTGTCAAAGTGAGCTGCACAACAGCTGAAAGGTAGTGCTGATAGTGTTAATGCACAGTTGTGCTTGCTCCATTAGTGTGTTGTGTTAAACTGCATGTTTGCTATCTAATGAAGAAATATACCCAACAAACAAGATAAAGTGGTGGGGGGGGAAAAGAGGGTTAAGAATAAATGTGTTACTTGTAAAAATTTTTAGAAACAATTTCATCCTTCCTCTGAGTTTGAGAGGCAAAACAAAGACCTTGGAACATTGAAGCTTGCTTGATTAAAGCTACGAGCATTTTATGTGGTTAAATAATGAACTCTCCTTTGAAAGAAAGACTTTAAACAGTGCTGGGTGTGGCATTTATTTTTTCCATGGGTTTGTTTGATAACATAGTAGTTTACAGCACGTATAAGAATACTTCTCTAGGACACTAAACAAGTAACAAAGTAGATGGAAATAAACACTGAAAATGGTTAATACTAACTTTTGAAGAGCTCGGCAGGACATCTTTGTGCTCCTTTTTCACAGGGAAGTGTAACAAAGCAAGTATTTATTTTATGTTCTTATAAACTATTTTCTTTATATTTTGTTCAAATACTGTGAATATTTTAGTGCTGCTGACGCTTGTGATTAAATGTACCAGTAGCCCGGAGTGTGACAATTTCTCAAAGACTGGGCCTACATAAATTCTACACAGAAGGCTGACTGAGGAGTATGCTTAGTTTATCAACACTGACAGTATCCAAGGGATTCAGCAAGGTATTCTTTGTAAAGGAAGACAGTCCACTGCTGTATTTCAGAAGTTAATGGAAGAAATTAAGTCTGAATATCTTTGAGGATTTTTATGAGAAGCTGGGCTTGAGGCAGATAAAAAAATCTCTCAGGGTCTTGTGCTGTAGAGTTGTTTCCGTTGAGGAGCTACAAACCGAAAAGCTGTACCAACAAATGTATCTTAATTGCTGTCCTAGTTGTCTGTTTTATTTTGCCTGCAAAAATTGGGTGCTTTCATCACCAACAAACTGCCAAAGCTTCTGTGGGATTCTAGTATGATCTACCGCATAGATTTTTAATAATTACATATATCTAAGTGGCAAACTTGTTCTTTTATTGATTTTTATTGGTATGGAGAGTTATACGGGAACAAATTTTATTGAGAAAGTCTTTCAATATAAGTGGAAGAATCATAGCATTTATAAAAATATCTTAGACAACATTGGTAGGTACAACAGGGCAAAAGTTAGGTTGTGAGTTATCTTTAACACTCAGTAAGATGAATTACTGTTGGGTCCACTCAAATTTTCTTGCTACAAGCAAACGAATCAGTTGCAGACTGACATTTTGGAGATTTTTGGAACTGTGGGAGCAAAGCAATGTCCATTTCAGTACCTTAAATAGGAAGAATATATTAAGTAGGTGATAGTCATCAGAAAATGCAGTGGTAGGTATGATGGATTCTACTATGACCAAAAATAAAAAGTTGAATAGCTTTAAAACGCCTGAAAACAGAAAAAACCTACTGAGATGTATATTAGGCTGATAAAGTAAATAAGACCTGTACTTTACTTATATAAAAACACAACTTTATATGTAATTAATATTTAGGAAAGGTTTGTGATTTTTAACTTATTTATTGGGGGTATATTTTTCTTTTAATATAGGAAATGTTCATTGTTTTTGTCTGAAGATTCTGGATACTATAAAATGTATTACCCTATTTTTGCTCCTTAGGGTCACATTAAACATCTTAACCTCTGATGATTTCATGGGTTTAAGTTCAGAACTTCAGTAAGAAACTATACCCTTCTTAGTTTACAGGGAGAATGTGTGACAGTTATAAAAGAAGTGATTCTTTGAAGCTGTCTTTAAATATGTGGGCTATAACTTAACATATTTACAGTGTCTGGTGTACCAGTGTTCCAAAATCTTAACTGAATCTTTTTAAAAGTCAGTGTGTCTGTGCATTTCTTTCATTAGTGCATACTTGCATGGCTTACTTTCAGCAGGTGTATCATGGACCATGCAGTCAGGCAGAGCCATTTGTTACAGATACTTACATTCAGAGAGTAGAATTATGCAGTTACTTAGTACTTTTTCTACATCCCCCCCACAATTTCCACAAGACTGCTACTTTCAATGCAATTTGATGGAAAAGGAGCCTGTAGAAATGAGTTTACTTGTCTGAGTGCTTCTTCCTTCTCTAGTTATGTCATATCAGGCAAAGCCAGTTGAAATGTGTAAGCTGCTCATTTGGAAAGTCAGCAGTCGACTACGTATTTGTATGTATTGTGTATGTTGCCCAGCCACTTAACATGTGAATAGTTAAAACCAGCCATGTCATCCTGTTGTTTATGCAGTCAGAAAGAACATATGGAGTGAAGTTGAAGCAAAAAGCAGTAGCAGAAAAGAATGAGAAAAGGGCATGATGATTGTCATGCTCTGCAGATTGGTGTATTAGCTGACATTATTTTGCTGCTCACAGACCTCATGTTTTCATAGATCATAGCTGGAGCTTCCAGTGTTTGTTGTCATACTCAGGTGTTGCAGCCTAGATGGATCTCTTCCTTGAAACATTGCCTTTGGTACATGTTTCCTGTCTCTTTTGAAAACTTGTGTTAGCAAAACAATGAAAAATATTTTGTAACTGATGCTCGAGACCTTTTTATTTTAGAGTAAAAAATCTGGTTTCTCCTTGTTGATGATAAACATCTTAACTGAAAATAATTATTTTAGGCTACTCAGATTATGATCCTTTTCTGCTTTGTTTTTGCTCTGTAAGCTACGTAGAAATACTGTCCCTTGAGTATAGTGTACTTGCTCTTTTCACAGTTTGTACCCAGAGTACCAGAAAAGCCTGAGATGAATAATGTTTCCTTTGATCCAGTGAACTGAGTGCAGGGCTGGAAGCCTAGTAACAGAATCAGTGTTAGAATTGATTGCTTGTTTAGATGCTCTCTTCGTATGTTAATTTCTTCAACTGAAAAAATTCTTTCAGAGGAAGTGCTACATATGTTGCTACTGATAATTGCCATTATTTCTGATGCCACTATCACCTCTACCTTTCCTTTTTTTTAAAAACTTTATTAATTGAAAACTATTACTGTGCTGTAATTTTTTTTTCAACTTTTTTTTTTTTTTTTTTTTAGTATTTAACGAAATCTTCAACATTTCCAGAGGCTTTGTATCAGCTAGGCTGGTATATCACTCTGGGGATGTAACAAAGAGTAGTCAGGAATTCAGTAATTGTTGTGGTGGAACTGTATTTGTAGAACTAGATTAAAGGATAAGACTTTACCAATATTATTTCAGTGTTTTCCCTCAAACTGACCTGTTAACACGCCAGTTTTATTTTCTGCCACTTCTCTTCTTTTTGGCAAAGAAGACCTGACCAAATCCATAAACTAAGATTTGCTTGTAGCAGTTTGGTACTAGCATGATAGGTGTATCACGTGTATGAAATTTAGCTCAAAGAGAGCAGCTGCTCATCTTTCCTCTGCATTCCTCCCAATAAGATATGCTTGAATTTGGCTTTGTTTCTTCTATTTTTTAAATGTAGAATAAGAAGTCCTTTTCTAGGAAAAATAAATTCTTGCTGTTTCATAAAATTATTTCTCATGTATGGTCAGGCAATAAAAATGGGAAGTTAGTGTTAGAAACACTGATGTTGACAAAATGTATTTTGGCTTCCTGGCTTCTGAATTTGAAATCTTGAAATTTTTTTGCTAAACATGTCACAGGATCAGATGATAGCAAGAAAAAGATTGCTTATATGTTTGTGTACATACAAAATTGACCTTTGTGATGCAGCTTGACATCTAAACACTAAAAGCAGTCATTTGTTTTGACAGCAGAATTAATTGAGGCTAAAACAGTCGAAATTCCACTTGTATCAAGCTGTTCATTAGGAACTGCTGTCTGGCTTTAGTGCTGTCAGAAAAATAACCTGTTCTGCTATGATTAAATAGCAGAATGATGGTCGGTCCACTGAATTTGAGAGAGAGGTTGAATAAACTTTCTACTGCGGAAACAATTCAGAAGTGACACGCTGCAAGGGGGGTCAGAATGTGCATTGATATCCAGCTGAGCTGTCAACTGGCACTGAGCCAGGCACGCAAAGCTTTGCCATTTGAAGCAGCATGTGAAGCATATGCAGTTTAAAAAAATTGTCCTCCTTTCATGCATGATTTACACTCAGAGACAAACTTTTGTTTTTGTTGAAAACAAGAATATGTTTTTTTATTGCATTTGTAACTACAGGTACAGATTTATGGAGTATTTTTAAAAGCTCTTGCTTGAAACAGATATGTTAATGTTTATATATGTGCATGCATGTGTGTAAACTGATTCCTCAGGTTGCAGGGAAGGGCAGTTTTGGGGGAGGTTCTGAGTATTTCCAGTTACTAAGAATTCAGTGTAGTTAATACCAATATAATGTTTCTTTCTGTCATGCATGCTTCCCTTAAACCAGAAAGAAGACAGTTTTCAAAAGCAGATGCAAATGTAAAGCAGTTTTTATTTGATTTGTTGACTTCTTGATTTGTTTACCTTTTTAGCTCTATGAGATTTTCCAGTTCATTGATACACTTGCTGGGGGCACTTTTTCAGGGTATGACATAATATTATGTTTTCCTTCCTAGTAATATTAGTTGACTTTTGTATTTGACTTGTTTATTTAAGAATCCAAACAGTAAAACCTTTTTTTTTCCTCTCACTTGAGGGAAGTGCAAATTATTTTGTTTTGACATTAGTAAAACATTCTCCCAATGTCTTCTTCACTGAGGTTTTCTGTAAGAGTTATACAGACAGACTAGAAAACCTATATCTAGGATTTTGTGGAGAGAGGTTTTGTCTTTTTTTTTTTTAAAGTAGCAGGTATAACATCGTGGTTTCTGTAGTTGCCTTGAATATATTCTGAAAGTACTGTTCCCATAGATGTGAACAAAACATGTAGGAGATTCTGTAATATAATTTACAGTGCAATTACATCATCTTCATTTGTCTGTCAATAGGAACAGTATCTCCTTATTGCTAGCCATATACTTTGCCTTTAGTGGCATAAAAGCTCACATACTCACATGCCACTTGTAACAAGAAAAACATTACATGTAGTTACCAGTCTGGGAGATGCATCCTGAGATGCAGATGCCACTTCTTGTAAATTATGGATTAACTAAAATAAAAAATTTCTATTTATACAGATTACCTTTTGCCTTTTCTGTTCTAGCAAACCGAAGTTTCTTTATTTTCAAGAGCCTAAGAACTCATCCAATACTGATGTATTTGCTTCAATCTCTTGTCAAGTGGCAGCTGTCTGCCTCCATGTATTTGTGAAACCATCATCCATTTGCCTTTTCTTCTTGTCCTTATCTGTCCCAGCTGGTAGAATGCTGTGAGCATTCAAAAATTCAGTGCAGCTTTGCAGTGATGCTTGATGGAAATTTTTACATACATTTAGAGGAACTTACTGATTTTTAATGCCTGCTTCCTTTGTAGAATACTGCATTCTCATTAGCATCCTGATAACTAGGTATGTATTCTTAAGTGACTGAAATCCCACTAGATATATCTCTTTCTGTTACAAAGTTTAACCTTCGTTTATGGACTGCATTTTTAATTTTTTTCTGTTCTATGTGTCTACAGTATCAAATACATGCAAGTCTGTGTAGAGGTATTTGAGGTGTTAAAGCCAGCACTACCAATGTATGGATTAATTTAGCAACAGGCAGACTAGACTTTTAAAAGTTGTGCTCTCCTTGCAAGAGAACAGTAAATAAGGGACCTTTACAAGGATTGGACTAGATCTCAGCTATAACTTCTTATTTACTCTGAAAAATGTCTTTAGATGTCTTTTTGCATTTTACAGTACTGCTATAGTTTTAGAATTTGTTTTTGTGTTCATATGAATGCTTGAGAATAGGCTTCCTTCTCAATTCACATTATTGTCTTGTTATGCGAAA
Organism: Acanthornis magna; assembly: GCA_036785705.1. Lineage (NCBI taxonomy): Eukaryota > Metazoa > Chordata > Aves > Passeriformes > Acanthizidae > Acanthornis > Acanthornis magna. The sequence goes on from JAWUZG010000121.1 coordinate 3,480,529, forward strand.
AAGAACAAAAGAAATTTCAGTGCTTTGCCTGTAGTACTGCCAAATAGCAGTGTTACCAGCATTATCACCTGCACTGCAGTATGACAGCATTCAGATGGCTCTTTCAGTGCCTTAGGCTACCACGTGGCGTGGACTCTAGAGACTGCTTCAGGGAATAACTTCAGTCCCCAACATCAGCACTACTTCTTAAATGTGAAGAATTTTCTTTGGATGTTGCACAGGACTGTGAATCTGTTTACTTGGATCAAAAATTTTCACCATTGTAATCTTCGAGATTTTCAGCTGAATTCCTTGTTGGTGTTAAGCCTTTGTCTACATTACAATCATTGGGCACAGGTCTGTTCAGAAAAGTTTTTGCCTCATAGAGGTAATACATCCACCTTAAAAATTTTGTGTTGTTACCAAAGTTATTCTGATACCAGGACGTAAGTTTGCATGCTTTGACTTCATCTGTATATTACATCTCTCTGACAATCTCCATTAGTGCCAGTCCACTGGTAGTTCTTGACTGTAGCAACTAATGATTAAGGAATCAGAAAGATAGACATTGTGGCATTTCAGAGGAAAAAGCTTTTTTAGTTGGGTTTTCTTAGGGTTTTGGGGGATTCTTTTGCAGTTCTAGCGCAGCTGCTTTCATATCCATATTGCACAAGGACAATGGGCTGTGCTGGAGAACTTCTTAAGAAACTGTCTGAATTCCTTACTGATGCTATGCTCCCATAACAGTGTGTGTGCCTGAGGCCTTCTGGCTGACTAGGAGACTGCGGCTGGTTCTAGGAGTGGACAGGGTGGTCACAACACACAGTTCTGGCTGGACAACAGTATTATCACCTATTTGGATGCAAAGGCATCTGTTCTCAGGACACTCCAGCTATTATGCAGGCTACTGAAAGCTACTCACAGATGTCCTGTTTTCTAAATTAGTGCACTATAAAGTGCCACAGGAAATGTCTATTTCTGAAATTTTACTTTGATTTAAAAATACTATGCCCAAGGCAAAATATGGTACTCTTTGCGGCAGACATATAGGAAGCAGAACTGTTGGGAGGTCTGAAGTTAGAGAACAAAACTTGTCAGAAAATTAAAAACTGCTACAAATTTTTCTCTGCTCCATTCAGAAGGGCAAACTCTATGAATTTTCCTTTTCTATAAGCAAATAATCCAACATATGTTTTGTTGGTGGGGGTGGGTTAAATACAAACTTTCAAAAAGAGCAAATACCTTTGGACATTGAGGAAAATGCTGAACTTAATTTTTTAATGTTTGTGGAGTAATTAGGGACAGCCATTGACATGAATTTCTGAAATTCCAAAGGAAGAAGGGCCCTATACAAATTTGAGTTAAGTAGGAAAGGTAAGTTAGGATCAAAATATGTTTTTTAATTGTAAGTGGTTAACATGATGTCTGTGTGTTTCTGTACTAAGGATGAATGTGTCTTCAAATAAAAATTTTATCAAGCTGTGAAAAAGCAGCCTTTAAAGTCAAATGTTTTAGGCAAGCGTAACGGACAAAATAGAAGAACTTGGATGTCTTGTTAAAGAAAATCTTTCCTTTCTGCTTATTTTAGAAGGGAAAGTTAAGATACTGATCTGATATACAGATGAGCTATACTTAAGGCTTTATTATGTCTTTTAATCATTAGTGCAGAAGTCTTAAAATTCAGGGGATCAGTCTTAGTAGCTGGAAAGGGTAAAGAAAAAGGTGGAATTCTGAAAAAGCCTGAGTATTTTGTTCCTCTGAAAATATGTTTAAGTCTCAGTTGTTTACAGGTGCTTTGTTTTGGAAATGAGTGCTTGTGATTGTGTTATGGTTTTTAAAATGTTTTCCTAGTGAAATGGGCATATGTATAGAAGCAAGAAACAGAAGTAGTTGAATCATTAGCAAAGTGATGAAAAATGTGTTGTCTGAACTGTAGTGCTGGAGAAGTAATGGATGTGTTCTTCAGCTTCTACATTTTATGGCATTTTTCTAAATTTCTTGTTTAATATCCTTTGGAGAATTTAAGTTAGTAAAATAAAATGTTGATTAAATCAGTGTGGAGATATGGACGTACAGTTCTCTAAACAAGTTTTTCTGGATTTTTTTTTCTGTTCTTTTGTTTTGCGAAATGCCCAGGTTTGCTTTTTTTTGGAGCATGCTGATTTTGTTTAACTTTCGTGGAGAGAGAGCAAAGGAGAAGGGATTGGAAGAGCAGCTTAAAATGCACATGTATTTACGATGTGGAAGAGATTGAGAGAGCTGTTAGGAATTTGCATATTGTCTTGTTATATTGCACTTGAAGTTTTTTACTAATTATAATTTAAAGGGCTGTTAAGACTACCACCTGAGATTTGTCTTTTAATATTCTGCTTTCGAGAGCATCATTTGGAGGCCAAACAATTATAGTATGATAAATCGGATATTGATGGGCTCTAGTCCAAAATTCTCATCCTGCTGTTTTGCAAACACTTGGATTTGTTCTTACTGATTGGCAATATTTTGCAGACTCAGTTACCATAAATATAAATCAATACTTTGAGCATGCCATAATTTAAAAGAAGTCATTAGAAGTATTTTTTCCCTCTGTCTTATCTGTAATATATCTGTATATAAACTTGTGTGCATGCCACCAAAATGATTGCAGAAAGGTAAGTAAGAACCACTGTGGCACAGTGACAGCATGCTAAACTTCTGTGGGTACAGCTACAAGATAATCAAACACGGGCTGGAAGAAAATATGCCTGCCTGCATGTGCTCTTTGTTTTCTTTGCACTTCCACAAGTGCTGGTATGACTCTGCCATTCCCTGAACGAGGTCCTACAGAAACTCATACTGTTTTTGTATACTTGCTTCCTAAAATGGCTCATAGTGGGATTAAATAAATTCTAGATCTGACTAGATTGAATAAATGAGTGTTAAGACATCAGTTTGCAATGGCAGTTGACTGTTAATTTGTGTCAACTGTATTGTAAGGAATTTCTTTAGATCCAGAACTTAACTAGTGTTCTCTGCTTTTTTCTCTTTTTTTTTTGTCCTATTGAGTCTTAATGATTTTTTTTTTAATCTACTTTATTGATGTGTTTAAGGTTTTACATGCCACTTTTAACTGTGTAGGCAGTTGGCTATGGAGAGGAAACACTAGCACTAGCAATGCAGAGTTAGCAAAAGTGTGACTTTCAAAATTAGAGCTCTATCTGTACTCTTCTCCTTTTTAATTTTTATTTATACAACTCCATTAAAAGAAGATAAATTGAAAACCTTAACTGATGCTCTATTATAGATGCAGTTTTGAATGAGAAAAGGACACCAGTTAGATGTTGTATTAACATAGGCAATTGAATTGTAGTTAGATGATAACTAGTATTTTAATTTTTCAGTATGAAAGAGTGAATATATTGCTTTGCAAATATGATTTTGCAGTATCTTTGGTTATTGGCCAAGTAAATGTGCCTTTCAGTTACCACCTACATTTGTAAATAGATTATCTCATATTTTCAGGAAATATTACTTGTCATTAAAATAGATTAAATTTGACCTAATGTTTATCTTGTCATTTCTTTAAGGCCCTATTGAATTTGAGGAATGTAACACATCCAGTGTAGCTGAAGGTAAGTTGCCATCCCATAGTTATTTACAGGAGATTTCTGTGGATAAGGACCTGAACTGTGAAGCAAAGGGTACTCACTATGTGAATCTGTATAACTTTAAAGTGCTCCCGTAGACTAAAATGCAGTTTTCCTTTTGAGAAACAAACTTCAGTGACGATAAGACCTATAAAACTTTTAAAAGAATAATGCGTAAAGGTCAGTGAATTTGAGTGTTTCTTACATGTGTGTTTTGGCTAAGGCTTTGTCTTTGCAGAGGTTTGGATTTGATTAACTTATGAATGTGTTGTAGCTTAATTTACAAGTGTCAAAACATGGCCCAGGCTCTTCCCATTGTTACCATGTCAGTTAAACCAAGCCTAATGTAGTGTTATGGTTGCAAAGTCTTTCTTCGTTGGCACAGCTTATTTTGCTTAGGGGATTGTTTTAAGTGGTTTAGAACTGCTTTCTGTCCATAAGCTATTTATTTACTTGCGGGACAGAGGAGTTGACAGTATAGCATCCAAAAACTTTTAAGTTGCCAAGACTGCAGCTGAGACTTAAAATCTCTTTTGACTGAAGCAGAGACGATCCATGTTCAGAAAGTACTCTCATACTCCATTTGCAATTGTTTTGGGCTGCATATAAGGCACAGAAAGAAAATAAAGCCCAGACGTTTAAAAATAAACTTTGAGCAAATTATGTGCCTCAATATATGTGACCGACTGTACAGCTACCTGATTTAAGAAGTTTGGAATTACTGGAAATTTCTAGGAGTAGAGGGGTTCCTTATGTGCTGCGTGATGTATTTTTGTAAAGGTAAATAAAATAAAGTGCTTGAATTGACAGTGGTTTAATTTTGGAAACCAGGTTAATTCTACCACTGTGCTCAAAAGCATGCTGTCAGTAGTATCATGCATCAAAACAAAATGTAGACTAGTTGAGTCAGATGCTTGCACTTAGTCATTTTGTTTGGCAGTCTGCTTTGCCTCAGCAAACATTGTGAAGAAGCAGATGTGGCAGTAAGTCTGAGGGAATATTTAAGTGTATTTTAATTTTAGTACATTAAATAGAGTGAAAGCAAACTTTTTTCAGTACTGTAGCTATATGTATCCAGTTCTAAAAGCAGGGAAGAAACAAGAGGGGGGAAGCATAATTCCAAACTCAGTGAAAACTAGTTTTAGAGCTGGCTGTAGCACTGGGAAATCATGAACTCGCATCATCTGGAAAGCCAGGAAACTGTCCCATTTTTAAGAGGACCAAGATCCTACTTTTGAGGAAAGACAGGAACTTGCAGCTGCTGGGAACACGCAGGGAAATATCAGGGTGTTGAGCTGCAGTAGCTGGGGAAGGCAACGTTCAGTTTCTCATCCAAGTGCATTGCCTGTTCAGGATTGCCTGGAGCAGTAGTTCTGGTTGAGTTTTTTGAGTAAAGTCCTGTTCCTCAAAACTGTCTATTAAAAAAACACAGTCTGTATACACAACTTGCAGATGCAAATCCGTTTTATAAGGATTTTATTACTAATGTGTTGAACCATATTTTGATTTCTTTTTTTAATTGGTATGTTTCTTAAAACAAACTGGAATAATGTTCCCTTAGTTTGTCTCCATACCTATCTCCACTGCATACCTGTGGCAGCATTTGAAACATTGGTATTCATATGCACCTCTGTTTGACATTGCTAAATATGCATTTATCTATTTGATCTATAAATGAAAAGTGTTTATTCCTTAGGAATAAAACCACGGAAAAGGAAGCCTTTTGGTTTATCAGGAATAATGAAGAAAGAAAAAGATACTGAATCTGTGTAAGTATATTTCCACACTGAATCCTTGTCACGTATGAAAATTAGTAATGGAGATAAAAACTCTGATATTTAAACAAAAAACCACGTTTATAACAGCAGTTTAAAGGAATTATATGAACACAAAAACACCACAATTATTTACAGTTTTTGTAAAAACTATAAATAAAAAAAAAAAAAAAAAAAAACTTTAAAAAAAAAGGTGTGTTCATAGTAGTCTACTCATGTTTCATACTTTCCTGTGCATAGTAAGTAGTTTTCCATTCTTCTACATTTCAGCATTGTAGATAATGTAATTCATGTTAATCCTAATAAAATAATGTCTGTATGTGGTGGATGCCTGTACTTGCAGAACTGAAGCTTCAGTTATTCTTCTGTTAGATGAACTTTTGTATATACTACTGAAGGACAAAAAAATCTTTTAATGTTTATGCAGTACGTCATGAGCCCACTCCCTTCTCAAACACCATCATTGTAGCTTCGGACTGATATCCCAAATATACCCTTTATCGTATTCTTCGCATGTATCCATCTCTCAGGAGTTAAATCTCTCCAAAAAGTGAATTAGAATAACAGTTCTGAGGTGAATTAGTCGCAGTGTCTGTATAAGTATTTATGGTCACTGTATTTAAGTGTATTTTTTTCATAATTTCTACATGTTGTTTCTCAAGAAAATAGTTTACAATCTGATAAATTTAGCAACATAGAAATATTCCCAGAAGCATACATCTGCGTACATACTTTTTAAAATTACTTTTAGAAGTATTTTACCAGCCTTGGATATTTTAACATACTGCTGAAAAATTCATGACCTAAGAACAGTTAGGTTCCAATTGTATTTTGTTTCTGTATTTACACACTCCACAAAAATGACTAGATTCTGAGGTCAGAAAGAGAAAGGTATAATAACATCATATCAATCTCCTATGTAATATGTGCTATAGGCTTTTACAGAGATTCCTGCATTAAACCATAACTTCTAAATTAAGTAGGACATCACAAATAAATAGCAGAGGATTCATTGTGTGTTTACATAAAGTATTCGAATACCTTTTTTATGATGTCTTTAGAGATATAGATTGCTAGTCTGTATTTTGTCTGATTTAATCTTCATCTGATAATGCTGTTATAGCCTGGAAATAATAAAACTGTCATCAGAAGCTCTTCTGCACAGAGAAGTCAAGTCCTCTCTTGGTCTCTTGTTAAATTAGTTTGCAGTCTTTGTTTAGTTTGTGTAGGGCAGGCTTTCCACATGTAGAGAAACTTGCAAGGTTAGTAGGCTTTTCAGTTTGTCAAGACAGTTTTTAAACTGTTGATGCCTGAACTGATGGTGAGTCTGGTAATGGTTTTTTATTTCAGGGAAATACCATATATGGTGCATTCTGCTACATATTGCTATAGTTTAGCCAAGGATTTCACTTCTTATCACTACTTTGCATTATTTGGTTGTTTTATTTTCTATCTACAATTCTTAAATTCCCTTATAAAATCTCTATTTTCTGAAATATTACCTTTTACCAGAAGCATTACCCAGTTCTTTAATTTTGAAAGAATTATTGTAAATCTAGTGATTTAAAAGTACTCTTGTCTACAGCCTGATATCCTCATTTCCCACCTCACCAACAGCTGCAAACTGTTGTGTTTTCTTTGCATCTATAGAACACTTCCCGAGAGATGCTGTTGGTGCTCCTCTGCATGATACTAGATATGCCTTTTCTGTTTGAGATCTATTAGCTCATTGATTTTGAAAAGCTTCATTGTGGACCAAATTACATTCATTCATTTGCCTCGTATTTCACATTTCTCAACTTTTATGGACTTTAGGCTGTCTTGTTTGCATACAGACACTTTTTGAAACCACACCTCTCAAGGGAAGTCTTACACTTTGTCTCTTCAAGCAGTAAAATATCTTTCAAAATAGCTCAATTTCTGTGAAAGATGTAAATCAACTAGAAATTTGGTCACATATGTCCTTTTTCATGTGAGGCCTTTCAGAGGAGATGGAATCCTTTATCTCACTGTCATTTCCTTAACAGGCTGTACTGAATTTCATATTAATGATTCCACGTAAGCAAGTCTTTTGTACTTGTTTTTAAGGCACTGTAGTAAAAACTACATTTTTTACCTTTAACTCATTTGGCTTTTCAGAGAAGATATATTAGATTGCAATAAATTTTATTTTTTTTCCACCACCTTTTTTCTATAAGTGCATGTTTAGGATGTTTAGATTAATGATATAGAAACACTGTTGTTCAGTTACACCATCACTTTAATTGTCAGGGTGCAAATTAGAGAGGACTTGTAGGCTACTCGAGTATTCCCACGTTCTGTAAATGTAATTGCTTCTGCTTTTTGAAGACATCAGAGAGAATCAGTGTCATTCATTATTTTAAGTACTACTGCTCAAATCAAAGTTGCGGTGGAAAACTTTAGCACTTGCGAATAATGTGCTTGCATTCACTGTCTTTCTGCAGACAACTTAAATATTTTAAGTGCTGAAGGTACTCAGTTATTTTGTTTGGCATGTTCTAGTACTTGACTGAAACTGTGCTGCTAGACACACATGAACTAAGAATGAAACTCTAAAAGAGGAAGCTCTGAATTTCTCTGAAGATAATCTTAATTTCTTTAGAAACTGGTTATTGTCTAAAATGTTTTGCAATTGCATGTGAGTTGTTTCATTAGGATTGGTGACTTCTACTTACGGCACACATCAGTCACAAAGACCTGAATCTTAAAGTATATTCACCTAGAATACAGTGTGGTAGTCCTCACTTTTCTTGTTTTTTTAATTATTATTTTTAATTCTTTTCACTAATAGGTGAGATAGATTATTCATAATTTCTTTAAATTTTTCTTCTGGAATGTTTTAAGCATAAACTCTCAGCTGTTACTTAAATCTCATTCAAATGAATGTGGATTATTTGAAGTAAAAATTTCAAGAGTCTGAGAGGCAAAGTGGTCAAATGCAAATTAATTGAAAATATTTAAGGAAAATTTGTATTAATAAAATAATTTGTGCATTTTATAATTGTAATTTTTTTTTTTTTATTAGGGAGTGTCCAGATGCAGACTCAGTTGTAAGTAGACTTATTTCCAAAATAAATGCGTATGCAAATACTATCAAGCCCTATAATCTGCTGAAACTTAACTTATGTACCGTCCCTGCGATATATTACATATCTGATAGAGGATTTAGCATTTTCATAGAATACTTGAAGTGTTAATTTTGTTCAGTATGTGATCTTCAGCAGTATGTACATTCAAGTGTCAGTAACACATTTTTGCTTCCTAACCATTTTAGGTTTTAAGCAAGGTGGTTTTAGTGCAAGTATATGTTACTTCATTTTTCATTTAGTAGTTTGAATTCCTTGGCTAATAGATTCTAAGTAAGAAAAAGGTTTACTTTATTGTGGACTCAACTTTGTATTGTCATGTTTCTGCTTACTACTGTTTCTTTCGAGAAATCATCCTAATGTCGGTGGGGTTCTGCTTTACCACTGGCAATAGAGTGTAGGAATATGCTTTTTAGAATATGGCTTTAAATGCACTATCTCTAGGTGTACTTTATTAATAGTTTTCATTACTGTTAGTTAGATATGTGATGCGTCTTGCAATTTTTTTTTAGTCAATTCAGGTAAGTGACCATTGCAGATTAAATTGATATGTTAATGATTTTTTTGTTTCTTTAATTTAGTCTCTTTTTTTTTAATGCAAACATGTATGTTCTCTTTAATTAATATATAACAATGATTGTAACTCTTTATAGATGTATTAGGGAAAGATTTACAGAGTAATCCAAGTTATTTTTCTTCAGACTAATTTGGTTTTAGTTCATATATTTAGATGCCAGTTATATTAAACAATATAAGTTTTCAAGCTCACTTACTTTGTGGGTTTTCTTATTTTTATTTTGCAACTGGGATGTTTTAGTACCTAATATTAAAACTTGTTTTGAGAAACTTGATTTGAAACATCTAGTGGAACCATTCTTCTAAATGGGAAAAAGTAAGTTTTGCCACATAACAGAACTACATATGTAAGAGCAGATGTGTGACGCTTGCCAAGACAGTTATTTTATACTATGCAGTCATCTTGACATACAGCAAATTTGTTTTTTCAGGTACATTTAAAAGAAAGTTACTGTAGGATTATCCTCATAATTATAATGCTTCTCATGGAACTAAAGTCATTTGACAGTTCAGGTTGTCACTGGAGTGAATGGCAAGTGAATTTGACTTGTAGAGTTTATTTTCTTAGCTTATTTTGGTCTCCATGTTTTTTGAAAATAATTAGTTCCAAAAATTCAACTATGACTTGGTTTGACATTCTTTCTGGCTGTGTGAGGCACATGATGTGATCATCTAGTTTAATTGTTGATAGTTTTGTTTTTGACAATAGTTTTGACATTTTTTTTACCTGCTCAATATTATATGACTGCATTTGGAATTTAAAATTTGGTGTATGATTTTTTCTTGGTTTTTACAAGCAACAGTAGTATTCTGTATGATGATGAAATGCTTTAATAGCAGAAGTCATTACTGTAATTCTAGTGAAAAAGTGATGTGGCATACCACATATGAGATTAATTTCACCCCTTACAAACAAGCAATCCAGAGTGCTTTTATGTTTTAAGCTTGGAGTCCTCTTCTGAAAGGCCTCATTTCAAATGTTTTTAATTTTTCTTGACGTTTTCTTTTAGATTGTCTTTCTGTTTAGTTTTTCAAACCTGGTCTAAATAATTTAAGCTGTTTATATTATCTGTAAAAGGATTTGTTTGTATGGATTTTTGCAATAAATTTCAGAAATTGAGCTTGGAAAAGTATTATTAAACAAAAAAAATTTAAAGCTATTATAATTTGTGTTTGATTGCTAGGAAATACTCAGGAAGAGACCTCAGAAAATTCTACTTTAGATATCCTAGTTATTATTTTGGCCCTTTTTGGTCACTCCTAGAAAACATGTCTGGCACATATGTGATTAACGTGATCACTTTTGAAAAAGTGGCTTTTGTTTATTTGTCAAGAATTTTAATGGTGTGAAAGGAATGTAAGAGACAACCACTGTACAATTAAATACAAATACAAGTGCCAAGATAAATATATTGAAATTTTTCAAGTTAAGGATAATCTATCAATTCTATGTGCTACTGTGGATCTTTCAACTATGATGTAGTCAATACCGTGAAGGCTTTCTCACTGGTCCAAAATGTATAATGTCAATATATATATCAAACTGTGTCAAATATATATCAAACTTGTATTCTCAAAATGATGAAATGGTCCTAAAAAAATGTCTTTTGTCCCAAAATGGAAGTTCTCAGATTTATCTGTGGTGAGCTGGATCTGCTTATGCTCATCTTTTTTGTATCTGCCAGATTATAAATACTGGAAAATAAATTCATAAAGTGTTAATTCTTGTAAGTATGTTTTTGTAACTGCAATAAGAGGTTTTCATGTGCTGATGAGTAGGCAGCTGTGGATTGAAAACTGGTATGTTTTAAAAAGGTTGACCACTTAAATAAGCAGTCTCTGATTAAATATAGGTAACAGTATCTCATGAGATTTAAAATTTCTGGGTGTTTTATATATTAATCTATATGTGTTACTTCCATTAAGGTAAACATTGATAATTAAGAAAAGTGGAAGGTTTATAGCAGAAAGTGTCTGCACTGGAAAGAGATAGCAGCTGAAAACTGACTCTGTATGGGGGTTTTGCCTTAGAAAGTTTTTCTAAAGGCTGAACTAATTGTCTAGTTTTCCATGAGTTTGCCATGTTTCTAGGGTTGGTCTTTAGGAAGATAGGAGGTCTAAAAGAAACTTTTTTTGGGGAAGCATTTACAAGGTTCCACTTGTGTCCAGTAAGATCTGAATTAGGATTGCAACCCTTCCCTTGGCTGAGATGCTTGCTGATCTCCTTCTTCTACTTGACTGCCTATTTTCATGAAGACTGTAGTAATGTAATTATCTTTGAGTTCTCTGTTCTGTCTGTCAAATCCATTTGAAATTGTCCAGTAAGTTCAAAAGTAATTAAGAAAGGAGTCACAGATGTACAGAACATAATGCTGAAATTTTTTTTCATGGGAAACTGAAATGCAAACACATATCAAGGCATCCAGAACTTTTCATTAACCTCTTTTCATGGGAGTGTAGCATAATTACGGTTGTATAGAATTATAGATTGTTATTGTTGGGGACTGGTTGAATTTGGAACCATCAAATTCTGAGAAGTGGAACACAAGCGTAACCTAATATTCTGTGAAAAGCAAATATTTTTCATTATTTGCATTTTACCGTGTTTAGTTCTGGCATATTTTGTATAGCTGCTATTCATACAGAGGACAAGGCTTTCTAGTCACAGCACAAGACAGGGACACTTTGAATACCCATTTTTCTTTCTTTCTGCATTTCTAACAATGGGAGAAACTGGCTGTCTACTCTCTTCTTCTGTGTCTTTTGGGTTAATAGGCACCCTAAGGAGAAGAGGCCAATAATATGCCTCTGTATTAACCTAAGGATATGCCAGAGTCAAATTTACATCTCAAATATGTCAAAAGTGGAGAGGCTTTTTGTTCTCTTGTTCCAGTCTATGAGCTTCAGCTGCTTACTTAGAGTCCTCATCTGGATTATAGGAAGTCAGTTGAGTTGTGGCAGAAAAAAATAGAGTGAGCTGTTCAGCTGCACTGCGTCTTGAAGCATACCTTCAGGAAAAATTGATAAGGAGCTCTCATAACCACTGTAGTTATCCCAGGAGAAGAGAAAATATAACAAAATCAAACTGGAGCAAAGTGAAGGTTCTGTGCTTCTTGAGTGATGACCAACCTGTCAGCAGCACTAGTGTTGCAGAGGAAGGGCAAACAAAGTAGCTAGACGTCAGTGTGCTCCATATGTTCCTCCCTTGTCCTTTGTATGTAGCCCAGAGACATTAATGACGTGGTCACGATGTGGCTTCTTCCATCACTTTTGGATGACAGATGGGACAGAGCAAATAAACTGGAATAAATTATTCACCAAAATGAAAAAAATGTGTTTTTTCAATAAAATGCTTGGTCCTCAAACTTTTTATATAGGCTATTTTATTTTATTTATTAAGGCCTTATGGTTTATTTCTTTGAAAAATCGTTCACCCCAGAAAGCTTGTAGAATATACCAAGGCAAAGACAATTATAAGACCTAAGTTTCTGGTGTATGTTTAAAGCTATATAAGACCTCATTTAATGTGTTGCATTACATCTGCAAACACGGGGAAAATTCTGTCACTTTTACAGCTACATGTTTAATTGCTTAACAGAACCTCTGAAAGGCTTTCTGGAAGTCCACCTTTCCAGTTACTTCTGTAGAGTTCAATTCACATGCATAATGAGGTTGTTGGGGGTTTTTGACTGCAAAGACCACTACACATGTTTGTGTAGGGGACTAAACCAGACATTCATCCCCATCATATTAATAACAACTCTTCCCAAAGGCCAAAATTTGCAAAGATCATCATCTTCCTTGTTGAAGTTAAAAAATTATACATGTATATATGTGGGTGGTGAACTTAACCTCTGATTAACATGGTGGGCAAATCAAATCCGGTTTGTATTGTGTGCCTGATACTTAAGACACACTGTTATCTATGACATATTATGTAGTTCTGTTGTTCTCCCACTGTGGGAGTGTGGACTAGGGAGTAAAAATTAGTCAAATAATGTACATGCCTTCATTAACATCAGATTCATGAGGATGTGTCTCTCTCAAGTTTCTGTGTTATCTACCAGCATTATTAAATATAGATTTTCAAATAAAATTTTGGTATTTCAGAAAGCAGAACATTCATCGATTCAACCATTCAAAATATTGAGAACAGTATTTTGAAATTATTACTTAACTTGTAAGATTGTGAGGTACCGTTTTGCTTGTATGTGACATAATTTACCTTTGTCTATGCAAAGGTATATCAAGTATCTCTCCCACCCATTTTTTATGTTGGTTTACACAAAAACATAAATTCAGTATCTTATTAATTAAAGCAGGTGTTAAAAATTATAATAAATTGGCACAAGATCGATCTGAATTATTGGCAGGGCTGGAAATACAAAGCAAATGATTCATGACTGTATATGCAGTGTAGAGTCAGATGTTCGAAATTACATATATTTGAATTTTAGATATAGGAAAAAAAATACAAGTTAAGTTTTCTATACAGGGTTAGAAAAAAAGTGGTAAGATAGACCAGCTTAAAAAGAAGGAAGGAAGTTTCTGCTCCTGTGTTCAGAACTTAAGTTACATCTTACATCTCTGTTATATAAATGAAGTTGTGAAAACAAACCACACGATGAAGGACTATTTCTGAGGCGCAGATGATTCAGGTATATTAGTAAGACCAGAAATAATTATCATGAAAGTGTTAAGAAAGAAAGTTAAATACTTCCAATATTTTAGTGCTTTCTAAGGACTTACTTCATCCTAGAGATTATTCAGTAAATAAAAATAATGCAATGAAAATAACTTCTACAAACAAAGTTCTCTCACAATTTTACATCAAAGTAGTCAGTTTTGCCAGCTATGTTGTGCATGCTGTGTCAGCCCAATAATAATATCCTTTACGTATATGGCCCAGCTGTAAGAAAAGATAATGTTATATTTTTAAAGATATATTTAAAGATTTTTATTGATTCACCTTAACCATGAATGATCCTGGTCTATGGAAAATTGCCTAGTGTGACAACTAAAATAATTTCAGAATTCAGAATTCGTAGTATTGCGAGAAAATATACCTACCCTGTAGCTATATGTTTTTGTTCTGTTTACTTTGATGTCAAGTTTCATTAGGGGTTTTTGGTATATAAACAAGGTCAGCCTGAGGTCAAGCGTAGCTAAGAACCCTGATTTGAGCAAGTAGAGCTAAAGTATTGGACCGTGTGATTGTAGTCTTACTACTTTTTTTTGTTCTTATTTATTTATTTATTAATCAAATAGCAGTGAAGTCTGGATCTTACTAGTATTTCAAGAAATTACATCTATATGTTCTGTATTTTAAGGCTAGATCTTAAATGTTTTTTGGCCTTAGTTTGATGCGGTATTTAATTTGGTACAGTCTTATGTCAGTACAGGACAGTCTTTCTTACGCTATTTCTTAGCAGACAGTTGGAGATATGTGTAAATTTCATTTAATTCAGAAGTGCTAAATTTAGGGAGCTGTACAGAGGAGAATCTTTCTTAGTAAATTAGCAGACGTCCTCTTTGTGATAACTGTAAAAGAAATAGATAACTACATTTTAATAATTTTAATGTTTGTCTTTTGTAATTCAAATGCTGTTCAGAGATACTCCTTTAAACTTGTCTTCAAATTTTAGCTGAAGTCATGAGGTTCCTTGCTTGACCACTTGAAATCAACGATGTCATTTGTTATATTTCATTACTTCTAACAAATTACATTTTTTGGCTGTAATGTGTATATATATCTGTTGGTGATATTAGCTCCCAGTACCTGCTTTCTGATGGAATAAAATTATTGCTACACTAGAATAAATCACTTCTTTATTTTTATATGTATGTGTGTATATATATATGTATGTATGTATATGTATATATACATATGGTCACTTTGTAAGATACTGATAACTGCTGAAATCACTCACATTTTGAAGGCACCTTGGTTGTGGTTTTTTGTGATAAACTTACTTAGACATTAAGCAGTTCACATACACTGCCTATGCATACAAAGGTTGTGAGTGGATTTTTTGATTTTGAGTGGGGAAAGTGTTTGCATATCCATGCTTGTCCTGTACATGTAACACACATGATGTGGAGTTTTGTGCATTTTTAAAATTTAGATTATCTTGGAGACTTGGTTCTCTCAGCCCTGAAGTTTTTTTAATGGAACTATATGCTTAGCTGAGCATTCTAAATTATTGTAACATCATTCTCTTAAATTTCTATGTAATTGCATAGAAGAGCTGAAAAACAGAATTTCTCTTAAGTTCCTAGATGCTTATTGGATTTGAAGGTCGAGGATGGTGCTGGAGACGTGTAAAGGAAAACTTCAGAATTAAATTTTGAGCACTTGTGGATATTCTTTTCTGAAGCAATAATGCGGGCATCCTGCCTTTTCTAGGAGGAGTGAAAGTTGCAACCTGTGCTTTAACTTGCATACATAAATGCTGACTAGTACTTAGGAAAGGTTTTGCCTTTGTACCATCAGAACGTCTAGTGTCTTAGCTGAGAGCAGCTGGGAAAAAAATTGGGAAAACTGGGAAAATTTTCTGGGGCCAAGAGGATTGTAGGCTACTTTAACTCAGTACTAAAGCTAAAATAATGTTAATTTCTGACCTTTTTGATAGAGTATTAGTAAAAGCAGATGCATTTCAAACTTGCCAATTTTCACATGAAATTTAGAGCTTGTTTTGTTACATTGTGCTGAGGTGTCGTCACACAACTTCTGAATGACAGATCATAACTTCAGATGAGTGTAATAATGTTGAATAAAAATAACTTTCATGAGTTGTTGTAATTTGAATTTGTCAATGATTTAAGATTCAGTCTGATGTAAGAATGACATGGTTTTTTAGTTATTTGTCAATAGCATAATTTTTGTTATTGTTTTTAGAACTTTCCTGATGTAGATGATGAAGGATACAGCATTAAACCAGAAGCAACACAGGATATCCTTTTTGCTATTACTGTGCCAAGTTATTTCATGTTACTACAATTCTTTGGAGTGAGGAAGTACTGACTAAAGAGTTAAGGAAGCTGAATGACATTTATGCCTATGTTGCAACCTTGTTTTCTTACATTGGTAGCTTTTGCAAAATGAATGACATTTTTTCTTAGATGTTATGTGTGTGTGCAAATGTTAAAGATGATATTAGATCAGATCCCTTGGGAACTTTAAAAGGACAGTAAAAAATAAAAAGAAACAAAACAGAATAAAAACTTTCATGCAGATCTCTCTCCTTGAAAAGCACTCAGAGAGTTTTATAAAGTTTGTAAACTTTTTAAAGCATATGGAATGGTTATCTCTTCTATATCTGCACCCTGCCATTTTCTTGTAGCGCTATTAAGATAATTGGGAGCTCCAGCAGTCCAGAAATAGAATTTCTGTTACTTAATGAAGTCATTACACCACATGCTGTTTCCAACTGGTGCTTTTAGCTTTTACTGTCCTTTTAATAGTAGCTTTCATATACAGAATAGATTTTGTTCTGAGTCACCCTTATGGAGGCTCAAGATTTTTCTCTGCTGTTCCACTGTTCATTTGGAGGAAAATTATTGTCCACTTTTTTCCCTGCCATCACAGAGGAAAGTTCTACTTACGAGTGGGAATAATTACCATAGATCTAAGCAAGCCTAGTATGTTAGCAAGATAGCTAATTTTTGGAAGTGTATTCACTGAATTTTCTGGGTACTGCAGATAAAAGGTGAATTTAGGCTGTGCAATTACCTTTAATTGCAAAAACTTCTATGCAGTTAAAAGTTCATTACAGTGGGCCAATTCATCATCACAGCTTCTTTGTTTTCATCTGCTTTGCAGAATATGCCTCTAATGCCCGCATGGAAGAATCCTGTAGCAATAAAAGCAGTTGGTGTTATCTGCTACTTACAAAATTGATATAAGAGTGACAAACTTTTATCCAGTTCTGAGGGGTGTATTAATTCATGCTTTGCATGTATTTCTGAAAGGGAGGGAGAACTGAACAACATTTGTGCTTGTGATGAATGATTCATCTGGACATCCTTTTTTTTATTATCTCTTTTTGTTGTTAAACAAGAACCATGGGCATTTCACTACTCATTAAAGAACCTAGGCTTTTCTTAATTTGGTTTAGATTTCTACATTTTTCATACATTGGTTAGAATCCCTGGTGGAGTCTTGCAAATTGTATTTTTGACATGCAGAAATATTGCTACTCCGGAATCTTAAATTTAACCTCATGCCTTTAAATATGCAGTTGTTCAGTTATACGACAGATACTGCCATTCTTCAGTTATACGACATCATGTTTTTCTGAACAGAGTCATCTTTGCGAAGATAAATAGAATAAGCCCCTACATTTTAACTCTGAGTTGTGAATTTTGGTCTGTAGTTGTATGTAAAGCATCTGTATAAGCACACAGGGAGGTCACTTAATATCAGTATTTTGTGGAGCACAATTATGAAGTAGATTAAGCAAATGAATTTGAGGTATTTCCACCTTAACTGAGAAAAACATACCAAAGAGAACCATTTCTATTCATCCAGTGATTCTGACTCTGAAGATGATGAACCCAGGAGGTTCCATGTGGAAATAAAACCTGTCCAGCCAAATAACAGCTCTCAATACACTATGCCTTCTTTGGATGAATTAAAAGTATCTATAGGGAACATCACTCTTTCTCCAGCAATATCTGTAAGTTTTGTTCCTTGTATTTTTAATGTGTAGAAAAATGTTAAAGAATCTCTAGTATAAATGTATATTGCAGTGTCCAGAATTTATTCTAGGTTCAATGATTCTTTTTTCTTGTGTATTAGGTAATTTTTGGTGTACTTTATATTGTAATATATTCATACTGCACTTTTATATTGCAGTATAACATTAAGTACTTCTCTCGTATTTAGACTTTCCTATGAGACTTTTGAGTGCTCAGTTCTTGTCTTTGTGCTGTTGCCATCACAAGACATTCAATTACATCTTAGACATAGCCAAGCATGGCTTTTAACATAATTTGCTAATTTGTTTTCAATAGCATGCGTATATTTTAAAGCAGATCGTATAATGAGGGTACATGTAACATTTGCAGTGCAGCTTTATTGATGTACCCTGCCAATTCACAGAATAATCCTTTATACCACCAGATGATAAATAATATTGAGGTATGCTAGTACAATATTCAGATCTGAATAAGACTGGTTCTGATTTTAAGGAAAGTAGTGCACATAACATATTAAAATAATAATTTTTCTCTTTTTCCCCTCACCATATTATGAAAGCAGAGGCACAATCCTGTAAGTAGAGAATGGCTTTTTATTCACATTTTTAATTAAAACCAAGTAAGTGTAGTATGTGAGGGAAGTTGTTGGGAAAATATGAGGAATGTTTCTTTTCATATATACCATGTGATAGATATCTAAGCTGTTTAATTTTACTGTCCCAGCCAGTAAAGAGATTTTAAAATGCTGCTCCCTTTGTCAGCTGTACAGTATTTATTCCTGCATTTTTGTAGTGGTATGGCAGGTGTGCTCTGGTTGCTCTGTCCAGGCTCACATTCCATGGTCTTCCACAAGCTGATAATGTTTTGGCTGGCACTGAAAGCAAAATATTTCATAGGAAGTTGGGTGCAAATAAGAACACTGGGACTATTAAGTGCTTTATTTGACAGTAGAAGAATTTATTCCTAATTTTTTCTTTCCTTTTTTAGGCACAAATGAATCAAAATTCATCCAGTAAGTGTGAATCTTAGAGTCTGTTAGTTTTGCAGCATAGAATGAAAATTAATTTTTTTTTTAATTGTTGAGATACAAACTTCTTAAATATCGGTATTTTAAATGGGACAAAGTGTTTCTCCTGTCAGTTTTATATACCTCTTCCATATCTGTATACTTGGCTGTTCCCTGTTGTGGGGACCAGATGAACCTGTCTCTGACAGCAGTGAGGAACACATGCAGATGCCAAAGGAATTACCGCATGGAAAAAACTCCTGTGCAAGTTCCTGAAACCCTTCCACCTGCTCAAGTTTAGTATGATCCACAAACCAGCAAAGCGCACAGTGTGTATGATATAAAATACCAGCATAGGAATAGTGGACAGAGCATTAGCTTCTGTCCTGTAGGGTTTTTTTTTCAGTGGGAAACCAGGCCAGATTTGCTGAATAACAGTATTGATGTAAACAGTATAATTCAAGGAAGAAAATTCTAGTAAACAACACTTCCTCATGAAATTCATTGCTCTATGTCATCTTCTTGTATTTCAGAAATATCTAATCTTAAATTATCAGAAGTAATACATTTTCTTTTTTCCATTTTAATAGTAATTTGTTTTGAACTGCCAACTTAATATTAACTATCCTTTTATCATGAAAATGAAATTTTTATTTTATATTTCACACTTCTAGTGATAATACTGTATCTTTTTCTTAGGTGAAGAGTTAACAAAATCAAAACTCTCTGCTCCAACTAATGAGTAAGTTCGAAGTTAAAATTCTATCAAATGCAGTTTTGCAGGAATTTTCTCTTTATTTTTCCTAATACTCAGAAACTCATTGGAAATGACAGCTGAGTACTATTTTAAGTTGCATTATAAGACTAAGTGTATCAATGTATATATTCATTTGTTTACCCCTTCTAATGCATTTGCTTTATTCTGATCTGTTTCAGTTGATTTTTATAATTATGAATTATGTGGCTACACAATGTTTTAAATAAGACACATTTAGTTTTTGTCCAAGAGTGCTCCATGGTAAAGTGTTTAAGATTGCAGACCTCAAATTTGTGCAGATCTGCATACATTGCTTTTGTATATATACACTGAAATAAATGAATTTGAACATGTAGGTCTCAAAAATCGCGATCATTTAACTGACATTATGAAGTATTTCACACACAAATTTGCATCAAGGTGTCACTAAGGTCGTCTCCTTATGTGTAATTAATTTCTTTCATCTGCAACTTTTAACTAATTCTTTTCTTTTTAGATGCTAAGACGAATACAGACTAATTTGTTAATTGCTTTTATCATATTACTGAGGGACTTTTTCAAGGGTCATATAGTGATAGGACTAGGAGTGGCTTTAAACTGAGAGTGGCTTTAGATTAGATATGAGGAAGAAATTCTCTACTGTGAGGGTGGTGAGACATGGAAACAGACCACCCAGAGAAGTTCTCGATACCCTGTCTCTGGAAGTTCAAGACCAGGCTGGAAGGGGCTTTGAACAACCTGGTCTAGTGGATGTCAGCATGGTTGGAACAGGATTTTTAAAGATCCCTTTGAACCCAAACCATTCTGTGATTATTATACTTATTACATTATTAAACTACTACTGATGTTTAGTTTGATTTTTATTAATGCAGAAATCTTTCATTTCTATTCCAATTGTTACTCTTAATATAGAAAGGGGAACAGTGACTTCCTAGCATGGGATCCACTCTTCAGCACTTCTCTTGAATCTTCTTCTTCAGCTTCCTTGGCATCCTCATCCTCCTCAGGTAAAATATTCGATGGTAGAAAACATTTTCTCTGTATACTTCAGGATGTTCTGATATTGTTTTTTCATTTATTGCAAGGGGATGTGCTTTGACACATAAATAAAATAATTCTATAAAGCAGTATACTGTCTTGGTAGTATTGTACAACTGAGAATGTAGTATATAAGGCTTTCAAGCTAGAGAGCAAGAGGGAGTGCTAGACACCTTAGGAAAATTCTATCCTGCTCTTGCCTTTTTTTATTGCGTTCTCATACTTTCTGAAAAATTGCCAACTACCTAGAATGTAATTATTTTTTTTCAGCTGGTAAGGCTGGGAGATTAAAAGGAGGTTGTCACAGCAAGTGTGAGACAAGCTGAGCTTGCACAATGAATTGGGATGGGTTTCTTTTTTCCAGGAAAGTCAGTTGGGCTATGTAGTGCAAAGGCATTTCCGCACTTTGCTGTGAGGAACATGTTTCCTGTAGGAAAGCCTGATTCTGTTAGGAGATGTGAATCTGAGGGGAGATGGATAAAAATGGCAGGACTGAGACATGAATTAAGCTGATATCCTGAAAGCAGGGGTATTGCAAGGAAAAGGATGGTGTGTGGAATATGGGAGGTAGAGGATGAGAGCATATGTTGCATGGGAATTTTAGATTGCAGGATATGAGTGTCAGTAGGACACTGGCAGGCTTTCCTGAAAGCTTGTCTTCACAAAAAAATAGTTCTGTAGTTCTTTTCGGTCTACCTACTATGCATCTATTCTCCAATATCCTAATTTTCTCTTAATGTAGACCCTTTTCTCCTCCCACATGCCTGAGAAAGGAAGTGTGTTCACTGCTTTTTTTTGAACTAATTACTCATATTCAAAAAATAGACCTCACTTCTTTGTTCATGGTTATGGCTTTCTAGCAGTTTTCTTCTGTGCTTGATCATGCATACTGAAGAACAGTAAGGGAGGTTACATATATCAATAGGAGAATTCCGAAAAACTGGTGTTATTTCTTGGCTTTTAGTAATGCTCTTTTAGCAACAATCAGCATTGCTTTGTAACACTTCACTACTTTTAAGTAGAACCTAGTCTTTCACTTCAAATTTGTGTTCCTTAAAGGTTGTGGTTTAACAAATCTGGCTTACAGAATTCATCAGAATTTTCTCATCCTGACATAGGTAATCAGTCAGCAGTATTGGCTACTGAATCCATTTGTGTGGTAACACATTTAAGAATAAATTTTAGAGATGTATTACTGGAGTATTCTGAAAAGAAATGGTGCTTCTTTAAAATACTCTGTTTTGATAGCTTTGGTCTGGTGTTGGAGTCTGCAGAGAAAGGCAGAGGATACTTAACTTGTGCTGGTGGTTGTAGCTGTATTTGGTCATTTATTGCTGTGCCTGGATGGGAAGTGAAAGCAGGTTAGGAAATCTTCACACAGTTCCTCCCAGCAGCAGAACTATAGAGAAAGTGGTCTCTGGTTGATGAATAGTGACAGAGATCCATAGAATAATCTATAGCTGTGTCTGGCTGGCAGTCATCTACCCTAGTCCTCAAACCCATGAGGCTTGTACACAGAGCCCTGCAGTTAATTGAAATTGGTGGAATACAGGGTCATGCGGGCATAAATCAAGTTTAGATACATCTGTGCCTCGGCAAACTTTATCTGATAAATAATTATTTCAAAGATTGTTGTTCTAGGAGTTAGCTAAGATATTTACATTTGTGAAATAAATCTGTGGAGTTAAATAGAAAATAAGTGTTCCAAAGTATAACAAATTTCTAATACATTGGGGGAAAGAAACAATTGGTTCAATGTACGTCATATTGTTGTTTAAATTGAGTTCTAATGCTTGCTAACTTGCAACTTAGTTCTTAGTTCTAAAGGTTTGTAAAAAGTGCTTAACTGATCTGATTGTATTTGCCTTGAAATTACTGTTTTATCTTCAACTTGAAAGTTAGTAGTAAGCTGGTGCTTAAAGTTTTTGAAAATCTCAATCCAAAACTTGAATTATATACATTAGTTGTGTGGAATACAACGTATGTCCCTTACTGTTTAAACATTTGTTTAGCTTGTGTTTAGCTAGTTTTCCATGTGTTAATCATTGAACACTTAAATTACCTTGCTATTTGAGCAGACAGTGGTTTATGCAGCGCAGAAGTAATCTTTGGTCATCCATGAATGATCCTGCCTTATTAGAAATTTAAGTTAACTCTGTTATCTTGAACAAACACAACAGACATTTTTTAGCTAGCTCTTGATACTGTAAAAATGCTTCTGTTTAGTTATCATCCTTATTTTCATTCATATGTATTTTTAAAACAGTTCTTAATATTTCCACATTAAATAGGACTTATAGTAGTATTTTAAAGCCTTTGAATGATACTTAAAATAGCTTCTAGAAAGGGAAAGTTGTGTTAAAACTCTTAACGTTTAGGTGGACTTAGAGAATATATTTGATTATGGCCAAAGGATCACAGTAGACTGGACAACTGTACTTTTGATCGGAACTTTTAAATATTTTTCTCTCTTTTTTTTGATTTTCATTGTCATTGCTGTTGCTCCTAGCTCTGCCAATCTGCAAGATGTTGAGAATTTACTAACCTTGCACTTTCTGCTTCTGTTGTCGTCTAGAGCAGCAGGCAACAGGAAGTGCAGGGAATACTTGTGGAAAACTCCCTTTTTCAGCAGTGTGAAGAATATAGGATGAGAGAGAAAAAAACCTGAGGTGGATGATGCCTCATCTGTGTTGTTACTCACTAGATACAGGTTGATATAGACAGAATAAGTATCAGACCGGATCTCGTGACTTCATTGTCTTCATTCACCTGAAAGCCAGTTCTGTTGAACTTTCCTATTATAAATTTTAGGACTAAGAGGATCAAACTGTTCGGAAGGAACAGGATAGGTTTGATTAAATAACTTTGAAGGAAATTAAAAGCAGAAGGCTGAGAGGAACCAAAAATGGAGTAGGATGCAAGAAGGAAAAGACAAAGATGAGAGAAAATTAAATCATAACAGGTAGGAAGTTAGAAGAATAAAGAAAGTTTTGAGAAATTGAGGCTTAAGTGGAGAGATACACAATAATTTCTTTTTTTTTAATGTACTAAAAAATGCAAAGTGACATGGTTAGCAGTATGAATGAAGTGCATATGACATGTGACTGGCTTTTTTCTTTCTTTTATTTGTAAGTGGGGGCGGGTTTAGCTTAGTAGAGCAGTTGTTTTTCATGCTGGCTAGTAATCCTTGTGGAGTGGATATTGAATACTTTTTTGAATATTGAAATTTGTATCTTTTCCTTGTTGGTCCTAGTTTCAATTCTTCCGTTTTCCTTCAGCTACCCTAACAGAGCACAATAGAAGCTCCTCCTCATCTACCACTGATTTACCTGGTTGTAGAGTATCTCAGTCTTTGCTTGGACACCAGACAGATTCTGGGTCTACAAGCCCATCCTCACCAGACTTTACCATTAGCACTTTGTGCAAATCTGGTGTTACAGCAGCGCCATCAGGGAGTACCAGTACTTTATCCTGTTTTTCACAGTCTCAGAGTCAGTGGATTTCCTTTGCTGATGAACTTCTTACAATTAGACACACAAGCACAGACAAGAAGGAGCCCCAAAGATTGCATTTTAAAACTGAAAATGCCTGCCTTGCCTCTTCTGCTTTGCTTGGGAAATCTTCCAACAGTTGTGCTTCTGAGGATCAAAGTGACCTTTTCAATAATTCTGTATGTCATGAACAATTATTCATTGAAGAAACTGGCACTGCTGCTGAAATATCTTCTGCATCATCTTCTGCACTACTGGACTGTAGTTTAGTGTCTTCTTGTGCTCATACAAATAAGGGTATGCCAAGCATGCATTCTGTACTGCTCTTTGCTAATAACTGACTCCAAAAAGCAAGCTTTGGACTCATTTTTCTTTTTGTTGTTATTGCTCAACTGATGTTAAAATTAACACACCTTCTTACTTAGAATGTACTAAACTGCTTGTTAATAACAGTTGGGACAGTGAAGTAAATATTCAGCTTGAAATAAGAAGAAAAATTAAAATTATTCATTTAAAGGCATTGCTTTCTCTTAACTATGCAGGTTTGCTTTTCTAGAAATGGGAATGCATTTTTGTGGGATGTCAGACAGCAATGAGATCTCAAAGATTAAGTAATTGAACTTGCAAAAACATTTCTTCTTACATACAAGCTTCCAAGAGTGGTTAGTATAAAATAATTTCAAAGCAATGAGAAATCCCATTATGCCATTTTAGAGTCACTTTTCAAGGTATCACATGCCACTGTTTTAAAAAGACTTATGATTTGTGGTAAATCCTAAAACATGGCATTTGTAAAATAGGAACTTCTAGTATGATCATCACTTCCAGTTTTTCTACCCAAATGAATAAATATTTATGTTCAGTGTGATCTTTCTAATATTTATTTTGTTAAATTTGCTTTCTTTCAGCGAGGCCCACCACTCCTCTTTCTGTGGGCACCATTGTACCCCCTCCAAGGCCTGCTTCAAGACCAAAGCTCTCTACCGGGAAACTTAGTGGGATTAATGAAATAGTATGTATTGATGATGATTTTTTTTTTTAATTTGCCATTTTGACTTGATTTCAGATACACCATTCATTTCCACTGTTACAGTGGAGTTACTTCCAGCCAGTGTTCAAGGAATCACATAAGCAGATTTTTAGCATTGCCAGATAGACATGGTAAATAGTATATGATAACTATCTTATTGTAACAAATAATTATTAACACAAGTAGAAAGGTCCAAAACATAATGTTTGCATCAGCGGAGTATTTTCAATCATGCAAATCAGTAACTTGATAATGAAAGATGGTGCATGCATAAGATTGAAGCTTTCAAAATGTGATATACTAGTGAATTTATTAACAAGCCTCCCTTGATTTAGGGATATCACCAAAGCTTTGGGAAAAAAGTGGTGTTTAGTAGGTCTTTTTCAGGCATATGTTGACAGAAGTAGCCCTTTCATTATTCTTCCCTGCACTTGGTGCTAGTTTGTGGAGAAGGGAGGTGGTAGATCACAGCAGTTGCCCATCAGGATAGTGAGAGGTTGTGCACTGCCTGCATCTGCCTGCAGAGCAGGTTCACCTGCCGATAAGGAATGTGGTAAAGAATGCAGCCTATCAAACCAGGCCATGCCTGATTTCCTCCGTAAATATTAGTATTCTGCAGGTTTCACTTGGCTTACTGACTTGGAAAAATGTTCCTGTGGTAAAATCCTCTTACTGTCTTTCAAAGTAGCAAGATATTTTCACCATATTCTTCTTATAAATGAAATTCGCATCTTACGCTTTGACAAAACTGGCAAAACATTTTCAAATTGTTTTGCTTTTCTGTAGGGTCAGAACTGAGGTAATTTTGAAATTCTTTCCTCTTTCCAATACAGAACTGTAGTAATTGCTCTTAGACCAAGGAATCTGTTCTTCATGTCATCATAATTAAATAGAAGAATTTATCTGGTACTGTTCTGCTACAGAGTATGATCCTGCACGAAGCTACATTAATATTATACTGTCGCATTAGAAATTGACAATTATCTGCATACAGGTTGTCAGTTGTCTTCATTATATGTCAACTCCTTTTACAATTTCTGTAGTCTCTATCAAAGCCATGTACTCTTCAACAACTGCAATAGAACTGGGAAAAAAACCAACTTACTGTGACATACCAACCTTAGAGGGAAGGAGACACCCAAGATTCACAAATGCTAGTGGTCAAAAAGAACAACAAAGTCTGAGGGTCCAAAAACACACAAAGCATTATTAAATTATGCACTTGTCATGGAAATTGGTATGTTAGTCCTTGAGCTACTATATATGCACATGACAGTGGGTTCTGGATAAAGAGGTAGAATAAAAAAGGAAGAGACAAAGGAACATATGAATGAAACAGGAAGCAAGAGAGAGAAAGAGAGGAAAAGAGATCACCAATCCTGGTTCCAGTGTCAGTTCAGTTGGTGGGATGTCCTGGAGGTATGACCCAGGCTTGTTGGGGGTACCTTTTCATAGATAAATTTTCCCCACCCTGGAGCTAAGTTTCTTGCTTTCTATGCAAATAAGTTACTGTGCACAGTTCATTCTTTCAGACTTCTCTGGAATTGGGTCAGAGGGCTTTGGGGGTCTTGTGTGGTCTTGATTCCCCACTACAGCCCATTCCTGCTTCTCTGCCTCATTCCTGCACTTGAGCTGTACCTGTGCTTGTGCTTTTCTGCAGGAACCAGAACAAGATGTTTGTCCCAGAAAAGTGCAGCCTACCCCTGCATGGCCCTTTATCCAGCCACATCCTGTTCTTTCTCACTGTGTGTTATTACCAACAATCCTTGGTTATTACCAGCAGAGCTTGTCTGTTAGTATCAACAGTCTTTGGTTATTAACAACAACCTTTGGTTATTATGCACAGGCCTTGTCTGTTAGTACCAACAGTCCTTGATCATTATCAACATCATTGTCTTACTGCCAGCAATCCTTGGTTGCCTTCACAGCCATCCAGCTATTGGTGTTTCAGACATACACATTAGCCCCTTATCTTCTCGAGTTCTGTGATTACCCTGCGAAAATGATGCTTCAGGGGGTTCAGTACCTTTCAGATAGGTTAATCCCAGCATGGGCATTAGTTAAATATATCCTAAAACCATACAGAGATTTAGAAGGGAAGAGACTTCTAAGTTCTCCAGGTCAACCTGCTCAAAAAAGAGCTGACTTCAAAATTGTATCAGATTGCTCAGGCACATGCTGAATTTTGAAGCTCTCCAGAGTGGGAGATTTTACAATCTGCCAATCTGGCAACCTGTCCCAGGATTTCACCACGAGGTTGCAAGAAGAGATTTTTCCCCAAGTCTGCCTGAAATTTCTTTGCTGTAGCTCTTGCATTTCTTAGAAGAGGCTGACTCTGACTTCTGTGTGTGTTCCTTTTTACCTAGTAAGGGTAACCTAACCTAATAAATCTCTTCTTAGGCTTCTGTTCTCTGCACTGAAAATACCGTGGTCCTACAACATGTTTCTCTCTCGCTCCTATACTCCAGTAACAGCTGTTTTAGTTGCCCTCTGTTGCTCTCACTTCCAGTTCGTTAGTACCTCTTCTTTAGCTCTCTAACTCCATGTTTGCCACACATACACAGGGCTGTAGTCTTAATTTTTGATACTGTGTTATATTACTATTATTGACATGCTGCTGCATAATCAAATTTATTACTCCCTCCAAAAAAATTATAATCTGTGGAATAATGGAATTTATTCCAATGGAAAATGCAAGTTCTCCGTTTTACACTAAAAGCTACGGTAGGTAAAACATTAAAGAAACTATGTTGAAAAACATCATGAAATTGATCAGGGCATGAAATAAGAACTCTTCTATTTGCAATTTGTTTTTCATCCCTCTAAAACCCCTTTATGTTACATCCTTGTAATCTCTTTTGTTCAGCCTAGGCCATTCAGCCCTCCATTGACCTCTAACTCAAGTCCACCTCCAGCAGCTCCTTTGGCACGTGCAGAGAGCATTTCCTCTATATCCTCTTCTGCTTCCCTCAGTGCAGCAAACACACCTACAGTTGGTAAGTTTACTTAACCATTTTGTCTTACTTTAGAAATAAGATAATTCTGCCACTAGGTTGCACCCGTTACAAGAACCATTTGTTGGAGTTAGGTTGTTTCATATGTGAGTCCAGGTACTTCAAGCATCCTTTGCAAGACCTGCTTCTAAATTACTGAGACACAGAAAAGTGGATTAAATTAGATTAGACCATAAATCAAATCATATTCTTTAGGGAAATGTTATTCACAATTAACATTCCATGAGTTCTTATTTGGTATGCTTGTATATCCATCAAGTACAACATGTTACCATATATTTGTTCGAAGATGTTATTGTATAGGTGCAGAAATACTTAAGGATACTGAAAAATTTGAATGAATACAAATGTTCACAAAATTGATTTCTTTTATGTTCTTTTTTGTTTGTTGTTCCATACTTACATTTTCCAAAAAATATATCTAATGCATCTTTTTTTTTTAGTTAGTTAAGCATATAAGCTAAGCAGATGTTCAGTAAAAGTGGAACAATTAAAGAAGAAAAACACATAAGTCTTCATGCGTTGCCACTAATTTCAGAGGGTTTTCTCTTATTTTTAAAGGAAGGTCCTTCAGTTTTGATACTTGATGATAATAAATTGAAAGGAGACATTTGGGTTTTTTAGTTAGTTGTGGTTTTTTGTTGTTTTGGGGAGGGCAGGGCTTAAGGCATTTTAACTTGTTTATTTATCAGAATTGAATTGTTTAATTCCTGAACACCATTATGCCTTTAGTCACAAGTTAAATCAAGTTGTCGCGTTATCATTCAGTTATCTGCAAATGTTATTGATGCCAAGGATTCCTCACTCAGGCTCAGCAGCTCAGAACAGCACCTGTACAGCATCTAGTGGGAGTTCTGCAGTGCGGTTGTTTCCACCCTGTGCAGAAACAGAGCTACTAAGTTCTACCCAACCTTAGCTCCTACATTTCAGTGTCCACCAGTTTCACAAATGCTGAGAAGCATCACAGAAACACAGCTGGTATTTTGGTTGCCAGAGTCTATCCAGACTCACATCCTCAGGTCTCAGCTCTGGTGTTGAGGAACCAAAAATTGGTGGCAAGAGCATCAATATCCCCAGCTCTGGGGATATGTGTATATGTTGCTGGAAACGGTGGCAGAGTGAAATTGTGAGGTGAGGCAGGAGGTAAGGAAGTGTGTGCTTACACTGAGGTTTGATGTGGTTATTATTCCAGCCTAGGAAAAATAAATAAGGCCAGTTCCATTTTCACTGACTATGAATTTAAAAGTGCTGGGAAAATGGGAAGGGCAGTGCACAAAGCTGAAATACTTTTGGCATGAGGATATGTGCAATATGGTCTGTACTCTTTTGACTTTTGCTCAATCCAGTGTTCCCCTTACCCCATTTGTTCTGAATAATGGAGAACTTGTTCTAATTATTTTTTTTCTGAGTGAGCTTTAAGGCATGCATAATTGTTTCTTTTATTCTTTAGCCTTAATTTAATTTGCAAAATATTTTTTAATATTAATTTGTAACATCTATTTTTGCTTGAAATATTTTGTTTTCTTGCAATGTTTTGTTTCATTTAAATGTAATAGACGATGATCTTTTGATTCGAAATCTTCCTCCAATTGAAAAGCTTTGTCAGACACCACCAGGTATTGTACTCAAAGCACATTTATGTCTTAACTAATCATCCTAATCTACTATATCTAATAAAATTGTATTTTTTTTGAAACAAGTTTCTCCAGATATTTCTGGTATCTCACACATACAAGTTGCTTGAAATCTCAACTATGTAACAAGTTGTATGTTCCTGAAACCACCAAAACTGGATATAACCACTTTTATATAATGTTATTTTCTGTCTATCCACTTCCCTGCTCCATAAACAAGCTGAAACTTGGCCTTGCTTCTTCAGTGTGTCATTACTACTTTCGTTCAAGTAGACTGAATATATTTTTACTTTGATAATCCTTATTCTCCTAACACAAGTAGGTAAAAATGTTTCTATATTTACAAAATCTTTATGTTTCTATATTTACAAAATACAAATCTTAAAAGACAGACATAATAAAGGTTGTAATTTTTAAAATAACTTTTATTTTCATGACAGCTGTTTAGCCAATATTAAAGTTGTCTGGATCTCTATTCCTAAACTGAGCTAAAACCATTTGATCAGCTTTATTCATCTGCCCTTTTTATGACCAATGATTCAGTCTTTTGTTCTGCAGTTTCAGTCTGCATCTTGAGTGTGTCAGTGCAGCCATTTGCATGGTTATGTCACTAGCTCTTGTGTCAGCACAGCTCAGGGGGTGGTAGTGGTGGTTGTGCTGAGGCCGGTGGCAGGGCATTTAAGCCGGCTTTGCCATCACTGCCAAAGGTGCTAGAACTGGAGCCATGGTCTGGGCTGCAGCCTGAGATGCAGTGAGGACAGCCTCGTGCAGCTCTGTTACGCCCCTTCCATCTGAGGCTTCACAGCAGATATAGAAAACACTGTAGCTAAATGTTGCTGCATTTATTGATTTTTGCTTTCAGCAGCAAGGCAACAAAATTGTGACTTCCAGTGTCAGGTTAAGCAGTTATGTTTGTTTCGTATGATAGGATGACAGAATCATGGTGGTTGGGGAAAAGACCCCCAAGATCATCAAGTCCAACCATTGACTCATCACCACCTTGTTAACTAAACCACATCACTAAGCAGTCCAGTCATTTCTTGAATATCTCCAGGGACGGTGACTCCACCACCTGCCTAGGCAGCCCATTCTAAGTGAAGAAATTCTTCCTGTTGTCCAACCTGAACCTTCCCTTGCACAGCATGAGGCCATTTCCCCTTTTCCTGTTGCTGGTTGCCTGGGAGAAGAGACTGTCCCCTGCTTTGCCTACACCCTCCTTTCACGTGGTTTTAGAGAGTGGTAAGCCCCCCCCCCAAGCCTCCTTTTCTCCAGGCTAGATGGTCTGAGCTCCTTCAGCTGTTTCTCACATGACTTACTCTCCAGACCCTCCCCCAGCTCCATTGCCCTTCTCTGGACATGCTCCAGCAGCTCCATGGCCTTCTTGTAGTGAGGGGCCCAGAACTGAACACAGGACTTGAGCTGTGGCCTCACCAGTGCCGAGTACAGGGGACAATCCCTGCCCTGGCCCTGCTGGCCACACCGTTGCTGATCCAGGCCAGGATGCCATTGGCCTTCTTGGCCACCTGGGCACAGCCTGGCTCATGTTCAGCTGCTGTCACCAGCACCCCCAGGGCCTTTTCCCGTGGGCAGCTTTCCAGCCACTCTGCCCCAGCCTGTGGCACTGCCTGGGGCTGTTGTGACCCCAGGGCAGGACTGGCACTTGGCCTTGTTGAATGTATAGTAATTTCTTTATTTTTCAGTTGATTGGTTTCTAGGAGAGTACACAGACTTTTGAGTCAAAGGGTGATGAACAGGAGCAGAGCGAACAGGAGAGAAGAGATCTCATTTGTAGTTCCCCAAATAGGTCTCAGAGAAATATATGTATTTGCTTTGGTGTTCCCTAAAAAAAAGGGAAAATAATGTGATTATTTCTAATAAATTTTACTCTTCAGTCAAGAAAACAGTATTTGTCTTTTACCAGTAGGAATATAATGAATATATTTGCATTACTCTGCATAATTTTTCAAATATTGATATAAAAATGTACATAAGGTCATTAGGTAAAAGATTTTAAAATAATTGATACACCTCTATGCAAGGTAGTCCTGTCTGCTCTTGTTCCTTAGTCAATTGCAGGAAAAGACAGTAAGACAGCTCAGCAATTGTAGTGCGACATTCATTGAGTGTACACTTTGGCTTTAGTGAAGAATAATTCTGGAGTTCAGTATTTCACCAAACAGAATTTATAGTAATTGAAAACTTGTTATTTTGTTGCACATTTACCTCTTGAAATAATGATATTTGCATTCCTGAGACTATGGAGACCACAGTTTTGTTGGTGGTTTTCAGGGAGAGAAAAAGCTTTGGAATCATGGTCCATGTATTGTCTGAAAGAATAAAGAGAAACAACCTACTGTTCGTACTGGGAAAAAAAAAAAAAAAAGTCAGTGCTTTGTAGCCAGAATTGTAATAATTAGTTCATTTAAGAATTTTTGGTTTTCAACACTTGTGACTAGATCTTTTGTATCTATGGAGGCCCAACTGTTGCACAAATGTTCTCATGGTACTGAGAAGCATTCTGAAAATGTTACTAGAGAAATTGAAATGGAGAGTGAGGTATGAGGTAGCGGAATTAAACCAGCTCCTGTATTTTGCTCTTTTTCTGTCACTACTTTGTTCACTTACCTCTTAATTTAAGGTCAAACATGAGAGACTCTCTGTGAAGAGCAAGGCTCCGACTTCCTTTTTGCTTCTGAAGGAGCTCAGAAAGGACAATCACTTAGAGTAAATAGCTTTAATTTGCCATGAGCAATATTATACAGAAACATTTTGTCTCTTCTTTATGGTATGAAAGAGAAATTTCTCAGTTTGCTTAGGAAAAGATGAAGACTGTGTGTCCTTGGTGATAGAGAATACTATGCGATACACACATACATACTGTAGTATGTGAATACTATGTAACCATATCAGCAGCACTACCAAAAATCATGGTAAGATACTATCTACTACACTGCTGCACTCGGAAAAAAAGAAGAAACTTCCATTATTGTTTTATATTCCATACCCATGTAGAAAACTTGTGAAAAATTAATCCCATGACAGCCTGTTTCATGAATTATATACATGCGTTTCAGAAACCCTTAGCATGAAGTCTTAGTTGATTTTTATAGCTCTGTATTGGAATTATGTTATGTTTGCACAAGCAACAAGTGAAGACTTCTCTAACATTTTCTGCTTGGGAGCTGCAATGTTTGCTGGCTGAAAAAGTTAAGTGTTCAACAGTTTACTTATGTGGGGTAATATTGATGAATTTGCATTTAAGTTCATTTTTTCTGTAAGTGAATTCTTCATATTTCTGTCACCATTTTATCGTACATTTTTCCATACTAAAAGCATACAGTAGGGATTTTTTTTTAAAAGCATTCCAGTCAATTTCCTTTGGCGCTGTTGACTTCATCCCCACCAGTAGCTGTTTTAATGCAGTGTTCCTCTGCCTCATATGAATTTCCTTGTGTCTGTTTGCATAATGTCATACCAATAGGCCGGTGTTCTTAGGCTGCTAAGCAATGTTTTGGTGGTACGATTGTACTGTACTATGTTTATGTATTTATACACCTTTTTCAAATAATACCTCAGATCGTACTGTGACCCTGCTGTAAACTCTTGTGAAAATTACGGATGTAGTCAACCATTCTGAAATCTGTCACTAAGCTTTTTGAAAATTAAATCTATACACTGTTTGTATTCTAGGTGTTTCACGTGGTCCCAGCCCCGTCAGCCTTGGAAACCAGGACACCTTGCCTGTTGCAGTAGCCCTTACTGAATCTGTTAACGCCTACTTTAAAGGAGCAGATCCCACAAAGTTAGTTAAATAGTGAATTGTGTTCAATGTAATCAGTTACAATAAGAGAAGACACTGGGTCTGCTTTTCATTCTGTCGGGGGGGAATGAGTACACATTAGAGGGGGGATTCAGAGAGGGTTTTTTACCCGCGGTATAAGAGACAGCAGTATGTTACTGCTCTGTAATGGCCTGCATCCTGCCAGGAGTTTATATATACCTGCTTTACAAAAATGTTTTCAGTGAGACCACTGAGAATGACAAGGATTTTTTTGTCATTGTCATAGGTGCTACATGTAATTTTGGGCAGCTGAGAGCACTTCATTCCCTGTCACATCAATTGCTATGCTACTTAGGCTTTGCCTAGGCATAGCTGTGCCATGTTTTCAAAGACTGAAAAATATCCAAGACTACTGTATGCTTAAGCAATTAAATTTTTTCTTTCTTATTTCATCTTACTTTCAAGCTGAAGTGACAGTACATTGTCACATTACCCTCATTTGAGATTGAATTTCTTTTTAAATTCAGTTCATCAGATTGTGAAAATACAGTGGTTGCTTTAAAATTAGTATTAAAACTAGGCAGTTAATGAGTTGCAAAGAAGCTGATTTTTGTATTCTCTTCTAGATGTATTGTGAAGATTACTGGTGATATGACAATATCATTCCCAAGTGGGATTATTAAAGTCTTCACCAGCAACCCATCTCCTGCTGTGCTCTGCTTCAGGGTGAAAAACACAAACAAACTAGAGCAGATTCTTCCAAATGCACAACTTGTATACAGGTTTTGTATTTTTTTTTAACGTAGTTGTAAACTACGTAATTTGTTAAGTATGAGTTGTTGTGTATGTAAATCAGAATTCTTTGCAGTTTGGTTGATTTAATTACATATAGTTTGATTTTTTTAAATTATTCTTGTTCAGCTTAGTTTTCTCCACTGTCACTATTAAAAATATCAGTGATTACTGGACTTGAAACTTGTGCTGAGTGTTAGAGGAGCCATAAAAAATAATTTGTAAATGTGTCTGTGTTTCTATATGCATTTTATAAATTATTTTTTTATATTGTAGTAACTGAATGATGAAACAGTAGCCTTAAATGTAGTAGGAAAACAAGTAGTAGGAGATTCACATACTCTCATTTGCTATCTACTAGTGTATTTTAAAGCTGAATCATTACACTAATCAGATTCTTTACATAACTATCTCTCAGATGTGTAGCAGCATGCTTAGAAGAATTTGTAAGGATAATTGTTGAAATCATACTTGGAGATACTGTTTTTTCTAAAAATGGAAAAGCTGGAATTTTTTAGCAGAAATATATTTCAGCTGAGTAGTTTCTATTTCATTTATTGGAGAAAAGAACACAAAGTTAAATGCTTTTAAATGCTGCATTTTTTAATTGAAATAATGAGTCAAACCATATGCACCTTTTTTTGTATTTAATTTCATTTTGTTCATACTTAAGGTAGTGAATGATTCCTATAAAATAAAGTTTAATCACTGTTTGAAATGACCGTTTATAACGGAAATGTTAGCAGAGCTGTATCTGACAAAGTAAATGATACAGAGAAAGTGTGTTTTGCAAAAAAAAAGGTTAAAATGTCTAGTATTCTTGTATGAGTGGTGTAATATTTCACCCCTAATTAGTGATCTTTCTTTGTAGTGATCAGTCACAAAGTGACTCCAGTACTAAGGATTTTTGGATGAACATGCAAGCTATAACTGTCTACCTCAAGAAATTATCAGAGCAGAATCCATCTGCATCCTATTACAACGTGGATGTTTTAAAGTATCAGGTAAACACTTTTTTCCTTTTGGAATTTTTAAGGAATTCCAGCACATCTGATGTCTACCCAGAAATTAAAAGAAAATTGAACTGATGAACTCTCATCCCTCATCTAGACCAATTCTGCATATGTCACTGCTTACAATGTGTAGACTCTGCACAGGCTTAGCACATTTCCGCTATGCTTTGTGTCATCCCTAAATGCAGGGCTTGTTTCATCTTGCTGATGCATCAGTCCAATTCCTGCATGCAAGCTTCAAACACTGCTTTTTTGGTATTTGTCAGCAAAGTCAATTAGTTTTTACTTTTACTGTCTTTGATTTTGCAATTGCCTACGTTTTGGATGCTGTAGCTGATGAATTTTAATACATGGTAATGGCTTGCAGTTGAAGGAAAGTAGGTTTAGATTAGATATTAAGAAAAATTCTTTACTCAGAGGGTGCTGAGTCACTGGCACAGGTTGCCCAGAGAAGTTGTGGATGCCCCATCCATCCCTGGCAGTGTTCAAGGCCAGATTGGACAGGGCTCTGAGCAACCTGGTCTAGTGAAAGTTGTCTGTGCCCATGATGAGGATGCATTGAAACTATATGATCTTTAAGGTCTCTTCCAACCTCAACCATCCTGTGATTTTGTCTGAGAATGTATGATGTTCTGATTTCTCACCATGTAATAGAAAGGGAGTAGTCAGAATGGATTTACTGAGGGAAAGTCATGCTTGACCAAGCTGCCAAACTTCTATGTTGACATGACTGCCCCTGTGGATGAGGACAGAGCAGGAGATATTGTCTGCTCAGACTTCAGGACGGCTTTCAACACCATCTGCCACAGAATTCATATAGAGAAGCTGGTGAAGAAGAGGCTGGATGAGCAGACACTGACGTGAACTGACCCCCAGGGGACACATTGGTTTTACAGTTTATTAGCTTCATTAATAACCTGAATGATGGGACAGAGTGTACTATGGGCAAGTTTGCTAATGATACAAATGGGGATGGCCCTCTGGGTAAACCAGAGGGTCATCTTGCCCTCCTAAGGGAGCTCAACAGGTTGCAGAAAAGGGCTGAGAGGAACTTCATGAACTTCAACAAGAAGTGCGCTTGGGGAGACACCAGCTGGACATGAGCTCATCAGAAAAGGACCTGGGGGTCCTGGGGGATACCGTGTTGAGCATGAGCCAAACAAAGTACTCTTGCTGCAAAGGCAGCAGATGGTCTGGATGGTCTCCTGAGCTGCATTAGGCAAAATATTGCTAGTAAGTCAAAGGGCACGATCCTTCCCCTCAACACCGTGGTGACACCACACCTGGGGTGCTGTATTCAGTTCTAAGTTGTTCCTTGCAAGTGAGACTGGACAGAGATCAGCGAAGGGCCGCAAAGATGATGGTGGGACTGGAGTATCTGCCCCATGAGGACAGGCCGAGAGAGCTGGGAATCCTAAGCCTGGAGAAAGGAAAGTTCAGGGAAATCTCATCAATATGTATAAATACCTGAGAGAGGGCACATAGAGGACAGAGCCAGGCTGTTTTCACTGGTGCCTGGTGACAGAAGCAGAGGCAGTGGACACACGCTGAATCACAGGAGATTCCCTCTGAACATCCAGAAACTCTTCTGTCCCGTGACAGTGGCAGTGCACTGGGCATAGGTTGCCTAGAGGGGTGGTGGAGTTTCCACTTTTGCAAATGTTCCAAAGTTGTCTACAGCTTAGGCAGCCTGCTAGAGGTGGTCCTGCATGAGCTGGAGGGTTGGACCAGACAGCCTCCGGGAGGTCTCTGTCAACCTCAGCCATTCTGTGAATCAGTGAGATGCTGTTCCGGCTGTTAATAAAAAGTCTTCATGAATATTCAAGACAAACTCACCTCAGAGGGAGAACAGGGATTTGCTAGGCCTGCAATGAAATATCCAAACATCTGAGACAACTATCTACACACAAAAACCCCTGAAAATTACTTGCAAGTCCAGCTATTCCTATCACTGCAGTTCCCAGATCTGTCTAGTATGGGTTAAAATCTTGGCATACTGAACCTGCACATGGCATGTTAGGCACACAGAATTACTGAGAAAGATGAAAGGATAAAAACATTTGATTTGTTGAAATCAGTACTGTGTATTTTTCTTGTGAAAATGAGGCATTGGCATGTGGAAGCCCAGAAGGAAAAGGCTTTGGGCTGATAAAGGCAAAAGTGTGCACCGGGACACGGACGTTCCTCAAGTAGATTGAGAAGGTGGTTGAGATGCATCAGGGCAGTAGAACAAGCTCAGCTACAGAAGCAGAATTCAACCCTCCTGCAACAGAAAAACAATGCTTTGAAGCGGTAAGAACTGTTCTGCTGGCTGCCTGTCCCATAGTGGCAGGTGTTCTGTGCTGCTGGCTGGTTGGGCAGCTGAACTGGCACAGCACACAACTGCTGAGGATGAAGTCATTTTGCTGCAAGCATGCTTCTTGTGTAAGGCAGAATGGAACAGAAACAAAGCTTAGAAAAGGTTATACAAGTCAGAGCAGGAAGGAGCCTCATCGGCAAGCAGGAGTTTAAACCTTTTCTTTAAGTATTTTAATTTAAAATTAAAATAATAGGAATTCCGTTAGGCAGCAGTCTTCAAAATTCTGTGATTAAAGACTCGGGGATCAATTGTTCTTTTGATATTTTGTCAGCACTGAGACTTATATTTGTTATCATTAGCCCCTAATTCTGCCCAAAAGGTGTATATTTTAATTAACTTTCTTTCAATGGTCTAATATTTTACAGGTATCTTCAAATGGAATACAGTCCACTCCCTTGAATCTTGCAACTTACTGGAAATGTGATGCTAGCACTACTGATGTGAGAGTGGATTATAAATACAATCCAGAGTCTATGAATGTGCCTAGTATGCTGTCTAATGTCCAGGTTGTGGTACCAGTAGATGGAGGAGTAATAAACATGCAGTCACTTCCACCCGCAAAATGGTAATATTAATACTTTCCAGTATTTTTTCAGATGAATTTCAGTCTATTCTTTAGTGTAATAGCCTGAAAAATTTCATGGGAGGAAATAGCAAAATGTGTAGTCTCAGATATCTAGGTACTTTGTGGTCTGAAACAGATCATGTGCATCCAATTCACATCAAATGAGACCAGAAGTACCCATCCCAATTGTGTAATAACACAAGACTATATGAAATTTTCAATGTTTGCTTTCTTTTGGCCAGTAGATAGAATAGACAATTTTAATACAATAATTTGAAGTGGTTAAAAAACATTTTGTGTGTGAGTGTATAAATGTATTCATATATGGGAATGATATAGAAAAAGTAGCAGAAATGCAGTTTTAAAGGATTTTCTGATTGTTCTAGCTTAAAAACTAACTTCTAATGGAAATAGTTTTAAAACAAACCTCAGTAAGTGAGGAGCTCTCTGTAAGCCAGGTAGCATTGTCTCTCAATTCAAGGGTCATGCAGATTATTAGACTAGCCTCCTGCATTTACAGAACGCTTGAAAGTGTCATAGATATCGGGAAATTATATTACTACAAGTTTGTGAAAACAAGCAGAGGGTAGTGGAACTAGAAACAGTACTACAGCCCTGGAGCAACAGGTGAGCAGAATTCAATCACTGTGGCTGTGCAGCATGTACATACTTGCCCAGTTGTAACCCATATCATGGACTCTTTATTCCCATGCAGTCTTTTTAACATGAAGAGGCCAAAGCATATCAAGTTGAAGGAAGTTAGGCTTTGTTAACCTTGTTTCTTATAGATCAGTTTACCTTACAAAGCAAGGCTTAAAAGAAAAAAAAACACGATGCATTTATTGGGTAGATTCTGATTCTGGAGGCAATACAGTACCA
Organism: Acanthornis magna; assembly: GCA_036785705.1. NCBI lineage: Eukaryota > Metazoa > Chordata > Aves > Passeriformes > Acanthizidae > Acanthornis > Acanthornis magna. The sequence goes on from JAWUZG010000121.1 coordinate 3,519,648, forward strand.
GGTGTTTTTTGGGCAATGTAGTAAAGGAGTATCATTTTAAGTGGAAAAAAAATCCTTACAGGACTGACTCTTTCTTGACTTGGTATTTCAAGGTAGCAATACTTTTAACCCAATCTTAAGCTTATTCTGAACATGTTCAGTATCCTACCTGAACAACACGACTACGCTGTCTGTTCAAGCCATTCTCCTTGCCTAGGCTTCCTCCACAAACCCTCTGTAATGAAATCTTAGTGAAAGCAGGAGCACCCACCCAGAACACCAAATGTTAGCTGGGAGACTTAGGGATAGTTGCATTAGTGAATTCACCTGGGCAATTTCCAAAACCCAGAATTTTGAGCCTGGCAAGCTGTCCAAAAAAAAAACCAAAAAACAACCAACCCTCAGTTGTGTCCCAGGCAGGTCTATTATTTGTGATGTACTACCTGTTCAGTCTAGTGGGTTGGATGATGGGGTTTTGGTCATTTTTCAGAAGAAAATACTTTATAGCTTGACCTCTTATGAGTAAATGTTACCGTATGTGCTACTTGTGTGGGTGTTTCAGTCCTGCTACATCAATGCCAAGAGCAATTTCAAACCTATCAGCACTTCATGCTGCTCACAGCATTAAGTTGTTGTCCTTTCTTTGATGCAAATGCTAGGAAGTACTTCAGGAGTTAAAATGCCCTGTCAGCTTAGACCGTCTTGGTACCCTTTTCTGACCCTTTACAGTGTCTGAAGTTAGCTTGAACAGTGTGTCACTTACACCAATTAGTTTGACTTGAATGGAAATGGAATAAAATTCATTCTTTCAGGACTCTCACTTAGGGGAGATCAATCAACATTGCTCCCCATTCTACCGTCAATATGAAGCATCAAGGCATAGCTTCCAGACTGTTTCCAGAGTAACCCATTAAGTCTACAGAGAGTTTTGAATTTTGGAGCCACAGGGGGGGACATAGGACAGTGTTAAATGTGTAAAAAGGTACTGTATAAAATGTATAAGGAAGTGTGTTCTTCTGAGCTCGCTGCTCTGGAGTGATGCAGACATGCCCTTCTCTTTTATTCTTTTCCTTCTGTAGTTTTCCACAGACTTATCTTAAAATGTGCAAATATTTTTATAGACTTCCGTTTAGAGATGTCTGTAATATATCAGTGTAAATCAAGGGAAATAAAGTTCTAAAACTGGTGCTTGTAACTAACCTACCATTCTCTTACAGGAGTGCAGACCAGATGAAAGCATATTGGAAAATATCTAGCATTTCAGAGAAATCTGAGAATGGAGGCAAGTTGAACTGTTTTTTCTTTCTTGTACAGAAAATAATTTTAACAGTAAAAAGGTGATGATTTTAGCCTCTATGCACTCTGATGCTTGTGTACACATCGTCTCATGCTGTATCCTGTTTACTAGTTTACCTTCTCAATTATGTGCTTCCTGAGAGATTCCATTGTGAATGAGATACCAAAATATAAATTTAATTAGTAGCTAACAAGGGAAAATAATTAAGTACCCTGCAAGAAGTTAGTAGCTCTAAAATAAAGTTTAGATAGGATAGGAAATTATTGCATTCATACTATCAAAAGTGAGCAGTTATTCAAATGAAAACAGGTTTAATATCTGTGGTTTTCCACGCCTGTATAATTTAAATACATTAGAAGGAGGTAAGTGGAAGAACTGGGGGTTAAAAAAAAAAAAAAAAGATATCCTGTGCTTAGATAGATGATTCTTGACCAACATTTTGAGTCTTGATTTTGACCATAATGTCTCCAGGAAAAAAATTAATCTAGGCATATATGCTTAGAGTGGTAATTTATACAATATTGCGTAAGGTGCCAAGAGTTGTCCTCTGCCCGGTGCCTTTCTCTGAGCTCTAGTTGATGTCATGACCATTGCAGTCTCTGCAGGTGCAATATTCTTTTGAAGTAGTACAGGAGCCAAAGAGAAGCATCTCATCCTCACAGCCTCATGAGGAGAAATGAACTGCTAACATAAAGGAAAGGCCTTTAGTCCTGTTGAAAATTTAGTGAAGGGGATTGTGAAGTCACAGATTTCCGTGTAAATATGACTGGTTTCATATAGAAACCATAAGCATGTAAAGGGAAGACAACTTCTATTCCTGCAAAGGCTGCAAAGTTGTGGTTATCATTCAAACAAAATCAGAAAGAATTTTATTGGACAGAGGTGATTACTCTAGTCTGGTGTACTTTGTCCTTCACTGACCTCACAGTTCTTTGCTATGAGTATTCCCTTACAATTAGATAGGAATAGCCATCTTTTTTTTTTTCTCTCCTTTTCAAAACTCTATGGCTTCTTTTAAAAGAAAAAAATCATAAAGAAACACAAACACAGCCAGAGGAAGAGGAACACTACACATTTTACACAGAGCAGAATAAAATTGGCTGGTAGTGATACATCTTGTGTGTTGTTTGCATCTTGTGTGTTGGCAGGAGACTTGCACATATCCCACTGCATCTGCTGTATTCCTTCTCTTCCCACCATCTTTCCTCCCATTTCCTTTGAGTATAAACACATACAGTACCCTCAGTTGTGGAAGAAGTAATACTGTGCTAATCCTGCACTTAAAGGCAGTTGCACAAACCGTGTCAAAGTCAGGATGAGCGCCTCCAAGTCTTTTCCTGGCAGAGCATGATTAAATTCTTTGGGTTTTTTATGGTCCAACACGTTATGTGGTCTTTCAGTTGGAGACAGATAAAACACAGAACAAACTTTCAAACTTGAATATATGAGTTTCCATACTTAGAATGAAAAGAATTTCCAGTTTGCAGAAATAAGGCAGACCTGCTGAAGAAATGAAGTTGATCTTAAGCTAAATGTCTCATGAACAAGGCACTCTGTGAAACAATTTCTTTTAGTTCCTGCTTTTACCTCAGTAACATTTCAGTTACTAACTTTCCTTTGTTTTAGCAGGTCTTATTGATAGGAATAGCAAGTTGTTTTAAAGTTAAAATTATTCCATTATTAATTATTTAAATCTCATTTAAATCTCATTTTCTCTTTTTAATTGTTTAAATCTCGTATTTTTAAATCTCATTGCACACTTTGCAAGAACAAGAAAAGACTTGTTTAAAAACTAGAAACTAGTAGCAATGTGGGATTTTAAAAATGCGTTTCATTGCATTCAGAAATGTATTTAAAGTAATATTGAACTATTATTGCTTTATAATAGTCACCACTGTCTCTGAAAAAATCAAGGGAAATTTGTGAGCAGTATTTCATCAGACCTTGTCTTTAACGGAAACACAGCAATTTCTTTCCTCTACATTACCATAGAACTGCATTTCTTCCAATGGTTTTGTTTGTGTACTTTCATCCAGGCAGATCATGACAACTTTTAAGTGTTCGGATGTAATTTCAAATCTGCTAGTAAAAAGCAGATAGTATCTACCTATCTATCCATCAGATACAATCTACCACAAGATAGACCGTATTAAGTACTTAGAGACCAGCAAGCATAAATGTTTATAGGGACCAATCAGATAAGTAACGAGTGATTACCAGGCTGATACACAGATTTTGTATAATCTTGCAGAACTGTATATTGTTTCTTTTTAAATCATTCACTAGTCATTTTCTTAAACAGAGTATTGGAAAAAATAGACTTCTCTCTTTTGAAAGTTTGTGTAGGACTGCCACTGGGAATAGATCTCAAAGGTCACGAAGTTAGTTTCGCTTCTTCCTACTAAAAATTTGGACTGATAATTTTGTTCTTGCAAAACAATCAGCTTTTCAGTTTTGTTGTTTTTATAGGTTCTGGATCCCTCAGGGCAAAATTTGAGCTTTCAGGAGGACCCAGTAAACCAGCAACACTTGCAGTGCAATTCATCAGTGAAGGAAGCACCCTTTCAGGAGTAGATGTGGAACTCGTAGGCACTGGCTATCGGCTTTCCCTTCTTAAAAAGAGATTTGCTACTGGTAAGACACTGACATGCTTATATATTCAAGTTAATATTACATATTCTCTAGAGTTAAATTCTAAAATATTAAACTGTTAAATGAGTGATGTGTAAATAGTTACTCTTTATTGAAACATTTCTGACAAGTGGGTTTACTTTTCCACAGTTATTCAAACTGCTCCAAGGAAAATACTGACAAAATCTGGTTTATCTACTGACTGCAAAATCTTACCTTTGTTTTTCAGGACGGTATATGGCAGACTGTTGATGTACCTGTGAAAGTCGTCGGATCAGGAGTGCAAGAAACCCACTCTGCCCTCTCTACTTTTCAAACACTATTCAAACACATGCATTAATTTTTCCAAAATCTTGACCTACTTTGAGGCTAAACTACAGAAAGTAAATGCACTTTTTGAAGTAATTTTTAAAACTTTTTATTACTTTACAATAGCACTGAAGTTAACTTCAACACTGTCTGTAAATGATCAACTGCAATACTTGGGAAAATTTGTTGAAAATTTAGTAACTTTATATAGATGAAGTCAAAATAGTAATCCACAGTTGTAATGAAAGTATGAAATTTTATGTTGTACTGTAAACATTAAACCATAAATGTAGGAAAGCAAGTAAGAAATATTTGAGCTTTTCATAAATAATACTCATTTTTCAGATTCTTTAATTGCCAGCTTTTAATTGACATTTGATAAAGATAGGAGAGGCTAAGTCTCATAATTCATGCCACAAGACTAGCTGAGTTAGAGATGTATAGAAGTAACTTGATGGCCATGTATCATATCTTATTAAAATGTAAGTCATTTCATATAGGATTTTTTTAACTAAGTGCAATGTGTTACAAATTGCGAAACACAGCAGAGATTTACTTCTGCAGTTAGTAAATTTTTTTGGCCTTTTAATTGTTTGAGTTAATGCAGTAGATTTAATTTATTTTTATATTAATTGCATAACATTTGTGCCTTTCGAAAAAGCCTGTGCCTATCCAATTTGATACTCACGTGCCTCACTTCCATTTTCAAAGTTTGGCTCTTCATCAGGAAAGCATGGTGTTTGTGTTATACACACAATTTTATAAAAATTCTTTTCACTGCAGTTTATTTAGAAGGGAGGTTTGCAAAAACTGTAGTTTGTTTTAAAAGAAATTTAAAATACTGAATTACTTCCTTGTGGAATAATTGCAATAGAATGTGACTTTAGTAAAGGGAGGTGCATCATGCAGGACTTGGAAACTTTCATTAAGTAACTTTAATGTTACCAAAGAGGAGAATCTGAAAAATCAGTGAAGATAGGAAAAAAAACTTGTAAAAGCAAACAGCGTTACCGTTCACTTTGGCTATAAGTCTTCAGACCTTGAGTGCTTTTGGGGATGTGTGATGTGAATGTACACATAGTACTTCAGGAGGCATTTTAAAAGGGTATTTTATGGTAGCAGGATGACAAATCCTGCCATGTGTTCATTTTTTTCTATAGCTACCAATCTTAATATTTGTATTGTCATTTAATCTGCTTGCTACAGCCTATACATGGGGATGTGACACATCAGTAACAATTTGTTTAAGCAAGTCACTAATTTAGAAAATCTTATATGTATTTGTATTACCAAGTTGGTTTTTTTTCATGCTGAAATCGTAAGCATTGGGGCAAAATAATTCAGTACCCTGCATATGGGAATTTCAAACGAACTTCTAGTGTACTAGTGTCTATTTCAAATTCTCTATTAAAACAGTAAGACATGCTTGAGTTAATTAATGCAAAGTCAGTAATGAATTGGACTGCTGAAGCTTTACAAGAAATTATACCTTTGTAGAGGCTGCATAAATTCTAGTGTACACTAGACACTTTTGCAGGTGAGAGTTTCATTATTACTACTAAGAATATACTGTACTGTAGATTTGATTGGAAGAGTATATTTGGCTCCTAAGTTGCTAATCTTACTGGTGGTAAATTTATAGCTCATAAAATGGTACAGTCTCTTTATTGGAATTTTAATTGTAACCTGCTTTACAATCAAACTGATTAACACAACAATAATTTATTAATGAAAACCCAAACCTATTATTGCTATTTTTAATCAAGTATTACATTAATTCTAAGTTAAATGAAGTAGTTAATGTTTCAGCACTTTTAAACTAGCCTTCATTCAGGTGTTTTTCATACATTTGCATTGGGTGCAGGTTACAATTTTGAAGCCATACAAGTTTATATAGACATTTTGTAAAGAAACTCAAAAACAATGTAAAAAAGTACATGTAGCTATCTGATATTAAAAAACAAAAGTATGTAGCAAGCTGGTTCTTGCTTGTGTATACAGCAATATCCCTTGTAGCTGCCTCCTAAGAAAATTAATTTGTAAACACAACTCTAAAGGATCTGAATTTTTATGAATTGTTACTACGTCAGACTGTAAATTAGAGCATACAAGTTTATCTTACAAAAATTGTAAATACTTCTGAATTTTCATAAAATGTAAATTTTTAAAATTTGCAGCCATAATAAACATGTAATATATAATTTAAATACTGATTTATAGTGTCTATACTTCTGCAGTTAATTCCACAGATCTTCTGAGCAATAAGGTAATAGAGCAAAACTGTGCCTGTACTGAACATTTTAAAAATGTTGCTTCATTTTTTAAGTGACAGAGGGTAGAGATCATTACGAATTCTTTTGTATACTTAAAAATATCACAGTGAAGGTGGATGGAAAGATGACTTCTCCAAAATGTTTCATCTTTACTAAACTGGAATGTCTGAGATGTCTGTAGTGGCCTTTGCCTTTACTAAATTGATTCGCTTCACTAATAGATTAGGCAAAACTGTGGATATGTTTATGAGAAAAATCTTGACTCATAGATATCAGCTGCTCTCTGTAAAAGTGCTGTCAAATGCTGTACATTCCCCATCTTCCTTAATAAGCCTGTATCTGTTGTGTGTGCAGGAGAAGAATTAATGACAAGATTAAAGTAATTCTTTCTGATTTTTAATGTTCCACCAATCAAAAAGAGTAGACAATTTAGTACTACTTCAGCAGTCTGTATGGTATAGTCCTTCTAAGCTTTGAGCATAACACAAAAGTTGAAACTGAATAAATGTTTTTTAATCTGTTTGTTTCCTACTAATCCCAAAGCCTGTAGAAGTTTAGTTAGTAATGACTTACTAAATTCACTTTTCAGCTGGTTGGATATCACTGCAATAGAGGTATCATTCTTGTCATGCAGGAAAGCAATAGTCCAAGGGCTTGATTCTTATCTTCTTCTGGCAGGCAGGAATAAAGAACACAAGTGCTCAGTGGTCAGATTGAATGGTCCATCTAATGCAGTATTTTGTCTTCCACACTGGCCAAAGAATAGGCTAGAGCCTTGGAGAGCTCATGTGTCATTTGCTTTCTGCTCCCCCAGCACCTCAGTTATTGGTTAGGGATGTAGAAAGGTGCTGCCCAGTTCTTCTAGTATGGATTGAACTTAAAGTGTAACAGATCTGACAGAGGCTGGTCTGGCACTTCTGTTATCACTTGACTTTACCCCATACTGCTCACAGCTGCTGCAAACTGGATCACTATTGTCAAAGCAGGTTTGTGATTATCTAAGTACACAATCGAGTAGTTTTTCAGGGAAACCTATCTTACCAGTGCCAAATAAGGTAGGGTATTTGAAGGAGCTAAGGTATTCAATTATGAACTGGAACAGCATGCAAGTTACAATTATGGTGAGTTTTGCTATCTAACTAAAAAGAAAGATCTTGCATCATGCCAAAAAGGATTACATTTCAAGTCTTCTATGTTTGCCTAGCTTAAGATACACAGATGTTAAGATACCTATCTTTTGTTTTGCAATTGTTAGATAATTTGTTTCCATTTCAGTTGCTATGAAAGGGAAATTATACTTAAGAGCATGCAAGAAAAAAAGTCAGGAATTCCTCCAAGCATACCATAAGCTAAAAACAGTTCAAGGTACTAAAGTAGCAGATAACATATCTCCTGTTGAGGTGCCTTGATTGGACTGATTACCAAGTCTCTCAACTGAAAACTTAATGTTTATCTTTAACTACATATTATTACACCACTAACTATTCCTTCTCAGTTCACTTTGACCTCCATGTTCACTGACATGTTGATTTTTGAGTTCTCCCTTAGTTCATTCAATAACCAATATAAGTCATGCAGTCTTAAAAGAATAAAATAATCTTAAAACACAAGAGGCCTCTTCTGGATTACTTACTGAACACTTGATACTCTAATTCTGCATTTTCTGTAACTGCTTTTTTAAACTTCCTTTGGAATCCATTCTTTCTGTTTTTAAATCTGGGATGGCTATTTTTATTATTGTAACCTAAAATCTTATTTTTGTTTGCCATTGTCCCAGCTGAATTTATTTTAAAAGATCTTGTTCTGTAACTTAGTTGTTGTTGTTAATATTATTATTATTCATTACTAATTATTGCTTCTCAGCAGGTTTTTTTAAAAAAGTTAATAATCGTAAGCCATAAATTATGTCAATTTGACTAATCTGATTATTTAACTTTTCCTCCTATCATATCCCAGTCTGCCTTCTTGAAGTTCTCATTTCTTAAGTCATGTCTTCTGCTTCAGAAAGTTAGCAGTAGTAATGTGTTCAGCAATGACTCAAATCTTTCTCAATCTTGGTTAAGGAAGCAGCCCATTTTTTACAATTGCTGATTCTCCCCTCCAGATGTCTCCTCCTGCTTTGCTGTTTGATTAGCTCCTTATATAATATCCACAGCCTTCCATTCTGCTTCCCACTCTTATCACTGGTAAGTTATATAAATAGTCATCACTAATACAGAAATGTTAAGGCTGCCCCAGTGTTAGTACTGATGGCATTGCATGCAGGTAAGGTGCACCAAAGCAACTTGGGAAGGGAAAAAACCAAAGCCAAACAGTGTAAGCTCAAGAACTGTTATTTACCTTCCACGTGTGTTGAACTCCCATTCTCTGGCACCTTACAGGACCTTGGATTTAGGCAGAGAACCAAAGACAAAGAACAGACAGAACTTTCAGCCCCTAAGCACCTGAACTCATTCGTCAATGCAAGTCTTTCCTTCACAGGTGAGAATCCCTTGGCCTATGTGCATGAGTCCCTTCTCACTTCTGAGCAGTTCTTAGACTGACAACACACACTAAGTGCTTGAGCACAAGGAGGAGTGTTGTAGTCTGTGATCTGCCATCTCTGCAGCTGACATCCTTTAAAGCCTCAGTGGTCTATTCCCATGGGTGGGCCAAGTGCTGCTGCACATTTTCACCTGCTGAAATCGCAGTTCCATGCTCTGAGTTACTTGATTAGAAACAGTTGACTGGATGTCCACTTCTAGTGAGACTACAGAATAAATTTAGGTTTTTTGCAGGACTAAAATATAGAAGATTTCTCAATTTAAAAATTGCATCTTGTACATCTAGGACAAGAAACTCAGTCCACAGACAAATGCTGTTACTCTGGTATAATTTCCCTAGATAATATAGAGGTAGTGTAGAGCAAACATTACATTCACAGGAGAGAGAATAGGGAAATTACAGGGAAAAATTATTGTGGGTACCAGTGTTCCCTTTTGATTAAGGGGGAGAATACATATTTGTCACAATTTTCCCATAGAGCTGGTGAAAATGAAAAAAAATCAGGATGATGGGCCATTAGAGCTACTTTCTTGGTTGCAAGATACTTGGGAAGACCATGAAGCTTCTCAAAACATAAGTTGTATCTTTAATATGGTGGGAGAACATGGAGGATGTCTTCTCTGTCCACCTAGCTATGAGCTAGACCATGTCACTACTGCACTCACCTAAGTACCAGCCTTTGCTTACAGGAAACAGTAAGTTTCCCAGAGGGAGAAATATGGAACCTGTACCCCCATTTTCCTCAGCTATGACCTTTACAGATTGCTCAAGGTGGCAATGCTGATGCCGGCTGCTCCTCAATAGATGCCACAAAAGCACACATTAGAATTCAGAGGATTTTGGCAAATAGCATCTTATAGTTTTTCCTCCAAGTGATGGTCCAGCTTAAAACAGTCCTACAGTAACCTGGTTTTGGTAAAAAAGAGTGAAACCATAATTTGTGTTTCAGGAGGCAGTTCATCCCCTGTGTAGGCAGCAACAGTTCAGGCTCCTGCTTTTCATGTTACCATGGTTAGGAAAAACCTGCCATTGCCACAAGTTGTAAAAGAAGCTTTCAAAAAAATGTTACACTGTTCCTAAAAAGTGGTGACTGTTACCTCACATCAGTTTATAAGCAAGGAATGTGCTGAGTTTTACCCATTTAGAGTCCTGGTGCCAGGAACATCGAGCCAGCTATACCTTCTATCTAGGTCCTCAGTAAAGGTGTTTGTATCGCACACAGCAGGAGCAGTAGTATCCAGAAGACATCTTCCCTATTTCAACTACTGACGACAGTCTACAAGTCGTTATTCTAGTGTGTGGAGCAAATCTTAAGACCTCGCTTGTATGCCAAGCAGCACCAGTGGCCTGCTATGTCTTCTTCACAGAAGCTGTAAAGTACTCTCACCATATGGTGCCATACATGACAGATTCTGAACAGAAGAGAGATTTCTGCATCAACCCTGCAAAATCTAAGTGGTAATTTGTGGTCTCCTGCTACTCCATTCAGTGATCTTTTCAGATGCTTTTTTCCCCCCTGGAATTAAAAAAACAGTGGATTATTGTTAAGACCTTGGTTAGCATTCGTAGGGAGCAATATCGTACTCCTCTGTTCAGTCAAAGACTGGTTATACAATTGTTTTAAAAGTCATGGTAATTCTCTTTTGGACACTTGCATTTAGTTAAAGGACCTTCTATTTGACATTTACATGTTCCATACTTGCTCTGTATCTCCATTAAAGCTTAGGAAACCCTTCTTTGCCTCTCCCCCAGCAAGTTAGGTGTTTTAATAGTTTTTGCTGCCATGAATTGTATGTTTACAACTGATACACAGTCAGATCTAACCAGAGTTTTGCAAGTAATGATTCAAATGAATATTAGATCACATCAGGTATGTCTTTTATTGTTCTCCATAGATGCTACTGGCTCTACAGAGAATACTGTTAGCATGTACTCCACTGTCATCTCTATAACCGCAACTGTGGTAGTAGTAGCAATCGGGTCAAGGTGAGCAACATGTTAGAAATAGTGTGGGATTATTTCTATGGTGAAGAAACTGGTATCAGCCTCACAAATAATGCACAGTGCATGAGGCCTCCTTGCTGTAGTCAGTATTTACTTTTAAATCAGAAAAACACGGGGCTGCTGGTAAGGATCATATTGGAACTACTTACAGTCTGCTTACACCTTGACTTACAGAGATTCTGTTAGCTTTCAAGTGATCTTCTGTCAGCTATGTCTAATCTTGGGAGACCCCCTCTGGAACACTTGCCTGAGTTAAGAAATTCAGTGCTCTTGTACAGCAGCTGTTTTCTTCTAGGAAGGTCCTAGACTCTGCAGAAGCTGCCGCGCTTGCTGGCTATGAGCAAATTATGGGCAACTCATTTGTACTGCCAAAATGAGCTCAAAAGTGGGGGTGGGAGCATAGCAGTTGTGGAAAGAAATAAACATAAACAGTCTTTGGTGCAGCTGACAAGCAAGGAATAATAAATAATATCTCAAGCTGCCTACATGGACTGTATAACCCAACATTAGTGGCAGCCAACTCACCGTTACTTGATTGCATTTGTTGTTAATAATCAGGTTCAACTAGTATGGCCAGGTGCTACTACAAAAGGTGAACTTTTAGATTTCTGGAGATGCTCTTAAAGCAGTAAGCCCTTGATTGAGATGCCTACAGTAATTAAACACAGCCCAACTGGCTTCAGCTACAGCTTCATGAGCAGCCGGTTTGCTCAATAGTTCAATATTGTCAAGAGGCATGGGCCAAGCTGTCCATCTTCACTCAACACCCCTTGTACCAACTCTGTTGTGCATCATATCTGCTTGTGATTCAACTTACCAACCCAGGAACCAAAACCAGAAAATTCTAAGTTAAGCCAACTGAACCACCGTGCAGCAGGATCTGGCAAACACCTGGCACAGGGATTCCCAGCCTAGGGGTGGAGATGGGATAGGGAATGAGATCTGCCTCTTCAGACAACAACACATCACCAGCCCACACCACCTGTTCACTAAATCACAGTCAGAGAGGGGAGCTAGAAACAGCCGGCCCCACTGACATAATGGAAGACTTCTCATAATAGTGGCTTTAAATCCTGAAGTTATAAACTATACAAGATAGATAAGAAAAACAAATTAAACACAGAGGGTAGGAAAGTCCATGGTGATAGTTTGACTGAGGGTGATAAATAGGTGTTTATTCCAAAAAACAACAAAAATGTTTAACTTCCACTGTGTTATGGGATCCATACTAGCTGGAAATGCCAGAATCAGTAAAAACAAAAAGAGTGAGAAAAAGAAGTATTCAGTAAATATTTTGCCACATTTCTTACAGGCTATCTAGATTGTGTAGTCAGGGGGTGAAAATACTTTGCAATCCAAGAGTATCTAAAGAGAGATATTAATACATCATCTACTAAAGCTAAATATTCTTAAACCAGCATATTGGATAAACAACATTCAAGAATTTAGGAAGTCGAATAAGCCATATTATGGATCATTAATTTTTATTTCAGTGATTCTCAAATACTGGAAAGAACTAGAAGATTAAAAGAAAGATAACATCATTACAGAAAAAAAAATTAAAAAATTTAAAAAAAAATAAAGGGTGTCAATCGAAGTAACTGTAATATAGAACTTGGCGAGAAAAATTTAAAAAAATTTAAGATAATTAATATCAGTCATGCATGTACCAAATAGAGGTCTTCAACTAATTTAGGATTAGGTTGAAAATCTGGATCATAAGCATAATAGGGTCAAAGGAAAAAAAAGATTTATGTAAGATGCCTGATTTAGAAGTACACAACATTTGGTTTATAACTAGAGCAATGCAAGACTGTAATAGAATTAAAAATTAGCCTTAAGATGTAACTGAAGAGGGAATCAACTTTAAGCACCATTCCGGTGGGCTACTGTAGACTTCATTATATCTAATATTTTCCCAGTTACTGATGTTAAAAAACCGGAAGCTTTGCAGATGACAAAAGGTTGGAGGAAAAAAAAAAACCAGCTAGATCTCAAGTGCAGTTTTTAACCACTTAACCGTCATCCGAAATAGCAGGAAGATACTACAGGATCAAATAAATATGGACAAAATAACATCACTTTGGGATAACTAAGGGCTTTCCTGAACTATTCTTAGAAAGCCATCCAGGGCTAGATCTTGTTACAAGTCTGCAGACCTTCATGGGATCACAGAAGATCTGAGGCTAGAGGGAACTCTGAACATCATCAAGCCAGTTCCCCTGCTCAAAGCAGGGACAAAGACCTGAAGTTTAACCAAACTTCCTGCAATCTCCACCTGTTTTTGTACATCCATGTCAGATCATATGAGACCCTTAAAGACAATTAAGATGTCTGATACAATTCAGGCACATACTATGGACCAAGTTAAATGTTCTTATACCTTAAATAAGAGCTCTACCACAAAGCTGTATTCTACACACTATAATATAGTCAGGTACCGTGCAGAGAAGACACAAATCTTGCTGGAGCAGTCTCCTAGGCACCTTCTTCTTATGTTTCTGAAATCTTCCCTCAGATAATCCAAGATGTATCAGTGATTCCCTGTTTGGACTATGGTATAAAAAGGGAAATGGACCATTTGTCAGAAAAAAAGATATGATCAATATTCAGAAATTCTTCATAGCACACAAACCAATCCTCTCCCTTTTTCTCTGTCTCAAGGCTTTCAGAAATTCTGGCTACAAGTTTCCTGCCTAAGTAAGAGAAATTTGAGAGAATTCAACAACCTGTGGTGCTACACAGACACTTAATGTCTTTCAACATGGGGAAGAAAGTAGCTTAGGTGTGTGGCAGTAGCATCCCATAGATATTGTTAGTTAAAGAAAGGCTTTCTTCTCAAATGTCTGGATGCATCCATCCACAGACACGCACCTGGAACACTCAGAAGAAAAGATAACCTGCCTTTCTTCTGTGATGATGAATTCCTCAATATGGGAGAACAAACTTTGAGATTGTATGGGAATTAATTATCATCATCTATAACAGCAAAATAAATAGATATAGGAAGCAAAATATCACCAAAAATTAGATAAGGCACCTCTACCAAAAAAAAAACCCCCAAAACCAACCCAACCAAAAAAACTTATACTGCATTTATAATCATATGTGAAAGTACTGGTCATTAATAAGAAAACAATCCTTGTTTCTTGTTTTTAATTTTTAAACAAGATGCACTAACATGTAAAATGCAGAGGTAGAGACATTAATCTTAATGATACTCCATCTACCTTCCTTTAAAATCAATGTGGAGAGTATTGAAAAAAAAGACATGTCACTTGCAAAACAAGTGGAATAGAGCACCAATTATTTGAGCCTATTTTATATTATCAAAGCCTAAGGAGTGACTTCATCTCAGCTGATACAAACCTAGGTAGAAAAATAGTATTCCATGTAAAGCAACAGCTCTGTAAAGGAAAAGTTGTCAGAAGTTTTGCCCATGTCCAACAGAGCCAATGCCAGCCAGAACCAAGAGGGACTTGCTGCTGGACAAGGCCAGCATCAGCAACTATGGAAGGAAGCTCTAGGGTAACATATTTAAGAAGAAAAGTTATTGCACAGATGTAATTGCAGCCAGGGAAGAGCAGAGGATCTCCAGATCTAGTCCTGGTAGTACTTGTGACCCTGTGGGGGACCCAAGAGCAGCCTGTCCCTGAAGGACTGTACCCCATGGAAGAGTACACTGCAGCAGTTCACAGAGAACTGTTGTCCATGGGATGGACTCACCTTGGAGAAGTTCATGGAGAGCAGTCTCCCATGGGAGGGACCCCATGTTGGAGTGGGAGAGGGACTCCTCTGCCTCAGTGGCAGGAACAAAGTGTTATTGTAACCCTCAACCCCCACCTCTCTGCACTGCTGTGGGGAGGTAAGTAGAGCCCGAGGGGAAAGTGGTTTTAAGCTTTGTTTTACTTCTCATTACCCTGCTCTGATTTTGAGTGGCAATAAATTGAGTTAATTTCCCCAAGTCAAGTCTGTTTTGCCCATGACAGTAATAAATCAATGATCTCTCCCTGTCCTTATCTCAATCCATGAGACTTTTGTTATATTTTTTTTTCTCTGTCCAGCTGAGGAGGGGAATTACAGAGCAGCTTTGGTGGGTGCATGGCTTCTAGCCAGGGTCAACGATCATAGGAGTGAATAAAATATTTATCAAGCCAATAATGTTTGGCACACAACATCGTAAAGTTCTGCTCTATGACTTTAATAGAGGTATTATTTTCCATTCAGCATGTATCAATCCAAGAGGGCTAAGTACAGCATCCTTAGCTCAGATACAGCATACTGGTGGTAGAGAGTGACCATGTCTCTTGTATAAATATTGATCCTTTCACTAAGATAGATGGAAACCAGCACATTTTGACCACTCAATCATTTTTGGTCGTCTAAAAATCAAAATGATGGATCTCATTGTATAATTCCAAACAAATCCTCACCTCCCAGATGGAACCTGTCCTTAGTCTGAGAATTCAAGGTTTTGCTTTTATTTAAACTCTGCTGCAATTTGGGCAAGCACAAAACTAGCATCTACAGCTCTGTAAAACAGATTTGGGTGGGAGCATATAAACTTCTGGATGCTGGTCTTTTCGCAAACCAAAACACAAATTTCCCAGGTCACAGAAAGTAAGCAGTCTGACCTTGTAGCCTAGAAATGAACACTCAATCCCTGGAGCCACAGAATTGTTTAGATTGGAAAAGACTTAAGATCATGGAGTCCAACCACTTCATGTGCATCATTGAACCATGTTCCAAGTGTCATGTCTGCATATCTTTAAATTTTCTGCAGGGACAGTTTCTCTAATATTTCCCTGAGCAGACCAGTCCCATGCTTGGCAGTCTTTTTGGTGAAGAAATATTTCTTGATATCTAACCTAAATTTCCTCTGTCACAACTTAAGGCTTTTTCCTCTTGTCCTATTGCCTGTCACTTGGGACAAGAGACCAACCCCCACCTGGCTACACCCTCCTTTCAGGAAGTTGTAGAGAGTGACAAGGTCTCCTCTGAGCCTCCTTCTCTCCAAGCCAAAGAACTTCAGCTCCCTCAGCTGCTCCTCATAAGAGCTGTGCTCCAGACCCTATGTCAGCTTTTTTGGCCTTCTTTGGACATGCTCCAGCACCTCAGCATCTTTCTTGTCCTTTCTCCTGAACTGGTGCCACTCACTTATTTACATTTAAAAGCTAATTGAACTCAATCAATGTGCATTTTTTCCTGGTTAAGTGTGTATCCAACCTACCAGTCTTGTATTCCTTTAAAATAATGGCACCAAGGACAAAATATTGAACAGAAAATACATGTGTTTTAGGATTTCAAAAATGCCCTTCTAACACATGGAAAGATTTCCTCAAGTCCATACTGGGTCTCTACATGCACAGGATGAGATGCAATAGAAGAGCTTTGCAATCCTCTTTTCTTCCTTCCTCAGCTACCCCCCGCAGGATTCAATTCCTGACTGTGAGAAGCAGCACAGCCTTCAGCCAGGGATGGGTTGTCTGCTCAGCCCTCTGTGCTGAAGGGTGCAGCACGTAGGCTTGGACTCACTTCCTCATCCCAGTGCCATCCCAGTGCCATGCAAGAGGTTATGGGTTTCCAGTGCCACCAGCTGAAATAGCTGTCACGCCTTTCTCTTAAAAATCAAATGCAAGCAGAATAAGCAAACCCAACAAATTAAGATGCAGATTTGAGATATGGATCTACCTCTCCTGGCCAAAACAAAGCTATTTGATTTTTATGAGGGTTAATGCATAACCTCTCTGAATTTCATTAATTTTTAATCACTTCTCTCTCACTTCCTTTAAATACTTAGAGGGGGCTTATAAGAAAACTGAGTATAGACCTTTCAGCAGGGGGTAACAGTTTTCAACCACGTTAAGGGTAGATGAAGAGTAGGTATCAGGAGGAGATACTTTATGATGATGGTGAGGCAGCACTGGAACAGGTTGCCCAGAGTGGTGGTAGCTGGCTCATCCCTAGAACCATTCACAGTCAGATGCGACAGGGCTCTGAGCAACCTGATCTAGTTGGAGATGTCCCTGCTCATTGCAAGAAGGTTGGGATAGATGACCTTAAAAGGTCCCTTCCAACCCTACCCATTCTGATTCTGTAATTCTATGATTTACTAACAGAAATACTGAATGAGTCTGTTGCATTCACAGACCTTTTAGATGAGTGGAGCAGAGAGGTCGGGAAAGCAGATTATTTTAAGAGGAGGTGATGACCATCAGCCAAGTCATGGACACTTCTGGTGTGCCCAGGCTCTGAAGAGAGCAATCAACTTGATCTTCTTACTGGATCTTTCTCTGTTGCTCCTGGAGTAGGGATTATCACAGGTCATTAGGGTACACTGCATGAGTGTGTAAGTGCCATGGACCCAGATGGCTGCTCTTTTGTGGGGAGGGTGTCAGTCCCCCATTTATCCTCCATTCTACTATAGCCAGCAACATATTCTTTTCTGTGGTTCTTTTGTAGCTGCTGAACTACAAAGGACTATTTCAGGATTAATTATGTTTGGTTCTAAAGCTTACTGGATGCTGGCAGCAATGCTTTTTTTCATTACTAAGCCTGTGAAATGACAATTTTAATAAAATAAGTATTTTATAGACTTGTATTTCTAGGTATAGATCTTTTGAGTCTACCAGAACATAAATAAACCAAAACACACAGTTCTTAACTATTCAGTCAAGCTTTGCACATTCTATGCACACCAACTTCTTAATGTGGACTGGCTGTACAGGACTTAGTGGGAGCTGGAGAGCTGGGTAACTCGACTTCTGCATCATCATCTCATTTGGTCCATACCATCACAGCAGGCAAGTAGCAATTATAAAGTGAAATTTGCTGTGTGTTTCCTCCATGCACTCTTCAGCAGCTCTTGCTTCACAGTATACCAACAAAAGGTCAGCTGTCACTGAAACAAAGCGAGTAGCATCAGCCTTGATTTAAGGATCTTCTACAAAGCTTCAAGGTGGGCTGTGAATCATAAACACTAGGTATTTCTATGATGGTTACATTTTCACCAGGACCATTTAGGACAGTCTAGATTCTCTCACTGGGCTTTCAAACATCTCAAAACATTCTGCAGATCATGCTTAATGTTTCAAGCTGAAGCCTATCTCAGTACATCCAGTATTTCACATAACTAATTGCAACAGCTGCGGTTTTATTGGCCCATCTCATATTGCACAAAACATATCAACATCTCTTCTGCACAGTGGAATTTTAATCTAGAAGTGACCAGCATTTATTCTTGATGCATTTGTGCCCTTGTTTCTGGAGTCCATCATCTTTAGGCAAACAATTCAAACCTTCTTTGACATTTATAAGCATGTTTGCTAAATTTAAACTTAAAAAAAAGAGGAATGCAAAGTTACTAATTTTCATTTATATTTCATCAGATTATTTCTGTAAGTAGTGACCTCCATCAAAATAGCCTCAACTTATTCCCAATCCATAAATCATGAGCAACTATATTTCTCTGCTCATCATTCCAAATGGTAATCTTCTTGTCAATGTCTTCACAAGTTTTACTGACTGTAACCCCAGAAATCATTTCAAAAGCAGTGACTTGCTGGTAGCTCTGGGTTCCCTGTCATACTCCAGCTGTGAATGCACTGCATTTTTTCATAGTTCTAGGATGCTTTCCATGCTAGTCAAAAATATTTTGTTTTCTCCACTAGCGCTACCATCCAAAAACTACTGTCATACAACTATGTCCAGCCTTAGTAAGAGCAACTCTCTCCATACCTTCCTGTATGGTAAAAAACAATATAGCTCTTTTTTGCCAAATACAACCACTTACACTGTGGACTTAAAATATGCATTACTTGTAGTTCAACAGTTACTATTTTAAAACTTTAAAAATACATGGTTAAAAAAATAAATCTTATCTTAAATCACAGTATATGGCTCAAGATTACAGCTTTATGACTGCAGTTCCATGGCAGGAATCAACAGCCTCTTAATGCAGTAAAAATACATACCAGGCTGAGTCAGAATCTCAGGAACTGAAGTTCAAATCCCTTCTTTCATCATGGGGGTCAAATCCTTAAGTCCAACACTACAAGAAATCCAAGTGGTGGATGGAGAGGAAAAGCTGATGACAGGCTTTGTAAACAGAAATAATTTTCAGGTAGATGCTAGCCAACAAGATGTTTAACTGTTGTTTTGACTGACTTTTTTTTTTTTTTTTTTAAGTGAAATTCTTGACATGTTAAGTTTGGTACAAGAAGTATTTACATAAAATAAAAAACTATTTATGTTAGAGGAAAAGAGACAGAACATATATCACAGCAGTGGTCCAATAATTTAACAGTATCAGAATATTGAAGAAAGCTTAGCCTGACAAAATACTTCACATAGAAACGTGCACCACAGAAGTGTTTTTATTAATTATTTAAGCTCTATGTTGAAAAAACAACAGAATCAGGTATTAGGAAACTGCCATATAATTAAATCTCCTTGTTTCACTGTTGTGAGATGTCATTAAATAGTCTGATTCTACACTTTGGGGCTCTCTCTTCACAAGAATCAATCTTCAACCTACTTTTGTAACAAGCAGAGCTCATTTTCTTTTGTTCTCTTCAGACTTAAAAAAAAATTCTTCACTGAAATATTTCTCTCATCATAGAACACAGGAATTGTTACTTTCCCATCTCTCCTTACCATGAGACCCTTCACAGCAGCATCATGAGTATTACTTAGCTTCCAGTCAATGGCAACTGAGTTGGGACATAAAACAGTTGAGACAGCAAAGGACACTCAAGAATGCACAGTTCTGGAAAGCCTGAAGCCTTCTACCCCATGACAAGCTCCTTTCTACACCCAACACATGTCTTCATACACTCTTTGGTTATCAATTAAATTCCAGTTTTCCCTTGTTCTCTACCCAATTGCAAATTGCCTACAAAAAGCTACACATACAATTTTCACCCAATCTTATAATCTAACCAAACTATGTCCCTATCAAGCAAAGCTTTAATCGCTCTCTTTTCCTCCTGCCATCTCTTTTCCAGGCATCACTCCAACCCTGCTCTGGCTCATCTTGTTTTGACTCACACAAACCCAAGCTGGCTCGCTTACACCTCACCGGCTTACCAGGCTGCTGCTAACCGGCTGGGCAAACTTTCGTCACATTGTCAGTCAGGTCCTACCACTGCTACAGCACTTACGAACGGCTCATCTTGATCTGCCTTCCCTGGCTCCCTGTGCACTCACACAGCTGCTTCTCGCACATCACAGCTCTCTCGTTTCAGCTACCAAAGCCAGCTTCTTCCTCCTCACTGCCTGTACCTGGCAAGAAAGCATCTTCTCCCATTTCCAGCAGCTAAAGTGGCTCACTACGGAAGGAAATCTGCCGCATCTAGGCTCAGCCTGTCTTTAAGTTGCCTAATAAGCTGCCAAGCGTGTGGAGAAAGGCAAGTGTTAAGGCTGAAGCGACTACAACACAAAGGGCTCCTGAAATAGAGCCTGGTAGTAATGCCAAGGGTGTGGGTTCAATCCCTGAATGGGGCATTCACTGAAGAGTTACACCCGATGATCCTTGCAGGTCCCTTTCAACTCAGAATATTCTGTGAAAGTGGAGACGTGGCACTAGTATCCTGAGGGCTCACCTGCCTCACCTCGAAGCCACGGGTATTTCAGGGGCACACTAGACCTTGGCGACGTACACAGCACTCCCGAACTGCAGCCGGGCCCTGGGGGCTGCACCTCGGCCCATGGGCGCGGACATCTCCGAGCCGGGCAGCGCCGCAGCCGCCTCTCGCCGGGGCCGCTCGGAGCTGCGGGCAGGCCCGGCCGGGGCCTCCTCCGGGCGGGGCGCTGGGCACGGCGGGGCGGTGGCGGCGCGCCCGCGCTCCCTCGGGGCGGGGCGGGGCGGCTCGGCTGGGCCCGGCCCGGCTCTGCCCTGCGCCGCCGGCCGCAGGTGCTTAAATAGCGGCTCCTGCCGCGCTCCCTCGTCTTTCGCGCCGCCGCCAGGTAAGGGGCGGGTGCTGGGAGCCCTTCGCCGGCCTCCCTTTCTCGCCCGGGGCGGCCGCCGGGCCGTGCGCGTGTGCCGCCAGGGCGGGGCGGGTGGGAGACGGCGCCCGGGCGGGCCCGCGGGGGTCGGGGCGGCCCCGGGAGTGCGGCGGGAGGGGCGCGGCCCGGGCGGGAGGGCGGCTCGTCCTCCGCTGCCTCAGGCGAGGGGCCGCCGCGGGCGGGCGGGGTCGCGCCGCGTCTCTCCGCAGCCGCCGCCATTCCCGTGTTTTCCCTCTTCTCCAGGGAGTGTGGGACTCATCGGGGCGTAAGTGTCCTGTCTTCTCCCTGGAGAGCCCGCCGCTCCCCACATGTTTCCCCACTGTGAGCTCTACGCCATCCCTGAGGGAGGATGAAATATCTTTGAAGGGGCTTCTGCAATTACTCTGGCATACAGTGCTCTCGTGGCTGATGGTGGAGTACAGCTGGTAAAAGGCACAGGTGAGGAGGCTCGGGTGCAGCTCCCTAGCGGAGGGGTGGTGGAGAGGTTGCCCTGCATCGCTCCGTGCTCTGGCATGATGCATGGCAGCTTTTGGGGCATGGTCCATCCTCTTGAAGACCTCATTGTAACTTACAAGACTGATTGACTTAGAATAGAGCACATCTGATGGGCTGACGCATGAGGAGGGGTGTGCCATGGAATGCTTCTTTTCTTAGATGGAGTAGAGCTTAATTGCTTGTCCATTAATTTGTCTAGCTTAATGCTCCAAGCTAGCCTCAGGAAACTGGGACAGGATTGCTTTAGGTAGCTTTTGGAGCCCTTCATCTCCCCAGTGGTCACCATGGTCTCTGCTGTGGTCAAAGACCTGTAAGTCATTTTGTCTTGTGCCTTTTGCCGCTTTGAGGTGCATCAGCCCCCTGGGGCAGACCTTCCTGTGAATTTCCAGAAGGTGATCTGTCATGTGTTACCTGTTTGAAAAATGTCAGCTCTGGCATTAGCTGTATCTGTCTGCTTTTGCCCCAGTCTCCCTGCAGGTACTCCAGAAAATAGCTGCTTTGCCACAGCTCTTGTATGCCACTAGTGTGTCATGTAAAAAGCATCCCACCAACAAGCATGGGACCCCTCAGAGCTCATTTTGGATCTAGGTGCTGTCCTAGTTCCCTGCATGACATGCAGTCAATGGGTTACCAACCTTTGCTTTGCAAGCTCTTTGCTGTTCAGACTTTTGGTGTCCTCCTGTCCCACTGGGGTGTCAGTATTCTTCCTGGTGAAGGGAGTGAGGAACATTTGTGCACCATGTTTTACTGTAGGTGCTTTTCTCATGTAGCCCACAGGGACAGGAATTGGCAGCTTTGCAGAATACGGTTCTGTCTGGCACAGTCAGAATCCCTGACAGTGCTAATTTGTGGTGAGAAAGATCCCTGGTGCACATGTGTCTGGAGACTGACAGGATTCACCCCACTTTCTGGAATTTCCTACTGTAGTTGCTTTCCAGCACTTCTTTAGCTGGCTCCTACCCCATGTGCAATGATCATAAATAACAGCACAGCATTACCCTTCCTATACTGTCAGCTGAAACAGTCCTTTTGTCAGCCCATATGGGCTTGGGTTCCTGGCATCCACTCCCAGTTTTGGAATCTTTACACACACTATCTAGATCTTGACATCTTTTAGAATATCAGAGTTTTATGTTCTGTGAGATAAGAGCACTGTCAGACACTTATTAGTGATTGCATAAGAGATCAAATTGAATGTGTATGGCATCTCAGAACTTGTTACTGCTTGTGGTCTTGTTTCTTAAAAGTAGAAAATGGAAACTACATCCTGTTGGGCATTTTCCCCTAGCTCTTCAAATAACTGGTTAAAAACACTATAGTGGGAGATGACTGTGGGGATGGAGGTTGCACATTACAATTTAGTTTAACCAGCTGTACTCGTGGATAAGTGTCTCTGAATGCCAAGTTAAGAGTACAGTCCAGCAGTAAACTGGGATCTAATGAAGAGCAGAAAATGGTATGGGTACGGAGGCAGATAAGAACAAAGAAGGAAATTAGACACAGGGAGCCATTCATGTTTTGACTTGGGGGCTAAACTCAATGAAGTTGTGAGCATTTTTCCTACAGTTAGCTTGACTAGTATGGAGTCATGGTTTAATTTGAAACCTGGGGGGAAAAAGAAATACAAAAATAATCACACTATGGCATTGGCAACTTCCTAGTAGCAGTCCAAAATCTGGAAACATAGGTGAAAAAATGGAAACATTGAAGTCCTTAAAAAGGATGGCTTATAAATTCTAGTGGGATTTCCATTGTGGACTAAACTGACAGAATATTATAGTTTTTGAAATAACACAGACTAGACTTGAAACTTCTGCAAGAAATTATTTGTGTGCTTTTGCAAGTGAAAAGAGGGGGATCAGACCTACTCTGGGAAGGACTAAACAGGGGGACAGCAGTGTTTTATTTCTTCCAATGCTGTTCTTTTCTTTTAATTCTCTGTTCCTGAATTCATAATGTCTACATGAAACTATCAAATTTCATATGAGTAAGGGGGAGTAAATTTATAGCCCTGGTATTTGCAATGGAAATCTTGGAAAATATTAATTCTGAAGTCTCAAGAAGAATTGTAGGAGAAGTATTTTAAAATTCTTGGAGTTGTCCATCATATGAAAATTGTAATAGAAGTGTTACCCAGAAAAATTACAAGAAATTGTGAAGTTGTTTCCTTTTCCATATACCTGTCACGGGCCTGATATATAAAAAAGAGAAGCACTATATCATTTAGGTTAAGCTTATAACCAGACTTCCTTTACAAGCTATGTTTCCAATTCCCTCTTCCCCTCATACTTCACGGCCTCTGCACTACTGGATTATGTTCTAATGGTTTCTAACCTGTTATTTCCATGTCTGCTTTCAGACATGAGTTTAATATGAAGGGAAAATTCCTTTATGTATATATGCCATGGAGATATCAAATCTAGTGGAAGTATTTCAATCACATAGACAATATAAAGCTTGCTTCTTTGTTAAAATAGTTTTTCTTGAAACACAGGAAATAAATTCAATCTTGCACTGGGTTTTTTATTAGAATTTCATGATAGTGTAAATGGAAATTAGTCCTTCTTTGGATTTCGCAGCATAAAATCTCTGGCTTTCATCTTCAAAGACACGACAGGCTGTTCTGAATGTGGCCTGAAAGAATGGAGAAAATATGGACATGCTTAATTTCTAATATGTGTTTCAACTTAATCTCATAACAACAAGATTGGTGGAAGAGAAGCAGTCACTATGTTGGAGTAATGAGAACAAATCTGCATTTTTCTTTGTAAGGGATATACATTTGAATTTACTTTTTTTTTTGTCTTCAAATTATTTTGTTTTGTTCTAATTTGTTTGTATTTAAGGTCATGTTTTCTTCCCATGTTTTCCCTTCTCTAGAGGGAACTGCAAAGAAAGGATTCAGAGTTCTCTCTAATTACAGTGTGTTGCTGTTAAAATGGTTAATGTGCCTCAGCAGAACAATATCTCAAGACAGTTGTGTCTGAAACTGGCCTTTGCTAGGTTTTGTTTATTTGTGTGTGTGTTTCAGAGGCCTTTTACTCAGCTTTGTACATTTATTGGTAAGTCAGAAAATCTGAGCCAGCTTGGATATTTTATGAGAATGGGGCATATGCAGTTATCAGAAAGAATTTTATTAATTTAGCAAAGACCACTGAAATCTAAGAAGTGACCAACACAATCCATTTTTTTCTGCTCAGAAGTAGAGCCTTCAGACTGACTTCAGCTCATGCAGTATTGAAAGTGTGCTGAGCTAAAGGTTGTCAGTTTGCAATCAATCAGGATATTTTTAAATTTTTTTTGTGATATGCTGTCCTATCTTTAGTGCTTTTTATAACTCTTTTTTTTTTCCCCAGAGTGAATCTGACTCTTCTACCACAGAACTCTCGGTTAGCAGCTTTTTAAATTAGTCTTAGTGGAGGGCTAGACTGAATTCAAAACAGTGAAGAAACACTTGGCAGACATAGTTTACAAGTTAACTCCTCACAGTAATGGAATGCATTAAGGGCAGGTCTCTCAGTTTTGCTGTTGGAGATAGAACCACAAAGTCTCCTAGCTAGCTTACAATGGCCTTCTTGCTGAGTTTCTTTGCCTCTCAGATCTTATGCTTATCATGCCTTCTACCTGTGTGATGCACTCTGCTTTCTCCTATGCTCTTGGAGGACCTGGTTTGATGTTCAGCAGTAAAGCATGTAATAAATTCGTCATTCATGTATTTGCTCAGCCTGTCCTTTAAGTGGGTTATACTCTTAGAATTGAAATAGTCACTAAGTAGTGACTCAGTAGATTGCCTTGCATTGCACATAAATAATTATGTGTTTGAGTGACTAGTGGGTTCTATGCTTGTGTTTTGTTTTCGTCCCAGTGGGGCACTGCAGTTACTGGGGAGTGACAGAAACCTTATTGTGGCAGACATATGTTCAACAATTTGCTTCCAGAAACCACATAATACCTTACTTATCTTGTGGAATAAGGGTACCTGAGGCATGTGTAGGGAGGTCTAACATTATCTAATTTGATGTTTGACTGTAGCTTCCAGTCATCTGAATTAGTAGCAGGGCAGTAGCAATTGGTAAAGAAAAGGCTGAAGGTTAATTAATGAACAGCTGTAACTAAGCTGATTCCCTGCTTCGTCTGTGACAATCTCCACCAGTTCCTAGATATCCAAGGCATAGGTGAAATTGTTTGTCGTGGGAGACTGCTGATGAGGGGAAGAGGACAGTGTCAAAACATTGCAGCACAAGCATGCTTAAGTACTTCCTACGCTTGGTAGGGAATGGCTTTCTCATGGTCTATCCAGGAGACTTGTTATTTTCCATAGCCTGAACTTCCCCTGCATTTCAGGTTGGCTTTTGATGGATGTTAGCCAAGATCTCCATGGATGGTAGTCACCATGGAGTGTAGTACTGGTGTCCATCTGAGCTCTGTAGGCCAGAGTGTCAGAGTAGTGGAAACTTCCTTATGGATAACATCAGTTTATTCTTTTTCTACTAAAGCTCACTGACTTGCACTTTGTCCTAACTTTCAGTCAGGCTTCCCTTGCCCCAGTATATCCACATCCAGCAGATTTGTTATCCGTACTACCATGGGCTGTTTTTGGCCTCAACACTGTTTTCTGTTTTCTTCTGTTCCACTTCTCAATCTAGAGTCTTGTGGGCTCAGAAGCCTTCTGGGAGCCCCCTTCATTAATTTCTTTTTAAAGATCTTCGGAGCACAAAGTATTCAGAAGTAAGGGAAGTTGAAAGGAAATGTAGGAGCACTATGCTTACCAACTCTAACTATGGAATCATTGAGGCTTGAACTGGTCCTTAAAATGGCTTTTTTATTTTGTTTTTTTGTTTTGTCATTTCAGAACGGATCTGAAAATCATCTCAGTACTTGCTTTTGCAGCTGCGTAGGACAGGAAGCTCATTTAAAGAGAGAAACAGGAAGGTCTTTACTGCCTGTGGAAAGAGAAGCAAGATTTATATGGTTTGAAAAGGTATGTAATAGATTTACTTGGTTAAAATGTCCAGTAGTCATTGCTCATTTGCATTAAGGTACTATCTCTCACAAGCTGTCACTTTCTGCAGTTTACCACAGAAATTTCCTGTAGCATTCTCTTTTCAAGGGGAAAGCTAACCTGTTCTCTTTCCAAATATTCAACCTTTGAAAATGTCTCCCTAATCACAAGGCAGTTTCTCTAAGGAAACAATTCATTTAGCTATGCAACAGCAATTACAGTTGGTTTAAGTCAAACTGTAAAGCAAGTTCTGTCTTTTCATGGTCATTTGACATCAGTAAACTTGATTAGGCCCTGTAATGCATAGGGGAGGTATAAAACAGAAAATACAGGTGAATAGATAATAAAGACTGAGTAGCAAATTTGTAAGAAATAAAATGTAGCTATTCTTGCTGTGGTTTTTTTTCTTCTAGTTTGTGTATTTTCATGTTCACAGATCTACTGTAGTTTGCTGCCATTTAATGCTAACAACTCATCTGCTTGAGGAGATTCTGTTGTAATGTATCCAGTGGCTGTTCCTGCACCAGGAGGTGAAGGAAATAATGGACAACATGGGAAACTTATTTTTTTCCTTTTTGTTTTTGGGGCTATGTTGCTCTGTGCTGGATTCCTTCTTTCAGTCTTTATTCTTCAGTCATGTCCATCTGGAAGCTTCAGTGACTGTAATGAGGTCCTTAAGGCTGCTGGGCCCGTGCTGGCTGTAACTGGACTGGTTTGTGTTTTACTGGCACGATCAAGGGCCAGGATGTATATAAGACAAAGACAATTGCAAAATGAGCAGGTGTACAGCCTTGTTTTTTGTCGTGGGAACTGTCAATTTGCCCAGTTTCTCATATTTGGATTCCTGTTTTTAACTAGTGGAATGCTAATTAGCATCCTGGGCATTTGGGTTCCTGGTTGCAGCCCTGGCTGGCATACGATACAGCTCAACCACACTGGCAATTCTGATGTGGAACTCCAGGGCTGTGGATTCCTGTCACTTCAAATCATGGGACCTTTGATTGTGCTCACTGGGTTGTGTTTCTTCGTGATAGCTCATGTTAAAAAGAAGCAAAACTTAAATCTCAACCAAGAATCCTGTGAAAGCGAAGAACATTCTCAGAGCCCTGAATCTTTCCAGGTTACAGTAGGTGGGTAAAAAATATTGGAACTTTACACTGGGATTTAGTAGGGGTTTTTTTCCACCAATGATTTACCTCTGGATATTACTTATTTGAGCTCTAAGCATATCAGTTCTGGCATGTCAAGAGAGCCAAAACAGAATAATGTTGCTTTGTCTCATATGCTTTCTGTATGGTCAGTTACCTTTCTCACAAAGGCAGAATCTCTCTTTTGACATAAGGAGAAAGGTCTGACTGTGTAAAGCAACATAATCTGACACAAATGAGGCTAACACCAATTCCATTCTCAAATGGTGTAATTGACGCTGCAGATTTCAGGTCTAAAGACTTCTGTGACTATATTTAGGATTTATTTTAGCCTTGACCTCTCACTCCTTAAGCAGAAGAATCTGATTCTTAACCAGTGAATTGTATTTTTTAAATTGTGGCCACATCCTCAGTCAGTTAGAGATGTAATTGTAAGATGCCTCTGTTAATTGCGTAGTATTTGAGCAAATGTGATGTGTTAGCAGGGCATAACAACCTGGTTTAATGCCCATTGAATACATTGCATGCATAGGTTGTTCTGATAACTCTGACTAATCTGATAAATTCATTGATGAATGAGTCAGTCATGGTATTGACTGGCATCTGACTGACTGGACTTCAAATTCATTATGAAAGTCACTCCGATGTGACACACCTGGTGACACTCAGGTTTGAAGTCAGTTTTCCAGCTACTGGGATAAATCAATAAGAGGGAATTCAGAATGTCTTTAAAGGCAAGAAAGTAAAATGACTAGATTCCTTTGATAGTTCAGAGTTTCAGGAAAAGTACAATTGAAAGGCTAAAGGTTGAGGTCTGGTTGGCATAGTGTTGTTATGGAACAGTGGTGACTTATTTAGAAAACACCCCCCACCTCACAATTCAACCATTTTGATGTTCTCTGAACTGTCCCAGCACACAAATTACAAAGGAAGAAGAGGTGACAGCTGTGAATGTGTGTGTAAATTAAGCCAGCTCACTAAATGATACAAACTCTGTTTAAAAAAAACCAAAAAACTTTTAAACTTTTAAATTGGCAGGTTTTTTGCTGCACAATATACTGAAGTAGTGAACTATGTATCAATAGTTGTGGTTAGTGTGCCTTGAACTACAAGTAACTTAGTGATGAAACTGTCACAGCATGCAGAGTAAGTCCTCAGAACCATTAATGATTTCCATTATAGCACTGCAGTACACATGGAGAAACTTAGAATGACCTATTTTAGGTATGGGAGGGAAACAAAATACCTTCTTGCCCTTAAAGTGATCCAACAGTAACCATGTGCTTTGCACTTCCACTTTTTTAAACAGCCAATCATGCTTGTGTCTCTTAGCTAGATAGAACACTCCTGCTCCCCAGCTGTATTGTCCAAATTAAATCTTTCATTTATAAATATGTTGTATCTTTATTTTGCAATTATTTAGGTTTTTAATGTACCTCCAACCTACTCTAATAGCCCAGAATGTAACAATTGTGTGTGTGGGATCATTGCACTTTATCTTGAAAGCTGGGCAAGTAAAAATTTTAGGATACTGTTAGTATATCCAGAGATGCTCAGTTTTTCAGAGGTATTAATTGGTGGTTTTTCCCCCTAGGTGATGCTGTGATGGTTTTCCCACCCCCGCCACCTCCTTATTTTGATGTCCCTATGTCACCAACTGTGGCACATTGTCTTATATCAAGTGTTTTGTCTACAAGTGAAAATCCTCCGCCATACCACTCTATCTTCAGTGATGGGTAAGACTGTCTTTATCTCTGACTTAAAAATCTGGACTGTTTCTTTAGGTATCCAAGACCATGTTCTTATATAATAACTGTAACTCAACTACTAGGTATGACAAAGTTTTCTAGGGCATAATTCAACTTACTTCAGGCACTTGAATTGGCATTAAAATGTTGCAGGATACTAGGGGAACTACGAACTGCAGAGTGTCCTTTATGAGGATTAAATTATTATTATGACTGGAAAGGACTTCTGAAGAGAAAACAAATCTTAAATCAGTGGCCCATAGTAGATTTCTTCCACAGATTGTCCAAGAGAAGGTGCCCCTGACAGCAGTACAGTAGTGTTATGATATCCATATTGCCAGATTTTAGGAGCCTCTGTAGAACCAGACCAGCAAGTATTTTATGACACCTACCCACAGACCCTGTGAATGCCACTTTGTCCGCATTTTATGTGTTCAGTTCTCCTGTGTCCCTTATCTCTGCCTTGAGGAAGTGAGACCTGCTGTGCTGGTCTGCCTTGTTCCTGCTGTGGCCAGGTGTCGAGATTGAAGGATACCTTGATATCACAGGAGGCTGCAGAGTGCTGATAAGGGGGGCTGCAAAGCCAGTTTCATCTCAAGGTATACCTTATCCTTGCAGCCATTCCTTCAATACATGGATTATAACTGAATACCTGATGTTGACACCACCAAACTCAGGGAGCAGGAGCTGCCAACTTACCAGAGACTTGTCTGTGCCACAAGAATGTGCAGGGTTATTTATTCCTGGGGGGTTACCACCAGTGGGGTGCTAACTTGAGGGTGAAAGAGGTCATTTTAAGGGCCACATACAAGAAGTCAGAGCTAGATCTGGCCAGAAGAGCTAGGTGTCACATGTCTAGAGTCCCCATCTTATTTGCAGACCCTTAATGATCCAGAATTGATTTGACAATACTTTTAGAATGGTCCTACATAAGCTTGGGTTTAAGCTGTGAGTCAGTAGATTGTGTGGGACTGTCCTTTGATGACTTTAATTCACAAGACCTTATGTGCAACGTTGTGTCACTGAAAACTGGGAAATACACTCCCCAATCAATTTGGTACAAAGCCAACATTTCTGAGCAGTGCTGGAGGCCTGGGGAATTCTCCTCAAAGCATGTATGCTCAGTAACCTAACAGATTAGGTTATATTCCTGAAACTAATACATATTCATCACATTTCCTGAATACATGCATATGTGCTAATTATTTCAATTGACTTGTTTGGATATGGTTCCAGATCTTCTGGTGAATCTTTTCTTCTTGATTAGTATCTCAAATATATCATCAGGTCATAGTGTACTTATGTTATCATTCTTTGCTCTGGACTCACACAGTCCTTGTTCTCAAAGCTGAGATACCAGCTACTACATATTAATCACTGATATAAGGAAACATTAGCTGAAACAAGACTTATTAGTCACAGATGTAGGGAATTAACATAAGACCACATTAACCTCTGGTATTTGTACTAAGCACTGTATGGGACAAAACTAAGCATTAACCATGAATATAGGGATAATACACTATTATGCTAAAGCTAAAAGAATTTTCCAACATCTTCCTCTACTGCTGCGTAGATGACTTCTTACAGAAATATAACCTGTTGGTAACAGTTGGAATCACCATCACTGCCCTTGCTGATGAGTGTCTGGAAAGGTGTCTGGGAGGAAAAGACCTGGTGTGCCCAGGTGGCCAAAGCAGCCAGTTGCATCCAGGCTCATATCAGCAGTAGCCAGCAGAACCAGGGCAGGGATTGTCCTCCTGTAGTTGGCACTGGTGAAGCTGCGCTTCAAATCCTCTGTTCAAGGGGGGAGAGACAATAACAGGCTTGTTCCTGGCAAGCTGTGGGTTGAGAGGCAAAGATTAGAAAGGCAAGGTGCTTGCAAGGGTCCTCTGCCACTGACTCTGAAGTGTGCTGGCCACACTGGAACACAGTCTTACAGAGTTGAGCCAAGGGCTCCTAAGGTAACAGAAGCCAAGAGGGAAACACCAGAGAATTATCTCAAATGAATTAAGGGATGTTCCTCTAGGAGGGCAATATGGCCAGCATCTCAGCTGAGGAACCTTTACACCAATGCACACAGCATGGACAACAAACAGGAGCAATCGGAAACCACTGTGCTGTTGGAAAGCTATGACCTTGTTGCCGTTCCTGAAACTTGGTGGCATGAATCCTGTTTCTGGGGTGTGACTTTTAATGGCTGCAGGCTGTTCAGAAGAGACAGGGAAGGAAGGAGAGGCAGAGGGGCTGCTTTTGATGTCAAGAGGTGGGTTGAATGTGAAGAGCTCTCTCTGAAGAAAACCCATGAGCAGGTGGAAAGGCTGTGGGTAAGGGTCAGAGACGAAGGCAGCAAAGGGAACCTTGGTGGTTGGGGTCTGCTACAGCCGCCTGACCAAGGGGAGCAGATTGACAAAACCTTCCTGCTCCAGCCACAGGATGCATCACCCCCGCAGGGTCTGGTCCTGCTAGGGGAGCTCAACCACCCCAGCAGCTGTTGGGAAGTAGCTCAGAGAGCTGTAGGCAATCCAGGAGACTCGTGGAGGATAACTTCCTGACCCAGGTGATAGACAGCCCTGCCGGGGGGAAGGTGTTACTGGATCTGTTGGTGACCGGTGCAAGTGAGCTCCCTGGGACATCAGGATTGGAGGCAGCCTGGGCTGCAGGGATCAGGCATTGGTGGAGTGTGCAGTTCTGAGGGATATGGGTTGGGTAAGGAATAAAATCTGGCTCTCGAACTTCAGGAAAGTGGACTTGCAGCTCTTTGGGAACATAGTCAGTGGGATCCTCAGGGAGAATGCCCTCAGGGACAAGGGAGTAGAAGAGAACTGGCAGATCTTGAAAGAACTCTTCCATAGAGGGCAAGAGCTGTCAGTCCCCAGGAGCAAGGAATCAGGCAACGAAGGTCAGAGACAGTCATGGCTGAGTAGGAGCTTGCTCGTCAAAATAAAGGGAAGGAAGCAAATGCAGAAGCAATGGAAACAAGGACAGGTGACCTAGGAAGAGTTTAGAGATGAAGCACAGTTGTGTAGAGAGGAGGTAAGGAAGGCCAAGGCAGTAAAACTGGAACTGAAGATGGCAAGGGACACAAACAATAATGGGAAGGGCATCTGCTGGTACATTAACCAGAAAAGGGAGGGTCAAAGAAGGGAATACCCCCTGATAGTGCTGGAAAAGTCGTGACAATGGGTGAGAAGGCTCTTGAATGGCAACCTCTATTCCCACTCAAGGGTGCACACACAGCAGGATGGGGACTGGTGGAGCAAAGTCCCTCCCAATGTAAGAGAAGATGATGTTCATTGCTATCTGAAGAACTGGAATGTACATAAGTCGGTGGGACTGAATGAGATGCATCCCAGAGTCCTGAGGGAATTGTCAGTAGAGGTAGTCAGTAAATGTCAGTCAGATGTTGTTGCCAAGCCACTCTCCCTGATATTTGGAAAGTCATTGCAACCAGGGCAAGTCCCAGGTGACTGGAAAAAGGGAAAAATGTTGTACCCACATCTAAGAAGGGTAGAAAGGAGGACCCTGAGAAATACCCATCTGTCAGCCTTTCCTCTGTGTGGGAAGATCATGGAACAGATGTTCCTAGAGAACATGGAACAGATGTTCCTGTGCTCACGTAGGACTGGGAGGTGACTCAGGTTAGCCAGCACAGCTTCATCAAGGGCAGGTCTCACTTGACCAACCCAGTGGCCTTCTATGATGGGGTGACTGCAGCAGTGGGCAAGGGAAGGGTGACAGATGTCATTTATCTGGATGTCTGTAAAGCCTTTGGCCCAGTCTCCCACACCATCTTTCTCTATGAATTGGAGTGAGATGGATTCAATGGGTGGACTGTCCAGTGGATTATGAACTGGTTTGACAGTCACATCCAGAGGTCATAGTGGTCAATGTCTCAGTCCCAATGGACATCAGTGACAAGTGGTGACCCTAAGGGGTCTGTATTCATTGGTGTTATTTAATACCTTCACTAATGACAGAGATGAATGGATTTGCAGATGATGACACCAAGCTGAGTGGTGCAGTTGACAGACTTGAAGGATAGGATGCCATCCAGAGGGACCTGGACAAGATGGAGAAGTGGGTCCCTGGGAATCTCATGTATTTTAACAAGACGAAGTATAAGGTGCTTCACCTGGGTCAGAACAACCCTGGTATCAACACAGGCTGGGAATGAGCAGATCAGAGCAGCCCTGCTGGGAAGGACCTGGGGGTGCTGGTGGCTGAGAGGCTGCACATGACCCAGCCATGAGCACTCCCAGCCCAGAAAGCCAAACCTGTCCTGGGCTGCATCCAAAGCAGTGCGGGCAGCAGGGCCAGGGAGGGGATTCTGCCCCTCTGCTCTGCTCTGGTGAGACCCCACCTGCAGTGCTGCATCAGCTCTGGGGTCCCAGCGCAGGAAGAACACAGGCCTGTTGGATTGAGTCCAGAGGAGGCCAACAAGTTCATTATAGAGGTCTGGAGTACCTCTCCTATGACAAAAGGCTGGGAGAATTGAGTTTGTTCAGCCTGGAAAAGGGAAGGCTTCCAGTACCCCAAGGGAGCCTACAAGAAAGAGAGGGCCTTTTTTAGAAGAGCACTGTAGTAATAAGATGAGGGGGATTGGTTCCAAATGGAAATAAATTTTATATTAGGTATTAGAAAGAATTTCTTTACTGTGAGGGTAGAACAGGCTGCCCAGAGAAGTTGTGGATGTCCCTTCCCTGGAAGTGTTTAAGGTCAGATTGGATGGGGCTCTGAGCAACCTGGTCCAGTGAAAGATGTCCCAGTGCAAGACATGGGAGGTTGAAACTAGATGATCTTTAACATCCCTTCCAGCTCAGGCTATTCTGTGGTTCAGTCTTTGGCCCCCCTCAATGAGAAAGACACTGAGTTTCTGGAGCGCGATGTAACAAGAGCAGCAAAGTTGATGAAGGATCTCAAGCACAAGTCCTTTGAGGAGTGGCTGAGGGAGCTGGAGCTTTTCAGTCTGGAGAAAGTGAGGCTTGAGGGAGACCTTATTTTTCTCTTTGATTGCTGGAAAGGAGGTTGTGGCAAGGTGGGGGTCCACCTCTTCTGGCAGGTGACAAGTGACTGGCCAAGAGGAAACTGCCTTAAGCTGTTTCAGGGAAGGTTTATCTTAGCTATTAGGAAGGTTCTTTTTCATGGAAAGCTTTGTAAAGCATTGGAACAGGCTGCTCAGGAAAGTGGTGGAATGGAATGGAATTTTTGGAAAATCATGTGGATGTGATTTAATTCCTGTCTCGATTTCTCTGTCTTGTGAACATATGTACACAAAGAGGCAGTTTGTTGGGACAGTATCTACTGGAGTGGATAAAACACCTTAGGCTTATATACAGAACCCAGAATGCCTGACCTCATGCTGTCATGTTCTGTGGCTGGGGGTGCTCTGGCTGTTGCCCTTCCATGCTTCCCAGAGTCCTCACAGAGAGCCACTTAGCTGATACCACCTCTGGGTTTTTCACTCAATCCTCCTTTCTCATGGCTTGGCACTTGCTGGCAGTCAGGGCATCTTGATGAATGCAAATTGCTTCCCAAGTGCTTTCATGGAAGAGAAGCAGTGGCCTTGTTCTTAACAGTGCCATGGTTGAAGATCCCACATATGGCAGGGAATACATGTTCTGTATTTTGGCAGCTACTGAACAAAGGTGATTTGCCTCTTTGATGCATTGCTCTGTGTTGTTTTAGCAAGCGCTGTGCTGCAGCCTGTGCTGGATGAGACAGCTAGTAGCAAGCTCAGTCATGGTCTGATCCCCGAATTGCTTGGGTTTTTCCTGCAATTCTGTTACAAAATGCTGTTATATATCACTTCAGTGTTTGTCTTGTAGTATTTCTCTCTGCTTTAAAAACACACTCTCTCAGACCGGTAACAACACTGAAGATGAGATGACTGTGCTCTGCATTCCTGCTCCTCACTCAGTATTGATATGGGTACAGATATATGTACAAAAGCAATCATCAGCTCTGGGAGTGAATCATGAGGAGAGGGGAGTTCTTCCCTTTCCTCGGGAAGCAGCTGAAGAAATATGCTGAGGGCCATCTCCAGGGTGAGATGAGCAAGGTGCCAGAACAATGTGGGTTCAACCAGTCTGGATCCAGCTATGATGGTTAGAGAAGGACCATGAATACTTGGCTGCTTACGCTGAATGTAACTGGGAACTTTGCAGTCTGGTCATGTCCAGTTGCTTCTGTTTCTCTGGCTCTGAGTGGGAATGTGATTCCTTATGTCTGTCATGGAATGCCTAATAAAGGTCTGATTGTTTTTCATGCAGGATCTCAGATGGCTAAGGATTGTGATTTTTTGTGTGTAGTTCTAAGTCTTGTAACTGTTTTTCATAAGGGAAGGGGACTGTGTATGTAATATACTACAATAGGAAAGATACATTAAGAGCTAAGGATCAGAAGAAGGTTTAAAAAGATTGTGAAATAGCACAGCCAGAAGCAGCTAATACCCATAAGCCAGTGTCATGGTTTGACTGGCCAAACGCCAATGGCGACTGCTCAGTCACTCTCCTATGCCACAGCTGGGCAGAGGAGAGGAAAAAAAAATTAACAAAGGGGTCATAAGTTAAGATAACGGCTGGGGGGAAACACTCCAAGGGCAAAAAAGGCTCAATTTAGAGTTACAAAGTGAATTTATTACTAACAGAGTCAGAGGAGGATAAGAAGAAGTAAAATAAGCCCTTAAAACATAATTCTTCCCCCCAGCCCCTCCCTCCTTCCCACCAACAGCGCAGGGAACAGGGCGTGGGGATTTGGTCAGTTCATCACCGAGATCTGCTGCTGCTCAGGGAGAGGAGTCCTTCCCCTGCTGCACCATGGGGTTGCTCCCACGGGAGACAGTTCTCTGTGAAGTTTTCCCATATGGGTCCAATCTCATGAGCAGCAGTCCTCCCAAAACTGCTGCAACATGAGTCCCTCCCATGCTGCTACAGCATGGGTCCCTCATCCATGGAGTGTGGTCCTCCAAGGACAGGCTGCTCCAGCCTGGAATCAGGGCCCCCTCTCTCCACTGGGTCTCCCACTGGAACACAGCCTCCTCCAGCATCCACCTGCTCCAGCATGGGCACCTCCCCCATGGCCTGTGAGTGGTCTCTGCATCCCCTGTGGACCCCATGGGCTGCAGGGGCACGGCTGCTCCACCATGGTCTTCACTATGGCCAGCAGAGGAACCTCAGCTCTGGCATCTGGAGCACCTCTTCCCCCTCCTTCACTGACCTTGGTGTCTCCATGTTGTTTTCCTCACACGTTCTCGTCTCCTCTTCTCTGGCTAGAAAAAACTGTATGTCCTTTGTTTTGATTTTCTTCTTAAATATGTTGCCACAAAGGCGTAATCAACATCTCTAATTGGCCCAGGCTTGGCCAGCAGCATGTCCATCTTCAGAGCCATCAGGGACTGGCTCTGCTGGACATGGTGGAAGCTTGTGCAGCCTTTCACCGAAACCACCTCTGTGGCCCCCGCTACCAAAAACCAGGCCAAGGAAAACCAACACAGACAGGCTCTGGTTGGTGATCCAAAAGGTTAGAAGGAAGCTTGTTTTGCCCTTCCCCTCTGAAATGATCGAATTTTCATATGAGTCATAATGTAGTCCACAGAATGAAATCCTAATGCTTATGCAAGTTCTTTGCTTCAGGGATTTTTAGGAAGTGTGTGCCTGCATGTGTGTTTATGTAAATCAAGTCAAATTTCACTCACTGTAGATAAATGAATTATGCTAATACATAGTTTTGTGTTTTATAGAGCACAGCTTGCCGATGATGAAAGAACAGTTGCTGTTAGAGACTATGAATCCATATATACAATTTCTGGAAGCAGCTCACCTTCAGATATTTTACCAATGCTATACCTTTCCTGTGAATCACCACCAAAATATGAAGAAAAAGCATCAATAACAAATAATGAATATTCGCCATCTTCTTCCTCATCTTTTTCATCTATTTCCTTAGCCACATCTGACACCAGCTCTTAAAGGACTGACCGTTCACTTAATTTTTAATTAAAATGTACACAGAGATTTACAATTTTTGAATTTATTGACATTTTGTAATAAAAGCAATAATGTTGGCTGTGTCTAATTTTTCATGAGGAAGAATAAGTAATGAACTCAGATTTCAAGAAATAATAGGTAATGCTGGGCCCCTTCTGAAGTAGTCTGAAGGGAGTTCACTGCAAGAATGTTAAGCACTCATCTTGTTCTGTTACAGCTTCAGTTTCTATTTATAGCTGTTCTTTTTATGATGAAGGCACTAAGTGGAAACCAACATTTTAGGTTATTTTAATTAAATCTGTTTGGAGCTTCAAAAGAAAAAAAAAGGAAATAATTAGGAAGTGTTTTTATTTCTATTTTTGCATGACTTTTGTGGAAAATACTTGTTTGCAAAGTAATTGCCTTTACAAGTACTCTGAGAGCACTCACAAATAGATTTGTACCAAAAATGCTATGAAGAGCTTTAATGGTTACCTTTTGGTCTGCCTGGTAACAAACACTCCATAGCTTTATTTAGACTATCTCTGGTGCTTATGTAAGTATAATCCCTATGAAAATCAGTTTTAGCTGCAGTTAAGAGCCCAAAGGCAGCCCTGAGGATAGTTAATAGGCTAACAGTTTAACTGTGGTAATGACTGGTTTCAGGGGGATTATTTTGCTGTTTTATATCATCAGTCATGGATTATACAAGGAGTGCTTATTGTGTGAGAGTGAGTACCACAAAACAATGGTATCTTCCAGGTGCAGACATCACTTATCAGCAAATGCAGGAGAGACAGTTTCATGGAAACCCATGCAACAAATGTTTTTAACTGATACAGCATTTGACGGACCCTTCAGAAATACAATCCTCTTAGCTCTTCCATCACACTGCAACCCCAGGGTGGTGGTAGGGGCCTGCCTTCAGGATGGAGGTTCTAGCTCTATTTTGTGTTTCTTTGCATTTGTTCCCAAACGGAAGGATTAGTTTGTAGTAGGTAAAGATAATTAGCAGGAACTGAGTTGCTGCTGATCTTTGACACTTTACAACTTGCTCCAAATGCTATTTGAGAAAAAACAGACCTGATTCTGTTCTCAGAAATAAAAGTGGCAGAGCTACCCTTTGGTTCAGCATGGTGAACTTGCCAGCATTAATACTTCTTGCAAGAGTGATCTCTGTCTTGTTCAGCTCAGTCTCTGAACACCTGTGTGGTTTGGGACCTCAGTTACACTCAACTTGTCATCTGCCATGCTGAATTTCAGAGAACTTGGCTGTAACAGAATGCCAGACTATGAATTAAGAACTTAAATTCCCTCCTGTGCCTAGGAAAAGGTGATTGCCTTGTTTCACCTTTTTATGAGCATGCCTCTCACCTGCTTAGTGCTTTAGAGAGATGTTCAGGAGCTCCTGCATTTGCCATTTATTTCCAGTTCTGTGTTGTTCCCTCAGTCATACTGGGGCAGCTCTTTGTGAAGCCACACAAAAACAAACCAGCCAGCAAGGGAGGTATATTTAGCCAGCAATAGAGCTGAGGGGCTTATGCACGCAGAGTAATGAGCAAACACGACACAGAGGGGGATTTAGTATTTGGGAGCTGATTAAACTGGCATGACTCAGCCATGGGAAATGTCTGTATGAAGAAAGGGAAGCCACAAAAGTCAGTCGGCATTTTGTCCTCTTTTCTCTCAAACGTTTTTTACCTAGTGAGTTTTTCAAGGATGTTGCTCCTTGTATGCAATCTGCAATACTAGCTGTGGTTTGCCATCTTTGTGATTATTTGTTTTAGCTTTTGCTTCTTCTGTTTAAGCAGTGGGGTCTGCTGCTGTACATGATTCATGCATACAAAGCCTTGCACATGTCTATGGATCCTGTTTCTCTCTCAAGTTATCCTTCTATTATATAACATGAACAGAAGCTGGGGTATTTTACCTAAAAGATCCCACGCACCAAAGACCCATGTAAACTTTATGCTGTTGTTCAGAACACTAATTTTATGAAAAGGCTAAATATCAAAACTGTTTAAACAAAACTAGAAATATTTCACCATCCTTAAAAAGAAAAAAATGCAGTCACATCTGGTGGCAAACTGAAAAAGTATTAACCTTTTCTGCTGCCTGCACTTTGCTCAGTCGGTTGTTCCCAAGATGTACCCAAGAGACCATACAAATCAAGTAGAATATGTTGACTCAGCTGAGTCCTCTGTAATGGAGACATAATCTTGTTTTCCTTCAAGATTATTGTGTTTTGATCATCTACTATAGAGTCTTCAGTGTGGATCACTTTATTTCTGAAAAAGCAGTCTTCACGGAAATGGTGATTTATAAAGCTGCTGACCTAACTTCAGACTCAGCACCTGAGTTTCCTGGGAAGGATAGGTTTTACCACTGAAAACAAGGATTAAAAACAGAATTTATCTCTGCATAATTTTGAGAAGATGCTTAGGATATAGATCAGTTTACAGCTGTATTAGCATCTTCTATTTTTGGCTTGGAAAATCATTACTTGAAAAGTCAGTGGTTGTGCTGGGTGCTTCTCCATGAACTGCTCAGCACTGAGGGAGTTAACATAGCCAGTGCAACTGTATTTGCCTACTGTGTTGTTGAAATCTGTTGCAGCAAGGTCAGAAAATGTGAGTAAGAGGCTAGCAGGTCTGCCTTCACCACTGAAGGTTACCACTGGGTGAATGGCATTAGAGGGAGGAATTTTTGATGTGGGGAGTAGGAGTGAAAAGTCTGTATTAGAAAGGAAGCAACACCTTGTAAAACTATAAAAGTAGCTTAAAATAATACAGAATAGCATTTTTATTGAGGAAGTGAGATACTTTACTGTCACACTAATGGTGCTATAACCCTCTTTCTGCCCTAAGGTTAGCTTAAGTGTTTGGCGTACAAACGCTAGGGAGCAAATCAAGTTGGTTACTGATTCACACTTAGTTAAACAGGCAAAGTGGGAGGTAAGGGTTGCTTGCCCTCTCTAAGTGAAGTTAAGTTCTGTCTTCCTTGCTGCCTTCACTGACATTGCTTTGCTTCTAACTGCAACACTGAATCCTTTGGATATGAGGGGGATTCCCAGAAACATAAATGAATGCCCTTTCTCTAGGAAAAGTCTTTCTTCCTACATCACCAGCCGCTAAAAAAAAGAACAGTTTACTCATCTGAAAAACTGAGATTGCACAGATCTTTGCAATGTTGCTAGGATTTTAGGATAGCGGCACTCGCTGAATTGCACCAACCCCATTCTTGCCCTTTGTGTTGCTGTATCCATTTATCCCTTTTCCATCCTATCTCTTCAGAGTCATAACTTGTAGAGCCAATATCTCCACATTTCTGCAGTGAACATGCCAGACTTCATCTAGATCAGTTCTCCTCCCTCTATCACACATGCATGCATCTGAACAATTAGGCATGAAAATATCTTCAATTTGGTGTGCCTGCTGACAAGACAACATTCCCTGGGGCATATAAAGCCACCTTGCTGGTAAATGCAGTTGTGGACAGCTGGCTGAACCTGCTCCTCACAATTTATTTATGGTTTGAGGCTGGCAGTGCAGTAGTTCAGGGGTGAAAGGCCCACTCACAGTGGTTCTTCATGGACTGCTCTTACACATGTAATTCATGTTTTCCACTAAAGATGCCATGTGCAGTTACCCTTCTCTAGGAAAAGGTCCCACGAAGTCGAATCATTGGCTCCTTAATCTCCCTACAATATAATGTTTCATTATGGAGTGATAATTTGTACCTACTTATTTTAAAGCTAATCAATGTGCAATACTGTGTGTTGTGCAGCTTCTTTGCATGTTCTTTGAATAAGTCCCGGCTTATATTACTGGCATGTAAGAAAATAAAACCTTTGTACCACAGGATGATAATCTGAACAACTATGCAAAAATAAGTAACATAAAGAGAGGAGAAAGGGGTTAAGTGATGGCCTGTCAGCGATCACTAGGATGACTCTTGAAACAGGTTGAAGAACTGAGGGGATGCAGAGCACCCGCTTCCAGCAGCAAGCACTGCAGGGGAGATCTGCATTGGTAATAGAAAATTATGTGGAGGAACGGAAAGCAAAGTCATGCTTCTGTTCAAGAGCAAGGTCTGAAGCAGATGAGAATAAAACAGTAGTGAGATCTGGAAACAACACTCATTCTGAAAAACCTCACTCTGACCAATTTTCTATGATTTCACAAAATCCTTTTGCATAGAAGTCATGCCGGGTAAAAGGGATGTATTTAGTAAATCAGCATTTTAAAGTGAGTCCCCAGAAATACATTTACTGGCAAAGAAAAGCACTGGTCTTAAGAAAATCGGTGTGATCCAGTAATCTCTTAAGACCTTGACAGCTGCCTGACTGCAGCGTTATCGCTCTCTGGGAAAATAATTGAAGAAATGTGGGGAGGCATAGAGGAAACTGTCGTACAAAGAGGGGACAGTTTACAGGGAAAGGAGTCATTTTAATGTGGATCCTTAGCATACCAAATGCAGAGTGCTTTCCATCCTGTTTTAAAAGTTCAAATGCCATGTAGCTTTGGAGGGAAAAAGAGAAACCTGTATTCTCCAGCTCTACTGTGCACTTGCTCAACAATCATGAAGTCATGTCCTAGACCAGAAGCAAAGAGACAGCCATGGGATGATGCAACACCCAGCTTGGAAAATTCTGATTCCAGACAGGACCTAAGGACCATTCCATAGGACTGAGGAAGTGTTCCAGCACGATCTCATTGCAAATAGCAGTTGCAGAGTTCTTGAATGAATCAAAGGAGCAAGGTGACACTACATCTGTATAAACTATTAGTTAGACAGCTATTGTAATATAATGCTGCTTTCAAAGGGATGTTGGAAAGCCTGAAAGATTCAGCAGTGGCAAGAATGATTCATGGTATGGAAAAACCTGACTTGTAAAGAGCAGTAACAGTTCATTCCATTAAGTCTGAGAAATGTAAGGTTAAAGGTGACTTAGACTTTGGCTATAATTACCGATACAAGGACAGTTTATCCAGTGCTTTCTAGTTTAGTTGTCATGATGCAAAACCACTACATTGATAGACTGATCTCATTGCTCAAGAGGTGCGGAGGATCCTGACTAGGTTTGGTGCTGTGGGAAAGGCTGACCTTGAGTGTATTTGTTAGAAAATTCGTTGACACCCTGGGTAATAGGAGAGACTTAATAATGCTCACTTTGGGAACTTCACAGCTGTTTTTTAAGGAATCCAGCAGTAGTATTCATCAGGGTCTATGTGCTTAAAAAATGAGAAAGACACATCTGCAATGGCATTCAGCATCAGTTCTGAAGGTGCCAAATTTGGTGAGTAGCCCATTTCAGAAGAGAGCTGTTGTCACACTGTGTGATTTGAATACACAGTAGACTAAAGACACTTTTACTGACTTTGAAGAAGAAGTCTGAAAGGTGAATTTTCTAGTTCTAGAGCTATTTTTAATCTTATAAATCTCAGGATAAACTTGCTTCCCCAGAGCTGCTGGTAGAAGGAAATAGCATTATATGTTCTACTGCCTGAGCAGTAGTCAATGTCCTGCTGAACTACTGCCATGCTAGTCAAAACCTGCCATGCTAGTCAAAACAGACAGAGTAGTAGAGAGATTTTTCCTCCTTGAGGAATTATACAAAGACATTCTACTGGAACCCTCCAACAGCAATTACTTTAGTCTGAAACTGTTAGGAAACAGAAAATCTCAAAATTCAATAAGCTGTCTGTTTAATACATGAAACATAAGTTCAGCAGAACAGTTCATTGTGATATGGAAAAATATCCCACATGCTTCTGAGTACAGGATAAGATTCCTCACTATGCCAAGTTCAGCATTACAGGAGATGCTTTCTCTCTCCTGCAGTAATGTATTATTCAGGGTATGTGGGCATTATTCTGTATAACCTTAAAGAAGGTGTGGAGATCCGACAATAAAAAATGTCCACTATTAGGGGAAATTACAGGGTAATTATGCTACCATCAACCAGCTGGAAAGCTTTGGCTGGCTTGAAATGACATTACTCCCACAGTTCTCCCAGGCTGTTCAGTGCTCACCATCCTGCTGCCACTTACCCTCCTGCTCACCTAGTGGTTGCCCCAGAAAAATATCAGAAAGCCTACTTTGGTATTTTTTTAAACCATGAACTGCAAAATGATCTGCAACAGAGGTCCAGGCATGGCTATAAATGTCATGCTTCAGAGCATGGAAAAGCATTCCTAGCAGTGGCCATGCGGAATTTTCCTGCAGAAAATGGAGCAGGAAGTAGAGAGCAAGGATCTCCTCACTGCTGTTGACTAAACATGTGCTGTCCATATGTTGCATGCATCAGCTAACTGGGGCCAAGAAAAAGCTGTGACGGCTCCAGCTTGCTTTTTCTTCTATCCAGAATGGGCACAGTATCATAGGTGCAAAATTAAAGAAGAAGATAAACAAAGAGACAAGCAGCTATGGGGGTGAAGCCAATTCGGAAGTGATGGTGGTGATTCAAGAAATCTTTAGTGATGGCTTCAGGCTTCACTTCCCAGACCTTTATTCTTTCAAGCAAAGTTTATTCTTTCACATGATGGACTCTGTTAACCATACACACACAAAGTTCTTGTATAACTAACCTGAACCTTCGACTTTAAATGCTCTGCCAAGTCCTTTCCAAGCCCCCTTTCTCTTGAGGCAGAAGATACATTATACTCAGTAATGGAGCAAAACAACAACAATGTAGAAGATTTTTCCTTGAATGTCTTTTCTGTCACTCCTTGTCAGCCAAACAGATCTGATGCCTTGGTGTCAGATGGGGATAAAGCTGGCACCACTCTGCTCTTTTCAGGTGTGTTTTTGGGACTGGTGGGGATCACTTTCACCGTGATGGGATGGATAAAATATGATGGCATTACTCACCTGGAGTGGACTCAGTTACTGGGGCCTATTCTGCTGTCTGTCGGGGTGACTTTTATTCTGATTGCTGTTTGTAAATTTAACATGCTTACATGCAAGCCCTGTAAGGAAAGAGAGGAAAATACATCGGAACTTGACCAGACTGCAAGCGGACAGTCCTTTGTCTTCACCGGCATTAACCAGCCTATAACTTTCCATGGTGCCACAGTGGTGCAGTACATCCCTCCGCCGTACCCATCCCAGGAAGGCGCTGCTGTGAATCCCAGCTACCTTCACCCAGTGCTCAGCTGCTGCGGTGCTGTTCCCTCCAGCCCCTCGCCGGTTCTCACCCCAGGTTCTCCTCACTTCTGCCCTGCCTACCCCCTGGATAACCTGGCTTTTACTGGAGATGAGAACTACACTGCTTACCCTGCAGAGAATACCAGGAATCAGAGGTACATCTTCTGAAATGCCTTAGTGTGTCTGGACAGAGACTTCTGAATATTTTAAGTACTATGCGTGGTTTCAGAGGAAGCTACTGCT
Organism: Acanthornis magna; assembly: GCA_036785705.1. NCBI lineage: Eukaryota > Metazoa > Chordata > Aves > Passeriformes > Acanthizidae > Acanthornis > Acanthornis magna. Next base: position 3,564,442 of record JAWUZG010000121.1, read on the forward strand.
AGTCCAGGGTATTATCCTTCCTCAGACTTTTTTTTTTTTGGTCTTTGTTAAGAATTCTTCTTGAGTAAGGAGTAGGGAGACATACTTTTCCTGGCAAATGCTTTTATACAATTTAAAATCACTTAAAAATGCCTTTCAATCTCCAGTCAACTTAATCTCTTGTCACTTTTTGTGATATATATCTGCTCCTGTTTGCAGAGGTTTTTTATGCTGATCTTACCACCTTTAGGTTTCTGTGTGTACAGCCAGAGGCTTCCACTCAAACACAATCGGAACATACAAGTCAGCACATAAACAGCATTTCTGCAACAATGCAAGAATCAGTCTGGTAACAGATGCTCTCCCTCCTGAATATGCCTGGTCACAACATGCTCCTCTCCCACTGTAACAACCTTCCAGCCTTTCCTCTTTTCCTAGTTTTTAGGCATACGCAAGATCGCCGCTGTTGCATAGCAGTATGAAACTGCTCAAGCTGTACACAAAATAATTTTATATAGTTCTTTCCTCTAAGGAAAAAAATCCTAATTCTAGGAATTACTTATAATTATATCCTTTCTAGAACACAAGTCACTTTTAGTTCATTTCTCAAAGTCTGTTTGAAAAATTGCTGACTGATCCATTGTCCTCAGCAATATGGGTGACAGGCATAGGAAGGATGAAGACAAAGGTTACCTCCTGACACTTTTAAATCTCATGAGAAAAACACAGCAAACAGCTGAATCTCAGTAAAACTTCATCTCACAGAGTTTTCTCAAGAAGCCAGGGAGTACTTTGCCCAGATAAGGTTGTCAGGATGAAGCACTGAAGTTACTTGCATTCTCTGTTTGGTAATTTTTTTTTGCATCTGCTCCTCTTCCTCTTTTCAGGTCAGAAGACAGTTCTGATGAGCCAGAAGGACTGCTGGAAGACTATGCCTGTAATAACTTGTCACCTCCACGTTACGAGGAAATATACCCTCTGTCTTCATAAAATCATCATGGACAAGTGACATCAATCCCAAGAGATTCCAGGAAGAATCCCCAAAAAAATCTTTTCTTTAAACATTTGCGTGATAAGACAGTGTGAGCAAGATCTTGGTATTGGTACACAGTTCAATATCACTGAAGATATTTAACTGATCCCTTCCTTTTTCTCTGTCAAAATTCATTAGCCCTTTGTGATGCAGCTTAATAGCAGAGCTATTAATTATTTAATAGCAAAACCATTAATAGAAAAGCTATTAAACTCAAGGATATAAATCCTTTTTAGAATTCCCCAACAAAAGCTTGATTTTCAGACTTGCTGAAACCAGTGTAAACTGTAAATGCACAAGATGTTTGTGGAAGATCATGATTGCTCCTGGATATTCAGCATCTTTAGAAAACACCTGATTTTTTTTCTTGATATATTTTCATTCTTGATTGCTTGGGAAACTTCAAAAGTGCTCAAGTGTCTGATCCATGAAAGTGCATATTATGTCTTAATTTTATCTGATTCTTAGACTAGCTTACTCTTCACCAAGTCCAGTCTACAGATTAGATTTCCTCTGCTTGGTTTACCTGTACAGCCCAGTTCTGTAGCACAGCCCAGTTCTGTAGCACAGCCCAGTTCTGTAGCACAACCCACTCCTGTAGGCATTTTTTGGAGCATCCTGCTTGAGCCAGAGCATCTCAGAACAAACAAATAGTGACTTCTGCCCACTTTTACCTAGATCTCTAAGAGATCCTGTATGCATCAAATTCAGTTCCCTTCCCCACATGATGGGAGGCAGAGCACGGTCTACCACCAGGAATCCTAATAAGAACTAGGTTAATGTCGCTAAAGCAAATGGCATCTTTCTGAAGCCTCAGCAGAGGTATGTGATCCTACCACTGTTAAGGACTTTGACAATCATAGCTGCTGCACCCCTGCTCTGAGGGAGGGCTGTGGTGGAACTCCTCTGAGGTCCCTTCTTCTTTGAATATGGGTCTTAAGCACACAACCCAGGCTGCAGGTTGCCCCCAGAGTATCTAGACAACTATGGGCTGTGGTGAACTTTCTTGCTCAAGTTCAGCTTGGTTCCGTGCATTGAATCCACAACAACTTGAGATTAGCTCATTTGATTAGAGAATGGTGTTGCTGAACATCAAGATTGTGGGTTTGATCCCTGAATGGGCCAATCACATAAGAATTGGATTTGATGATCCTTGTGGATCCCTTCCAATTAACAATAGTCTGTGATTCTCTGAAATGTGTTTATAGCTATATCTAACAAAGGACAAAGTGCATAAGCTCTGAAATTTTGCAATCCAGAATGAAGATCCAAAAAAGCTTTGCTCAGGAGCTTTGTAACCCCCAGACAATGCTATGAATCCCTACATTTTTATTTTGTATTTCCACATATATGTCAGGTTCTACTTTTGAATGTGCCTAGAGGCACCAGGACAACACCTGGACAAGCCAGTGTTTTCCTATGATGATCCCATTAGGTTTGCCTATCTCCCTCAGAGGGCTTAAACTGAAAGCTGACCTCAGCTCCCACCTGCTGGAGTGGGCACCACACAAAGCGCTCTAGAGGGCAATGGTCACTGTCCAGGCTAACCAAGCATGCACTGCCAGTGTGCCTGCAGGTCAGTCTCCCATAGCACAGCTAAAAGCAGGTGTCCATTATGGAATGCATCAACTTTCTCTTCTCAATGCAGCTGTCTCTGCTCTTGCCAGATTTCATCCCTCTGTGATTGATCTCATTCCTGGGGGCTGGAGAAGCTTGCCATTTGAGCACAGGCAGTTGTACACTGACCTGATGTACCTGACAACTGGAAGTCTCGGGGTTTCTATGCAGCTTCCTCTAGCAGTCAGGAGACATAGCTCTGGATGGAGATGTGCATTCAGAACATTGTCCAGCTGCATGGAGCTGCAGGTGCACACCTCCCTGTCCTGTATACTTAGAGGCTGCCAAGAAATAAAGCGTTTTGGGGGGGGCACAAAACAGTGCTCCACAGTGATGGACAAGACATGGACAGAGGTCATATTTGGGATACAAGATTTAAATAGACTGAAAGCTGGATTACCAACTGCAGCAGCAGCTACTAAACAGTGACTGCAAACTTTGTGCGAGGTTTTTCTTGTTAGAGAAATATGGGGCACACTGTTTTTCAGCAGCGATGGCCTGGTGTTAGCAGGTAGGCACGTGCAGTTGGAGAAGGGGAGGCACACTGTGTGCAGCATGATCTCTGTGGGATTGAGTGAGAGAACAGAAAATCTAAAAATAAATATAAGTTTCTTTTATGGAAGTGTCTTGCTCCTTTTCTGGAATTTACACAGAGCTGAACTCATCCTCCCTCCACAGCAGGAAACGGGAAGGTCCCAAATCCCCAGTTAGTTCCACATGGACAGAGCCCTGCACTTAGCACGTAGTTCTGCTGACTCCAGCAAGCACTGCAGTAGCACAGAGGTCAGGCTTGATGGATCCAATTGCAGGACTAGGGTCAAAATTTCTGCCCAGTCACCCTCCCCCACAACAAGAAAATTCCTTCAGTCAGACACCAAAGACTATTCCTGCTGCTCTTCCTTCCTCCCTTGGACTCCCCCACCCCCACCCCCCCAGTATAATTTTCATGAGGTAATAATATATTTATTTTTGTTACATCAAATGATACTGACAGAGTAAACATAAAAACAACATAGAAGGTTGCACTGTGGACTCCATATTAAAGTTTACTTCTATAGACACTATATTAATTGAAAAGAATTGAAAGAGACCTGGGTTTCTCTTTAAAGAGAAGATTGAATATTAAGTTTAAATAGCTACATATTAAAATGATCGTGACCCATCAGATGAATTCTGCCTGAATTCTGTGGGAGTCCTTTCATGCTCAACAGATATTTGAGAAAATCCAGTGTGATGAAATTCCTTGCTGTACTGATTGCTGATTATCAGTTTTAAGAACAGAGCCAAGTTCTATAAAGGCTTTTACTTCCTTCTCTTCCTTCCACCTTCTACTTCCATCCATTTTTTTCTGTTTTAACAATCTTTTTAACTTCAGGGTTTGGGAGGGGTGGTGGTGGTTATATTTTCTTTGTTTGTTTGGGTATTGGGTTTTTTGCTTGTTTTTTACTGTGACCATCATGTGAATTCACACTTTAGCATTAATAATTCTTTCTGGCCTATCATGAGTGAAAGAACAAACCTTTTTGGCCTTCAATGGAGGTGAAATGTAACAGCCCTTCGAAATTATACTGATGTAACTCCACAAAGGACCTGGAAGAATGTATTTGAGATTTTGCTCAATCCTCTTTTAATTTAAGCTGATGCCCTTTAAGCAAAATTGCATTCTCCCACATTGCCTGCAATGCTAATGTAGACCTGAAGAATATTGTATTTTTAATGCTTTAGGGTTTCTTGCATTCTAGTCATAGTGACAGAATGTTGTATGTATTTTCAGATATGTAACCCTACATGCATTATTGGGATTTTTCCTAATGCAACTCTATGTATAAGATTTTGATCATAAAGTGGTTAACATATGAAATCCGTAGAGACATGTCTGTTGATATGAAACTGAGTATGATCTGTTCATTTCAGGAAAACTCCTGCACAGAGCTGCTCTAAGATCAAGGAGCTCTATTTTCAGACACTAAATGCCACATGCTGCAGGGTGCGAATTTCTTCTCAGATAAAATCCGAAGCCTGCTTTTTAACACCAGCGCTGCCGTATCTGCGAGCCAGTACGGGAGGTCACCAGGCACGGTTCGGTTTGCTCTGCTTTAGCAGCACTTTCCCTCAGCAGCCGAATTTCACCAGCGGTTCAGGTTTCTGACACCGGCGCTCCCGAGCGAGTGATGCTCCCCAGCGCTGACCACGCACTGGCGGGGGCGCTGAAATCCTTCGAAGAGCTATTTTTAAACTGAATCGGGATTTAGGAAATCTGGGTCTCGGGGAAAAAGAATAAACCTGTAAGTAGGGCTCGTTCCTCTCCAGAGAACCCTAGTGACGCACACGGCAGGCCCTCAGCACGGCGGTCCCTCCCGCGGGGAGGATGCTGCAGCCTCCATCCCGCGCGGAGCCCAAGCCCCGCTCCCACGGGGCCCTGTCCCGGCTGGATCGCTGCCGAGGGGCTCCCCCCGGCCGGAGCGGAGTTTGCCCGGCTGTCCCGCCGTGCCGGCAGCGCCAGAGGGCGCCGGGGCCGCCCAGGCGCAGCCGCGGCCGCGGGGATGCTGTGCACCGCCGGTGCCCTCCTCTGCTCACCCGCCCAAGATAAAACTGTGCGGGTTTAAGGAGATCTGTTCCCCCACTGACTCGACGGGTGTCAGAATGCAGAGCCGGCGCTTCGTAAGCGACCCCTGGTCGTGAGGCACCCGGCGTTTGAGCCCGGAGAGCCGGAGCTTTTGTCCTTGCTACGAATACTAAAGATGCCGTTGAAAAGTGTCCTGACCACCGAGGGCTGACTTATTTCAGAAAAAAAATACTGGTGGTGAAAGACGCGGTGAAATCGCCAAAGAACAGGGTACCCATCGCCTTTCTCACAGCAGGACTGGAAACATCTGGAAGGAGTCCGGCTTGAGGGGAGACGCTGCACAGCGCACTGACATGCACCCCCGTCTCCTCCTCACCGCTGTGACCTAATGCGACAGGCTTCTGTCTGCATGAAGGAGCGCGGGGGAGGCCGAGTGCCGTTTGTGAAGAACTAGGGCACGCTGTTTGTATACAGCACCTACGATAATCTGTGCCTGCTGCAAGTATCATTATTGGCTCCACTTTAGCTGTCAGGGTGAATAGACATCAACAGGATGTGCTGAACATTGCTGGTGCTGTTCCATCCCCGATGTGAATCAGTGTGCCTGTCAGAGAAGCATACAGCAGAGCCAGGTGGGATCTCACGGGCTGCGCCTGCATTAGCTGAGCAGCGCTGCTCAGCGGGAGCGGGTCTGAAAGGGAAACAGCAGGTGCAGAGAGCCCGGTGACCACATGCACTGCGTGTTGGAGAGGTTTGTATCAGACTCACTCCTGTGGACTGGATGCTGATTAGCAGTTGAAGTACACATTGTTCTCCCATGGTGTATTTTCCAGCCCAGCTTCATCCAATAGAAATTATTCACCTCATACCTGTGATGTGATGAAAAGCCTCACAGGGCAGGTGAGGAGTGTAGGGAGAGTCTCTTCAAAAGCACCTGATTTAGGGACACTTGTTGCTCTAGAGACATGGGATGACTTGCAGCAGCTGCAGGAATTACATGTGGTAGAGCAGGGGCTCCTCTCAGCTTCCTGACAGCAGTGAGCTCTTGGGAGAGCCTTTCCTGGTACTGGTGGAGGTCACTTTGAGAGATCTCACAGCACAGTGTCGACACCTCCAAAGGTACATGGAGTCTAATCTTGAAATGTAGCAGGCTTGTGCCTTCCTGAACAATAATTGCAAAGTGATGAAGAAGCTTTCCCACAGGGAACAGGAAAAATTACTCTTGTGATCTTGCGCTTCATTCCTTATGTGATAACAGCACAGGGTCAAGGGCAAGTCAGTAATGGCATGATTGTTTGTATCTGTGTCGTGTGTGGCATCTCTAATGAGCAATTGATTATATCTACACATGCTATTTAGCAAACACCATGGGACATGCTCTAGCAGAGTAGCTGCTGTACATCTTTTATAAAATCCTAGGATGAGATTATTGCTCTCCTGTTTGGGTTATATTGTGTCAGATTTGATTTGTTTATTTGTTTATTTTTGCAGAAGAATCATCAGTCAGTATGTAAGATGCTGTGCTTGCTTTTTAGGGAACAGGGCATGCTATTTAACAGCCCTGGGTGGATGACCCGATAATTTAATGTTTTGCATAGCTGCAGCGTCCTCTTTACTTACAGTTCAGCGAGTCTGCTCAAGAGCTTAGCTCTAAGGTAAAGCTTCATGCTCTGTCAGCTGAAGACATACCTAAAGAAATATAGGACAATAAAGCAGTCCAAGTACATGACTTCTAAAACAGACAAATAAACAGTCAAACCCAAAACAAGGAGGTGTACTTTTTAAACTTCTAGCCATCAAACTGGTGATAACTTCCATGTTAATGGGCATTTCTTGGGGTACCCTTCTCCTTTTTCTGCTGCTCTGCAACCCAAACCCAGCCAGAAACAGTCAACACTGTCACTCAAGGCAGCATTGACTAGTCACATTGGCACCTGCCACACATCCCTGAGGTTAACTGACACAGCTTTGCCACACAGAGATCTGGCAAAAGCTGGCAATTTGAGAAGGCTGTGGTTTTCACCTCTTTGCTATTTTTGTTTGCCACCATTTGTTTCTCACCATTTTACATGCCACATTCTGCATTCATGTAGAGCAGGACAACAACTACCACAGCACATACATAACGAAAATAGTTTTACTATCTCTTTCAAAAACCACATTGATTAGATAATCATTTGTTCTTACTCTGTTTATACCCTCTGAAGGGAGGGAAGAAAATAAACTAAGACTTCATCAAAAGTTAATCTCTTCTGAACTGCAGAGGTGCTGTAGGATTTTTTTGCCACAAAACAACATCTCCTGCAAAATCTTTCACAAAAAAGTACAGAAAAAGACAAATTATTGTAAATATACATATATAATCCATCAATTGAGTGGTCTTATTAATCTTGAGAAAATATTAAGAGAATATAAATATTATTTTACTGTATTGATTCATTGTTGTTATTATTATTATCATTATTGTTATTGATATATTCCACTTCCCCAGATTTTGCCCTCAAATCAGAGGTACTTGAGTGTTTTACAATGTGCCAACACTGCATTATTGTAGAGTTTTCTATGTTGTTTTGGTCTTTTGCAGACAGACAGGTGCTGTCTCCTCCTGCCCTCCACACTGACTGGACAGGGACTGATCAGGACACCTATAGACGGTGCTGTGCTGCCACAGGGGCAAACCTAGATATGCATGAACTGAGCATACACACACAAAAAGTAGAATGACTTGCTTAAAATCACCTTCTGTGGGGCTGTGTCAGTGGGAACTGGACTAATATGCCATTGACGAGAGACTGCAGCACTGGGAGCATCAAAGTGGAAAAGATTTGCCTGACTCCTGCTGTGGTAGGCAACTGCACAAGGCCTTTCATAAATTGTTCAAGCCCATGTTAGTATGAGTTAGGGTTTGGCCTTGCTTTTAATGGAAGGTAGGAAAAAGTCAAAAAGAGAAAGAAAGACAAAACATGGCAGAAAAGAGAAAACCAGGTAATGGTTAGGGGGGAATAAATAAACTCCTTTTATGCATTATGATACCTGTTTAAATGCCTCTGCCGTCTCAGCCCATGCTCTGTGTGTTGCTCTTGACAGTTAATTAAAACCAAGCAACAAATGTGTTAATCTTTAATGTTTGTTTAGCCATACAGACCAGGAGGTGGTGACCCACAGGGTAGCATTACTGAAATGTTTTTTTTACATTACATGTTCAAGTATTTTATGTTACCTTCCTGTTATTTTCACAAAAAACAACTTCTCCTCCATCTGTTTAGGAAAAAAAAAAATCCAAATGAGCTGCAAAACTATGTTCCTGCTTCCAAACAAGTAGTGAAACCTTAATGTGAATAAACATACCATCATACTCAAAGCAGCATTTGTGATCTAACTGGATAATAATTCACTTGTAATATCATCAGCTCAGAATGAACATCAGCAAAAGTATTGTTGGTGCAGGTGTAACTTAATGAATTCAGGCTCATTTTATCTGGCACTTAGTTGCTTATATTGGTGTTGGGAGCATTAGGTCCCCCAATTTTTCATAATGAGCAACACCATTAAACTGACACAGAGCAACATAAATCAGAGATTTTCCTTAGACCCTGTAAAACAACTAACAAAAATTTTATGGTTGCCAGATTCATTGTGTGCTTTTATATATCCAGCAAGCAGAACAGACTATATCCCTTTTCCTCTGGCTATTGTTTTTGCTATTGTTTCAATAGTGTATGAAAATCGATGCAAAAATATAAGATAAGTAGGCTAGCCTGAAGAACTCACTGCCAAAGGCACAGAAGTGATAGCAGGTTCCTGAACGCAGCACAGGATCTCTGCTTGTGTTCTTCTCTGCTTCACTGAACACATATTTTAGTCAAGTTAAGTACACAAGCAATGAGGTCAGAAGAAAGTGTGTGATTGCAGAGTCGTGTCATGAGCCCATTTAGAGCATCTTGGGTTGCATGATTGCATGTAATTGATAATCATGTGCAGACATGCCTGAAGTGCTCATACCTTGATTTAACATATTGACACAGGTCTGTATCAAGTCACTGAAGACTGAAAAGGAAGAATTAAAATGCTAGGGAAAAGTGTCCACTGGTATTTTTCAGACGTTGATGTTATTGTTAATTGTTCATTATCAGAGGATAAATTATTTTCATTATTCATTTAATTGGAGTCATGATACATTTCATAATAATAATGTATGTACAAATATTTCAGAACTTTTATATTGCAGTTGAATTTTCCATCTTCCATTTACTAAAGAGTCACCTAATCCTAATTTGACGCCCTTCAACAGCAGAATATTACATTACCCAGCTCTGTTTCCCCTCACCATCATGGGAGTAAACTTTGCCTGACCTGCCACAGAAAACAGAGAGAAATCACTCTCTTTCAAAAGTGACAAATTACACACTGCTTTTCATGCTTCATACACAAACATATTTTTTCAACCATCTGTAGAAACTTCTAAGATGCTCATTCTCTGCAAAATTTGGATACATTCAGACATGGTTCCATAGGTGCAACCAATTACAATAATGTTACTTGCCCATAGGTTGGCCCAATACATCTGAAAAGTAATTATGTTCATATCAGGTATTTATAGCCATTTGGCAGCCAGCTATAGGACCTGAAGAATATGATGAATGCTTCAAGCCAGTTTTAATCAAATAGCTGCCAGAAAATGCCCAAAACAGAAAACTTCACTGCTTTTATAAACACTTTTTAATTAATGTATGAATAAACTGCATATTTGAATTTTCACCAACACAACTGTTTCCCCCAGGAAATCACAGTTAAAAACTGAAGTGAATGTTCCTTTAGAAAGTGCTCTTTGTTTATAGAAATAGCCTTAGCAGTTAATGGTTGGCAAGGCTTCAAACTTGGAATTACATTACATTGGTAATTTTAACTTTGTCATCTTAAATAGATCCAGTTTGGATGTATGAATACAAGCAAAGTAGGACAGCCCTCAAAGAACTGCCTTTAAGCAGGCTTTATTCTATCCCATGAAGCTTTGTAATTCCTTCTGTTATTATTAATAGCTGTTAAGTGCTGACAGCATGCTTGGCACTGAATGAAACGCAGGAGCAGACATGGTTCTTGTTAAGGGTGGCCCTCGGGAGGTCATTTACTGTGTGTAACAACAACAACAACTTTATTGGAGTAGTAACCCACTAACACAGCTGCAGCCTGGGTATCAGGAGGTGTCGCTGTTTAGACGAAATAGTGGTGTGCACTACATGCAGATATGACTCCTCTTGCACATTAATTTTTTCCCAGCTAACTAGGTTATCAGCTGAGCAGATAAGACTTTCGGAGGTAGCCAAAGAAAAGCTATGGCCCAGAATGCCATTTTTGTGGGGTTTCCTCCCTCAGCCAGGGGTGTGCAAACTACCGGGACAGGCCAAGCACTTAGGAGCATGACAGGTTCTCGATCCACTGGGATGGAAGGACAATCCTCTGCTGCTAGAGGTTATGATAGGTTCAGCCACAGGATTAAAGGAAATGGCAGAAGAGGACAGGGAAGAATTTCAGACAGGGGGACGTTGAAGGTGCCTTACATAGATGGCTTCCTTTTGAGCCAGGAACTGTTGAAAAATAGTGTTGAGGGAATGGTGTGGAAGGCAGCTGCAGACCCTGAACCCTAGACAGAGGGCTCCTGAATCCCTGAATCCACCTAGAGGGAGCTGAAGCACCAGTGCAGAAAATACAATTTCTGCTCTTCTGTTGCAGGTAAAGCTGGCATGACAAGCAGACACCCTCTGTCTACAGTCACAGAGACAATGCCAAAGTCTTGACCTTCAAGGACCTGTCAGATGCCATTGGCCAGTTTTAGCCAAGCCAGGATAAGGGCTCTACTGCATCATCCCCTGTGGAGGGTAGAAGAGAGGGCAGAGAGGCAGTGACACTGAACCTTGCCAAGTTCAGCCTCCAAGGTGTATATGAGTCAGGACCTTTGCAAGGAACCTGGTCAGGTGTCTGTGCAGTGACCAAAGCAGAGCAAAATGTGACTGACCCCTGCCCAAAGGTGATTGGCTCCCCAGCAATATCATTGCTGACTCGCCCCACTCCACGACAGTAGTGCTCACATCCCCCCGTGGGCCTGACCTGACAGATAAATGCCACAAAGGTGGGGTTGGCCATCCTTTGGATCTGCATTAATACTTCATCCCAGTGTCCAGGTAGTACTCTTGATGTTGCAGCTGGCCTCATGTTTGTGTCTTCTTCCCCAGGATTCTGCTCTGCTACTCCAGCCATGGCCACAAACAACCTTATGTCAAGCAAGGTGTGCTGGGGGCTTCCGACCTGTGAGCATGAGGGATAAAGCTCCACAAAAATAGAGGCTGCACCATGCAGAAGGTAAGTTACCCCTGGGTGTACAGGTGCTGCTCAGTGATAATGGCAGGAGAAAGTAGGTCCAAACAGGTCAAATATTGCTCTCAAAACTGTTTCTCTTAGTTTCATTTTAATTGCCTGGCTGTTTTGTTTCCTGCCGCCCAAAACCTTCCCGCCCCCTTCAACATCACTTACTCTCCAACAAATACTTACAAGCCTCCTCCCCTCCTTGCTGTCTGCCTCCTAACACTAATTTTGGATTCATCTGCTTTTTGAGCAGCTCGGTTAAAAGCAGCCAAACTGTCAGAAATGCTCATTAACACTCTGAAAAACATAGTTTTAAGGCGTTATAGCTGGGTACTCCAAAAAATATTAATTCAAAAGCCGTTAGCCACTAGTGACCATTTGGGATATATACTGTATTAATTATATGGATATTTTTAACTTCCTAGGGAATAGCTTTGCTTTCCATACTCTTGTATGCAGTGTTCTAGATGCTGTTAAAATCTGCTTTTCTGTAAACCCATTGATTCTGTTCTATTAACACTTGAATTTTCAAATGCTGTTCTCTGCAGCTTTTAGAGGAGTTAAACCTATTTGATCATGATGTACTTTTAAAAAGAGCATTGGAAGGGGTGGCACAGGGGGAATGTCTGCAGGAACTGCATAGCAACTATTCAGAATGGTTTCTGTATCATTCCTCTGCTGGGAACATGCTCTCAAGCCTCACACGAGAGCGAAGCTGTGACAGCACCATGAGGTAGACATTTTCCAATTCATCAGAGGAGTCAGAGATCATAGACAGCCTGTCCTGGTTGCTGGGCTCTGTGACTGCATTGCAAGAGACAGAAGTTCCAGCAAAGCTAGAGCTAGCTGTCTCAGGTACTGGAAAGCATACAGAGGGAGCAGCATGGAGGGCTGAACGAACTATTTGAAAAGCTGAGTAAATATTCAAGCATTTCACCCATGATGCTACAGCTGGACTACAAAGACTGTCACAGAGTTTTTTGGCTGTGCTGCATCATGTTGCAGTGGCTATCATACAGACCTCCTCCCGGCTTTTTGCACCAACGTGGGGCTGATATAATCTTAGTCTAGGAAAAGACAGAAGACACAAAATGCTGATCAATCCAAAAGTGTCTCATTTCCAGAAGATTTTGATTGTGACAGTGGAAATAATGTATCTGTTACAAGATAGTGAATAGGAAGCACTTCACTGAAGGGACAGTTCTCTACATTAAAATCAGTATTTACATGTTCCTGGTTTCTCCTTTACTTTCAAATAAAAATCTAAACTAAAAAACTTGTGGATACAAAAGACATCTTCCTCACCCTCAGTGGTTACTACTGTTTCCTGTGTTTCACACATTATTGTTCTTTAAGCCCAAGGCCATTCCCAGTCTCCCTCCTCAACACATCCACTTGACATCTCACCTCTCACAGCTCCTTGTTTCCTTCTGAACTTCAGCACAGAGCATAGTTGGTTCAATTGTTTTTTAAACATTAACTACTCCACCATCACACAAGAAAGAGCAGCTTTGTGTATATACCGTAATAGTAGTCTCTTTATTTTCCTGTTGTGTTAGTAAATCAACCAGCATTTCACTTTTCCAATGCCATTTCAGACAAGATAGCCATAAAGGCATTTTCAAGGAGGCTTTGAGAAGAACTATGCACAGAGTTGCAAAGCATCCTAATTAAGGCACAAAATAGGCCTGGCAATCTTCATAGTACTTAAAATGTCATCTTCTTCCTATCTCTTAGGCCCAATAATCTGCAAACCACCACTCTATTGGAGCATTATATCTGCTATAACTTATGTCAACTTGGATCACACACTCCCCTTTTTCTTAAACAATGTTTGGCAGCCCACTGAGTGTGGAAACTAGACTGTTTTACATTAGCCAGAAGTACATTTAAATCATTCTTACTAAATGATTTACTGTGGATTACAAATTCTTATACAGCATTTTAAGTTAATGATTAGGCAAAGTAATATATCACTAAAATGATTGGGTGCATATGTATTTTGCTTCCATGATTCTAAATTTCTCTTTGGTTTGGAAGACTTCTCTGCACTTCTTTTCCCCAATTGAAGGGGGGGGAAAAGGGAGAAAATAGTAGGAGACTCAAACATTTCTGCCCATCTTCTCAAACTACTGATTAAATCAAGAGGATTTTTGTCCATACAGAAGGGTCAGGTCATGAGGAAACACTGGTAAGTTGATTAGTGCTCTTCAGATAGATATTGGCAGGTGTCAGTATTGCACAGCATTTCCTTGCCCTGTTGTGTCCCAGTGAAAGGAGGAAAAGCTGGACAGAAAATGATTAAGACTTTATATCAAATAAAATAGTGAACGAACCACGTGTAAAGACAAGATGTGGCAGAATACGTAAAGTATCTCACAAGAAAACAGAACAGGACAAAACCAAAGGAAACAAAGCCACCACCAACAAAACAAACAAACAAACAAACAAACAAACAAACAAACAAACAAACAACCCTCCCATTCTCCATGCACAGACATTTCTGTGGAGTTCTGAAAATTGTAGGGGTCCTATGACAGTGAAACAAAGGGATTTGCTGACTCTGTCTAGCAAGTGGACTTTGAAACCCAAGTGAAAGGTACACTACACTCATAAAACGTGGGCTGTTACACCAGATGCTCACAGGTGACAGGAATTCTTAAAAAGAAACAGTGACATACAATAAATTATTTGTTTAATATATTGCTGGGGGCCAGGATCGTGCAAGTGCTGAAAGATAACAAGCAACTTTGCATTTACAACATACATGAAATAAGGAAGACAATTCTCTCTGCTTCAGAGGTAATAAAAATAAAGGAAACCATTCACCAGTACAAAGTTACTTGTGTGTAACTGTGTGCAAATCAGGACCCGTGGCACTCACCCCCTAGTCTGTTGCATGCAAATAGCTGCCCAGTTGGTTTCACTGGGGCTGTGTGTGACTGCAGTGATTCATTCACATGAGACTTGTTCTTGGCATAGCTAAACCAGGGCAAAGATGCATTGCATACTCGTTTTGACATCAATCACATCTTTCATCTGCAGTTTCAGATTGCTGACAAATAACAGACAGAATTACTGCAGTATTTATTTAATTTATTGATGCCCATAGGCCTTAAAAGCATATAAGGAATAAAAAAAGAACAAGTGCCAGATATGAAGGAGTGATCTGATATTAATTATTGACTTCTGCTTGGATTTCTCTAACCACTCCTCAGGTTTCCAACACATTTGGTAACAGATCAGACTCCATACACTCCTCAGAGTGGTTTACCACAGGTCACACCACAAGGGCAATTTCTGCCATCATGATTCTTCACTAAAAGTTTTTAAAGAAAGGTACCTCTCTCTCCTTGCACCAAACCCAAAGACGTTAGGTCTTCTTTCTCAGCCAATGCCAACACTCAAGGGGTGACACAAGGAGAGAAGCTGGGACAAGATTCCAGATCATTGGACAAGGCCAATGTTATGTATTGGCCCTGGGACAAAACTGAGAACCACTGCTGATCATAAATCATAGGCACAAAGTTTTTTGGTGGAGAAGCAGATTGAAATATATGATATTCAGGACAAGTGTCCAAAAAGAGGGTTAAAGAGAAATATAATCCTGAAGTCAACAATGCAGGATAACTATAGCAATGTGAACCTACTTGGGGAAAGGAAAAATCATGGATTCTCACCCCATAAAATCCTGAGACAGCAACACAATAAGGAATGAAAGCTGACAGAAACTAGGGACAGCAACAGTCTGTCTGGACTGAAATCCAAAATTCAGCCTAAAGTGTCCCTATTTCCTCTACAGTTCATGTACACCTAACAAGAGGCGTAAGAAGACAGCCCAAGCAGTTACAAGATGGGAGCACAGAATGGGCTCACAAAGAATGATAGGGACAGGGGAGCACCTGAAATCATATCTGATCTTCCACTGTTTAGAGCACCTGATGAATATATCTGTAGAAAACTGTTTTCACCTGCATAGGCAATATGGCCTCATACCTCCTTTGGATTATATTGTCCATACAGAGTATGAGGTTAGGTCAGATGAAGAAAATGTTACAATTAGCTACATTTAAAAAAAAAAAAAAAAAAAAGAGTAGAAAATTGATTACAGCATTTTCCCTGGCAGTAGGAAGGATGGCTTCATTTCCTTAGCACAGTGACTGGTGGCTCAAACTTGCATATGTCTTACCCATAAAAGCACAGGCGTTCCATATTCCAGCTACATGGAATGAACAGTGTAGGTTAACACAGTGAATAAGCACTGCTAAACCCTCATGAACAGCATCTCTTGGAAGGCATGGGAGTTTTGGGGCTATGAGTCCTCTTCTGAGGTATTAAAACTGAAAGCATTAAATTAGAAGTATTAGAAGAACAGGAAGCAGGGACCAGAGATGTTAACTGAATGCCTCAAAATAAAGGATCCAGAGCTGTACACCTCTTGCACTGGCAGTGCAGCTCAGCTTAAGAAGGGTGACATCTTAGATATTCTGATGATAGATTTAATTTAAAATTTTTCAGCCTCTGAGACTGAAAAGGACATTGAACTCCGGTGTCTCACTTCTGTCACACTTTAATATGTATAATGGGCTCCATCATTCAGTCCTGTCTTTCAAGCTGGCATCTGGTGACAAACTTTAAAAAAAATCCAAGTCAGATCTTCCTGGTGTCTCCTAGATGAGCTTAGAATTCCCCTGTTCACATAGGTCACATAGAAAAGTGCTGGTTAGGGAGAAAACTGACAAGAATTTAGAATAATATTTCAGTGTGAAACTGAAGTCTCAGGATTCATATTGCATTCATCAGCCCTTGGGGAGGGAAAGGGGAAAGAGAAAGACTGGGCAGTAACCTTTTTGCAAAATAATACAATGGCACCCTTAAAGATGGCAAGTCCTCCTGTGTGTCCAGTGAAGCCTTGTATTGACTGGGACACTTGGGTTTCTGGATTTTCAACAAACTTATGTAACAGTGGTGGTCTTAGGGCTTTGAGTAAAATGATTTATAGTAGGTATGTAAATATCTAGAGATGTTACGCAGTAGCCTAGTTGGAATTTTGTGGGACCCAGTGGGTATTCAGCTCTTCCTCAGCTCTCTCTAAAAACTATTGTATCCTACCCCAAGAGATTGCATAAATTGTCCAGTGTTACACAACAGGACAGTGATGGCAAGACGACTCTAAGCATTGGTTTGTGTTGCTTCTTCTTTCAAAAAGGTGAAGGCTAGTACATAAGAGTTTTGTACGTATTATTTCTGAGCTAGACGAAAAACAATCTAGGCTAAGCAGTCTCCTTATAAAGACCCAAGATACAAGCCTCATGGAATTTCTTTTTTTCTTCTAGCTAAGACAGCAGGATTGAGCCTTAAAGAATCTTTGTTAAACTAGTTAATAGATTATTGTCCAAAATAAACATATTTCAGTAAGTGCAAGACTGTTTTTTCCTCCTTCTTTCTGTCTTTTGTTCAACTTCAACTCAGCTATTTATGATTCATTTCATGAGCCACTAGGTTTTCTCTGAAGGCACTAAAAAGGGCCAGAGCTATCAAACAGTTTTAGTGACTAGTGCCAACAAGGAACTGTTTTCCTCCATGCTATAAAACAGGCACTGTCAATAGACTACAACCGGCAATAAACTATTAAAAAAGGAATTTATGATGGCTACTTATTATCCTCCTGAAATAATGTTGTTACAAGGCTGCCCTTTCCAGTCCTCCACACAGATCACATGGCAAATGCTTAACAAAGGGAAAGACCCAGATCTGCAGGGACTGTCTGCAAAGAGCCCAGGAATTGCCTCATGTTCTCTGGGCAAACACACCACACCAGGGTTTCAAAGCAGCAGAGAAATTGCCCCACATTGGACTTGGGCTTGTTACACACAAGCATTTGATTTAAGGTGGGACCTTAATTAACTTATATATAGAATATGTTGGATGGTTTTAATAGCTAAATATCATATTATGGAGGAATGTCTATTATTGTTTAGCAAGGAATTGGTAAACCACAAGGATAAAATAAGAAATGGCAAAACCTCAAATGCAATCAGATCTGCCTCTTAATATAGATTTCTAAAAACCTCCTAATTCTAGCTCTTTTCCATTCCTCTTCAACCCCATAACAGGCTTTCTTCTCCGCTGAAGTGTCTGCCTCTGTTAAGTTTATATTTGACTATGACACTGATCTGTAATTGCTATAAATTTTAGTATACCACTTGCGTTAATAAAGATATCCTATCTTACTCCAATTAATGAATGGCGCCTTCACTAAATACTTTCAAAATAAGGAAATGATACAGTTCAAACTTCAGTGTCATTTGGATTGACTCCTCCTGGTCTGGACCTTCATCCACTGTGCCCCTTGAATGCTCAGTATGTCAGACTAGAGACACGCAGACTGCGGTCAAGGCTGAATGCACAGCCTTGAGAGGATGTGTCCTAATAACAAGCAGCTCTCAGGAATGACAGAGAGGGTCCTAAAGGTGTGTAGAAAGAAGAGGGGTGTGGTTTGAAGAGTGTAAGAGAAAAGGAACTTTTTTGTCTAGAGAAGGGAGAGCTAGAGAAAAAGTGAAAACTGAGGAGAAATGGAATGGAAGAGCACTGTTACTGAGATTCAGATTAAAAATCAAACCAAACCAAACCAACCAACCAACCAAACAAAAATCCTAACTACAAGAACACTGTTGCAGTGTTAAAATTTCTCAATGTCCTGATCACTTGCAGTAGAGTTATCAAGGGGGAGGCTGTCCTCTTGCCTGTGTTGCTGAAAAGGGTAGTTGCCTTATATTCTGTTTCTGAACAGTGCATCTGGAGGACAGAAGATGTTATTTAATAGCAGATATTACTCTGAGAACACAACCCTTATTCTCAGCAAGGGACTATTCTGGAGTTTTTAAATCCAGTTTTGTTAATTTTATGAACTCTAAACAAATAATGTACACCATAGAAAATCGTGAAATAGCATATACAGAGACCTCAGATGAAAACTAACCATTTTCTAAGAGAAATTTTTACAAATAATGTCTGTATGGTAAAAGCACTGGTGAGCAAGAGTTAAACTGCTGCTGAGACTACAAGTCTGGGTTTGCAATGTGTTCCCTTATTATTTCTCAGCAGAGGATACAGTCCTGCCTGTGATTCTCTCACTGGCTTCTTGACTTCACCGCTCAGCTGTGACTGCATCTCTACAGCAAGAGGAGCAACTGAGTCCATAAGAAGCCATAAATCCCACAAAACCACTGAAGTTGCTCACTTCAATCTCCAAATGCCTGTTTACATATACTACTACTACTACTCCTGCTCCTCCTCTTCCTCCTACTACAAATTATTATTCACATTTTATTTCCACAGCACCTTCTGCCGCTTGTGACACTCCCACGGACCTCAAGTACCCACCCAGGGGGCCAGAGTGTGGAGGGGAAGCACAGCCTGTGGCCAGCCGCACAGCATATTCTCCCATTCCCTGGGACCCCCTGCAGTGAAATACGGTCATTAATCATTATTTGGCTCTTTTTATCAGCATATGAGTGGTCTGAAGTGAAACCATCACCTTTCATTTATCCCGGAGAGGACTGCAGGAAAAAAAAATAATTCTTTAAAATTTATGGTATGGCAGCATTTTTTAAGCAAAGGGCTTTGGAGGCAAGTAAAAAAGAAAAATGTTTAAGTGTTCATGAACAGAGAGAACCATTTAATCAAAAGCACGAAAGAGGACTAAAAACGACATTCATTCCTGCTTTTTGGTAACACATGCCTATCCTATAATTGCCTGTAAATAGCCACCGCAAAAGCAACTCAGATTAGTGGGTTTCTGAATGAGGGATGGAAACTCTGACTAGTTCAACTGTCGAAATCTTACATGAGCTAGTGCTGTACCGGGGACTGGGGGGATGGTGGTGGAAGGAAAATTTAACAACAAAAAAAAAAAAGTTAAACCTATAGAAACTCTGGCTTGCAGAGATATTTTTCTAATTATCACCTTGGCAAGATACAGTTCCGTACTTCCAAAACCAAGTTCTCCTTCACCAGCACGGGTTTTGCACTCTCACAAATGTTCTCCACTTCCGTCCCTTCCTCTCTCTCTCCCTCCCTATTTTCCTCCCTCCCTCCTTTTCTCCCTCCCTTCGTCTCCCGACCTTTCCACGGGTTCGTACAAATCACCCACAAAAATGCCCCCGGATGTCCCTTCGCGGTGCTCGGAGCCGGTAGGCGAACCAGAGCTGCCGGCCCCCGCCGCTCGGCCACGGCCCCTCCGTGGCACAGACAGCAAAAGCCGCTCTTTCTGGGCCACCCCGTGTCCTCCACACAGGCTTGAAACACCTTCTTTTTCCTGTTGATAGGTAGCCCTCTGCCAAGCCCCTCGGTAAGACGCCGCACATTTTAGGACAGAGCCACAGAGTGGTCTGCGGGGAGAAAGGAGAGGGTCGGAGAAGGACAGAAAGCAGGGGTCTGCCCATTGGGATCCCTGCGGATCCCCTCACAAGCCCGCTGATCCCAGAGCGGACACAGCTGAAGCCCCGCAGAAGCGAGGTTCCCCCCTGCATCCATTGCCGCAGAGTCCGTGTCGCGGCGGAGAGCGCCGGGCTGAGGGTCCCTTCCCCGGGAGCCGCCGGCACCGGAGCCCCCGAGGGGCTGGCGGAGCCGCCGGTAACGCCGTGTTGAGGATGCGAGCGGCTCCGCGGGGGAACGACAGCAAAGAGAGCTCCGTGCGCCCCTCGGGAGGGTGGGGGGCTGCGAAGGGGCTGTGAAGGGGCGGCGTTCTGATTTCTCAGCCGTTTTGTTAATAATAACGCTTTAATGCTTTAGTTACAGCACACTCACCCTCCACGGTATCTTGAGCCGGGCTGATTTTATGAGGGGACCGAACAGCAAAGCGGGGATTTACACCGAATAGTTCTTATTGTCCACTCTGATGTATTAAGCCACGCCAGGTTTCGTGGCTACATCGACAGTTCTTTTCAGGCACAAATACTGGGGTGTCAAGTTGTGACAAATTCCATCCCCTTCCCCGACCTACGTCCATGAATTGGGACAACGGCGGATGCTCGGGAAAATATTTGTTCCTGAGAATTCATCGCCCGCACTTTCCCCTCGACCTCCGCCGGCCGCGTGTGAGCACCCGAGAGCGGGGAGCGCGGCACCGCCACCTCGGCTCCCCGCTGCCCTCCGGCACTGCTGCAGCTCCCATCGGCTCCCCGCCGGCAGCCCCCGAGCCTGAGAGCCGCGTCCTCGGTGTGAGCTTGCCCCGCTTCCTGAAAGGCACCGCCGGGTCGCTTCTGTTGGACGTGCGGCACCGGGCAGACCGCAGAGCAGCGGGGCAAGCAAACCTCCTCTGCAACATCTGACCGCGAAAATTCGGTTTTGCGTTTTCCGTTACCTGTTGACTGAGATCACGCATATAGGGGAAGCTTTCGATATAATGCCGCTTTCGCTCACTGTAAATCCCACATGTTGCAGTCAAATTCTTACCAGCTGGGAGGGCCAGAGCAGTAAAACCCAGCAATTCTGTTTCATCATAAATCAAGTTTATGAACTGTAGTACAAGGTATATAACTCTGGAAGCTGAAATTTTTCGTGGTAAATGGCTGTTGAAATATTCGACTGCGACAGTGTCAAATTCCCTTTTCCACCTAAAACTTGACACAAGCTAATTCTTACAGTTATCGTCGTCCTTTTCTTAATTTGAAAGAAAACCGCCTGGCATAAATTGCATTAGACAAACAGAGGAAAACGTAAAAAAAAAAAAAAAAAAGTAAAAAAGTAAACCTAGAAGTGTAGCATTTGGAATAAAAATCCCAGGCACTGATAAAGCCTACGATTCTGATCCTCATATTTGTAATCAGATATGAGCAGGAGCCTGGCTGCGATAGACTGTCACGCAGTGCTAGTCAAAGAATAAGTGACCTCGTTTTAAAGGAAATGTAGAAGTACCCGTTCAAATTTCGTTTTAAAGGCCACTTTCCCCCCTCTCCACACTTGCAATATACATAACAAGATGGGCAGTATGCGCACACAGGACAAATGCCATTCCAGTGTATGTTGTATTTTCCTCCTTGCTTTTAATTTCTTGCTGATTTATTCTAGACCTTTTTAGGAACAGAGAAGCTGAAGGAACAAACCCGTTGTGTCCTCTCATTTGTACTCGGATGCTGGTTTGCAGTAGACTGAGAGGACCGTTGTTCCTCCCCTAAACTTCAGATTACCATCTGCACTGAAGTTCAGTGTTTCTTGTTCGGGGTTTGATCGTGCATTAGGTAGGAAGGTTGCCCAGGAGTATCTGGAGAAGAGTAGCTTAGTGCATTATTTGCTCTCAGTGTTTTCATACCTATGCTTATGATTTCTAGTCGCTTTTCAGAACTAACTATGCCATTTAGCAAGACACTGAGGACTGTTAACATCATAATTACAGCCACGAATATTGCAATAAAATAGATCAATCCAGCAGCAAAGAACACAGTAGTACGGCACCATAATAGAAGATTTGGATAGACTTCTCCGACTCCCGGCAGAGCACGGTCTCTGTC
The DNA here is from genome assembly GCA_036785705.1 of Acanthornis magna. NCBI lineage: Eukaryota > Metazoa > Chordata > Aves > Passeriformes > Acanthizidae > Acanthornis > Acanthornis magna. The sequence continues at coordinate 3,586,511 of JAWUZG010000121.1, forward strand.
AGGGCTCCTCAGCTTGTCAAAACTTGTCTAATCAAAGGAAGTGAAAGTGAGGAAGAAAAGAACTGGGATTTCGCTGAATAACTTCGGATATGGGAGGTTAGGGATCGAGTTTGCTCATGCCATGCCGGTAAGGTTGCAATGAGCATTTGGGCTAGGAAAAAACGCCGGTAAGCTATTAATTTTTCTCCATAGAAATGATCCAAAAGATTCTCGTGAGAAACAGCTGTCAAGATTTTACCCTTAGGGAAAAGAAAAAAAGAAACCACACGCCCCACACCCACACACTACCGCGTATAAATAACAACCTGTTATATGATGGGACTCTAGGACTCTCAAAGAAGCGTCTCGTGCATTTAAAACAATTTAGAAATACTTTAAAACTAATAATTGTTTGGTTTAATATTTGTTCCATTTTCCCATCCATAGATATCTCCAGCCGCCTCAAGAAAGTACTGAGACGTGCTCCATCTCTCCCCGTGGGACCGGGCTTGCATTTTGTGTTGGAATGTACTTATTTTAATGTTTCTCCATTCAAACTTCCACTCATTATTTTTGTGCCGCTGAGGAAAGAGAGCAGCAACAAAAATAACTCCGAGGATGCTGTCGCTAGCATTGCCCGATTGTGATAAACCGCATTTTCCTCTAGAGTTTGCTATCCTGCGTGGGGTTGAGGTGTTGCCAGGGTGGACGGTGTAGGCGAAGGAAGGGCAGAGGCAGAGGCAGCCTGCCCAGCGTGATGCTGCGCCTGTCTCGGCTTGGGGGAAATCGGAGCACGGATGTGGACAATTTACATGCTTACTTGTTTTGGAGCTCTGGAAACAGACTGTAATTTTATATATCCTTAACACTACTTCTTCTTCTTTTTTCTTTTTTTTTTTTTTTTTTTTTTTTTTTTTTTTGCTAAGTGTAGACCGTCTCTCTATGAAGACAGATTTAGATGATCTCCTAAGAATGCATAAAATCCAGGATAAATGGAAAGAAAAACTGCTATCATTTCGTCATAATACTGTAAAATAAGATTCAGAGTTCAAAACACTTCTATTCAAGTTATTTCTCGGTGTATTCTGAAGTCACCTAGGTGCCGTGTGTTGGGGATTTTGCAAGGAAGTAACAAAATTTACTCTTTTTTTTTCCTTTTTTTTTCTTTTTTCTTTTTTTTCCTTTTTTTTTTAGCTGAGGTGACCTCTAGCAGTGGAGTCTGCTCTGCTGGAATTAGATATGTTTTCCATGCCTCGCTTTTTTTCCCGTCACCCTTCAGACCAGTTTTGTACAATAATCCGTATTCTAGTTTAGCCTGTAGTAGTATCACACCACCTAATCTACAACAGTTCCAAAAATGTATCTTGATTTATGTTTGCAAGCGGCGCTGCCACAGCAGTGGTGCTGCTGCTAAAGACCTCGTTTACGAAACATGCTCTCGGTACCTCATTCTTCTTCTGGAGGAATATAGCTCCATTTTCATTTTCGCTTCACAGACGAGAGATCATAACTTTGCTTTACTTCCCAAATGGAAAAGCGAAGCATTTGCCCGTTCTTTTATTGCTCAGCGCCTTAATCTATCGTATAGACCATTAACACACAAATATAATCTCTTGTTTAGAAGTTTATCTGGTCCGATTAGGCAGCAGAGTGCTGGCTGAGCCGATGCTAATGCAAGCCAGAAGAAGTAGACAGGACCAGGCGAGAGACAGAAGGCGACCGGGAATAGCTTTATTAGATAAATGTATTAATCTGGATCCCAGCTGTATCTGCAGTGTTTTCCAAGATTCCTTTCTGAAATCGTTCTTGTCGGATGTGGGTTTCCCTAATTAATCACTCATGCCGTTGTATACATTACAGCTCAAGAGTGTAATTTTAGTCAGTTGTTTTGAAGCGCGTTACTGTTCCCATCTGATCCGCATTTGTCGATTAAGCGTACAAGAAACGTAACACTTGTAGATAGGAGTCCCGATAGGGGCTCCCCGCGGCCCCGGGACACCCGCCCACCCCCACCGCCCCTCGGGGCCGCTGCTCGGCGCAGCGCTGCTCCTGCCCCGGCCGGGCTCGGCCTGGCTCCCGCGGCAGCGCGGCCTCTCCCAGCGGGGCTCGCCGCGCCGCGCTCCCGCCGTGCCTCCCACGGGCCCGTGCCAGGGCCGCCCGGGTGCTGGGGCCGGGGCCGCCGAGCCCCGGGGCCATCAGGGCGCCGGCAGCGCCCGCGGGCGGAGCCGTCCCGGGGCGCGGCCACCGCCGCCCCGCCCGGCGGGGGAGGGCCTGAGGCGGGGCCGCCAGGCCGCTCTGCCCCGGCCCGCCCGGGCCCGCCCCGCCGCGCCGCGGGTGCCCGGGGACGTCTCGCTTCATCTGTCACCAGCTCTGTTCGCCTGCCCAGCTGTCAAAACAGGGGGTGTCTTTTTCATTCCAGCTCACAAAGTACCAAAGGGGAAAGGGGCTTTAATGCCTGTGTTTGGACACAAGCAATTATCCCTAATTATTGTTTTTCTTTTGAGCCTGCCCGTCCTGCTGGAGAGCCAGCAGATGAGCATGCCCTAATCCTCCCCAGTCGGTTGATCTCAGTGGGTTTTGCGGGACAAACCGGGCGAGAAGGCTTCGTAGCTTTCATCTCGATGTGAGTTTTGAACTGATTGAAACTCATTGCGATGGAAGAATTAACCTCGGAGCCCAGGCTTTCAATGGCCCCTGATAAGAGATTATACGTGTTGATGGCAAGCTTTTCTTGGCAAAATGTTTTCAAAGGACTCGGAGCTGTTAAATCAAAGCCCTGTTGAATTGCTGGTAGGCCCCTTAGAGCTCTCCCTCCTTCTTCATTCCCCGGTACTGTGTTGGTAATTACTGGCAGGGGTGGGAGAAGGAAAAGAGAAAATGCTCTCGGAGGTACACACATGCGCACAAGGCTGATGAGCAGCATCAGGCAGAGAACTACCCGGAAGACAGAGGAAAATTTCTTACTTCCACTGAGAATAATTCCATAAACAGTTGGGCCAGTGCAGGATCAATCCTTTTCTGCTGCATTCTTCTCTCATATGTCTGTCCTTTTGTTTTGTGAGGTTGCAATAGCATTTCCAAGGACCCATGCTTCCATGTTATTTCCTCAATAATTCACCCTTACACGTATGAAAAAGAATTAGGAAACAGGAAAACTGTAGAAAAGCTAGAAGCTATGAGGATCTTTGTGCCACAAGTATGTGTGGGTATAAGAAAAGCTAGGGAATATTTAAGAACAGCAAAAACCTTGATGAGTTCTTTTTAAAGGAGAGGTGCTTATTCTTCAAGTTTCTTCTTCTTCACCTGTGCAAAGTGTGTGTCCTGGACTCTGTAGTTACACATAGTGATAAAGAATCACCATATATATGAAATCTGGGCCATATTTTGTTGAATACTTTCCCTTCTATTGTGTCCAGAATGGGAACTGTGAAAAACCTGCATGCAAAACTGAAAATTGTCTGCTCCCACCACTCTTTTCATTTAGGGAATCTTTGTTTCTTGCATCCTAGATTTTGTACACGAATGTGTGTTTGTTCAGAGGCAGTTCGGGGGTAATGGACTTGATTCTTATTTTAACAGTGGAAGAGTGAGGTTTAACAGAAGAAAATCTTTTAGAAAATAGAGGAGAAGATAAGCATTTTCCATTGGAAAGTCAATTCACTTCAATATAAATGCCAACAAGTCACCCACTGCAGAAAACTGTTGAGCTGGAGAAAAGAATCTGCTGGCAGACAAGGAGAGATGCTTGGACAGGCCAAATCGTGTGTATTTACTGTGTAGGACCATGGGACAATGTTATTAAAATTATGTGCTTGTTGGATGATAAGAAAAAGAAAACATTGATATCCAAGACCAGAAACACATTCATAAAAGAATTTTAGGGGTGTTTCTGGCAGTAAATTATTACCTTGTCCAATATGTTAGCCTGCAGTTTTAATGGAGAGGCTGTGGAAGTAGAGGCAGTATGGAGATAGACAAACATCTTGATGGATAAGATAGCTGGAAGCAGCCTTAGAGGGAAGAGATCAGCATGGCCAGGAGCTGGAGTGCTGTAAACCTAGGAAACACCTTATGGAGGTATTACAGCCAGCTGCCTCAGCTGATGTTCCAGCTGAAGGAGGAGGCCCAGCTTCAGAGCTATTCAGAGTGTGTGCTGCATGCTGGCAGTCATACTACCCAGACTACTCAATTTTAAAATTGACTGTTTATTATATTTCCTTCTTCAGTCCAATAATACTCCATGTATTTAGAGCTCTATGTTTAAAATCTTGGCTTGTGAGGGAACATTTTTGGGTTTAGTGTGCTATACTGCTTACCGGTATGCCTTTCCTTCCCAGCTCCAATCCAAAGTCTAGCCAAAGTAATTTACTGAAACCTCCATGGCCTTGAGCTCAGCCTTTTCTAATGCCTCTCAGTGTTTGCCAGAACACAAAAATGCAATCTTTTTTCTCTTCATTTAGAAGCTTAGCTATAATGGTTAAATATTATGATTAAACGGTAATTGCCTGTGCAACTGCACAGGCAGTACAAGTGCCAGAACAGTAATCTTTGCTTTTAACGTGGCATTAAATTGCCACAAAAATCCAAGATGTTTGGGTTCCCTTCAGCTTGTATTTTATAATGGAAATTTCTTGCCAGCAGATCTTTCAGAGGGAGTCTTGATAGTAATTGGAAAATAGGTTTTTAAGTTGAAAATTTGTACAATTTACTTGCTTGTTTGTTTGCTTTTGTCAAACAGTATCTCAACAACAACTGGAATGACAAAATAAAAATATTGGCTTATTCAGTTTTTACTGTTGACTGGGCCTGTGAGTATTGTGGAGATTCTGGGAAGAATAATAATAGCTTTACTTGTCTTGGTTGTTGGAGTGCTTTGCCAAGGGATCCCAGAGAGTTCATATGCTGTGCAGGATCTTAGAGAACCTACACATTGCAAAGCGTTTCTTCTTCAGTGAAGTGCCTAAATCATCACTAGACCTCTGCAAAGCTTGTTGGGAAGAATGTTCTTGCAGAGTTTATACTCTTCATAGATGCAAGCAAATGCAATGTGGATTTTACAGCAATCACAGGATGAGAGAAACCTGTAATAGAATAGAACACAAATCTGTAACAGAATAGATAGAGTAGCTGTATAAATACTTGGCAGCTCTGAAGAGACATGTGAGGCCAAGGCTGTTTCACAGCTGCTTCAGAAATCCCTGCAAGTCCCAAATAGTTTAAAAGTTTGCCACCTAAAATAATGATTGTCCAGCTTGTAAAGTTAAAGATCTTGTTTCAGTCCCAAAGACTTTAAAATTTATATACTCAGTGAGAAGCACTTGGTTCCAACAAGCCAGTGGTGGTAATGTGGTATAAGAGCAACGCCCTTATTAGCAGCTGCAGCACACCAGCTCACATCCCAAACAGATGTAGTCGCTTTTGCCAAAGGAGAAAGACTGAGAATATCTAATATAATAACAGAGCTTCTGAGGTTCTTGGGATCAGGAGGATATTTTGGGTCAGTAGCTTCCACAGTCTTGACATATTGGAAGAGTTTTGGCTCTAACAGCCTCTGACCAAATTTGTGATATAAAAATAAGTAACTTTTCTATTTGTAGTTCTCCATTGCATTGATGCCAGGACTTCCAGTGTCTCAGCTCTCACTCTACAGACTCAGCAAGAGTCCTTGTTCCCTAGAGCAAAGAGGCCAAAGTAATATTTTCTATTGAGATATTTCGTGGACAAACTCCACATGTTGCTGGACCACTGCTGGTCACAAAGACTGATTAACCAGACCAGAGAGAGGGTTGCTATAACTGTTTTCTCTACTCATACAGATTTACCATCTAATCAAATACAAATAGCTATACAGTACAGTCCCCTCCACTGCCTTTCTCTTTGTCATAGATCAATAAATGCTCCGTTCTTCAATGCAATACTAGACCATTTAGGATTAAACTTCAGTTGTTGCTCAGCAGGAACAAAGGGGAGATCTTATGTGAAAGTACTGTGTGGACCAAATACTACAGTCCTTATTCTTTCTACATGCTACTTTCTTGTGAGTATTTCTATTGGTCTCTGCAATTGTTTTCAACATTTATTATCATTGAATGACAAAAAACAGTGAGAATAGTTACCACATGCCCTGTGCCAAGTAATTAATATATGGTACTACAGAGAGAGAGGGCAATGTTTGTAGCTGGAATCTAGTTGCCAAGCATTAAATCACTTTTCGCTCAAAGTGAATCCCAGTTTTCAAGTTGAATTTGTTTTATAATAATGAGGGTTTTCTTTAAAGTAAAAGATCCTTATTCAGCAAAAATTTGCCTAGTAAGATAATTGTATTTCTGTCTGTCTTGATATAATGTGGCAGGATTTCGAAAAACTTCAGCCCAAGGAAATCTGGAAATACTTAAGAGAAGAACCATTCTTCATGGCTTATGAGATCCAAACGAAAAAATATTCTAACCTGTAGCAGGTGCCACAAACCACAGAGAAGAAACTACAAAGAATAATTATATGCAAATATATTAAGGGAAAGAAACGATAGCCAGTAGAATTTAATGAAATAGAAAAAGTAGAAAGGTAAGTTAAGACACACAACAACAGACTCAGACATTACTCAGTAGTTAAGAGATGCTTTGATGACACAGTGTTACATATTTAGTTCATTCTGGCGCACTGTCCACAAGATATTTGTCTAGGATGCAGAGTAATACGTAAAAAATCTGATATTTTTCACAGAGGAAAAGCTTGGATTAACTCACTTTTGATATTGTGCCTTCTCTAACCATATCAGAAGGGAATCCTAGTATAGAATGTTTTGCTTAATGTCCAGTAGATATAGATTAGTAAATCCATTATAGTATTTAGAATGATTATGTTTACCAAATGTTTCACTTATTATTCCACTGTTGTTCTGTTTAAAATAGTACATTTTAAAAAATAACTAAATACATAATTAATAAAAATAGAATCTCTTCTCCTTGCACATTCCAAAAAGTATTGCTGGTCATTTCCAAGTACAAAGCTATGGATCTTGGCCAAAGCCTGCCTTTTTACCCCAAATGCAATACCAGAGCTTACCTATGCAGATTTCCCAGACAGCCCTGTATGTTCAGCTGCACAATTCATATCCACTCACAGCCTTCCCTTCAGCCGCAAACATGCTGTCTCTACTGGCTGTACACAAAGGGACATAGATGCGATCAGGGATACAGGTTTAAAGGATTTATTCAAAGTTTTGGATAGGTTGTCACCTGGAGGACTTCAGCTTGTTTAGAGGTTCATTTTGATCTATTCGGTGACTTATAGGGATAAACAGCCTATTGCTCTTTAAAGCTTGGGGACATGACAAGCACTTTGAGATTAAACACCAGGACTGTAGGAGACATTTTTCCTGGTTTTATTTGGTTGCTCTTTTCTAGTTGTTGTGGTTTTGGGTTGGTTTTGTTTGCTTGTGTGGTTGTTTTGTTTTGGGTTTTATTTGTTTTTTGTTTGTTTGTTTTCTGGGGTTTTTTGGAATGAGTTTCGTGTCTATTGTATTGTTTGTCTGAATTCTGACATTTCTTTTCTATTCATTTTGATAGCACACCATTCTCTCACCACACATCCTCAAAACACACCGTGCAAATTTCCCTGGACACATACGAGAGCAGAATGGGATCCAAGGGACATCCAATCATTAATGACTTGAGAAAGGAGCTGCAGCAAGGGTTGAGTAAGTGGCTGAGTGATGGCAAGTATTGCTGAAATTCACAGTCTTATGCAGCTCGCTGGGTTAGGCAAATAAATGAATGCAAATATCCTGGTGCAGCTTTGAAATCAGGATGTTGTCTGCATGAGGACTTCCATACTCAGAGAAATGAGGACTTAGAGACACAGGGGGAGATCATAGACATCAAATTTTCTCTGATTATTATGTCTCTTGAAATCCACCAAGAGCCCTTGGAACATGACAACTATGTAGCAGAGAGACCAACCTGCATGTCACAAACCGTACAGTTTAAGCAGCAAATGCAGCTCCTCTGCCTGATGTTTTGTTGCTGGTTGTGGCCAAATTCACCATGAACTACAAGACAATAAACACTAAAGATCCTAAAGACACCAGATTTATCTTTAGATGTAGCTTCAAATGCTGCCCAGACATGTCTCCTTGTGGAGCAGTGGGACCTCAGCTGGCCTTTGCCATATCTCAGGTGTTCAGTGTTTCCCTCTTTTCAGAAGTGTATGATACATGTGTTTCATTTCTTAGTTCCTGAAGATTCTGGTATACAGTTTGAGTTGTATGAGGTGGTGCTTATCCCTGGCCTAAGGTTCAGAGCTGAAATCCCTGCAGAAAAACAAGGGAAGGATAATATGCCTGACCAATTAACCTGATGGTTTCCTCTGAATCTGAAATGGTGGCATATACTCAAAATCCAACAGCGAGCAGCAAAAAGGGAAGGATATTCTCTGTGTTACTTTAGAGTGCCAGACCTGACTTTCCTTCAGCCTCTCTTCATGATGAGTCTTAGAGCAAGGTGGAAAAGATAACCCTTCTAATTAGAATAAATACGCTGCAGAATGTGTTAGAGAAATACCTTACCTCTTTGCAAGCTCCTAGCTGAAGCCATAAGAGATTACATGCTTTTCTTCAGTTGAGTTTGGGCAAATCTTTTCAATAAATTGCACACGTGAGATACTTTCCACTGAAACACTGAATACATCACTCAAGAATAAAGCCATAGTTAAAAAGAAATACTTCTACACTTGAATTTTAGCTATGATGCATATCAGTCTTTTATGTGTGTCATTTCACTGGGCTTCTGTGGCAAGTTTTTGGTAGTGTGGGGATGGTGGTTACAGGGGTGGCTTCTGAGAGAAGCCATTAAAATCTTCTCCTGTGTAACTGCCTCAACCGAGCCTGTGCCAGCCGGCTCCAAGATGGACCTGCCACTGCCAAGGCTGAGCCCATCAGCAATGGTGGTAGCCCCTCTGGGACAATGTATTTAAAAAGAGGGGGAAGTTGCTGTGCAGGATCAAATTTCAGCCAGAGAAGAGAGGAGTGACAATTACGTTAAGGAAAATCAAGGTCAGTGAAGGAGAGGAAGGAGGTTCTCCATGCACCAGAGCTGAGATTCTGTCCCTGGTGAAGATCATGGTGAGGAACCTGTGCCCCTGCAGCCCATGGTGGACCACAGTGGAGCAGAGACCCACCTGCAGCCCATGCAGGACCACACACCAGAGGAGGTGGATGCCCTGGAAGGAGGCTGTGACTCCATGGGAAGCCTGTGGTGAGGGACAGAAGAACCTGTGGCCACTAGAGAGAAGAGACTACACATAGCAAGTTTGTTGGCAGGACTTGTGACCCCATGGGGTCCCCCTGCTAGAGCAGTCAGATCCTGAAGGACTGCACTGCGTGGAAAGGACCCATGCTGGCGCCATGGAAGAGTGAGGTGTCCTACTGCAAAGGAAGAGACAGAGGAAGAGACAACGCGTGTTGAACTGACTACAACCCCCAAACCTCATGCCTTTGCACTACTGGTGAGGAGGAGGGAGAGAGTTTGGGACTGAAGTTGAGCCCATGAAGAAGGGAGGGATGGGGGAAGGCATTTTAGGGTTTCATTTTATTTCTCATTATACGACTCTTGTTTAACTGGTAATAAATTAATTTCCCCAAGTCAAGTCTTTTTGCCCATGACAGTAATCAGTGATTGATCTCTCCCTGACCTTATCTCAATTTATGAGCCTTTTGTTATACATACTCTGTCTCCCCTGTCCAGCTGAGCAGGGGAGTGACAGAACAGATTTGGTGGGGACTGGTGTGCAGCCAGAGTCAATTCCCCACTGTGGAGGGTCGCCCCTCTGCCTCTCAGGCGACACGGCTGATACACTGGAAGCCTAGAGTCGGCCTTGCCTGGGCGGGAGTTGGGTCCACCCTTCGCCTCCGAGGTGACGCCGTCCGCACCCCGTGGGCCTTGCCTGGGCAGGCTTTGAGGCGTGCCTAGGGCCTGGATCCGCCCATCCCTCTGGATTCTTCTCTACCGTTATGTATCTCATTGGTTGATTTGAATTGTACCGCTCCCCCTTGTGTTACCATTGGTTCGCGTATGCTTGTACCGCCCCCTCCCTCTTCCCTCATTGGTTGTTCCCTTCCTTATTTAACTGGATGCTCCCTGGCACTTGGAGCCCTTTTTGTCCCTGCTGCACCATCGCTGTGGACCTGGCCCTCCTTCCCCTGCTCTCCCTCCCGACCACCGCCAATCCTTTACCCTAATAAAGGAGAGCTTGGGCAGGAGTCATCCTCCCACCACCCCTTGCCTCGTCGTCGTCATCCTTTGCCCTCGTCTACTACACCCCGCAGTTGTGTTTCATTTACCTCTAGGTGAGAGAACACTTTTCCTGTTTCCAAAAAGAAATGCTCAAATGCATGGGTGACAAAGTTGCTAGGCTTCACAGTCAGGGTGAATTGACCTAGAGGAGCAGTAAAGCAAAATTTGTCTTGGCAGACAGCAAGTGATTCACACAATTTTCTAACTTTAAAATCTTTCTGCCTTCGACTTTAGTTTCCAACAAATGTTTTTGTAGAAGTGTGACAAAGGAACACTGATATGTAGCAAACTGCATTAATAATTTAAAAAATTAATTACTGTGATAAATTTTGCTCTTTTATCTCAATCCTATTGATTTACTTTAGCAGATCTCAGCGTCTTAAATACAGTTGGAGATGTGTTCTGAAATAATTGTTGAACCTGAAGTCATTTATGATCAGCTGCAGTGATGATGTGCTGGATATTACAACCTAGAAAGCAGAGTATTACCGACATGCTCAGTCTACAGATGTTGCTGTGTTAGTTTTTGGTGTCCTGGAAAAAAGTATTCAAAGATATTGAAACCAGCTGTTTCTCTGGTTGGTGTACCGGATGCTTATCTTCTTGCTCTATATATCAAAATATCAGTGTAAAAATTTACTATTACTGCATGAACTGGAGAGACTCTGATCTAGATATAAGATGGTTCAGTCAATATTATGTAGCAGCTGCACTTAGTACATTTAAAAACAAAATTTTAAAAATAATTATTATTAGTCTGTAACAATATGATAAAGAGTATTGAATGAATTAAAGTAAAATAAAGTAAGTGATAGGACACTCACAGAATAATTCTGAAGCAACAAATTATTTTGAAATTAAATAGAAAATGAATTTTCAGAAACAATTGTATTTTAAATATTTTTACATTTCTGATTCCCAGGAAATTCAAAATACGTAATTTTTTTCTAATTCCATGGGAACAAAATTCCAAGTTTTACTACAATCTCTAAAGTGAAAGAGAATTCAGAATGCTGACTTCCACAAAATGTTGCTGGACCCTGGGAAACCTTTAAGACAAGTAAGATGTAAGATACAGAAAATGTAAGGAACTTTCAAAATGCATCTGTGAAATGACAAGGGATCCTATGAGTAATGGTGGCATAACTGAACAAAGGGAGGACAGGAAAGAGCACAGAGAATAGGGAGGGAGAAGGTGACAGCTAAACATCTATATGTTATCACAGGAGATTATGTACAGCATTTATTTGAGAATTAAAGGAAGATTTCATACACCTGTATGCCTTTGGCAGATCATGAGAGGTGGCTTACAGCAATTAGTGAACTTCTTGATTCTTTTCTGGGAATAATCACAGAAGTGTTGCTCACAAATGTGCTTGTTTGACAAACTGCATAAACACATTTGTCAAGGGCTCATCTCCCAGATGTCCTCAATTCTGCATGCAGTCAGCAAAAGCAATTGACAACCTCCCTTGGGTAGAAAAAAGGCCCATTAAAAGCACTGCTCTCCTACCCATCTGCTGAAACTGTTATCTGAGGCAGCTAATTACATGTTTCACTCTTTAATTTCCAGAATCAAATGTATCTCTCAGTCGCTGTATCATTGATATTGCATTAACTGAAAATATTTGCAGGAATCATGGACAGCAAACTTTACTTCACCCTGAAGACAGGGATAGTGGTCCTGCCACCTTTCTTTTTTATTTTGTAAAACTGTTTAGAACAGGGAGAGTGAACAGGGATAATTAAAAAAAAAGACAAGCTATTTTTGCATATATTGCATTGCCTATCATGGACAGAAAATCTGACTTGGCCTAAATTCAGGAAAATCTAGGACTTCTCAGGACTCTGTTCTAACTGCTCCCATATCCTGCTTAATCATAAAATCAGATCTCTGGCATATTTCTTGCATGAAATACAGTTATGAACATTGATCATGAGATGGTTATTGTAGCACATTCTATTGGATCATCAATACAGTGCTATTTAATATTTCTCTTCTTGTTTAGCATCATTTTGCTGCAACAGACCACAGCAACAGGGTGGTTGCTCTGCTCTGCAAGAGGGAAGTGTTCCAGAAATGTGCCAATTATTTCTCTAGAGTGGGACATTGCTGGTGAACAGCAATGTGTGCTGGGAAAAGGTCACTGAAGACCTGGTGTGGCCACAAGCAAGCACAGAAGAGTAGTGGGGAAGCTCTACTACTGACAGTGGGCTACTGGGTGCAACTTAACAGGCCCTTTTATTGTTATTGTACATATTAACCTTCACAACCAAAACAGGCTTTATCAGGAAGAAACTGGTTGACTGGCATACTTGACTCCACACAAGGAATAATTTGCCTTAGTTAACAAAGCATTGCTTGCAAAATGCAGTGTTGAAAAGACAGCAAATCTTAAACATAGTTTAATCTAGCAGAAATGAGTACTAACATTGTTAGTTTTTCTCAATGGAAGCTGTCCTACAGAGTACAGATAGTATATTCAGAGAATTACATTATTTGTGAGAAATATATTTGTTAGCTCTTTTCATATAATTTACCATTATCCTTGGCCAAAGGAATATAAGCCATGGGATGTAGCATTAATTTTCTGTTCTTTTGTTCTTTGGGTTCCTTTTCAGTATGAACAATTTCAGCTTCATTGAAAATGCTCATTTGGAGAGGACATGAAATCAGAAAATTACCAAAGTCGTTGTCATTAGAAAGGGTCTTAAATCAGAACAGTATGTTCAGATATGTGTCCTCCCTTTCTCTGCAAGATGTTCTTAGACTAGATTCATAAAGCTGTTTCCTTTCTTTTTATTATCACTTCCTTCTTTTGACTGGTAGTTTTGTTTTATATTATCTGATGGAGATATATATGAACTAACAGAACATGTAAAGAATGAAGAGACAATTTTTTTTTTTTTAATTAAGAAAACTTTATATATCTTTATCTAACATTTGTGACTTGAAGTTAAATTTAAAGTTAAAATTGAAATTATTACATGTGATGTCCTTGAAATTCAAGAGAAAACTCTAAATGATCCTTGGGAATGTCATAGAATCATAGAATGGTTTGGTGGAAGGAACATCAAAGATCATTTAGTTCAAAACCCCCTGCCTTGTGCAGAGGCACCTTTCATTAGACAGGTTTGATCAGAGCCCCATCCAACTTGGCCTTGAACATTTCCACAGATGGGACATCCACAGCTTGTCTAAGCAACCTGTTCAGCCCCTCACCACCCTCACGGTAAAGAATTCTTTCCTAATACCTAATCTAAACTTGCTTTCTTTGAATTTGAATCCGTTGCCTCATATCCTGTCACTACATGCCCTTATAAAAAGTCTCTCTCCATGTTTGTTGTAGAGTCCCTTCAAGCACTAGATGGATGGCTGCCGTTAGGTCACTCCAAGGCCTGAACAATCCCAATTCTCCTAGACTTTCCACACAGGAGAGGTGCCATACATAAGTACTACTGCATTGTGTCAATATTAACAATCCAGACCTTTATGGTGCTGGAAAGTTGCTTATTTTGAGCTGGTGACCAAGATATTGCGTACGATGGCACCACTTCACTTAGGGAAGACTCCAGGTTAGGAATATAGGAGAACTACATTTTCTATTAAAGGCTTGTGTAGTCTCCCCCTGGATTTTCAGACATTATTTCTGATGTCCTGCAATCTAAGTTCTTGTTGCATACAAGACATGCTCACAGTAAGCCAGTAGAAATTTGTTGAATCCCATGGGAACAGCACTGCTAAGCATCTAAGTAGCTCTAAAGTTAAGAGAAGGGAAAAATGCAACTCATGTTCTGTGCAGTACATCAGAGATGTAGTTAATCAGACAAACATATTTTCTTTGCTTCTCTGCTGGTAGACGTGTGTGTTATCAGCTGTGAAATTGGTTACAGTGCTGGAAACAATCCCTTTCAGCACAGGCTTTGTATTCTTGTTCTTTCCATGGGAATTTTGAAACTGCTGGCAGGGTATCTGTTATACTTTGCTGACACACCAGTAAAAATACATATAAAAACTGTTTCAGAGTTTTAGGTCAAATTTTTGCTCTTCACTATGCTAATATTAATGCAGAGAAAAGCTACTGCGTTTCTACTTGTGTAACCAAAAACAGAGCTTTGCCTTAAGGAACACGAGTGTAAATGGCAAGGTATTAAAAACACAGATGTAGAGAGAGAGGTCCATGTGTGGAAATGGTTTATATTAAGAAGCATTTGCTGAAACAAATGAGAGTTTTACCCACGCAAAGCCCATTTGATTCTGTATTTTCCTTTGTGCCTTGTTGTTTTAGAGACATCTATAATTAAGACAATTTGTTCTGCCTAGTCATGACTGCTTCAGATCACTTCCCATTTCCTTGGCACTCTTTTGGTATTTTTTTGGACTGATGCTGAACCAAACTTCCAATTCTAGTTGTTCATATATTCAGCCAGTGTTGACAGTGGAGCCGTGATTTTTTATATCTTCAGAGCATTACTTCCAGTTAATCACAAATGCTGTTACTTGTGACAACTGGCTGCATTGGATCTACAAACCTTTCCATTTCCGCTTGCATGAAAGGCTTGCTAAATTCTCTGCATCAAGTTTCAGTGTGTCATTGTAGTACCTGAAGGAATTTCTGAGAAGAATGGTTCAGTGAGAAACAAATTCAGGCCTGCTTATGTTGAACAGAGAAAATGTTAACCAAAGTGATTTCTGTTTTCTACTGCTTCCTGAGCAACCTTGGCACCGAGCTTCAGCATTTCTAGTAATAAGCTAATAGTAGGTGAGTAATACTGCAATAATAGATTAGCACTCCAGCAACAGACGAATACTATTCTTACTTTTTCATTATCTCTCTTAGATGTAGATTTTGGACACTATGGTCAGAGTCTCTGCTCCCTTTTATCAGAATATTCCTCAAGGTCAAGGCTGACTGTGAAAACAAGTGTCAGTCATGGAGTCGATAGTGAATTGTAACAAGCCATCATAATAATACTAAACTTGGCAGTTTTTGAATGTTTTATTTTTCTGAAATTATTTTCACATAACTTAAACCCTAAGAGACTAATACAACTACTTTTTAGATTAATTCTGCTCTTTTGCCAGTCACAGGACTCTGTGCTGTTTCTAAGGCTCAGTCACACGATTCTGATTTGGTAGAAGTCACTTCATGACTTGCATGTCTGAAGGTTATAACTGCTGATGTATTTTGCATTGAAAGATGCAATTGTGCCTGTGGAGTAGGTGTACCTCTTTTTATTGTTTACCACCAGGCTGTTTGGGTGGCCTCTAGGGAGTGTGTGTGTATGCAGGTGGACACATGAAATTGGCAGAGCCCTGGGGATATGCTGGGAACCTCCATCTTGGCTTGCTGCTAGTACTTGCTAAAACAGGAAACAGTAATGCATTCATTTCAAAATCCTGCACACAGTAGGGCATATTATTTTATGCATAGTAATTCAAAATAAATGTAGGGGATTTTTCTTGGTGAAGATGAAGAAGAGGCAAGTCCTGAAAGCAAAGGTACTGCTTCTCATTTAGCTTTGTGTTTTGTTGTCTATGCCTGATTTTATCTGAGCCTGGAAAAACCACGAAGCATTCCCAAATCTTGCTGTGTCCTCATAATGATCTGGAACACACCATAAGCTCAGTGTAAGTGCAGGCTCCTACCAAACACTGTGGCCCATGTGAGAAGTGACTTTTTGCTGTTCCAGGCCATGGCAGGATCTTAATGGCAGATGGGGCACATGGAGGCAGTGTGGCTGGGCAGACTCTTGCAAGGCTCATGCACACTGCAGGAGAACATATCCTAGGGAGTGTTTTCATACTTGGTGTGCACGTGAGGTTGTCCCAGAGGAAACTATTTGAATGGCCTCAAACTGCTAAAAAAGTGCAGTGAGTAAGTAGTTGCAGACAGATAGAGAACTTAGCTTCAAAGTCACTTGGCATTTCAAGGTAGATATTATCACCTCAGGATTAATGTTTGCTTAAAAATAGCACTGTTTTGAGCAAATTATAAATCTTGCAATAATGTACTGCCTTCAGAGTGGGTGCAGTTATTTGTCTTGACAGTTTACACTGTTCTTCTCTTTGAACTCTGTGTTTTTTAATAATCTGAGCAAGCAGCCAAAAACTTCTCACTTATAACCAAGGAAAAACCAGTAGTCTTCTAAATTCCAGATATATGCATTGGTGTAAGCTCTATGTGTGCATAGTTATTTACAATCATAAATGGCAATGTCTACTAGCACATGCAGAATTGCTCATAACTTAGTTATACTCAGTTAAAGCTGATGCTATTTCATGCAAATGTATTTTGAGTATGTCTCTTAGTGTGGCGCCAGAAGTGAAATAAATTTCACTGCTCAGCTTCTTTGCTGTGGCTGACTGAATGACTTCAGGCATGGCTGTGAGCAATACTTCATTCTCTGGTGCAATATGTATACATGGCTTATTTGTGAAAAATTAACTTTTTCCAGGGAAGCATGGAAAACAGTGTGAAATAGATAAAGGAAGGACAGTTATCAGGGCACCACATTGAGCACAGAACATATGGCAAAGGACACGTTTTGACATCTGCCTTTAGAGCTAAATTAATGAAAGATCAAAAAAAAAAATCTAAAATAGTTTGGAAGAGTAGTAAGTACCTAAGAGAAATGCCATGCTTCTTATTACATCCACTGGCAACACAGCTGAAATAAGACCGAAGAATTATGTTTCTTTTAAAATTTGGAAGATGCACAGATGAACTTTTCATATATTGGAAAGTGCTAAGAATCAGTAACCGTGCAGCTACCAAGCTGATACTGTCATTGTATTGGCATTGGACTCAGTTGCAACAGTGACATTGATCAGCAGTCAAATAAGCCTAGGACAGAATGAGCTGAAATAACAGATGATTCACATGAGATCAAGTAAGGACACAAACAGAGACTGAAACAAGCCAGAGTAGCTTTTGTGCTCAGGAGGATAAGCTATACAGAAGTTATGGGAGAGCATTTGATGGTCTCTTCTTTCATGATCTTGGGTACAGAAAAGAAATAAAAAAACATGCATGTAATGCTAGAACCATTCCCATATAAGTGGATAGTGAGAGTGACAATTTCTTTGCTGAGTTTCCCTTCACTAACACTTGCTAGGAGATTCCCTGCAAAATGAAAATTAAGTATTATATACAATTTCAGCCATGACCAAGGCAAGCAGCTCAGAAATGTAGTGTAGCGATCTTTAATTAAGAGGAATAGGAGGAAGAATTTGCAAGAGAAGGTGGTAAGATGCTTTGGACAAACATTATTTAATTGTATTTGAGATCAGCTGTTTTGGGATAATACCCCTGACAGATCTAAGCAAAAGTAGGTCCCACAGAGGACATCTTCAGAGCACAGCTGGGAAACACAGAGAGCCTCTTCCCTGCTTCTTGAAGGCAAGGAATGGAGTGAATTGAATAAAAAACTTGAACAGTGTAACAGCGGTAGTATAGTGCCATGCATAATTCCATCTTCTTGCACTCTGTGTAAGAAGAGATACTTCCTCTATATAAAGGTGCTTTTAGAGGCAAGTCCTACCTGCTTGAAGAGCAACACTTGGAAAAACAGCTCTGAGTTTAAACTAATACAATTGCCACCAATGAGTAGCAACTCCCTTCAAGGGGAAACTTTAAAAAAACCCAAACTTGAGAACCATGCAGAGATGGGGAATTTTAAATTAAGTTATACAACTAACAGAATGGATGAGCAATATGGTAGCTATTAAAAACCAGACAAACCATACATGTGTATTGTTCAAGTCTAAAATAAAATTGCATGATGTGGAAGAGAGAGAATTGCCCTGTAATTACACTGATAATTAAATGTGTTCAGCTTCAAATAGGAAAAGAGATGTGTACTAGTTTTGTAAATTGAGTACACATATTCCTGTGTTTGTGTATTCATTTTCATGTTAACTATTTATTGGCACTAAAATTGTGCAGCCATGTTCATAAATTTTACGTTAAGCAAAGTTGCAAACTGTTTCCTAAACACATCTGCTGAACAGCTTATGTTATCCAGCTGAAAAACAAAACAAAAAAAAAAAAAAAAAAAAAAAAAAACCCAAAAAAAAAGAAAAAAAAAGGAAAAAAATTATTGTGCTTTTCTACTGTGTGTACCATTTTAAAAGACGAAACATACAAAAAAGGGAAATAAAGTTGTCATAACATCCCTTTGTAAGTTAGTCGCTGAGGGAAGGTGCACCGCGCTGTGGGATCCTAAGCATACACGTGGGGCACCAAAGCCATGGGTGTGCTCCATGATTTTTTGTATGACATGGATGAAGAGAAATCACCAAAGGCAGGGCAAGGGAAGGCAGGACATTCTTTTTCATGGTTCCTGAAGCTTGTTTCCCCAGCAGTGTGAATCAGAGACCCCCAGTGGAAATCTAGGCCCAGCGCCCATACAGAGTGAAGCATCTCAGGGAGCTGAGCCACAATGACACACACAGACTGAGGAGGTCCTTACAGAGAGGTCACCAGCATCAAGTGTGGAGCAAAGCTGTGTCTAAGCAGCTGTGCATGCTGGAGCATGGCACTTTCATTACTTGGGATTCAGAGTCTTTGGCTGCCAAACTGGGCCAGGCTCCTTCTCTTTAAAACACAACCTCCAAAGCTACTGACTGCTGTGTTTTGCTAGCCTTCAAATCTGTTTGCTGAAACTGAATTAAATACTCACTGTCTGTGAAGAGAGAGGCCAGCCTCTTAGACTTCGGTGCAGAGGAGTGTCATAAAGGAGCTTTAACCTCTGCTGCAGAAACATACAGCCTGCATGGCCATTGTCTAGCCCTCCTATAGCCAGAGCCACGAGATTTTATGCACATTGGCAACAGAACATGGACAAGTTTTTAATGTATAAGGTAGCATGCAATTACTCAAAGCTCAGAAAAACTTGCATCTACTGCAGTGGGGTTTTTCTGTGTTATTTTCTTGGATTTGAGTACTTCCTAAGAGTGTTTTTACATGTCAAAGTAACCTTTATAACTCCTTCCCATTAGTGCATCCAGCTCCATGTGCACTGTCTCTTGGAGGTCAGCCACAGCAACAACCCAAAACCCAATGTGTTTTCTGATGTAGGTACTATGCCCATGATCTCACTGATGAGACTCGAGAATCTTCACTGTTTCTCACCCAGCAGTACCTCCACATTCAGATGACATTACTGTACAGGGGCTTTCCCTGCCAAAATGTTCTCCCTGGAGTGCTTCCCTAGGAAATTTTACTGTGAGGAGGAACCCCTTTCCCCATCTGCTGTGAGGTGACAATGACATTCTAATTTCACATTTAAAGGCATGATGCAGGCTACAGAGTCATGTAGCTTTATTACTTATTTAATTTGAAAACAGCAACAAAAAAAATTTCATTCTACTTCCTTGTGGCTTCCCCATCTGGAGGGCATTGAGCTAGTCTCAGAGAGGGCTCTGACAAGCATACTGGGTGGATCAGATCCCTGTCTGTGTCAGTGGGATGTGCACACTATCACTCATTGATTCTACTGGCATTTTAAGTACAGCACCAAGGAGGAACTATGCCCGTACATTAACTGACATTCCCATATAAATTAGGATATCCCAGTGTTTAGAATTTGTAAACTGATTAAAAACAAAACCAAATCACATGCTGCTAAGTTATACTGCCTCCTTTCAGGCTGACAAGGTTTTAGAGTTCTGTGTTTAAGCCCTAGGAAATGCAGCAGCTATTGTGATGTGTATTTCAACCAAAGTAAATAAGGCAGCAAAGAGGAAGGAGCAATTTTAGATGACTAATGGAGAGAGATCTGCAAGGAGAGCATGTGCCACTTAGCAAGGCCTGGGGCTCTCATAGCCCCAGGGGAGGTCCTGCTGCTGATTTAGTGCTGTGCATTAAGGCACTCCCACTGATGCACGACTGGCTGCATCACGACGCAAGGTGCATCCTGGGAACTTGAGTGGTTCTCCTCTCAGCTGATTCTGAATGCCTCCCAGACAGACACCTGCATCCAAACTGGACATCTAGACTCCTTTAGAGTCAACTAAAGCTTCTGTAGAAGATGTTATTTTACTGATTTTAGATTAGTGAGATGAATTACATTCAGAAAATATCCTTGAGCTTCTTTTTCACCACTACTGTAAAGGAAATATAGATTATTTACTTGATGTACCAAGTATTTATATACAACAAAGGAGGCTTACCCTCAACAGATGTGTTTTCATGTTAGGGCAGCATGTGTACTAAGATGAGGAGAATTTGGAGTTTACCAGGATTACTTTCATGCATGCACTTCACCTAACAGCCAAATTGTTAGCACTAACTTTATTTCCAGATCACAGAATATTCTCAGTTAGAAGGCATTTACAAAGATCAATCCCACTCTCTAGTGAGTGGTCCATACAGGGTTCAAACCCACAACCTTGGGTTAACATGCTCTAAACAACTGAGCACTCTCAGGGACAATGCCAAAGTAGCAGGCCATTCCCAAAACTTCCCTCACCTTGATTTGGACTGGGGATAGAACAAGACTCTCCCATATCCCAGGAGAGTAGATCCACTGCCAATCTGTTGGATAATTGCGCTGCCTCACTCCCATTGAAGCTGTTCTGTATGAATAATTAACTAGTCATTGCAGCAGTGGTTTGAAGCTGACTTGCCCACTTCCCAGATGAGCATGCTAACTAGCAGGCTGGAGAATCACTCCCTTACATTTCCCATTCCCCTGTGTGGCTCACTGAACATTTAATTATTTATATGAAGGGATTTATGAAGCTTAAAGAGAAGAAAGGCTCATTTGGGGATAGCCTGGAGAATGGGAGACCTGAATCCAACTCCTTGCTCTGAATCAAGCCAATAGAGAATCTGAAAGTTGGTCTCTGTCTTCAACTAAGTTCTTGCTCTTGGGACCATTGAGTTAAATCTGGTTGGGCATGCAACAGGGCACAGGGAAAGACCTTCCTCCTTGAAATAGTGTAGCATTGAAGCCTCTCTGTCTTCTTCCAGAAGAGGGGCAGTAGTTGAGAACCCCTGCTGCACGTAGCTGGGAGTCACGCACCTGCACACCTTAGACATTGCTGTCCCCAGCATTTCCCACCAGCAAAGTATTTCTCTTACATACCAAACCTTTCCTATGGTGTGTATATGAAGTGAAACGTGGTCCCCAAAGGGGCCATAAGCCTCAGTGTTACATCTTTGTCACCTTTCTCCTTGATCTTCTTATTCTGCAAATTGAACACAGGGGCTCCAGGAGATGATAACTGAGATGCTGCCATTAGGTTTAACACCTGATGTGAACTTGAATCCTTCAGCTGATGAGTGCTCTTTGGCTGCATCTGTACCGCCCAGGCTTTTGTGTTTGTTTCAGATGTTGCAGTAAGAAATGTGTGTAAGAGATGTCAGTGTACATTGGGTACTTCTGCCACTTGGTGCCTTTTTCCATAGGGCTCAGGAACCATAGGAAAACATAGTGTTCCAGTGCATACTGATACTGGATGGTGTGAGCCAGTGTGAAATCAGGCATTACAGCTGTGTGGGAGGCAGGGACACCAGTCTGACATGTGGTCACACTGTTTACAAATTAAGAAACCAATGTCCTACAGAGTCTTCACTGTGTGTTATAGGTAATCAAGGGGAAAAAAGCATTTCTGTTGTAATTCTCACATGTTATAAAGAAAGTTGCCATTCAGAAAGAGGATAAATTCTACCCAAAACCACATTTTAACTAAATTAGGGCTAAGCAGTGTTGTAACTCCATCCCATTAGAACTGTCTGAGCCAGTAAAGATATGAGGGGAGACCAATACATGCCTCTACTTGGTAAGTCTTTTGCTCTCAAGGTACTGCACGACATAATGCCTTTACCTCTCTGACCCAGAAATGTTGCTTCATCATGTGATTTTGCAGCAGAGTGAAGGGGGCAGTGGTCTGCCTGGGCACGCAGATTCACCTGATGCAGAAAATCCAGCTTTCTGTGTTAATGGCTCTTGCAAGAGATGAGATCCATTGCAATAGGCTTGAATTCACAGCAATTTGCTTAAGTGAACAGATTTATTCATCAAGATTAGAGAAAGCCAGTGAGGCGTGCTGTATTTTTTTCTGCTGTTTTTCCTTGTAAAAACGAGGAAAACCGACCCTGAAGTACAGGTGCTATAGAAGGTGTTGAAAAGAAGCAGATGGATTGGAAATATGGCCTGAATATTTGTAAGTCAAACATTTCTTATAGAATTGTTTTGACTTGATATTATTTTTCTAAAGGAGTTTTCTTTTTCAGAGATGTGACCCTACACTTACCCAGCTTCAGGTGTTAAGGCTGCAACTTCTGTCTTCCATTGGGAGAAAGTGTTCGGGTCAGTCCAAGAGAAAGTTTGAAAATGGACACAGGAATATCTGTTAAACTGAGTCATTTGTGAAGAACAAATATCTGCCTGTTGTCCACTTCAGCCTGAGGGCTGAGCCTGCTGTTATGTGCTACAAAATCTGAAATACCACCCAGCTGGTTGGGAAAGTGCCACTATTTCTTTTTTCTTTTCTGAAACAAACCATCCGCTGTATGGTTATTTTTGTTAATTGGAGATTTTTTCCTCTTTGCCTGTCTGCCTGCACCTCTGGAAGCTGCTCCCTCTTGTGGCCTAGTGAGATTTATGGCATAGGATATTAATTACACTATGCTTGACCATTTACATAAAAGGGGGATCAAGCCAGAGGCTTATGAACTGCAAAGGGATCCTGTTCATAAATTTGTTTCTTTCTGACTGTCTTAAGTTTTGTAAAGTACCCACATTCTCCTTCCTTAGAGACAAGTGTTAAAACTAAAATGACTAACTAAACATTTGCATGTTCTTAAAAAACAAAAAATAGGACCATCCTCCTCAGTAATGATTTTACTCTCAAGGAAAGAAAAAGCAATGGTCCATTTATGAACAGTGTTATGACAGTACATGGCACTTACATATCTGCTTTCCTCTGTGGGAAAAAACCTCCCTGTAATACTACAAAAAACTCACTGAACACTTATAAAGGAAGTAATTATAATAAAGAAATAGGCATTAAAAAGTGAAGGAGCTGCTCAGCATCATAACAGTTTCTCTCTGTTGCTAATTCTACATGCTGGTTTGGTGTGTTTATTCAAGGCACTAAAAAATTATTACAATAGGCTGATGGTAAATTTATATTCTTGTTATCATCAGCACTGATATTCTTAGGTGGTATTGGTTTTGATGTACTATGATAGAAAGTCTTTCTGACCTTTTAGTTTTTATCATATGTCTTTGTCCAACAGCAGATAACTTAAAATTGTAGTGTC
The DNA here is from genome assembly GCA_036785705.1 of Acanthornis magna. Taxonomy (NCBI): domain Eukaryota; kingdom Metazoa; phylum Chordata; class Aves; order Passeriformes; family Acanthizidae; genus Acanthornis; species Acanthornis magna. Next base: position 3,610,059 of record JAWUZG010000121.1, read on the forward strand.
CTGCAGTTAGCGTGGCTATCATCTTAAACACTCTGTGTGCGTCCTTCTGGATGTTGATAGGAAAATGTTTTCACCCACTTACACAGAGGAAAGTTTTGTCTCTGCTGATATCTTTCATCAACACATTTCACAGGTATTCCAACACATATCACAGGTATAGGATATTATGTGGGATCCTGTCTGTCTATCTCCTTTATTCCTGGAAATCTCCATCTGTTGGATTGAGGGTGCAGACAAAAAAAGGGACCATTTCTCTCTTCCCTTCCATCTACCTGCCCCTGCAGGCCTGATTGTCTCCCAAAAAATCAAAGCATGAGTGGTGAGATGTGTTCAGCTCTTCTGCTTCACATGCCGAGAGGATCTGTAATTAGGTCTCTTCTCTTTTGTGAATCTCATGTCTACGTTTGCTGACCTTCCTCCCTTGCGCAGCCTGTGTGCCCACCTGGGGCTGTGGCTTGCTTCAGGTCGCATGTAGCTACTATCTTCTTGCTGACTGCTACCTTCATTTCAGTTCACACTGACAACAGACTCAAGGCCCACACCAATGACTTTCAGCTCTTTTCTCTTTCGTTCTGTGGCCTGTCCCTGTCCCTTTTCTCCCTTCATATTTTGCCTTCATCCTGCTGCCTATTGTTAATATTATGGCCCCACTGGCCTTGCTGTCCTCCCTTTCCACATATCCCCTAGGACCCGTTGCTCCCTTTCCATATTCATAATAATTTTTATTCCCCCAGCCCCAAAGCTTTTATTACTTCATTCCTTAACTTTGACAACCTACAGTTACCAGGCTTCTTGCTTTATAACTCTCCAGTCTTTCCATCTGAATCACCTGGAACCACATGCTCTGTCTCTGGCCAGCTCTCTTCATCTTCTGTCAGTACATTTCTTTGGTTTTTCACATCAAACTCTAATTTCTTGTTTTATCCATGTTCCAGGCTTAATCACTTCTGCCTGCTTTTTTTCTCGTCACATTTCATCTCCTGTGCCAGTCAGTTTCTGGACTCCGTACATTCCATGGGCCCCTCCTCTGTCTCTCTCCTAGTTAGGTTTTCCATCAGTCCGTATCTTCCATCTGCTCTTTAACTCCAGAGTTTCTTCTAAGCCTCCCCATAAACATGCAATTCATCAAGCAAACGAATAAACAATTCTCTGCTCCCCTCTTTGGACACAGAAAAAGAAAAAGAAAAGGAAAAGGAAAAGGAAAGGAAAGGAAAGGAAAGGAAAGGAAAGAAAAGAAAAGAAAAGAAAAGAAAAGAAAAGAAAAGAAAAGAGAAAAGAAAAGAAAAGAAAAGAAAAGAAAAGAAAAGAAAAGAAAAGAAAAGAAAAGAAAAGAAAAGAAAAGAAAAGAAAAGAAAAAAGGAAAGGAAAGAAAAGAAAAGAGAAAAGAAAAAGGAAAAGGAAAGGAAGGTCTCAAAGACTGAAGGCCTAACAAAACAAACAAATTACTTTTCTATTTGTCATCATTTCACATCCACGTATCTCCTAGGATTTCTATAGAGTGCCTGACACATGACTCTGTAAGGACTTCATCTGGAAATAATGGTTAGCAGGGCCTTCCCCACTCTCCACAGGATTTTAAGTTCTTCAAGATACGGATGTTGTCTTTGACTTGCCTCTAAAGTAGAACACACTGTTGTCATACACAGCAAATGTGATACAGCAAATGTGATGCATTAGGATGTCCTAGTGTGACGATGATTATTAATGGTATCTCAAGCAATTAGTGTCCATTTTAATAAAGGATTCCCTTCCTCTGAATTTGGAATAATGGCGAATATTTTACCTTCCTGTCTTTTTTGTCTTTTTTTTTTTTTTTTTTTTTACATATTTGAGCTTTGAGTTGTGAAAATCCATTCTGATCTTGGCTCTTCAGATATTTATGCTGCCTGAAACAGGCTACCTGCTTCTGTTCATTGTAGAGAAACAGTTAGGAGCTGGAGGGTAAGAAAGAGGAAAGGAAGGGTTCATACAAGGATATGAGTTTTCTGAGTCATCTTTAGAACCTATCATTTTTTTCACTCACTTTAAAAACAAACAATCAAACAATAAAACCTGGTTTCTTTGTGCTTTTTGTGCAGTGTGATGAGGGCATCTTGTGTCACATTATGTAGCATCAGATGCTGCACTGTTTGCTATCCTTGGATAACCTGAAGCAACAAGATGCTCTTAGAAACAGAATTGCAGATGGTATTTCATCTCTAATGTGTCAGTGGTCCTCTGATAACCACAAAAAGGTTTGAAACCTTTTTGTTCTGGTTACCGAGTAGATTTTAAATGGACAGATTCAGCAGAAGCGTGATGTTTTAAAATGCTTTTTAACTTATCTTTTATGTCCCCCATGACTTCGCCATCAAAATTTACAGCTGCAGGAATCTGTTGCCCTTGCATGTTATCATATGAAATGAGGAGTGCATAGAGACATTCTGGAGGTAGTTCTTTTTACAGTAATGCGTATGAATGAAGAAATAGCTTCCCTTAGCCTCCACCTCCAGTGCCACATATAGCATATACATATCTCTTTTAATTGACACAGATGTATTTCATATATCTGTGCTGTCACAGCTATTCTGAGAGTGAGGCTGTACTGTTCAGGATGCCATGAATCTGTTTTAGCGCCCTCTCAGTGACCTCTGATGTTGCTTGATGTTTAGATGCACTAATGCATCTAGCTTGTAGTTTTCTAGACCTATCACTCTGCTGCTCAAAATGTCTTTGATAAAAACAGCAACTTGCTGCTGGTATAACAAGATGGCTCCAAATTACAACAATGTTCATGTTTGCATGCAGAAAGGGGGAAAGGAATGATCCATATATTTCTCATTAAAACAAACAGAAATCATGAGGGGAGCCTTTTTTGGATGACAGAAATAGGAAGATCGCACTTGATCTGCCCTACTCTTGCTGGTGGGTTTCACTTCAGTCACTTGAAATCACTAGAGAGAGATAACTCAGCTACTTAAATCTGTTAGAAGATGTATTTGAATTAATTAAAACAAATATTTTTAGCTAATTGTACCTTGGCACCACATTAGAAATAAACAACAGCAAGATGAGTTCTAGACATAAATACATATTATGCTATTAGGAGTAATAAAAGTTGTTAGTTGGTTGTCAAAATACAGAATATAACATGAAACATGCAAGTAATCTTTCCTTTGGAGTCATTACCACCAAAACAGGAATTCACCTGCTTTTAAAAAATTTTCTGTATAATGGCTTCTTAAGAAACCGTAGTAATTTTTTGGGGTTTTCTAATATTTGAAAAAATTGTTGTATGTTAATTATTGCATAAAAATTTAGAATGTCAAGCAGTACTCAGCATAATTATTGGAGATGTGTTATTTGTGCAGGTATTTTATTTGCCATGTGTGATGTACATGTGTGCATAGATGTTAGCAGTTCCTCTTCTTTGATATGCACATTCCAGGATGTGCTCAGACTCCCCTTTCCCACAGGAGTGGAACAGTCTGCAGCTGCATCTGTATGACTGAGTTCAGTACTTTCAACTGGTTTTTGTCTAATCTTATTACACCTCCCCATTCAGAAACCTCCCTGGTTAAACCTTCCATTTGCAAAAGACCACACTGAAGGGCCCACCCCTAATTTGTTGTCTCATTTAGCCTGAAGGGAAAGTCCTCTCAACTGTCGAGCAGAAGCAATGCTGTTTCTCTTCAGAGAAACAACTCAAGGGTGCTGTGGCATATACTGTAGGCTTAATCTAAGACATATTTTCCTAAAAACCTCAAGTTATACCCAACATATGGTGAGGATCATTATTTAACTCTTTAAATCAAACCAGATATCCAGTTGGAGGTGGATCTATCATGATCTGGCAACATTTTCTATGAGTGCTCAATTTTAACAAATGTAAAAAGGAGTTAAAAATTAGACTAAATCTACACTGATGTACTTCAATGGTATCATGCAGTCTTTTTGATTGTCTTTTATTACTGTCCTGCTATTAAAATAACCTCAGATTTGGATAATTTCTAGTAGCATTCTCCTTCTCTCATGACTGTGCTAAAACAACCGAGCCAGGAATGACATAGGGACGCACAAAACTGCTTCTGTAAAACAAGTTTTTCCCAAAACCCCCCCCAAACACCATCTTATTTGATACAAAATGGTTTATCCCAAGTGTATTTAAAAGATTTGGAAGCAAAGATCTGCAAGGTCTTAACAGTCATGTTATGTTATGCAGGCTGAACAACATTCTGCTTTGGGCTTCAGTTTCATTTTGAAAGTATGTTAGCACCCATCATCTGTTCTTCATATAAGCTTCTTGGTCCTGTGCTTCTGCCCATCTCCCACTCTTTTATTTGGACTGGAAAATAGTACAGGTAGCTCAGATCCTAAGGTTGCATTGCATCCTTGCAATGAAAGATTAGTACAAGGATGAGGCAGCCTGCCCATATTCAAAAACAGAAAATCACTTATGATAGCTAACCTTCTGTAAAGGGCCTCGCATAAAACAAGATACATACTAATAGGAAATTGTTAAAAATAAACAAGCAGAATCAATAGAGAGGTATATTTGCCTGACAGCTTACCTATACTTTTAAAAAGCAACAGCACAAACAACCGCAATTTTACAATTATGTCATACCACTCAGACCCAAAAAAATTTATGAGATATATAGGAAGATGGTAGGGAGTGATGTAGGAAGATGGTTTGGGAATATGATATGAGTCTGAGATTACTGCACTTTAAAATAGGAGGTATCTATCTGATCCACAATAGAGTTTACTAGAAAGCCAGAGGTATGCTAATCTGTGTTTAAATTTAGGTGGGACTGGATTATAAGAATTAAATCTGCATCTGTTGTGGATTTTAATTTGCTGAAAACCCAGGTGATCTGGACTCAATTAATTTAACTCAACTTTCTTAAAAAAGAAAAGTCTATTTACTCTCAGCAAATCACAAGTAATATAAACTACAAAACAGACTGAGTTAATGAATTCCCAAGAACTATATCTTGCAATGTTTTCTTGTCAAGAACGACCAACTTTTCTTTCTTCTTCCATTTTTTAATGGAAGTTCAGTTACTTATTGAACAATGTTTATTGAAATAAGTAAGCTACAAGTGTTACAATGTTTATATTATAGTATTTATTTTTTATTAACACAGATTTTACACTCCCAAATATTTCTTTGTAAATGCTGGCTTAGTATTATAAGTTAGTGCATTTAATTAAATATTTAAAGAAATAAAGGTAAAATTGCAAATGTTCATACATGTTGTCTGGAATCAGGCAGCCAGATTCAAAACTGTCATGAACTCAACATTATTTCTTTCTCCCAAGCATCACAAATTCCAAAATTCCAACCAGCATGTTAAGGAATGATGCACACATAGAAGTGTTTTTTGGTTTGTTTTTTTTCTGCTTTGGTGTAAAAATTCCGCGGTTTGATCTCAGGGCTTTTGCTATTCAGTTTGCTTCCAATTTTGTAAAAAAGGAGTGGAAAAAGATGAATGATGCCCCTTTTGGGGAGTAATGTATCCATCCTGTTATATGCACTGCTTCCTGCATAAGATCATGATTATTATTCCATCTTTCCTCTGAAGACATATCTAAAATCTTAGTAATGTAACTTGCTGAGAGGCTATTAGCAGTATGTGTAGACTGTGTGTTGTTTTGCAGGTGTCTGTGTTTATTATGAAAAACTGAAATTTAGAAATCGCAGTCAGTACTTTGTCTGTCTCAGCTTTCAGCTCGGCCTCTGAGTAACCTGATGCTCAAACCCCACAGCTGTTGTCTGCCCCAACGTCTGCCCCCTCAGCCAGGGGCCAGGCTCTGCTCTCATTTTCTGCAGTGCAATTTCACTATGCCAATGGAATTCTAGGGTACATGGACGTGTATTTTGGCACCAAGAGTCTCTGCACAGTTGAAAGAGGATGGTATGTTTTTACTGATTAGCAGAGCTGCGTTGATGCTGCTGAGAAGGGGAGCTGTAGGAGGGAGCGGGCACTGAGCTATCCGATGGATTCCAACTGTGGCATAAATTAACCTTTGGTTAACATCAACACAACTCTGGGTGCAAGAGGATTTTTCCAGTTTTCCCACAGGAACGCAAAGAACAGCCTGTAGGAAATGACGAAATGTTTTGCTGGATGTGTCTACAGACAGAAAACCTTTGCAGCTAATTTTTATTTCAAGCCCTGGATGAAAGAGTAAGTAGGTCAGGGACACAGAGGAGTAGCTCAGGCAGAACAGAAGACTCAGCTAAGTGACCACTTCTGTTGTGTGTGACCACCAGTTGACAGAAAACATCCTTAAAATAATGTTTTTCTTTACAGAAACACTGGCTTAATTGTATACTGCATATACTTGATGTTAGCTGGCCCTTTCCCTTCTGAGTATTAGTGGTTACCAGGATTTCCACATTTATGAATGAATTAAAATAAATTTGGATTTAGAAAATATTTGCTTTTTATTTTCCTCTATCTTTGCAAGAGTGGAAATTCTGCCTGTCCTTCAGTTCACTGTGCAGCATAGAGGGAGAACAAACCAGTGGCCGGTATGTCACAGTGAGAAAGAGCCCGGACCAGGGAACCCCATTCCTCTGGATTCAAGTTAATTTGGAGTAGTTGGGCAATTTCCAAACGATGAAGTTTTGAGTTGAAGGCAATTTAAAAAATATATATATTTTAATAATATATATTAATTTTAATTAATTAATTAATTAAATATATATATTAATTTTATATTTTAATAAATATATATTTTAAATAGCCCAATCATATTTTGTTTCTTTAGATGCATCAAAAAGACCTGAGAAGACTTTTTGAAATATCATTCCTGCACATTCATTACCTTCGCAATATCAGTATCATGAAGTTTGATCATCCTTATGTTCCTTACATTTATTATGTAACTTTGGTGAATTACACTGAGTTTGCTGTTAATCATACTTTAACAAGATATCTTTTCTTCAAAATGAATACTAAAAATGATACTTGCATTAGGTGGCTTTTTTCCCAGTTGTCTTGCAGATTACAAAAATACAAAATACTACAATTTGCCTGATTTGAAATGAGTATATCATGTTTAAAATATTTGTACTCCCTAAATAAGACTGTACAGGAAATACCTAGATTGTGGCTCAGTGGGAGGATGTTCTTAAATATCATGAAGCAAAATATTTTATTTATTCTCATTTTTTCTTCCTTTATTTTGGGGGGTGGGTGGGGATACAGCTTCATTGACTGACCTCCCAATAAACACATGTGTATAACAGGCAAAAGTACAATAAGGAACTTATTTTAAGGTACTTAAAATTTGTGAAAATGGAGTACAGAATCCCTCCCTTAACATCCCCAGGATTGCTTAGAAAAAACTGTGAAATGCCACTGGCCTGGTCATGTTAGGCATCTACCTTCCACAGCTTCAAGTAAGGAGTCCAACTCTGAAAAACATTAAGCATGGATGAAAAAATATTGGGTACAAGCAAACACAAATCTTTGTTTGACATAAATATAATAGACTCATGGGGCTGTAACACAGACAGCAGAAATTTGCCAGCATTCCCTGTTACTGATGTGCTCATCAATCAACATCACTTTGTGCTCAGTGTTGTACAGTGCCACAAAAGCTCTTGACTGAAGGGCTTGTAATAGAACCTGAAGGCTAGACAAAGTAACCGCAAAGTAAGATGTATTTAAACAAAATGAGGGAAAAGTGACTAATTACATCTGAGCTGCATCTCTATTGGACAGATTTCTAGGAAGGACACAGGGGGATACTTCTAGTTTCCCATAGTTACATGATTTTTGGTCTAACTTTGTGCACATACCAGTGATTCCCATACTGACATTAATGGATCACCAGGGAGCAGTGAATACATGGTATATTGTCTATGGAAATAGAATATTCTGCAATGTTTTGGAGCAAGAAATATTCAAGTAAAAGTTTGATGACAAGCAGGCAGAGTGGTCCCTTATCACTTAAGAGTTATAATACCTGTTGGCCTAAAAAGTGTGGAAACCTTTATGGGTTTCCATTGTTTAATGGTTTTTTAGCCCATTAACCCAAAGATGAATACACCACCTTTTGGAACATTTTGGTTTCTATTTCTGAAAGGTGAGAGAAATATTTCTTCCTCTACTAATTTCTGAACTCTGCCTAATTTTGGCAATTCACTCCATAGTTCTTAAGCAACACGCATCGTATGTAGGTAGGCTCTTTAAGCAATGTGTACCATTTAAAGGTTGCTCTTCAGCATGTACATCATATGTAGGCTAAAGCATTAATAATGAAATTAAAGCTTAGTAGCATGACTGATCTCTGAAGGGAAGAAAAAAGGATCTCGATGTGGTAATCTTGGATGCTTGGTCACTACAGCACTGACATGGTCACTATAGAGAAAACTATATGCAGAGTCCTCTGTGTACTGCCAGGCAATCCTTAGCTCAAATAATAGCTCAAAATTAACTTCTTTAAACAGAAAATATTATCCTCCTTCACCATTGTATGTGTGTATTTAAGCCTGTGTATTTTAAGTGTTTTAAGATTCTTCAGACCTGTAATGACTACAATACAATTGCAGATCCCAGAGAAAATTGGAATGTATTCTTTTCAAGTAAGCTTTCAAGAATGAAAAGAAATTGAGTCTGTGTTTCCTTGGCCTCAAATCAAAAAGTTCTTTTTGTGAATCTGGAATATGAGTCAGTCATGAAAGAGCAAATAGTTTTGGAGTTCAGCAATAGAGAGGTCTTGAAAGACTTTTCAGAGACATTGACCCAAGATTCAAAGAGGCAATGATTTTATGCCAAGGAGCAGGCATAGATGAATTGCAACAGACAACCATCAACCCCACAGCTAAACACAGAAGAAAACTTTTCACAGAAAACAAAAAAGGAGAAGAAAACTGATTCCAAACAAGGAACAACGTCACTAATGTGGCATCTAACTTAGGAATGTGAAATGTCCATTTATTTGCAAGCCTTCCACTGAGATGTACCAGCAAAGGAAAGGTATGGGTTACAATCAGAGTTCAGAGTTTCAAGTGGTGGAGAAAAAACTGGTTTTGAACCCCATGTGAAAGGATGAAACTGCAAAAGCAAAATAGAGATAGTTAAAAAAAATTTTTGGAATAACACTCAGGGATGCAAATGAAGTAATAACTGAATTTCTATAACGGAAAGGTGACAATGAGGCACCGTATTTAAGGGTTCAATGTGAGACCATTTGTCCTTGGCAAGGAACAAATCCCACACTTACAGAAGCACAAAGTGGGACAATCACTGGCTGGAATGAGAGCTTGCAGGAGCATGCTACCTCTCACTGCTGTTAGGAAAAGCAGCTATGCTGGTGGCCTAGTGGCTACCAGTTGTCTGGCAAGCTCTCAGGAACGGGATTGCTTTAGGACACAGGCTCACCGGTGAGGCCGTGGAAGGACACAGAGTCTGTCAGGCAACCCACTGTGTTGGATCATCTTTTGAAAGGAAAACAGACCAGCGGAGGAACTATAAAACGTGACAGCAGATGGCATTGTTTGTAGAATCAAAGAAACAGAAGTCTGAGCTGAGGCCCTAAAAACTGTGGGGAAGTAAGAGGACAGACTCAGACTCTGCACTGACCCCAAGGAGCTGAGCAAGAGCATTAAAAGGGAACATTTCCACTTGTTTGCAAGTAACAACATGTGTGCTGCGGCAGAGAGCCAAATTCCTAAGCAAATTTGTTGCCTTGGCAGGGCTTTGGCAGAGCCTCCTAGACACAGAAAGCCAAAAATATTGCCTTTTCAGTAAACTGCTTAGCAGATGCTGCTGTGTAAGTTCACCTCTGAGTCTAGGACTAGAAACTGTTCTGCTGGCACTGCTACAACTAAACTACTACCAAACTACCAAAGGTTTGTGGTTGTATATTGAAAAAAATGTTTCACAGGACTCTTGATGACATTGGCAAAGGCTTTTCCCAGACAACTCAGGGGCAAGAAGACTCAGAAGACTCATGCCAGCCTGTATTTCCTGTGTAATCTTGCATGTCATATCTGTTAAAGAAGTCTTTTGTAAGTGAGTTGTGGGGATTGAAATGGCCAGAAAGCAAGGAATTGAAATACTGTGCTGAGGGAAGCTGGAGAAAACACTGCTCTTCTCCTCCCTCTCTCAACTGTCATGCCGCAACTATGAAAAATAGAAACATGGACTGCATTTTTCCTGACTACTGCAAGAGTCACCAATATTGAGAGGAAAATTGCCAGCTGGTGAAATCGGCCTGAAGCAGCTTTGCTGACTCACACTCACTGAAGCCTTGGCCATACCAATATTTTAAATGAGGGATTAATTAGATAATAATAATTTGGTCAGAAAACAGAGAGAGCTGAATTTGGCATGGGTGACCACCCCGTCTCTGTTCTCCCTTCCTCCCAGGGGGCTGTGGAACTCTGAATGGCAATAGCTTGTAAATCTTCATGTCTGCTCTTCTTCAGTATGGGCTGCCCAGGCCAGCCCTATCTTTGCAGAGCTTTGTGCCCTCTCCAAAGCAAATCAAACATCATGGTGGCTGTTTTGGATGCTGGCAGGTCCTGCTGGCTTGTAACTGACTTGTTTTCACCTATGCTACCCTATCTCCTGCCTCGTGCTTACACTGCTGCATTTTCTAATATGTAAGAATGTAAGTGTGCTGCCCCAAATTGCCTGCCCTTAGTAAAAATTGGGTAGCAAATGCCGACCATTCCCCACAATCTGTTTGTTTCAAATATCACGTTGGTTCAACTCACACTCACTCTGCTGTTGCACAGAGGTAATTCCTAGGCAGCCTGGGCAGCAGCATTGTGTTTTTATCCACAGAGCAAGGCATGAACAAGGCAAGCAGCTACACAGCAGCCACCATCAGGACCACCATGAAGAGGACTGATGCCCCTTCTGTGCCCAGGCCGTCCCCAACACTGCTGGGGCTGCCTGCAAGGGTGCCAATTAGTGCCAGCCATGGAAGCAGTTCCTGCCGTATGGACACCTGCCTGGGAGGGAAAGCACTGAAATCACCCACGCATCTCACAGAGGTCACCGAGCAGCCATTCGATGCTAATAACTTTTGGTCACTACCAACTTGGGCCGCAATCGAACCACTGACCTAGAGGTGAAAGGCTGTATATCCCATTACCAATCTGCTAAACCATCCAGTCTCCCTATTACTGCAATTTTAATTAACTGAGCCAACGACATGAAAGCTGAAGGGAGGGGGAGTGGGCAAGGAAGCGAGAACACATTGGCTTTTACATGTTTTTTTCTTTTGAGTGGGTTTTGCTTTTTGTTGAAAAGCCTTGTCCTAACCTGTGCTGCCCATGAGACGCTTCCTGATCTGCTGCTGAGCACGGGACTGGGCTGTGCAATTGCTGTTAATAGCCAAAAAGGTGAAACACTGCTGCTGCCCCCACTTTACAATGTAACCCCTGGGAGAGCAACTCCTGACATCAAGGTCTGAAATTTACTCTCATCAGGAACATTCCTTAGAGTAAAGCTGAAAAAAACGAATGAAAATCCCAACATGATAAATTCTGATATGGTCTTTTTCTGAAAGAAACAGAAAAAAGTATTCATTTGCTCTCAAGTTTCTGGATGCTAGGATCCAAAGAAAAACCTGCTGTAATGCAGTCCATAACAGGATTGTACTCAATGAGTAGAAAAGTTAATGTCTCTGATAAGCAAATTATTTAACCAGGCCTAAGCTCAGCTGTTACAAGTCACTAGGAATGGCTCCCCAGTTGTTTGACTGAGGAACAAATCACTGTGCTCTTGTGTTAAATCATGTCATTGCCAGATACAGAAGAAAAAGAAATTGCCATTTGTTTAACAACAGTGCATGTCATTTCCTCACCTGCACCTTTCCATGAATTTTAGTTGGTGTTTTCACGGCTGGTTGGGAGCATTGGAGGAGGGGTGGTGAGCCTTACAGAAACTCTGAGGTTGTCCTTGTTTTGACTCTTGCCATCATCACCAACAGCTTCTCATGTAGCAAGAAACTTTTCATCTTTCCTGTGGTAATAGTTATCACCATCACTTGAATGATGCATGCAGCCTTTGTGGATTCACAAAACAAGGGAAACAAATCATTGCCTCAGACTCTGAGCAGCTCTGCCTTGTCCCCTGCATGTGGATCTTCCACCATAATTAGTCAGCAGTGAGCACTGCCCCTTTGTGCCCATGTGCTCCCTTACCCAAGCGCCTACGCTTCAAACAGCATCCACTGCCCTGTCAGGCTGGGAGTACTTCATGCTTGCTCTTGCATGTGTGTTTGATAAGTCACGGCATGACTATTTTTTCTCTGTGTGTTGATTATCCACCATGGTCTAATCCCACAACATAAACGACAGACAGAGAGTCCCTAAAACTCAGCAGCTCCTCGAGGTCTAGCATCCTGTGAAAACCCCACTCCTTGCAGGCTGTTCCTGTCTCCAGCAGTGCAAGCACAGGAGGGGGCTGATCACAGCTTGATTCCAGTCCCCAGCTGTCTGCAGCAGCCGCTTTTGCTCGGGGCCTCACACACAGCGCAGGCCAATCTGTAACTCAGGGCTTCCTGGAGGTGGGGAACGCTCGGCTGAAAGCCTCTGCAACCCCTTGTGTGCGTGAGCCCCTTTGATGCTCTCGTGCCTTGTTATTTCAAATGCTTTACATGTGTAACTTGTGCAACAGGTCTAGAACAAGAAAATGAGCAAAAGGCAGCCAGAACCAAACTGTGCTTCTAATTATACCTGTGGTTGGGATGGAAAGCAAAGTATTAAGCAAAGCCCAGCAATGTGTGTCCTGATGGCTCCTCTCCCTTCCCAGTGCCACTCTCCTGTACCTTATGTGCTCTGCTCAAGGTGTACTACCTCGATCTTCAACTGTTCCCTTTTTCCCCTTAATGCCTCCCCAGAGTGCAGCCTTGCTCTGTCCACTGCCTTCTGCTGTCCTTCACTGACCCCTCTCTCCGTGCTCCCAAAGAGAATGTAAAAGTGTCACTGCACGGACCCGGGAGTTTGCGGCACTGTGAGAAAAACAGATCAGAAATGCCATGGCAGCTTTGCAGCTCGAAATTGGGTGAGTGGGGAGGGGTGACTTATGTTAGAAGCACAAACAGCAGCATCCCTGTCAATGAACTAATACTGAGCTCCTCCATCAGTTTCCCTCTGCAGATCAGAGTGCTGAAGGTCTGAACTGTACTGCGGGATCAAGAAAATGTTGTCAGAGAAGTATGACAACTGCTTGGGGGAGGATCAGTGCAGTATTTCTGGAGAAACCTCTGCATTACTGGTTAGTCAGGTCCCTGTCATGGCATGCCTGCTCTTTTGCTGCCATGCTCAGGGTGGTTAGGTGTGCACCTAGGCAGCATCCCAGAGTCTGTGAGGAAAGTATTTCCATCTTCACTGGCCTTGAAGGTGTGAGCATTCCTCCCCTGTTCTGGCAAAAAGCCTAAGAGGTCTACTTCAGCCCGCTGTGTGTCTCTTACCCCTCAGTGTCCAGCTGTTGAAGTTTCTGTGCAGCCAACCACCTAACAGGGGAAACACAAGCTATGTGCAGGAAAGAGGGCTCTCTTCTGGTGATCTGGTCTGTGCTTGGTGGATGCTGAAATGGAAAACAGTGTGTCAACTTCTTAGAAGGCCCACAATTTAAGACAAAAGCTGAGATACAGAGATGGGCTTAACTAACACCATGACTGCTCTCTGAGCAATGAAAAGGATGATTTTAGGCTATGTTCACTAGAGCCTCCTGCTAATGTAGGTAGGGAGTAAACCATTAATAGAAATGGCTTCTATGGTTTTAGACTGAAATCCTTGAAGATAATAATGTGTTGAGAAGAACGAGACAGTTCATCCACTTCAGAGCTCTTTCCCAGGCTGCCTGCAAACTCAGCATGACACAGGTTTTCACTTGGTTACCCTTCTAATAAGTTTTATTCCTGCCCGTTATGGCTAAAAATGTGCAATATATAGAAATGAAACTAGATTCAGAAGCACATTTTTTGCATGAGAGATGAATGTCAAGCAAATTCCATGAGCACAGAAGCACTATCCTGGCTTATGCTTGTAACTTGTCGATATCTCAGACAGGCACAGAGTGGGTGCTTATGCTAATTTAAAAAAGCCTCTCATTTTATCTCTTTAGTGACAATGCACTCCACTTTATCTCTGCAGAGCTAGTTATTGGGAAGCACTACAACCCAGGTCCCCAGAGCAGATATTTCCAACGGTAGTCTCCCTTCAAGAGCACAAGACGATGTAGCTTGGAGTGCTGTCTGACACATCATGACAAGTTGTGGGGAAGAGAGAAGAGCAGCATGCTCTGCAGCTGGCGGATGCTGTGCTTAGCAGAGCAGCATGGAGGGCAGTGCCTGGCCCAGAGGCTTACCCACAGCAGTGGCACTGTGCTGCAGCCTGCCCCTGCCCAGGACTGCACTGCGAGGCACAGCTGGGTTAGCACAGCTGGGTGGCTGATACAGCTGTAGAAAGAGAGGGAGAGTGTGCCACACTAATGTGAGAAAGGTAATCTCAGCTGCAGGAGGGCATAAAGAGGAAGGGATTCTTGACACTAGAGATTCAACAGGACCCATAGGTCTTGTGGAGGTCTTGCTCCCACTTGCTTCTCTGAGTTTTTCCCATCACTGTTGCTCAAAATTAAAATGGCAAGGTTGCATGGGAAATCCTTTGATAGTGTGGGAAACACTTCAGCAGAATTGCTGGGTTTCCTGTGCACTCAGCACTTCTTTGCCTTCCTTCAGGGATCTGTGGGCTCTAGATCAGATGCTTTCACTCCTGGCCTGTGATAACACTTGGAAATCAATGTTTCTAAGCAGAAAGTTATTAACAGCTTTCTCCAGAATTCTCTGCTTCCTGCTATAAAGAGTCTTAAACTCACATGCTTTTTCCTTTACTTTGACGCTCACCAGATTTGGACTTTTTACCTACTGTGAAGCTCATCACATGACCTCCAGTCACATCCACATCTACCCACTAAACCAACGTCCCTGAGGAGCTGGCTCACCCTGCACACAAATGTCCTGCAGGAAAGACGATGCCCTGAACTATTTTGGTCACAGGCACTCCCACTGTGACACTCAGCAAAAGCACAGGAGCCTCCTTGGACCATCACCCTGTGTTGACAGCCATCCCTGCCACACCCTGAAATGTTAGTCTGCTGCAAATGCCTCGCCACAGACACAGCTGAGGCCAGGACCAGCACAAGACTAAAACTGGACATCTGAAATGTGGCTGCAGACAGTCCCAAGAGACAGAACACCAGAGTGACAGAAAGGCCCTGCTGTGAGCTGGACTGTGTTTCAAACAGGATGTGAATGTTAACAATACAACTTGACCCTCTGGGGGATTTTGGCTTTCTGAGTACAGCAGATTTGAAAGTCATTGGCTGCTTTTAAGCAAGAAGAAGAGGGCTTAGGGCACTCTAGAAATGAAGGATATTGGAAGGCACAGGAGAGGAGATCCTGTAATCTTGTTCCAGTCCCTAACCTACATGCCTCTCAGGCCACTTGATTCTTCCAGTTCAGGTTTTGTTTGCTTTGCTCTGGACATGATACCAGTCTCCTTCCCATATTCCACAGTCCAACCAAGAGAAACGCTCTGCCTCTACCATAGTTGTACCCCTGGGATTACGTTCCCTTCCATCCCCATGCTGGTTCGCTGATCTTGCCACTTTCAGGCCACACAGCAGCAGTCCTGAGAAAGGAAATGCAGGCCCAGCCATTGACCCAGATGCTTCACTTCCCAGGATGATGCCATCAGTGCAGCAAGGGCTTATGTCACGAGTCATGCATTAAGCCTCAGATTACAAAACTGAATTTTAGCCCTCAAAAGTAGAGCAGCATCCTCCAGTTCTCAGGCCAGCAAATTACTTTATCTGGATAGCAGGTTCTCCGTTAACCCAGCACAGACCAGTTCCTGTCCTGGAGTAAAAGACTTATGTAAATGTACCCCACTGTGTTTCCCGGGGCTTGGATGAAGATGACACTTCTTCTGAGAGGTAGAGTGATCCAGAGTGGCATGACTCACTGTCATGTCATCGCATGCAACTGAACTTCTCACCATAGGAGTGGTCCCCTGCAAGATGGATCATTCATTGCCCAGCTCCATTATTTTCCTTGCTGTGAGTTCTTTTGCAATTGGCCTGCACGTAATGCCCCTCTCCCTTCATTTAAATGCCTGCTGTGTGTCCCCAAGAATGACACCACCAGCACAGACTGTTCTGCTGTTTTACTCACTCTTCCAGTCATAGTGCAGGTCTGTACTTATCAGGCATGTGTACCCACAGCAGCATCAGAGAGAGAGGCAGAGTTGATGGAAGAGGCATCACCATCCCCAGATTGTTTAAAGAAGGAAAAATACTCTGGTGTGGCTATACTTTGAGTAAGAGGAAGAAAGATGCTTTATCTGCTTTCCTGCAGCTTCCATTTTCTTTTTCAAGGGGTTTTGGTTTCCCTGAGGGAAGCTGGACCACCCAAGGATGTAGCCACACTGTAGAGCAGAGAGGAGGGTGAACATCTGCTGGCAAATACAGAAGTATGGGAAGGAGGGACAGGGACAGCAACAGTAAATGCTCAAAGTCATAGACTGTAGAGAGCAAATAAGCTCAGCAAATGTCCATGATGCTGATGGAATCTCGTACCTAGGGGGAGAAGAAAACCAGTGGTGAATAGTACCTGGATGCCCACATCATTGAAATTTATGTATCTAATCACACTAACAATTTCTAAAAACAAATTCACATGCTCTTTTCACTAATCCTACCAAAAAACCCCTCTCTGTAAATTTCTTAGACCCCTGTAAATGCCCTCTGACATGACAGCGTTGGAGTGCATGAAGGGCTCTATGGTATGTCATAGAGGTCCTGCTGGGATCCACATTGCTCTCAGCCTTTAACCTCAGGCTCCTTCATTTAAACCTCGGCATGTTTGCACACACTTCCCTTAATAACTTTTCAAATGGGTTCTTGGTAAGTAGGGGCGGTTTTGTTTCGGGTGGCTTTTTTTTTTTTTTTTTTGGCAACTGCATTTTTCTTTCATTCAGCTGACCAGCTGACTAGTTTTCATTAGCATCTCCAGGAGAGTAAAGGCCTGAGGGTGTGGACTGCAGGGTGAAATGGCCAGCAGTGATAAGACTAGGGGTTGAGGCTGTGGGCAAGCTGTGGAAGGCAACATTTGAAATCGAGAGATATTTTATTGCATGCAAAGCAAAACACAGTATGAGGTAACACCAGAAGTCCTGTAGATTCTGCAGTTTGCTGAAGTGCCCTTTCTGGTTCTGCTCCCACAGCAAAGTGAAAAAACTAAATGAAGGCTCAACATCCTATATTGGGTGTCTTCCCTGCTCTCCTTGGCCCTGAGTCTCAAATGCACTGTGCTGGAGCAGGAATCTGCTAGAGAACAAACAGCTCTAGGTCTAACAGCAAGAGACTGCTGTCTTGCTTTCAAGCAATAAAAAGGCAATCAGCGCTGTATTTTGTTTTCCTTGTAAATATTCTCCCTAATCTGTTCTAGTTGTTCCACGTTAATCTTAAAACATGAGCATTGTCTAATGTATAACATTATTTTTTATCAGTTTTACACTCTTGAAACACAACATTGACCCAAAATATCTGTGATAACTGTCACAAGAGAGAAATAAAAACCTCTGTTTTTTCGAATCCAACCATAACAACGGATTTCAGAAGCTACCAGAGCAGGTTTTTCCACCAAATGAAGAAGGTTTTTCCACCAAAGTTGATACAGAAGGGGGAGGAAGGAGGTGGTTAGGTGTCAGGCTGTGTATGTTGGATTTGGAGCACAGGGGCACCATTTGCTTGTGGTGACATCTTCATCTGCCTTTTCATCTCCTGTCCAAGTACTTGTACTTTACTGTACTGCAGGTTAAATTGCTCCCCCTAAGATTATGTATTCCTTCATGTGCTCATAGAGGATGGCTGACTACTCAGGATCTCCACTAAGTGTCCAGGATTTCCACCAAATACAGGCTCTGGAAGCAGGCTGTGCTTATAGAAATCCTCTTTTCTGTAGATCCTCCTTCCCCATTGTTGTATGGGCCTGTCTTGACAAATGGCAAATCAATACAAACTATTGCAAAATTACAGTGTTTTGCTGGTTAAACAGTTTACATTTTTACACATGGATGCCTTTCTATCTTCTTCTAGCTATTACTTCCATTCAGAGTCCCCTAGGGGAAATTACTTCATCCTTGCTGATACAGATGGCAACAGGAGAAGCTTCTAGCATTTGATAGCACTTCTAAAAATAAAGCCACGACACCACAGAGCATTCACTTCTACTGCAGTATCCCAATTAAAGGCACAAAAAAGAAGGCTGAAACGTCTCTTTATAATGTCCCATGTTGCTTCTCTGATATCATCTGCGATATCATCTAATAGAAGCGCCTTAAGAAATAGTGTATACAGTGGCAGAAAGAGAACTGGTTTTGTTAGCTGAATTGATTTTAAGATTTGCACATCAGTTTTCAATAGAAAAGATACATTGCATAAATGGATAGGAGATTCAGTGCTGTTACTTTTAGTATGCAGTTTATACAAAGAGACATTTGAAAACTGAAGAAAAACAAGAGTGTATATTTAGACAGTGTAATAATTCTGAGTTCATTTTGTAACTTAATTAAAGGGTCGTGTGATGCCACTTACAAGTCTTCTCTGATAGGCTATTACCTCATGCTGCCTTATGCAGCTTTTCTAACCTTACAGCCACTATCCTGTTTCATCATTTACATGTGGCCAGCTTGGAAAACAACCAACCAGAAAAAATTAATATTCTCAAAAAGAGGTATTTTTTTCCATGTGGAGACAGTGGAATAGCTGTATGTCTCCTGCACTCAGTGCAGCTTGTATTGCTTTCTCTTAAATGTTTGGATTAATTTCCTGTTCAGGGTAGACCGATCCCTCACTGAAGTAAAAACCATGTCAGCTTTAGCAGGAATGTTTTCAGAGTCTCCACCTGGGAAGACTACATCTCTGAGTGGGAAAATAAACACATTGGCCTTCAGTTGGTTCACTGACTATTTTCTCTGCTGACAACACTAATTGTTCTGTCAGTCAGGATGGTGACTGTTTTCAGCACCAGGTCCTGAAAGAACAGGAGGATAATGTTTTCTTTTGTTAGTATCTGAGCTCAGAAAACATGGAGGCACCTAACGTTGTCTGTGTTCATAAAGTTAACTTAGAAACCAGGGTACACAGGCTAGCACTGTGCAAATGGGTGTGAGCTGACAGAGATAAGCTTTCACCATGTCTTTCCTTATGTTTCAGATTTAATAGATTAGGAGGAATATTCCATATATCCTCACAAGTTTTAAACTGCACTGTACTCTCAATTATGTTATTACACTAGGAAGTGACTGTATTTCACTTAGAGCAATGCTAGGCATGTCATTCACATCGTAACACTGACATGATGTGTTATGATGTATTATATATTTGGAAAATAATTAAATTATTTTTCTCCTAAATGAAGACGTTTCTTTGTAAAGGAAGACTCTTGCAGAACTCTAGTAGTACCAATAAGAAAATAACAGCAATATATACCATGATCTGCTGATTCAAATCAGCACCAATTGCTAGTATAGAGCAGATAAAAATCTGTAACCAGTAGTTGAAACTACTTTGCCAGACTTCTGGACCACCTAAATACATATCTACACATCTGTACTGACAGTGCTTTTCTAAAAGTTTCATGATTTTTTTTAAGTGCACAGGGTACCTATGATGTATTACAAGAGCAGACAGCTGTCTCTGATTATGTATTACACAGACAAATATTACTTCTATAACACAACTGTCCAGAGTATTTCTCATATCATAATTTCTGATACAGTAGTTATCATTGTCTTTATCACAAGACACTAATTTCCCTACCCAGTCAATGGAACATACCTAGAAACAATTAGTTATCTTTTAATTCTGTTTCTCTCAAATGCCTGAGTGTTACAAGCCAGAGAAACTTGGGGGAACTGCAACAGTACACACTTCCCGTGCTGATGGTAATAACAGTTGAGTATTTATGCGCATATATGTGCTTACACAAATATATGAACTCTCCATCTTACAAAATGCTATACAAAAAAACACAGCAGCAATATACATAAATATTTTGTGAGAAGGTGGTTACACTGGTGTCACAGCTCTGAACTGTAGTGCTGACTACACTGGCATACACTCACAACTGACAACAGGGCTGTACTGTGAGGGCAAATAAAGAAATACCCATACTGGAAAGCAGCACTGAGCTGCTGCCTGCTCTGGGGGAGGTCTGTTTACCTCTCTGTGCCCTGATGTCCCATCTAACTCAACATCTGGCTTCTCTATTTAAATCACAGAGATTGTCTACTACTCCACATCCTCAAGTGCCCACAACAATAGAAACCTCTAAAAAAGATCTAGACCACTAGCACATAAAATACAGTAACCAGCAACGATGACATGGCACATATACAAAACGTCTGTCTTGTTTTGAAATAGCCACCATGTGAGTCACCATACACAGATCATCTGACAGTCACCCCCATCTACCTTTTAAACTGCATCACACCAATAATGCTATCATACATTCAGTATTTCTCATTGCTTTTAGACCAAAATTCTATAATATTAATATTATAGATACTCAATACTCTAAAATATTCATTAGAAAAAAAATGCACTGATGAAACTGGACAGCTCCTCATCTTTAATTAGCATAGACCTGAGTTTTCATCTCCAAAACTAGAATTTGCTGTAGGAAAATACTGGAAAATGGCATTAATAGCTGATATTTTACTCTGTGTCTGAGAATAAGTGATCTGTTGTGTTGGATATACACAGTGTCTATCTATCACCCCTCCATATGTACATCTAACCCACACAGAAATAAAACTGGGGGTGTGGGAATGATTTTTCTTTTGTGGGCTGTATATCACTGCTTCAAATTACTGGATAATTATGTAATTTATTATTATTGTGTGTGGGTTTTTTTCTGCTGTGGGATGGGGTTTTTCTTGTTAAGATCTTCTTTTTTTTAAATACTGATTGCAATGCCAACGGATGTGAATGGCCATCCTTGAAATCAGAAGGAAAAATTAATACACAATATCGTGCAGACATATCTTCAGTCCTGTATACAATGAGTGCTAAACCCTTTTTTGTTTCATTCTTGTTCTATAGCTATTAAGGGAGATTTCAAACATGACAGGCAGGGACATCAGTCAACTAATAATTGGTTCACCCTTTCTTCCTTTTCTAATTAATGTTGGCTGCAGTTGGATTTATCACATAGAATGAAGTCAGAGCTGCAGTATGTATTTTGGGACTCTGCAAAGCAGGGAACTGCAGCTGAGAGCTGGGACCACGAGCTTTGTGGTATCATACACTTACCAAGATGAAAATGTAAAGATTTTGGTGGCATCAAGTCTGAGATGGAGATTTAGTAATGCTTTTCTCTACTACATGTCCTGTGGGGAATAAATATGATGGAAGACTTTATCAAGTTGCACAGCTACTGCAGAAAATTTTGTCTTTGGTGTTTTTCTCATCCTGACTTTTTTTACTCGGTTTCATATGTTAACCTGTTCTTCTCCCAATTCTTTCTATTTTCCAACCCTTGATCTGGGTTTCCCTAGCTCATTTGCTCTCCTCACTGCTTATTGCTGCCACACTTCAGCAGATCTCACACTGCGGTAGGACCAATCATTAATCAGATTTTTGTCTTTTGAGTGAGGGAAAACATGGAACTTCTCCAAAAAGTTAGCAACTTGTATCTACTTATTACCTAGGGAAATAAAAGTCTTCTGCTGAAAATTCTGAATGAGCTCTAGAAAATCTGGTTTCAATACAGTGATCTTAATTTTTTTGAATAATAGTGTTGCAAGTTCACTTATGAGAGGCAGAAATAAAAGCAATACTTAACAGAGTAAACATTTATTAGCCCTTTTTAGCAGTTAGCCTATTTCTTCTACTATTAGCTAAGCTCCAAGCTTTTATTTCTGCTGAAAACTAATCCTGAGTCTAACACAGACCTTCTGCGTTGCCCTTTCATGTTCAAGAAACCACAAAGTATTTTGCAAGATGCAATGGCAAGCATGTAAAACAAAAATATGTCATAATACTTTTAGGTAGGACTTGGTCTTTTGCTCTCTAATGTTGGTATCAGAAAAAGCATATGAATATTACATTAATGATATGGAATGGGTCAAGTTTTAGGGAGCTACATACTTATATTTTATTTTCCAGATAGCAGTGGACAACCTCACTGTTATGTGTTGACAGCAAGCTGTTCTATCAGACATGACAACTTAATTTTTACTCTGAATTTATCCTATTGAAAGACATGACATACATTTTTTGCTAGGTTATTGTTGGTCATTGTTGATAGACTGATTTATGATTGAGACCTATTGCAAGAGTGTTACATTTTCATTCTAAGGTCTTGTAAAGAACTTCCTAAAACAAGTGAAGGTGCACCTCCCTGCTAGAAGCACTTACACATCTATTTTGGGGTTCATGTAACTCTAATATCTAGGCCGGAGATTCAAAGTTATTAGAGTAGTTAGTGGATATTAACACCACATTGCTAGTTTTTCCAAAATTTTGGGCCATGCCTCTGACATTTGACCACAGACCTGCTGGGCCTCTTGCAGGCCTGTAACCTGCCTGTACCTCTGACAAGGGTTTTCCACAAATTTTGACTTCCTGGTTATGTCCACCCAGTTTTGAAACAGGGACTTTATCTTTCACCCACACAGGCATAGCTCTCACTTTGGTTTGTGGTGTTTTGCATTTCGAAAGCTGCATTGTCTTTTTCTGTGATGGTGACAAAGACAGCTTTTGGCCCTGTTTATTCTTTCAAGGAAGCCCTAGAAAGATCCTTCCCAATCTGACCCCTTCCTTTTCCCTCTTTGCATCTTTCTGTTGGCTCTTGTTTTTCTAAGGGAGCACACATCAACAGAATGGTCTTCATGTCTCATTGCTGTTGTAGCATCTCCACATTCTGCTACCCCTCCTCTGTCTTTCTTGAGGTTTGAGATTATCCACCTCTGCAGATCTCCATTGGAAAAGGGAGCTGTAAGCTCCTTACCTCTCCCCACTTACCATTCCCCGCACAGGGGAGGCCCAGGAGGTGATACTAGCATTTAAATGATCAAAGTACACTGTTCAAGCCCTTGACAAATCTGTAGAGCACCCTCTGATGTGCCCAGAACTGGACAGTAACTTGCTGGGAGAGGTGTGTGCCCTAAGGAAAATCCACAGGCATGCAAGGGTTCCTGTGGGGTCTGGTGATTGGTATCCACAGCAGCATCTTGGAGGAGTCCACTGGTTTCTTTATAATAGTACATAGCACTGAACATTTGGCCAGCTTGCTGCCACCCCACTTTTGCTGGAAGAGTCCTACAACCCAGGCAAGTGACGCCATGCCAGGGAGGTTTTGGGTTCTTTCTGTAGAAGATCTTCTTCCCAACACACATCACTGCCTGCAGCTCACTCTCTCTCCAAGTGCCCATATCTTCCCAGCTAACGTGTTACTTTCTGTCCCAGTCAGGCAGTAGGGAAAATGCTTTAAAAAACTAAACTGAACTGAACTAAACCAAACTAAACTTAACTAAACTTATTTAAACTAAACTAAACTAAAGAAAGCAAGAAGCACCCAAAATAAGCATGCCAGTCTCGACGGGAGGCTGCAGGAGAGCCTGCCAGGATGCGGGGTGGGGAATGTTTCGCAGGCGGCACATGGGGCCGGGCTCAGTCCCAGTCCGCAGCCCCCGGAGCGCTGTCGGTGCCGCAGCCGGGCTGCGCCGGTCCCGCCGGGCTCCTCCGGGCTCGGACGAGCCGCCCTGACCGCGCCGCCCCCGGGCCAGGCCATCCCTCACCGTTCGCCCGAGGCGTGAGGCAGCGAGCACAAGGAGAGGTACTTTTTTCTAGCTGGGTTTTTTTTTTCCCTTCGTGGGGGGCTTAAAAATACCTCCGCGGTCGACATCGGGCACCGCGCGAGGCTTCGGCAGAGCAGAGGTGCTGCACGTTTGACAATTCTATTAAAACGTTAGTAAAGTTTATGCAGCCTCGATGGCATCTGAAATACTAAATAAGAGACCAGTTTCAACCCCAATCCTCACTGGAGAGGATACACTAGTATGTT
This sequence comes from Acanthornis magna, assembly GCA_036785705.1. Lineage (NCBI taxonomy): Eukaryota > Metazoa > Chordata > Aves > Passeriformes > Acanthizidae > Acanthornis > Acanthornis magna. The sequence continues at coordinate 3,634,149 of JAWUZG010000121.1, forward strand.
TCTTATTTTTATTTTCCTTATAGCCTGTTAAATTGACTAATAAAGTCAACACAGAGTTCTCTGTGTGGCTTCAAAAAACTCAGTAATTTTGTTAGAAAACGTTGAAATCCAACCCCAAAGTATTCAGCCCAAATATTTAGTTAAAGTAACCCTGTGGGTTAATAAACTAAACAAAGGCAAACCATGCAAAACTGCAGCAATGAAAACCAGACTTAAATAAACGAAGGAAAGTTTATAAGAACCCTTTAGCTGGAAAAAAACAGCGAAGGAAAACTGCATGAAAGTTTAATATGAAGCATGTGATACACAGGGGCTCGTTTTACAGGTACACATCTTCACTTTAGACGGTCGTTGTCTCCAGAAAAATTTCGAAAATTATTTTTCTGCTAAGCTGCATTTCCTTCAAAACCTCACGGCAGCGTTTTCTGCTGAAGAAACACTCAAGAACTTTTGGCAGGTTAAGAGGACCTCTTCTCCTCCGTATTGCAGCTCTCTCACTGCCCACACTTCACCACGTTGCTAATTTCGGTGCCTGACTTGTTTAGTTATTTCAGCTCCAGTAATGTGGTTGCAAAATATTTACCTTTCACACAAGAATCTGGATTATTTTGATTAGAGACCGATGCACTCTTCAAAATGTTTGCTTATGAGAAGTTCTTCAAAAAGAGGCACAACAAAAGATCCCTCTCCTCAACCACCGCTTTTAAAACAGTTGTTAATAGCTAAACCCGGGTTTGCAATAGAGATTGAGTAAACTTTTTTTTTTTTTTTTAAAGGGACATTTAAACCAAGCTGTTTAAAATATATATGCTAAATTATCTCAGACTGCCTTCAGCACGTTGGCAGTTTGGTAATAATTATAACCATTGCTGTTCTGCACTTTAGTTCATCATGGAGGAAACCTTCATGACAATTGTTTTTTTATCAAATAGAGGGCATGGGATTGATGACATGTTTTTCTCTATAGGATAATGGATTTCCAAATTATTTTCTTTTGCATTATATCCCCAAAGAAGCAGCCGTGGAGAAGACCGCTGGCAAAACAAGCCCCAAAATAACAAGAGATCGTTTAAACTTCTCTTGGTTGCTTTTCATTGTCAAGAAAAGCTGAATAAACAGCGTCAGCCCCGCCTGAGAGCGCAGAAAGCAGGTTCGAAATGAAAGAGACATGCAGAGGGAAAAGAGAAGGGCTTTTTTTATTTTCTTCCCTTTTCGAGTACTTAACTTTCTCCTTTTCAGAAAGGAACTTTGTGCAGCCCAGGGAGCACTTTATTTACCATGTACAGAAGAAACAAGTCAAATTTAAAATTAACCTCCAGTCGTGCTGGGAATAGATCGGACCAAATGTTGGGGGAATTCCTTTATTTCCCCCTTCTGATATTTTTGTCCAATTCTGCCGCTTAACCATCACCCGTTGTACTGCCAATGAAGGGAATGGTCTCTTTCGGTGACAAGCCCTGATGAAATGATTTTCTTTAAAAAGAAAAAGAGAAAGATGGACTAAGGAACTTGGGACAACAAAGCTTTACAAGGAGAGAAGAAAGACTTGGGTAAAATACGACACATTTATCTATCAATTGCTAGACAAGACAAAGAAGGCTTAACAACAGTTTGAAAAGAGTGGCCTGTGAATGGTTACTATTCAATTTGTATTTTATTCCCCGCTGGTCATGGAATTGAGATCAGAAGAAAAAGTGAAAACACATGGCTGAGGTCAGTAGGATCAGAGAACCACCACATACAGCAAAGGGAAGGAAAAGCAATGGGAACTTGTGTGAAGAAATGGATTATATAAACAGAGCTTACCATCGCCTGCACCCCATTATCCTATAATTTACACTGCATGGGAGCATAGAAATATATTAAACTAGTGATAGGTTTCACCGTTGCTTTATGCCAATCAATTCCATTATATACTTTCAGACATGTTTAGAATTCTTGGACTAATGTGTTTATTTTAAATATCACAGGGAAATTATGACATCACCGGCAAATAATGCTGGGGAAGGTTGCCTTCCTTTTGAAGTACGCTGCAGTGAAACATGATTTTAATTACATAATCACTTTGAAACTCTAATTATATAATAAACGAGGGGGATTAAGCGGGAAGTGTATAGTACATTAAAAATTGCTTAGGTCCTGGAAAAACAAACCGAACACACAGTGAGAAGCTCTCGGTCACGAAGATCGCTCGGTAAGTTCGGGCTATAGCGCTTATTTGCGTTTTGTCCGAGGCGACAAAAAGATGTCCCCTCCGAGAGCGGCCGGCGCTCGCTTCCCGTTTTCCCGCGGAGGACACAAAGCCAGCCCCGCTTGCGCCGCCGCCGCCGGGGAGGGGCCGCGCCGCTCCGCGCTGTGCTCCGCCGCACCGGAGAGCCCGGCGAGGACAATCTGCTTTTTAAAAGGGGCTTGTTTAGTCGCCCTCCCTCCGCCCGCCGGCTTCGGCACACGCGGGCCGGGAGCGCCACGAGGGGAATTAATTTTGCACCCATGGGCTGTGCGCGGCGACCCAACGCGCCCCGGGACACAGCGCCCATCGCCCCGGGCTGCCGTGCCCCGCTTCGCTGTCCTCCCGAGACACGGGGGAAAGGAGGTCTCGTTTCACTTTTTAGGTGGCTTTTTGTGTGTGTGCGTGTGTGTGTTTGTTTGCTTGTTTGTTTGTTTGTTTTTTAATTGTTGGTTTCGTATGGTAGTCCCGTTTCTTTGGGTCGTAATTTTTGGTTGGTTTTTTTCGTTTGTTTTTCAAGGGCTAGACCGGAGCGGGGCAGGGTCCCGGGAACCCTCCCTGTCCCCATGTGTTCCCCCGGGACTGCCACCGCCTTTGCACTCTGTCCCACTCAGGCACGGGAGTCAGGTCTGACGGCCTCCTTCTGTCCCCCCAACCCCACCCACCCAGACCAAGGGAGGCACCGGCGCTGCAGGGGACAAGGAGAGGCCACTGGGACCCACCGAGAGCTGAGGAAGCCCCAGGGGGAGGGAGGGGCCTTATCCACACCGTGAGTGCCCACACGCTGCCCGGAGGGCAAAGCCCTGGGAGCAGCAGTTGGATCCCCGGACTAGAATGACATTCAGACCCAGCTAACCCAGTGTAAGAAAGAGCCCCCGCTTGCAGCATCGGGGGTGATGCTTCTTTCCCCGTAGTTTCCAGTGGCTTATTGCAAGTCAGCTTGGCTCTCAGGACACATCAGACTCAGCCTTTGCCACAGTCAGTGAGCTGCTCTCAACTCTTATCCGATGGGTTGCTCACATCGGGGACATACCTGGTCTTCAGGTCTGCACCGTGTATTTCGTGCCCTCAGGACACCTTACTTTCTGCAAGGTGAAGAGGGAGCACAGTAACTCGGGTGCCCTGCACTGCAGAAATTAATTGGACCATCCCATGCAGCTTTCTGCTGGACTGGAGGGCTGCACCTGGAGATCTTCATCTAGATGTGCTTCTATCAAATCCACTGCTCAGAGAGACCTCTGCAAGAACAGACAGGTTTTATAAAGAGCATGTGGAGGGGCAAGCACATGCATTCTGCTTGGTGCAGCTTCCCCTGGTCCCTGCCTGTAAAGGACAAAGTGGACTGGCAGCCAAGGACCAGGCAGCTCCACGCTTTAGTCCAGAGAGTCTCGTGCCCCTTCATCTGCAACCCATCTAGCAGGCTTTTACTTTGTCTCTGAGGTCCTGGGTCACTCTTCCCCAGACCTGAAACTTCAACACACACCCACGTGGTTGGCCTGTAAAGCACAAAGGCAGGAGAGTGCTTGCTGACGGCACAGAAAGCCAAACCAACTATGGGAACCTCATCAGGTGGCTCTGGACCTGGGCAGCCCAGCTGGCTCCCCACAGTTCCCTGCAGACCAGCCCAAAACCCACGGATTCTTCTAGAAAGACAGCTTACATGCACATGCAGATGCTAACCACATACCCAAGAGGCCGTCCCAAAGAGAGTCATTTCCCCAGATACTAGCTGTGTGGTCATGGATTCTCAGGAATATAATTTTTTCATATGAAAACATTTATTTTTCCTCCAGATGTCATGGTAATTAAGGCGGAAGAATGCACTCTATTAAATGTGTGAGAAAGATCATGGTGCCTCACAAGTCTACAGGAGTCCCTGGAGGACCAAGTACCAGATGGCACGGGTGAGCCTCTGACAGGGGCACAGGGGTGTATAAAACAGGCCTCAGCAAAAATCTTATGAGAAGATATCACAAGAGAGAAGCTGGTCGCAAACAGGGGGAGAGAATATGGCAGGGGAAGGTTTGTGGTGGAGAGGGGAGGCTCCAGAGGTGTCCAATCAGTGTTCTACACTACCCAAAGGGTAAGCACGTCATGGGGTGTTTTAGTCAGAAATTAATCTGTTCTGTGCTCATCATGGTGTAATGCCTGCTGTGGTATTGCCAGAAGTCCTGGTCTCCTAATTTCATGGGTGAGAACAAAAGAAGAACAGAGCAATGAACAAAATATCTGTCAGAAAAAAATAGTCTTAAGAGGCCGTCAGTGACACCTGTAAACCACAGGCAGCAAGGAGGGGGAAATGAGAAGCTGTTTAGGAGCTAAAGGGCAACAAAGTAATAAGAGCGCCTGAAGCGCCCAGAAGTCCATTTTCCACCGTGCAGGTGTGGAACTTTTTAACTCAGAAGCCCTCAGAGCCCTTAAGTGTAAACAGGTTAAAAAACAAATAAGTAAATTTGCACTTAGTTCATGACAGGACAGCCCATGGATTTATCCCTGTAGTAACTTCCCAAAGTGCAGGTTATTAGAGGTTAGGAGGCTGCAGGTCAGGATGACTCTCAGCTCAGTTGGCTCTCAGGCATTTTTTTCTTCCCCTTCTGGCATATTCTATTCTCTGTATAAACCAGATTGTTTTGGAACGTCTCAATAACACTGATAATATAAGAATTCATACTTACACATCTTATTTAATCCAAGTACCTCAGAGTCCTGTGCTGACATGGTTAAGTCTGCAAAATAGCCTTAGACTGATGCAGCAGTTTGTTTATTTCATATTTAGTAAAAACTGTGTGTACACTTGGACCAACAGATGGAAAGACATAACAAAATTATTTAAATAGTTTCCCCAGTGGAAGTTCGTCCTTAAATACAGTGTGTTGCAAAAATTTCACTGACCCTTTGAAAAACAAAGGAAACAGAGACAAGAACTACACTGGAAAAGTCTAAGGGTATAATATAATTAAGTACAACTTACTGGACTGAATATTCTTGGTTTGATTGAGCATAGGTTTATATAAGACTCATTTAAATTTAATAGGAATTGTTTAGTTTGCAGTGAAATTAGCTACTTTGAGATGACATGTCCTTCCACCATTTTTTATTTGATTCAAGAAAAAAACCCACTGTTGCTTCAGCAAGCATCTAGCAAAAATGTGATAGAAACATCTGGTGTATCTGCCTTCTATAAAAGCTCTTCTTACCTGCTAAAGCTCACTCTTTGTTGTCTGGACTGTGTGTCAGATGGAGCCTGTGCATGTCCTAGTTTCAGCCAGGATAGACTTAATTTTTTTCTTAGTAGCTGGTATAGTGCTGTATTTGAATTTAGTATGAAAATAATTGCTACTGAATTTCATACACTGATGTTTTAGTTGTTGAGTAATGCTCACCCTAAGGACATTTTGGTTTCCTGTGCTCTGCAAGTGAGGACGTGCACAAGAAGCTGGGAGGGAGCACGGCCAGGACAGGTGACCCCAACTGGAGAGATGGATATTCCATGCTATAGAACAATGTGCGGTACATAAACTGGGTTGAGCTCTCTGGAAAAGGGGCTGATCGCTGCTCGGGTACAGGCTGCATATGTATTAGTGGGTGTTGAGCAGTTGTATTATGCATCGCTCGTTTCTCTCGGGTTCTGTTTCTCCTTCTCCTTTTCATTACTATTACTGCTACTACTACTACTACTACTATGTTATTATTGTATAGTAACAGTTTTGTTTCAATTACAAGACTGTTCTCATCTCAGCCCGTGAGGCTGTCATGGTTTAAGTCTGGCTGGAAAGTCAGCACCACACAGCCATTCGCTCAACCCCTTACTCTTCCCCCTGCCTCAGTGGAATGGGGAGGAGAATCAAAGTAAAACTTGTAGGTTAGGATAAGAACAGTTCACTAATTGAAGATAAAGTAAAATACAGTAATAATGCTAAATAATAATAATAATAATAGTAATAATAACAATTTTAAAAAGGGAAAACCAAGTGATGCACAATAAAATAGTTCACCCTGTGATGATTGATGCCAGACCCCCCCTCCCACACCCAGATTGGCCCCCCTTCAGTGTATCTCTCCCCGTTTATATACTGGCCATGATCTGTGGTGTGGAGTACCCCTCTGGTCAGTTTGGGTTACCTGTCCCAGCTATGCTCCCTCCCAGTTTGTTTTCTTTTACCTCCTCACTGGCAGAGCACAAGACAAGGGGAAAAAAGGTCCTTGACTTAGGATAAGCACAATTTAGCAACAAACCAAAACATCAGTGTGTTATCAACACCACTCACATTCAGAATCCAAAACACAGCACTGTTAAGAGCTACTGAGAAGAAATTAACTCTACCCTAGCTGAAACGAGGACAGAGATTTACATCTTCTTTCTGATTCTCCTCCCCATTGGGGAGGGAGTGGAGGTAAGGGAGAAATGAGTGAGCAGTTTTGTGATATTTAGTTGCCGGATGGGGTTAATCTGTAAGAGTGCCCAAAGCTCTTTCTCTGATGGGTATAAGATGTCCAGGCCTGAGAGAAGACATATCTCCAACATACGGATGGCAATGTACCCCTGCCTTGCATTCACAATCCACGGGGAGTGGAACAGAGGCTCAGAAGGGTATGGCCCAGAACGCCCATGATCATCCTCTGGGAACCAAGAGGAGGGTTCCAGTCACTGTTGGTGCAAGGATGTTTTTCACATAAGTCTTGACAGTCAGAGAAGAGGACCTGGGCAGAAATTTTGGGTGTCTCTTCTTGTGAAACCCAAAATACTGCTCAATACACTTTTTGCAGTTGATGGAAGGATCTGAGCACATTTATGGACTCTGAGATCTACTGACAGACTTGCAAAGTCATGGAAACAAAGGAGGACAGATAGATATTTAAGCAGTGATAGTGGAGCACTGTCATATTACTAATTTTCTCATGTGCAGTCTACCTAGGAGAGATTGCAATGTGCTGAGCTTGAAGAAAGAGCAAATCAAGTTAACAAAATGACCATTATTTCTGCTGTTCGTGTTTGAGTTAACAAAATCTACCCTTTCAAGGCTACATCAAGATTGATGTAAAAGAATTGAAAGACAGCACAGTTAAAAATGTCTTCTTGATAGTCACAGATATCCAATTAATTAATTTTAAAAAATGCTTGCTGGGTTTTACAAAGCACAAGGAAGCAGGTCTGTAACTTCATCAGTGTGTCCAGAATGTCTGGGAATAAAACCTAGAAGAAGAACATTTGTTCCTTTTTTATTACTGGTCTTTCACCAAAGATAAATCTATCCCTTCTTCAGGTTTTTGGTGTAAAAGAAAACAGACGACTCCTGAGGGTGAGTGCTTGCTTAAATAGAAATTATTCAAATGTAAGTCGGGGCCTCCTCGGAATTGGTATTAGGCCTTATGTAGATATTTAAGTTCTGATGTACTTTTAACCTAATAGTATGTAGAAAATGGTTTGAGAAAAACTGAAAGAGCCATTTTTCTCTGCATGAGGATTTGCACTTGAGGGATTTTCTGGAGTTTTTGCGTCAGTGATGCCACTGGAAACAGTGAGCACCCTTTGCAGATGAGACTTAGAAACTATTCTTTTCTGTTTTAGAAGCAGGTAATTTTCTGGCTGTGATTTGGAAATACAAAGATGGAGGAAGAAAGTTGATTGTATTTTGACTGAATTTATACCTTTCTTAAAGTCCAGATACATACTTAATTATTTCTTTGCCTTTAGATAAAATGGACAATGAAAGCGACCTTGAAAGTTTCCCTTTAACAGAGAAACTTAATTTTATCTGAGCTTGAGATACTCAAGTAAGAATTGTTCCACTACTCATAAGATGGGAACAGGATGAAACTTTGCCCAAACATGGTCAAAATAATTATCCACCAGAGAAAAATGTTTCGTGAGGCCTAGATGTCTTTATAGGAGAGAATTGTAAATTATATCCAGGCATCAGCTTTTTTCTTTCAAACGTCTCAGCAGATCTAGAGTTCTGTATGGCTCGAAGCCTACATCTATGAAGTGTGGTCATTTCTAACATCACTGAACAAATTTAAAATACCATGCATGCTAAGAAGTTTTAAATATAGGGAGGCAGGAATTTTCTGCATACAGATCATGGAGGTCCTAGATGGAATATTCCTCTTGCTCTGGTCACCACAATATCCATATGAGGACACACATATATGCCATTAAATACTTAGTATTGCCTTCAACATACAGTTTTTGAACTTTTTGAATCTGTGATGCCAAAACCAAACTTCCACTGGAGCTGTTGATAACTGAACCCCATGAGTAGTCTCACAACTTGCACAGGTGCCCTTCTTAGTCATCTTTTCCAGAGCCTTTAAATTAATACAGAAACTTATAGGTCTGTGGACCACAAGCTGACAAAAAAAAAAAATTAATTGGTTACCAATTAATGTTACCAAAATTCCACATGAAAGCACAGAGCACACTTAACTGGGCAATAGAGATCACGCTAAACCATGCCATTTAGATTTTTCTTTATAGGATAATTTGGTTCTAGGAGAATAAACTTGGTGTTTAAGGGAGAGTCTTCTGTCTTTGAAACCTTTTCAGTGAAATTTTCTTCTCCTATCATAATCTCAAGACAAGTTACTCACTATTTCCCAGCTGAGCTTCCTTCAGACTGTTTCTAAATCCTGCTTCTTGCTGTTGTATGGCCTGGTTTCTCAGTTGCAGTTAGCCTATTGCCAGTCCCATCTTTTGTGCATTATTTAAATCTAATTATCTCAGTAATGATTCTTCTGTGTGACAAGGTTCAAATCAGACTAATGAAGATAGAAATCCTGAGTCTTTACAGTGTGTTAACTGCATCACTATTTTCCCTACACTGTCAGCCCCAAACCTGTTGACCTCGAAACAGCTTGCAGAGGACACTTGAGGAGAGATACACCAGCCACCCTGCCCACTTTGCTGTGACTTGCTCTCTCGCTGCACACGGAAAGTAGCCGTGCTTGCATGGTTCAGAAGCTTCAGAAGCTTTAAAAGCTTCAGAAACCAGGCCCTTAAGTAGGATCTGGACCAACTGACCCTATCAGTGATGGTTCTGAGAATATGATGAGAACCTTCTCAGGCTGCTGTCCTGAATCAGGACAATCACTGGTTCTGCCTTAGATTTAGAAGGCTCCCCTGGAAGGTCAGGCAAGTTTATGTTGAAGTATCACCTCCATCTCTCAGAGGGAGACAATCCAACATGTTGCACTTGAAGCAGATCATGTTGTTGGTATCTTACAGATAAATACCACTTACTGCACCAATATCACACAGTGAGGCAAAATCATAATAGAGGACTCACAGTGAAAACAAATGTATTTAAACATAACCACATGTTCTGCGATTCCACAGGACTAAATCTTCAAAATAATAATATTATTTGTAAAACACCTCCCTTAGCAAATTTTGCTGGACCATGCAAATCTTGCAATAAAAATGTCATTTGCAATGTTATGTAAAATCATTCAAGGGAAGAACAAATAAAGGAGCCTGGGATGAAGAAAATGAGGTTGGATAGCAGTGAAACACACAGAATCAAGAGGGATCCACATAGAAGACATCTAGGGAAGGAAAAGGTATGCGACTGCCTGTAAGAATAGTGAGGAAACAGAGGAGAAGCAGAGAAGTCGTGATGAGTGCTAGCAGTTTCAGGCTATTAAATAATTTCTTACTGCCATAACAGAGCAGTCTGTATGAAGAAATAAACAAGGGATCTGACAGTGACCAAGGCTCACATCCTCAAGTGCACTAGCCTGGATGATCCATGCTGAGCTGATGCTCTGCCGGGTCTGTGTTTGAGCCTGTCTCCCTCCTTTGAGCTGGCACTTGCCTGAGCACCTGGGACTACATTTTGCCAAACTGGTCATGGCCACCCATGGAAAACTTCCTGGTGAGCTGCAGGACCTACTTGTTGAACAGTGCTGACTGTAGCTTCCCATCCAGCTGCCAATCATAAGAAAAAAAGACTGCTATACTAAATATATTCTGTTAATTGCTATATTCGCTGATAAGGCAAACGGTTTAATTTTTGTGGAGAGCTTACAAGAACCTAAGTGCTATAGGGATGCTCATTAGGGAAACTCTTCCTATTGACACACACCCTCAGCGCTGGCACCAGGCATTGATTTCAACAGGGACTCTGGGTTTCTCAACTTCTCAATTGCTTCCAAAAAATAGTCCCTTTCACCAAATCCAGTCTTAATTTTCCTGCAGGATACTGAAATTGCAAGGTCAGAGAAGGGACCTAGCTGTGAGTGGGAAGCTACAAGGGGAACAGGACTCCTTGCAGCTCTGTCCCATTTGCCCTACAATTTCAGAAGATAATGTAGTGGCTGAACAGCTTTCTTCTGACCTGACCTGGCCGCCAGGATTTTTCTGGCAACTAATAATTCTAAATTTTTTATATATCCATGGAAATATTTTTCAAATGCCTAGCAAAGTATCGTTTTAGTGACCTAGCAATAATACTGATTCTTGAAAGGGGATTTTTTCCTACCTGCTCACTCATCTTTCCTGTTTCTTCCATGAGTGATGTAAAAGGATTTTACAATTCCTGTCCTAAAAAATTATAAACCAGCTGTCATTAGTCCTAAAATAATGCATCTACCTCTTAAAATTTTGAAAGCTCTTTGTGAGGCAGAAAGTGAAACAAAAAACTTCAAGGTAGACATGTATTGATTTTTGTGCCATACAGATGTTGTCATAGACAGTTATATATTTCTGGGTTTCTTAATCTTTCTTTTCATTCACTGCCATTTGGAAAATACCCACAACAACAACAGGTCAGCTGAGTTATTTAGATGTAAAAAGGGGTGGCTTTATGATTGGGCTTCCTTAGTGTCCAGCTGCTGGTTTTTCTCTGGAATTCACTGCTGATTTTAAAGTATCAGGATCATTTTAAGTTAGGTCATACATGTGACAGGCTCACTTGTAAAGCAGACTAGGTCATTCCACTCATGTGCAGGAAAGCAAGAGAGTAGTGTGAAAACTAATGTGTGATTAGCTGGGCAAATGACTAGATTAGAAAAGGAAGGAGAGGAACTGATGAGTTCTAAGCACTTGGAAAAATATCTTCTTGAGAACCTGTGATTGAGTAATGACATCCCACTCAGCAGAATGGCTCTGAAGGCTTTGGAAAATGTACACCTTTGTTCTTGGAATAGCACAGCCTGATATTACATTTGCTGTGTTAGGTTTGTGATCTGTGCTTAGGGTTTGAAATGTCCAGCCCCATTAATTTTTCAAACTGGAAGGAGTTAGCTTAATTTCAGAAAGAAAGGGAGTACATTTTTGATAAAACATGAAGACTGTGACAAGCACTCAACATCTAGGAAAGAAAAAAATTTGTACACCCTCCCCCATGTGTTGGCATAATGAAGTAGCCCAATTGCATGTTTGCACGCTGTTCTTTTTCTTTACAGGAATATTGCAATGGTCAGAACATGGGATGTGATACTTGGGGAATAAAATAGGTTTGTTTACAGAAGACAGCTGTTGTCTGGAGGCCTTTTGACTCATTTATTGAAGAACTTGCAAAGCATGCAAGGAGTAAGTCAAGTTATAAAGGCTTGGTCCTAAGGTCAAGGTAGGTGAAAAATCTTGTAGCACAGCTATTCATCTCTGTCCCCCCCAAAAATTCCTCCATTATACTGGACAAGTTACTTAAATGAAGTGGTGTGAACTCGTGGTTTGTACAGCAAGCCAGAAGCAGAGAGCCAGCTCACAGCAATGAGAGCAGGATCCAGAGCCAAGAGCAGGACTGAAGGCAGCCTGCGTGTCCAGAGGGAGCCTCTCACGCAGTCCTCATTTTGGCATCAGGCAGCAGGCTCTAGGGCTCTGCTCGAGTCAGGGTCTGCTTCCTGTCAGCACAGCAGTCAGCGCCTGCTGCCTGCAGGGTGAGGCATCCCAGCCTGGCCATCACTTGTTCCCAGCGCAGCGTTAGGTTCCCCTTCCTGCCCACGTGTGAACCTGGGTACCACCGCACGGCAGGTTGGGTCAGTCTGGCTCACTTGACTTCTGAAGTAAGAGGGATATTGCCTATACTGGGGAAAAAGGGTCTACATGTAAAGAAAAGAAGTCCAATGAAGTAGTGAAGTCAGAACTAAGCAAACAGGCAATCATTTATAGGCCACAAAATCAGTGCTAAACTGCCAAACCAAAGAGGCCCTTCAGAGTTGCCTAACAGAAAAATCAGCAAGGAAAACAGTGTATATTACTCCCACAAAATGCCATACAGCTAGGAAAAAAGTCAGAAAGCCTTCACTGATTAAAAAACCACAGAAACACCAAGAAAAAAAATAGCTGGAACACTTTTCAAACACCCAAAAATGAGAAAAGATGTAATTAAACAGAGCCAGGCCTATGGTACTGTATGAGAAGACTTAAACCATAAGAAATCACTTCTTTTTTTCTTACTTCTGCCACACTTTGCCACATACTTAATTGTGCCAATTGATTGATCTGAGGGAAAGGAATGCTATTTAACAGTTTTAATTATCATAGAATCATAGAATCACAGAATAAGCTGAGTTGGAAGGGACCCACAAGGCTCCTCATGTCCACCTCGTGGCCCTGCACACCATGAATCCCAAGAATCACACCATGTGCCTGAGGGTGTTATCTGAAGGCTTCTTGAACTCTGACAGACTGTGCTGTGACCACTTCCCTGGAGAGTCTGTTCCAGTGCTCAACCACCCTCTGGGTGAAGAACCTTCTCCTGATATCCAGCCTAAACCTCCCTTGGCTCAGCTTCATGCCATTTCTTCAATTCCTGATACTGGTCATGAGACTGAGGAGATCAGGACCTACCCCTCCACTTCCCCTCGTGAGGATGTTGAAGACCACAATGAGGTCTCCCTTCAGTCTCCCCTTCTCCAGGCTGAACAGACCAAGTGTCCTCAGAAGAACCTTGAAGGGCTTTCCCTCCAGACCCATCGATGGCTTCCTGTTCACCATCTTTGTGTCCGTCCTTTGGATGCTTTCCAGTAATTTAATGTCTCTCTTCTATTGTGGCACCCAAAGCTGCCCCCAGCACTGGAGGTGAGGCTGCCCCAGTGCAGAGCAGAGCAGAGCAGGACAATCCCTGCCCAGCTGGTGATGCTGTGCCTGATGCCCCCCAGGACACACTTGTCCCTCCTGGCTGCCAGGGCACTGCTGGCTCATGTTCAGCTTGCCATTGACCAGGACCCCCAGGTCCCTTTTCGTGGCATTGCTCTCCCTCATCTCATTCTCCAGTCGATACACACAACCAGAGCTGCTGCATCCCAGGTGCAGAATCTGGCACTTGTCCTTGTTACGCTTCATATGTCTGGTCATTGTCCCTCTTTCTAATTAGTCGAGGTCACTCTGCAGAGCCTCCCTGCCTTCAAGGTAGGCAAAAACTCCTCCCAATTAAGCGTTGTCAGCAAACTTAGTGTTCCTTCCTGTCCTTCATCCAGGTTGTCAATGAAGATATTGAAGAGCACAAGGTTGAGGATAGAGCCCTGTAGAACCCCACTAGTGACAGGTTGCCAATCTGATGTCCCTCAATTCACTGTAACTCTCTACATCCTGTAAGCCAGTTGCTCTCCCATTGCAAACATGGAGCTGTGCTGGATGTTTTGTGCAGAAGGATAGTGTGAGAGACAGTATCAAAAGCTACTTCTGCTCCTTTTTTCACCTGTCTCTCTAGTCTTTGCTTTAACCTTCCTGGGTGTTGAACCCCATGGACCAGCTGATGCTTAATCTTTTCTTCATGAGAAAATGTCATGGAGCAAAAAAAGTGAGGATACCTTTATCAACAGCTCAGCTGTAGAAAAAATCCAGTGAAACACAAGAGAAGGGAGCAAGGATTACAGACCAGGTGCATTTAGTGAGGAAGCATTCACAACATGGTTGCAAATAAGTACTTTGAAATTTCTCTTTCCTGTGATGTTTGAAATTATAGCAATCACAGATTTATAGAAGTCAAGAAGCTTAAACAGATCTCAGTCCAGCAACATATCCCATAAAGGACTTCTAGTGATGGGTTACATATGCATGAGTAAATTTAAGTGTTCAACCTTTGTCTAGGATTTTTAGGTTTTTCTAGAGACTTGATACCCCTGACCTTTTGCACATCACAACTTTCCCTTTATTTTAACTGCAATGTTTGATTCAGTCACCCACACATCCCTCTCTTTCACTTGTCACCAATACCACAGCACCTATCACAGCAGTAATAACAACAGTAAATAGTACCAGTAAATAGTAAATAGTATCATGGATTTAATGGAGTATTTGATCATTTAAATAATAAAATTCTTTGTGTTAATTTTCACAATAAGCAGAAATAGAATTGTTGTGCCCTGGAGGCAATGGGGGAGAGATGCACTGCCATCACAGAGGAGCAGAGTGGGCAAAGCACTATTGCTGCTCGTAAGGACATCCCAAGCATCACTCACAAGTGGGGCACAAGGTCCAGCTGCCAGGTTCCATCTGCCATATATTGAGTTTGAATCATGCCACAACATCTGTAATCAACACAATGCCCAGATCATAAAATCACACTGTCAGAATCAGGTTGACAGGGGAACTAACCTGACACCAGCTGAGATCTGCAAAAATAAGAAGCTTTTGTTGGTGTCAGGCCTGTAGTTTTTAAAGATTTTTTAGTCCTATGTAGCCTAAAAATAGGAACAGTATTCACTCCATCGCTGAAATGCTGTCTCAAACACATAAACACTTTCTGACATCTGTATTTTCAAACACAATAAATTTTTAGCTTGTCTACTACTTAAGCCAGTGAAATGAGAGTATAGAGGATGTCCCTTGTCCATGAAGTTTGTAAGAGTTAAACAGTGATAGAAGAAGGCACTACAGAGCCTTCACATGAGTTTGTTTTTGTGTAAAACGGCAATCTAAATGTGAAAACTTTTATTTACCAGAGTTCAATCCACATGCAATTAGACAGGCATCCTTGGTGGAATAAACCATGGATTCTTACACAAAGATGCTTTGAAGGTTTATTTTCCATGAGAAGACAGTCTGCTTTCTCTCTACACAGCCATCTACAAGCACATACTTCCTAACTAAAAACACCTGTGTGGATGGTCACTTCCCTCTCCAGCGAGTGCCATCGTTTATATCAAGGTGTTTGCTAACAGGTTGTGTGTGCTCACTGCTGGAGGGCAGTTTCTGCAAACAATGGTGTCAATTTTTTTGCAAAACTACTCTTAAAACCACTGCTAAGCAATGATTGCTAGGACACTGATCCTGTCTTTACATTATGAACCCTGGTTAAATCAGAGAACCAGTGAATTCAACAGTAATGCAGTATAGGTCACAATATATATAAGTTCCCCACCATGTTAAAGCAATGAAAAGCATTCAACTTCCGTAAGTATTTCACTGCACTAATACATTAAAATTAATTGCACAAGGCTGAATTATTTTTCCTTTGTTTTAGACTAGCATGTTTATTTCTTTTCAGATATTACATTTATTATATTATGGTCTTTTCTAGAGCAGTGAAACCACTTCTGAAGAAATAATAATAATAATAATAATAATAATAATAATAATAAATACTTCAGAAGTGCCAAAAACTGGGGTGGCTGACAATATAAACCTCAATGAAAAGCATGTTGTAAAACAATGGTGTTTTCATGTACCTAATAGAGCATGTTACACAATCTGCAGAAAGTAAACATTTTGACTGCTATTTAAGAACATATTAATGATTGCCATACCCACTAACATGCACTTTTTCCAGCTGTCGCACTTCAAAACTGTACCTTTCTGTCATATTTTATTTATTCTTTTGGTTTTTCCAAAGTGGGACAGGGTATGTTCATGTCAGTTTAGAAACGTAAGCCAGGATTCCCAATATATGAAATCCGCTTAACAGTACCTTGGGGACCTTGAAGAGAATAATTACATCAAGGCTGTCTCAAACATAGATGGCAAAAGTTGGGCAGCTACATTTCTATCTGTTTGCTAAAGAGAAGATTGTTTTTCCCATTCTGTCTGCCCATTCATTTGATATGGAGCTGACTTTTGTTATGAATCCCATTCCTTTTGCTATATATAGATATGTTGCTCCAAAGACAGTTAGTTTTTTCCAGTCCATTATGTTCGCAAACCTCACCTTTTTGTGTGGTTGGAATATTGCTGTATGCAGCACGAGCTTTGGAAAGGCCAGTGTTGTTTTATTGACTGCTTAGTCGTTTCTCTGCAGCAGTTGTCAAACATGTTGGATACATTTCCTAGTAAGAGTGACTTCCTGAAGAGCAATTCATTGGACTTTGGATGTGTAGGTCTAACACTAAGACACTCAGCAAGATTCATCAGATGCAATAAGACTCAATAATTAAAAGATAGGCATTCTGACTTTATCAGAAAATACTGCAACCGAGTGAAATTCAGCTAAACCACCATGAACAAGACATAGTCTTCATATCTGCTCTGCTGGAGGTATGTTTATTCTATCAGATGTTATGGCCTTGCAAGCCTTGAGCCATGACACTGACAGTAGGTCATCGCTTTACAGGCAGATATTCACCATGCATTATTGAGGGAGTCTCCTGCTCTATAACATTGGATGTCAGATCCTCAGGTCCAGCCAGATGGTGGAATGAGAACCACAACAGCTCCGTGACTCCCTTGTCCTCAGGCCATCAGGCATCCCTCTGATTTCAGGGTGGTGCAAAGCAAATTTAGCAAGTCAGGCAGCCTAGTTCAACAAATATAGTCCACATTACTTATTGGAAATACCCTCTGTACTCCAATTATCTTCAGTCTTTTTAACAGATTTCTGAGTCCTTCAGGATTTGCTTCAGCATAAAACTCTGTAAATAATTAAATGTGTTGATTACAATAAAAAAATTGGACTCTGCTGTAAGTACTTATCCTTCTGTGGTTTTACTGAGAAAGACATGCTATTCTTAGGTAGAGCTGTGCAATCAACATGTGAAGAAATGTGTCACAAATTTAAGTGACGTTTTACAGCTTTTCAACCACTAGCACTGGTTTGTTCATTCCTATCTTACAGATGGAACTTATATATCAAACCTAAGTCCCAGTGTTCTTAGCAAAAAATCTCACCAATTGCATGACTGCAACAGAAATGAGGAATTACCAGATTTTTCATATTAAGATCTTACTTTTGTGGTTGCTATTTCAATGTACATATCAGTCAGACCATGTACTAATCAGGAGATATCTGAAGCAGTATCTGTTGGACAACTTTTTTCCTCGCAAGGAGATGAGAATATCTTCTCCCAGTGTAGGGCATATCTTGTTAAAGAGCCACAGAGGGGAGATCTGTGGACATTTTTTGCCTTTCTCCCCTTCACCTTGCCATGAAAACTTTCAGGAAAACAGAAATGGGCAGAAAAGGAAGTTTTCTGTTTCTTGAATGTAAAGCAAGATGAGAACAGAGAAGCAAGTGTGGAAATCACCACGGTGGTTGCATTTGCAAAGGACAAACCATGCAGGTTTTAAGGAAAATGTAGAGTCTGAAAAGGCTCCACCAATATAGCAGGCCTTGCAAGGTCTCAAACCAAAAACTGATAAACCTATTTTTATACAGTATATATCTGCAGGTAAAATAATTTAATATGTTTTAAAACCACTCCTGTCTGAAACAGCTTTGATTTGAGCTGGGAAATAACAAAGGCTTATTAAAAATTTTACTATTTCTGAACAGTCCAAATTGTGTACATATGCTTCTGTGTTTGATGTGATGAAGACAAAGAAGACAATGCAGTTTCTCAGCTGCTCCTCAGATCAGCTGTAGGTCTGGGCAGCATTATGGGCAGAGGGAACATGCTGCCAGGCAAGTTAGCTTTCATGGGTGTGTGGTCTCACCTTCACATCACTCAGCCTTGCTTTTCAGGGTTTGTTTTTACAGCACGGTCACAGCCCAAGTAAAAAGGCTGATTAGCCATGTGAGGTCATATGTATCATAACTTTAACTACTCTCCAAAATCATAGAACCATAGAATGCCAGGTTGGAAGGGGACCTCAAGGATAGTCTAGTCTAATCTTTCTTGGCAAAAGGACAGTGTCTGCCAAACAGCCCAGCACTCTGTCCAGCATCATCTTAGAAGAGTTCTATGCTAGAGAATCCACCACTTCCTTGCAGAGTTCATGCTGGATGCTGATTGTTCTTATTGTGAAAAGTTTTCCTCTTGTTTCTAATCAGAACCTCCCCAAGGATAATTTGTATCCACTACCCCTTGTGTTTTCCATGAGACTCTTTGTAAAAAGGGAATCTCAGATTCTCTGTACCTCTGCCTTAAATACTGGAACATGGTGATAAGGTCTCCCCAAAGTGGTCCTTGTCATTGGGTCACACTTGATCCCATCTTCCAGGTCACTTCTGGAGATACTGAACAGCACTGGGCACAATATTGACCCTGAGGAACCCCAAATGTGACAGGTTGCCAGTTTGAAAAGGAGCTATTTACCAACGCTCTGAGAGTGCCACCTGCTAGCCAGCTGCTCACATGCCACATGGACCACTTGACCAGACCATAACAACATTTTCTCTAGGAAAAGGCTGTGGTAAGTGGTATCAAAAGCCTTGCGGAAATCCAGATAGACAATGTCCACCACTCATCCCACATCAACCAAGAAGGTTACTTTGGCATAGAAGTGTGTTCTTGAAAAAATTCCCTGAGCTTGCTAGCTTCTCTGTCCTTCATGGAAGCTTACCATGGAATCCCTCTCGATAGAGCTCTGAGTGAGATGAACTTTGTTATTCTAAAACCTCCTCAAATCTAAAACCTGTGCCTTCTTCAGTGTGCTCAAATGAGTCCCAAGCTCCTCAATATTGTGATCTCTGTGGCCAAGGCAATCACCAACCAAGATATTACAAAGCAGATTATCTCGATTTGTGAGCACAGAAAGAAAATGTTATTTTTCCTCAGGATTTTTGTCAGTTATCCATGAATGATAGCTCTAAAAATAGAAATAAAGTTATAGAAATCATCGAGCAGTGATTTTTTTTTTTCCCCAGATGCTTGCAGTTCTTATATTACAAATACCTGGAGTGGCCTCCCTTCTGCTACTCCCTGAATCTGTCAGCACCAGACAGACATTGCTGAGTGTCTTCAAGTCCTTTCACCTCCCCAGCGCTTGCTTGTATGAGTGCCCAACGAGTAGTGTTCAGCAAACACTGATTTTAATTTGCCCCTGCAGAAGAAGGACTACATAGCTCATGCTCCAAAAAATTACAGATTAAGAGACCAGATTCTGAGTGCTGCTGCACTGCTTTTGAACAAAGCATGAAGATAACCTACAGCATGCTTCTGAGAGAACATACAGTAGAACAGTACACTCTCATCTTCTAAACTCTTTTCCTCCTATTTCCAGTTTTATTTCATGTATCAAGTATTTTTCCATGTCTTAAATGCAATCACGTTGTTTGGCTATCTTCTTTTATCTATTTGGCTTTCTGCTTGAAATTATTGTACAGATCGTAATTATAAGTAATTATAAATAGTAATGTTTTGCTGAATATTACATAGCCAGTATTGAATTTTGCAACCTCACTGATTCCATCCATCCTGCTGTACTACATTGCACAATGTGACCATATTGAACAGATAAATGATAGCCCACAACTATTTTTCTCTTCAAAATGTCTTCAATGATCCTTGGATAAAAGCTTGAATCCACTGAAGTCCTCAATTAACTTTATTTCAAATTTCAATGACAGGTAGTGTAAGTAATATCTTTAGTAGAATGACAAAAGGCAATTAGAATAGTCACAAATGGCTTTGTGGACACAAGGTTTCTTCTTTTGTATTGTAAAAATATTTGTACTCAGTATAATATTGTGTTGGAATGGTGGTGCCTGTTGGACAACTTTGTTCCCACATCTGATGAATTAGTCCATGTCTCCCTACTATGGCTTCACCTCTGTCAGAGTTACTACATGCTTGCACATATATAACAGAGCACCTCCTTATGGCGCTGTGTTACCAACAGCTGCTGGAAACGGCAAACGCAGCACATGAAATATTATACAAACCTGCTTATTTTAAAAAGCTTATTTTAAAAACCTATTAATATTAGAGGACACTGTCTGCAGTCTTATTCTATATGTGGCATGGTCTATATTCCTTAGTCTATACATAGTAAATCATAACAGAATTTAGAAATATTGACTGAGATCAAATGACACTGAATCTGTCACTGTAAAAGTGCATATGTAAAAAAAATCCAGATCTTACCCCAAGCCCCTGATTCAGATTTTAATTTGGCCCCTTTTGCTGTGGCTAGACATGTTTGCTGAGCCGCAGAGATGCTAAATTAAGAAGCAGTTGAATAATGTTGCTTTCAGCTGTAAATCAAACAACAAATGCGAAACATATTACAGCTTTAGAAAATAACCTAGATCACATACATCTGAGATTTAATATTGGTACACCTTTTGGAAAGAAGCTCCCTATTTGGTACCTTACACAACTGATTTCCAAACTATGTTGACTGCTTCCCTACAGTTGGTACATATATCTAAGTATGTACACTGACCTGGTGTATGTGAGGTCTGCTTTGTTCCAACCTCTCCCTGAGAGATGTCTCTGCAAAGACAACAGGTGCATGCGGACTTTCCAGGGACACTTTGATTGCTAGGAATTCCAGCTAAAGGAGAAATGGTCCTATAACTTTAGCGCACATTTTTCTCTGCTCACCATCATGCAGGGCTCACCAGATAATCCCAAGTCTCTTTATCATTAATTTATTTCTTTCATAATCAAACTGTTCTGCCTGAACAGCAGATCTTTTATCTTCTGCAAGAGCATTTGCTTTGGAGGGCGAAGGGCATATCAGTCACTTGTTAGTAACAAGGCCAGACCACTTTCAGTCCCATGACCTGCTGCTGCAGCTCAGCTTGGTGGCCATGAAGGAACAGAGCCACAGGAGTCACTGTTCTTACTCTGGCAGACAGAGGGGATTTCAGGGTCCTCCCTGCACTGCCTAATCACAACAGGCATTTCTCTCTCTCCTCCTGAGAGCCACATACTTCACATTTTCCCTGTACAAATAACTGCTCAGGCCCTTTTTTCAAAGAGCCTTTATTAAACCACCAACTATTTGCTGTCAAGACATTTAGGATGAAATCATCGTGTTAAACAAATAAACGCAGCTTCATACAGATCTCTGCTCTGGGAGCAGAATAAGAAAATAATTTCTGTCTGCTCTCCACAAAAGCGACTGGAAAGACTGAAAGAAAAATATTATTTTTACTTCATTGTGTGAAATATCGTTTTGGAGGATCTGACGCGTTGAGCGTTTGAAGAGTTTTTGCTGGCAGGTTTCAAGGGTCCCCTGGGTTGACCCCCTGGGATTGTTTTCTTCATTAATAAACTTTGCATGATGTGTGTTAAAAGGAACATTTTGTTTGCTTTGTAAATAAGGGATGTCAAACAAGAAGCAGAAGCCTCGCAGACACTAGGTGAGGTGCTCTTCAAGTGCATGGGATGCTTGTGTGGAAAAATAAAAGTCTCAGAAAATTCAGGAGTAGTGTGACTGCCCTATCCAAGCTGAGGCATTGCTGTGGAAACTGTTCTGCCTGTGAACTCAAACGAGATAACTTCTTTGCAGATCTCAGGGAGAAAGAGGCACGCTGTGCCTCAAAGCAGCAGAAGAGATATTTCGGAAGGCAAGCACAGGAACATCTGCCCAAAGCCAGGCAAAGCAAGCAAGATGGTGCAGAGCAGGCACTGCCATCACCATGTAGAAGAAGCATTTTGACAGTTCTGCAAGAAGCCCCAGGGAGAGGGACTGAAGAGGGTTTCTGCACCAGCGTTTGACAATGCTGCTGTGGAAATTACTATGGTAAAGCTTCTGACTGGATTTAAGGCAGCAATTTGCAAGAAAGTAATCAACCTTCTGTTGGTCCTGGGGTTTTCTCTTCCATCACAAAGCAGAAGTAAAAATAGGCTGAAGTTTATTGGTGTTTATTTTCTGTTGCCTGCCTCCTTGCCTGTATTGCCACTCAACTCTCCCACTGCTTCTGAACCTATTCATTTTCCATCTGCTGTTGCCTGCCCCCTTGAAGAGCCCTAACAAACCTTATAAAACAATTTAGCTCCTGTCATTCACAGCTAGAGTATTTGAGATGCATCAGAAATGCCATAGCCAGGAAATGAAAATGTCCCCAGCGTCACTTTGGGTCCTGTTCCTGCCTGCTTCCACAGGGGTGGAAGCAGGCAGACAGGCTGCGAGACCCCTGCCAGGCATGGGATGGACCAAGCCCCTCAGCTGGCTTTGCCCAACCTGCACATATTCCCATAGTGTCCTATTCCTTTGGCTGTCATCACAGGGGAAAAAAATACCCATACTGCTTAATACTTGTTTACATTAGGAAGAGAACAGTTTAAGAGCACACAGCACGCAGTTTAAGAGATGAGGCAGGATCAATTCTCTAACTTAAGTGATCCAGGAGAGGAAACATTTCAGTGTCCCATAGTCCTTGGATGTAATTACAGCTGACATGATCCTAGTTACATTTACCATTTCGTGCAAAGCTGTGCAGTGCATCAAGGAGAGATGCGGCTTCCACAGCTAAGCCTCAGGCTGGCTTTAGAAGCAATTCTAAAACAAACATGAAATTAACAATATTACCTTTTTCTTAATCTGTATTGTATCTTTATTACTGAAATATTTATCATATGTAGGTCACATACCATGCAGTCAGTAAGCTCACTAAGCTGATTTTAGAGCTATGTCAATAATTGAAAGAAAAACAAATACATTGTTTCAGTCATTTTTGTCACAATAATGGTGAAATGCAAGCAATTTTTTGAAGAGGTGAATCGGGTGCAGAATCTTCATAGTCACCATAGCAGGTCAGGGTGACAAATTGAATTTTCAGCTAATTTAATTGAATAATAAACATAAATGATGGAAGGATGTCTGCCAAAAATGATAAAAGAAAAAAACTGGTTTTGAAGTGATTTGCAGTGGATGTAGAATGGTGAAAATAAGATTTAAAAAATCCAGTTTGCCTTTGGAAATTTGACTCTGTGTATCTCCTTCCACAAGATCTCTGCGTGGACTCCCAACTTCCGTTGTCTTAGAGTTACCATTGCATTTAAAAATTTTTTGTCTAATGGGTAAGATTCATTAAGAATTTGCTCTCTGTAGTGGTTATACCATATATAGTCTTTCCATGTACAGATCAATTTCCATGTACAAATTCATCCAAATTCCCCTGAGTATGAGAATGAGTAATTCATTCTTTATTACCAAGAAACCTAATTTTGATTTACAAAATTCACTCGATCTGGTAAGAGGAAACAAGCTTATTACCTGGTCTGGGTCAACTGAGCTGCAGTAGCAGCTATTTATACAGCTTGTGAGTTTACATAAGGGTAGGACACTTTCATGGGACAAGATAGGCTAGAAAACTATCACAAATTTTTCCAGGTTTGGGTACTTAGTTGCAATATAGGTCAAGTCATTCATGATCTAGTGCTAATTTTTGCAGAATTTAGGGATTATATGAAATTATTATCTTTATCCTATTATTTTCTAGACAGGAGATATCCATTGAACTGGCGGCCCTGATAGCAATCGTATCAGAGATGCCAAAAAGGGCATGAACATGGAAATTGAGGTGATCCACTTGAAAGACAAAGACCTGATCAGGAAGCAGCACATTAAAAAATCTCCAAATATCATCGATAAAAACCTGGGTTGGAGTAAGTAAGGTTTTGTCCAGGTTATATCAAGACTTAAAAGCACTAAATGTGGAAGCATCCTTAAATTACATCCAAGTGTTTTTAAAAGAAATTAGAGTTTATGCTGGTATTCCCAAAAAACAAAGCTGCAATGTAGTGACAAGTAAAATATCCTGAAGCATTGCCTCATGAAATGGTAGAGTACCATGATACACAACTTTTTAAGTCTTCTACTTCACACAACAAAGTATTTATCATGGTTACTATGTGGATTTTTGGTGATGAATCTCTAAGGATTGTATAATGACAGTGCTAGGGACAGCCCTGCTTCGCATGTGAGTGGTGCTCAGCACACACTGAACAGACTAGAAAGATTAGCATGCAAGTTACTTCTAAGTACATAAAGACTGTATCTTACAGGTGTTTGGATAACCCCTTTTAAAAATTAAGATCCTTCTGTGAGCCTCACTGGGTAGTCTGTTCACTAGCCTTGGAGTTAATGAATTGTCTAATCTATCTTCTTTGCTCAAGTCAGCGTGCTTTTTCACATTCTGTCCCCAGTGGACATGGAAAAATGATTGATCACTGTCCTCTTTATAACAACTTTTTACATATTGGGAAATTGTTATCCCTTCCTCCCTCTCCCCTTGAGCCTCATGCTTAGTCTTCTCTTTTCTAGACTAAACAAACCCAGTTCTTTCAACCTTTTCTTGTAGGTCATGTTTTCTAAACCTCTGATCATTCTTGCTGCTCTCCTTTGCACTCTCTTCAATTTGTCTACATCTTTCTTGAAGTGTGGTTCCCAAAGCTGTACACAGCACACCAGCTGAGGCCTTACCCATGTAGCCTAAAGCAGAACACTTTCTACTTTTTTCACTGGTAAGACATTCCAGGTGAAGAACCAAAGAATAATATTTGCTTTTATCCTAGCTCTGCACCAGCAAGTCATGGTGTTGTGATTGCCTGTGACCTCCAGATCACTTTCTACAACACTGCTGCAGTCATAATCTTTCTTATCTTGTTTCTGTGTATTTAGAGTCTTCTGAGGCCATCTAACATATTTCTTTCTCCTTTATTTCACCTTGAAGACTTCAGACTATCTCTTCAATTTACCAAAACTATTTTTTATTCTGATCATATCCTGCAAACAGTGCCTGTGTGATACCAACAGCCGTAGTTCAAAGAGATAAGGAGCAGATTGTTGCGTGCTGTATCCATGACCTGTTACTGTCCCAGGACTGTATGGCCATGTCATGTCTTTAGTTACAGTGACGTGTGCTGGTCTCCAGTCCTGGTAACTCACTAAACATGCAGAGAGGAAAGCTTTGCCCATCTCATGCATTCACCATAATGGATGTGCTGTTGAGAGCAACTCAAAGAGTAATATTAGCTCCATTCCTCTAGCCAGAGAACCCCTCTGAGAACACAGTTTTCCTGCTTAAGTGCATCCCATAAGACACCAAGTATGAATCAAATGTACCCTACCTATGTATTTTCTTTGAAGTAGAATAATCTGCTTTTAAGATGACTTTATCAACCTGGACTGCTTTGCCTCATATGTTATCTTCTGAAACGCGATGCACTGGTTCTTTCAGTTTAATATTTTACTCTTTTTGAAATGTAATAATGTTATTCTACTGTTCCTCTTACTTCTTTCCACCTATTCAACCTTCCCTCTTCATCCCATGGTCAATTTTCCTCTGCCTTCAGACTCTAGTATTTTCCCAAGAACCAGTGTATCTCCCCACATAACTGTCCTTTCCCTTGAACCATTTTCTAAGGACAACTTGACATTTTCAACACATTCTGGGGACATGATGGACCGTTTTTCACTTTTGCAACAGATAAGCAAGCTCTGCAGAAACTGTCCTTTAGATATTCTTACATTGCAGGGTTTGAGGTTTATGTATTTAACAACTTCCACTTCACCATCCAATCGGATGATTTGTATTCCCACCCTGCTAAATCTTTCTAGCCCTGGGCATAGCAAACAGTGCTGCCTCATGCATCTCTCTAATCTCAAAATCATTACATAACCAGTATTTAAGTCCTTATATCAGTACATTACAGAACTTACACTTGCATTTTCAAAATAAACCTACAAAACAATATAAATAAATCTACACATTTCAAATAAAAATAGAGAGACCAGTTGTTACAAAACTAGTGGTGAAACCTGCTTTGACGTGGTCCTCAAATTCTTGGCATTTGTCTGGAGATGCATCAGCAAAATATTTTGCTATCTTACTTCATTTTTCTCTTCTTATGTTTCTTTCCTCCCCCATTCACTATCTATTTCTAGGCTTTTTCCTGGATCTCTGTTTCTGGGTTTTGTCCATTTGAAGATCCTCTCAGTAGTTTCCTTCAAAGCTAGTGGAAGCCCAGGCCCCACAGAAAGTTTTTTACCAGAGTGGTCCCATTTCTGGCTGATTCTCCTCTGCAACATACGGTCTGGTGTCTGAGGAAGCCAAAATCCTTCTGCCAACACTCTGTGCAGTCAAGTATTCTCCTTTAGCCCTGGCTATTAGAATCTCCAGGATCACATTCAGACCCTCTGCTCTTAACCTCCCAGAGCTGTGCAGCTGCTCACGTGGATCCAGTAAATCAACCGAAGTCTTTCGACCCCCATCCTCCAGCTTCCCTTTACCTGGCTCTGGGTTATTCCAGGCTCCTTTCCTCTCTGAGCCTCCTCTGCCCACTCTTGCCATTCCTGTGCTGTGCACAGGTGCAGGAGCTTCCCGAGGTGTTCTTGGCAGCCTGTGCTGCCCTGCATGTCCCCTTACCTCTCCCATGTCACCTCACCGTGTTCTGCTCCCCCATGCAAGAATGCCGTGTTCATGCTCCCCCAAGCCTGTCCACTCCTGTGTCTTCTGCCTGAAGGTATCAAAAGGCTTTGCAGATTTTTTCCACCAATGGGTGATACTAGGAGACAAACCAGTAAACCAGTGATGTAATTACTGCCATGTGACCTGGTAAATTAAGAGCAAGATTAGAAACAAAACTGGTGACCTTATTCTAGTCAGCAGCCTCCAGTCATGTCTGAGTTATGGAACATCTGCAGAGGTCTAGAGGGTCTTTTAACTCTCCTGCAGATTAGGAAATATTATTAAGCCTGCTTTACACTCCTGACATGGATAGTCCGAGTGATTTGTTCTGGGTCACTCAGCAGAAAATTTCCATTGCTCCTGAGCATTACCAGGCTAGACTCTGCTACTTTCCAGGTTCAAAGTTTTTTAGTTACCTCTCTAATGTTTTGGTTTTTTTTTTTTAATCACTTGGTTTGCATGACATGACATATTTTAGGACATTGTTGCTGTGACATTTCTTTGAGACAATAGACTTTACAATTACCAAATTTGTTCAATGACTGGTTCAGTGCCCTTTGAGGAAGCCTGTCCATTCCTCTATATGACTTCAGTCTAATTAAAAAGGTGTATTACTGCAGAATAAAAAACTAGTTTTGGAACCTTTCAGTTCAAAGCCATCTATAAAAGACATTTTCCTTCCTTTTTTAAATTTTTAATTTCTAATAATGGACTCTTTCCATTGATGAGTTTTTGACATAGCCTGTTTTGAAACCTTGCTATTTGAAACAGCTTGCTGATGTTTTCTTAAATTACATCCTCTTGCGGGTCCATAAAATCCTGAAGTTATTACAAATAAATAAACGAAATTTCTCTTCGTGATGTAAACCAGCTTTGAATGAAGTCATTGAGTGGAAGTTTGACTTGGATTGCTTCTGAAAAGCTGCTCAGACCCAAGGCAAAGTTCTGCTTTTCCTCTCTGCGCTGCAGAAATTGGTGAGCAGCTGTTCTAAGTCAACTGAGGGGAGCAAACCCCTGTTGCTTAATGCCTTGTTTTAATTTCCAGTGGGAAACCAAGCATCAGAACGTCTGTACACTCCAGTCCCTTTTCTTTCACTCACTTTTTCCAAGCAGTATTGTCCGGAGCAAGTTGCATCGGTAAGTTTTAGTGAAAGATATGAGATCTGAGTTTTCCCTTCTCTCTTATGTTAAGCATCTTACCGCATCAGGCAATGCAGTGGGCCTCAGTCTTCCCCAGATTAATGGAGTTGGCACGAATATTTAATGAGCTGTGCCATTCTGAGCTGAGCCACCAAGGTTGTTACACCAGCATGAAGAGCAGACAGCACAGTTCAGACTCTGCCGTGGGACTTGGGACGTGAACAAGCAGTGCTATGAGATTATGCCGGCACTTCACTTGATTCTCTTCCCATTCCTCCCCACTGTGCTCCTCTGCTCTTCCACAGTTCTTCACAACTGTCATGGATAGTCCTTACGTCACTGAGAGAAAAATTGGACCTCCTGTGGCCCCCTGCAAGGATCCAAATCTGAGTCTGTATCACCTCAATGACAGTCTGCTGCAGTGCACTATGAGGACACACCAAAAAAGCGTTCATTGCTTGTAGATGCAGGACACATGTCTAGTCTCAGCACAAAGCTGCACATTTCTTCAACAATCATCTGGAGCTCTGATCATTTATATTTACCATTTTGGCTTTTCCGTTTTAGTGCGGTTTTCACTAATACCCGTCAACAACCTGAACCGCCAAACAGGTACGAATAATTTAATGTATGAAGCATGTAAAAAATGCTCACAATGTGCTTTTTAACTATTTCATTAGCTGTACTAATAACTTAGCAATGCAACCAATAAATGCAGCAGTCTGTCTCATAATACTGAAGGCAATGGCCAGGACAACCTGCGCTCAGATTCTAACACTGGAGTTGTAGACCATGTTTTAAATTATGCCACTCTCTGAAAAGCCCTATGCAAGCACTGAGATTGCTTATGGAATGAGGCACTACCTAGGCTCTTTACAACAATTAACAAGTGTCTGGCCATAACCTTCATGGGATTCAAATTGTGGGTGAAGAAAAATACAAACAAGATGGCAGGACCTGAAAGCTATGTTACATTGTATAGCTTCAGTTGAGAAGAATAGTTTGTTAATAAGTGAAAGTCTATGTAAGTATGACATTTAGCACTGTGACTGAGATCTAAATGCTATTTGCTCCTTCTCCATTGATCAAGCTCTTTAGTGAGCTGGCTGCCAGGGCATTGTCACTCTGATTCCCCAAGGGCACCGACACCGCTGCATTCCCCATGCTTATGGGCAGACACTTGCACAGGTTAAAGGGTGATGTTGCGTTCCTACTCCTCTGTCCCCCTACCTTGAAAACTCTGAGCTGAAAATCAAAATATTGGAAGGCATTTCTTTATACCTGGAAATGTTGTCACTGCAGCTCCTGGCGGATCTTCCAAGCCCACCTCTGCCGCTCCTCCCAGTGAGACGGGGAGATGGCCCTCCTCATCCTGCTCTCTGGGATGGAGGTCAGTCGAGCAGCACATTTTGCCAGGTTGAGCATAACCAGACATCCTGACTGAGGTGAGGAGAACTGCTACATTCAGCTTCCAACCACAGCTCCCATGAAACTTTGTGGCAGCTTTTCAGTGTGGAAATACTTCAATTTTCAGACATTAAGGGGTAGAGTATGGGATGGAAAAAGCTTGTTGAAAAACTGATACTGTTCACAGAAAACTGATACTTAAACAAATAATTCATTTAGCTGCACACCAATTTTCTGTCAATAAACAGTTTTAAAATGTGCCTGATCCCTAGTCAAGTCTACAACGCATACTGAGCTATTTTATTACTTTGAGTACCTCTGAATCAGTTAACCCTGCTGTTTTCTCTTCCTCCACATAAGGTAGAGATTTGTTCATCTCCTGGGATGCTCAGTCAGTCCTTGGCTCCCCACACTGACAGCTAAGTTACAGTTTCAGCTCCACAAAACAGTGTTTACATAAGAGCTAGAGAGAAAAGACACCTATGAAAAAAGAAAAATAATTATATTTGTTTGTGTTATAGAAGCCCTCGACAGCCCCACTCACAGTTGGGCCCCAGTGCATAGCACAGGGTAGGATCACAGTTGCAGTCAAAGCTGCTTGCAACCTAATTAAGACAAGATGTAACCCACTGGTACAATGAATGGCTAAGAAGGCGATCGACGATGGGGGAAGCACTCACTCCTTAAGAGGAGAAAGAAGTTAGAGATTTTTGCAAATTGCCCAATTCCAGCATCTGGGGCATGAAAAATCTCACTGGCAATCACAAAACCAATAAATATTTAGGGCTTTGTAATAAACCTTGAAAGCAGGTAAAGGATTGACATATTACTTGACATTTTCTGCTTGGAGTTTGTGTGGGTTTTTTCCCTTTCCATGTGTACTTCATGTTTGCACCTATAAGTGAAAGGTGAGTTAGCATGAGCAACATCAGCCTGTATTTTGGAGTGCCATATGTACCGTGATTGTCTACCCTAGGAATGGCTGTTAAGGTAGGCTCTAGAAGTCAAAGGTTTTTTCAAGAAGTCATCATGGAGAAAGTCTTAAAAAAGGCATGTTACAAGGCTTGACAGATGAGCTTCTTGAACCTGTAAGTACAATGCTGAGAGAACAGATCAGGGGACCAGTTTTTTCATCTGAATGAGAAGCTGAAATTTAAAATTATCTGTAAACCCTTGTGTTTCAATATCAATTACTTCCCCCGAATAGCCTTCTTGTAGGTACTCAGGTACTGTGTTCATATCAAAGTCCTAGCAACTCCCTGTATCTTCACATGCCCCAGCTACCGTTGCTTTCTAGATACTCGCCCAAATTTCTGGAAGTTGGAAGGAGGGACTGCACATTTTCCCATTTAATTCACCAGAACAACTCTTCTTTAACAACTGCAGAGAGCAGGCAGTAGGAATGTGAGTGTGCAGGAAGTTTTGTATCAATCAGAATCCTGGTTATGAGCTGCAGTGGCACACAGAAACATGGTAAAAGCGACAATATGCCGGTCTTGTGTTGGGATGTCCTGAGGTAGTACTGACACACTGGTCAGCAGGAGTAGTTTGGTTGATATTTGGAATCTATCTGTAAAAGAAAAATGCCTGGCAGAAGCAAAGTAATGGCAATTCAGCCTGCAACACTCCCCTCTATAAATTATGGCACTAACACAGTTACAATTCTATTTGAAAGAATACAAAACCAACCTTTCCTTTAAAAAAGTTTCAGAGCAATGGCTAGGAAAAAGCAAAATAAATCCATTAAAAGATTCTTCATCATGGTTCAGTCAGTGGTTGTCGGTGGTGAAAGTTGGAATAAGAAATCCAAAAACGTCAATTTTTCAGTAAGTTTTTGACTGAAAATTTATACCTTGGAAGGAGTGTGCTGAAATCTCACCACTTTCACATGACACAGTCTTGAAAATGTGTAAATGTATTGAGTTTTAAAAGTGTTTACAAAACTTTGCAGCTGCTACAGGAAAGTGCTCTGGTATTTAGAGCTGTTACAAGCAGGCATATTTAGATTATGAATCAACCATTTGTAAAGTACTGCTGTAACTGAATTACAGCTCAGTCAACCTAGCCTGAGTGTGCCAGTCTCCATTTCTAATGATTTCAACATCATTCTTAAAATTGCATAGTTCTAAATACCCCTCAAAACTTTACTCCAACCTGCTCTAATTCTTCAGAAAATATAATCCTTCAGAAATAGTACTGAGTTAATACTTCGATAGGATAAAAAGGGATATACATGATGCTGATTAGAATGGACTGTCAGTCTGACAAGCCATGAACATGAAATACAACCTGCTTGTGATCATTTAACTCCTTGCAACACAGTGTCCCAAAATTAGGCTGTTCACTCAATTTCCCAGTTAAAGCAACTACAACTTGCTCATGTACAATTTTAAAGAAAATTAAATATAAAGGTGATCTATTTCTTCATTTCCTGCCCTGAGTTTATGAAGCATTGCTGCATTTTGTTTAAAAAGCTGCCGTGTTTCACCCTACCACTGGATGTATTTCAAAAGTAATTGAAGTAGTTGTTAAAGTGTTTGTGGAGTACCCACACTTCAAAACCTGTTTGCACAGTTATTTCAAACTATTTCTCTGTTCTAGTGGACAAGAATGTTTGTACGATGACTATTCACATTTGTCTACACTTAATATCTTTGCGCTTTAGAATAATAGCATCATTCCCCTTAGGCAGGAATGTAAAATGGTAAAACATGACCAGAGCGGCTGCCCACTACTGAGCTGTGAATCTGCTGTTCCCTGTACCTATTTCAATTTCTGTTTCCTAGTCAAATCCCAGTGTCACGTCTCTCATGGGGCTCAGTATGCCTCCCAAGCTTGCAAAGTTAGCATGAGAGGAATGCAGGTCTGCCCGTTTGCCACTGGTAGAAACTATATCCAGGAAATGTGAACTAGTGATCTGAAATCTTTTGCACATTTGCAGTCAAGGAGAGTTTGTAAACTTCTGACTGCAAAGATAATACTTACTTCGATAAAAAGAGATTCCTTTTTCTAATATGCAGTTTATTAGAATAATAGGGGGATTGAACAAGAAAGAACAGGTAAGCACTGAGTAATTTTGGCTGGGATCTGAAAATCCAGAATGAAATTTTGGGGAAGAGGTTTTTTTAAATAATTTTTCAGATAATAAGACTTCCATCTCAAACTGTCAGCATATTTTGTACTTTTCCATAGCCTGATCAAAGTCTTTGTGTGCTTTTATGACGATTTTTTTCCCCCAGTCTTTATGGAAACTTAGTTGTGGCTTGAAGGAGAAGAAATAAGAGATAGGCAACCCTTTTCTTATTAGGCAGTCGACAGTTCTATCAAGTTTCTTCAGATGAAACCACTGCCATTGGGAGCTGCTCATGGGCTGATGGCAGCCTGCAGAGATGTGCTAATGAGGAAGTGACTCGGGAATATGAGAAAATACCTTTGTTGTAGCATGAGTAATTCATCCACTTTACAAAGATGAGCAATGTAAACAGGGGCCTTTCCACATATGTCATGGCAAAGAGACCTGAAGTATCGTGGAAAGTGCTAGTTTAATGGTTCTGGCATATAGCCAACAAAAAGCCCAGAAGGTCAGGCCCTTTTCAGAGGTGCAGGGTGCAAGCTGGTGCTACAGGAGAGGTAGACATTATACCCACTGGTATAAAACAGTGTCCCACCAGCTGCTCTGATTTATAGGAGCTGCAGCAGAGCAAGCCCACTTCAAAACCAAGGGGATAAAAAACAAGTTTTATGCCGCTCATGTCTCCATCTTCATAGTCATGCATTCTGCTCACTTCCCTTTTAGAACCTCTAGATTTTCATCTACATACTAAAGGCACTTCCAGGTCCAGAGACTAGCTCAGACTTTCTTTGTTTACAGCTAGCCATCTGCTTTCCTAGCCACAGATTGGTTTTCTGTCATCTTTTCATGTTTTGCTTACGGATTTTCCAAAGTCAGTCAAGGAGATAAGTGTCTCTTTTATGCAGCTAGCAATACCTCAGATAATACATTAATCCATGCACATTAGTTTCAAATATTTGGGTCTATTGGTTTGAGCTACCTACTCATCAGCTGGCATAAAAAAGCAGATGTATACCTGCAATTTTCTACTGTAATATAAGAAAATATATACAGATAGTCCTGTACAGCAAGGGAAAAACTTGCATCTCCTTCCTTGTGAAATCGTAATCTTTATTTGTAATATAGATATCACAGCATAAACAGAAATACTCAGCTCATGTAGACAAGGGCTCATAGTCTCCTAACAAAAAAAGGGCTATCTGCACCCAGCTCAGAGAAACCCTTATTACACATCTGTTCAGATGCCACTGGTTGCACATCAGGATGTCTTTCAGCCTGAAGGCTGATGCTCTCCTGAGTGGGGGGCCACAGGCAGAACCGCCCTGGGCTTCCCACATTGAAGTGTTCAAAGCAGGGGGAGCCAGGCTCCAAGCCTGGCAGTCACACTCCCTTTTCAGAGAAGATAAAAGCAGCTGAGGAGAGTTACAGCACAACCGCAGCATCTCAGCTGTTAAACAGTACTCAAACACAATGTGTTTCTGGTTAGTTTAAGGAAGGATAAACAAGATTTAATATCTGGCAATGAACACGAGGTTGTTTTTTTTTTTCTTTCCCTATTAATGATTCTTGGATTCATTCAGATTCATGTAGCTTCCACTCACATAAGACTCCGTTCCATTTCCTAATTTTCCATCTTTTTTATTTCCTAAAACATGAGTTGTCGAGCTAATGAATTAAAACACTCTGAGGTTTGGTTTTGGCTCTGTGTGCATCTGTGCTCTTTTACTACCATAATTCAATGTGACAAGTTTATTGTCCTAACAAACACTAGCACCTATTGTAGAACTATAATAAAAAAAAAAAAGATTGCCTTAAGCAGCACATTTTCTTCAGAGAAGACCAAATACTACCTATTGACATTTTGTTTTCCTCACATCATGTTCCTCTTTTCATTCCATAGTGGTCACTAAACATGCAAGTCTGTAGGCAAAGTGGACTAGATTAGAGTTTAAGGATCAGCCTCTGCAATGAGCTGGATCAGATGGAATTCATTCTTCTTATTAGCTTTCAGCTGATACTTATGAGCCTGAGCTCAGGACTTCGTTTGTGCAAGGCACATTAAGCACTGTGAATGCAACCCCTGCCCCAAGGAGCTTGCAGCTCAAAAAGACAAGTATGCAAAGATAAGACAGATAAAAAAAAAAGGCTCAGGACTTTGCAAAAAACAAAGCCAAGACCTGCCTTTTCTAAATCAATGTGCAAAAAGCCAACACAAATGAGAGGCTGATTTCTCCATAAGAACCAACTTAAATGTTTCTACACAAATCAGGCGTGTTCAGTGCAAGGCTAGCCCTCCAGATGAATGCCTGTCCAAAAACCCACAAATCTCCCCAGATCTACAGCTAAGTAAATAAACTAAAATGACCCAAAATAAAATGTGAAACACTGTGTTTCAAGGCTCACAAAACAAGATTTTAATGATGCGTATGGTCCTTATTTTACCCATAATGGTTCTTTGATATATAGTGGCAAGACTTAAATCCAGTGATGGAATAACACGTTCATATAACCCATTCTACTGGTAGTGAAATATTCAAACCTTCTCCCCTTGTATCTCTTTGAAAGGCTATATTCAATAGCAGGTCTTGTAATATTCTACCAGCAGAGGAATGGCATAAGAGTAGCACACACATAAACTAATGAGGAGTCTGTCACAATTTGTTCCCTGTTGAAAAAAAAAATTAAAAATTTATATTTCTGCAGAGAAATGCTAATTCATTATGGGTCTGACTCAGCAAAGGTAACGAGGCAGGTGCCCACCAAAAAAGACCTCTTTAGGAAAGAAAGTCCTCTCTTCTAAGCTATTTACAGTAGTGATGCAAGAGCCCTGGCAAGGTGGACTTCCTGCTGAAGCAGATGTTTGGCATGGGCCAGGCGTGGCTCTAAGCGCTTTGCAAAAGCACTCTTTCCTACTGCCTTCTGTCCTCTCCTCCCTCCAGCGCAGCAAAAGCAGCGATGTGAGGTCTCCAAGGCTTGCTTCCCTTGCTCTCCTCCTCAGTCTTGCTGTGGCAGGAATAACCTGGCGCCACTCAGGTCCAGTCCTTCATCTGTGGGCTCAATCCTGCCTACACTGCCAGGAAGTCTCAGGCTGCCTGTCACAGATAAACTGGGGGAAAATCTAGATGGGGTGGAAACATTGGTGTCTCCTCTTTCAAGCTAGTTATTTCCACGCAGCTGAGCATTCAAGAATCTGACTGAGAGTAATCAGTGCATTTCACCATATTAAGGACTCTCAAATTCCTGTTACTTTTTGCCTTTCCGAAAAAGCTCTGTGTCATCAAGTGGCAGAGGTATTGTCTCTTCTTAAAAATATTAGATACAATTTACTATGTTCACCAATGCCTGGTGTTATTCTATCGCCTTCAGCATCCGAGCATACTGCATTAAACACTGCAGGAAGAAATCTGATGCTAATTTCAGGTTTTATGATATTTTGTTCAAAATGGTTATACAAATACAGCAGGCATCTGTTTAGAGCATCTTTGGCACTGGTCAGAGAATCTGTATTTCACTCAGCTTTCATCCTTGATTTAAATTAATTACTGCTCAGGGAAGAGACAGGAAACAGACACAGGTATATACAACGCATGTTACATATGCCTATTTTCCCTGTTGGAAAGGGAGTGGTGGGGGTTGCAATTTTGAAAGCTTCCCACTTAGCCTACTTTTCCTGCTCCAGTCTAACTAAAGAGGCTGCACAACCACAGCTGTTGGACACAGAGAGATACCACGTGTAATCCAAGGAGGAGGAGGAGGTAAGCCTCTTCTCACATCCCTCGCAAATTCATACTCATCCCATGCTCTACTCCATCAGACAGACCAAAAGGTTCCATTTTCAGCCCTCCAGGACACAGACCCCCACCTGTAGCATGCAAATGAAAGGAACCCAGGGTTTGGAGGGAAGCCCTAGTTAATTGAACTTTTCAGCAGGGATAAAATTTGGCAAATCTACATATAAGGCTAAAATCCCTGATTAAGTTTAGGAGTGCAGGGGAAGTCAAAGCCTGTTCTTCTCTGTGTTGGTGAGGACCAGGATGGCACACAGCTCAGAAAGTTTATCTCGCTGCGTGAGAAAGTTAAAAAACACCCTGAAAACATAAATTATTTATACCTTGTTTTGCAACTAATCTTAGAAAAAACAATGAAATATGAGGTGTTCACTGCATTTGTCAATTACTAGGAGTGAGAATAACATATCTTGCACTAATAAAATGCGTTAGTTGAAGCATTTAATGTTACATTTTAGTAGATCTATGCATACCTCTTTATTTCCAGGCATAGAGTGAGGACAGAGATGAATATTTCATATGCAGCAATTTCCCTGGTGGAAGTTTGCTATTGAGAGTTACAGCTAACATATTGAAATATATTAATAGGGTTTAAGGCTTCCATTTGTCTTCATTAAAACCAGTTTGAGTTTGAAAGCTGACTTGAGGATAATTTTTCATATCAGGAATGAGAAGACAGAGGTTTCACCCCTGCTCTTCAGCTGACTTAAGCAGTGATTTCAGACAATTCCCATCAATTTGGAACATAAAAAGTAAACTTAATAGCACATATCTCTCTCCAAAGTAGCCTGACATCTCTTTAAAAAAGTCTCTGTGAAGAAATGAGAGCATTGTAGGTGAATCAAGTTAATTCATCTTGTCTAATGATTCAGAATCTGAGCAGATGGACCTTCACATACCTAATCTATTCTGCAAGTTTTATACCCTGGGAAACAGTCTGCAGCTCTTAAGAAAATGTAGCATTTTGTAAAAAAATATGTGTATTGTTATTTTTAACAAAAGAAATGCTTTTCAGAAACATACATAAGTCAGCACAATAATGCAAACTTACATGCCAGAAACTGCTTGGGAAATCATACCTTTCCTTCTGCATTAAAAAAAAAATGGTATATCCTCACAGTCTTATGCAGATAGGCAGAGTGTAGTCCTGCTGGATAAAGCTGAAGAGGAGGAGCAATGTCCTCTGTGGCTTCATCTTTTCCCCTTCATGCCCTGCTGTGTTCCTGGGACCATTTGGACCATCTGAGTGGTAAAGCATCCAGGAGAAGAGCACAGCAGAAGACACCACAAAATCGAGGGTTCATGCTGAGCTGCCACAGGTAGTGGTGTGGACTTGGGGGATGCACTGGGGGAAGACACAGCCGAGGGGGAAGTTGCCCCTGTGACCAGCTCTAAGCACTGCCGCTCTCTTCTTGGTCCTTAGCAAAGTAGAAAGACTGTGCGGTTCTTTTTTCAGTTTACAAATAGTCTGTGGATAGATGAGGCTGGGAACAGGCACCCAGCAGGGATCATAAATAAATACTTTGTCCCAAAACCCTGAATTTTTTTTTTTTTTTTTGGGGGGGGGCAACAGGATATTGCAGTTTTGTTCTTCAGCTGCTCTGCCAGAGTACCACAGTGCACACAAACACCGCACAATCTTGCTGTAATTTCTGTGTTGTAGATAACACCTCAGCTACAGACTTCACGGTTTCAACACCCTTGTTGGTGCCCAGCAAATCCTGCAAGAGTTATTACATCTTACAGGAACATAAAGTGAAGTAAGGCTGGAGTAAAAGAGTCTTGAAATGGTCTGAAATTAAAGGGGTTTCAATTTTCTCTCTCTAGTTGGTAGGGAGCTCTTTGACCAATATACCTCTTAGTGTCTTGAAAATTTTCTGTCTCTGTTTTTTCTCCATAAAATGGGCATAATGATACACACTTCCCTTGGTAATGGCTGTGAAATCTACTTATGAAAATGCTCTCTGGAACCTGGGTGTTTGTATTGGTAGTATTACTGCTGCTGTTTACGCATTTGCTCTGAAACCAAAGTTACTGTGCAGGACATCAACCATAAAATGATACTACAAAAACACAAATGTGTGAATAAACACCATAAAGAAAATTCACACACTCTCAGTTAAGCAAAATATCTTGCACAATTAGGTCAGACTCTGCAGACAACACTTGCAAAATTCAGGCCCCAATTTTTATTAATTCACCCTTTAAACAAAACTCAATTTTGATTTCAACTGGTTTTTAACAGTGCTGTGAAAAAAGCCAAAACACCTTCTCAGGAATTATGCCAAGCAGTAGTTTTGAACAGGTTTGGGGCAATATTCAATGAACTGTAACTAATCATTTTCATCTTATCACCTACAGAGTCATTGCATTGGAATGATGTTTGGCTAATTTTCCAACGGACACGTTTACTATGGATTGTTCTACATAGCTGTCAGGAATGACAGTGAGCCAAAACATACTCTGTCAAGGGAAGTGTTTGGTTGATGAAATTATAAATAAGTCATCAACCAAAAGTCTGTTAAAATGAATCATCATTAAATGTTTCTCTAAATAATGTTTAATATCAAACTCCAAAATAGGAACTGCAAGACTGTCTTTCCCTACCTCATTCACAGATCTCCCCTTTGAACACATCATGACAATATTAAGTTAGTTAATTTAAGCTGTATGTGCATGCAAGCACACGCAGAGAAGCAAAGACTGTGATATGTTTTACATAAAGCAGGCCATTGTGCACTGATTATGATGTGTAAAGAGGAAATATGTTTATACCACAATCTATTCTAAACTCAAATAGGCAGCAGTACACTGTGTTTATAAATACAAATGCAAAACCTATGTTAAGATAATGTTAAGGGTCTGGATTCTAACCACAAACCCCAGGAAATTCAGAGCAAACCTTGAAAGTTTGGGCCTGATTCTGATTTCCATGTAACCCCAGTATCTTCAGCGAAGTTTGTAGGGGAGAAAACAAAAACTTCAGTCTGAGGCTCTCTAGGTATGGCAGGGCTATGCGAAGTATTATCACATTTAGGTCTGAAGGCTAGATACAAGAAAACGATGTAGGCAGCTGTGACAGTGTCCCCTGGGGCTTCTCTTAATCTAATGAAGTGTGTATATGCATATGTGGGTATGTGCAAGAGGAAAAGGATGGAAGCGCGCAGTTTTGACAAGCACATCCTCAAAACTCTCTTTTGTTGTCCAAGACGCATGTAGGCGTTACAGAAAGCGTGGAGCAGGCTGAATATTGTCAGTCTTTCATGATGCATAATTTACAGCATTACACTACCACGTTTTAAGGAGACTATAACAAAGGAGCTCAGCTGGGGACATCCCCATTGAGATACACAACTGAAATATTAATCAAAAGACTTCAGTGAGGAAGGAGGAGGAAATTACCTAAGCCTGTGCAGTCCTGTGTGATGTTCCAGTGCACAGCCATGACAGTAAAAGAAAATCTGATAAAGGCAAGAATAAGGTTGGATCATTCCAGCTAGACAAGGGAGGGATGTGGCAATGAAGAACGGTTGATCTGGTGGTAGCCCCTAACAACTGGAGCACATGTTGGCTCTCATCTATCAGCAGAAGTGAATTAACCTTCCAGATGGTAATGCTGAGACATTGGAGCAGCCAACAAGGATCCCTATTGTTATAATGCATTTCATCTTTTACCTTTCTGCAGCTTTATATATATACAAAACTCCATATATACATCCTTTAGTGAAAATAGCTTAGAATATCTTATTTTCCCTAGCAATAGGGTTGGTGGACTGATCAATATAGCAAAACCTTCCCTGAGACATAATCGTCTATGAGTGTCTTCTAGACAATGAATTGTGAGTTCACGGACACCTGATTCCCAGATCAGCCACAGGAAGGCCTAAATGGCATGATCTGACTAATCTGGAAACAGATATGTAAACCTCCACTGAGAGACCCAGAGAAAAGAACTGACAGTCTTCAAAAAAGGCTATCTCACTTCTTCTGAAAGAAAAGGAAGTCCAATGTACAGACTGCGTGAAAGTGAGGAAAGAAAGTATGCTGAAATAATGGTGGATGCTGGTGGAGCCCCCAAACAGCATCAAGAGGAGTGGAATACACCTAGAGAAAATGTTTCAATACCAGTTAAATTTTCTTAGATGTATATAATTTTCAAACTAATTACAAAAGGGGACCATGGTAATGAGTTTCTGTTCCCAGTTAATGAAAATTAGTCTTCTGATATTTCTCCTGGTTTTCTGTACTATTCATCAAACAGTATCTAATGAGACACATCAGCTGCAAATACATTGATCATCTTTCCATGAACAACATTGACACACTTAATGCAATCAAAGACCATTGCTAGTCCTAAAGTTCATTACTGTAGAAAACCTGAAAAAAATGGGGGTGTGCCATTTGCTATTAATTCTCTGTTTATTTAAACAAATACTTTCCTTCAGATAGGCTTACTTATGAGCTCAGTGTCATAAGTAAAACAGTCAGTGCTTTTAAAAAAGGCTAAAAGTTATATTAAATGGGTAAGGACATGAAAATATTGTGACTGCAGTCCCAGTTGGCATACTCTAGTGAAAACCAGGCATCAACTCAACTAAAGGAGCCTTCCATGGGCAAAAAATGGTTATGGGAGAAAACTCAGGATCAGTCCATTTTTCCTACCCCAAGGCCAACAAAGAAAATTCCAGGAAACTTGTTCTTTATTAAAAAGTCATAAAGAGACATACTGTACAAATAAGTGTGCCAGATGAGAGCATTTCTATATATGGCTGGGTCTAGAAGACAAATTCAGAGATAAATCCTGCCTGCAGCCAAATACACCAACAGAGATCATTACAAAAGCAAAGGGAAGATCTCCAGTAAATTATACTGTCCTGTACCAGCCAGCTTGAGACACTAACACAAGCTGAACCTCATCAAGATAGACATCATCTCAAAGGAATAATATTCTTGTCTTCCTGTGAGTAGAGCATGTTTGTACATACTGCAACTGGTGTTAATATGTTGTGGGAGATCCACATAGAATTTCCATTGCATCTTGATGGAGTTGTCTCCTGAAGCATGTGCTGAATTTTTGTAGTATGTGCTTTCTACAAAGGACTCAGAACCAAACCCAAGGAATCCTTGATCTCTTTCAATTCTTGATCCTCTTGAAAGAGATTTTGGTGCTCATTATGAATTTTTCTTTCTCTTAGCAGCTTTATCTGATAAAGATTAGATAGACAGGGTTAGGCTGACAGATGAGTAGATGGGCTCAAGCCAGAGATGAGCAAGTTAGACAGTCTGCTGGAGACCCCACAAACTTCATCACAATGCTTATCACCCTCTGCTGAAAGGAGCCCTCAAGACCACAGTCCACAGGCTATGGAGATAGCTGCCTGACATCATGTTGGTTGTGGTTTTCAGGCTTTATTCCATTTGTTGTTACGCT
Organism: Acanthornis magna; assembly: GCA_036785705.1. Classification (NCBI taxonomy): domain Eukaryota; kingdom Metazoa; phylum Chordata; class Aves; order Passeriformes; family Acanthizidae; genus Acanthornis; species Acanthornis magna. The sequence goes on from JAWUZG010000121.1 coordinate 3,675,679, forward strand.
GATACAAATCTTGAATAACTCCATTAGGGATTGCTGTTAGTGGGCCAGCCTAGATTGGCATCTCTGGAAAGCAAGCTCGGCTCCTGCTCCATGGGGCCTTGCTAGACAGTGGGAGAGCATGTTCAGACTCCTCATCTATTTACTGTCTGCTCCTGATAAAAAGATGTAATTAGCCAGCTACACACAGAGAAAATAAGATTATTTAAAATTATTAATAAAATTATTTGCATAAGAAATGGTTACACTTGAAAATCAGAATCAAAGGTTCTGAGAAGAAAAATATTTATTAAAAGTTTGGAATTTTGGTGGATTTTTGTTAGAATTACAGTCACATAGGTAAACATCTAAATCCTTATCAACTCTATATTTTTTGTTTTGCTTCATAGTAATTTTTTAAAACATGTCCCATAAATTATTGGCAGGTAATTAAGGTTTTTTGTATCCATAATTTGATGGTAAAACTGCTTTGAAGTTTCTGTGCCATATCCTGGATTGCTTTTCTGTAGAGAAATATAATGGATTTTGTTCATTGATAATCCACCTGGTGATTTATCACTAAGTGATAATATAGGTTATAATACATTTTTTTGCAAGTCTCAGATATTTCAGAATACATGACTGCCATAAAGAGAGCACATCCACCAAAGGACATAGAAGCGTCATGATGTTAAAATCCTAGTTTAGGTTCAAGATAACCTCATACTGCTCAAATTGGATAAAAAATCAGAAATTAACAGATGAATCTCACTGGAATCACTAAGGCAGAGGAACAGCATTGGAACTGAGACAACATTGAAGGAAGATTAGATGTGTTTTAGAGAGAAGGACAAGTTCAGGGCCTTGTCTCTCCCTGGAACCAAAAACAATCTACAATAGATGCAAGCTTATCGGAATCAGGGAACTAGACTAATGGAAGGAAAACAAGAAGGGACAAAGCCCTCATAACCATCTGGATAAACCTGAACAACATGTTCAGAAAGAAGGAAGGAAAGAAGAAAAGGAGAGAAGAAGGAGTATAATAGAAAGAGGAAAAGAATGAAAGAGGAAAAGACAGAGAGAGAGAAAATTGTCTGCAGAACTTCAGATATCTGGGAGAGTGAGAAAAAAGAGGGTGAGCAAGGTTTTTCTCCCAGAGAACAAGATAAATTTAAAAGGAATGCCTTGTCCGAGGGGACAGGCAGCATGCCTTAGGTTTTGTGCAGCATTTTGCTCAGCACTTCTAGCATCTCCAGTGAAGTTTTGCAGACATGTTTAAGATCTGAGAGTCCTGTTTGCTCTCTGGGCTTATCTAAACTTTGAACTTTGCCCAGGCTAATCACTGGGGTGCCACATGCAGGTTATACTGTGTAGGTATTGTTCCATGAACATCTGGTGTGTGCCTATGAAATCTTTGCCCAGATACACCAAAATTCTATTACATGGAGTAACAGAAGATCTGAGCGTTCAAAATGTCACCCCCAAACAGTGATAGAAGCAGCAGCTCTCAAGATATTGAGGTGATTAAAGTAATTGTAGACATAAGACCAGCTGTCAGATGTTGTGCTTTGAATTATAATTTCATACAGAAAGCGCTCACACCAAGCTATATTATTTATAATTGGAATTTTTTTTACAAATTTGTGTGGTAATTTTTTTCTTTTTTCCTTTTTTTTTTCTTTCAAGGGAAGTCTGAAAGGCTCATTTCTATATCTGAAAATGTACCCAAATCCTGTGGAGGAAGTCCCTGTCTTCAGGGAAAATAATGTTGTCTTCTTTCCCATTTTCCCCAGTGGTTCAGTCTTTTCTGTTTGATGTGGTCTCTGGCACCTGAAAAGCAAGTAAGCCCATTTCAGCTCTGATGTGTCAGCATTTCAATACCTCCAGCCACCATCCCAGTACTTACAGCTGAAAGCTGGGGCCGGGGAATAGGCTAAGGAGTGTGAGGGACATCCTGAATTACATTCCTGCACATCCTGACTTCCAATTCTGAAACCAACAGCGCAGCAGTTAACCAGAAATCTTTACCACCAGAGTCAAATAACATCCAAAAAACTAGGATTTACGCACATGTCAGAGACTGATTACAGCTTGTCAGACACTCCAGGCTAAGTGATTTTAGAGCAATTTCTTCAATTACCAGTCCTTTTGTTTGTGTGGACCACCATGAGCAGACACCCAGAAATCTCACCACTCCAGTAAGAAGCTGGGAAAATATACACTCTTGCACATATACATGTATGAGCACACTCACACACACACACAAAAGGACTGTAATGCCTGCAATTTCCTAATTTACTGACTGGATTACTTTTTTGAGACTGGTTAAGCAGATGCTGTGCTGGGTGGTTAGTGATTATCATTTTTCTGCAGTGTTAGGGTACTTGACATTTTCATTCCCCAGTGATTTCAGTTAAAAACAAATAGGTCTACCTGCAGTCGACATCTGATTGCCAGATGGTCTCTTTGCCTATGAAGCTCCCATCTCCAAGTGAATTCAAATGACCTCACACATACATCTTCAAACATTGCTATCTGACCACAAAAATGTATGGAAAACGCAACATCTGTACATGTCTGCATCTTAAATCCCTGTTGTTTTACAAAATATATTGCTTGTCACCCTAAAGTCTAAGGCCTCTTAATGATCTTCAGGGGAAGATGCAAATGGTAGCCTATGAATTTAGGGGTTGTTTGTTGCATTAAACTATTTAATTTCAACCAAAGGTCAAAAGATAGAAAACTATTCATTTGAGTTCACTGAAGCAAACAAATATATCCCCATTAAGTACTTCAAATGGTCCTCAATGCACAGCTGTGTGTGACTGCATATCTCTATGTTGTGTGTACCATTATGCAGCCGATGTGTCCAAGCAGTTAAAATAAACTTGAGATCTTATGAAACCATCACTAAAAATGCAGAATTGTTTCCACCTGGGTAACAAAGGTTCATTGAGCCACACAGCCTGTAAGATCTAGCACTGGTGAGAGGGAATACCTTGTCATATAAACATCATTGTACATGTAAAGCCAATGAGAGGGTAAACACAGGTCCACTCAAATGACTGGATGAAAAAACAAATGGAATATCACAAACATTTTCCAAACTGCAACAGACTTCTAGGCCAATTAAATATGGTTAGCTTTGAATGGGAGAGGAAATAGTTTTCTTTGCTGTTAAACGTCAAAAAAAAAATTCCTTGAGGCATAAAAACCCAGTTCACTTTTGGAAACTTGCTAAAATTAATCAACCCTGTGTGAACTTTTAACCAAAACAAAACAATACCAAAAATATATAAATATATAGCAGAATATCAGAAAACAGAAGCAGAAAAAAAGAGAGTTTGAGTTATGTGGTATTTAAATGAGTAAGAGCTTTTTCTCAAGATGACTTAACCAATCAGCATGGAAAAACATTTGCATTTTATGCTTAACAGAATATGAAGTTCACCCCAAAAAAGGGTTGTTTTATTATTGCTACACTCTTTTAAGCTTAAATACAGTCATGAGAAGTCAGGCTGAGACTTTTTTTCATGAGAAACCCAGTGTTAAACATTTACATTTTCAATTTTTTTGGCTGGTTTTTTTTGTTGTTGTTGCTTGTTTGTTTGTTTGTTTACAAAGCAAACTTAAAATTTGACACTTGAGAACTGTGATTCGTCTTTTGTGTAATTCATTAAGATGACTGGTTACCAAAGAAGAAATGCCAGTTTAAGTAATTTGTCTCCTCTACTTTAGTGTGACTTCATTTTAAAAGGAAAGAAATCACATTTGAAATCTTCCAAGTAGCAAACCACCCCAAAGTTCAGGCATCCCAAGTTTCCTGCACTGATACACATTTAGCTCCTTCGAAGGGAGAGCCTTCATCACACAGCAAAGTCAATAGTGGCCATGAGGAAGTAAAGAAAACATTGGAGAAATTCAGTTAATCTATCCTAGTAGACGAGGTCATGACAGGACCACGTGCATAAATAGCAGAGGTATTATTTTCAGATGTAGATGTTCCAAACGGGAATGGACCAGCTGGGGAAAGGCTTCCTTCCAAGTCCCCTGAATAAATGGCCATTTTTGGCTAGGGAGAATGTGGGCTGGGATGTCATCCTTTTCTATCAATGTCAGCTCAAGGGAAAGTGAGGGCAAACCTCACACCAAAGACACAAAGAAAATCTCTTCTCCTACACCTGAGGGGGAGTAGTACAGAGGAATGTCAGAAAGAAAGAGAAATTGCTTTTGTCCTTGCATTTGTTTTCACTCTTGCTCTCTTTTTTCCCCTGGAGATGGGTACAAATACTCAGCCTGCATTTTGCAGTGTGGCTTTTTCACACTGAACTTAGATGGGCTCCTTCAGCCCGTGCAAATGAGAACTGCCCATTTGCCCTGCACTTTAAGTCCTTGATAGTGTAGGGATTAACCACTTACTCTCTAAACCAAATAAATGCAGTCAGACCAATGTCCCAGGGGGGTTTTCAGTCATTCTGTGTCATCTAACATTTTAAAGTGTTCGGGCTTAAATTCCATTCCCTTCATATTCTGGACTTGTACCAGTAACCCACAGCCAAAGCATTTCCGTTCCCTTGAAGCCGCTATTGCAAACACTTTTTGCACCGCTTGTCAGATGTGAAAAGAGGATGATATAATTGAGCCTGCTTTTAAAAAAAATCAAACTGACATAATATTGCTAGTAACTTGACAGCTTTATGTAAAGCCTTACCCTGAAAACCCAAGCTGATCACACTGTTGAAGACAAGCAAAGGTTAGGGAGAAGGTTTAGGCTCTAGGACTCCTAGACTCAGCCTTTCAGAGGTTCGGTCATATTTAGCTTGCCCTTTGACATGACCCAGGCTTAAACAATAGCTTTGTGGATATGCTAAATGGCCACATCTTGCCAGTTGCTGCCAAATTAATGAGCCCATGTCATTTTTAGTTTACAGTTCAGTCATAAAGCAGCCAAGTGGAAAATGAGGCAGGGACCGTTAAGGAGTGTCACGCAAATTTTCAAAGGGTATAGTCCCTAATTCCTCACTGCCCCTTTCAGAAGTCTCTAATCATTGTTCACTTTCCTCCCCTTGATTTCTTCAGATCCTCTAAAGATCCCCCTCACCGGGCAAAACAGGCTGGTCAGAGAAACTAGGTGCTGGTGGCTAAATGCAGGAGAGTTGAGGAGGAATAAAATGCAACCTGCACTCATGATTCTCACAAACGTTTAAGCAATCTGAGTGGTCACCTGAGTTACCCAGCTCCCACCACAGGCATACATGCATAAGTATTGCATGCAGAGCAGAAGCGTTTCATAGCTGGAAGGGAAAGAAGCAAATGGAAGTTTTCACATAAATAGGGATTATTTTAAAGAGAATCCCATCCAGAAAAATGTTTGGAGAAAAGAAAAAAAAAACCCCGATTTTCTACTCTCCTACATCATTTGCGGGCAGGAAAACTTAATGAAACCTAGCATCCCATCTGCACTTTCAGAACTCTTTTCTTGTTTGTGGCTTAATCAAAAACCCAAAATTCAGTTCAGAGTTGCAAAGCTTTTTGCTTCAATCCTACAAGGATGCAGTTGCTGTGCAAGTGGTTTACATGCTTTCAACCTGAAACCACACAAATCTTGCCAGTTTTCCAGTGTGACTTTGGAGGTTTGAGCAGCTCTGCTCTTCCCTGTCTCACTCAGCTCCTACCTGTGGTTTACCTCCTCCTGACAGCTGTACTGGCATATTTCCTCTTTCTTAACCCATCTTCTTCCATATCTTCTGTCCCTCTTTCTCACCAGCTGTGGACCTCGTTCTTCTATTCCACAGCCTGAACTTCTACCTTGAAAATGTCTGAGCTTCTCAAAGTTCAACTGTTGGATTTTCCTGTGTGTGGCCTCGCCCAGATACACAGGATTCTCTCCTTTGCAATTGTCAGGGATCAATGTTCGCATTATCCTCAGGCAGCCTCCGTGGTTCCCTATTCAACTCAAATTTGTCCTTGTTGTTTTTAAAGCCTGCTTCAGACATGCCTCAGGCTCTCTCACACAATTTGTCTCTCTCTGTTCCTCTTCTTGCTCTTCCTGATTGTCTAGCACTTGGCTTCCTGTGTCCCTCCAGGATCTATGTGTATTCCTTGAAATTTTTACTAGGACTATGCAACTGAACAAAACCCGGTTTTATTTCATGCTGCATTCACACCCTTTTGGCTCGAGCATAGAGGATGAATTTGCTAGCAGGAATATTTGCAGACGCAGCAAATTTGAAGAATATAGGTCAGAATATTCTTGGAATATGAATACAAATATTAGCAGAGAAAGTCAGTTCTAGGAGGTACATTCTTCCAATTGGGAAGCAGAGCAGTTGTCACATGACCTCTGTGCCCATCCAAAATTTGAAACACATTTCACATTTTAAAGACAGAATTTTCTCACGGAACCTCTTGCAAACCATTTACAGACCCTGGGTTAGATTGTGGTGCTGCACCACATGCCCTAAATAGAGAGCAGTTCAAGGCCACACAGGAAGAGCCAAAGATATTGAGCCTGTCTAAGAAATAATTCTTCCCTAGGGTTGCTCCCTATGTGTGGAGGTGAACAGTTGATATCAGCTGGTAGGAACAAAAATATTTAGGAATACACAAATCAGTCCTCAGAACACCCCTGGCTGTCTTGGGGTGCACTTCAGGTCATCCTTCTCTTGACCTGAGCAAGCTTCCCCCAAAAGCAGATATGGCCCTGTTCTCCTGCTCCATCCAGAAACCTATTCCAGCACCACTCCCATCTTAATTTAAGGAAACCTCTTCCTGTTCCCAGCCTAGCCTTGTTCCTAGCTATTTCAGACACTTGTGTGTTTTTGACAAGAACATCATTAAGCTGTCATTAAGCTATTTTTTCCTTCTTAAATGCCAGCCCATGTGGTTGCTTAAGCAGCAAGCAGATCCTCTCTCAGACTCTTTTGTTGGACTAAATGCTGTCGAGTGATTTCAGTTTTCTCTTACAAGATCAGTGCCTGTTCCCCTAAATGTGCTCCAAGACAGCTCTCCTTGGCCTCTGCTCCTATTTGAGTACTTCTTGCTGAAATGTGGGTGCTCAGAAAAACACATTTTATTTCGTGGGGCTCACCGGTGCCTGCGAGATTAGCATCAGTCCCTTTTTATCCAGTGAAAATGCCTCCTTTGGCCTATACTGTAACTGCACTTGACTGATTCATTGCTATATCATGCCCATATCTATTTTATATTCCTGTTATTTTCAAATTACAATCTTAATTTTTATTGCAAAATCCCTGTTACTTCACAGTAAATGCATGATCTTAACATTGGCACTAATGACTTATCCTATTTCTATTACTTCAAACCCAAAGTAATTCAGGTTTTCATGTTATATATTCTACCTCATCACCATACACTCTTGTTTTGCGCTGATAACAAATGTCATTAAAACATTTTCATGCTTTCTACCAAGTCCCTTTCTCTATCATCAATTAAATTCTTAAACAAGCTAACTTGAGATTAATCTTTGAGGAGATCTCTCAGTAGCCCTTAGTCAGAGAGATGCTCCTTTTGTTTCCTTATTGATCTTCCACTAGTTCCCATATCTTCTTCACATAAACTGATACTTTCTTGTGTAAGACCATGTGATATGTTTTACTGAAGCTGAGATAGATCATTCTTATTTCCTTGTTTAACAATGTAGTTAAGGAAAAAATCATTCTTGTAGTCTTGCTTGTTTTATCTTTTTCTAACTCAAATCCTATTTTTCACTAACTTCCATGTATGCACCTGTCCTTGTCTGAGAACTGGCATACTGGTGAGGTCAGACTAAAAGGACTCGTTTTCCAGCTTGCCACTCTTCTGTTTCCTAAAACATTTGTTTTCCTCTAGGCAGATGCTACTAGATTTGATTTAACTCATTTATTCAGTATCCCGTTACCACAAATTGCAGTCTTATCTGTCAGTTCATTAGGTACTCAGAAAAAAGTTATCCCTTCCCAAAACACTTTGTGCTCTCTGTATCACATTCCTTCTCAGAGATTGCAAATTTCCATGCTCATACCTTCATTCTAAATTGTCTGCCCTGTTCCCCTGTCAAGAAAAAGGTCCTATAGGAAGGGAGGGAAAACTCTTTGCTTCTCAGACCCCGTTTAGACTATGCAGAGGATCCACTCCTCTTACTCTCTAGCAGTACGTGGTCATCTTATTATTTTGTTCTTCCTCACCTTCTTTCCTCCTCTTTTATTTCCTTTTGCATGGGCTCATCTTTGACCTCAGCAGTTTTTATTCCACCGCTGTACTTCTGGAGCTAGTACTTGCCTCCTCGCTGCCTCTACAGGTCTTGCACTGGACCTGGGCACAATGTGCCAACCTCATTCAACAAAACGAGCCCCAATACCTGTGACCAGGCACCATCTCCTCATCTTGCTGCTTTTTCCAACCCTCAAACACTCTGGTATAGCACAGCATAACTCCTGCAGACAGGTGCTCTTCAAGGAAGAGGGTCTCTGCTGATTTAGCCCCACTGTACAAGTGTGGAGATGATTACAATCTTCCTTCAAGGGCTGCCTTCAAAAGATATCATGAGCAATAGAAAAACTTAAAACAAATTGGATTGGGTGTACAAGTGCCTGAGAGAAGAGGGACAAATAATTGGCATGAACGAAACCATAGTTAAAGTTACTCTAGTGTGCACGAGGTCTTTCTATCCCTTTCACTTTACCTTTCTTTCTTCCTCTTTCTGTCTTCATTTTTCTTCCAGCTCCTCATTTCTCGGTCGCTATTACTGTTCCCTGGATTTCCCTATAGCTGTTTGAAAGCAGCTTAGAACACCACCTCAGATGTTTCATTCTGAAGCCATGGAGGTGTGGGGGGTATTTCTCTGCCCCTTGCTGCAAGATATCAGACCAAAGCCAGTACAGGCCAACGCTGGCACTGGCTTCAGCTAAACCTCTCCAGTGAGGTGTAGGACATAGTGGTGTCACTTGAATACATCACAGTAGTTATTTCTCCAAACCTACCATAACCTATGGAGAGGAAAGGAAGCAAGGGCGGTCAGAGTTGGGCCTCTCAGAAAACAGACAAGAACGGTGTCCAGGACCAACAAAAGAGATACTGAGGTATAGCAATAGCATCTACACCAAATAATTTTTATACTATTTGGCAGCAGAGTAATTCAGACCACTAGCGAGGTATCAGCTTTCCTGTGTACTGCTGCTGCTTTGTGTCCTACAGAGAAACCCTCTCTCATCAGTGGCTTAACGGGGTTTTGTAGAGAACTTGCCAAAGGGGTGGGCGCATGTTCTGGTTTTTGGCTCTTCGTGCACCACAGCAGAATGAGCAGTGGAGAGCTGTAACTCCTTAAACAGTTAGAGTAAGGGTTGCCAGAAGAGAAAGACAAAAGTACAGACCCAAAAATACCACCAAATCTGTGTTACAAAGATGAGATAGACTGATGTTTTCTTCATTTGAAGCCGAAGACCACACTCCCACTGAAGATATCATTCACCAAACAGGCCTGTAAGACTAAATACTTCTTTCTGGCCAGATGAATTTTTAGACTATGCGCATATCCAATAGGATGTAAACCTTGGCTTAGACTGTTATAGGTGAAGTTTTTGAAAGGCAAATATATTTCTAATGGCAAAAGCTCATACTCACAGTCACCAAAGAACTGTTTATTATATTCTAATCTCTCATTTAGTGGGTATTTTATCCCTCACCTTCTGACCTTGAGCACTCTACACAGCAGCTCTGAAGCTACCCCAATTAATTACTTAGAACATAGGCTGGCATGGTCGAATGGCTTGGCATCTACAGACATTCTGCCATAACCTGAGCAGCTAGATTTGCTTTAATCCCATGAAAAGTAGGCAGGAATACAAATGTGCCAGATTATCAGCTGAGACAAACTAGCTCTGCATCACTGGGCTCAGTGATGCTGTGTTGATTGAATCCATTGAAGCATTTGGCCTCAATATATCCTAGAGAAACAGTCTTTCAGAAAAATAATCAATGCGAAACAGTGTTGTCATTGGAAAGCCTGGAACTGATGCAAATTAGAATTACTCAAGTTCTTTGGTGTGATATTTAAATACCAGTGCTTGAATGCCAGGGAACTACAGGCCAAAGAAACTGTTCCAAGTTGGATTTGGTAAGCACGGGGTTTTGCTTTAAAGCACATTAGTCAGACAAGTTCAGTCAAAAGTCATATGTAAGATTATTAGCTCTTGTGCAGGGGTTTTCTCATTTGTGTTGGCTCTTCAAACGCTGTGCTGAGCAAAACGCAGAACAGCTGAAGATGGTTGTGCTGGAGGTGGGGTTTTTTTCCATGCCTCCCTCAGTGTGCATCCACTTGCTATTGGAATCCCACAAGAAACTAATTCCATTCTTACAATCATAGTTTGGGGAAAGCAGTTCATCAAAAGGGAGGGAAGAATATTATGATGAAGACTCCTTTTTCCAGCTTTTCCTCCTTTCCTCCATTGGACCCTGTAGTGTCTCATATGGGTGAATAAGGGAAGGGATCCAGTGGTACTGAAAAGCATAGTCGTGCTAAGATAATGTTCCTAACGATTCCAAGTCGTGAAACGGTCACTCAACCTTAGGTCTGCCCCTTGAACATACTGTGAGAAAGCCCTGAATTCCCCGCTTATTTATTAATCCTGCCACTGAAACACATTCGTTAATGAATTAAAACATGATTGAAGCCACAAAAGAGCAGTATGCGAAGCCCAGCAGGTGGCCCTTACAAAACTAGGACCTTGGGCTCATGTAAATGTGAGCAACCTGCAAGGGCCAGACAACTCAGGGACCAGCAGAGGTTCCTCAACAGCATCCTGAGGCTCCCAGGGACCAAAGGACCCACAGCATGGGAAAGGTCTAGAGCAACTGTGAAACTTGGAACTAGTTGTACTGCTTGTAAAGACCACAGTGGCTGGAGGACCCTCTGAACACAGGGCAACCTGTGATCAGTGTAGCTTGGCAGGTGAGTTACCTAGTTGAGTGACTCGCAGATGGGTCAGCCTCTCATTCGATCCTCCAGTGGTACTGCTTCACGCAGCAGTATTGTTTTGTCCCTGTATGCTTCCCTTAGAATGTCTTGTACGATATGAAACTGTGTGGACTTTAGTCTGACTAAAGGTAACCTTGACTAAGGTAAACCTTGTATTTTATGTTCTCATGATTTTACTCCCAGTGTATCAGACAGATGGGCTGGACCCTAACTTAGTTCAAGTATAACAGACACACTAGGAAAGACAAGTTATGGCAGATCTGTCCTTCCAGACAGTGAAATCAGAACAGCTAAATTCATCTTGCTACCTCTGATACTATGGCTTTTCTGCTCTTTCCATTTTATTTTCATACCTGATATCCCAAGGAACTTAGAAATCAAGTTCATGTTCACGTATGACTAATATATTTTATTGATCTTTTCTCTAGATTGGCCCAAGGCTGAGCTGCTATTCATAAGCAATGCTGTCGGCACTCCTATGAACGGAAAGAGGCAGCAACTACCTCTCAGCCTGAGCTGCCTCTCCATCCCTCTCATCCACTGGCAGTCTCAGCTTTCAGCTGCACAGATCTCCTGAATGGCCTGTGAGTGCCTTTGGGAAGGAAACCTAAGCAGCTACTTTGAACAGGGCTTAGGCACAGCAGCCTCTGTGAATTTATTCTGTACCATGCTCTTCCTCTATATTCAGTTACAAGCATTATTTGACACTAAGGAGAAAAGAACTTGGAAGTTGCTCCCATCATATCAATTTTTTTTCAAATCATGTACTTCTAGAACTGGATTTATGCCTCCTACTCATCAATGCCTCTCAAAGCATAGCTGAAGCCAAAGCTACACTTCGAAGCAAAGTTAAAGGTGCATGTGAATGCATAAATGTATGCGTTTTGCCTTTTTTCCCCAACCTTCTCAGCTAACTGTGATGACAACACCAGCACCCTAGCAGCAGGTCAGTGTGCTGCCAAGCAGTGGCTCAGAGAAGATTTTCTCACCTGGTGGGGAATGGGGCTGTACCGTCCAGTTAAAACACCTGCAGCAAATCCTCCTCCCATCCTGAGGAGCGAGTTACATCTTCCTTCAGTTCCTTCAGTCTGAGGCTTAGACCTCTGGCTTGCCTTGCTATTTTTTTAAATGCACTGTCTAGCCTGCTGATGATGAATTTTGGAAAATTCTGAGCAAGCTGCCACATGTCATGATTTTGCAAACTGCTGGCCAGTCTAACATAAAAATGGAGACTGGAAGTGAAACTGTTGGAGTAAGATCCTATAAGAAATACAGAGAGAAAGAGAGAAGGAGAGAGAGAGAAAGAGTCGGTCCTTTTTCTCTGTGTTATAAAGGGCTTTTTTTTCTTTCTTCTTCATGGATTAATGAAAAAGAAGAGCTCAAGGGAGTTGTTAGAAATGTGTGTTCCATAAACATGAAAAAAAAATCCCTCTTTTTCTGCACTCCTTCTCTGTACTCACCAGTAACCAGTCCTGGTTACAGACCTGAAATTACTGATTAGCATCTTGGACTTGCACAAATGCGCAATGCACAAATAAGACTGTTGGTGTATTCTGAGTAGGGAAAAGTTAATGATTATCATGTTTCTAGTTCGAGTTAAAATGAGAAAGCCATAAAGACAAACTTCTGATAAGGTAGTACCCATATCCTAGTGAACTGTGAGTGTTCTGCTGGGCACCAAGGTCTCCAATCTCGTTACTGAGTCATTTGGGCAAGCTGCTTATGAGGTAATTTAACCTAGCAGGACTAAATTTGATAAGTGTCTGTAGGAACACTACTGTAACTCCTTGCTTTGGTCAGCTGCTGGTGTGCTAGACTTCCTCTTGGGTGTAACTATCAAGGAGTGGTTTTTACTCCTTTGTTTACTTCAAAAATCAGAGACAGTCAATCCAACAAGAAGACAGCATCTTAAGTTACAATGTGCAGCTTGCCTGCCTATTGGTGCAAACCGAGTGTTTACTTTGATTAGGTCATGTTGCAATAGATAGGTCTTTCACCAACAGCATGAGGAATGGAAGAACCTGCTGAAGTCAGAAAGGGACTTTTGTCTTCAAATCCCAGACGTTCAGCAGTAACATGTGCCATTGACTCTAATGCTGCAGTTGGGGTACCCATCTGCTCGGTTGCCACAGGTGTAGACTGTTGCTGCTTCTGACCTTTCACATATGCTTATCTAGACCACCGGACAAGCGTGCTTTTGTTTCATGAACATTGTCAAGCCTGTTATTTACCCTGCAGCTAGAGCTTCATCTAGCAAGAAAATCATGCAAAGCATTACTGAAGTACAAACAAGGTTTTCCAAAACTTAGTATGATCGGTCTTGCCATCACTGGAATTGGATTGGAACTCACACCTTGAAACACAGAAGAGGTTGGAGAGGTGAGATCCGTTTTGCCTGCTAGAAAAGAGAGTAGTAGCCAGCTGGATGGTGTCTCCTCTATTGCCCTAAATATTTTGGCTAACTGATTAGGATGAATGGTTACAGACCAAAGGAAAGAGTGAGGAATAGCTACAAAATTCAGATAAAATATGCAATTGCACCACACTTTAGGTAGAAATCAAGCCCTGTGGTATTTTTGCAAACATTGGCCTGCACACAGCAAAGGGATGAAAGTTCTAAACTCCAGTTTAGATACTTGAGAGGTCTCAGGACACTGAAGAAAGCCAAGAGCTGCTGGTGGAATATTCAGTCTTTTTCCGTGTGTTAAATCTGGAATGGAAAATAACCCCCACAAATAGCATGGAAGTAAACTTCATTCAGTAAAGTTCTGCAAAACAAAGGGACCACCTTGGGAGATTATGGATGAGGAAATAGATTGTTACATTTTATAAAACAATAAAACTGTTACAGAAAAATTTCTAGTGCTGCTTGTACTATCATAACTGTAAGAAACCATCATGTATTGACTACATGGGAGCTGTATGGAATTGTGTATTGAGCTTGTGCTTTGCTGGTCAATGAATGGATGGGTTTGATTAATTTGCTCGTGGTTTTTTGATATTAAGCTAACAAGTAAGGACTGCACCTTAAAACTACTAGTATCTCTTAAATTTGTAAAATAGGTTTCACATGAAAACTGAGAAGAATTGCATCTGTAATTAGAGGACTCCCAACGGTATTGTATTTTTTTGCTTTTGGCACAGCTGAGAAGTAAAAGTGTCTTAATTGGCAGAAGCATCTTAAGTCTGTCTCAAATGTGAAAGAGTTTTATTACCAATTACTGTTTTTCAGTTCCAAACCAGCTAATGACTCTCCAAAAATAATCAGAGACAGAAAGACAAATGTTGTCCCCGTATTACAAAATCAACAGCAGAAGAAAGAACAAGCTTTGCACTTGACAAACAGGTTTTTGTCTTGTGATTTGATGACTAGGCCATGACATCAAGCGGCAGCCCAAATTCCAAGTGTGTGACTCCCAGCCACTTGCTAGGAGCTGGTGTGGGGCTAGTGAATATGCAGTTCTTGTTGTTTGGTTTTTTTGGATTGTCATCATTGCAGAGATAAATTTGGAGCTATACAGAATCCTGTCTCTTGGGAATTGCTAATACTCAGGAGTGGAACAAGCTTTTGGAAGTGGAGTCCCCAGGGTAGCTAAATACCGCAAAGTAAGGCCTGGCATAAGGAGAATGGGAAATACAACAAGGTAGGCATGAGACATATACAGAGTAACCAAATTAGCCAATTCTAAAGCAGCAAATTAAGAAACAAAGAAAAATAAATTGCAAGAAAATATACTTCGATGGTGCATTCTCCCCCCACGACCCCTGCCCCATCCCAAGGCCACATTATGACCTGAGAAATGCTCATTAGACCTTGGCCTTGATGAACAGCGCCAGAAAAGGCTCAGGTCTCTTTGAGCTTATTAGAAACACTGTCTGCTCCCAGAAACCTGTGTTGTCTAACAAGCTAAGTTTTTTGTTTTTTAAAAGAATAATCTTGGAGACTTATTTTTTTCTTGCTTTAATAGCAACCCAAGTGGAATAACATTTTTGTTATCAAACTTCCAAAGTTACCAACCTGAATAGTAGCCAGGATGGAAAATTACTCTGACTAAAGCCCACTCTCTTCAACCCTACAAACAGCGGAACCTTTGAGTTCTCCTGGGCCACAGGGGCTGTGACCAGCACCCTCCCTCTGAGTGGAGCCTCACAGAGCCAGTGAACTCCCACGTTTGCCATCCTCAGAGGACCACTGAATGACAACGATGGATGACACCAGGATGCCCCAGGATAACCTTCAGAAAAATGTGAATGTGGGGCAGAAAGACTCTCCAGGGAAAGGCCCGGTATTGTGCTGTGCAAGGGATGATTTCAGGACCCTGAGATCCATTTTGATTATCTACTTTAATCACCTCCTCTCTCCAGTTATTTTCCAAATTGTGACATATTTCTGTTGCATTACAACTCACAATGGAAGGTAGCCAGCTTGCTGGCAGTAATTTCAGGGAGAATGAGTTCTAACACTAGAAGCATTAATATTGTGTAGTTTTCTGATCTCAATAAATTTGGCTCCTCTTGATATCTCCTGTTGCCTGGAAGCTGACCCATCATAATTCCAAATTTATAAATCTTATTACCAATAGATTCTAATAAATATATATTCACTTTTATTAATACATTTATATATTTTAAATTTACATATTAAAAGAAAATACTTAAAGTAGGCATAAACTCATATCAAGTATACCCAAAGGACAATATGCAGCAACATTCGACCACAGGTGTTTATAAAAACCTGTACTGTCTGAACTAATCTCACTGCTGTTTCTCTGCCTGTGGAGCTAGAGACTATCTGAAGGAATTATGGGAGACCCCCATAAGACAAATAATTATCAAAGCAATCTGGCTGAGCAAAACTGTTTCACTGATGGCAAGCTGCTTCACACTGTGCTACATTATGCTTTACCAATCAAATGTCTCAGTAGTTAAAGTTAATTCATTGAGCTCCACATGGATTAAACAGGCTAGAGTGCACTCATCCTCTCCTTACGCAAAAGGAGAAGATTTGGTTCAAATGTTGATTTGCAACATGTCAAGAAATGTTTGCTTCAATTAAGTAATCTCATTTTAAAGAGAGTTCCATGCCAGAAAAACAAACAGTGCAACTTTTCTACACATGCGCAGTAGTTACATGCAGGATACAATCTTATGATTTCTGTGAGGCAGCTCTTGAAAACCAGAAGTTCACATTACATCAGGATCACAGCTACAGAAATACTAGAAAAATTTTGGGTTTCCTTGCATCTGCATACATTATAGCCAAAGCATTTCTAAAGGATGTATAGATTTACTGATCTTAGCAGAGAGAAAACATGTATTTTGTATTGGTGCTCTTCAGTGAAGAATTAATCCACAGACTTTGCTCCACACAAACTTCATTATTAATACTCCTTTTATGCATCATAATTCCTCACAGAAGGTTTATTTTCCTCTTGTCAGAAACAAATTGACTGAAATAAAAATAGGTAATTATTACTAAAAATAAAAACAGACATGTCTTCTCTGGTCTTTACTACTAAGGAGATCAGAGATACAAGATAATCACACTCCTAAAATGGATCAAATAAAACAAGAACTCCATCATTGTCAGACAAAAGAAAGGTAAAGAAGAATAAATGTACTATATGGTTTTATCTCATATTCAAGCCCAATGACATGGGGTCGACCACACATAATCTGAAGTCTATGAAGTTACAGCAGAGGTGATTTTTGGCCTTGTGTCAGGGAGTTTGCTTTAGGTAAACTGGACCTAAGGAATACATTTTCACAGGGCTTTGTCGTGGCATAGCTGAATTATGAATAATTACTCTCATCCCACTGTGAGCCTGAGCAGCACACCCTTATGCAACTCATTGGACCTCCCGGGAAACTGACAGTAAGGCAGCTTTACTTCTTTCTGCCATTTTACTCACCCAGCTGCAGTAAGTGGCATGCAGTGGAAGAAATATTGGCTCTTTACTCTGCTATGACATGTGCAGCAGTGGAACAGAACCCTGGGAGTGTGACCCCAGAGGTGATGGGACCCAGGCAACTGGGGAAGCCCATACAAACAGATGGTCCAGGTCATCATTTGCTCCCTTGATCAAGTTTTTACGGAGCACAAGCCAGGGTGGGGTTGTTGGATTTTTTGTTGGGTATGGGGTGGGAGTTTTTAATTTTATTTTAGGGGGATACACGTTTTAAACATGAAATAGTGATTCAGTACTTTGTTCCATATTTTCTATGAATATAAAAATCCATGATTTTGTGTTACGTATAATGAAGAGAACAAAATAAACAATTGTTAAAAATGCAGACAATCTGAATATCAACTATATCTATTGATTTGTCCTGAATGTCAGGGCCAAATCAGGGGAAGAGCATGCCAGATGAACTGATAATTTACCAGGTACTAGGTACCGCACCAACTCAATCTGATAAGTTCTGCTGGAATCTTTAGAAGATGGTGGTCTGACTCACGCTCTATTGCTCTGAGCAGATACTCAAAGGTGCTGCCATGTCCTTTGCAGAGTTAGTGACAAGAAGACCTGTGATACACTGTGATTCCCTGCTGCTAGCTTTACACCACCTTATCCTTGTGTGATCCCACTGAGGCCAAGTATTCTGACAGAACATTATGCATCTGCTGATGATCTGATGAGAGGGCTTCATCCACACCCATTCAGTGAACACAGCCTAGGAAACAGGCTCAGACATGGTCCTTGACCCATCCCCACAGGCACTGATACCAGCTTTACAGCTGTGTTCTAGCACACAGACAAGGTCCTCTAGGAAACAACCTGATGGTGTTGGCCATATGGAGGAAGAGAGATGGTGGCCAGCACTGACAGGCTGTAGAAATTCAGGCTGTACTGCCCATATTCCCCAGTTCTGGAGTTTGCACTGATGCTTAAATATGGGCAGGTAATAAAGCACCTTGGACATGGAGCAAACTTGAATTCAAGTGTCATTCATATGACAAGCTAGATGTAGTGAAGTGGCTAGGCCATTCTCCAGCAAGGAACACAAGTATTAGTGAGAGCATCTAATCAATCAAATTATGACATAATATACAATTAGTAATCACAAAATCACAATGGATTTTTAAATTCAGGTTAAAGAATTATTTTTAAAATGTTTTAAATTTTCCAGGCACTGTGAAATCTTTATGTTCTAAAGGGAAGTAAAAATTTCTTCATGGGAAATAAAACTAATCCCTGCTGGTGACTGGATTCAAGTTGGTACCTGCACAGGTAATAGTCTGAATCAACATCTCTCCTTGATTCTTCTTTGTCTCCTATCACAGGAGGTTTAGCAAAGTCAGTAAGTTTTCTTCTTTTTATTGAGTGGCTGGGGATGAACCTTTACTTTCCTTCTGTGCATAGGCTTTAATTTGCTTTAACCTTTGCCACAGAGATGCTGCAAGGACTAAGTGCAGCATCACATCTAAGATCTAAGCAGGATCCCATTAAGCAACTGGCAGTGAGCAGTGCAGGCAGTAGTGAGCAAGATCATTCCCATCAAATTCCTGTTTTATTCCAGATGAGCTGTTGGGTGCAGTAGGTACAGTCCCATGAAGTTCACCACATGTACACATACGCTTTCCGTTTCATTTGCAGTGCTGACGCCCTTTCCCTACAGTTTGCAGAGACTGGGATTTGTTTCAATGGTTTTAACTGGGCAGCTGCTTGTTCTCAGTTTCCTGTTGCTTTGATCATGGTTTTCCAGCTCTCCTCAAGTAAGTTGTATCCTCCAAGGTGGATTTTCTCCTTTCCTGTGCTGGGCCAAATCATCTAAGTGACTTTTGATTTTTTTTCTTCCCTCTTTTTTTTCCCCCTTTGGACTTTTTTTGTTTTGTTTCTGACTCGCCATATGTGAGATAATTGTGCCCACAGGAATTCCTTTCAGAGTGCCTAAGCACAAAAGAAAAACAGCCGGCCAGTTCTTTTTCTAGAGCAGTACAAACATTTCCTTAAACCTAAGTGTCTCAGGAGGGGCATTGACAGAAGGCTCCTTTCACCCAGAAAGCCCACTCTGCGCTGAGCTGCCAGTGAACCCTCAGCCACCTCCTGCATTTTGACGTCACTGATGAAGCGAAAGTTTTGCCAATAAAAGCAGTCAAGTTCTTTGATTCCAACTTTATGACAATGGAAAGGAGGCCAAGGCCAATCACGCTGTGGAGGGGTTTATTAATGGAAAAGGGCAGTGGGAGCCAGTAGCTCTTTGGTGACTTCATTCCTTTGACTACTGTCCCCCTACACTGCACTTGATGGATGGAAAACTGCATGCTCTTCTCTTCAGTGATAGCTTTCCCATGCTAATAATCTCCCCAGTAAGAAGGTCTGGACTAACATTAGGAACTTGCACAGCTTGGGAAGGGCAAAGCGGATCTTAAAACCACCCATGTGATTTGACGGCTGCAAGGAACCATGCTAAGAAAATATCCCTGTACTCTGAACTCATCTTATTAAGGGAATAAATCTGATTTCTTCTTTGAGCTCTCCTCCCCTGTGGTCTGAACTGCTAACCCCTTGGTTTTAATAGATGAGTTATGTCCCTGGACAATGACACAAAAATTTTAGTCCTATTTTCAGCATAACCCAAGAAAATGAGTTGTGATCTCTCAGCACAGTTTCAGGATGTTTCTGTCTGTCACTGCATTAACAAAGGATGGGGTTGATTGTTAGCCTATCAGGGGGTCATTTTTCTCAGGTTCAGCGGGGTTGTGTGCAGAGGAAAAGGATTTTGACTCTGAATCCCAATTTGTGGAAAGGGCAGCTAGGCACTGCTTTTCCCCCCTTCCCTGCTCTGTCACTAAAACTGCCAGTAAACGCCTGGAACCTGTCCTCCAAAGCAAGAACAATCCCCATTCCATGGACACCTGCATAACAACAGAGACAGGAGGATATCTGCTTTAGTGGCCAAGTCAGCTTCAGAGAGGACCAAAATCAAAGAAGCAAGACAGGCCAGAGCTTGTCTGGAAGACAAGAAAGAAGGGGGAAATGCCACTTCAACTGGGAAAGAAGATCATATGGGGCCTACGTGCCTCTTTCTTGCTTCACCAACCACATCACAGAACAAGTTACAGCACAGAAGCTTTAGGAGCTCCTTCCCGCTCCACTTTGCAATGCAAGGCACTCTCTGTGCTTAGAATACACTCAGTCTGGATGGTTATTCATAGACCTTTGCTGGGCACCAACAAGGAGTGAAGCACATAAATTACACCCTGAGCAGTACACATCTGAATGCACCTCCCAGATAAGCTGTAGAGAATATGAAGCTCCTGGCAGAAGAATTTTGCAGCACAGTCTAAGATGTCAATAAAAATTCTGAAAGAGCACAACTCCATAGGAGCCCATGCTTTAGGGCGCACTTTGGGTGAGATGCTTTTATTGCTCTTTGTAGGAAAAAAAAAAGAAGTTAGCAATTTGAGCTAAACATCTCCAACATTTGCAGTTGTAGAATGCAGATTTCAGGACAATCCTTGTTAAGAGACTTTACAGATAAGAACACAACAATTTATTCCTCTCTTTGTCTGAGAAGGAATAAAACATCTCTCTCCCCAAAAGTATACAGCTTTAGATAACTAAATCTTCTTAAAAATGCATAGAAAAAAAACTGCATTGAAATACGATTTATTAATTGGCAGTTGTTGGGGTTGAGGTTGCTAAATATCTAGGCATTTGGAATTTTTATTATATGGATGAAGATTCATAAGAAAAGTTTGATATATGTAGGTTGGGGATGGGGGTGTACAAGATATGTAAATGCTAATATTCACAATATGCCATTCAAGTTTTTCACAGTAACTTGAAACCAGAATTTATAGACTGCCATTAAAATGTCTTGGTTGTATGTGTTAGACTTTGATTGCAGCTGGATTAGCCTTAATTTCTATATTTTTTATCGGACAAAGAAGAATGTGGCTGTGCATCCCAGCATGCGAGCAAGTTTATCAAATATAACGCAGCAGCCAGAACAACAGGAAATCACCTAAGAAAGCCCAGCTCCTGGTTGGCAGAAGCACATTGACCTCTCCTTCATGTCACTGGATTTAATACTTCAACTTCGCTGTAAAAGTGTCTTCCCCGAACCCGGGTTCATAAAAGTGTTAGTGGTCCTTGATGTTCCCAGCAGAGGACAGTAAGGAAAACACAGCCCTGAATAGCTCACATTGATTGCAGCAAATACAGAGCAGGAGGGTCAGAACCATTTCCCAGCCCAGAGCCAGTGCTGTAGAACTGAGCAGCTATTCATAGCCACTGGATCCTCTCCAAGCCGTGAGTGTAAATTTACTTGTATCATCTTTGCAGAAAGGAATTGTGGTCCCCAGTGCCTCCCGCTTGATTCTGATAGACTGTTTATTTGTTTAGTCCTGTAATGATATTATCCACAGGGCTGGAGCCACACAGGGAGGATTAGGAATTCCTGGAGGAGAAGCCGTGTGTTTATTACCATGACAGCCCCCTGTGACACAAGCCAACAGTTATTTGTAGTTGTTCTTTCCCGCTGAAAACTCGGCGCTTGCAGCCATGTGGCGGAGGTGTCAGATCGATCTCGCAAAGGCACAAGGCGAAGAAGCTGTCACGGGGAAAGAGGTAGGATTAGCATGATGGAAACTCCTTCCTCGACTGTCTACAAACAGCTCTACTTCTGGATGTTTTCAAATGTAAATCACGGGAGGGGGGTGCATCAGAGGCCGAAGTCTTTCAAACACTGATAACACTCCCAAACCTGTGCGTTTAACCTGCCTCTCGAGAGCATTTAATAAGCCATGCAACTCAGATTTTAGCCTTTTAAAAAAAAAAAAAAAAAAAAAAAAGTCCTGCGTTTCTAAAACAACAAATAAAAAAGCACAAAAAGCTCTTGCAAGTATGTGCATAAGCCCAGCGAAAAGGGAAGAGGGGCCAAGGGGGAGGAAGAAGGTTGTTGGATTGGGGTTTTCTTCCTTTTATTTTTCTTTCCAAAAAAATGTTTCCTATTTTAATAAATATTTAATCACGGGAAGGGAGGGGAAAGGCCAAAAGTAACAAAGAACTGTAGGTTGTTTAGATTGCTTGGGAACTCCCTCTTTGCAGCTGACCATTGCTACATGTAGGTTAATTTCCACATGGAGCTGGAGAAACTCTATCCCCGGTTTGTGAAGTATGGGTCAGCCGAAGCATGTTAATCTGTTTAGCATGTGCGCTTCGTGGAGGTGCCAGACCACCGCCGTGCAAGAGCAGAAGCAGCAGCAGCCATAGTCCTTGGGGGTAGTTAATAAAGACTTAAAGGGAAACAAGTTTGTAAAGGTTTCAGTTCGTGCACCGTGCCAGCTTTGGACATTTCAGGCTTCCACTCCTGCGGACCAGAAAGCTGAGAAATCCCCGGACTGTTTATCGCAGCACTAGAAGGCAAAGCGCGGGTGACGCAGCCTACGCAGCCGGGGGAAGAGCGGGAAGAGCCGTAGTGCTTCTTCTCCCCGTGAAAAGGGGGCACCAGCTGAGTGCCCCCAGCACTCTAGGGGCACCCCGAGACCTCCGTAGTCCCGCACGCAAGTGCATCTTCACTGCTTTGGGTAGATTGAGATGGTTTTGGAACCTCGGTTTTTAACCTGCACCTTTCCCGATGCAGTGCCTCACACTCAACCGGAGGCTTGGACGAGTCTCTAACCGAGATAATAGTAAATAAAACTCCATGGGCTTATTCTTAAAACCCCCCACAATGCAGACTAATCAACGTCTCGTCTCTCGCTCGAGGATGAGGCGCTCGGGCTGACACGCCGCTTCTCTCTCGTCGTTTTTTTTTTAATTTTCCTTTGAAATTCTAGACACTTATTAAAGTATTTTTAAATAATCATAATATTTGCTGATGAGTATTTATTTTGACAAGAGTTTTGGTTTGGCTTTCGACTTTCCGTTCAGCTATATAGACTGCAGTGTTAATTTACTATAAAACCAAATGTGGTTGAGATTATTCTGCCTCGACTCTGAATTTCAGTCATTTGGGAAAAGTTTTCCTTGTGGATGAAACGAACAGTCACAAACACAACTCATTCCATTTTCCAGCGTGCTTTGCCATGTGCTCTTCGGTGCCAAAGGAAGCTGAGCACTGATCGGCAGGAAAAATATCCCTCGAAGAGATCCGTACCGTCGCCATACCTAGAAAACAACGGCGTTCATGCAGTCCCGAGGTGTCGCTGTCCTCGCCGTATTTAAAGCGGCCGAGCGGGCCCTGCACGTCGAAGATCAAAAGAAGCCACGAACGGGGACGGGAGCAGCCTCACTAATCCGGGACCGGATTACTCCACCCCGAAGGAGGTCCAGAAGATGCCCTTCTACTGCTGGGCACTCGGACCCGAGCCCGGGGAAGGACCTCCGGTTTGGACAATCTCCACCCTCCAAGGCTTTTTTTGCCTCCAGGCCTGAGGGCTCATTTCTGTTGCTTAATGAGTTGACGGCGATAACATCACGAGTAAGGTGCTAGAGCCAGAAGAAGCCTCGACCTAAGTGCAACTGCCTGGAGAAGACTCTGCCCGCTCTCCCGTTGCCTGGCAGACCGGCTCCCGGCCGTCCTTCCAGGAATAATAAGCACATCCACTATTTCCTTTGTTTCTTCTTCACTTGCAGGGGATATTGGCCGTGGTCATCCTCTGGTGTCTGCTGGCACCGGCTCATCACCGGGTTGTGGTCGTGCTCCTCTCAGCGGTTCCAGCTCCGTCCAAGAGACCGAGCTCAGCACCAGAAGAGCTTCCCGTTAGGTTTCCTGGTCCCTCGTGACATCTGCAGTAGTTTACTTTCCCCTGCAAAGCTGGGGTTTTTTTACTTTAACATTGTTGGTTGGTTGGTCTGTGGGCACTGCTCGTTGTTTGTTGTTTTACACGTACAACACATACTTTTCTTGCACACACTTTTCTTAGCACGTTTTTTATTAATGATGAAGGAATTCGTCGAGACCTAAACAGTGCACTAACTTTCGTGCTGGCATTCTTTGCCCTCACTGTTACCTGTGCTGACAATTGGATACCCTCATTTTGAGACGGGGGACAGCTCATGGCTTGAAGTCGCTTCTGAAACCAACCTAACACGTCAGTTAAATATACTGACCCTGAACATCAAGCGTCCTTAGGCCAAGGAGTGCAGGGTGAAAGTGTCAACTATTTCGGAACAGGATATCTCTCCCAGTTAACCCTTGCGGAGCCAACACACACCCACCCACATATTTTTTTAAAATTTACTGGGGGGAAAAAAGTGTTCTCTGCTTTCCTCGTTGAAACATTTTACAAAATGTTATTTCCTTGAGAAGTGTCGGGGATGGGAGGAGCGGTATCCCTGGATTAACACTGTCTATTAACGTCAGAAGCCCTTCCCTACTTAGGGCGTTTAATGCTCTGCAGCGTCCTCGGAAAGCAGTCTTGTCCTCCTCGAGGGGAAGCAGAGAGCTCCCCTCAACCACGTCCTGAGCAGGCCTGTTCTGGCCACACCAGCCGGGTACGGCGCACGTGGGGAGATGACGCTGGCATTTCAAGACGCTAAAATCCTTTATTGTTCTGACGACCTACAACCTATTTCCTCTTCGTGAAAGATCCAGTAAGACCTATTCCGTTTGAAACAGTCGCTGCACAGTCTGATCGCAGGCCAAGTAAGAGTCCTGCCAGAGGAAGTTTAACAATGAGTTTCAGAGAAATGTGTGCATTTTGCCCTGGAAATGCTCTCCTGGTCAGAAACCCGGGCTTTCCTCACGCGGCAGTTCTGCTCCCGGGCATCTCTACTTCTTTTGGAGCAAGGCACTATCACTTTCACTTCGGTCTGTGATGCCAAACCAAGAAAATGAGCCTGCACTGGCTCGTGCATAATCGTGATAGATAATAGCGTCTTGACTTTCAGACCCGTTACATCCAACAGCCCAGGCGGTCGTTTCAGAGACCAGAAGCATGGCATAATTATGTGCGGATACCAGGCCGGCTTTCCAGTAACAAGGGGAGCTCAGCCGCCTTCAAGCCTGCACTGGCGCAGTCGCAGCAGCAGCCGGGGGTGCTGCGTGGACGGGGAAGATCCACACTCAAGGCCAACCCTCAGGGAAGGGACGGGCAAATAGAGCCGGCGGCTTCTTCGTGCTGCTGCCGAGTGGGCGCTGCGTCGGGGAAGCTCCCCGGACACGCTGCGGGGAGGCAGGGCACACCCCGCACGCCGGAGCGAGGGTTCTGTGGGCACAGCCACCCACAAGCAGAGGGCGAGGGGAGAGGGGTGCGAAGCCACTGAGTGCTGAGAACAGTAATTCCTCGGCTGCATGGGCAGGCTCCCTGAGAATCTGGCGGGGAGAACTGATGCATTTTAGTGGGGATACAGAGCGCCAGACAGAGTGCGATCCTTCTCCGCCCGTGCCGAGACGAGAGGAGGGGAGCCTGGCTCCCATGGAAGGGCCGTAGCGGCGGGGATACCCGGACGCCCGGGCTTTCGGAATAGCCCGACAGCACCGAAATGCCGAGTTGGGAGAGCCCGCACGGTGATCGTCCCGCTGGTACGCTCCACTCCCCGGCGAATAAGGCTGAAGAAAAAACAAAGAAACAGCAACAAAATAAACAAAAAAAACCCGCACAACCCTAAACAACCATTAAAAAATGCACCAAAACCACCCCGCCAATTAACCCACCTCCCGCAAGATCAGGAAGTGTAATCAGGGTTTCACAGGAGGCAGGGCAAGCAAGCATCAGTATCCACGCATAGGCAGGGGGCCGATGCAGCCCCCCGAGTCGCTCCAAAGCCTTTGCCCGGGGGCTCCTACTGCCCGCTGGCTCCGTGCGGGCTACGGACGGGTCCCACCTCCGCGGCTTTGCCCGCCGCGGGCAGAGGATTTCCGTGGCAAGACATCGCTGGCTCCGTTCCCTCGGCCGGCGAGGGGCACGCGTGGGCCCGATGGATGCCTGCGGGAGCAGGTGGTGCGCTCCTGCCGCGCCGCCCGCACCAGGCCCACTTGCGGCGGTCTGTGCATGTCTCAGGCTGCACGGCATCACAAAGTGCAGAACCAGGGGCCAATAAATTCCCCCAGCGCGACGCAGAGTAGGCTTCCCCCTTTGGAAGCTCTTCCCGTGTAAAGAGGTATTTGGGTTGTCTCCGAAATAATAAATCCTAACAGCAAACAATAAAATTTACTATCACAGGAGTAACAGAAGCCTAAAATATTCCGAACATATTCCTTGAACAAATAACATAATCCCTGGCACACTAGAACACATGGTTTGCTTCAAACATGTTTCATTTTGTCATCGCATTGAGTGTACAGTATTTCTCTTCGGGTGCAAGAGTGATTGATATCTTTGGAAGAATTGTTTGCAAGAACATGAAAGTTGCCAAAGCAAACACGTTGGAGGGAAGTGTGCAGAGGGGGAGCAGAAGTATTTGGAGTAGATCTGGGTTTGGGGAGTTCACACAGAGGTGAGACAGCTAGAAGTAGAACAAATAAAAACATTCTGCACACTTCATCTAAATAAATTATATACAAAAATTGCCCTCTTGTAGCCGGCAATAGCACAGTTACCACGCTTCCCTCATGCCCCTATAGAATGTGGGCTGGAAGCCAACTTTCTTCAGCTAATGATTTGTAACTTTTGCTCCACTTGAATGAGTCTATTAATATTTAGATCTCTCCAATTCTGCTCCATACAAGCTGTCAGCATTGTTAAACAAAATAATCTATTTACCTTCTGTTGTACGTGTCCAGCAGTGGCTTGCGTGGCTCGATGATGTACGTTAATATGTTTTTCTTACGCTCCACTGCACCAGCCAAAGGCAAAACTTCACATATTCTGTTCTTTCTTTTTAAAAAATAATGTTTGACAAAACTCATTAGATAGTGCAAACTTTGGGGTGTTAATTTAATAACTTCCATTCCTGAAGGACAAATATTTATCTTAATTCTCTTTTTATCTCTTTCTGCCATCAACATCTGGGGAAAGCTGTTGTTCTGGCTGGTTGAGATGGCCAGATCACAAGGGTACTTTGGCGGGGGATGGCGAGGAATGCGTGTTTTCAGACACGCAGATCGCTGTCCCTCTGAAATTTCCCTTAGTAAAGCCCCTGACCCTTCGCGCCCCACCATCACTGCGGCAGCGGCCCCCGGGCCCTGGGAAAGGCCGTCCCCCAGCGGGGTGGGGTGGCGTGGGGCCCCTTGCATCAACCTGCTTCTATCCGAAGCACCCGCTGGAAAAAAAGAAAAAAAAAAAGGGGGGGGGGGGGGGGGGGGAAGAGACAGAGAAGAGAGAATTGTCCACAGCTCCGTAGTTCTTCCTCATGGGGCAGTTATGACCCTGCACCCCTCCCTGTACAGAATTTTCACCGAGGTCTGGATTTCAGAGAGGCCAAACCGTCTTCTCCTGCCCTCAGTCTCTCCCACCCCCAAAACATCTAATCTCCCACCACTTGTCTTCTTGACCAGCCTGGGGTGAATGGCACAACTGCACAAAACACATCAGAAGCAAAGGCACAGCCCGGAATAGAAGGAATAGAGAAGTGTATCAGTATCAGGACACAGGTTTCAGCTAAACCTCTCATCCCAGAGCTCTGTCTCTCTGCTGCTTGCAGAAATTCCACAAATGAATTTATTAAAAAACAAACAAACACAAAGTGTAAGAAAAAAGAGAGAAAATCCCAGTGCTATCATGGAAACTTGCTGTGCATCGCCCACGAGGAAAACAATGTGAAACACGTAAAATGTAGACAAACAGCTCAGCCACCTGCTGATTGAGATGGACTACCAGGCACACAGCTGCAGCCGCCCCTGGGTCTGGACACGAAGCTCTGTTCTCATCTGCTTGTTTTCCAAAAGAGAAAAGTCAACAGCATCAGGGTCTATCCTTGGGCTCGAGAAATGCAGACACTGGCCCTGGGAAGATCCTGTGCTCTAAAATTAAGAAACTCCAAAACTCAGTAAAACTCAGCCAACTCTCAACTGCCTGTCGTGCAGTTCTTTGATCTTTGAAGTACGGGCACTCCTCCTGACTCTATCTCGAGCACCTCTGTACTTGTGTTTCATGATGAAGTTCCCTAGAAGCTGTGCGTGCTGGAGGATGTAGGCAGAGGCACGGCCCACGAGCAGGGGCAAGTGACAAACCTGCCTTTTGGAGTGGTTGTGCGTGTGTGCTCTCTCTTACAGCCCTCAGTAACCCAGCCTGGCCCAGCAACCATTAAAAAGTCTCCGGCTCTTTTCCCAGGGCCAAATCACTCCCTCCGGCGGAGGGGTCTCCCCTCTCGATCCGCAGGTGGGTCCCAAGGGAATCCCTCACCCCGTGGACCCCAGTGGAGCACGGGTCAGATCCTCCGAGAACATTTAATGAAGAGATGCGCTCTCTGCAGCTGGGTAAATCTGTTCTCTGAGCTGGACTCGCTTTTGAAGAGAAAAAAAAAAAAAAAAAAAGAAGTAGATCCTATGTCCCTAAGGGAAATATTTGATCGTTTTTGTCCTTGGGACTCGTCCTGTTGAGTTCACTGGAATTAGACATGATACAGCGTGAGCAGCTCCCCGTATGTCCCCCAGGGAAATATTTGATCATTTTTGTCCTTGGGACTCGTCCTGTTGAGTTCACTGGCATTAGATATGCTACAGAGCGAGCAGCCCCCCGCCTGGCCGAGGAAGAGCGCGGCAGATCCGGGGCACTGCGGGAGCTACCCCGCTTCCCACCTGCCGGCTCATCCGGGTTTCGAGCCAGTCCTTCCCCCGCTGGTAACGTCGCCTGACTACTGGGATGAAGAGCAGCAGATCCTCTCAATTCTCTCCTGTTCCCCTCCCCTGCAGAGAGTTTCTGGAGAAGGTGACTCTGGAGGCTTGAAAGAAAGGGAAGATATAACTTGGATTTCTGTACCTGCCCCTCCCATAGGTCTTTCTCGCAGGAGATCTCACCCGCCAGAGGCTCAGAGGGGCATCTCCTGGGGCAATACGGGGAGAACGGGATGCGCATATGTTACCCTCGTAGATGGGGCAGTTTATCCACCCATCTGCGTCGTTGTCAACAAGAACAGCAACAAAATGCTAATAAAAAAATTCCCAACTTTATTCTCCTCTGCCGATACTTGGTTCTCTGCAATCACCAAAGGCCCTGAGATGAAATCCGCACCAACCCCCTACCGACCCGACGGTACCGACGGGGCCGCGGGCGCACCCTTGCTTGCCGGCACAAGGGCGGTGCGCTCCCCCGGGTCAGAGCCGGCTGCCGCGGGCTCGTCGCCTGCCAACTCGTTAGTACGAGCTCTTTTCGGGCAGTTTTGGTCATATCTAGCCCGAAAATTAGGACATTTGTGTGTAGCGGGCTTGTGTTAATGAAGAGAACATTTTCCTCATTCCTTGCCCCGTCAGCACGAATCTTAGACTCGCCTTTATGAGGACAAAATGTATCTCTGTCGTACGGGGAAGAAACGACGGCGCAAATCTATGAGGTGTCGGACACTGCAGTGCTCGGCTGAGGCTAGTTTCCCCGGGAGCGGGGAGACCCGAGGGTTGCCCGCGCCCCTCCGCACAGCCGGCGGGAGACAGAAACCTCTGTGTGTGTGCTTAGGTACGCGGGGGTATTGTCACATTAGACGCGGAAGCACAGGGTGTCCCGGGGAGGAATTGCCAACCTCCCTTCTCTCACTCCACCCGGCGGCCTGCTGGAAACTGCCGCTCTGCGTTGGGCTTCCCGCAGGCAACCTTTGGGGGGCAGGAGCCTGGGTGACCTTTCCCCACCCTCCATCCACCCTCTTTTACTCCACTGTTCTTTCTGAACAAGGCCGGCGGAGCACAGCGAGGACGGCAGTCGGGGAAAGGAGGCAGCCAGGCTCCACGCTCCACACCTGTGCATGAGAAGGGAGAATGGCACGGCCTTTCCCCTTCCCCAAGCTCCTGACTGGCTTGCAGCAGACAGTGGAGAAGGAGCTGGCCAACCTAAACCTATCCCGACCCCTGAAAAAAAAATCCAGGAAAAAGAGCCCGGACCTGCCGTTAGGAAAGCCGGGACCAAACATAATGCTTGGGGAGGAAGACTTTGGCCTAGCGCCATTTATCTGCCCTCCATTTTTATAGCGGCGTTATCTTCTTCTCTCCTTTTTTATTTTTTCCCCTCTTTCTCTTTTGGAGGTGGGGGCGGGGCTGTGGGGAAAGAAGTAATTCTGCTGAACAGAAAAGCCAAGCCCGGGAAGGAGTTCCTTTTGACTGCTCAGGGTGATCTATCCAGGCCCTCTAATTAGAGAGGGATGCAGGGTGGCATTAGTTTCCAAACATTTTAATCGAGCTTTAAGCAGAGCTCTTTTCAATGACAGGAGATAAATGTAGCAACTGTTACCGTCCCCCTGAATGGCCACCTCCCATGGCGGGCATTCAGCTTTCCTTTCAGAAGTCCTAAGCAGTTTAGTCTATGGACCCAGCAACACTCCACATATCTTCTAATTAGTCTAATTAGAAAGGTGGATTGGTAGATACAAGGAAGACACAGTTAAGTTAGGAAGATGCTCTATGCTTCCAATCTGTGCCGGGGAGCCGCTTGTACTCAATATGAGGGGAAAAGAAATAAAGGGGAAAAAAGAAGAAAAGGGGGAGAAAAAGGGAAACAAGAGAGGGAGAGAAAGATAGAGAGAAAGGGAGAGAGAAAAACGAGAGAAAGAAGAATCCCGGAGCCTGAAAGGAAGGACAAGTCCAGAGAAATCCGAGGGGAAGGAGCTGCTGTCTCAATTGGAGACATAACTGAGGTGCCTTTCCTGGCCGCGTTTTCCCCCAGTGACTGACTGATCGCCATTTGGGGTTGGAAGCGCTCGCCGCTGCACGGCGCAGCCCCGGGCCAGGACGCGCCGTCGGACACCGCTCTGGCCCCCGCCGGCTCTTCCCTGGGACACGGGGCCCTGCGTTCACACACATACGAAGGGGAAGGAAGAGAAACAGAGGGGCCGAAGAGCGGCCACCTCGACCCACCACCTCCCAGGCTGTCGCCGGGGAGACGTCACCCGCGGAGACACGTCGAAGAGAGGCAACAAGGGTGGCTCGAGGAAGGCTAAACCTTTAATTGGGCGATAAATCAGGGAGAGAAGCACGAGGCAGTGCGCGCAGGTGTCAAACCAGAGGAAAAGTCGGTCTGTCAGCATGACAGGGTAGGGCCTCCTCACTTCCTCCCTCGCTAGTGTTTCCCCGTTAACTCTCCTGCCCTCAGACGGTAGGGGAAGAGGAGGGCAGAGGGACAAAGCAGAGTGTCATCTCGGGCCACGGCGGGGAACCGGGCCGCGGGTATTTTATTCTGCTCTCTAGACTCAGGGCAGGTGTGTGCACCTGTGGTCTTCCCCTTTCTTCTGCCAGGCCGGCAAAAAAGGCAGAAAGAGAAGGTTGGGAAACACCCCCACCTCTCATTTCGTCACCCTGTGGCAATTGAGCTCCCACTCCTCTCCCTCCCGCTTGCTTTGCTCCTTTCTTCCTCTACCTTCCTTTCTCCTCACTTGCTCGATATTTGGCAGACTGAGACTACGGACCAAATTATGAACTATTTCAAATAAATAGTTACCTCTGGAAAAGGGTGTGTGTGTGTGTGTGTGTGTGTGTATGTGTGTGTAATTACAATCTAGCCTGTCAAAGTCCCTAATCAAACTGCTGGCGAAAGGGGGATTCGTAGACAAAAGGAAACAATGGAAGTCTCGTTAGATCATTTTTCTGGACATTGTTTATGGTCTGGAAGGGATCAATCGTTTCAAAATGTTATGAGTAAAAATGATCCTGTGTGGAATGCGGCTAATCCTTTTAAGTTCCTGTCAACTGTTTCCACTCAAAGAATCCGATTTTCCAAATCAAAGGTGCAGAACTCAATTGCCGAGGGATTTATAGCGTCGGCACCGGGCTCCCCTCACCCCACACGCCCCCGCGCGCCCCACGGTGGGTGTCGAAGGCAGGACCGAACTGGGCCGAGAGTTGTCCCCGTCGGGGCGAGTTATGAACCCAGGGAGTTCCCATCGACGGCAGCAGTGGTCTGTTCTGCCGGCGGGCGGCCCAGCCCAGCCCTGTTAGGACGGCAGCGTACCTGGGGCCGGGAGGAGGCACAGAGCACGGTCCCTCCTGCCGGTCTGCCGGCAGCGCCCCCGGCTCCGCCCCGGCGCGGCAGCGGGGGTTTGTGCCGCTTACCCGGGCGAACCGCGCCGTCTTGCAGCCGCAGGCGCAGCAGCATCTCCGGGACTGGGTTCAAAAGCTCTTGTGGGATCGCTAGGTTTGGCTTGCCCATATGTGTTAGCAAGTCGTTGCGGACTCCTTCTGGGTGGGGAGGAGACTGGAGAGGAAGAGAGTTTTTAAAAGCAAAGACATTCACTCCATGTGTCTTGTCGGTAGCCCCGCTCCGGTGCGCGGGATGGGGAATCTTTCTTAGGGGCGGACGGGCAGGACTGGGGATTCCACCGAAAATCGTGTCCCGGACGGAGGTGTTTGAGCACCCGGAGGAGAGACATCGGCAGGGAGTTGTGCTGAAAGCGATCTAAAGAGGTTAATTTTCAGAGAAGGGCCGCCCTTTGGCTTCTCGTACAGAAGCGAGAAGTAGAGGGGAAGAGGTCTGCGGTTTGGTGTTAGCGGGGCCGCAGGCTGCAGAGCGCTTGCGGGACGGTGCGAGGATACACATTTGCGTGCGCTGCCCCATAGGCAGCGCCGTCTGCACGGAGAAAGACAAGTTAAGGACTTCCAGGAAGGAGGGGAGGATGTTTGACAGAGCCCACCGAGCAGCCCCAGATGGGATTTTGTTCAAACAGAGGCAGGCTGGAATGAAAGTATAAATTACTCTTTCCCTGGTC
Organism: Acanthornis magna; assembly: GCA_036785705.1. NCBI lineage: Eukaryota > Metazoa > Chordata > Aves > Passeriformes > Acanthizidae > Acanthornis > Acanthornis magna. The sequence goes on from JAWUZG010000121.1 coordinate 3,708,367, forward strand.
CGTAATTTCCAATCCCGTCTACTTTCGAGCAAAGTCACCTAACATATCTGTCCCTTCTCGCTTGGCACTGGACAATTTTTTTTTTTTCTCACCGATGGTTCTTTTAATCCTCTATTTATTCGAAGACACTGTCCTCCTCTACCCGTCCCCGTGTGCAGCCGACAGGTGGAACTTCACTGTATACACGTATATTAGAAAGCTATCTGTTTCGTCGAGTTGTTGCTGAATAAGCAGACGTGACAGTGTTTATTTTACAAAAAGAAAACCCAGGGAAGACACTTCATTAATCTTGATTGTGTGTATTTAATGTATTTCGTGTATACAGGTGTGCATGTACTCTCCTGCAGTGAAAGTAGAGAAGCAGTCGTACGACCACCGCGATACGAAGAGACATTCACGGATTTTAAAAGGACTTTCCAAAGCCTGGGCGTTAGCAGGAGCGACCACGACAGTGGTACAGTTGTGCGGGCACGGGATGGTGATATCGCCGGGTGCGGGACACACACTCCTGAACGTTCACACAGCTTCGATGCACTCACATGGTTTTGTATTGCACGCAGGGGACAGAAATACCTTCGGGTTAATCGTAGATAAGGTTTTCCCAGTCTCAAAAAACCCCGAATTAATGCAGCAACTGAAATATCTAATTATCCTTTTGCGTCTAACATAAATTGCATAATCTATAATCTAAATATGGGGGGCGACAGACTTCTGCATGCCGTTTTGTTGCATCAGCGAAAGAGAAACAGAATCAGTTCAACAGGTCTCTTGTGGTTTGGAGGAAGGGCAAGTTTAATTATTTTGATTGGAAAAAAAAACCCCACAAATTTCCTTCTGAATTCAACTTAGTGATACAATTTCTGAAATTGACATCACACTTTAAAAAAAAAAAAAAAATAAGAGTCGCCTTTCGTCCAGCCCTCCAGCCCAGTTCATATTTTTGTATTTTATGGGCACTACGGTGCCTAGCCAATAGGTCTCTCTGCGGTGTAGAGCGCAGCGGGTGCCTCTCTGTCTCTCATCGCGACAGTCGGCGTTGCCGGGGCGCTGCACTAAGGGCACTTCTTTGTACGATACTCATCTTCCGTGGGCTTCCCGCGGTGATTCCCGCCGAGCCGCCGCCGGGTGCCTTCCCGCTCCCACGGGCGGGCTCGGCGCGGAGTACCGCCGAGGCCGCGGAGGCTCTGCCCCGCTGCGCAGCCGCGCACAGCCCTCGGTGCCACCCGCGCTGCGGCAGCCGGGCTGGTCGCGAGTTTGGCCGAGGGGCTCCCCGTGAGTGCCTCCCCAACCCCGCAGCCTTTGCTTGTGTTCTTTTGGGTCGTGCCGTAACTGAGCGGCGAGCCGAGCCGAGCGGCTGGGAGGGGACCGGCGGGGCTCCAGGGCCGGTTGACCGCAGCACACCTCCAGGCGGGGACCGGCGGCAGGGAACGGAGATCTTCTGCAAGTGAAAAACAGGAGCAAGAGGTTTACCAACTTGAAACGCACGTTCATTACTCTATGTCCCCCCAAAACCGACGGGTACCCATCTGCACAAAGAGGGACCGAGCACGGTTGTTGCCGCAGCTTGGATCCGGCAGCAGCTTGTTACCTTCTGAAGTGCCATTTTCCTGCACACACGTACACACACTTATGTATGAATGTCTCCTCCACATCTTGGCCGTGCTTTGCAGGGCAGGATAGGGCAGCGAGCAGAGACCCAACGGCGGCTGCTCGACGTGACTCTCACGGTGGGGGTTGCAAAGGAGAAAGAACTTTTGGAGAAGGGCAGAGAGGCCTTGCAGTCACCTGCAGCAGGTTACTGGGGACTTGGGGGTGTGTGACGGCGGAGGCAGAAGCCGAGCAGACACCTACCTGGTCGTGATGTGCCCAGCCGCGGGAACAGGCCAGCCAGTGTCCGCCGGTGCCCGGGCTCCGGGTCTGAGGCCCGGCGCCGAGGGAAGCAGAGGAAATACCGCTGCGGGTGGGGGAGCCACTGTGAACAAGCTGAAAAACGGATCTGCATTGGTTAGCAAGTTCCAGAGTGAGAGCATTTGGCCACGATCATAATTTCCATTATTTCTGTCAAATACAATATTATCTGAGATTACTCCAGTACTTAAATGTAAGTATTGAGGGAAGGTATTACATACGGAGTGGAGTCTCCGGGCGGTGCCAAGGGACAGTTAAACCAGATCCACTTTCCCCCAGATCCCCCGAACAGGCCTCAGTCTCGACGGGGGTGACCGTGCGCTCTGCCCTAGCCACCAGCGCTGCAAGAAACGGAGCAGCTGAGAGCAGGTGAGGGCCTCGCCCCCCTCCTTCATCTTCCATACTTGGGGATGGGGCCGGTCCTGGATATTTGAAACCAGCCTGCAAGCACGAGATGTGCACCCCGCTGATGCCAGGGGTGCTTCTCACCGCACCTAAAATACAAACCAGACCGAAGGTGTGGTCCGAAGAAGCTGCGGGTGGGGATGGTTTGGGATCAGAGTAGCTTCAGGACCAGGGAGTTGTGCACGCGATCCACAGGGCTCGGTCGGACCCCCGGGCTGCCCTGCCCGCCGCAGCCCACGGCGGTGTCGACATACCGGGCACGATGTCCGGCCCTACTGCACAAGGCAGCGGGGAGCTGCAGCGGAAAGGGAGCAGTGTGTGGACGTGCAAAATAATCATCTTCGAAACCGGAGAGGGAAGGGGAAACCTCTTTTATAGGGGATGTGGGAAGGGACCTAACACAGTCCTGCTTAAGAGAAACGTTATACAAGATGCTTGAAAATAAATAATTTTTTTAAAACCTAATTAAAAATATATAAATCACGCATCAGAAACAAAGAAATATGTGGAAGGAAACGTTTCTGGATAGAGACACTGTGTGTGGCATAAAAGGCGATTGAATACATAAGGGCTTCATTAAATTCCCAATAGATAACATTTGGCTAAATCTATCCCTAGATTAAAACTCCGCATAATAGCACCATAAACTAAAAAGTTTCTTTTTGTGTGGTCCTTCTGGATGAACTGATTGAAACATTAGCCCCCTCACAAAACAATCCCCTCCCGATTCAGATCCAGTAATTCGTCTCTCAGCCCTACGGGGATATGATGAGCAAGGAGATGGGTTAATGAATTCACACTTTGTCTCTGGGAGGAGGAGAAGGAGGCGACACTATACTGCATGTCCTACCAGATCGTTTATTAGGGCCCAGACTATTTTGGAGGAATTGTTCGTCCTGGCTCGGTCCTTGCGAAGACTACACTGTTAGCCTCTCTGTCAGTCTTGAAAGCCGAGGAGAGCACAGCGGGCCATTAGTATGCGAATGGGACGCTGCGGCCCGGCGGTACTCCGCGCTCATCAAAGGGCTGCTGGGGCCAGCGCCTTTTCTGGCGGCACCTGCTCCGGGGCAGCAGCGGGGAAACAGGAACCCTCGGAACTGGGGCCGAGGCTAGGCGGCTTCCCCGCCGACTCGAGGAGAACAAGCAAATGGGTCCTTCCACCAGCACCCGAGACCTCTTCCCCAACCCTCTCTTCCTTAAAGGAAAACAAGTAATCTATAACCACGTACTGAAATTTGCTCCTGTCAGCTTCCCTACCAACTCCCAAGGGAAGGCCTTGTCCTCATGGGATGCAGGCAACCGGCGAAAAGCGTGGAAGGAACAAGTAGCCAAGCAGTTTGCTTGCCATATACCTCTGAGGAGACTTCAGGGACGAGCGGCGGGCACACTCGAACCCCGCCGCCCGCCGGGCTGGGCCGGGCCAGGCTCTGCGCAGGGGAGGTCGCCGGGCTCCCCAGGGTTTACTGAGGAGAAGCCAAGAGAAACAAGCACAGGGTGGGTCGCCGGAACCTACCCTTCTCATGTAACTGCTCGTGGCGAGCGCCAGGACTCGACAAGCCAGAATCCGGACTGAGGGCCAGCAGCATCCCTTCTCGGGGAGCTCCGCACAGCCGCACGGTCACAGCTGCCTTCTCCCCGGCAAAACCTCTCCCGGCTTGATTTTATCTGCCTCTTCGAGGGGGACCTCTGCTGAGCTCGGTACTCCACGCTGCACCGGCCCGGCGGCTCGGCGCGTCCCGCGGCCAGTCCGGGGGAAAGTGAATTAATCGCTCTCTCGTGAAAAAAGACGCGCTCTCCCCGGAGGATACGTACACGGTGCCTCTGGGGTATTTTCTCCTTTGTTTTAGAAATTAAAACGGACTTTACTTCTTTTTCTGCTAAGGAACCCGGGACACCCAAAGAGGCCTTCCAGCTGCAGACTGCAAATGGAGCCCAGCAGAGATCTTACGTCCAGTCTTTCTGCTTTTTGAAACCCACTATTTTAACACAGCACTGCTATAAACAAAACGGAGAAGCACTACTTTTCTGTCTGTGTGAATACTTAAAATGAAGGCGACGGAGTTATTCTATATGAAAATCCCCTCCTCACTCCAAAGAGCATTAAAAGGCATCCCCCCCTTTTTAATTTTTTTTTTTTTTTATTACGAAAATTCACATAATTGATCCCCGAGTCTCCTAAATTGCTATAAATACAGTCATAGTTGAAAAGCGCCCCCCTGGTTTGAAAAACGCGTGTTCCTAGTCCACAACAAGCATTCACACGCCTACTCTTAAAACATGCGATTCTCTTTTCCATGTCTAAGCTCTAAATATTTGAGGCTGGTTTTTTGGTTAAAATTTTTTTTTAGTCTATAAAATAGATATCTATCGACCTTATGCTGTTAAAAGTGAGTGTTTGGAATCAGAAAAGCTGCTTTCATGGTTTGTTTCACATACTTAAATATCCTTACTTCGACAGCTTATACACTTAATCAACTCGTCACACGAGGATATTACAAAGCTCATTTTATATTTTATGTATCGGAAAGTAGAAACACATGCCACTATTATCGTCACAGAAACATAAGTGTCTAGAACAAATCTCTCTTAAGTTCAATGCATGCCCTCTATTAGTAGTATTTTCCTTTGGGCCTCTTAGAAACCAAACTATGATGCAGTTGTGATTTAAAACACACCCAAAAGTATAAAAATAGTTTTAAACCGGCTTTTTAATCAATCCCCTGATTGGTGCCTCACAGGACTGGGCTTTACTCCCTCGAGAGAGACCTATTTCTATTTATCCCCTCTTTAGTCTCTGCTGTTTTTTGTAGATTGTTTTATTTTGTTGGGTTCGTCTTTTTTGTTGTTGTTGTGGGTTTTTTGGTTGTTATTTTGTTGGTGTTGCGGTGTTTTGTTTTTTGATTGTTTTGTTTTGGTTTTTTTCGTCTTTCATTATCTGTTAGGGTTAACAATGCATTGACTGCAAAGATCATATTTTGATTTTCTTCTTTGCGGTCAAATCCGGACATAATAAAATTCAAGCCAGAATATTCCTTGACTATTGTGCTATTAATCCCGAAGAAAAAATTATCAGTGTCCCAAAGAAAGGAGAAGTGCTAAGGAGGGAAGGATCCAAAGCCAGTAGTTTGGCTGGGCTCCTTTGGTCTTTGGGTTTGGTTTTGATTTTTTTTTTCCTTTTTTTTTTGTCCTTTTTTTTTTTTTTTTTGAAAATTAAAAATTTTATTTTTGAAAATGTGTAAAAATTTTACATTAAAATGGTACAATAATACTTGCCAGTAATTTTTAACAATATTCCTTGTAAAGAATACGCATAAAGTACAAAATAAAAAACTCCGTAAGTCTATTATAATACAAAACACAGGTTAAAATAAGAAATGATAATCTTGACTTTCTTCTGTGTAAACACGTTAATCTTTTCTTTTATAAAAGTACATGAGACAAGTGTACTAAATGAAAAAGTATTGCTCTGCTGTCCTCCCTCAAGCCTTTTTTTCCTCCTGTACGTTACTGTTTTCAAGCTCCTAGACCTGAGAATCTCTGAACTTTAACAGTTTAGAGACATTATTTATCACCATTTTTGTTTCTTTTTAAGGACTAACGAGTAACTTTCCGATATAGTGACCGCCTGCCCGTGCAGTATCTAGATCTAGACCTGGCTTTGCACTAGTGCAGGTCCCGGGAGGTCCGTCGCTCGCGGCGGACGCCCCCCGAGCCCCGTCACAATTATCCCCACGCAAAGACAGGCAGCCCCTGCGGGCGGCGTCCGCCGGGCGTCCGAGCGGCGGAGAAAGGAGATACCCCAGATCCTACCTTCGGAAAGACTCCGAAACACTTAACAGTTAGAGATCCGTGCCGCGAAGCCGGGGGCGGCGGGCAAGGCGGCGGGGGGGGGCAGGCCACTCCCGGCGCTCCCCAGCGAGCGGGCCAGCCCCGGCGCCGCGGTCGACTGCGAGGCGCAGCTGCTGCCCGCGCCGGGGCCGGGGCCGGGGCCGGGGCTTCCCCCGATGATGCTCTCGATGGAGAAGGGCGAGCGGGCCAGCGCTGCGCCGCTGCCGGGCTTGGCGGAGTGCAGCGAGGCCGCCAGCGCCGGGCCCAGCGGGTGCGCGTAGCCGAAGGGCGTCCGTGCCAGCTCCGCCGCCGGCAGCAAGGGGCCCGGCGGCGCGGCGGCGGCGGGGGGCAGCGCCGCACCGGGGGCGCTGCCGGGGGCGGCAGTGGGCTGGCGGGGCGGCGGGGATGGGTGGTGGAAGGCGAAGAGGGCGGAGTGGGGGTGGTAAGGCTGGAGCTGGAGACCGTAGCCGCAGCCGTAGGGTCCGTAGGCGCAGGGCGGCTGCTGTGGGGGCTGCGGCGGAGGCTGCGGGAGGAAGGCGGCGGGGTCCACGGCGCGCAGCAGAAGCTCGGGCGCCGGGAGCTGCTGCCGCTTGAAGCGCTTTCGGCGGCGCAGGAAGCTCCCGTTGTCGAACATGTCGGCGGATTCGGGGTCCAGCGTCCAGTAGTTGCCCTTGCCAGGATTGCCGGGCTCCCGGGGGATCTTGACGAAGCAGTCGTTGAGGGAAAGGTTGTGGCGGATACTGTTCTGCCAGGCGGGGAACTTCTCTCGGTAGTAGGGGAAGCGCCCGCTGATGAACTCGCAGATCTCACTCAGCGTCAGCCTCTTCTTGGGGCTCTGCAGGATGGCCATGGTGATGAGAGCGATGTAGGAGTAGGGCGGCTTCACCAGGCTGTTCTTGCCACCGCCGCTGCCCGCCCCGCCGCCGCCGCCCGCCCCGCCGCCGCCCGCCGTCGCCTTCTGCGGGCCACCCCGCGAGGGGGGCCGAGAGCCGGCGGCACCGTCCCCGCCGCCCGCCCCGCCGCCGCCGCCGCCACCTCCGCCTCCACCGCGCACGGGCGACCGCGGCAGCAGGGCGGCGGCGTGGAGGTCGCCCACATCCTCCTCGTCCTCCTCCTCCTCCTCTTCCTCCTCCTCTTCATCCTCATCCTCGGCGTAGGAGCGGCGGCGGCGGCGGGTCTGCGGCTCTTCGTCGTCCTCCTCGTCGTCCTCCTCGCCCACCACATCGATGTCGGTCTCCTCAGCCAGCGTCGACGCCTCGGACATCTCCGAGCTAAGGGTCATGGCGCGGCGGTGGGGCAGCGCATCGGTGGCGGCCGGCGCGGCGCGGCGGGCGAGCGGGCGCCCTCCTCGCCGCCGCCAGGCCTCCGCGCCGCTCCGCGGAGAGCCGCCCCGCCGCCGCCACGGGCAGGCGGGCCGCTCCGAGCCGCGCCGGCCCCCAGCGCCGCTGCCGCGACTCTGGAGCGCTCCCGCCGCCCGCTCGGAGGCGGCGGCTGGTTTGGGTTTTGTTTCGGGGTATTTTTTGCTGCCGTTTGGATTTCTGTCTTTCTCTTTTTTCCCCCTCCCTTCCCCCCTTTTGGGGATCTTTTTCGGATTTTTTCGGTTGGGATCGGGGATTGTGGGTGCAGGGAGGCTGTGCCGCCGCTCCTGGAAGTCGGTTTCCTCTTCTTTCTCCTCACCTCAGCCCCCAGACATTAATGGATGCGGGGCAGGAGGGAGCGCGCCTAGTCCTGGGAGGCGGAGAGGGGAGGAGGCTGGCGAGGAGGGAGGGCGTAGGGGACGGCTTGCCGGGCCTTAGGAAAGACGGTGAAAAGGCTGGGGCTTAGTCCCAGGGAGGGCGGCCTTCCTCCCCGCCTTATAGCGAGGGGGCCATCACATGGCTCCCAGCGTCAGAGCTCGGCGGGGGGAGCGGCGCCGTGTCTCCCCCCACCAAGAAGAGCGCCGCGCCACCATCCCGGCCTCACCCCGTCCAGGAGGGGCTCTGTGAGGGTCGCGGGGAGACCGGTGCCATCTTTAGTGGAAAAGGGGGGAAATAAAAACAACACTTGACACACCCGGGGGGAAAAAAAGGAAAAAAAAAAAAAAAAAAAAAAAAAAGGGACAAGTCTATCTCAAAGTGCAGGAGCATCTTCCTAGAAACCGTCCAGAGGGTCTTGGAGCTTCGTGTCTTCCCGGGCTGCCCTCAGACACGGGGTGCTGCTTCCCCTGGGAAGGAAGAGGAAAAAAAATCAGACCGGAGAGGGAGATGGTGAGTTAACAAACTTCAGACTTCTGTCCGCTGAATGGTTTAGAGACATCCTTCTCTTCCTGTCCCTCGTAACCCTCCAGAGTTTAATTTATTTAAGAATGAAATAAAATGTCTCTCTATGTCGACCTCACAACCTCTCAAAGAAGAGCCTCCATAACACACACCTATTCTCAGTTTATTTGTAAGTCTATTGTTATTAGAGAAGCAGCTCCCTCCATTATGAGAAACACTAACAGAATTAGCGTTACCTCTTTTGTATGCAAAGGAAATAAATTCACTGGCTTTCAAAACGGGACTTTGGCTTTAATAGGAGCAACACCCCTGAGAAAGTGACAGGGGATTGCTTGCTAATTTAGTGGCACTGTTTCCCTTTTCAGGTGATCTATGCGACGACAGAAGACAGGGGCCCCTTTTATGTAAGAGCTGGCAGGGAAAAAAAAAAAAGCAACAAAACTCCACTAAAGAACCCAAACAAAATAAAACCCCCACAAATTTGGACAGAAATGCAATTACCACGGTCTTAAAAAGAAAGGCTTTGAAAAATCCCATCGCTCCGAGTTCTGGCAGAATAAACCACAATCAAGATCTGACTGGGATAGGAGTAGGAGAGCATTTCGTTCTTCGGCAGAAATCGTCGTGAGAAAGGCGGACTGATGCATAAATTCTTATTGATCAAATCTCGTTTTTCAAACAACTCACACACACTATTTCTTGAAATACGTTTTCGATATATTGTCCTAACCCAAAGCTATAAGCCACCCTGTTTCAAACTCAGTTCCATGGATTTACAACATAATCCTTTCTACTATTTCCAAATAATCCTATTTACATTTTGTTCACTACTAAGGCGCCTGCAGGACAATACCACCAAAAGTTACAAAACAGGGAAAAAAAATGGAAAGAAGAGGGGAAAAAAAAATAACCTCTAGACCCAGTAACTGACTGCCTTTTTTTTTCCCCCTGTAGACAAATAGATATCACTCGAGATTTACAGTTCACACAGTTCAAAAAAATCTCTCTTCGAATTTTTAGTTTTGAGGTCTTCGGGCAAGCTACTAAAAGAAAGATAGACAGGACTTTTCGTCTTCAAGGGGCTTCTCCTCCTTACAAAGTGTTAGTATTTTAGCTTTCTTCTTCCTCCCCCCCCTCCCCATTTTATGCTTCATCTTCTCCCAGCCTGAACGTTTAAAACCGTCTTATAAACAAAAAACCCAGGCTCTTAAGTATGAAGGACGGTGAAGTTTAAAAATGCAGGGGGAAGAACCACTGTAGCGATTAACCAAAAGAGCCGGGCTCTGTCCTCTATTCTCTGCTAACAGGACGCATGGGTGTTTCACTGAGCGTGTGACACTGGCGACTCTTCGATAGCACCGAGTCCCCGGGAGCCTCGGCTGGGCTGCGTCTGTTTCTGGACGTGTCCGATCGGGGTGGCTTAGGGGGGTGATGGTGGGGACCCCCCTGGCAGGCTTGGGCAACACTGCAAGCTCTCGTCTGTCCCTGCAAGGTGTGTGGGTTGTGTGTGTGGGCTGCTGAGGGGATTCCTTTTTGGTGGTCAGTTGAGTCAGCCTCCAGAGCGGGCAATTAAGACCTGGTGCTACTACAGTCCCTGGAGATCGCGACGTGTCTTTGAGTGTCTTCTGGTCGTTTGCGCCCCAAACCCGGCAGGTGCCGTTTCAAAAAGGCAAGAAAGAAAAGGAGGAAGGCGAGCAGCGGCGGCAAAGCCGTGAGTGGCATTTCCCTGGGTAAGACCCCGCCAGCCCGGGGCCGCGGGCTTTGCCCTGTCTGTCCCCCACCTCGCGGCCGGTCCCGCTCCGCGCCGCTCCGCTCCGGGCGTTGCTCTGCGCGGACGGGGGATGCCATCTACCGGCAAGGCGCGCCGGCAGTGGGACGCCGTGTGCCGGGACAGGGGACCGGCGTGGCCTCCCTGCCCAAAGCAGTCCCCGAGAAAGGCAGGGTCGGGCAGGAATCCCCCGCTCAGCGACTGAACGGGACCCCGAGACCCTAAAGAAAAGCAGAGTTGGGAGGGGACCTAAGAAGATCCCCTTTCCGCGGAACGGCTGGAACTGCCTCGACCACCTTATCACCTCCTCCCTGGGGCTCTCTGCCCACACACCCAACCACCAAACGACCACCCTGGTCACAGGATCTCGGGGGCTGTCTTCCAGGGTTTCCTGCTGGTTGTGATATATCAGGCACCTAAAAACACAGGAGCACACAGGTGAGATGGGAAACACAGATACCCAGCCAGGGTTTTTACTTTTTTTTTATTGTCTGGGCTTATTCATATTAGTAATAAATTTTAAATTAATACAATTTTTGATTTTTAGTTATACACAAAATTCCTGCATGTATATACAGAACATCTACATTTTATTGGTGCAGTCCAGGCACAGTGCAATCCATCCAAGCAGTCCTGGTGGTTCCTACTGTTCAACCACACCCCTCTCTGGTGGCAAGGCTGGGCGCCTGGTGCCCATGGTTCCTGCAGGTCAGTGAGGACAGGAATTTTCCCCTCAAGCCTCGTTCTTCACATCCAGACCTGGATCCAAACCCAGAGGAAGGGTTGGGTATTTTGGCAGCTCTCCACTGCTGGAGGTGGCCCGATCAGGAGCATTCTGGTGTATCCGCATTCATGCAGTGTATCCAGGGGTACTAGGCAGAAGCCCAGACTGGGCAGATTGGATGAACCTGCCATCACTTCCCCTTGATGTCTTCTTTATTCTGGGGACAGTGTCCCTTGGGATCCCCATACCACCCCAGGCTACCCATCCTTCTATAGTGAGGGAGCCTGTGCCCAGTGAGGGAGTCGATGTTGGGAGAGGGAATATATGAGCCCACATACCTTCCCTCATCCTTTATTCAAAATCCAAGATTACCCTGGTCACTATTTAAGGCATTTTCAAGCAGCTTCACTGGCACACTGGCTGAGGTGCTCTGAGTTTTCTGGAGATGCAGAACTGGACTTTCTGTTATTGTATAGAACCATTTCTTGAATAATTTACATTTTCTGCGAATGTAGTGTCTTGGGTCAAAGACTGGTCTGAATTCTGAGCTGCTTGTGTCATGGAATGAATAAATCCTCCAGCAATGACCTTGCAAAAGGATGGTGGTGTCCATGACAGTGACAATAACAGCTGTGGTCGTCTTTGCCCAGGATAACAGTGACGACCATTTAATCTCCACTTTTTTTAGGCTTTATTCTCCTCTACCCTTGCAATGTAGTTTTGGGGAAGGTAACGCTTCCTTTAAGCCTTCTGTGGAGGCAGAGATTACAATGTCTGTGTGATCACAATGCATTGGAGAGGGTTGGCAGCAGTCACCTGGAAAACTGATGAAAATCTGGGGTTCCAGCCATGCCTACTGCTGGAAAAGAGTTTACCACCCTTGGAGTGATCCCCCCTCTCCCCTTGATGAACATTTTTTTCTTCTTGACCAAGTTGGGTTTTTTTATTTGTTTGGTTGGGTTTGATTTTGTTGGGGTTTTGTTTTGTTTGCTTCCTTGGTTTGGAGTTTTTCCCCCCCCTGTTCTATAACTCTTGCAAGACATGTACATTTGTTCTGACAAGTGAGAGTCACTTCCTTTAAGGCCCTTTGGGTTTTTAATTTCTGTAAAATATGATTTAATATTCTCATGACGTTCTGATCTTAAGAAGCATTTTTATCGGGTTAGACCAAGACCCATCTAGCAGTGAAAACTGACTTCAACGTCAGTTAAGACCAGATGTTTAGGGAAGAAGATAGGAACAAAACAAGTGTGTAAAATTGATTGCTAGCTGCCAGAAATCTAAGTTTCAAGTTTTTGTTTGTTTTAAAGCATGGATAATATCTGAATTCAATAGCCTGTGAAAGAACTTCTTCTGTGAATTTGTCCAGTCAACTTTTGAAATCACTTATATTCACACCACTAAACATATTCTGCAGTGAAATGCTCCCCAGCTCTAACCATGAGTGGTATGAAGTGTCTCTTTTAATTTGCTTTAAGCAAGTCACCTGCTCATTTATACTGTTTATATGCACTCTCATTTTTGTACTAGAAGAGACAAGGAACAAATGTAGTTAACCACTTTCTCCCTGCTGCTCATGACTTTGTAGATTCTATCACAAATTTTTATATTGGTCACCTTTTTTACATGCTGAGGGGCTCTCCTTCAGAATCACTGGACTAGCACAGAGTAGTTCTGTATTCCTGACAATCTTTGTCATTCTCTCCATCTTTTCTTGTTCATCTCACTCCTATTATTTTTGTAATAGTCCTTCAGAACAGCATGAGAGACTTATATTTGCTTTTCTAGTTTTAATTTCAACTTATTATTTCCACTCTTTTAAGACAGTGACTATTCCCAATGATAGTGGAAGGGTATCAGATTTACAAAATGAAGCACTTGGTGCCAGAGCTGATATAGCAGAGAACTTTTCACATGAACAAATCATGTCTGTTTAGGTTACCTTTAATTTCATGACTTCACCATCTTCATGACTTCATGATTCCACAAAATGCCTAAATTTTTTGTTGTAGATAAGCTCTAGCAAACTGGGAGGGAGATCCCATAACTAGTGTCTCAAATATTTGAGGTATTTTCCATTTCATTCTGTAGAGATGGAAGTAAGCCCCAAAGGAGTAAAAACTCATTCATAAATGCAGTGAATATTGGCAGGTACATTCTTTGTTCACTTAGAAATCCTTGGGGATAAGCTATACTGGAATCAAAGATAGAGAAGAACAGTTTTTCCATCTAGAAATTCATGGGTAATGGGTTCCTGCCAGGACTTGAGCAGAAGTAACAGCTAGCTCTTGCCAAAGGAGGAAGGGCCTTGCCTTGTCCAGCCTTCCCACTTCTTGCTATCTGTGCTCACCACTTACCTAATGCCAAGCACCAGCTAGACCAGGAGGTCTAGAAAATCAAAGAAGTCAAATCCAGAATTAACAAGAACTTTGCAGCTGCCAAGGCATTAGTCAAAGGTAGCACAATGGCACCTGCACTTATAAAGTGGGCCAAATTTAGTCCTAATTCATCCTAGGCTAAATGTGATACATTACACATTTGATAACATGTTGATGTTGGGTCACATTGTCCCAACAATGTTTTGACTTGTGTTAATTGTTTAAAGACAATACAAAGAACACTGTCGTAGAAGAGGTCAAAACATTTCTGTGATCTTGCCTTAAAGGATTCAAGTCCTCTTGAATTCTGCATATCTGATGTCTATAGGAATAAACTGCTTGTCTGAGTCTCTAACATCTGTGCATAAATTTAAGGTATCACCTTTTTCATATACAGCCAGTAAGGAATATGGTGATTTCTAACACTTATTTTCTAGGAAGGTATTTGTTATTGACTAAGACTAACAGGCAAGCTTTTCTTGGTGAGCTTTTATCAGTCTTGTTAACACAAACTCCCAAACATCCTGCAAAGCCTGTTTGAACCAAGTACAGTGCAGGCAGGGGATTCTTGATGCCCAGGTATTTTGGGTTGCTGCATTTAAAGCTACAGACACGGTGAGAAAAGGACATTGTTTGCTGAGCAGCGCTCTCTCTTCCTTGACACTGAAGTCTATTGCAGATCACTCCCTGCAACTCAGTGGCACATGATACAACATGGTAATAAATGAGATGAAAACAGCACCAGACTTAAGTTCAATCTTTCCAGGCTCCTATCCAATGTTTATATATTTTATATCCCATCAAAAGTTACTAATTCTTCTGTGAGTCTTATGTCTAGATATCTGGATATGGTTTCTTTTCCATTCATCTCTCTCTCAACATTTTTGGTCCTCTACCCCATAACGCTGCTATTTTCCTCCATTAAATTGCTAACACATAAGGGTATTTTTCCAAATAACTTAGGGTTTTCCCCCTCATGTCCTGCTGTTAAGTACAGCATTCTTCCAAACAAATGTTTCCAAATGGAATTTTGATTATCAGATTTCCTTTGCTGCCTAAAAACAGGTTTTTTTCCCTTGTTGTCACTGACAATCAGTACAAATATCACTTCACTACAGGCTGATCACTTATGTTTATGACCTTTGATTAGTACCCTCAATATGACACTAACACCTCTCCTCAACATGCCATGCATATTGCTTATGCAACACTGGCTGTGACTTTTAGGAGAGCTTTTCTACTGGCACTCTGACAGCAAATGTTGTCATTCTTCTGCCTTTAAACTTCCATATAATTTAAGAAAAAAATTTTTAAGAAATCATTTTAATGGCCTTCCTCCACTCCTATGCTGCTTCTGTGTAGCTAATGAACTTTGCTTTAGCAATATATATTCTTTGATAGTTTTGAGCTCATGACTTTTACCCTTTTTCAGAACTGAAAAGATGCTTACTGAGCTCAGGGTCCCTTTCAGTGGTACAGCCCTTGGATCTGCTTCATTTCTCAACAGAAGTTCTTCAGCTACAACTAAATCCAGGTTTAGGTTTATGTTTCCCATTATGCAATTACAAAAAACAACAGAAGAAAATAAGCCAATACTATTTTAGCATGCCAAAATACTTTTTCTTAGATGTAAAGGTGGTTTTTTGAAGGTCTGCTGTTTGATTAATGAAATGTAAACAAGTCTTAGAGTCCCTTGAACTGTCATTCTTGAACCACTTTAGTTGAGTCCTGATACAACTCAGCGATGTGGTTTTTATCATAGTTTGTCTTCAGAAATCTCACACAAGGGAATATGAGGTCATATCTCTAGACCAGTTAATCCTAAAATAACAGCTGGAACAGCATTTTCTACGGCTTCTATCTTGGCATAATCTTTCTGTGTCTCATTTTCACTTCAGTATTTTAGTCTATTAAAATATTTTGCTTGTTTGTAATCATCATTTGGCCTGGCAGTTCTAAAATATTTCATATATATTGATGGCAGACTGGGATAAATCTGAAGCTGATAGTTTTTTTACTTTCAACAGCTTGCAGTGACTCAGGTTTGTCTTGCTTTTTCATCTTGGCTCTCTTCTTTTTGCTGCAGATACATTGCCAGTTTCATCCTGCAAAAAATTTGTAAGCTTTCCTTTTAGTTCATAAGAAACTCTGTCTTCCCCAAACTATCCCCAAATACTCCCTTCTCCTAAATCTGCTCCCCCCGCCCCCAATTATTTACTGGGTTTGCTAGTTCAGATACAGTAATATGGGCTCCCCCCCAGTCTTTTCTCCACAAACTGACTGAGTGTTCAAATTTTGCAGATACAGTGAACCGAATTTTTGGAGGTACCCCACCATCCTTACAGTTGTTTGATCATCCTCTAACTTTCATCTGTCCGCCTGGTGAGAGACACAGAGGCTGCTGCTCTTCAGAAGCACCTTTTGAATCATCACCTCCCTGGGAACTTCTACCACCACCAGATGGAGTCATCTCGGGATTATCATTAATTTTCACTAATTACAAAAGCCTGGATTTTAACAGGAATCAAAATCTTTTGTTCAAATTAACACTCAGGTCTGGTGTAGTGCAGAGATAACATATGAGAAAACAAAATTTACAGACACATAAAAAGCAGAGCCTTGGCAAAACCTTGGCTCTGGGGATTACTACCAAGGGAAACTATGTTAATCAATAAAGGAGGATAAATTAATTATTAACATAGTCTTACAGGAACAAGGCCAAAGAGAATAGTTTACCAATGAAATTCCAGAAAAGAACCAGTATAAATGGCATTAAAACACAGGATGCAAGGCCAGTAGTATTTCCACTGGTGCCAGTAGGCCCATCAGGTTCGGTTGTGGTGGTGATTGGGACCATGGAGCAACAGGGCTTCGCCTCGCTTGCATCACACTGTGAGCATGTGTAGCACTGATGAGAATGCCAGGCTTCTTCCCCCATAAATCTGCTCCCGCCCTCTGCTGCGCAACATTGGTCCTGCAAAGACCGCTTTGCTTTCCTGTTAGAGCCAGACATGCGCATTCCCGATGGCTGTGAGATCAGTCCCACTCATCAGAGAGTAAACTCAAACACATTGGCAAACCTGCGGGGGACTGAAATTGTAGGCTGCGAATGATCTCCACCTCAGAAATGCCGGCTGAGGAACAGGGTTTACCTACACTCAAAGCCAGCAGCAACTGTGTGAGTTTAGGGGGGAGGTATGTGTTTGGTTCTCAGAATAGGATTTGGATAACACAAAGACCTACAATACATATAAAGGGCATATTAAGGTCTCAGTGATGGAAAACACGGCTATAAGAGAACATCTCTGAGGGATGCAGCAAGGGCACATAGAGGGTGTCCAGTGAGCAGCAAGTAAGCAGCCACACATGGGTAGTTTATAAATTACAATAATATAAATGAGGAGGAAAAGCCACAGTGAAAAACACACAAGGTGGAAGAAATGTGAAAGAGGACAAAGACTGACAAACACATGGTGGTGACAGGAAAAACTTCAGTAGTTTGGCTGGGCAGAGGCAACTGGGGGCATCAGGAGTGTGGTTCACCTGAGGGGCTACACCACAGAGCTCTGCACTGGCCTCCTGCTGGGAGAAAGGAGGTGAGTTGCTGGGGACAGCAGGGAGGAGCACAGCCATGATCTTTGGGAGGGGGCCTGCATTACACAAGTGAGAAAGAACCACGATGCCTGCATGTTTTTAACAGAAGAAAAAAATTAAATACCCAATTAGTGAGGCCACATCTGGAGTACCATGTCCAGTCCTAGACTCCTTAGTACAAGAAAGACATGGAACTACTGGAGAGGGTCGAGCCACAAAGATAGGATTACTCTCTTATGAGAGACTGTGGGACCTGGGCCTGTTTAGAGAAGACTGAGAGAGGATCTTGTCAATATATATAAATATGTTAAAGGCAGGTGTCAAGAGGATGATGCCAGACTCCTTCCAGTGGTGCCCAGTAACAGGACGAGGATCAAGGACCATAAGCTAAAACACAAGAAGTTCTACCTCAACGTAAGGGAGAACTTCTTTATGTTGAGGGTACCAGAGCACTGGAACAGGCTGCCCAGGGAGGTTGTGGAGTGTCCCTCTCTGGAGCCATTCAAACCCACCTGGACACGTTCCCATGTCACCTGCTCTGGGTGGCCCTGCCTTAGGAGGGGAGTTGGACTGGATGATCTCCAGAGGTCCCTTCCAGTCCCAACGGTTCTTCAATTCTGTGATGCCAGACCGTGAACGTCATGCCTGTGGCAGGGCATTTCTCTGGCAAGGCTGCACATAGTGGGGTGGGTAACAGAGCAGCAAAGTGAGTAAGGCATGGTAATGTGAGGCATGGAGAGGGAAGCACGGCAAGTGCTGGGTCCTGCCCTTTGTCCACAACAACAACAGGCAGTGCCACAGGCAGGGGCTGAGTGGCTGGAAAGCTGCCCAGAGGAAAAGGACTTGGGGGTGCTGGTCCAAACATGAGCCAGGGTGTGCCCAGGTGGCCAAGAACCCTAATGGCATCCTGGCCAGGATCAGCAATAGTGTGGCCAGCAGGAGCAGGGCAGGGGCTGTCCCCTGTACTCGGCACTGGTGAGGTCACACTTTGAGTGCTGTGTTCAGTTCCGGGCCCCCCACTAGGAGGAGGACATTGAGGCACTGGCAGAAGACGAGAGGAGGCCAACAAGGTGAAGGGTGTGGAGCACAGGAGGAGCAGCTGAGAGAACTGGGTGGGCTCAGCCTGGAGGAGACTGAGGGCTGACCTTATCGCTCTCTACAACTACCTGAAAGGAGGTTGCAGCAAGGAGGGGCGGGGGGGGGTCGGCAACCAGCCAAAAGGACGAGGGGACATAGCCTTAAGCGGCACCAGGAGAGGTTCGGTTCGCCTTCAGGAGGAATTCCTTCACGGAAAGGCTGACAGATATTGGAATGGGCTGCCCAGGGAGATGCGAGAGTCGCAACCCCTGGAGCTGTCTACGGAAAGACTGCCCGGGGCACGGCGTGCCATGGTCCGGCCGACACGGCGACGCTCTGTCACACGGCGGACTCCATGACGCCACAGCCTTTCCAGCCCCACCGACGCCGCGATCCCGTGACCCGCCGGGGCGGGGCGCCCCCTGCTGGGCCCGGCGCGGCGCACGCGCGGCCGGCGCGCAGGTCCTTCCTTCCTTCCGGCCGCCATCTCGCTGCTCCCGCGTGCGGATCCCGGCCCCGCGCCCTGCCCGCCGCCTCCAGCCCCGCTCCGCCGCCCCTCCGCCCGCCGAGGTACCGCGGGGACGGCGGGGAGCGGCCGGGAGGGGAGCGT
The DNA here is from genome assembly GCA_036785705.1 of Acanthornis magna. Taxonomy (NCBI): domain Eukaryota; kingdom Metazoa; phylum Chordata; class Aves; order Passeriformes; family Acanthizidae; genus Acanthornis; species Acanthornis magna. Next base: position 3,726,917 of record JAWUZG010000121.1, read on the forward strand.
GACGCATCCGGGGGGGTGGGTGGCGGCGGTGGCGGTGGTTGGAGGAAGGGACGGCGGTTACGGGCTGGGCCTGCAGGGAGCTCGGCTGGGCTGGGTTGGGTTGGGCTGGGCTCGGCTCGGCGGCGCTGCCCGCGATCTGACCGCGTTCCCGGCCCTGTGGCGGGGCGGGGGGCCTGCCTGCCGCGGAGGACCTGTGTGGGCGTGTGCTGCGGGGGGCGGCAGAGCCCCCTGTGCCCACTTGCCCCCACCTGTGTTCCCACACCCGCCTGCTCCGGGCTCTCTTGTTGCTTCTGCAGATGAAGGAGACAATCATGAACCAAGAGAAGCTTGCCAAGCTGCAGGCCCAAGTGCGCATCGGTGGCAAGGTAGGAGCCGCCTCCCCCCGCTGCCGTCGGGATAGGGTGTCCCTGAACGCATACGGGCCTGGCAAAAGGGGTCCTCGAAGCGGCTATGGGGAGCAGCCCTGAGTACTCTCAGCTTCTGTGGACCGTCCTCAAGGGAAGCTGCTCTGCTCCAGGGCTCTCTGGAGTCACTTCTGTGGGTGCACTATGTAGTAGATGAATCTCCAGTCATTTCTGTTTGTGTATGGTATGTTGCAGCAGACTTAGTCTTTTATATTAGAGAGAATGGGAATTTCATTACCAACAAGGTTATGTGCAAGGTGCTGCACCTGAGTCAGGGCAATCCCTGGTATCAGTCTAGGCTGAGGATGAACAGATCAGAGCAGCCCTTCCAGGAAAGACTTGGGGGTTCTGATGGGTGAGAGGCTGGACGTGACCAAGCGATGTGCACTCACACCCCCAAAAGCCAAATGTGTCCTGGGCTGCATCCAAAGCAGTGTGGGCAGCAGGGCCAGGGAGGGGATTCTGTCCCTCTGCTCCGCTCTGGTGAGACCCCACCTGCAGTGCTGCATCAAGTCTGGGGTCCCAGCACAGGAAGGACATGGACCTGTTGGAGTGAGTCCAGAGAAGGGACAGTGAGTTGGTCAGAGGGATGGACCTCCTTTCCTACCAGAAAAGTCTGAGAGAATTGGGACTGCAAAAGCTTTGGGGTAACCTAATTGTGGCCCTCCAGTACCTGGAGGAGCCTGCAAAGATACATAGTATCTTTGTGTAGGAAAGATGCGTCAAGTCTATTTACAAGAGCATGTAGTGACAGGACGGGAGAATGGGTTTAACTTGAAAGTAGGTTTAGACTGGATATTAGGAAAAAAATTCTTTACTAAGAGGCTGGTCAGGCACTGGAACAGGTTGCCTAGAGAAGCTGTGGATACCCCATCCCAGGGCGTGTTCAGAGCTGCGTTGGTTGGGACTCTGAGCAACCTGGTCTAGTTAAAGGCATCCCTGCGCTGTGGCAGGAGGGTTGGAACTAGATGATCTTTGTAGTCCCCTTCCAACCATTCCATGATAATTGTATGGGCTGTTTTAGAAAATGTGTGGGATTTGAAGTGAGTAGACCTTACATCAAGTGAGCTTGGGTATAGTTTTCATAACAGATCATAAAGGGTTATGTTACAGACTTGTCAGAAATATATAGGGTCCTCAAGGCAGTTTTTTAATCTTTCCTCACGAAGTTGGAAATTCTGTACTTGTCATACTTCTGTAACTGTAGACTAATATAACCAAAACATGTTTTTATTTTGTTACATTTGAAGATATGCGTGTTTACTTGTAATCTGAGAAAAGTGTGTTTTATATGGCAGTAAACATTTTAATTACAGTGTCAGTCTTAATTCAGGAATTTGTCAGTAATCTTTTGTACCTGAGGGAGTATACACAGTGTTCTAGAATACAAATTATTCAACAGAGCTCTTGCTGACAGAGTTTCCAGGAGCTTTCATTCCTGTGTTGATTTTTTTTTTTTTTGGGGGGCCAGTTGCTGAAGATTTAAGCAGTCTTAAATCAGGGTTTATGTAGTAATTAACTGCCTTGGTGATTTTTTTCTTTGTATGTGTTACTAGTTAATTAGAGAACCCCTTTATTACATTGCTGATTGTGTGCCTGTTAACCAGTCTGTGTTTATTGACTATAGAGACTCTTAATATTCATTATGTAAGGTCAGTATAGGGCCTTTAGAAACATTAAGCTAAGGTGAGAAGGGTAATTTAGTTTTGAAGTTGGCCAGTGAAATACTTGGAATGCTTGAACTTGCCTTTTAATTTTTTTTTTTAATAATGGGAAATTATTCCAGGGATTCTTCATGGCATTGTTGCCATGTAAGTTGAGATGTGTGTGGAGGAGGTGCATATCCCTTGAATCAAGACATCATATTCTGAATTTTACTGAGAATTCTTTTGTCCAGAGGGACTTAGCATATATCTCATCTAGCTCAATTCCTGGGTAAACAAGGCACTAATACGAAGCATTTCTGTTATTTTTAGTAGTTTTCAAGCCACTGTATGTGCATTAGCAGGGGATGAATATCAGGCTTTTCAAAAACCTAAACCTTTGAGCGGTAGTCTTTCAAGTGTTAGTTTCATATGAATTTGTCATTAATATTCCTCATTGTTGATAACAGAATTATGTTAAAGTTATTAGTGTCCAACCAACTTTCTAACTTCTGACACTAAACTGGAAAGGAATTGCAGCTATTTATATGGCTGGACAGCCGCACATTCTCTTACTACTAGCATGTGGCAGATGAGCAGCTGGAATAGGACTTACATTAGTAGTTACATGATGTCAAAAAGGAGCTTAGTTTCACTTATTCATAGACGTTTTATGTAGTATTTTCCTGAGCCCTTATGATTGTGCAAGGAAGTATAGAATGACATTTTCTGCTTTTTCATGGAAATAGATATCTTCTAATGTGGAACATTTCCTTCCCTGGAGCAATCTAGAGAGCTCTCGATCTGTATAGGAACGTAACCTTTGCTTGTTTGTTTTCGAAACAGGGTTGATCTTCTATGTAGAAGTATTTTTAAAAACTTATAAAATACTTTGGAAAAATAGGTGTTCTTCAAATACAGAAGTTCATCAAATGAGAGATGGTTATTTAGAATAAAAATGTAGTATTTTGAGTTTTCTCATATTTATTTGCTAATGATATATTTGTAGCTTTATGGCCTCTGACTATTACTAAAATTTGGCTGTAATTTAAGGAAGGTAATCTAAGGAAAAACTAACAACGTTTGGAAATTGCTTAAAACTTCATTTTTCAGTTTTGTGTCTGTGATAATTTTGGTTAACAAGGTTAAATTTGCAATTTCTCTTTTCCTCCAGTAAAACATGAAATTTGTGGAATAAATATTCTCTGATACATTTCTTCCTAAAATCTCATACTTGTCACACATGTGCAAATCTTGCCTTAATACAAGAGAAAGAGTGTTGCAGTGCAGTTGGGCAGCAGGGTTGTATGCACTGAAACACAGGAGCAGAACTTTGTATGTAAAGTTGATGTGTAGATGTTGTAAAGTAGTTATACAGGTCTGAGGATCGGAGTTTGTGAGAACTACATTAGTTTTAACTTGTAGGTTTTGGTTTTTTTTTTTGCTAAGGGTACTGCCCGCAGAAAGAAGAAGGTTGTTCACAGAACAGCTACAGCAGATGATAAAAAACTTCAGTTTTCATTGAAGAAACTGGGAGTCAACAATATTTCTGGAATTGAGGAGGTAATTGCTTCAAAGAAAAAAAAATTCTATATATAAATAGGAAAAGTACTAAAATAAATTTTCTGATAAGTAACATAGGTCCTAAACTTGTGTGTATATTATCAGTAGGCCTTCATGGAGCTTTAAGAACTTCAGTGTCCTGTTAAGTTGAAAAATCCTGCTAAACTGCTTCAAATACTGTTTGGTTCTTTTTCTTGCAGGTAAACATGTTTACCAATCAAGGAACAGTCATTCACTTCAATAACCCCAAAGTTCAGGCTTCTCTGGCTGCTAACACTTTCACTATCACCGGCCATGCTGAGACAAAGCAGCTTACAGAAATGCTGCCTAGCATCCTAAACCAACTTGGAGCTGACAGTCTGACCAGCCTCAGGAGATTGGCAGAAGCCCTACCCAAGCAATGTAAGTTGAAACTCGAATGTGCTTCGTGCTGGCAGCTGACATGAGGCTTATTTGTATAGCAGGAGTGACATTCCCTGTGCTCTTGTTGTCCATAAGCTTGTTATAAAATGCTTATAAAGAAATCAAACTCTTTAAAATTAAGTTTATTTATAGCTCAAATCCAATGGCAAGTGTGACTCAGTAAGGCAAAGTCACTGGTTACCATGTCTTATAGCTGGGTTAGCACTGGAAAACTGTAGCCAGACTTGATTTTCTGGTAGTCTCCTTCTTGATCTGGCTGCTATATTTTGACATACCTTGTTCATTAAAGCTAGTGGATGAATTACTCTGTAAGAGTTAGGTTTTAAAGAAAGGTAAGCTTGGAATATGTCTCTTTTGACACTTTGAATGGGAACCTAAGTAAGAAGGAAAGGGACTTAACAGATACCTTGAAATTGTTTTTCGCCCCTCATAGGCGTAGTGAAGGCACTTCTCACATGGTCTTTTTGATAACTGGGAATGAATTACAGGGTACTTATAAGGAAGTCCATTATAAGTTCAGTATATGTAGAACAGTGTAGAGGGCAGGGCTGACATGAGCATTAAGCTAGATACACCAACTCAGTATTCCATCTTTAAAACAGTAAAAAACCATGAACATTTTTTCCTTCTAAAATTGGGAAAAGCAGAGGAGGGACTTAAGTATGTAGTGTTTGAAAAAGGTGCTGCTGCTACAGGATGAGAATTAGAAGTGAAAGACTTTTTGACACTGGGAACATTCCTTGTGTCCTGTGTGTACAGTCTTCTTATTTTCTGAAATACCTTAAGCCCATTCCTTTCAAGATGCAGAACAGCCTAAACATGGAAAAAATGAAACAATAGCATTATGTCCGGTTTTTAGTAGTTCTAACTTGATTGTTTGGTTTTTTTTTGTTCCTCTGCTTTGTTGCCAACGAAGCAGCCTCTATTTACATTTATAAAGTTGATCATAGTTTCCTCCTGTCAACTTCCCGCTGAAAAAAATTCTGCTAGAAGTAGTCTTCAGGATGTGGAGTAAACTGTTCTGTGGGAGCTGCAGGCTTGTAATGAGAACTGCCTTGCAATGGGAACTGCTAGTTTGCCTCGGTTCACAGGCATCAATTCTAGCTCAAAACAAGCAAGAATTCAAAATGGTGATACCCAGGTTCTCACAGGTGGTGTTATTGCAAGATGTTTTTCTAACTATAGGTAGCCAATGACATTGTGGAGTGGTGAATTGAGGGCCAATGGATGTGTGACATGAATGTTAGAAATAGGATAAAAGGGACCTTGGGAAATAAAGAGTAGTTCGGTTCTTTGACCGGAAGCTGTTGTGTTGAGTCTTTATGTGTCATGTCCGTCTCAACGACAGTGTTCTTTATCATGATTCTCAAATCCTTTCTTCCTAATGTCATCTGTGTGACTTCCTTGTGATAATAGTAGGGCGTGAAAGAAAAAAGTACTTGAAGGGTTTAGAATGATCACCAAAGTTCTGTCTTCTCTTAACAATGTGGTTATTTTCTAAGCTGAATTGTGTAGTTTTATAAAAAGGGAAGGTTGTTTGAAGTGATTGCTTTTTATGATCTAGTAAATGGCTATTTCTTTCTAGTAAGATTAGATGCCAGACTAGTTCCACAAAACTTTTCTATTCAGCATTGTCAGTTAGATTTGGAAGCCTAACATCAATAAGTGAAGCATCTGTGATGATTGCGGGTGCTAAAGTCAACTTAGACTTAGACTCTCTCTTGGGGATGAGAGAGAAATGCAGGTAATTTAGGATGAAATAACATGGTTTGCTTTTAAAGTGTCGTTTTTAACATTAAGATGTACTTAAGCTTTAACAACGTTCTGCTGCTTCAGAAAACAAGTGAAGGTTAGTGATGTCCTGGTCCCAAGCCCTTTTAGAATAAGGTTTATGCATTCATCAGTTTTGGCTCTCTAGAAATTAAAGTACAAGTCTAGTAAGAGCCCATAATTTTCCTCATGCTTTTCTTGAAAACTGAGGATTAATTAGAATAAAACTGAGGTAGTTGAGAGTATGAGACAGCTTACCCTTGATAGTACAGCTAAGAATAGTTGGTAGAGTAGTGGCAGGCACACAGACACCTGAGATATCTATTCTTAGCATTATACTGCTGCCCAGTTCAGCAGGTGCTCACTGGTCTGCTACAGTGGAGGTGGTTGAGTCTCACTTCCTCTGTCAAATACAATGGGAATGGTTAAAGAAATTACTGAGTCAGCAAACAAGTGGACCAGAGCACTCGGTCACCTCAGTCAGCTAAGGAGTAAAACTGTGCATTCAGTTCCATATTCCTCTGACTTTGCCAGGGAACAGTAGTATCTTTTAAGTACTTCTCCTAGTTGTGTGTCTGCCTGCAACTTCACAATTACATCTCAGTGTAGGTGTATATAGCTCAGTTTTCTTTGGATGTGTAGGATAGTAAGATCCCTTCTATTCCTTAAAACTTGATGGTGTGAAAGACATAAATTTAAGAGCCATGTGGTGGTCCTTAAACCTGTTTTTGGGAAAAACTGGTAAAATCAGTTTCTGCTCTTGTATTTGGAAATTATTATCATGCAGGGCACTCAGTATACCTAGATACAAGATATTGGCTAATAAGTTGTTTAGGATGCATCTTCTAATTTCATCACTGGGCTGTTTGAGCATTATCAGTAGCAAAGGAAATGTGAACTTCCTACATTAGGTGAAGATTATTTAATGTTTTCAAAAACACAAAGCTAAAGAATAAGTCAAAATGCCTTTAGTGAGCTTGAATTAAGCTTTTGAACTACTTGCTCTTGCAGCTGTGGATGGAAAAGCACCACTTGCTACTGGTGAAGATGATGATGATGAAGTTCCAGGTAAGAGCAAGCATGCAGTGGATGAAAATGAAGTGAATTTCTATGTGCAGATTATTGCCTTAATTTCAGATACTGTGAGAGACTTAGCAGTTTGAGCTAGCATTTTGATCCTATGTTGAAGTAATAGCGATGACTCAGATCATTATTTAATATTCCATAAGAAACTATCTTGTTAGAATCACCTTGCCCAGTTGTGGTAATAGTGAAGTTAATGCTTTTAGAATTGTGCTTTGTCATGAACCATCCAGAATTTCCCTGGTTGAGTCAGGAGGATGAACCTTGAAGTTCTTAAAAATTATTGGGTGTTTTACAAGCTGGAAGTCTTTAATCGTGTAAAAACTTGATACAAAGTAGAACTTTGGAAAAAAATTGAAACCTGAAATGTTTGGCAATAGGGGAACTGCGTCGAATTTTAATTCCAACAATCTTCTTTTTCTAGATCTTGTTGAAAACTTCGACGAAGCTTCAAAGAATGAGGCAAACTGAACTGTCACCTCCTGAATAAAATTAAAACTTGAAAAAGCTACATGGAGCTGCTATTTTATATTGTGACTGCCTTGATTTTATTTCCTGATGAGATCTCAAGATCTGTGATATTTGGAAACTCCTTGAATCTGCAGCTCTTTAGTTACTGCTTGTACACAATATTATTTTTGTGGCCCAGTTGAACAAACCTCTGCTTTGAAATAAGTCAGATTGCTAACAAATTTCTGCCTAGACACATTTTTTGAGTAACTTGTATACAAGCAAACACTCATCTTTAATGAACTTTGGCATACAATAAAAATATAAAAGAAAGTTTCTGGTGTGACATTTTGTCAGAAAAGCAGGGGAAAAAATGGCCTTGAATATTAATCTTAAAAAGGTTTTGCTTTTCTGCAGAGCATCTTACTTTGCCGTGTTAAAAAGCTGGCTTCTGAAGAAAAAAAGTTCTGTACATAGTGAAACATTTTGGACTTAATTGGTGAATTTCTGGTGTTTGCAGGTTAGAAGTAGGTAGGCTGTAAATCACCTTGTAACCCAGTGAATTTAAGAACTAGAATTGTATTTTAGCAGCAGTTAGTGGTGGCTTAGTATGAAACATGCAAGTTCAGGAAGAACTTTTACTTACCAACTGCTGCTGTGCTGTTCTTCATGGCCTTGGGGAGCTACATGTGAGTGTTAAATTTTGTATCTTCCATGAGTGTTTAATAGGTATTTGCAGGGTGTAGCTGTTTAACGGGTTAAACAATACTTCCACATTTTAATTTTACTTACATGAAACCATAAGTTGTGTGGGGGAATGAAGTATAGAAAGGGGGAAAAGGCTTAACAGAATGGATAGTGTCTCTTAATTAAGTCTGTATTTACCAGTTTCAGATCTGTTAGGTAATAATTTGAATGTTTCAGGAATATGTTATTTTTATTGCTTTTTGGAAGTTTTGTTGTGTTTGAGAGAAAAAGTTAACTTTTTAGGGCACAAGAAAGAGTTTTCAAATTCTACTCTATATAGCTACAGTTTCTGGGGGTGAGAGCTAAATTTCATGCTTGTGAGTCATTGATGTTAATGATAGATCAGAACAATGCATAACAGAAGGTAAGCTAGGATAGAAGAGCACTCAGCTACTGGTCTTCTAAGGTTGTTTCTAGAGCACAGACTCCAGGAAGTGTAGATTCACCGGGATTCGTGGAGGATAAAATTCAGGGTAAGACTTTGCCATAGCTGTAGAAAAGCTCTCAATGTGCCTGGGAAAAGGTGAGTCACTGTCTGACTTGCTAAGCATGTTTGTTATGGTGTAACTCATTGCTGTTGGGTAACAGTGGAGGAACTTGTTCAAGCCCTAAAAGTCCTCTGTTGTGAGGTAAGACAGACTGATGTGAGAGTGACATGGCTGAAGTCAGGTGCAAGAACTTAAAGTAATAATTTCAGAACACTTGTCTTGGTTTACAAGTAGTACTTTTATCAATAAACTATTGTCTCCGGCTTAGAGACAAATTTCTTAGGTGGAAAGCGCTCTGAATAGTAGACGCCTTTCCCACAGCAAAGGCTTCTGGCACCCCCTCCCCCACAACAACAGAATTTCTTGGATGAAAGCAAAAAAAACTTTACTTAAGACAACACGCAGAGTGCCCTGCAAGGCACAGGGGAAGGGGAAAGGGGAAAAGGATTTATTAAACCTGAGTAAACAGTTGATGAACTTCAGTGTCCTTTTCCTCAGACGTTGCGTCCCATTTCCAGGGTCCCTGCAGCGTGGGGGGGGATGGGGGCGGGTGGAGTTGCTCTGGTGGCTCCCTGGAGGATTCTCATCCACCATCTGAGGGCTCCCAGGGTTGTTGAATGAGAAAGCAAGTCAAAGAAAAAAAGTCCAAAAAAACCGACGAAGAAGCAATCCCAGGGAAGGGCAAGCAGCAGCCGCAGCAGCAGCAGCACGACCAAGGAAATACCCTTCCTCTCCCTTGCTCCTCTGTGGAAAAGCATGCAGGGAGAGTTTCAAAACATCCCGTGCTGGCAGAGCTTCTTCTGGCTGCTGGACACAGTTAGAGCTACAGGACCACATTTTTAGGCATGCACGCAAACGATAGGGAATACAGGATTATCATCACCCCAGGACAACTATACTTGCAGCATTAGCTAAAAAAGTGCATTTATTTAATTGTACCTCATTGATAGAAAAACTGGGCCTATGTGAATTTGAGTTTTGAAATGAGGATGGTGAATAATTGCTTGTATAAGGTAAAAACCACATTCTGCAGAGTAGTTTGCCAGACTTCCTGTGAACTGTTGAATGAGTAAATGACGTGCTGGGTTTTTACCAATGTGTTATCTGTTCTGTGATTAAGACATGCTAGGCCTCATACTTTCTTTAAGCCATTGTAACCGTTGCTTATGAAATACTTTCTGCTGGTGTCTGTTAGGAATTAACTTCATCCCTTGCTTGGTGCTTAAAAAGTGAGATCATTACTGAAGCTGTGTCTTTGAAGTGCAGAGTAAGGCTAATCTAGTGATAAACAGCCATGTGACCTGCCTGTGGAAGTCTGGGTGCAAGGTATGCTCCCAGTACACTCCCAATCAGGAAATACTGGTGTAAACTAGATCTCCAGACTTGGACTGAAGATGAAGGTATGAGCAAAACATGTTCTTGACTACAGCATGGAAGTACCTATCTTCTAGGGTTATAGTACTCTTCATGATTAACTTAAGTGTTCAGTCCTGGACTCAACACTGTGATTATTTTCTCTTGGTAAGGAGTTTGGTTCTGGTTTTCCTAATCTGTCATTAACTGCTAGAAACTGAGAATAGTTGTGCTGATGTTTCTCTTGATGTTGAACTTCTGTGTAACCATACTGTAATTATGCCATTATGTATTCGTATCCGCCGTAGTTTTTCTCAAGGAAAATGGCTCTGTATCTCCATTCCAAATATTTTGGAAAATGGAGAAATGAAAACAGATGCCTGTGTTTCTACTGAGCTTTTTATTTTTAAAAAGCTAAGGGAATGTTCAGGTTCTGTCACATTAAGCTCTGAAAAAGCTTGACTCAATGCAGTGGTGGGTTCTAGTGAGATTTTTTTATAATGTCTGGAACAGATTTTTAGAAATATTTTCGTAATTGTTAATCTTATGCTTCAAGGGCTTTGCAATGTTTTAAAATTAATATATTCTAATATAAAAACCCAAACAGCAGAACCCTTTGGGGAGATGGTGAAGCTGTGTATTTTATTAAACTAGTGGTGTACATATGAAAAGCTTCTAACTGTGGTTTTAAGGGAATACTGGTTTTAAAGCTCTAGAAGCCGCCTTGCATTATTACATATTTGTCATTATTAAAGTCTTGTGAGTCTGTGCTTGTGTCTCTTAGGAGAAGTAACCCGTGAAATTTTCACATAAATTGTAGTGCACATTTAACATACATGATGAAAAACATTTGGTTTGAAATGTTCACAGCTCAGTACTTCAAATGCCAAATCAAGGCTTGTGTATCTTACTATATTGATTTGCCTAGAGTGTGGGGGAAGTTCATTGTAGTTGCCACCTCTCTGAAGTTTTGTGTGGATACTGTGTTTTGTGGGTGAAACACCATATTGACACTTTTCCTAAGTTGTCTGCTATATCTGCTGACAACCTAAATGTTGTGTAATGATACAGTAGGCGTAACAAGCTATTCTCTCCTTTAAATGTGAGAACAGATTTGAACAAGTTAGGAGACTGGAGGGTAATACTCAACAGAGATATAGGGAAGTTCATGTTGGTGATGACTAGATCACAGCCTTAAGTGACGGGCAAGATGGTGGTATATGTAAAGAGGAGAGATTTCTAAGCTAGGTATTTTAAAATATTAATAAATATTCAACATGTTGTGCACTTAATACATGCACTATATCTTCTAATTTTTCTAAGCTATTCTTTGTTCCTTTTCTATCATTTCAGCCACAGCAATCTGTGATAGTTGCTGAAAATATTTTCTACTGGATATGATAGTTGAAAGATCCCGACTAGTAACAGAGATTGGACTCTGAGAGGAAGTCTTATTTTACAAAAAAAGGAGCTGACAGTGCAGCTGAGCCACGCTTACTTGGGTGAACTGTCTGTAGCATGAGGGAGTACCATGATTAGTTTGACTGTGAGTTGAAATCAGTAACTTTAATGATGGATGAACAGTGGATGCATATGGAAGCTCTGAGAAAAAGGAGTATAACTGTATATTCTAATTTACTTTAAGCTGTGGTTTCTTGGTAACATTTGGTACCTACAGTCTCATCGTGAACATTTTAACTGCTCTTAATATTCTGCCTTCATGGATGGATTATAATTAAAAAGTAATGTTACTGAATGGAAGGAAGATGGCTTAAGTAATACTGTTAATGTGTTGTCTTGCTGTAATCGTGGTTTTTTTTTTTTTTTTAAGTGATTTAACAGGTCTAAGTTAGACTTTGTAAGTCTAAGTTACACCTGTCTTAGCGTTTACATTGTACTGAAGGTATCCTGGCAGTGAAAAAAATGCCATTCTAACAATGTTTGTGTAGTGATTAGCAATACTTTAATGTTTTACATTGCCAGTGAATCCAAACAAATCAGAACAATTGTTGAACAATTAGTGTTGTAATGGTATAGGCACTAGTGATTATACTGTATATATATGTCTGTAACTTCTTACATGGGTGGAAGGCAGAATTCTAGGATATCTTACTGCTATTCAGATTGGTTGAAGGTCAGTTTGATCATGCAAAAGCTTTTGGTTTCGATACCCAATAACCAAGATCTGCAACACGTCTCACACAGGGATTTGATGTGCCCTGCAGAACACTGGCAGATAAACGTGGAGGTATTTGCTGCATTTGAAATCCTTATTCTGCAATTCTGTTGAACAGTGCTTTTTTGTTTCTGGAAAAATGTAGTTGTGGGTTGTATCCTACTCCAAATTTTTAGGACACACCTGGAGTTAACAGGTCTTAACATTCTCTGTGTAAGTTATACCTGAGTTAATAATGTCTATAAGGCTTCTGCTGGAGTCTCAAAAAATTTCAGCCCTGTACACCTGATCGGTATCCTGCTTCACCACCAACATATAACTTCTGGCAAGTGTTTGCACCTGCATGTTATCACTGAGTTAAAAATGATGCAATAGGGCGAGGTTTGAAGTTGTTGAAAGTGTCAACTGAAACAGAAAGAGCTGTGGGTTTAAGTCACAGCTCCAGGGTCTGTGACTTGTCCTGCTATTCTTTCCTGTTATTTCCAGTACCTGCATCAGGCAAATGCAGATGTAACTGAGTAGGACTTGACAGTCAGATCTCTCAACAATAGCATGTTCTGAGCTGCTGTTTTATGAGGAATTTCTAGGAACTGTGTAGTAAGCAAGACTACTGCCACCTTTAAGAACCCAGATGAGATGCAGGAGGATTTCTTGCGCTCTTGTAACTGTAGGAAGAAAGATAGTAAGATGGTTGGGGGTGCCAAAGTCCATGTCAGCTGTGTGTGTGTCAGTATTACACACATAATGTGACTGGTAGTCACAGTACAGTAGAATGGTGTTAAAATGTGTGTGGTGATGACTATCTTCATTGTCTCTTCTGTATTGTTGCCTCTGCAGGACCAGGAGGAATTAAAAGTGATAATGCCTCATTAGAGCCACATAGGTAAGTAACGTAGCTAAGATGGACAGTGAGCAGACTTGAGTGGTTAGGAACCCTTTTTACAATACTTACCATGAACAACTATATCTTAAAGACTTCTGTATTTGTGTTGATTTCTGACATTGTTTGGCTTCACCTGTACAGGTCAGTCAACTCATTTTGTTGTGTTACAGTTGGGGCATTCATCTGCCCCCGCCAAGCATGAGTCTTATGTAAACATATGGTGAGAGACAGCTACTGGCTCAAGGTTCCTGATCCTGCAAAGGTAATGTGAACATGAGTGTTTGCAGGATTCAAACCTAAACTAAAAATGAGATGAAGTGAAAAAATTCAACAATTGTGTCAGCAGAGTGGCAGGCTTATTGATTTGAGGTGTCCATTACAAGTTTTTGTTCAGGGACAGTTGGTATCCAAAGCACCAGGGAGGAATTAATTTGATAATTCATTTATTTCCCTCCTGGCTGCTTTGCACCAATTGGTGTAAAGAATCAGTAGATAGTGCAGTTCTTTCTAGTTTAAGGAAGGTCCTAAACAGTGTGAAACCAGCATAGCCAGCTCATGCAGCTGGGGTTTGCCTTTAGCATGTGTTGGGGGCAGCATTTGGATAAACAATCCCCATGTACATCTGCAGCATTTCATGCTCCAGTAATTACTACCCGGGGGTGATGATCTTTAAGATTTTTTTGGGGGGTGGTGTGTGTGTGTGTGGTTTTTACTGTGTAGAAGCTAGAGTAGCTTACAGGTTTCAGGATTCACTGAGTCATCTTCCACCAGCATACAAAATTCAGACTTGCTTAGATGTGACCTTGTGCACGTATACATTGGTGTCTAGTCTGACCTCTGTCAGGAACTGTGTTCTAGATGGATTGTCATTCTGCTTTACTGTGTCAGCCCTTGCATTTTTACAACAGACCCTTTACTCACAATATATTGGTTCCTCATATTTTAGCATTGTCCTATTTTAATATTTTTACCTTGAAAATTAGGTGATTATTTATTTCAAAACCTGGTGTTGCTTTTACTCCTGATTATGTCCCACCTTGGTAACTCTCTGGTTTCTTCAGGATATACAGCATATTTGACAGACAAACTATGTATGCAGGATGTAAATTAAATTAAACTCTTGTGCAGATGCAAGGCTTCAAAGATGCACAAATACATTTTTCTGGGATGCTGTGGACCTTCTTGAAACCATGTTTTATGTGAACAGAAAATCATAATGCTTGTAAACACAAGCCTTTTTTGAGACAATGGTGGTGTTGTTATGCCTATGATCTTACCCTATATTTGGGATAGACGTTATACTGCAGTTGCACAGTAGATAAGCAAGCTATTTTTGTGATGCATTTTCACAAACAACTGTGTGTTAAATCCCTTAGGTTGTAACATTTAAGACAGCCTAGGTGTAGCCTCGTAGCTACAAAAGTGGGGTGGATGGATCTACGTGGTTTAGCTAAAGCTTGCCTATTTTTCCATGGTACTAGAAGCCTGAGTAAGTTCTGGCATATCAAATTTGCCCACAGACTGCATTCAGTGTCCTTCAGCTGACAATAATGCACAAAGGTTGAGTCCAGCCATTGGATGGTATGATACGTCCTCCTAAAATGCTTGGCAGTGATACATACTAAAACTGGTGTGAAAGTGATGCTGTTCTGTAAGCTCTAGTTTCTATTTACGGAATAGAAATGCTGATGTGCTAGAAAATTTTGTAGGCTGTGAAAAGCATGTGATGTGGCTGTATTTGCTATGCTTTGATTTCAGTGCTAAAAAAAGAGCATGTACAGTTGATTTACATAATGAATCAAAACAGTATCTCCCACAATGCAGGTCAGGATTTTTTTTTTCAGAGGATTATTTAGGGATTACTTAGGTTTATTCTTGCAGGAAAAGGCTGAGCTGTACAGTGCAGTCCCACAGCTGTAATCCACCTTGTTGCTGTGTCCAGTTTACATCTTCCTTTCTGTTGGGCTCTGCAACCTTCCCTGCTGATTTCTGCGTACATGGTTGGCCTCATCACTGCTCATCTGCTGAAGATTGACTGACATGCTTTACAGTCCTGTATGCCTGGAGAGTTGCTAGCTTAATTTGGTGACAAATAACCCTCAACAGAAAGATCTATTCAGACGTCATTCCTAGGACTAACCCCTAACAATATCTTTGATCTTTAAAGTTCCAAGTGACTGGATTCCTAATTCACCCAGTTATACATTCATTGCCAGATGGAGCAGTGTACTTCCTGAAAGCATTATGTGCTGCACAGCAGGAGGTGCATGCAAGCGGAACTGCTATAACAATACTAATGATGATCATTCTAGTGATGGGCAGTGTCTGCACTCCAGTGATTTATACTGTTGTTGTAAAGGAAAAAAGTCTGGTCCACAGTGTTCAGGAAAAACTGCTGGAATGTCCCTTAGTAGTTAAAAATGCAGAACATATTTGAGTCTATCATCTCAGTAAATACAATCTTTCTTTTATTTTTTTTTCCTATTCCTTATTCCTTCCAGTTTCATGAGAGTATGGAGTTGCATCTGGTTGATGCTAGGGGTAGGGTAGGTCTGTGAACATGAACTGCTTAGCCAAAACAAGTCACCTAGAATTAGGATAAACTTTCGTGGTTGCTCTACTTCTGACACTTTTTTGTTGTAGGTACTCTTATAAAACGGTTGTGGAAAATGAGTAATAGTTCTGGCATTAGTTTACAGCTGTTTCTTCAGGCTGTGAGCTAAGCATCATCATCAGGGTTTAAAGAAGGAAGATTCAAGATTGCTTAAAGGTAGATAGTAGGACCAAGGCACAATGAAGTTGCTCTGGAAATGCACAAGTGGTGCATGCTGTAAGTAAAAGTTTGTCTTGTCTTGTTTCTCAGCTGAGTAGGTGCAAGATTCAGTGGCTGATTTTCATCTTGGAGTTATGGAACATTATTTTTTACTGCAGGAATACCATTGGGTTACCAACAGCTGAATTCCCTTGGGAAAAAAAAAAAAAAAAAAGAGTGCCATGGGGCACTTCCTTCATGGCCCTGGGACAGACTTTGCCTCTAGTGCCACAGTGGGGAGCTGTGATCATCTCGCTTCGATCATGGAAAAGGTGAAGAGCAGAGGCCCTATCTTCATCACTTGGCTCCCTGCTGTGGGCACCTGCTCCCTGTGTGGCATAAGGAGGTGTAGGATACAGACTTTTTTTTTTAATACCAAGGAAAAACCCACAGGAGGGCTGAAGGGAGATTATGCTCTACCCTGGGAAGGTCTGGCAGGAGGTTGCTGCTTTCTGTAACTGTCTCAGAAATACAAGTGGGGAATTCAAAGTACAAGACAGATGAACAAAGAAGGCAACAGAGTGGAACTAGTAACAGCCCCAGGGAAAACCAGAGCAGACAGGGAAGAGTGTTACAAAGTGCTCATCAAATTTACATGCAAATAGTAATGCTAACATTGTACATGATTAACCAGAATACCCTGCAAAGTCAAACGGGAATGAATAAGACAAAGACTTTGTGCAGTTCTGAAGCATTTGGCTGTTACTACTACATGAAACTGCTGGCAATCTGCTTTGTGTGCAGAGTTCATGGCATCTGTGTTTACATGCTGCACACTGAATTTGGCAAAAAATAATTTAGTTGATCAGGAAAAGCAACTTATTATAGATATATATATCTTAATACACTGAAAGAGCATACTGTCATTCAAGTTCAAATGGAAAAGATTAACAATTACTGTAAGAAATTACATTGGCAAGAACTTTTGGTAAAAGATTTGGAGAGGATTGACTTGGAATAAAGATTCTGACTGCAGGATTTTCAAACTCCTCTGGTCTTGTGACAAGGAAACCCTGCTGCCTTTGGATCCATGGGTGTGGTTCAAAGATAAGTTGTAGTGTCTTCTCACTGCCATCAGAGCCTACAGAAACTGTTAACTAGAACAAAAGCAAAAGACTGACCTTTCAAAACACTTAACCAATGCTGAAATTCCCACCACTTACAAATTTTACCACTATAAACAAAGAAAAATGAATACTGAGAAGTATTTACACCAAGAGAAACAAAAATTCATTGTTGTGCCTCAGAGAAACACAAAGTATTGGAGTGAAGCATGCTGTTAATATTGCATAATCAACAGTTGTCTGTGCTTTTTACTCAGGGATTTTTTCCTGTGAGTAAAGCTTTTTCTTTGCATAGATTTTTCCTCCCTGTTTGCTAACTCTTGACTAAGTTTTCCTCAGGGTGTCTGAATCACAGTTTATGAAATAGTGCTGGTTGGTCCCTGCAGGGCCCCCAAAAGAGCCACAGAAAACTTCAATTCCATGTTCCCTTAGCAGCATAATATTACACAGTAGAAAGGGCTCATAATGCAGGAAATGGCTTCTGAAAGATTACCATTTTCACCTTTGTACTCACTCTTGAGGGAGGTGTTGTGATGACTATCTGACTATTGCTTGAAATTCTGCAGCAAAAAAGTTGGAAGAAACTTTTAATTTTGTTGTCGTAATCTACATTCCTCTGTTCCAATGTCTTAATATAAAATTAATGCCTTTTCTAGGATATGTTTTGAGGCAATAGTTAAAAATTAGTCAGTCTTATTTCCTATATATGACCTCACCCCTGACTGAAATTCAAGACAAAATACGAAGTAGCTATTGAAGGTTCATTATTTATAAAAAGTACTTTCCTATAACACAAATAATACAGAAAAAGGAAATTCTGTTCTTTATGAATACAGATGCATGATGAGATGTCTTGCAATTTAAGAGAAATTGGCTCAGGTTATGGTATCTCAAGGAAACACAATTTGTATTTTTTTTCATTGCTTTTCAACAAATGTGGAAGTCCAGCACTTGATTTTACAAAGGGCATTAAATCTCAGTATTTTTAGTATGCAACTTTACAGTAATTGCTGCTTCATGTTATTTTACTTGAAAATTACTTACAAGAGATATGCTTTTCTGGATTTTGATTACAAAACATTTTTTTCTCTCTTGCTGTCAAGGCATGACAGATTTGCTGTTTCTTTCACCTGATTTAATCATGCATGATACAATAAAACTGGTGTGGATGCTACATAAGAATACAGGTGTCAAAGCCTGGGACATAGATAATGGAGCAAGGATTTCACCAGCCAGCAAGGTCAGTTACATTTTTTTGCTTAATTTTCCCTAAGGCTGATTCCATTTCAGGTTTCAGCTTCATGAAACAAATGTAGCTCTGCACTGGCTCTCGCACAACCTTTGTGAGGTAATTCTGACCTGATGTACACCTACATACTGCTGACGTTTCAGTACACAGAGTCAGAGAGAAATTTAGCCAGAAATTCAGGTTTAATACATGTAGGTTTGGATTCTTTTTCTACATTTCCCCCTCTTGCATATTCACTTTGTTATTTCAAAGTCAGCGTTTTTAGTCCATTATTTCTCTGGCTCTGACTCACAGAACTTCACTGGATTGTTCTCCAGCCTTCCAGTCCCTTTTCTCAGTATTCATTTCCTTCGTGTATGGATTTATTTTCAAAAAGAAAAAAATAAGCATAGTAGAGAGACTATACAAGAAATACAGGAACTTGAGCTTGGGCTCCCTGCTCATGGACTGGGGAAGAAAGGCAGGGAATTAGAGGTGCATGGATGTCAGTAGATGCCAGACCTCTAGTGGACGCAATGGAGAAACGCTTGGAACCATGAACACTATAAGGGAAAAAACCCTATGTACTGTCGGGGAAAAGCTGTTGAAAAGTCTCTTTCAAAAGCTTATCTACTATTTGTGCAAAACTATTATGTCCCATGATTCACTGTAGCTTTGCTTAAGTGCTGATGTCCCAGAAAATCAGTAAACATTGTCTGATTTTTTTCAACTAATTTCAAAATCATAATTGCTGTTTTAACTAAACAGCTATGCTGGGACATCCCCCAGACTGAGGGCAAGAGGCTGGAGAGCAGCCCTGCAAAAAGAGATTTGAGGGTTTGGGTTGGGGACAAGTTGAACATGAGTCAGCAGTGCCCTGGCAGCCAGGAGGGCCAACCATGTCCTGGGGGGGCATCAGGCACAGCATCGCCAGCTGGGCAAGGGAGGGGATTGTCCTGCTCTGCTCTGCACTGCACTGGGGCGGCCTCACCTCCAGTGCTGGGGGCAACTTTAGGTGCTACCATAGGAGACAGATACAAAGCTACTGGAGAGGGTCCAAAGGAGGAACATGATGATGGTGAAGGCCTTGAGGGGAAGCCATATGAGGAGCAGCTATGGACACTTTGTTCAGCCTGGAAGAGACTGAGGTAACCTCCTGGCAGCCTACAGCTTCCTGTTGAGAGGAAGCAGAGAGGTAGGCACTGATCTCCTCTCTGGTGACCAGAGATAGGACATAAGGAGATGTAATGAAACTGCATTGGGGAACATTCAGACTGCACATGAGGGAAAGGCATTTTATTGAGACGGTGGTCAGTCACCAGAACAGGTTTCCCAGGAAAATGGTCTCCAAGCCTGTCAGCATTCAAGGAGCATCTGGATGATGCTTAGTCATATGATTTAGTTTGAGGTAGTCACAGAATATCTCAAGTTGGAAGGCACCATAGAGATGATCCTCCAAGGAGCAGGGAATGTGACTCAATGATCTTTATGGTCACTTTCAACTTCAGATATTCGGTGATCCAAAGGACTGCACTGTGGCTGAAGAAGGCTGTAGTGCAGGAGGCTGTGGCTTCTCTTCCCATACAGCTCGTACCTGCTTTCAGCCACTGCGTGAAGGATATTTAGGAGCTAGGAGTTCTGTACTTGCAATTACTTTCTCGTACCAAGGAAATTTCAACCTACTATGCACTGGCATAGTTGTTTCAGGACTACAAGTGGAAGGCAGGTGGAAAGGAATCGGGTACTGTGAAGTGTTCCCACTGAAGCCACATGCTGCTAAGACTTCTCTCCCCGTGGCAGACTAGAGAGAATTGGAGGCACGCCAAGCTGTGTGATCAGTGAGACCCACTTACTCCACGAAGCTTTGGTGCCATGACACATAGGAGGGACTTCCCCTTTGAACATCCATCCCAGCAGTGGCTGTCACGGTGCCAGAAGACTGTGAATGTCAGTTTAACCAAAGGACATCTAAATCACAACAATCAAGTCTTGTCACTGGATTAATCGTGGTAATACCTTTATACTCTTACACTTTCTTTCTCTTTCTTTTCCCTAAGTATTTTCTTAAGTGGTACTTCTACATTATTACTGTAGATAACAATAACCAAAATGGCTACACACCTCCTTTCCATTTAGAACAAAACTGTTCTAAAACAAACCCTACACACACACATACACACACACAAACACATATATATATATAAAACCACTGATAATTCAGTGTCTTTTCACTCTAATACACACAAAAGGATCTATCTTCTCATTATTCAAATCTCTATAGACTATAGACCACCAGCACAGCTAATTCTCTCAGGTACTGGATACCTTTTTCTATGGCGTTCCACCCGCTTGGGTACACTACTAGATCATCCTTGAGAGAGTACTATTCCTTTATGCTTGACAGGAATCACCTCCAGGGTCTGAGTTTCTGCCCTCTTCCCAATCCCCTTGCCAGTGCCCACATCCCAGGACAGGGATCCCAGTTGCTTGCCTTTCCTACAATCTGGTTTTGTATGATGGGCTGCAATATCCCAGCACTGGACCAGGCAGGTCACCAGGGGCTCTCCTGACCAGTGCCTGAAATCTTCTTGCATATCTCACAGCTCATCCAGGGATAGAAATTGAGTGATTACCTCTGGCCGTGCCTCTTCCTCTTGTTAGGAGGGCCCTGCTTCCTCCTCATCCCTCATTGTGTGAACTGATTTGATCTTGGATTTCTTCTCCTGTATAAGGGCGACTGCTACAAGCAGAGGTGGTTCCTCTGGTTCAGCTGCAGTTTGAGTGGCCACGGTGCCTGTTGGTCTGCTTTCCTCCTCCTCCCCTGAGGTGCTGTTCAGGGACAAGCAGTGACCAGGAAACCGTAGCCAGGGCCCAGCAGGTTGCATAACTTCATGCCTCTCTGGAATTGCCACAGCAGTTTTCCTTCACATACTCTGCCACTTTATCAGTATCCTGTAGTTGTTCAGGGGTGAACTTCCAAACCATTGGAGCATAATAATCCTTCAAAAGCTGGCCCATTTTTTCCCACATTCCATGCCACTATCCACCCTCAGGGCAGATCTCTGAATAACCTCCCCAGAAATAACTAAACATGATGTAGACTGCACTGAGGAGACCTGGCAGACTTAGCAACAAGAACATGCTTTCCTTAACATCCAAAGATAATTCAAAATTCTCAAAAGCTGTTGTAACAGGAGTGAAAAGATGGGGAAAATTGTCCTCTTCAGTTCCCTACCCCAGACAGGATATGACTATTGATGGGCACCCAAAATGTAGTGCCTGAGGTAAGGGTAGGAAAGCAGCACTGAATACGTCCCAAATGACCCTCATTGCCCTTGATGCTACCATGTCATAAACTGATGTCACACAGTCCAGCAACAGAACAATCCTGATCCTTCTCCCTACTCTGAAAAATAGCATCAGGAGGAGCACAGACATGTATAAAGGGTTAAATACAACACCCACGCAAACAGACCAAACGACATGGTGACCATTGGCTCCCTACCTAATAGAGCAAATGCTTAGATCAAATTTGGTTCCAATCCGCTCTGGTTGGATCCATAATCTCAATCCTTCCTGCCCCATGCTGGGTACTAAACAAGACTGTTGTGGTTTAGGAATGGTACTGCCCAGTTTAGTGCTCCCACTGAGACACTTCAAACCACACTGCCGCTTGCTTGCTTGCTTGCCCACTCCCCTGGGGCGAGACGGAATGGGGAATTTGAGGCACAAAAGGTAAAGATCACAGATTGAATAAGAAAAATTTACTGGAAACAGCAATGAGGTAAGAAAACAAACATTAACAGCAACAATATTAATAACAAAAATGTACAAAAGAGTGAGTGATTCACATGCAAAAATGCTCCCTGCAGAGCTCCACCTGACCCCACTGCAGCCAGTCCACTCTGACTGGAAAGAACCCCTTCTCCCTGGAAGGGCCTTCCTCCTGCCCTTAGCAAGGAGGTGAGGTGATACAGAATAACCTCTGGGTCCTAGCTGCAGCCCCCACCACCAAATACTACAAAAATGAACCCTATCCTGGCTCCAGCCAGGATAAATATTAACAACCAGGGATCTCAAAAACTTCACACACAGAGCACATTTTGGTATTATTAACAGTAATCTTCCTATCTTCTGTGGTGATATACATCAATATCTAAACACGTATCTTCCTATGAATATGTATCAATGATATGATGAAGTAGGCTAACTTGGCATAGTGCCACCCACAGTGTAAACATTTAGAAGGTCAAACCTGGGTTTATTTACAAAGCTTTTCATGCATGACACTGATTCTTCTAAAATTATATAAAATATAAGGAAAGGATGATATTGCATATTTGTATTAACAACAGTGAAAGAATAGGAAGAATACTAAAAAGCTTAACTAAAACCAGCAAGTAGTTGAACTGAGGTAAAATTACAAAACAACCAACTCTTGTCACCATTTACAGAGTTAAAAAGCAGTTCAAATCTCCAAGCCAAGAAGTGGCACGCGCAGAAGACCCAATGATTATTCCTTGATATTTTGAAGTAGCTTTAATAAATGAGACTCAATAACCTGTTGAACTAAAGCAGAGAAAGAGACGAGGTTTATTAGTTTTCTTTTTTTGTATTTTTAGGGTGATGCTGTTTTTTCTGGCAAATACCAACTTGTCCTGTACAATCATTTAATAAAAACCAGACATGTATAAATTAATTCTGTGAAGAAAGTCTGTGTTTCTTCAGAAAAATAAAGCCTTATATAATGCAAAAACAATACACCCAGTAAAGCAGAGGATGGTTTTTGGGGGTCTGGGGGGTAGGAGAGTAGTGCACCACCACAATGTCATCATCTGTTCTCTTGTTTGAATAGACTGATAGCACATGGAAAGCAAACTTTTAGCCTACAAACAGAATGTAGGCAAAAACATTTATTAGAAACTTCCTCTATGAAACACTTTGAGATTGAGGTCTTGAAGCAGTCTTGTATCTAGACAATTGTGAAGTTGTGCTGTGCTGGTTTCAGCTGGGGTAGTTAATTTTCTTCTCAGTGGCTGGCATGGGGCTGTGTTTCGGATTTGTGCTGAACACAGAGTTGATAATACAGAGATGTTTTTGTCATTGCTGAGCAGGGCTTGCACAGAGCCAAGGCCTTTTCTGCTTTTGGTACTGCCACACTAGTGAGGGTACTGGGGGTGCTTGGGAGGAGACACAGCTGGGACAAGTGACCCAAACTGACCAAAGGGATATTCCAGACCATGTGGCATCATGCTCAGTATACAAAGTGGGGGAAGAAGGAGGAATGTTTGGAGTGATGGTGTTTGTCTTCCCAAGTAACCATTACACGTGATGGGGCCCTGCTCTCCTGGCGATGGCTGAACACCTGCCTGCCCATGGGAAGCAGTGAATTAATTCCTTGCTTTGCTTTGCTTGCGTGCACAGCCTATGAAACTGTCTTTATCTCAGCCCATGAGTTTTCTCCAGCTTTCACCCTTCTGATTCTCTGCCTGATCCTGCTGGTGGAGGAATAAATGAGCGGCTGCAGGGGCTTGGCTACTGGCTGGGTTAAACCATGACACTTTCATTCATAAGCACAGGGCTCTGCTTGGAGAAGCTACACATGTAAGCTCATGCCAAGCTTACTTTTTGATTCCGTTCATTTCTGTAATGGCAGACATTTCACAGCTTTCAAAATGAAGGCAGCAAGGAGGGGAAAACCAAAAAGAAGTTCCCTTTGCTTCTGGTTTCCATAACCAAATGAGATGGTGTAATTCATGGATTACTATCTGCCTCCAAGACAAACCAGAGCTAGAGCTGATCTCACTGGAGAAGAAGGTTTTGCAAACTTCATCACATCATGCCAGTCAAGTAGGATGAGGGGTTCAGGAGGGCTGCAGACCTCTTACCACTGTCCAGTAACACACTCCTTTGTACAGGGTGAGGGAGCAGCTCAGCCTTGTCTGAATCATGGCTGCATCAGCCCTAAACACCATTATTTGTGTCCACTGATATAGAACCAGCTCACTAACATTTTCTTACTAAGCACCTGACTTTCTGAAACAAGAATGGAAGCTCCTAGCCATTTTGGCCTGATACATTTAGGAGTATTAAGACTTGTAGGACAGGTAACATGTTAAGAGCTGCAAAATCTCTACTAGGTCATTAGAGCAACTACAGAAACAAGGAGTGTAAAAACTAAAGGTCTTTAAAAAGGGTTTGCATTTGCAATACTCACCACTCCGATAGCCCAAGGCTACAGCCAAATCCATGGAATTATAGCCAGCATCTGTTTCGATAGTTGGATCAGCACCACTTTCTATGCAAAACAGGAACAGAATCTTGTATTTCTGACAATAAGAACTGATGGTACATTATTACTGCTAATTTAGTTTGGACAGTCTGCTTACCAAGAAGAATTTTTACACATTTCACATGGTTCCCATGTACCGCATATAGTAAGGGTGTGCCTCCATTCTGCAAAAGCAGAGAAATGCCTCAGACACTTTAGTGATTAACAATTGTAACTCCTTAACACACCAATACACTTCCATGTACCAGTAAGAGACTTCCTAGGTTTTATAAAAATTAGGTTCTGTTTTAGATCTTCACAACTTTTATCTTTTTTTGTCTACTGTTCAAACTGTAAGATCACACTTCTACAAGAAGTCAGCATTAGTCTCATTCCCTTTCTACCAAGAACTAGTAGCACCAACTTCTCCTATCCTATGTAAGCTTTGAAACTCTCAGGTATTTCAGAAGAGGTAGAACAATTTTTAAGCCCAAGCCAGTGCTATGTCCTGCTTCAATTTTCTGACCAAAGCACCCTCTGACATAAATTCAAGCTAGAGTCTTACCCAGTCATACTCATTGACATCAACTCCACAGTCAAGCAGCATTTTGACAATATCTGTGTATCCTTTACTGCAGGCCAGTGAGAGGGCACTTTCTCGCCCCTTCCCCAGAATCTGAGGATCTGCACCCTGAAATAAAGTATCAATTAAAAAAAAAAAACAAATTTGAAGTTTTATATAGGCCTTAACTTTAAAACTTTTGAGTTTGCAGCAGCATTGACAAACTTAGGAAGGCAAAACAGACTAAAGAGTAAATTCAAAATAGTTTGTGATTTTTTTCCTTACATTCTGGAGGAGAAATTCCACTACTGCTATCTGGCCATGAGCTGCAGCCCACATCAGAGGGGTAAATCCTTCTTCATCCTTATGATTGATTAAATTTTCTGTTCAGAGAAAAATATGTAACTTAGTAATCCCTTTCACTAATGCACTTTATCAGCTGCTGAAATCTGTTGATGTATCCATGGTAACTTTTATTCATCAGGAACCATTGTGATCTAGAAGTCATTCTCAACTTTAGAAACAAAACTTTGTCCCAGTGCCGGTGGTACTATCTCTGTCCAAGAAAGAAAAACACATCCAACTGCTCAAAGTAAAGTTTCAGCCTATAGTTAAATAATTTAAAATTTAAGTTTTTAAGCTCTGTAAATCAAACTCTGTTTTTACTCAGAAGTATTACAAGTTGTCTGTAATCCAAGTTTCACCTTTGGAAAAAGGATAAAGGATGTTTGAAAAATAAAGAGGTACATCCTGTATCATACTGTAGACTGGGTTTCTTTTCAATAGAGTGAGCCACACAATCTTGTAAAGAATGAACTTGTACAGCAATATCGATAAAAGTTCCCCACAAAGTTTATGTCATCAATGGGGTGGTCTTTGAAAACAATTAAGGTCTTATCTATTGCATCTGGAAGAAGAAAAAAAGGACTTCTTTTAACAATTGGCTGACAAATATTTCAGTTGGATTTTTAATATCAAGTACTTCCAAAATCCCATGCTTATCATAGCACCAAAATAAGCATTTTTAGCCACTACCGACACTCCAGAATAGACCTGCTTTTCATATACCTGGCTCTTTACAAAGTTTTAGACTGACTCATTACCTGCTTTCCAGTAAACATTTCAACAAGGATGTACCGAAAGCATGGGTGACTACTATTAGTACAGTAAGAATACCCTATTAATGTTACTGAACTCATAAATACGTTAGGTAGAGCTGAAATTTTGCATATGTATTATGGACACACAAATGCCACACTACTCAGAATGTGTAGTACTATGATATTGCAAGTGTGAGCCATGGCTTAAATTAGCAACATGCAGGTCTTTATGCCGACTGATTAAATAAAATCGAAAAGCCATGGTTAATAGAAGTAAGTTTTAAATTACAAAGACAATTTAAAAATAAAATAAAATAAAATTAATTGCTCTGACAGAACTAACCTATTCCTTTCTTATTTCCATGGACTGCCTATACAGCTAGAGAGCAGGGAGAGGAAGGGATTACCTAGTCCTGTTAATGGTAATGTTTTAACTTGAAATGCAAATCACACAGTGAGTGAATAACAGACTGACGCAAAACAATAATCCACATCTGCAAAGAACAGATACCTCAAACGTCCTTCAATCTGTACCAGAATTGAGGACTTTTTTTTTTTTTTTTTAAATACAGCTTTGGGGGAAAGGTCAAGGACAACAGCATATAAATGGCCCAAAGGAAAATGGAAATCCTTTAACCTCTTTCTGTCTCACCTTGTTCAATTCGTGTGGCCAGATACAACATTTCTCCCTGAGCAGCCAGCTGATGAACTGATAAAGCTGCAAAAAAGGAAGCCAAAGCATATGTTACATACACCAGTTTTTATTCTGCTCTGTTTGGTGCTGAGCATAACACGTCCATTGGCTTCAGCAGTACAGAACTTGGATTTGACAGTACAGATAATTTCACCTTATGCTCTGAACTGAAATCACTCTTAAAAACAGAAAATTTTCCACAGAGTTTCACAGCTTTAGGTAATTTTTAAACCAATGCAGAAGCCATACTTAAAAGCAAAGATACTTCCCACATTGACTCTTTGCAAAGCAGCATGCTCTCTCTTCCGCTATTTGGTCTGCAACCCAAGATCACGTTAGGACCATTTATCAAATGAAAGTAAACGTATTTTGATAAATAAAGGATGTTTAATTTAAAAATCACACTTAAGTCACCAGAAAGCCTATCCTGCTACTCAACAAAGAAAGCCTCTGGTGTGACTCTCACTCACTACAATGTGGAATAGATTAGACATTACACAACTACGTACAACTTGACATATAGTGGCGTAGACAAAGACTGTAGGATTTTTTTTGTTATTTGAGAGATTATGAAGAAAAAATCTTCTGACCCCATAGTAAACTGCATGGGTGCATGGTTTTGATAAACGCAACTTGGATCAGGTCTGAAAGGTGCTCAGCAGGCTATATGTAATAAATTATCCACATTATATAATATCAGAATCAGCTAATGATTACATAAACTGTAAATGTTCACTATCCTCTTCCAAGTCACTACATTAAAGTTTTGTTTGTTCAGAAAGATGGTATATTTTGTTCAGTGGCCTACACTGTGGATACAGAATAATTCCTCCCATGCAAGCAGCATTTTTCTTAAGAAAAACCCTGACTTGTAGTTTAGAGAGGAAATAATTTACTACGTAAATTACAGCAAATTAATTTATAAAGAAAACAACTGACAATTCAGAAAAAAACCCACCACAAGTACTTCCTTGATTTTCAAGATCTGTGACAATCATGACACTTGCAATATTCTGTAGCATTTACCAATCATCTAATTTTAAAAAATTTTACAAGATGCACATGTTCTGAAAACATGTGCATGAAATACACTAACTCACAACTTAAAAAAATCAGAAAAACCATTACCTATACTTTTTAAATCAAGAATTAGATTCTGTCTGGAAAATAAACTTCAGTCATGAATTCCATACATCCCGTGGATGACTATTTTATGGTTGGACCCATGTGAAATTAGACAAGACTATCTCAGTGTTTTCTTCCTACCTTAAAGTTCATTGCAACACCAAAGAAAAAACTGGATAAATCTGTCAAGCATCCAACATAAAGTTCACAAAATAATCATCAATAGGATGGCAGAAAGATACTTACAGTTTACAAGCAGAGGTGTTGTAGAGACTTCATTTCCCCTGTGTTTGTTAGTTAGTGTAGTTGATTGTTTTATTGGTGAGAAATGTTTAGTAGTTGATGGAGTATAAACATGTCTTACTTGGATACCAGGGGAAGGAGAAGTGTGGCTGTTGCATTCAGCTACATTGAACAAAAAACACAGATGGGATTTCAGTACTAATAAGAGCATTAAAAGCAAGCCATAGATTCCAAGTCAAACTATAAAGCACCATTATCACAAGACCTTTAAAATCCACATTAAGAAAGCTTTGTGACATGTGCTTTTTCCACTGTGTATTGTGAAAGCTCAATAAAGGGCTGCATTAATTTCTAGCATAAAACAATTCTGCTACTTCACACATTCAGTATGGCATAATGTCACCCAGAACAAGTTGGTCTCCAACTTCGGTAAGCCTTTGTCTAGATTTTTCAACACGCCTGGCATGGATTTATTAGGTAAGAAGGCTCCACTTAACCTGTAATCTCCTTATAGACACTCTCCAAGGCAATAACATGATGCAGCTCTGGTCAGACATGCAGCTGGGTACCTGCTCAGCCTTTGCCTACTCCCTAATCAGTCCACTGAATGAATGGAGATAACCACCATTAACTTTGGTCACCAGGGCTTTCTCCACTCCTGGATGAAATTTTAACAGCATTATAATGCCTGATGTATACTTATCCAGCAGCAAGAGATATTCCCCACTAACATATAAAATGCAACAGAAGGTCATCACTTAGAATTCAGGAAATTATTCACTGCTGATATATTCCTTCATACTAAGTTTTCTTGCTTTATCTTAGAAGCTAATGGCATTTTATTACAGAATATATTTATATGTTGTCTTGTCTTCTACTTCTCAAAGGTCACATTTGGAAGTAGTTGAAAAGCCCAAGCAATTTTTAAAAAGCTAACTGATTAAATACTGGAAAGACATATTGAAGGATAAAACTCCATATTGGCTTAATTGATCTGACACCAGTGTGCACCAGTAATTAATGACTGGAAGCTAATTAATACACACACTGAATTAACACCATAGAGAACTTTGTGATCACAAATGCAAGCACAAATTCACAGAAAGAACTAATTGAAAGAAGTAGAGTGTAACAGGATGAATGAAATTACGGTTTGCCAATCAAACAGTTACAGCTGACTGCATCGGATTAATAGTCCTACCACAGATTTTGACCTGTGGTCCCTGAATTTGCTGGACTAATTCTAAGGGATTTACAAATGTTACCTCAGAAAAACAATCCTGTTGCTGACAGGTCTAAATCTGCCACTCAGACTTGCATCTCTGCTAGTGAGCACTTGGGGCAAATTAAAAAAAGTTTGAAAACTACAATGGCTGAGCTGCAGGTAAACAACACAATTCCATGAAACCATCAAAATTCAAAATAGGCCTGTGTTTGCATTTGTTCCGTGTAGAAAATAGGTGACATGAACTTCATGAAAAGATGCACCACTAACAGTTTGAAATATGACAGTAAGTGCTAGAAACCACAATTGTTAAGGGAAAGTAGATGGAAGCCTTAGTTTTCCTCTGTATCAATATCCCCCGCCATGAAAAAGTGTGGATCAATTCTGAGGAACCTGGCCAGCAATGGCTGGATTAGCTGTAGGGACCCAGACCTGCAGCAGCATTTGCTTTCAAGTACTGTGTAGCTGCACTGGCAAGCCCATTGCTACACCTCTAGGCTTTGTAAAGCCACAGTGATAAAACACACATGGCCTATGTTATTTTTCACCATACTTGTGGAAAGATACAACACGTTGCTGAAAGCTACTGAAGCTGAAATGATCTTATACTGCTTTCAGTAGAGTTTTGTGAAACAGCACACTGCTGCACGACAAGCCATACAAAAGGAGCTTCTTTTTAAAGTCAGCATCAGCTCTTATCAAGAGACTTTTTGTGCCACTGCTTTTCCAATTGATATAAATATTTAAAATATGATATAAAAATAAACTTGGAGAAAATTGATTTTACATTAACAATCTGTTAAGCATATAATAAAAATGTTAGAGGAACAAATCTTAGAAAACTGATCAACACACATATAAGACAGAAGCTCTTTTTTGGAAAATATAATAACAACAGCATGACACAGTCCACAGGTAATAATTTGTAACATAAATTCAACCTTTAAATAAGACAGATGCGACTTCAAGGTCCGAGTTGACTTGATCTTGAATATTTTTGCTGTCCTCCTCATTCAGAGACTTCACAAATCGTGAGCAGACATTCATATCAAATCTATTGGGCAAAATGAATTTCATCCCCATGGTGACGCTCTGAGCTGGGCCTTCCTCTGTGCTGGTGTCAAGCTGATGCTCCACTTTAATGTCTGGCATGGGTGGAAGGCTGTAGCTCGTGGTACATTCTTCCACTATTAACTGGGCCCCAACATCTAAGTTTGTTGAAGATGCCATGATCTCAGTCACGTAAAAGTTTCACGCAAAGTGTTGCTTCATCATTTCCAGCCAGGAGCAATTCTGGCCAGCCAAGTCCAATTGTTTGAACAACCTGCAACTGAACAGATGTAACACAGGTTAAGAACATTCCAGTAAAACAATGCATAAAAACACACCAAACTTCATTTTAGTTTATGGCATTTAGTTTTGACAGTCAAAACACTGGTGAAATATCAGTCTTGTTGCTGTCACAAATTAGTGACTGAATTCTCCATTTACATTTTCTCACTTGGATGTTTAAACTAAATTCCGTAATTAAGCCAGTAGACGTTTCATCGAAGTGATGCTTCAAAATATTTGCCTAGTTGCAACAAAAACCCACACGACAACCAACCAGGTTTATACCAAGCCAGAAAGAAGCTCCAAAAGATGACTTTATTTCCTAAAAACATTAGACTTGAAGGAAAAGTTAGAAGTGATATTAAATCCCTTTATGTTTTTCGCAACATGAGTAAAATAAACGGCTTCTACTACAGACGTAGGAAAAAAACCAAATCCCTTTTAAACGTATGAAGGTAACTCCAGAATACTCCGGGCTTGCTCACAGTACGGCCGGAAGCCTCAGGGGGAGGGGGGCTTCGGGCACATCTCGGCACGCCTGGAACGGTCCCCACTCCCTGGAGACAGTCGGCTCCGGGAGGAAAGGTCCGAAGGCGGGATGCTCGCACCGCACGAACACCGCGGCAGCCCGGGCCCAGCCTTACCTCGGCTTTCGGCCGCCGCCGCCGGGGGCGGAAGTGACGTAGCCCCTGCACGGCCAATTGGCCGGCGGGAGTCGCGCGCTGATGACGCACTGCCCATGCGCCAGCTCGGCGTCCCCTCGCGGCCGTCGCGGGTCCCGCCATCGCTGGGGCGCAGCGTGTCCTGTGTGCCCGGAGCCTATCGGCTCTTCCCGGGCCTCTCCCGCTGAGCCTCCGCCTGTCCCGGGCCCACGCCCCATGAGCTATGGCCGCGTACAAGCCGATCGTCGTGCAGGCATGCCCCAAGCTCGGGGAGAGGATCACACAGGACACGTTGTACTGGCGGGGGTACAAGGTAGGAAGCGACCCAGCAGTCGCAGTTACTGCCCCAGAATGCTTTTTTTACTGCTTCTGTACAATTAAAGTGTTTTTAAAAACATGCATGAATTAGTTTTTTACCACAAAATATGTAATTAATGGGCTAGTTGTAGTGCGTGAATTGGGAGATAATTACAAGAGCAGGGGTAGCCTGGCAGAAGTAAAACTCAGTATCATTATATTTAAAGAACATTTTGGTTCTAATGGAGTTTTGATCTCTTTGTAGGAATAATAGCTTTTATTTTGGTGTTTTCGTAGTTGATAGTGTACTTAAGTGTATTTAATGATCTTTATCACAATTGTTTTAGACACCTGTTCAGATAAAGGAATTCGGTGCAGTAAATAAAATTGACTTCTCCCCAGTCCCGCCGTATAACTATGCTGTCACAGCCTCCTCAAGGGTAAGTGGCTTTTCTGAAGCTTTTACACCTTTGTTTCTCAGTTGGTATCATATGAGAAAACATAATGTTCTCTTGTTTTGCCAGATCCACATTTATGGCCGTTACTCCCAGGAACCCATCAAGACATTCTCTCGCTTCCGAGATGCTGCATACTGTGCCACATATAGGGACGATGGCCGCCTGCTCTCCGCCGGCAGTGAGGACGGCATCATCCGCCTCTTCGACGTCACCGGGAAGGCACCACTGAGGCAGTTTGAGGGTCATACTAAGTAAGACAGGATTGGTTTGTCTCCTTTGTGTGAATAAGCTTCTTTGCTATATTTGCATGTCACAGACTCATGACAGACTGAATGTTTGACCTTAAAGATCGTCTAGTCCCACCACCCCCCCCACCCCAGGCAGGGACACCTCCCACTAGACCAGGTTGCTTGTAGTTCCATCAAGCCTGGCCTTGAACACTGTCAGGGAATGGGCATCCACAACTTTACTTGGCAGCCTGTTCCAATGCCTCACCAATATGCAGTATTTAAGTTAAATTATAATCTTATGCCTGCTCCAAGTGCTGCTGAAAATCTGTGTGCTGAAAAACTAATTTACATTGCTTTCAACTGTCTCATGTAGATCTTACTGGAAAGTAGATTTTTAAATTAAATTTAGAATAGGAGTGAATTTTTAAACATTTATAAATATTAATCAAATACATAGAAAGTAAATACATTTTCTGTTTTAGGTAGGTGTTTCTTAATATGTTGTGTAGACACAGTCTCATGCGTACATTGCACTGAAAAGCACATTTTATTTGATGCTGGCAGGAAAAGAGTTCTAAAATGTGTCTGAGCAAAAACAACAAAGAAATACAATTCCAGCAAAAGCAGGAATCCCTTAAGGAAAAACCCAAAAACAAAACAGAAAAACTGGGTAATGGTAGGGTGAGGTGTGGTGGGGAAGAAGAGGAGTTCTGACGTATCAGTGAGAAGACAATGCTTCAACAGATTTCTGTGCTATGGAAGACCAATGTGTGGTTTATCTACACAGAACAAGAGCCCCCATTTCAGTGGGAAGTACCCAGACTGACCTTGGGAATGTTTCTGTTTGAGGTCTGTGTTTGCAAATTGGGTGTCATGTTCTAATGTCCAGGTTAACTGCAGTAATATTTGCATACCTGTGTTTTCTGCCAAACATCCTTTGTGATGTTATGGTGATAAAGATTTCAGTAGTGATTTTCAAGAACAAGAAGATTGTTCAGTCATACTTAAAATTTGCTATTGTGAATTTCTGTGACATTCACTATTGTAAATGTTTTCTAAAGGACAGTGCTAACCACAGACCTCTAAGTCACAAATGCAGAATTAAGGTTCTGAATGACCCTCTAGTAGACCAGTAAGATATATGACATTTATGGCGTATTGTATCAGTGCTTAGGTAAGAATCTTTCAGCATGATCCTTTTCTACCTGGAAATATAAAAACTAAAGTGTTTTAATCTCTAAAGTGAGACTTTGTAACTTCTGATATAAGACACTGTATATCTAAGTTAGAGTACTTTAATAAATTCTTCATACAGAATAACTCTTCTTGAAACATAAATATATTTTAACTTTGGATAATGTGGACTTTGTTTTCTAGACCAGTTCATCTAGTGGGCTTCCTGTCCGATAAATACAGAATATTTTCTGGCGGTGATGATTATTCATCAAAGTTGTGGGATATTCCAAGTGCCACTGAAATCATCTCATATAGTGAACATACTGACTATGTGAGATGTGGATGTGCAAGTAAAGTGAATGCAGATGTATTCATAACAGGTGTGATTTAATTTTTTTTTATGCTTCTTTTGGATTGAATGGAAGAAAAATGGAGAAAGATGATTTTTGATACAGTAGGGTCTTGTTTATTGCATTTTAGTCATGAACAATCAGTCTGCCTATGCAATACCTACTTTGTTGTTTCCTTTTTTTGCTTGCTTTTTAAGCTTGACACGGAGGGAAGCTGCTGGAACTGAGTTTTAACATTTTTTTGGTTTAGCCTGTTAGGGTTAACAGAAGTGTCCTGACTAACTTTTGAAAGTTAAGAAAATACTGTGAATGTATCATTTGCCTGGGAGTGGCTGAAGTGTTCTACCAGCTTTCGGGAGGTGGACACTCTAGTTCTGTTGTAGTTTGTGTAGCCCAAAACTGTCAGGTTCAAAAATGTAGGGTCATGTGAGGAGTTATTTGGAACCAGTTGCTCTTTGTTTTCCTAGCAGTAGCTTTGTATTAATCTGTGCAAAACTGCTGTGAAAAAAAAATAATATTCCTTCTTTTAGGAGGCACAAGAGGCTAGGTTTATCAAGTTGCTTGATATTTGTTGTTATAAATACACTTGATGAATGGAAATGAAATGAAATTAAATTACTTTTCTGGAGTGACATGTATCTACGGCTAGAATTAGAAAATTTATGTTGCCCAAAGGCTGTAGACTAACCAACGTAAACCACAAGATATTTTTACATGCATGCTTTAAAACTATTGCTGTTAACCAGGATCTTGTTTAGATGGTAGGACACAGCTGGTTTAGTTCCTGAAATATTTGAAATTATGAAAGTGTTGCTATTTACGGTGGTGCTTGCAGGTTCCTATGATCACACTGTGAAACTGTTTGATGCACGAGCAAAAAGTAGTGTCATGACAATAGAACATGGCCATCCTGTGGAGAGTGTGCTCCTGTTTCCATCTGGTGGACTTCTAGTATCTGCAGGTAATTCTATAAAATCAAATAAATTTCTTTTCTGTGGTTCTAATTTGCAAAATACTTTAGCTGCTTTTTTTTGTGTGGTGTTTTAATTTGGTAATGAAGTGGTAAGTGATGTAACAGTTGGATTTCTCAGATACCTTCTTCAGGAATCTCTCTTCATCTGGAGGGTGCAAGTTGGGGTCTTTCCTTTCTGTCTTTGATATTCCACTAGTTGCCACTCCCCTTCCCCCCCAACCAAAAGACAAAATGCAGACTCTGATTGGCCCACTTCTGAAGTGAAAGAATGAACATACTAAGTTTTGAAAAGATGAGACTGTCTCTTTCTCTTGTTGACAAGTTTTTTTAGTTTCGTCTTGCATCAGGAGTACTGTAACCTCGTAATTTAAAGATTTTTTTCTTTTTGTAATAAGTATGGTTGGAGAATAGGTGAATCATTCAACTCCATTCAGAATGGCTAAAAAAAGAGCAGGCTTGTAATGTGTCTTGTGCCAGGAGATAGAATGGAAGAAGTTGGTGAGTAGGTATAGAAAACTCTTACGAGGTAAAGGTACCTTTGAAGGAGGTAGTGCATCACTGGGTGAGAACTGCTTCATAGAAACATAAATGTGTACATATGTAAAACTGTTTTGTGTGCTTCCTCTTCACAGGAGGTCGTTATGTCAAAGTCTGGGATGTACTAAAAGGCGGACAGTTACTAGTTTCACTTAAAAATCACCATAAAACCGTAACTTGTTTGTGCCTGAACAGCTCTGGACAAAGGTTATTGTCAGGATCCCTGGACAGGTTGGTATATTTTGTGGTTTCATTATGTGTGCATGCTTTAGGACTTCTTTTCTTTGAAAGGTATTACACATCACCATGAATCTGTGCATGTTTTTTGGGCTTTATTTGAGAACATATCTTGGAGCCATGGTACCTATTGTGAAATTGTCCCTGCTTATTGCAGGGGCCTTGGTCTAGATGAGCTTTAAGAGGTCCCTTCCAACTCAAACTCTACTATGATTCTGTGATAAACCTTAACCTTTTCCTCTTACTTATCTGAATCTCAGTAAGGATTGCATGTGCAGTTTGGGAATGCATATGGGGACTTTCTGAATAAGTGTTCCGTTTTTTGAATCTCTAAACTGTCCTTTCCAGTCTTTGTAAATTAACTGTTCTTAACTTTATTACATTCTAAATAGCTAAAACTGTGTTAGTATTCACCTTTAAAAAGCCTGGGCTTTGTGTCTCTCTGCTGTTGCTTCTTGTACCCAAGAGTGCAGGTGAACATGACCTCCTTGCTTGTTTGTTTGTTTGGTGTCAGTTGATGAGTACTGGTACTCGGTCTCTTGTCTCTGAGACATTAGAATTATGAAGTGGTCTGAAATGACAGTGGTCTGCTTTCCTCCTCCTGTATTTCCTAGGCTACCTCAGGCTTTATGATTACATAACATTAAAGTTTATCTTTGTAAGATAATATGTTGTTTTCCAGTTTGTTAAATGTTTGACACTTCCCAGGAAATCTTTATGGGGCAACTGGATACAAGAATATCTGCGGATTTACTCCCAGAAATTGCTAATGGATCTTACATTTAAAATTCAAGAACAAATTTGAAGAGATGCTGTCTTAGTATTTTCCTAATACACATTTCTGAAGTCAAATAGTCACTTCGTCTGCTTTCAATTTCTTCTTTTGTCCTTGTCCCATTTTTATCTGTTTGGGGGGTAAGAGCAATCCTGGCTTGACTTGTGGATATCTTTTAACAGAACCTTTCTGTTGCAGGAGGAGTAATACCTAAGAAGCTCAGTGGTAGTCCGAGCAATGCATTGTATTTTTACTCAGTTTCCTTAAATAAACTATAGAAGACGAGTGATGAAGTTCTTGTAAGGTGACTACAGTAAAGCATTGCTAACAATGTTTTTGTCTTTACTCTTATGTACAGGCATGTGAAGATTTACAGTACTACATCCTACAAAGTAGTCCACAGCTTCAACTATGCAACATCCATCCTCAGTCTTGCATTGTCGGTAAGTGCATTAGAAGTCTTCCTAGACATTATTGATAGCTTTTAAGTCACTAAAGGAAGTAATTGTTGCTTTTGTGGCTATTGGGTGTTCCAGAAGAATGCTGTCCATGCAAAATACAGTGATTGAATATATTTCTCCTGAGTAAGAAATGCTTAGAGGTTTTAAACACAATACATTCAAATACCAGATGTTACCTGACCTAGATCAGTACAAAATCATGTGTTTATGAATGACAGCGAAATGAACACATTTTCATAGGGAAAATACTCACTTTAGAAGGGAGGTCCTTTGACTTTAGGAAGCTTGTACTCACATTTTGCCTTTCAGCAACACTGTCAGTCCTCTGCGTGGCAGCAATAAAAAAAATGTAGTTATTTTGTTGAGAAATTTATTAGAATATGGTGTGCACTTGATTTAAAAGTTGCTGTGTCAGTTCGGTCTGAGGAGGGAAGAAGAGGGCATGAGATGTGAGCATAAATAAATTTGTTTGTCAAGGCATATGTCTTACTGTCTTGGAAGCAGACAGCAGAGACTCTTACTTCTCTGAGGTGTTTGATTTCCAGTAGATAGGTGACCTGCTGGCCAGGAGTTTGGAGGCTAACTTCTTTTTAAACAATACTGTCATATAGTCACCCCCTTACATAGCCTGTGAAGTATATGTGAAAGGGACTATGGGATCTTTACTACCTTTGCTAGTATTGTCCTCCTCTGCTGGAGTGTAGAGGAAGGTGTGTGTGGTGAGTGTCTTCCTTTCTTCATTTCCTACCGTATTCCCTAGGGAGCTGAGTGAAAATGAACTTTGAACTTTTTTCCTTTTGAGGTGAAGAGTACAGAATCCATAGCCTTTTAAGACCCTATGGCATCTGCAAAACATGCAATACCTGTAGTTTAGCATCTCTAGAGCATGTATAATACATCTTTTGAAACACAATCTTTTGTTTTCTGTTGACTAAACCATTTGAATTTTAAATAGTCATACAAGAACATTATAATGCCTTTACTGAGTCAAACCAAAGGCGCGTCTAATTTCAGATGCTGCTTCCAACTATAGCCATAAGTAGATGTGTATAGAAAACTAAACCCAGGGCAAGTGTGTGTGATAAGTTTGTTGATATTCTCCCAAATTCCAGACTCATTTTCAGATGAGATACTAACTCATCGAACTGCAGTTTCTATGTAATTCTATAGATTTCTATTACATAAGACTATTTAGTCTCTCCTTGAGCTTGGACAACTTGAAATCTTGCCTAGATTCCTTGACAAGGAGTTCCACATTTATGGTACTTGTTGTGTGAAGAATTGCTTCCTACTGTTCCTACTTGAACCTTCATTAGCTTCCACTGATGTCCTTAAATGAGACATTGACCAGCTGATCTCCGTCTGTACCTGTCATAATTTTGTAGGCTTTTATCGTATCGTAGAATCATAGAATGGCTTGAGTTGGAAGGGGTCTTAAAGGTCATCTAGTTTTAATCCCCCCTGCCCTGGGCAAAGACACCACTAGACCAGGTTGCTCAAAGCCCCATCCAACCTGGCCTTGAACACTCCAAGGGATGGGGCATCCACAACTTTTCTGGGTGAAATTTATACCTGCTTTGTTCTGTAAGTCACTGATATTCCAGTGACTGGTATTGTAAACAACTTTGAATTGTTTCTCAAAATCCTGCTTTTCTGCAATATCTTTGCTTTCTCATAAGTTCTGTCCATGCCTGCTGTAATAGCCAAAGGTAGCTGTATGCTGTTGGAAAAAATAAAACTTTATCCTTAAAAAGGGTGTTAATGCATAATTGAGCTTGATTCACTAGTCAGTCTGTAGTGTTTCTTATATAACCTTGAAGCTGTCCCTGTTTTGAACAAAGTGTTTGATCAGAGGTGCCTTCCACCTTAAGTCATCTATGGTACTGTGATTTGAGGCTTGTCATGAAGCATAAAAATACAAAAATGTGCATGATAGAGCACCAAATAAAACACTGCATCCTAACTGTGATTTTTTCCTTCTAGCCTGAAGATGAAACCATAGTTGTAGGCATGACTAATGGGGTGCTAAATGTTAAACACAGAAAACCTGAAGAAAAGAATGAAAAGTCTCAAAAGAAGAGACAACCAGCATATAGAACCTATGTGAAAGGAAGAACTTATATGCCAAAACAGGTATGTGGTGGTAAGAAAATACATGCTGAAACATTTTAAAAAAATTGTTTTCTTGGTATGCACTAAGTTGGAGAAAGGGAAGGTAGGGAATATATAAGATGATTCATGGTCATATATCTGATCCATTATATGTATTTGTATTTGTCTTATTCTGAACTCTTTTTTGAATTCTAGGAAGATTTCTGTGTCAGTAAACCTGTGAAACGTGTTTTGAGGAAATATGACAAGCTTCTGAGGAGCTTTCAGTCTTCCAAGGCTCTTGATGCAGTACTGGAGGTATGGCATTGGTTTTTCTTGTCGGAGTTGTGTGCTGTCACCTGATGTGAATATTCCCTGTATGTCATACTGATTTTATTTTAGTGTATAACTAGAAAGGAATCTAAGTTGGGTTCCATTTTGGTTTTGCTGATACCACCCCTGTGTTGTGTGTAAAGGTGTTGCTTTGGTACTAAACTCTTCTTCTATGTGTCCAGCCACCCATCATGCTTCATACACCTGAAGTCACGGTTGCAGTCATGCAGGAACTGCATCGCAGAGGAACACTGAGAAGTGCACTTGCAGGCCGAGACGAGAAGCAAGTTAATCTCCTGCTTACCTTTGTGGCAAGGTATTTTTTTAACATGAGTTCCCTCTGACTATATTGACACTTTTATTTCCTAATAACTTGCCGCAGAGTTTCAACAGATCACTGCCAGAATACAGGTACTTCTGAAATCTCACATACCTTTTCCATTCTGGTACCAAGGTTTTGGGATAGGTTTGAAACAGTTTACCTGTTAGCACTGAACAGTTTTGCTGATACTATGAGATATTCTACTTCTTTGCCAGACACTCTATCCTGTTATTTTCTGTCTCCTTGGTGGAACTTGTGTTTTCATGTACTCGAGGCTTTTTGCCACTCCAATCCCCACTGCCTTCCTGAAAGGAAGAGGGTAAATACCACATATATGATGTTTTTTGGCTTGCATCTCTGACTGCTGTTCTGTGATGTCTCTTCATAAAGAAAAAATTGTCTGTACGCCTGTGTGAGAAAGCTTTTTGTTGGTGCTTGACAAAACCAGTAAAATTGGAATGTGTTCTAATTTTGCAGGCGTGTGATTGAGCCTAGATTTACTCCTGTGCTGGTGACTGTTGCAGATATGATCACTGGTAAGGACAGCACAAAAAAGATTCTCAAAGCCGTATAGCTAGCTTGGAAATGAGATTGAGAGTGCTACATTTTTAAGAAACCTCTGTGGGTTTGTTTGTAAGTGTGGACTCAGTGTCAAGAGAATGATCCAAAAAAGAGATATTTCCAGATAACTTTGACTGTAGTATCAGATTTGCACAGGCTGCCGGAAGCTCCTGGTGGTCTCTAAGTATGCTTGATATTTTGTGTTTCTGTGCTTACATAGTACAAGTAACTTCCTCTTATTCAGTGAGGTAAAAATAGTACTTCAGGTCATAAAAACTTATGTTTCTGTTAGTTTGACATACTGCTGCTGTATGTACAACCACTGTTTTCAGAACAGACAACATTAAAGTTGTCTTACTTTTTACTTAATTGTTCCAGAATCCTTAAATGTGTCTCTAATTAGATAAAATAATTTTTACCTTATTATACATCTATGGTTTCTTAACTGATATTCTTCTTTACAGACATTTATCAGCCTGTGGTTGGGCAGTCAGCGATTGTTGATAAACAGTTCTTGAAACTTCAGGAAGCTATTGGAAAAGAAATTGACTATCAAGAGGAACTACTAGAAGTTTTAGGAATGATGGATACACTGTTTGCTACTTTTACTAAGAACAGAGATGCATGTCTAGAGGAGAATAAAAGTAATGGTCTTACAGAGATCATTGAAACAAATAGGAATTACTGACATGCATCGCAACAAATTGTGACAATTGTGGACTTGAAAGACATGACCTGTTTTCCTGGTAACTCCTTAAAATAGTGACTTTCAAAATAAGGCTCTCTGTATTGAAGTTCTGTGTTTTAAACTGTTTTGATGAATAGGCTTGATTACTGAAGACAGAGGAAGAGGACATTTTCAAGATTGTCCATGCAATATTTTTCAAGCAATTTAATTTTAAAGTTTTATTTCAGAGTTGTATAACTTCTAAAGGGTTTACATGGCCTGATTTTTGGTAGTGGGGGGCTACAGAGGTGGCTTCTGTGAGAAGCTGCCGGAAGCTTCCGTCATGTCCAGTAGAGCCACTCCCTGGTGGCTCCAAAGACAGACGTGCTGGCCAAGGCCAGGCCAATTAGAAATGGGGATAACAAAGGTATTACACAGTTGTAACTGTGGCCAGAGAGGAGCAGAGCAAGAACATGTGGGAAGAACCCTGTGGACACTGAGATCAGTGAAGAAGGAGGGGCAGGAGGTGTTCCAGGCACTGAGATTCCCCTGCGGCCCGTGGTGCAGCCCATGGTGAGACAGCTGTATCCATGCAGCCCATGGAGATCTATGGGGATGCAGAGATCCACCTGCAGCCCACGGAGGATCCCACACTGGAGCAGGGGGATGCCTGAGTGGAGGACTGCTGCCTGTGGGATGGACTCACAAGTTCATAGAGAGCTGTCTCCCGCAGGAGGGACCCCACAGTGCAGCAGGGGAATGACTCCTCGCTGAGCAGTGGGAGAACCACAGGTCACGAACTGACCATAACCCCCATTCCCTGTTTCCTTGTGATGCTGGAGTGGGAGTTAGAGGTGAGAGGGGTGGGGGGAAGTTGTTTTAAAGGGTTTACTTTGCTTCTCATTGCCATGCTCTCATTTTGTCCAGTAATTTAATTAATATCTCTAAGTTGAACCTGTTTTGCTCTTGATGATATTTGATGAGTGATCTCTCCTGCTCCTTATCTCAACCCATGAACCCTTTGTTATATTTTCTTCCCCCTGTCCCGCTGCAGAGCAGAGAGAGAGAGCAACTTTGGTGGGTGCCTGGCATCAACCCACTAGAGTTGTATGTCTAGTACTGTCAACAGTCAACAATTTTCAATTTTTATTTACCAGAAAATAATTGAGGTTTGTCTAATTTTAATGTGTCACTGTCATTATTTAAGGTTAATATCTGATCTCACATCCATGGAAAAAAAAATAAAACAGCATATGTGTTTGATAACACTTGACTACATTGTTTTTTCTCTCCCTGCTTCATCCCCACTTAAGATATCCATGAATTCACAGGACGCAGCAGAATGACTCAAGAAGTGCATGCTTATGTGTATTGAAGAAGTTATTAGTTTAATTTTTTTAATGGTGCATATGCATTTATGAATTACGATTTTCTAGAAAATAGGTAATACTTATAAATGGGAATTAATTAAAATTAATGTAATAAATAAAGTGCACACCAGTGAGAAAATATTCAAGTTAAATATCAAAACTCAATTTTTTTGTAATTCTGTCAGTTTCAATGCACAGTAGATGCAATTTGAGTCTGCATTGTTATCTGTATGTGCTTGAATGCTGGGGTAATGGTTTATTTTAACTTCAAGAAGGGCTGGTTCACTATGAATCCATTGGAAAGCGAGGTGTGCCAAAAGCTGTTGAGTACATGTGGTATGACAGTAGGGTAGAACTTCCTTTTTAACCAGTTCTATGACTTGCATTTTTCCCCAGGCCTGGGATTTGTTTGAGATGTAATAGGACTTTCTTTCAAAATTAATTTGGTCACATCTGGCGTGGGAAGGTGGATACCAGTGGTAGAAATAACTAGAACAGGTTACCTACATCTTTAGCAATTGTGGCTGAAAAGCATGGAGTGGTATCTCCTCTGACCTTAAATTACTGTGTGAACAATGTGCCTTCCTGGCTACTGGGATTTACTGGTTTTGAAGATATAGGATGGTAACAGGTAGGAGAAGTATGTTAATGAAAACTTCAAACTCCTAGTTTCCTTGCTGCTTACTTAACTATTTTTATTTTTTATTTGGTTTATGTTAATAGACCTGAACCTTCTTTTGTCTTTTAGCAAATCTGTGTACTTCTTTTAATTGTGTGAGTTAATTAGGTGATATCTCTTAGATTTCACACAGAATTAATTTTCAGGAG
The DNA here is from genome assembly GCA_036785705.1 of Acanthornis magna. Taxonomy (NCBI): domain Eukaryota; kingdom Metazoa; phylum Chordata; class Aves; order Passeriformes; family Acanthizidae; genus Acanthornis; species Acanthornis magna. The sequence continues at coordinate 3,769,884 of JAWUZG010000121.1, forward strand.
TTGGGGTGGTGGGGAGGCTCTTCTTGGAGCCTCCTTATTCTGTGAACCAGTACTCCTTGGAGTTGAAGGTGCACATTTCTCTTGACAACATAGTTTTCCATGGCTTGAAAACCACTAACTTTGACATAAAACATACTCTTAGTTCTTACTGATGATATTCATGCCTAAAGTTTGATGTGTGGCTAGCAGAAGCACAGGACGAAGTTAGATTAAAATAGTGATTAGTTTGATCTAAAGTGGAGAGAGATGGATTTGATGGTTGGACTGTTACGTGGATGAGAATTTGGTTGGTTGGTTGCATTCAGAGGATAGTGGTCAATGGCTCAATGTCCAGATGGAGATCAATGATATATGAGTGGTGGCCCTTAGGAATCTGTGTTGGAACCAGTACCATTTAATGTCTTCATCAATCACATAGACTGTGGGATCGAGTGCACTCTCAGCAGGTTTGCAGATGACACCAAGTCTAGTGCAGCAGTTGACACACCGGAAGGACGGGATGCTTCCCAGAAGGACCTGGACGAACTTGTGAATGGGGCCCACGCTAACCTCATGAGGTTCGGTAAGACCAAGTGTAAGGTGCTGCTCCTGAGTCAGGGCAAGCCCTGGTACCAACACCTCACCTGAAGAACTCTAGCTTCTTGGGTGCTCAGCACAGAAAGACATGGACGTGTTGGAGTGAGTCCGGAAGGGGGCCATGAAGATGATCAGAAAGCTGTAGCACCTCTCCTGTGCTGAGACTGAGAAACTTGGGGTTACTCAGCCTGGAGAAGAACAGACTCCAGGGGGACCTTATTGTGCCTTTTAATACTTGCAGGGAGCTGATAAGAAAGATGGGGACAGACCTTTTAGCAGGCCCTGTTGTGGTAATGGAAATGGGATAGAAATAGGAACACAAATGCTATTTAAGATCTTGATGTCTAATGACTAGTAAAAAGAAATTTGGAAGACGTGACTGACGAGTTGTATTTTGAGTTCCACTGGATTTACTATCTCTGCACTGAAAGCTAGTATTTGTTCAAGTGACAAACTTGCCAGACTTACCTGTTCTTTGTGAATGTTATTTTTTGTTCTGAAAAGTAACAGTTTCTTTCTCCCATTTAATGAGATTTTTTTACATTTTGCAAGCTCTTCTTCACTACTGACATGATCAAGTTACAGAGGAGCTAGAAAAATATATTACCAGTGAGATGCCTGTTGTTATGTTCTGATTTTACTTAATTACACTATTAATGTAAAGTTTTGATTTTTTACTTTTAAATAGGCTGCAGCTTGAATAAAATAGGAAAAAAAGCTCCAGCTAGCAGTTTTTAGTGGTCTCTTGTGAATGTTTGAAATGCTTTATGGCAGTGCCAAGCATACATATTTTTGTTCTACTAGTGAAAAAAGTGTTTATATGAAAATGTAGTTATTTTTCCAGCAGTGTGTTATCTTATGCTCCAGAATCTAGTTTTCTGAAGTATTAAGATGGAATGTAATGAACTGTAATATTTAAAATAGTTAATTTTGCATTGGATTCAAGGGGATGTAGCACTGAGTATCCTATTTTGAGAAAGGGTATTATTCTGCTTATATGGGAAAGGGAGCATTTATTGCACATGGCTTGTTCCTTGACTTGTAGGTTATTTGGAAATAACCAGGTTGATTTGTCTTTGAAATACAGTTAATAAATTACCTTGCCCCAGAGCAGATCATTACAGACAAAAATCATGCCTGTTATTAGTTTTTAATGTGCTTTTCATAGGAAACATTCTTGCAGCTCCTCGTCAGTAAGAAGGAATATCTCCTTACCCCAAATGTTCTTGTGGCTCAGGAGCATAGTTAATATGGAGTGTAACCAGAAAAGGGGCTTCTCTAAATGAATGCAACCAGAATTAGACTAATTAGACTTCAAAAAGAAGAATAAATTAAAACCTCCCTTTCCCATATTCGGGCACCTGAATTACATGGGAGAAAGGGAGAGATGAGCTGGTTGGTCACTTTGCTGACTTTACCAAGGCTTCAACTAAACATTCCCCAAGAAAGATGCTGATCTCTTCCCTGGACTAATTCCACCAATGAGTGAAACTTCTATTGCTAGATCATGTATATATTCTAACCTCTTGAGGGTATTTCAACAGATATGCTTGGAATACCATGCTGCTAGAATTTACTAAGTTGTATTGCTCGAGTTGTTCAAGGCTGAGTAACTAATGATGTGAAAACAGAAAATACGACCATATTGTCTAATGTGATTGAGCTATGTAGAGTGTTTCAAAAATAAGAAACTGAAACAAACTTAAAAAATGAAAATCAGAAATAACCGGTCCATTACTTGATGAGGTCAAGCACCTCACAAATAGGGATGTAGACAGAGCAGAGGCATTTAATGCCTTCTTCACTTCTGTCTTCAACACAGGTGCAGGCTGTGGCATCCACACAGGTCTGTCTTAGAAGGTGATGACTAGAGGAATGATGAACTCCCCAGGTTACTCTGAACTTGTTTGAGACTTGCTGCTTCAGCTGAATGTGCATAAATCTATGGGTCCTAATGCTGATATTATTGCAGGACCTCTCTGCCTTACTATTCAACTACCTTGGGAGCATGGAAAGGTCCCAATCTACAAGTGGCAAATAATGTCCCAGTTTTCAAGAAAGGTGAGAAGGAAGGTTGGTAATTACAGGACTATCAGTCTCACTGCAGTGCCTGGTGAAATTATGGATAGGGTTATCCAGGAGTTACTGAAAAGCAATGGAGAGACAATGCAGTCATTGGTCACAACCAGCAGGTGCTCAAGAGGGGAAAGTCCTCCTGGACTAATTTAATTTCCTTTTATGTCAAGGTCTAGTTAATAAAGGGAAGCTGGTGGATGTGGGCTGTAATTTCGTAAGTTCACTTGGAGAAGTTTCTCCAAGCTGTAGCACTTGGGGAGCAGAGTGGAGTCAAAAGAGGAGGAGTAGGAAGAGTAGTAGTAAGGAAGTACTAATTGGTTGTAATACTACTAAGCTCAGGAAAACACAACACCGTCTCCTTGCTGATGATACTTTCCATTTTGTAACATTATTTTTTGCGTGTGTATGTTGAAAGCTAAGCATTCATCTAAGCATTTTGATCCTTATTAATTAAGGTAGTAGTTGTCACATCAGATTCTTTGCCCCCAGCTGTTTTCAATAGCCAATGTATTCAAGCAGAAACCACTTGGTACATTGTGAAAAATTGAGTGAATATTAGCCAGTGACATAGAAGCCCTAGGCAACAATCATTTGTTTGATGCCTGGATGGTTTATGAATCTGAAGACAGTCTCTGCAGTGTATGGTTTTTTTCCCTTTGATACTTGAATGTGATCTAGAAAAACTTACTTGTCATAAGTTTTGCTAGATACCTAGTCCCAATGCATACAAAAAGTTTGTCTCAGCCCTTATTTGCATGATAGAAATGCAGGAGGTGGTTTACTCTAGAACTGAGGCTGATCAGTATCTTACAATAGTACATCACGTTGGAAACTATGTAAATTAAATTACAACCTTCAGACAGTAATTTTTTTGTATCTCTTTCAATTGTCAATATTTGGAATTGACGTCCTGAGTCTACAGTTGCTGCAGATGCACCTATGTTTGTATCCTTTTCTAGGATGACATGCAGGTGGATAGCTTGCTGCATTCAGTGGTGAGTGAATATAGCAACTGAAGTAAAGCAATCCTTAGGTATGCTTCCAGTAAATTGTGCTGGGGCTGGACGTAGAGGAAAGGTGCCATAAGGTGTTTGCAAGCCATCCCTAATGTGGCTGCACCCCATCAACCTGTATGTCTTCACCTTCTGGTAAATTTAATTTGCTGAAGTCCTGATCACACCATAACCAGCAGGCTATCTCTGTAATGTCAGAGTTGTGAACTTGGTCTGACTTGTCCATGCTTCCTTGCACAGTTTTGGTTTTTTTTGGTTTGGGTTTTTTGGGTTTTTTTTGGGTTTTTTTTTTTTTTTTTTTTGGGTTTTTTTTTTTTTTTTTTCTTAATGTGATCAGCCACCCAAAGAAAAAGAATGTAAACTTTCAAATTTTAGAAACGTGAGAAGTTACCTTTCGATAGAATTGGGAGGGGTCAGAGTCTTCGAAGCAAAAACTGTTTATTTGTATCAAGAAGTCAGCTCAATCGGGTGTCTGCCTCATCCCCGAGAGGTAAACACACACACCCTTTCCCATCGGTTGGGTAGTCAGGGACTTACACTCTTCCCCGGCTGCCTACGTTTCTTTCCGTTCCCCTCTCATCTTTCTCCCTGTTTTGGTTATATCTTCAACCCTGCTTCTCTACTGGTTCCCAACAGCACCTGGCAGGTGCAATGAACAGATTAAACAAACCACATCTAAACCATAGGTAACAACAAGTAGAAAACAGGATTAACACTTTTCCTTCTTTTACTCTATAGTCCTTTTGTACTGAAGAAAAATGCTATTTCATCTCTCATGGAAATGAACATGCACCTATGGAAAGCCATGAAATTCTTGCTGAAATACTTGGAATGGTCATGGGGGTTTACTGGCTTTTCTCTGTTTCAGGGAGGTACCTTTTTGACCTGCGCTTTTACAGCAGTCTAATCTGCTTCATATTCTTCTAATAAGCTGCTGTTACAAAGAAAGTATGCTGCCTATCTGCAGCAGACAGGTCATGAATTAAGTTACAGTGCAGTAAGGGGAAAGAGCCTCCAGTCTGGTAGTCATAGCTCCGCATGTTCAGTGCTTCACTGTTCTTACCAGTGAAACGGGTTGACAGGAATGTCTTAGAGAGTCGAAATAAGATGATTTTAAGAGCAGCTGCAGTTACATATTGTGCGTACGTGGCAGCTGAGACGCTGAGAAGCGGTGTGGTGTGTCGGGATCAATGCCCTTTGCAACACGAAACACGCGTGGGAGGGCCGGGCAGCACGGCTGTTCAATCAGCTCCTTGCGCGGGCAGCTCAGCCCGCCGAGCGGAGCGGAGCGGAGCGGAGCGGAGCGGAGCGGAGCGGAGCGGAGCGGAGGGGAGCGGAGCGGAGCGGAGCGGAGCGGAGCGGAGCGGAGGGGAGCGGAGCGGAGCGGAGCGGAGCGGAGGGGAGCGGAGCGGAGGGGAGCGGAGCGGAGGGGAGCGGAGCGGAGCGGAGCATCCTGCGCTCCGCCGGGAGAGGGCAGCGCTCTCCTCCCGAGGCTGCCGGGCGCGGCCCCTCCTGCGGCCGGGGCGCCGTCGGGGCCTCGCACGACTCCCCGCGGGGCTCCCGCCGTCCCTTCCCTGTCCCGCCGAGCTGCCGGTGGGAAGCTGGGGCAGCTGCCTCGGGGTCTGCTCCCCAGGAGCCTCCCAGCGCTCGGGGCTGTCACAAAGCGCCTTTGTTCGCAGGTCCCGCGGGCTGCCGGGGCGGAGCCGGCGCATCCGCGGGGCCGAGCGCGTCCCGCAGCGCTCCCGCGGGCTGCTCGCCAGCACCGCCTCCCCCCGGCCCGCCCTCCCTCCCTCCCCGGCGGCGGCGGCGGAGAGCGGCCCGGGACGCTAGGCGTAGGTAAGGCGGCTGCTGCCCGCCGAGGCGAGCCCGGCCCGCGGCACCTGCTCTCCGCAGCTCCGCAGCTCCGCGCCCGCGGCAGCTCGGGCGGCGGCGCCGGGGCGGGGAGCGGCGGATTGTCACAAGCCTTCGCCGGGGCGCGACGTCGAGGTCCGGGGAGCTGCGGCGATGTTCTGCTGGCTGGGACGGTGTCCTGTGGCCGCCGTGCGCGGTACGCCCGGGAGGGTTCGCCTGGTGTCCGGGCAAAGCCTTTGAATGCGCTGTCATTCGTCTTCCAAAGCCCCGAAAGGGGGAGAGGGATTTGAGTGGGGCTTTGTCGTGGTTTTGTAGTTGCTGTTTTTAAACATATGTTGTTGTTTGTTTCGAGTTTTTTTGTTCATCATTTTGCCATAAAAGTTAACCTTTTTTTTCTCCGTTCTTGCCCCAATGGGGACAAGATATTCGGTCTTGATCATAGAGGTGCTTGCCTTTCTCAGCCAGAGAAAAAAAAGGTTTTAACTCAGTTACTCTTCACTTTTTTAATAGTCAAAAATATAAAGGAAATGAAAGCTTTTTTAATGGCAAAATTCTGAGAAACGAATTTTGAAGCAGTTCTTGTTAGTGTTTTGTTGGGGCACTGCTGTGCACAGCTTAGAGATGTGCGAGGCTCCAATATCCTTCTTCATTTTTATGGACTTACTTCTGCCTCTGCATCTGATCCTATATAAAAATGTAGGTAGCTCTTGTCATACATCTTAAAAGGCACACAGATGTGACTGAAAACCTAACAGATGTTTTCTTTTACAGAAGTAGTTTGCTTTTTACTGCACATTGTGGAAATAGGATTTCAGGGGGCATTTTAGTAAGAGGGATTTTTCAAAAATTTTTTACAAAAGTAAAGATCGAACTGTATTCTGTGAATTTCCTTGCAACTGGTTGAGTTGTAACTATCAGGCTTAGCATCATTAAGACAAGCAGATACCACCAAATTACACTAATAGGTCAAAGATGGCTATAAGGTGAAACAGTTGCCATTTTCAATGGAAGCTGCTGCTTTCATTATCAGAATGATACTTAATGACTTCTGGTATAAATTTTTTTCTAGCTCTTAGTGTAGAGCTTTTTGCATAGATCCAACTGTCCATGAAGGTGGAATATGAGTTACAAAAGTGTCATTAAACACACAAACTCTCCACTTGCTTTGTTTGTTGTAGCAGTTTGGTGGATGGCCAAGTCTGAGTGATGATGAAGTGTCACAGACAGCACTGGGGCCCACATTTGAATGCATTTGTAGATCCAAAAGTTTCTGGTCCATTTCTTTGCTGCCTTGTCAGTAAACAGTACAACTGTGCTCTTTAAAGGGTTTGTTGTTGCTCTGGTCCCATGGCTTCACAGTGCCCAAACTAGGGAGTAGTAAATGCTAAAAGCCATAAAAAATTTTATAATTAGAAAGATACTAGAAAGTCTCTGTCAAAATGAGTGTTAAAAGGAGTGAGTGAGGTAAGACAGGTGTCCCACAATGTTATCAAGTGTGTTTTATTTAGTTTCAGTAACCTTTGCAATACATTTGGTTTTATTCTTGTCTTTCAGTAATGTATAGCCCACATTTCACGTTTTTAAGATTTCTAAATTCTAGAGCCCCATTTTATTTTTAGTTTAAATAAAAATACTATATTAGGAATGTTAATACAGGAACACATAAAGAATGAATTTTGCCAACCTCAAGAGCAGGCTTCTGTCAGAAGAGGCATTTTTCGTACAGTTGTTTCTGTGTTTTGAAAGCCAAGACTATTCTTAAAAATGTTAAGCAATGTGATCCTTTTATGAAGACTCTTAAATTCCTTCTAAGGAACACAAAATGGTTTTGCCTTTAACAACTTTATTTTGATATTTTGATAGCTCTGAGTGGGGTGGTTTTTTTTGAATAAGATATAAGTTTCTTTTTGTCTCAAATTGTTGATAAGAGGGATATTTTAAAAGGCGATTAGTTGCATTTCTTCTGTTCACTTTCCTCAAGAGTAGCTAATGTCTGGTGAAGTAATCAGCACTAATGCAAACTGCTTCACGATAAATGGGATAGGCAAGGTTTATTTCACTTCTCAGTTTGAATACTGTTAGAAGGCAGTAAATGAATGTGCTTGCGAAGCTACAAGCAGAGGGTTCTGCCTTGTCCCGTCCCTATGCCCCATGGTCTAGATGTTCAGGAGACCCTAGCGGAAAAAATGAAAGATCATGTAAAAAACCTTTGAAGTTTAAATCTGTAAAGACTGCAAAGTTTAAATCTCTGACTTTGGGAATGTAGTATTTATTATGCATGTATTTTCAGCTTGCTAGATTTTTCCCTTTCATTTATTTAATCGAAGGTCTTTTAGTTAGGTCCAGAAAAAAGATCTGCCCTTAAAAGAATGTTCTGTACCCTGTTTGACCTGGTGGCTGTGCAATGTAGTTCCTGGCGCTGGGGAAGATGTGAGCTAGCCTTCGGTGTACTACCATAATGTAACTCAGATGAATCTATAAATTCAAAAGCACAGTTTAGTTCAGTTGCTGTGCTTTTTTAGAGGAAGCTGTGGGTTGAGTGTTTTTAATAGAAACTAGCTGAGCACTATACTGAAACCTCACTGGTTTTGAAGAGTATTAACATCTGAGAAATATAAACAGAATATTTACATGGTTAAAAATAATAAAATGGTGGTAATGGTTACTGTTACACAGTCAACAAGCAGAAGAGAGCTGTCTCTTTCTCGGACAGTGATACACTTCATTTACAGGGAAGAGGAGACCATCCAGCTGCCAATTGTGAGCTGGGTTGCTGTAGGATCAGGAACTGTGCTGTGTTTAGGAAAATGCTGATGATGGACAGTAGGTGCTAGGACAGCCAGTAGTAGTCACAGTGCTGGCTGGAGGATCACCTTGTCAACTGGTAAAAACGCCTTTCTGCTGACACTTAAACAATGCTTCCTCTTATCTAATTTCTTTGATGTGTACAGAGTTAAAATGTGTGACAACTGATGTCTCAAAATGCAGTTAAGTCAATAGTGGATGTTTTTATTTTCTATTGATTCATTTCCTTATTGTAGTCCTTCTGACACTATCCTGCTAGTTGGGGAAGCCATGCTGTAAAGTGCTAAAATTTGTAATGTTGAAAAAAATTGAATATATAACAGTCCCATAATGGACAGCCAATAAATAAAAAGTTGTGTGAAGAATATTGGAATTACATATTCCAATTATGCATTGGAATGTCTTGCACCTTTGATAAGACCTACGTTGCAAGTTGCAGTTCATCTTATTAGCTTGAGCTGGCTAGGAACTGGCAACAGCATTTGTCACTAGGTTTAAGGGGATATTGTAGATTAAAAAAATGTTTATTTAACTGAAATGATTGTCAAGATTTTTTGCTCATTTTTGTATATTTACTTCTGCATGACTGAAATGTCTGCTGCAAGTCTCTCCAGTTTGCAACATATTGCAACATATGATTCCATTAAATTAACTGCTAAACTGGATGCTGTAAAGGGTTTTTTTGTGTGTAGAGGTGAATTCTGCTGCTGCTGCCGTTGGCAATGTGGGCAATGCCTGAAACCAGAGCTGTTTGTCTGTTGTGCTGGTTTCTGTGTCAGAGGCACAGATGTCAGAGGAAAGGATCAGGTGTTGCTCTGTGAAATTATGTGCATTCATCATGTTGGGAGCTCGACCCTCCCCTTGCCGTGTGGAGTAGGGCTCCTCCTTAGCACTGGAAAGGATTTGTCTACGTGGCACCTTGTGTGCGCTGGGGGCCCTGATTTCTGTGGACCTGGGCAGTTCTTTGCTGTACAGCGGAGGTGAGTGCTAAATTGCACAGGATGGTGTCTCTTTCAGGCCCTTGATCTGAAATGGAGGTTGCACAAGAGCTGCACTGTAGCCAGAGCTGAGTATTTCCTCCCTACGTGCATCCTCTTCTTCCTGCCTCTCCCAGCCACTTCCAGCAGCCAGGCTGAGTTACCGTAAGCCCCAGACAGAGGAAAGACGTGAGCCATTCATGTAAAATTTTTTTCTAAACAACCAGGATTTTTCAGAGTGTGGGAAGAGCAAAAGAGGCCGCTTAGTGCTGTTTGTTGATATTTATTGGTTCTTCTGCAGAAAGCAATGAGCACCATTAGGTACCCCTTTGTATCTAGGAAACACCATTATAAACTAACCAGCTTATAGTCAGGAGAGTCCACGGGGAAAGTACTGATAGTCTTTCAACAAGGTTCTAGTCAGTGCTGAATGGAAAACATTGATTGGTTCTGGTGAGCCAAATCTTCAGGTCATTTATCTACTCAGGATTCATGTTGAGCTAGGCACTTACTATTTCTGATTGTGCAGGCTCTCAGGGGATCACAGTGTGACACAAGTAAAGGGTGAAGGGAATAGGAGTCAGGATGGCACCTACTGTGTTTGTATTTGCCAACACAGAAGAAGCTTGCTGTACTGGTGATGCAATTTTTATTTTCCAAAGGAAGAGCTAAGTTCTGTTTTCTTTCTCATACTTTCTATAGAATAGGTAGACTAGACTGAGTACCTCCTTTCTTATCCTTGCAGAGGAGGAAGATGCTGAGATACATCTCTTGAGGCTTTGGAGGTCAGGATAATCATTTGATGAAAGTAAATTGTTCTTTCTCTCTTGGCATGGCATAATGATTTGAATGTGCTCACATTTTCTCACGGTGGAGGAAGGTGGAGTTCAGTTTGGATGTGTTTCACTAAAGATTGAGGAGCATTCTGAAGTGGTTTTATGTATTGGAATAAAGCAATGGTGTCAGATGGCTGACTGATGCATCTCTCGTTTCAGCCAACCTGTGAAGTGGCGCCCCTCTCAGAAGAGCAGCAGTAATTCTGAGGTCTGGGGTAGATATTAATATGTGTCATCTGTTCTGTAATGTAACGCTTGTGAAAGACTCTTCCTTAAACTACTTCTTGTAAAACTCATGTTACTGTTTCTTGACTTCTCTTGTAACCCTGTTTTCTTCTGTACAAACAGGGCTGTGCTTCCTGTGCTGCTGCTCTTAAGGCTGGATTCAGGATGCTGTTGCTGGAAACTGCAGAGCTTGGTCTGTTGAAATGAGATGCCTTGGAATCAGCTGGAGGATACCCCCTTCCTCCACAGAAAATAAGAAACCCATCCGTCTGAATCTCGCCGCTGACTAGGCTGGCTGGATTAGTGCTTGCCTTGATATCCTTTTCCTACAATATGAAAGGTTTGGAATTTTTTTGGCTGATCCATTGCAACCAGTGATTTTGTAAAGGATTTTTGCCTTGTTTTAAAACTGCAAGAATGTGTGGACTTGAGAACGTACTTGAATTGATGGGCACTGGGGAGATGAGGATTAACAAATTTGTGGTTTAAAAGGAGTGCGTGCTGGGATGGTGGGTGGGTCATTTTTGGTTTCAATAGAAGCGGTACATTTAATTTCTGCATTTGTAGGCAGGGAACTTCTCAAATCCTATCTGACTCATACAAGGCTGTACCTATGCATTAACACGCAATGAGCTGCACAACTGTGTTGTTCTTGGATGCTGTTCAGCCGTAAAAACAAGGCCACATCTGAGCTGAGACAGCCCTGTCTTAAGACAGGCTCTTTTTTTATAGCCTGTTTCTGCAAGTTGAAGAAGTCTTGCACATACTTGTTGAGCCCACTTTGCTGCTGTTAAGATGTGGGGTTGCTTCTGGAATGCTTGTCTTATTTGAAAGGAATACTACTTTTAGACTATGAATTTTGAGGATGCAGTGAATCTGAGATAAAATTATAGATATCAGAGTTACTATGATGGCTGTCTTTATATTAGTTCTGGTGATAACTTGTCTCAGCAGTTTGCTGTTTATGGTAGTTAAGGCAAACTGCCTTGGGAATAACTTCCGTGAAGTTGCTGAAAAAAATCAGTATCAGACACTTGGGATACTAATGTGGAGTAAAAGTTGCTACAATGCAGGTCAAGTTCAATTTTTTGCTTCTAGAGATAAATGCTGAAATTCCCACTACTTAATTTGCTGCAGCTAGGAGTGTCTCAGCAGCTGGGCTCAGCTTGACCTGTTTTGTTTACTGTTTCTATTATCTGAAATGCACACAGCATGTTAACTAACACCAGCCACCCCTCCTCCAGCCTTACATAGGCATCGCTGCACCAGTGTTTTCCCATTCTGGGGAGATCTGGGGCAACTGGATAGCTGATAAGCTTAATATCCTTCTCCCCACCCCCAAATTCTGGAAAATGTTGACCTAGTTTGCAGACATGAATCACATATAATGATATCAATGCCTCCTGATGGGTGTGTAATAATTCCACTGGTTTATTCTGTTTGTAGATGCTGTGACAATGGAGTTAAGCTGCTCTGAAGTACCTCTTTATGTAAGTCCTACAACACTAGGCTTCTGCCTGGAGAGTTGCTTTCTTTTGGGTAACAGCTCATTCAAAAGCAGGATGAATGAAACTAAAAACCATTCTCTGTTTTTTGTCGCTGGAGGCTGTTGAACGTTACTGATGAGCCGTGTGTGGAGGTGATAGTTTTCAGTCGTGCTGCTCAGCTCTCTGAAGCATGTTTGAAATTATTGCCCCTTTGTGATCATTACTTTCTTTTCCTTCAGTATTCTCAGTGGCAGTTTTCGAAAGCAGTTACTGCCTGTAAAGAGATACCATTCACTCTCTTTCCCACAATTTTTGATTGGTTTTTGCTTATAAAATTCCAAATTACCATTCTCTCTCTTTCCACGAAGCAGGAAATCGTGTGTTATGTAAAAAAATAAGTTGAAGTTTGTAATCAAATGGAATTTTTTTCTGTAAAACTTGAAATATTTGCTTAAAATAGATGAACTCAATGTTTAAAAACAGGTAGTAACATGAGTGAGAACATACATTAGATAAACTTGATTTATTTCGTGCCTTCAAGGGGATGTTATTGTGAGTATTAAAATCTTGGAACTCTAGCAGTTATTATTAAAAAGCCATAATTGTATCTTTTTTTTACTTGTTCTGCTTGTTTTACAATGAGGCTAACAGGGGTACATGGATGTTGGTGTTTGGGGGGAAAATGGGAGGACACTGAATGGATTTCAAAAGGGTGGTAAAAGATGAAACAAAGACAGAAACAAAACAATTATCTGCTTAATGTCATGAGATGGGGATGGAAATGGAGGAATACAAATAATCCATACCCTGGAGTATTAAATGAACATAGGATCGGTAATGCACCAGCACGAGTTTTCATTGTACTTGTCAGCTTCAGAGTGGGAAACTCAGGCTTGCAAAAATTAGATGCAGTATCTTTAAAGGCATGAGGAAAAAAGTATTTTTGAGGCCTGCTCATGTGATGTTTATTGTGTGGTGCAAGGCTTCAAAACAAATTTTCATGGAAAAAGTAGTCAGGGGCATGTTGATATCTGATCTGACTGATCCTCTATCTTCCCATAATAAGGTAACTGACCACTTTGTGAAGGGCAGTGCAGTGGTTTTAATCCAAGTTGTTGAAAATGAAACATTTGATACTGTGTCCCACAGGATATTATTATGGAAGATAAAGAGGAGGAAGATGGATATAAAGAGATAAAAATATATGGGTACAGCAAGAACTATTAGGATAGAGAGAAAGATATTACAAGTGATAGTCCTTAAGTGCCATACCCTGAAGGCTAGTTCTGTATAATATTTTTATTATAACCCTATGAACCAGGTGACATCATAAGTTTTGGGATATGTTTAGTATCGAGACAAATTTTGTAATTATGTGGGAAAATTGAATTTTCCCACCTTTTATTTATGCCAGTAAAAGGTGAAAAGGATGGTACAACACTGTGCATTTGGAGACTAATAATGATACATCTCTTATGAACAAGGGACTCACCAGGGGAGGTTCGGACTGTATTAGTCACTTACAGTGTGGTGGATGGAAGAATGTGATTGTAGTTGAGAACATTCACCCCAAGCTTTGCACAAGTGAGAGCCTGTACCAGATGTAAGCTTTGCTGGTTGTGGTGCTGTGCTTTGGTAATTTGCCAGTTGTGGTCTTCAGTCTCTCAGCCTCTCTTCAGCCAGGTGGATAAATCCCAGAGGGGGCTCCTAACTTGCTAGAAACCCAGATGGAGGTGGTGTCTTTCTTCTGGATCCCTAGTGTCCAAACAAAACTGAGGTTAGTGGAGAAACATGGACTACTAGGGACTTGAAGTAGGAGAACCTGGAGTGGGTTTCTCAGAACCTGGGATTGTAACAATTTTTTAACAGCCTCCTATATTTATTTCTCTATGTGTGCATGAGAAAGATTCAAGGTTTTCTCTCAACCCCCATCAGAAACTTGGAGAATTCTTAGCAAGCCTTATACTGATCATTTGAAGTTGATGCAGTTATTCTAATGAGGTGGTGCCTGAAAGTGTTGCAACTTCACAGTCTTGCCCATCACAATATTGTTCATAATCTGACTGCCTTTTCACTGTGTTTGGGCAGATCAAAGAGTGCTGTCCGTTCTGAAAAAGTCCTTGAGTCAGGGCATTTATCCTCTATTAGTTGGATCCAATTACTTCATCAGTTCTGGAAACTCCTTCCAGCTGCTTCTGCTGTATTTGCATGACTTTGTTGGAAAACACAGTCCAATCCACATTTAAATTAAATGTGAAAGCCTTTTCTGATTATTCAGTTCCTTAGTCAGTTTTCATTAAACAGTTCTCTGGCAAGCTGAGCTTGTCTAAATGCTCTTCCATCTCCATTGCTGAAAGCTGTTTTCATCTCCCATAAGCAGGGATAGAGAAAACACCTCTGGAAAACTGAGGGAACAGGACAAATACTTGCATTCCAGTGAGTTTAGGTATTTCGGTGATGTATTCCAGTCCCTTTTAAAGGGTCACAGTGGAACTGTGGAGTACCATGTCGTGGCAATCGCGCACTGTTTGCATACAACTTCAAAGATGTCATCATATGATTCTAACACATTGTTTCCACAAGAAAAGTGGAAGAGATCAAAAGGTAGGAAGTAATCCCTTCTTTCCAGCCTCTGTGAAAGCATAGGTTTTGCACATTTAACGAGGGAGAAATTTGCTGTGTGGTGGGTCCAAAATTAGGATGTAAACATGCTTAGTATCTATATCCAGTGGATTTTACACTCTTCATTCTAAGAATGACTGTCTTGAGAGGCTTGTATTTCATGTCAGATTATCTGAGAATAGCAGCAGTTCTGTGTATACAATATACATTTTTAAAGATTATATGCAGCATACTTTTTGACTCACTGTATGTGAGCAGCTGTTAACACAGCTGGAGGATGTGTCCCTACAGCGCTGTTACTTCAAACTCTCACTCTTCAGCATTACTGGATTTCTTTGCAAATCTAAAATTGTATGTGTAAGATTGTTGGCCAAGTGGTGGCTTTTCTTTTTTGTTACATAAGAGGGAATGTTCTCCAAAAGCTCAAGGATCTTGCTGATTTAATATGATTTTTGTGAAATATGATTTAAAAATACTCGAGGTAATTACTTAATTTTGAAAATGCATTATTTAATACACTTCTTCTGTATGTAATTTTTGTGGCAGCAGTACATTAAAATCTAATTACAACACACATCAATGTCATGATTTAAAAAATAAGTGGTAATCAAATGGAAAATCAAATATTTGAAGCACATCCTTTCAGTTAATTTGAGAAGCCTGTTTCCGGCTTCTAAACAGCAAATTACTGTTAACTACTTATAAAATTACTCTTTATAAGCCAGTCTAGTTATCAGGATTGACTAGCCAAGAATAAACCAAAACGTCATGGATGTCTCTTCTTTCAATGCTAATAATACATCATTTAATTATATAGAACTTGAATGTATGTAGTTTTTGCCCTCCTAAATGATGCTTTTTTAACACTGATACAAATAAAATTATATTTAGGCAATTCTTCCTGTAAGGAGAGTGTCAAGCTGAGTTTTTAATTTCATAGTGTACTGAAGACAGTACCTGGAATAAGACCTCACTATGTTCAGGCAGACACTGGTCTCATTGAAGATGGAAAAATGACTATTCATGAAAGATGGAAGATAAAAGCAAAATATTTGATGAAGCACCCTTCAGATATTGAAGAATTTATATATGGCAGTTGTTCCTCCTATTGTAAGCAGTTTTTCGTGTGGAGAAACAAATCTCCCTCATGGAAAATTGTTCCTTCTTATTTAATGGTAGGTAACTGTTTTTTTTTTTCTTTTAAAGAAATGTTACTGATTACCAGCTCTGATCTTTGATATTGGCAAAGAAATACCTTGCTGCCATGGGACAGACATACTGCAGAAGTAGCAAGCTCTCAAGATGAGTAAATAAATGTTCTCAGAAGTTTGTAAATTATTCTCTGTGGGGAGCCTTGTGAATGTTTCCCACGGGAGCAGCAGAGATAAATAAAGAAATGCTGAGCCACAGAGGATATCCACAGCAGTTTCTTGTAGACACCAAAGGGACCTCATCTCCCCAGGAGATGGTGCTGCAGGTTATGTGTCTGTCTTTCCAAAGGAGCTTTTGGATGTTAGCTCTCTGGGAAGAGGCAGAAACTCAGGCACCTAGCTTCGAGACTCAGGATCTCCTGGAAAATAAAACTTCCGCTTGCTCCTGGGCTGCAGGGTGCTTTTTATCCTCAAAATGTGCTTTCCTAAGGTATCATATGCTCCTATGTACAACCACTGGCGCTGGCTAAAAGTCCTCAAGGTCTAAGCTTAATTAACTTCCTTTGTGTTCTGTTACACACAGTCTCCCTCTTCAGGTGTCTCTGCTCCGGTGTTTTTACTTGCAGACTGCTGTGTTTCTGGCACTGTGACAGCTTCCTCGGTGAGGCATAGGTGCCAAGGAGAGAGAGGTGCTTAATACTGATGTAGGGAGTACTCTCACAGTGAGGGCTCAGAGGGTTTCTCTGACTGGGTTGAGAAAGGCAGAGAGTAGGATGTAGCACCAGCCTGCTTGCATCTGAGGGCCTGGAGACTCTTGCACTTTGGATAGGCTCAGTGATGGTCTTTGCCTGGGCTGAGTCTGCAAAGTGCCAGACATGATTCCAGCATGTGTTTGCATGGTTTGAGTAGGAAGTGGCAGTAGGACTTCTGTATTGATTGTGAGTAGCTGATTGTCTCCCTTGCCAAGCTGTTTGCCTTCGCAGTTCCTCCATGCTGTAGTAACAGTGAGGAGAGGTGGAAAGGGATAATTTTCCATGGTTGGATACAGCTTTTGTATTTGCTGTTCTTGCCAGGTGTTCAGTGTCCTCTAGCCAGTCCTTTGTGGGAAGAAGACAATTTCTAGCCTCTCATGTCCATTCTGTGCCTTCACGTTCTTTGCTGTTGCAGTGGGGCTGGCCATAATTTGGGGCCTATCTGTGAATTCAGCGAGGCTGAAATGACCACCTTACTTAGACAGTGACTTCAAACACAAGAAAGAAATGTGGTTTAAAATATAAATGTGTGTTGGCCTTTTAGCATGCCTTTGATAATGCACAGAGCTGTGTTGGCCTGATCCAGCTCTGGATGGAGTCAGGAGTACTTTGTTGTTGACCACTGTGGGAGCGTGGTCAGGTGCATCACAGGAAAGGCTGCATGGGAATGCAGAAAAGAGTATGCACAGGCTGGCTCTGGATGCAGACTTGCTGGCAGAATGAGACTGAGGAAATACGTCTGAAAGGATGGGACGTATTTTAAAAGATATGAAGGAAAGAAATGGGTGCTCAAAGCATGTCCATCAGCAGGTAGATAGTTTTTGTTCCCATGGTGTAGTATTTTTCCTCCTTTTTTTTTTTTTTTTGGTCCCACTCTGTCTTTAAACAGTGATTTTTCTGGGTAGGGACTTTGTTCTTACATGTACTTGTGTAGTGTCTGCAACTGTAGAGGTCTGATATTGCATAGGATATGAGAATAATAACTAGTCAGATCTGCATATTTTAAATCAAGTCAACTGAAAGAGATTACTCTTTTTCTTTAAGTCAGCAGTTGTGTGTTGGAAGGGATGTTAGTTTTCTATTAATACTCTGCATTAGAGAATATTTTTGACCTAAGTTAATAGCTCATTCTTAAGCTTTTTAATTCCTCTGTATTACTTTGTGCATGAATGTAAGTTGTGTTATTACTGACATCAAAACACTAAATGATATTTTCAATGATAGAGCAGCAAAAGTATTAGTGTATGGTTTGGCATTGGACTTGAAAATTTTCTTCTATTTCTTTTGCCTTCTCCCTTCTCCTTTCTGATAAAAGCATTCCAGATCCTTTTATTTCTATCTAGTAGTTCCAAAATTAAAGGATATACCATGTATTTATTATTAATTACTTGTTTATTACTTTTCCATATGGGAGACTAAAAATTTTTCTGCACCTTACTTGTTGTCACAGTTTGATAATGAGCAAAACACAGCTTTAAGACTGGTGGTGGCAAGGTAAGGAAAATACAGTCAATTTGATGTAAAGTGCTAGTTTGTTATAGACTTGCCCTGTGGCTCATATTGTTTAAAAGCACCGGTGGATTAATTCTGCACCGGCAGTCAGTTCCATGATTGTCTCTCATGCTGCTGCTGACATAGAGCAGGCATAAAAAGCACAAAGCCAGCAGAAGCTCTGTATCATGTGTTCTCACTAATTCAGCAAAAATGAAATTGTGTTCCCAGGTCTGGTGTGGGTCAGGTTGGTGTGGCTGGATGTTGCTTATGGTGATGTGGAAATTATCCTTCTGCCAGCTATATCTTAAATTGAGCAAAGAGCTGGTTGACAGGGTTAAACTAAAGAAACAGGACTGAGGAAGACAATTTTTTGTGGTAAGCTAGTGCCATAGAAAATAACAACCTGGGAAGCATCTGGGCATATTTTATGGGCACTGAATGGAATTCGTCATATGTCTAATACATGTTTCTTTTTAAAATGGGCAATATTAGAGGCATCTTAACAGTGCACAGTAGCATAGAGAGTTGCAGACCTATGTATGACATGACCTGTTAGTGGGTTTCTTCTTTTTAGAGGAAGTATATATAGTTTTGCAGTATTTTAAAGGCCTGTTTTCTTGCTTATTGTTGTTGTTGTGTGGTTTTTGTTGGTGGTTTTTTTTGTTTTGTTTGTTTGGGTTTTGGGTTTTTTTGGCTTTTTTTGTTTTGTTTTGATTTGTTTTTTTAAAAATTCTGTTGGATTCTAATTCCTTCTCCTGGAGGCAAATCTTGCAGTTCTCAACAAAAAAAATTGTTCTTCTATCAGTGTCTCTGAAGAGAGTGAACCTATGTTGAGGCTAGCGAGGAGGTAGAAAGTGTAACTCATTTTGAGACATCAGCTTTTGATAAAAGCCAGTGTATGCAATTTCTGAAACTCCCAATTCAGCAGATGCATTTCAGTTTGTCACTGAAGGGGGAGTATGGCAATAAGCTTCGTTGAAAACCCACAAGGTTTAAGGCTGATCTCCTATTAAACCCAAACAACATAAAACACAATCCTTCATCTCCCCCTTATCAAGGCCAAGGAGTTGTTAAGCCCTGAAAGAAGCACAAAGTATGTACCAGGTGCAGAAGGTGGGAGAGGCCAGACTGGGTTTATCTGGGTGTGGGGAAGTTCACAGTGTTAGTGTGTGTTAGGGAACCGCGTGAGCGGTGTTTTCAATCAGGGTGGGGCAAATCCATCTTTGAGGAGGAAACTTGGGCAGCTTTGATCCTGCTGTGAGGCAGGGGAGTCAGCTAGTTAACTTGTCATGATATCTTCCGCCCTTCTTGTTTGCTTGGAGTGTACTTTTATCTTCAGTTTGGATGTAACAGAGTGCTTAATTTTTTTCCAGTTTATGTGGCCTACTTAGTCAAAAAGGTGGCTGTAGCTTCTACCAATACTTTTTCTTTTGAAGAGGCACTGCATCTAAAAGTGAGGAACTTCCTGATTTTTCATGTCAAAAGAGGGAAGCTTACCTGTTTTCATTAAAATATTTCTCTGTGAGTGCTTTTCTATTCAAGGTTGTACTGGGACCTTGCTAGAGGCATCCATCAGATCTTATTTCGGGATGCAAGCGGTCAATGAACACTTCTTTTCTCACTCTTTTGACAAGAACAGAGAGCTGCCTCAGCTGCTAGTCAGTGGACTTTCCGTGTGCTGTATTGCCTTAAACACCTGTGGGGGTGATGCTTCTTATTATGCGTGGAGGTGTCTGTGCAAAGGCATCCTCTGCATTTCTCAGAAACCTGCCACCTGCTGAAGAAGTACCCACAGCTGGTCAGTTCATAAAGCTGGTGTGGTTTGGACAACCTGCTGTGGTGCATTTCTCACTTGTGGGCAGTGCTCTGTCCACAGATTTGGGGGCTGAAGACCATCCCTTGACCCTGTGCAAATGGGTGAGGCTCTCAGGGTGCTGGTGGAGTTTTGCAGTATAAATCATCAGAGGACTGGCTCTTCTCAAAGCAACTCTGCATGAATATTTAATTTTTATAAAACTGTATGTGTGGGGTTTTGGACAATATATATTATTAAATACAACCCTTGTCTCCAAGTTTGTATGTGCAATTACACTTACTGTGTTACTCTGGACAGAAAAAAATTAAACATATTCAGTTGCTTCTTCCCTTAAGTTATTAAATGAGGGAAAAAGCCACTCCGTTTTTGTTTTGGATAAACCTAGCTATACAGTTAGAAAGTTAATGCTTCTAGAGAAATGTTCAGCTTTTATCTCTTTGTTTTTCAGTTTGTAACTTCTTTCTTTCCCTGCATGTATTTGCTGTTTCACTGTGTCCTGAATCCCATTGCATTCAATTCTGTTGCAATGCATGTTGTCTTAAGAAAGTCTGGAACAGCATTTACTGCAATCTGTAGACAAGATCTGTCTGGTGGACATTATAAAAATATCACAGAACATTGGAAAAGCATGTTTTTAACTTTTTTGTTGTTATTAATTATTTGAATATGATTGATTTGTGTCCATTTAGAATTCCCCTACTGCTACTTTAGCGTCTTTTCTGTAGAAGTGTTCACAATTGCAGCTAAGTTGCAGAAAGGTCATTAAAACTGTGGCTG
Source organism: Acanthornis magna (assembly GCA_036785705.1). NCBI lineage: Eukaryota > Metazoa > Chordata > Aves > Passeriformes > Acanthizidae > Acanthornis > Acanthornis magna. The sequence continues at coordinate 3,790,342 of JAWUZG010000121.1, forward strand.
CTACTATTCTTGTCCAATCACAAGTAAAAATAAACATTTTCTGAAGTGAGTCTTCTCAACAGTGAAAAAATATTTATGTGAAGTTGTAGTGGCCAGTAGCAGCTGACATAGAAGAAAATAGTCCCATTATTGCTGACACTTCTTGGGGATTTGCATTTACTTCAAAGTGTTGAGACACGCATTTTGGGAACAAATAAGCCATTGTTTTACCCCAGCACATAAATATTTTTCCTAGAGCATGTAATTAGAGAGCTGATATTTGCTTGTCCTGTTATGTTTAGAGACGACACCCTTGAAAGCCTCGATAAAACATTACTTCTCAAGCTACATGCATAGTTTGTTAAAGAAATTTTTAGCGTATTTTAGAATGTGTTATTTTTATGGTAAAATGCTGCTGGGAAAATAGATTTATCCAGGCTGTGCATGCAATGATAGAGACCAATTGTTGAAATTTACGTGTTAGCCAGCATGGTGGCCTGGATCTGGAAGTCCACTAAAGATCTTTCTGTGTTGCACCTGTTTTGCTGTGGCAGGTTACTGGTGAAGAAGATCAGTTCAGGCCAATTAATTGTTAAGGCAGGGAGTGTCTTTCAGCAGACTAGGGATCAGGCATACTGAAAGTGCCACGGTCAACTCTTCAGCCCCTCCTGACTGCCTTGATGCTGCCATGCTTCAGCCATGAGGGATTGCTACCCACCTTTCCCTCTTCACAAAGAGCCTTCCTCAGACCCTTGCTTGGATGCAGAAGAGTGTCTGGAGGTGGGAGTTCTGCTCCCAAGTCTGGCTGTTGCTTCTCCCTGCCCAGGACGTGCGGTCCAGGGGACCCTGCTGCTCTGTGCCTGACATAGGCAGCTCTCAAGTGCTTTAGATGAACCAAGGGAAAACATATGTCTGAAGAAACTGTTTGGTGACACTGAAAGAGTGCATAGACCTATAAATCTTGTTAAAAACACAAATCTTGATTATCTCCTCCCTGGTACCAGTGCCAGTTTTCCCTGGTAATATAAGGTAGGCTTTGCTTTATGGATACCAGAAAGGCAAATACTAACTCTTCCTCAGTCACAGTTTTAATGTGTCCAGAGTTGAATTTACGTCTCCCCTAAGGTTCCCTTAACTGCAGTGTCCTCTCCCTAATTCCCCTCTATGCTTTTTATTTCAAGGATTACAATAACAATCTTTGCACTCATTAAATCAATGACAAAACTCCTCTTGGCTGCAAGAGGCTCAGGGTTTCTCCCACATTCTTTTTCTTCTGTTTTCTGGTATCTTTTTGCAGCCAAAGTTGTTCATTTGGCTACCTGAAGTTCTCTGCTGTTACAGGCCTGGAAGGTGTTTGGGAGGTTTCCAGTTTCCATGTGTCCCTGTGGTGGTTCTGTAGAGCTGAATACCTGTTTTGAACCATGCAGGTGTAAATCTAAGTAAGATTAGATTGGTCTTAATAATTGGTTGGTTGGTCTTAGTAGGTGCCCTTCAACTTTAAAAGTTGCTTCCTCTACAAGTCCATCAGAATCAACACAGTGTGAGCTTGAGGCAAGGACCTTCCCCAACATCCACCTGAGAAACCAGCTGTGGCCAGGGACTGTGTTAATTTGCTGAGATAGTGAAGTGGCACATCCTTCCTCTTGCTTTGATTAGGTGGGGACTGACCTATTTGAGGTTCATGTGGACCCTGGAAGCATGCTTAAGCATACCTACTCATAGAAATCAAGTTTGTGAGGATATAAATAACCTTATTAAGGAAAAGAAAGAGTTGGGAGAGAGGTTAAACTGTTGTTAAATAAACAAACCTGTGAAAATGGTGTCAAAGCAACTAGATTGCCAAGAATCTAGCCCTTCTGGATCCGTGCTCTCACAACTGCCTTGTATTTGGTGTACTTGGCCACTTTTCTGAAGATGAGGTGCCTGTGTGACTTATCTCATTTGGGTTTTGGTATCTAGAGGATAAACTTATATTTTGCATTTAGAAATGTAGAAGGAACATATTAGTTGGAATGTGTTTCCAGTTTCTGTGTCTGGAACAAGCTCAGACCAAACATCACTCAACAGTGTCCTCATCTCAGGTGGTGTGTATATTGTAATCTATTTCTGTTGGTTTTGCTCTTTGGTATTGGCATGTGGATTAGGACTTAATTACCTCCTTCTAAATGCTGATAACTGTAATTTTAGTTTGTTCATGCTTTAGTAATAAGTCAGTGCCAGAGAATTTTTGCAGACCTGAGAAGGTGCTTTGGCCATGCCTTGCAGAATGGGTTGTGAAGTGGAGGAGCACTTCTCTCACATGTGGTGAGAGTGATGCTGTGCAGATGACTTTTGTGAGTGTGAATTTCTCATTGAACTCCTGGAAGAGTGTTGCACTGTTGTTTAGGTAGACCATTTAATTGTTGAATTAGTTGAGTGAATATATTTGATTGAAAGCCTGAACTAAGCACTGGCTCTGCTGGGAAAGCAGTGTTTTTACAGAAGAGGTGTCAACTCCCAGAAAAACTCTGGGAAAGCCTTGTGAAGCAGAGAGACATTTCTCTGGTGGAGGACTACATTGCTGCATCTCATTGCAAGATCCAGCCCACTTCCCTCCTTCTTGTGTGCCTTGCTAGGAAAGGAGGAGAAAGATGGGAGCTGGAATTGCTCCCACTCCTGTGACTCTGAGTTAATTTCTCTGTGGAGGAAAGATCTGTTCAGGCAGTTTCTGCTGCAGCCTGCTCTTGGGGCTGAACAGACCTTACCTGAGGGACCCAGGATATAAATGATTCTGCAGGGATTGAGTATAAAACTTACATCAATTTCTCGAAGTATTTTTCTGTGTAGGAGTTTTCTGGAATGGACTGCAGGTGATCTTTGTAGAAAAAAAAAATAATTAAATAGCTCCTGTAATGTATTTGGCTTCACACAGAGACAGTTTGAAAGTAAACTAACGCATGTTTTAGTGGCAGCAGCAAGAAGAAATATGTTTGAATGGAGCAACGTGAAACAAGAATATCAGAAGACAGGATGGAATGTGCTGAAGACAATGATAGGAGCTTGCATGAAATAACTGTTTCTGATGCTAGGTATGATAACCATACAGCATCAAAAATAATATTCCACTATTACTTTCTGTGAAATCCCTGGATAATCTACTGTAGTACAGGGTTTAACCCTCCTTTTGGATCATGTGATATTTTCCAATTGAATCACTTAATTGTTTGGCCAGATACAAGCTAGCTGCCAATTTGTCTTCCTTTTGTAAAATCTTTGCTAAATGACCATGACTTTCATTTTCTGGAGTATTGTAAGGAGTGAGCTTTATAAAACTTGGTTTTTATAATGTACACATGAGCTTTCCACTGTCTTTTTCCCTCTAGACAAGGATTTGTGAAATTCTCCCTCATGCCTATACATTGTGTAATGTGATTGGTTTAAGATGTCTCTCTCTCCTTAGCAAATCTAAGTTAACATTTCTTAAAAAGGAGCAATATGGCTACAATGTGGCTTGAATTTTTTTTCTGTGGACGGCGGCTAATTAAGTGAGAAATGTTTCCACAGAATATCTTTCCTTTTTCATGTAGTTAGGGCAAAGAAAACATGAAAGCTCTCTGGCTCTATAGTCCCTCTGACTCCAGGGTCCAGAGAACAGAAATGGTTTGGGAGCTGTGGCCCCAACAGGCCATGTGTAAGAAATTCTGCTGTGCTCTTCTGCAGCAGGCAGCCGTCACACCTAAGAACTCAGTGGAGGAGATTGTGGAGTGTCTTCAGAATCTTACCCTATTCCTATCTCCCCAGAATTGCAATTCCTGTTATTACTCAACAGGCTAGTTTATTCACAACTACACAAAACTGCTCACAACACCAACAAAAATTTTTAAAGAAAGATTATTCTAATAACAACAGTAAAAACAGCAACAGCAATAATAATAGTAATTATTCTGGTTATAGTAGTGCAAAACCCAAAGAGAAATAGGAGAAAACACTTGGCAGTTGTAACAACACTTCAGGCTATGAAAAAGAGGTACATTATCAATTTTAGGGGATGGCAGGCATGTTTGCTCTTGCTATTGATCTCATAATTGTTTACATCTGTCCTTACAGGAACAATCCTGTCTGAGGAAGATTTTGTGCTTGAAACCAGCCTTTGCCTCGTCACCCCAGTTCATTACACTCGCCTGTATTTAAGATGAAAACAAATGCAGGATTTGCATTGTTATGAGTGACGAGAAAGATGTCCTTGGGGAAGGCAGGCCAAGATGTGATGTTATTGTGGGTGGCAAGAGTCACACTGCAGTGAAGTATTTGCCATATAATGAACAGGATAAGGATGATCAGAGGCATAAATGTGATTTTCAGCCACAGATTTTTCTGTGCTACTGTATTGTACTTTGTTTTTTACAAAAGTTGGTTATGGAGTTGGTGGAGTCAGTGCTGTGCTAACTGTTTTGAATAGAGCAGGGCAGGCATAATTTGAAATATGGCTGAGATATTCTTCTGTAGCATGTTTTCCAGAAAGCAGTATTTCTGCCAGATGCTGGGGTAATTCTGCCTTATTTAGATCCACTGTGGCAGTCAGGGACTGTGGTGTAGCACACTGTCCTCCTCCTCCTCAAGGAAATGCAGTTTGATCTAAATTTCCTCCCTCAGACTTATCAGACATTTGTTATTGTTTGCTCCTTCTTAGATCCCTTTCCTGTTCTTTTTTGAAGCTATTGTATGATAGGTTTTTCTTGGCTAGTTGCTTTCTATTTACTAAAAGAAACCCACAGGCAGATATCAGGGAACTAGTGTTCTTTGAAACCATTTGCAGAATTGCATTGGTGCTTCTTTTTGTAAACTAAGTCTAAGACAATTTAAAACACTTTTACATTTTTTTTTTTTTAAAACAAAACTTTCTTTTGTAAATAGCAAAATATTTGGGTTCAGGTTATTCTGATGCACTTTAAATAAAAAGTCAATTATATTTGTGTGGGGTAGGACAAAAGGAGTTTCTTGAAAGACATTATTTAAAAGACAGTTTTTAAAATCAGCTTTGCTTTTGTGGCATAAAAACACTGTTATTTTCTAAGTGGAAGTAGAAAACTGAATATTTGTTATTGTATCACAGCCTCTGTATGGTAGAATTGGACCTGAATTATACATCAGTGGCTTTGTTGAAGATGAGAAATCTACTGGGTGTTTCTCAATGCACTTTCATTTTTCAGGGACAGGTGACTATACATGCAAAATTTGACAAAGGCGTTTACCTCCCAGAGGATGCTGAGTTTTACTTTGTTTATGATGGATCCCTGAAGAGACACATAATGTTTGCTGAGCGAGTTAGTGACAACACTCTTCAGTCCATAGCTCCAGGTGAGCCGTAACTCCGGTTGATAGTTTTCCACTTTTTGGTCCACCCCAACCCCATTTCAAAGCTGGGCATAGCTGGACAGTTTGGTATAACTGTTTTAAGTCTCTGTACTGGAGAAAATACTGGGATTTGAATGGTTGCCTTTAGGATCCAGGCTGAGTTTGACTGACCACAGGTGATCCTGCCTTTTGTAGCAATCCATGCCCACACAGTATCAGACGCTTTACTGGACTTGAAGCATTGGGTGTGCATTAAAATGCAGTCTTCAGGGACAGCATAACATTCGATGTGAGTTGATTCTGTGCCACAACTGTTTGCCTGCAGTCATCCTAACACCTGTGAAAGTCCTGTTTTCCTGAGCCCTTCCTTGGGCAGCTGTCAGCCTAGTTTGCAAGGCCCTCCTGCTGGAGGCTTGTGATGCTTGGAGCTCTGCTGGAGCTGCGTGTGGCACAGAGGTGTCTGAGAGACTGTTCCAGGGTGCCTCTCTGCAAACAGGGGAATTATGTGTTGCCTCCCAGCTGGCTCTCTGCCTTGGCCTTGTCTCCCTCATGGATGTAACATAAACCCTGCTTGTCACCTTTATTATGTGCTTTGTGACATTTTCATTTGTGTGAGTAGGAGGCTGTAGACATGATGTACCTGTGCAATATGATCTGCTTGTTTTCTCTTGTGTTCTGAAGGGGATTTAGAGCCGGAAAATAAGTGCAGAGTATAAAAAAGGAAAGTTCATTGCTCTTACATAGTGGCTTCTTTGAACCTGTAAATGCTCAATGATTGCTATGGATTACAACTGAAGAAAATTCAATGCTAGGCTTGTTACAAGGCAGTTTTAATTTTTTTTTTTTTTTTTTAAATCTCACCCTATTCTGTGACACTGTTAAATGGTTGCTTCTGGGCTAGGAACAAAACCAGAAGGCTACAGGCAACACTTAATCATGGCAGAAGCCATGAACAGATGAAAATAAAATGTGAGGCTAAACTATATCCCTGCTGAAGTTAGTGTTATTTTATGGTAGCCAAATTAAACATAAGGGAACACAGAACACTTTAAAAACCACTACAGTTGTGGTAAGTATATGCTTCCTTCTGCAGATTGTACATGTACTTGTAGCCCTTCAGAGCATGTTGGAAAATTTAAATTTGTGCCCTTAGTATATCATGGTTAACTCTCCAGTGAGAGGTACAGCTTGCCCCTCTTTTAGATGTATGACATCCTCCCTCCCTTAGATGCCAAAGGAGTAGGAGGGAAAGACAAAGTGCTGAAGAGGTTAAAGAGGCAGACTCCCTTGGACTCTGAGGATCCCAGCTGTAAGTTACAGAGTTGAAACAACATTTAATCAAGTTTGCCAAGAGCCTGAAGTGTGCATCAGTTAAAAGCGCTTGGGTTTTCACCTGGGTAAATACAAAATTTGTGTTAATAAGTGAATGTATTACTCAGAATTCATTTTGCAGGCCACTAACCCAGTCTTTTCATGACAATCTTATTTTCCTTAATGTTTATCCAAGAATATTCAGTTCTTTCTACTGTGGTTAAAGAATCCTCATCTAAAAAGTCTGTTTCTAGAATTAATGAAGTTGATTTAACTGGGAGGGCTGTCAGTTAAAATCTAGTCAAATCCAAGTTCATCACTAGAAATAGTTGGTGGATGTCCTGTGACAAAAAAATGTAATGAAAAGGAAAGATAAAATAATTTTATTTGAGCAGCCACAGATCTTAGGAGTGGACGAGAATGACAAATAACTAACGTATTTTCTGAATATAAATAATGTTAGTGATTAATTTACATTATAATTACAGGCCATGGATGCCAAGAAGCAGTTTCTGTGTCTGTGTTAATGTACACAGTGGGTTTCTCACCAGTGGTCCTCGGCAGCTGTCCCCTCACTTACAGAGAGAATCTGTCCTGCAAGTTGTCTCATTTTCTGGTCGATCACACAGAATGTGTCACAGCCACTAGCCACAAGCTATTGCTGGATAAGTTTGGGCTAAAGATGAAAGATCTGCAATCACTGGATAATGACTTGATGATGGCCCTTGCTTATGAAAAGTTGCCCTCAACCTGGAACATCCTTGGAAGCTGCCCAGAAGGTGGTAGAGTTTTATTTTAAGTTAGAAAGCTTGTAACAGTGGTTTGGTGCACAGTTCAGAGCAGAGTATCTCACTGTTTTATCAAGTTTCTCACCCTTGTGCTTGGTCTTGAGGTTAACATGAAAAAGTGTTCAAGTGCAAGAGCGGTAATCAGAGATTTGGTTTGTGCCTTGAGAGTTAAAAGGGACAATGATGGTTATTGTAACTCTGTCTCCCTAGAAGGTTTTTCTGCCTTGATTCACTGTGAATGTAGTTCTTTATTTATAAACAGGGCTGTCTATTTAAAAAAAGCAAGAACTGTAGCATGAAGTATTGAAGCCATTGAACTGAGATATTTTATCTCCAGAGAAAAAGGTGATAGTCATAAAAAAGAAGAGTATGTTACTGTAGACATTCTGATGTGCAGAGTAAACATAATTTTTGTCACTGTTCTGTCTGTGTTTATCCTTTATTTAGGACTATGTTCATTCCTTGGGGAAAATATCATGGAACAAGTTTCTTTGTGGCTTTTTTTTAATTGTAGAGGAAGTGAAATGAAAATATATATGAAACTTTATATTAGGGTATGCTGCTGAAAAACTTTGTAGCAAAATCAGGTGAGATTTTCCTAGTTTCAGGTTTCATTGCAAACAAAAACCTGTAGATAGGGTTTGCTGAAGAGTATACTTATTTTTGCAGACTCAGCTGATTAATAGCTGAGGTTGAAAACTGTGTTATGCTTGATGGATCCACATGTTTTTCATTGAAAATTTGGTAGGTTTGGCTGTTTTCCTTTTAAGTATTTTAAATTGCTTAAAATTAGAAGACAGGCAGTTTCCATGTGAGCCAAACTGATTCATGCAAGCTTTTGGGAAATAAAAAAACATTTCTTAAGCCCATTTCTTTGGGTAAGGGCTTTTTTCACGTCTTAAATCTTTCTAATTCTTAATGACAGATAAAATCTGAAGAAAGTTTTTTGTCTGTCTGTTGTAAACAACCCCTTCAACAGATGTAAAAACAAATACCATGTCTGATTCAAATATTGGCTAGACAGGAGAGAATAAAAAAAGGCCATTACTTGTTTCATTTAGATGTGTAGTAAATTTTTGTTCACATTACTCAACTTCTGGAAAAACAGTTGGATTTTAGCAATGAGAACCTTGTATCAAAGCCCAGAGAAATCAGCTGTAGTTTTGTTCACAGCCTTATCTAAGCTTTTCACCAGCTGAAACCCAACCCAGAAGGAGGATGTCAGTGGCACTGAGAGATGGCTGGGCATGGCGAGCTGGGTACCTGCTTGCTTGAAACATGGGGAAAAGTTATCCTGGGTGTGTTGTGGGTCCAGAGAGCCAGAGATCATCTCAGCTGGTATGAGAGTAAGGCCTGCCAGGGCAACTGCTATCCACATAGCAAAATTCTTTAATTTTTAGTTATACTAATTGTTAATTTTCAGGTGTAGCACAACATTTGTATAGAAAAGCAGTATGTTGTCCTTGCAAGGCTTTTATAGGTCTTGTATTTTTTGTTTCTATGTATTTTTCATGCTTTGCTCACTATTCAGATTAAAATACTATTCATAAGCAAAATTTCAATACAACAAAAAAGCTGGGGTGCATGCCCCCATAGCTGTACCGAGTCTCTGTGAACATTTGAAGTGTTAAATGAGCATGTCTTCAGCATACTGCGGTGGGGTTGACTCGTGAGTGCTGTTGCACTTGAAGAAGTGAGATCTCCCTTTGTACTACAGATGTTGCTCTTAAATGAAGCCAGGGTCTTTTGCCTTGTTTCTGAATAAACAAAACAAGTTCCTGGGGCCTGATTGCCATGTCCATTTGCAGTGGGGATCTGTCAGTGCACTCCCACTTGGGCAGTGCTTTCTGGCTGCAACTGATGAGTGGGGGGCTCCAGAAATCTTTCTGGACAGCTTTTCCTTCAGCCCAAGGGAGGTCAGTCCTTCCTTTTGTCTCTCTTTGAGATCCAGGCTTGGGCTGGGCCTGACGCCTATTTTGCGCCTCTCTAGGTAGTTTTTATAATCTTTCTTTGGCCCCTGTATCCTTTCTCTCTCCTTTCTGAAAGTGCAGTTTTGATCCTCTCTCCTGACTCTGAGAAGCACTGACTGGAGTTGGTTCCTTGTCCTGTCCCCATCACTGTGTTTTTTGTTCCCAAAGCCGAGAAAGCCAAGCAGAGCTGAGGGTTGCCTGTGGTTGAGGGAGCTCTGTGCATGCAGGGGGAGGAGAGGGAGGGAGAACGGAATGGGCTGAGACAGGAGAGCTTCAAATCTCAGCATATGAGGAGAAGGCCCTTCATCTTCCTCCATGAGGTGGTCAAGGGCTGCTCCTGCACTGTTCTGCATGCTCTAAAAGATCAAAATGGGTGAGAAACAGGATCTAGAAATTTATGAGTATTTAGATCTTCTTTCCCTACCTGCTCTCCCTACAACTCCTTGTATCAAAGGTCCAGGGTGTCTTGACACTTCACATTGTTAGGATGTTCTTTTTAATGTGAATGTTGTGAAAGATGTGGGTGCTATCATCCATCACTAGTTAGGGCCTTAAGCTTGTGAGATTCTGTCAGTTTTCAGAGCCGCTGGGCTATTTTTGCTGGGAAAAAATAGTTTTCAGTGACATGTTGCTGGAGAAAATTGTTGCACCATCTGGTGTTTTTTGTCCTCATTCATTTTTATGAGGATTTACAAATGTACAGGTCAATGGAAAGATCAAAGAACATTTTATTCATAGGAGTTTTGATATTCAGGAAAAATGTTTGCATTCCTTTTATAAGGTATAAGAAGGATTGGATAAAGAGAGCCAAGAGATTGTCTAGGGAGTATTGCAAATAATTCAGGAATTTAGTGCAGTTGCACAGGTCAGGAGTTATTGGCTGCATTATAGAAATTCAACAAAAGAAACAAGAAAACATGAACTTTCGGTAATCCTCACTTGTAATGGATGCCTGTGTGACAACTGTCACAGGAGCTGCACACTCTCACAGAGTGCTCAGATGTTGAGATCGGCTGACCCACAAGCAGCTTGCTGCTAGAGAGAACTGGGGACTCAGCAGAGGTGCTGTGCTTCAACATTTGTTTGTTGGAGAGTTTCAGGACAGGGGGAAGAGGGGTAGGGAAGAGGGAGAGGGAGAAACTGATTTTCTCATTTATTATACCTTCATAAAGGATATTTTCCTGCCTTTGAAGGAAAGGATATAGTCTTTTAAACTGGATTATTCAATTTATGGAGATAATCAATATTAAATAATAACCTAAAGAGCTTGTTAGAACTGCCACCGCCACTACCCCTCCCAAAAAAAAAAATAGGGAAGAGGCTCGTCCCTTCCCACAATTTTTTCGTTTATCAAAAAAAGAAAAAAAGAGAAGAAAGATGCAAAGAAGAAAGGGAGGAAAGAAAAACTAAAAAAAAAAAAAAAGAGAAAAAGAGAAGAAATTAATCTGAATGAGAAAAGTGCTTCCAAGTTGCTCTTTCTTTCTTAGCATCCTCAGGTTATGGCAGCCTTCTCATACTGGCAGTCCCCAAGAACCATCAGACATAGGTTCAGCATGTTCCCTGCAACTTTTTTATCCTTGGCATACTCAGGTTTACATTTCTCAGCTGTCAGAGGGCGAATGGGAGCACAGGAGTGCACTTTGCAAGCAGTGCACTTTATAGACAAGAAGCTGAGGGCATCTCAGTTTCTGGTTGTTTTAGGGGCACTGCTGAGAGAGTGAATTCATGTTGTCTGGGTGGCTTAACTGTGCTGGTAAACAAGAACAGTTTCTGCCAGCTTTGCCACTATTTACAGTTATTTTCAAGAGGAAGACTGCTCTTTTAGGTTTTTGTCTATTAATAGAAGCAATAATGTAATAGCCCAAATTAAGAAAACTAATTGTGGATCATAGAGAAGGGAACAGTGTTTAGTTCTGTTTTGTGAACAAGGAGATTCTCCATTTTATTTTGTAAATGCATTGTAGTTGTTTTCTAGGGATAGGTCTTGAACTGGGGAATGAACTGAGCTACCCAACCTTGCTGCTTTTTAGTCTGCCTTTGGTGGACATTTTTCCATTTTCTCTGGCAGTTTTTACTTTACTGCCCTCACCCTACCCTTTTCTTTGTAATTTGCATTACTCTTTTTACTTGGTATTACTCACATTCCTGCTAAGGTGCACAAGTTCAAACCTGACTGATGCATGTCGGGGTTTTGATGTAAATTAAAGAAAATTCTGTGTCTTCAGTTGGAATTTTGAATTACTTTTGTTCCTGTGGAAGGAAATGGAGAGGAGTACAAAGTGCCTGTTCTCCTTCATGGAATTAGAAAAACACTGGGAACAGTGGATAAGTATGTCTAGGTCTGGTGAGATTTGTGAGGAGAGGTAATTGTATTTTGGTCAGGGAGTTCAGGGAGTTAGAGAAACAGACAAATCTCTGTCCCAATAGGAGTTTGTCATTTCAGAAACTGTGCCTGGCAGAGGGAGGAGGATGCTAGTCTGTGCATTGGGAAGCAGATGAGTGTCTTCCAGTGCCTGCTGCTGACCCAGAAACCTGCGGCATGGGGCTAGATATTGTCAAGCAAATTTCAACATACGGGTGCCCAGCAAGCGTATGATTCTCATCCTCTGGTCAATGGTAATAACAGCAGGGAGGAGGAATTTGAGATCCCCTTGACCATGAAGAGGCTTTCTGGAGAAAGCACGGAGCACTTGGAGATATACAGAGTGAACAGGGGAGAGAGCACTGCAAGAGATACAGGAGATGACATTTCCTGTTGAAGGCAGTGTATAGGCAGTGGGGCTCAGGAGCCGCTCTGCTGCTGAAAAGACCAGACATGAAGCTTTGCTCTGACCCAGACCTCAGCCTTCAATCAGTGCTGGAATGGAGAGTCCTGCTCTTCTCCCGGCTGAAAGGATGTCCTACCTGGTATTGAGCACTTGGGTGGTGCGCAATAAACAAGTGTCTTACACCAGACACCTCCAGGGAGTGTTTGGCTGCAGTCCTAAAGAAGGAGGAATAGCCTTTCTACCAACAGACACCATCTCCTGTAGTGTTTTGCATCTTTGTTGGGGTCACTCAATCACTAGAGTCAACTGCAGCTTCACCTGAGGTGTAGGTGTGGCGCCACGCGCAGCCTTTAATGCATGGGACTGGTGGACGGGAGCTTTTTCTGGCCCTCCTGCTGCTAAAATTGCTGGGGCAAGACTCCTGAAAGCTCCCCTTTGCAATGGACCTTAACCTTCCCTCCTCTCCTTTTCTTCTGTGGGATTGGTGGGAGCCTCTGGGAGCTGACTCATGCAGGTGTGCTCTCAGGTGGGCTGCCGCATACCTGACTTCATGCATCTCAGCCTGATGTCACTTCACAAAGCTGCGTGTGTGTGTGTTTTTGCAGCACTGGGGTGCACTGAAGATCATTTTATCAGTAATCTCATACCTAATGGAAAAATGAAAAAATTAGCAGTAATGTATTAAAGTATGAAGCCAGGAAAAAAAGGAATTTGTCAGCAAGTTTTGATGTCTCCCCCTGCTTTTCAAGCCCCAGCTCTTGAGGTTTTTAGTCTCCTTCCAGGAAATGAATGAGATTCAGAGCCCAGAAAGGGCTTAGTCATTTCTGTCAGAGAGAAATATTTGGTTTTACTTTGTTTTTTTGGACATAGGAAGGGATTCAGGTGCAAGGAAGAACAAAAGGATTTTTTTAGTTTAAAGCAGACTGTTTGGCTCAACTCTGTGTAACTCACACAGATGTTTTGGCTGGAGAACCAGGATGCAATGCAAAACAAAGTCTGGATAGAGCATATCATTTACAGCACCACCTGCCTTGCAGTAGCTGACCCTGTCTGAATCAGTCAGCAGTGCATCCTTCAAATTGTATAAGTTGTTTGGGTTTTGCATTGATGGAAAATGGCATTTTATATTATTTAAATTAAATGGTGTTCTATGCCATTTAAATATGAATATGTTGAAGAAGCCTTGTGTTTTCCTGTTTTTCCTTATTTTGTTCCAGCTTGCCACAGAATGCAGTTGAATTATGTTGGGTTTTTTCCCACAAAATGGGTGTGTGCATGTGTGTTTATTTCTGGATGGTTTTCTTTCTGTTGTGTTGTTTTCGTGGTTCTCCCCCTCCTCACCCTTACACCACATTTGAATTCTTCCCCAAGGGAATGGGAAAATAAAGTGAAAAGTGTAGGAAAATGCCATTTGTTCTGTCACAGTGAGGAGGTAAAACACGAAGTAGTAAAAGAAGATAACTGAAACTAGAAATTGTTAATTTGTTAAACCCCTGGTGTTTCAGAACTTCACTATCTTTTAATAAAAATCTTTTCTTTGTAGGCAGGTCTATTTTAAAAAGCTTATTTTCATTAATCATGCCCTTTTTTGTTGCTGTTGTTGTTGTTTTTGTTTTTCCATATTGTTGATTCTGGAATAGAACAACAGCAGATTTTGGATGTAAGTGTCCCTGGAGATGACCTGGTCCTACTCTCCACTTGGAGCAGGGCTAGCTTCAAAGTTGTATCAGGTGGCTCAGGATCAGGTTTTGAACTCTTCCAAGGACAGACAGCTTGTAACCTCTCTGGGCCACCTGTCCCAGTGCTTCACCACCCTTGTAGTGAAAAATACAGATGCTCATTTTGAAGATCCTGAGCATACAGTTTGAATTTCAGATTTTACTGTCATGAAGCTCTTAGTAATTGCTTTATGTTGTCAGGTTCTCTCTGCTCCTGGGCAAGCCATGTGGGAGTAGTAAGAAGAGAGTAGCCCAGCAAACATATCATCTAGAGAGGTAAAGGGAGGAATATGAGAGCTGTTTCTAAGTGCATCTGGGCTGAAAGCAACCAGCGAAGCTGCTGGGTGGTTCAGTTCCCATGTGTAATCAAGCTGGCCATGAACAAATTTAGCATGAGGTTAGATGAAGGTTGTTATGTTAGGCAGATAAAGATCAGGTGCTAGACTATTTGTGGTGAGATAGTAGAAGTTATTGTTTTAGACGGTGGCTTTGGAAGACAAAGATTGATTACTGTTTTTTTAAAAACTCACTCTTTTGTAGCAGACTTATTCATACTGCATTGTTTGTAAGATTTGGCTGCCAGAAGAGTGACTTTATTTGCTGCAGCGTCGGGGCAGAGAGAAGGCTATTCCTCATCAGGGAAAGATTGCTAAGAGCTCCCTTTTTGCTGAGTGGGAAACTCCTAATCTTACCTTCCTCAGAGCAAGTTCATCTGACTTTTTTTTGCATTGTTACGGTATGCACTGAAACCTAGTGGCCACAGGCCAATGTTCAGAGTAAAGTTTAGCTTTTTGTTTCAGTGCTTTTAGTCCAAGGATTGGGGTTGCATCTACTCAGATGTTTAACCTGCTTAATGTTGGTTGATGTTATCTGCATGTGTTTTAACTAAATTAATTTGTCTGCTGCCTGGTTACTTACACTATATATAGAAAAAACAGTCTAGTTGGAAGCATCTAAAGAACCTAGCTTGGTGTCTAAAATGTGACTTTAGCAGAATTTCAGTATTCTAGACCAAGGAGTAATTCTGAAAGCTTTTTTTTCCTTTCTGTGAATGCATAATGTTGGTTCAGGGTCTACATTTTGGGCCACATAATTTCCTGGGTGTTTAAACTTGAAGTCTCCATTGCACATATAAACACTCCAGAGGTGCCCTGCTGAGGTCCACACTGGTGGCACGGCCTTGAGTCTGCTGAAGTCCTTGCGGGGGAGACTGTCTGAAGTACAGAAATAGAACATGGGCCGGTGCTGTCTGTGCAAAGCACAGATGATGTTATCAATCTCTATTCAGAAATACAGTTAGGGAAAGGGAAGATACTGGCACACATTTTCATACTGTGTCTGAGTTGTTAGGTCATTCTCTGAGCAAGTGAGAGATCCGGGCTTTGAGCATTGTTTTTCACTTCTGATGACAGTGTAATGAGAAAGGCATCCACGTCTAAACAGCAGAGACTTCTCCTAGCTGATTGTTTCATTGTAGTCAGTCTGCTGTTTTCTTGGTCTTCTGCCCTGGCTCCCCTGGATTTCCTTCTGCACCATGCCTCATTTTCAATTACGGTGCAATGGCGGAGGCAGGGTGTGCTTCCACCAGACAAGTGACTGGAGGAAATTTGAAGCTGTGTTGTTCAAATCCCGTCTGGCTCAGGGGGAAGTTGCACTGAGGTCTCCCATTTTTGAAGTGGCACATCAGCCACAGATTTTGGGAAGCCTTAACCTTGCTTATTTAAATGTTTCTCCATAGAAGAACGTCTCAGATCCTGGCAGACCAATGTGTTTGATGAGTAGTACTGGGTTGTGTTTGAAACTGATTTTCAGTCAGATCTTCTGGGCTGAATTGTTCAAGGCCACGTTAGATGGTGCTTTGAGCAACCTCCTCCAGTGAAAGCACTCCCTGTCCATGGCACGGTCTTTGACTTAGGTGGTCTTTGAAGTTTCCTTCTAACCCAGGGCTTTTTGTGGTTCCATGTTGCTTATGGCTCCATTTAGCAAAGCAGTCAGCAAATGCTTGAGTTGGATTCAGCGGACTTAAAGGTTGCATGTGCTTAAAAAACGTTGCAACATACATGCTGTCTTTCTTCATAGATGGTTAAACATTGTAATTCATACTAATGTTGGTAACTAAATTATAGCAATGATCATTGTTTCCAAAGACTGGAATCAGATATATTTAAAAAAACCCCAAAATTCATTACTTTCCTCTGTGGCCCTGGATCCTACAGCAGATCCTGTGACCAGATGGACATATATTTGCCTAGAATCTGAAATGAGAAGACCAAGAAAACATTTTAAAGACTGAAACCTGGGGAGAAAACTGTTGCATGGGCAGGCTAATGCACCAGGTCATGTGTTGCCTAGCCAGAAGTAAGAAGAAGTTTGAACATGAATTTTTTAGAAAATGAAAGCATGACTTTTTAAATGTGTATTCTACAAATGCTTAGGTACACATTATGTAAATGTTTAGTGATATTCTGGTTTAAAGAATTCCCCCCTGCATCTTTTTAATGTGTCTACTTCTGTTAGAACTGCAATGAAAAACAACTTTCAGACACTACGTTCAGGTTTGCAGTGCTAGGGCCTGTGTCCTGAAGCTCCCTTTTACGCTGATGCCTGGAATTTATTTTATTGAAGGAAGCATGGTCTGGTTTTCTGGGATTTGACTGTCTGAAAGTTTTGATTCTGCTTAAAATGGAAAGGTAAAAGTTCTGGATGGGTGGCCACCAAATACTCAGATCAAAAATGATATCACTGATGGAGATCCTACAGTAATTTTCCCTGTGTAGTGGTAGAGAAAGTTCCTCAGGTTCCTTGGCATTCTGGATTTATGAGATGTGGAGACACAGAATTTTGTTGAATGTAGTAACACTCTAAGTCCAACATTTTCAAAGGAGGCTAATGACTTTTCCCCCATGCCCCCAGAGAAGACATTCAGCTTTGTAGAAAGCAAGTTTTCTGTGAAAACTTCTAGAGAGGATGTACTCAACTGAGACATGACAGCAGCCTTCAACTTCCATGTAAATGGAAGCTGTGAAGGGGAAGAAATGGAAATTTCAGTGACATTTCTTAAAGCACTGGAAACCTAATAGATTTTAGCTAATTGTTCTCCAGTCTCTAGAACAAGTGCCCTTAAATACTTGATGCTTATGGAAGTACCCTTCTGTTTAACTTTGTATCAAAATGCAAGTGTAAGGAGCCGACTGAGTGGCACTTGAGAGTATTTTATTTATTGCCTTTAAATTGTAGAGACTTCTTGTTTGAGAATGATAAATCCTTCCATGAATACAGGCCAGGGAATTGCGTGAATGGTGATTCAGGGTCTAGTGACTGGTTGTGTACTCCTTTATTTTAAACTTCATCCCATTGAACTCGATGATTATGTGCTAAAAAGTGGAGAGGAAGGATTGGCACATAAGGTCACCTTTTCAGAAGAGATAAACAAGAATTATCCAGCATATTTTATACATATGTGTGTTATCTTATAATTTATGAGCTTATAGCTTATTTGGATCTCTTACTGTCCTGATAAGCAGCCTGCCTTGAAAAATCATACCCCTTTTTTCTTCTCTTCTTTGTTTTTTTTTTATTTTTTAATTAAATACTTGGCTGTGCTGCCAGTTTTTTTGTATTGTGGAGGCAAGGCAAAGCAGCAGGAAAATTGTCTTTTAACTACCTTCTGCATTGGTGCTGAATGCTATACAAAGAATGAGAGAAATAATGAGGTTATCTAATTCCAGCAGTTTTCTTTGACTGATGAAATTAGATAACATTTAGATATCCTTTAGCTCTGCATGTGCAATTAAGTTTGTAACTCCACTGATTTCAGTGAAAAACTTAAAGTCTGCTGCCAAAGTAATTTTGTAGGTCTGAACCTGAGCTGTGTTTTTTCTGCAGATGATAAGAAGTGTCTTTTGATGCTTCCTAGCAAGTAAAATGCTGGGGTTTGTTACTGACAATTTTTATTTGCTTGCTGTGTTTTTTTTTGAAGAGCCTAAACATAAAGAATCTCTCCTCCACCTTGTGATGAAGTTGGGCTTGGTTAAGCTTTCCCAGTTCTTGGCAGCCCAGCCTGGAGGGTCATCAGCATTAGCATTACCCAATGAGGCTGGAGCAACACCGTTAGATTTGGCTGTACAAAATGGACATTCCAAACTTGTTGAGGTCTTTACAAAGTGAGTATAATGGCTTGCTGTTTTCTCTGATCTCCTGTCATTTAATGGATGTGAGGAGTACTGTTTTTTATCTGGAAAGAGTTGCCTATTTTGTGCTGGTTTCTGCTGCTTTTCGCCAGTACTATCATTCTAAGTGGTAAACTTGCATTTACAATTAAAGTAAGTTTATTATTTCTGTCCTTAATTACCTTTGAATGATAAAGGACCAGCTGCACCATCAGGTACCTCTCCCAGCACTCTATCAGCTGAATCCTGACACTCTAAAACCAAGTAAAGACATTCCTTAAAGACATATATAAACAGATATTTATATATAAATAGAACCATAGGACCTGAATTCCACAAAACCTCCACAGACTTAGTGACCCCTCTAAAGCTCAAGTTTGAATGAATAAGGGAGAATCAGCAACAAAGACAGTGCTGCACTTATGGCTCTGCTTTGCCGGAGAGCTGCCACACTGACGAATGTTTAAAGGACAAGTGCTTTCTGGCACCTTCCAGCTGTCTGGAGCTCCATCTGCTCAGCCAAGAGGAGCTGCATGGAGTGTGTGTATGTGTCTTAGGATACCAAATGGGAATCATCAGACACCCCTTCTTGCTGTCAGCTTTTCTTTGCAAATAGAAATACACAAGAATTGGGCTACATTTTTATTTTGGTATGTGGCCGTTTTGGTTCTGACTCCATGCAGCCTGTAGTTTATGGGAAATTTATCTGTACTTCAGCTTAAAAAAAAATACGGCATGGGTACAGTACATTATGTTATGACTGTCTCATTTGTTTGTAACGTCCAAACAATACTGTGTTCCCCTGAGATACTTTCTGTTTTTCACTCTTGTGGGATAACAAATCTGCCAGCCTCCAGTTGTGTCCTACTGCTATATATGGCAACATTGACAGGAAAAGGTCCTATTGCTCATTTACAGCAATAAGGAGAAACAGGTATTGTCACAGCTTGCTCTTTCTGGCTTCATTTAGTAGTGAGTAATCATTTAGAGCTAACATTGTTTTTTCCTAGTTGATAGCTAGAAGTAGATGTGTGTTCTTAAGGCTGAAAAGGGTCTTTGGTACACATTTGTTTGCTCAGCTGTGTTTTCTGTGGATGTTTCAGGTTTTCTGCCTCTGGTTTTTGCAGTGGGTGTGTTGGGGTCCTGAAGGGCTGTACTGAGGGCAGGCAGGAACCTCACTGTGGCTGCGCTTTCATTCTACCTGTGCAGAGAGCATCTGCTTTGGCTTAAAGGGTGTGTCATTCCAGCTTCCAGGGCAGTCAGTCGCTTCACGTTTCAAGAGCAGAGATCAGCGAGGGTGCCTGCATGCAGTTTGTTCATTCGTCAGGAGCTCTGACGCTGGCATTCAGCCACGCTGCCCAGCACTTGCTGGAGTCAGACATCAAGCTCTTCAGAAAATACTACTGGGACAGACCTCTTCTTTACCAGGTACCACAGATTTTCTTTGTAAGTTTCAGCTGTAGACTTTTCAGGCTGGATTTGTTTCCCTTGAGCAGCCTTTCAGTTTAAGCTGCCTATGTCACCGATCACCAGTGTAATTGCGTGATTTCTGCTGTGTGCTTCTACTTTGTGTAAGTGTAGTGCACTGTGTGTCTGAAGCTGGAGAGCAAGAGGTGTTGAGAACTTTGTCAAAGCCTCTTTTGCCTCCCAAGCTGTTTTTTAATTGTGATGGACTCTACAGGGAGTATCTTTCCCTGAAATCTCTGTGTCTTTAATTTAATACCATTGTCATGGTATTAATTTTTGTACTTTGAAATATTTAATTTAGTTCCATTCTCCCAGCAGTGTAATGCTGGGGAGCCTTTATCAAGAGCCAACCCTGGTCCATTATTTACACCAGAAATACAGAGTACGGACTTTTTCGACAGAGTTTAGTTTAGTTGGTCTTTTTTTTATATAAAATGTCTGAAACACTTGTCATATGACTTGTTGTCATATACTTCAGGACATCTCTTGATTTCAATAACATAAAGAGGAGAATGCTTGAATATACAAGTTCTTTAATAGCAATGCAGGTGCTCATCTGTGTTTTTAGACTGAAACTGCACAACCTGTGTAAAACTAGTGAGCTAAAAACACACTAAAAGTTGGCTTTTCTTGGGTACTGAAATTCATCTTTTCCATTCTTAACTTCAGGTTTCCTCATTTGTGCACTGATTTTCCTTGAGTTACCTTTATTTCATGCTATATATATATATTTTAACTTAGAAAATGATTTATGTGTTATGTTTAACATCAAAATTTAAGGTGTGGTGTATTGTATAGTCCTTATTTATAATCTTGGGTAACTACATTGTCCAGGTTTTGATGTGTTTCAGTACAAAAAATTACTTTCTGTAGCTTGCAGAATTCCTACAATCTGTGTGTTACTGTTCCATTGAGACAATAATAAATTCAAAAGGAAAACCAACACCATAAGCAAGAATGCATTGCTGTTTGTATAATTGGCTTTTTCTTGCACTCATAAAATCCTTGTTTTTCATTCAGTCTTTGAAATGGAAAAAGAAAGTGTGGCATGCCAGGTATTCTCAAAGACAAAGAGTCTTAGAGGCTGCAAAATTCTGCATTTGGTATTTTCAGGAAAAAGCCTACTGCCTGGATTTGTTGGTACCCCTTTTGCCATTCCTCTAGCTGTAGCAGTCTAGGTTCTGTTGTGGGGACCCTATTCCCCTCCTGCTCAGCATCAGTGCTGCAGCACTTTTGATAAAGCAGAAATAAACCAGAATAATTGGGAATATTGTGTGGTTTATTTAATTAATTTCTTTTACACAAGCTGTTGTGTTTAGACTATGTATTATGTCCAAAAAGAAAGGTAAAATTCATTTTCTTTATGTTGAAAACAAGGATTTTGACATCTTCAGTTGTATCCAAAACATTGGTAGGCAGTTAGAAATTTTTGGTGGAGATTAGAGATTTCACAGTACATAGTCTTTTTAAAATAGAGGTAGAATTTATTGCTGTACTGAAATATTCATTTCATCTACAGGAGACTAAGACTGTACATCTGGTATCTTGAGACTGCATAAATGAACACATTGCTGTTTTATGCTTGAGTCAGAAACTCATGAACTGAAGAGAGGGAGCTGGTCTCAGTCATGGTGGCCTGTAGTGTTGGATTTGTGGATTTGTGTGAAATTATTGCCTCAGAGAGCAGCACATGTATTCATGCAAGAAAAGCATAATCTTTCTCAAGTATGTTCTTCACTCTCTGCTCTGTCAGTTCTTTCAATTCCTTTACTATCTCTTAGAAGCCTAAAGAGGTAATGCAAAAGTTAAAACTGTGAAGCTTTTAGTAAGCTGAAGTCACCTATATGGGAGCCATACCTTCATTAAGCTGTTCAAAGAGTGGAAACCCACAGGCTTTGTGGCCAAGCTAGGCAACAGAGATGTGCGAGATATCTGAAAATGTTGAGGAAGAATGTGGAATTCTTCCACACTGGGGCAGAGATTTCTGTGTGGTGCCTGTCAGTGGGATGATGTGGTTGGATCTTTGTGCACCTGCAGTGGAGACCTAGGCAGCACGAGGAGGTGTCAGCCATGAGGCTGCCTCAGCTGCTGGAGGCAGCACAGCCAGTGCAGGAGAGGTCCTCTGTCAGAGGAAGAGATCTGGGGACTGATGGACACATTTGAAATGGTGTCAGAGTAGTGAAAAAACCAGAAATGTCAAGCCAGGATAATCATCCAAAATGACAAAGATAATTTATGATAATTTAAGTAATTTTGTTGCCTGGTTGTGGACAGATTTAATAGTTTCCTGACTTTCTTTTGACTTTCTCTGCCTGATAGGTATCAGAGTGGCAAACTGCCTAGCACACCAAGAGATGAGCAGAGAAAAATGCAGCTAGCCCCGCTGAGGTGGGACTTCATGGTTTTCAAATTAGTTTGCCTGCAATATGCAGCCCAAGGTCATTCCTGACCTTTTGTGTTCAGGTTACCATATCTTTTCTCTGTTTGCAGGTCTTGGTAGATGGCAAATACACAGGCCGCCTACTAGAGGGAAAGACTAGAAGCAACCAGAGTTGTAGATGAAAGGACACAGAAGTATCTGTTATATATTCCTCTCACTTTGTTTGTCATCTCTGAGGGTAATTTCTAGAATGGGAGAGTGGATCTCAGCCTCTCTTCCTTCTGAGCAGGGGTGATGTAGTCAGTGTGTATCTGAGTGAGGGAGCAGCCTGGCCAGGGACCACAGACATGGGGGAGTGGCTCCTGGATTCCAGGCTGGGTCTGTCACATGGTTAGTATTTAGTCCTACTTTATTCTCCTTGTGTTACCTATCCATCCAAATTTCTTGCTTTACAGGGATGCTTTTAACATAGACTAGACTTCTGAGCAGAGATGTGCAAAGCTTCTGTGCTGCTTTTCTCATAGAGGAGAAGGTTGTAAGCAGTGAAGTGTAAATGTTAAATCTGATACTTTGGATTTTTTGTGTATAGTAAACAGGAGGTAATTTCTCTCTGTAGTTAAAAATATTTTATTGTTTTCCCTCTTGAGGGATTGCTGTCAATTTTCTCTGGAAGGTGGCCAATAAAACATTCCTTGTGGAATTTCTCCGTCATTTTAGTATTGCTTATAACCTAAGTGTTTGCTAGTCATTGATGTTGTTCTTGAGTTTTCAGATAAATGTCATGGGCAGCAAATACAGTTACTGTCATTTTGATTTTTTTTTAATAGAGTATTAATTCAAATCGAGACAGTGGAAGGTCCAAAAATGCCCTGCAGTACAACACCCTCTGTAGAAGGTACAGTTTTTTGTACCATAATGTTGCAATCTTTAAAAGCTTTAGAAAGTTGGCACAGATTCAAACAGAATTTATTTATTCAGAAAGATCATGTTTCATATGGTTTTAGTGACCTGTAAGTAGAGAACAGTGGAGTATGTAAGTCATACATTACAAGAGTTTAGTAAATCATGATACTCCCTACAGAGTGTCAGTTTTCCATTGTCAGACTGAAATTGTTCATGAAATATTATGACATTTATAGTGACTGGAAAAACCTTAACTGATTTCAAGAGCCTGAAAAATGTCAGGTGGTTCCAGGAGAGGGCAGTGTTTAACTAAATGAACTCTCCAGCTTACAAATTCCAGTAAAGACAAACGAGTTAATAAAGATAGGAGCAGAGTAACGTTTTGTATCGGTAGTTTTGGGATCCAGCCTAGACTTCTCAAAGTGGCAGAATGCTCATTTTTTCCATTAGACATTCACTATTTTGGTAAGCAGTTTACCTCTGCAAGGATTGTGGGACAGTGCTTGGGGGTGACAACGTTCTTTCATTACCAAAAATACCTCCCTGTGTGTCTCAGAGCAAGCATGTCTTAGAGCTGAAAAGAAAATCACAAATAAAGATCCCTCTTCAGCATCAGAAGTATGAGGCTTGGGGACTTATATATGATTCCTAGGAATGAATTAAAAGTTTCCATCAGTTGTCCATTTGTTTATGTGGCTGGCACTGTACATTTTGATGAAGCGACAAGCTGAAAACTCATAGCTCTGTGAGAGGCTTGGTCTTGCTCTTCAGTGTCTGCTGGAGACAGCCTTACTGAGGGCAGCAGAAATGTGAGCACCTGCATGAACTGCTGACAGGACCAGGACCAGACTGAGGGAAAGGAAGGGGACTGTAGTTCAAAGGGCACTAGCTAGTAAATTCAGACGAATGGGTAAAACAGGGACACAATCATCATGTGTTTAAATGTGTATGCTGCCACTGTTAGTGCTGAAAAGGTAGTTTTACGCCCAACTTCTCTGGCAGTGTTCAGGCAACAAGTGTTTTGCCATTAGAAGTTAAATTTGCAGAGAAATGATAAGCAGTTGTTAGCAGTTGCAACCTACGTGCCTGTTATTTCAAGTGCAAGCAAGAATTTATCATATGGGGTTTGTGAATGACTTTGGTGACACAGTGTGAAGATGCATTTACTCTGGGTGCTCATCTGAGTGCCGTTCTCTGACCAGGGTGTTTTTTATGCTGTTCCTTGGGGATAGAAAGTGAACAGCCTTCACTGGCAGCACTATATGTGGCAATATCTTGGCCAGCGTGAGTTTAGGTGATGATTACTTTGATGTTTTTTTGCAAAAAGCAGTTTTAGTTTGGTCTGACTTGCACAAACAGAATATGAACATCCATAGATATTCATTTCCCAGAGAGAGAGGGAGAATATCTAGTTCGGGACATCTACTCTCATTTTGGATTCTGATGAGCAGCAAAGATATTTGGCATAGGCACACATACTATTGTGTTTTCAGTGGAAGCTATACACTTTTATGCCTTCATGCATCAGAGTTACTTTGTGCCTGGTTTTTAAAAACAAAATTAATTTCAGTTCAACACCTGGAAAAGCCTGCCATGTTTTGTAAGTATTCAGGACCTACAGAAACAGGTGGTGGTAAACGTGCTTGCATGTTTTATGCTGATATCTACTTGTAAACGAGAGAAGTCTGTAACTACTTTTTGTACACTGTTAGGGAGCAAAGTTTTTTCATCTTCTTATATTTTGATGTTTAATCGGTTACCATATTTCCGTTAGACTATTCTCTAACCACCAAATCAGAAAAAGGAAAAATCACAAAATGGTGGTTACTGATGACTAGTAGCTTTCTTGCACTTTCTGTTTGCTAGCATTAAGGAGATCAAAAGAACTTTGTTCAAGATTGAGTTAAAATTGTTGCTGCTGGAAACAAAAATTATATGAAATGATTGTACTTTTTACTGCATTCTGATTTACATTCTCTGAACTCCTTTATAAAGTGTCTGCTAAGTTCAAGACTTTATTTTGGCACATTCATGTCATGAAAGTATTCCCCTCAGATTTTAAAACTGCTGCCATTCCAAGAGGTAGTAACTACTCACTTCTAAAGTCAAGATCAACAGACCTTTAAAACACAATACTATCAGAAGCCCTGAGCTGTTATTGAGAGGAGGTTGCTATAGCAGTGTGTTGCTTCTTGTGAAATGCCATCATATGAAAGCAGTGGGTCAGTGTAAGGTGATGCTGCTAGCTTAGCAGTCAATCTCCCATAGCAACTTAATTAAATTCAAATATATGGAGTGATATGTTATGCAGACAGAATGCAGAACAAAAAGTGAAATAAGTGGTATTTTGGCTAATTCTATAGTTTGTGCTTTTATTTTTTGCACTTTTCTGACCTTGAAATTCTGTGCCTAGGAGCTGACTGAATATTGTTACCTGGAGAATAAGCCAATTGCTGCTACAATACATATGGTATAGAGAAAATGGCTTTTTATTTCTGAGAATTGTGGAACTGAATAATAATAATAATAATGCCAGTTGCATGTCAATATTGTAAAGCATATCTTCTCACAGAAGCTTTAAAATAGGTCTCTGCATTTACAGATACTGAAGAAATAGTCTGTTCCTACTAGCTGAAAGGTGATATCTGGAATGCTTAGTTTGACAGCACCTGGGATTTTGTGCTCTGTGATTGCACTGTGTTAGAGTCCAAGGGAAGAGATATATGTGACTGCTACAGGAGGTTAATTAAAGAAGAAGGATTAATTAAAAATTAATGATTGTGATACTGATCAGTGTGGACCCAGTCCTAACTCTCGCCAGTGTCCAGGGGCACTGCTGAGGTCAGAGACCGACTGGGCTGCATGACAGGCTGCACTGGGCCCATAATTGCATCCTGGAACTTCACATCCAAGAGACCAACAGGTCAGGAGGGGTTTTTGTTGCTGAGGATTGTGTGATTGAGGTAATGGGCAGCTGTCTTTGAATTGTTTTTCCAAAAATGTATCGATACAACTCTTCTTTTTAAAAACTTGAGTACATACTTTGTTCAATGTCAATAAAGGTCCCTAAACTCCACCTCAAGGCGCCCTAAGCTGACTCTTGAGGCATACTTAGTTTAACTGTTTGCTGGAGCTGGAGAAATGATGAGGGTGTCTGAGAACAGATATGAACCTTGAGTTGAAAAATTCAATATGATGTAGACAGAGTCATGAGGAGTCTGTTTATATAATTTCATTCTCACTTTTTAAAATATGTTTGCTAAATAATAATGTTCCTGGAAACATGAATGATGCTTGTGCTCATTTACATTCCTGTATCTAAATTACTCCTCTTTGCTGTTTCACAGTAGTCTTTCAGGCTGCATTTGGGCAAAGCTTGAAAAGTGTTGGGATTTTTTTTTCTGGTTTTGTTTTTTTTGGTGGGTTTTTTTGGTTTGGTTGGTTTTTTTTTTTTTTTTTTTTTTTTTGTTTGGTTGGTTTTTTTTCTGGCATTGCTGTGTCCTTCTCCACAGCCCTTGGAAGAAAACATAGAACAAAAACCAATCAACCAACCAAAAAAAAACCCCAAAAGGACCTACAGAAGTGAAGATATTTCTTTACATTTTGGGTTAAAAATGCAAAGTTTACTTTCAGAAAATGTGTGACATCCCTGCAGAGGAAAAGCAGAGTTCAACTGCTTTGTGGCATTGATGTGAGGCACAGCCCTGGAGCTGTTGATCTTCTGAGCGTGTGGGGGTTAATCAGCCCAAACATAACTGTGACAAAAACATAGCACTTGTTGTGCATCCAGCACATGCTGCCCACGGGATCGCAGCTGCGGGGAGATCCATGGGCTGCCCATGTCCATTGTTCTGGCTTGCCTGCCTGCTTCTTGTGTCCCCTCTCCTATCTGAAAAAGGAGAGAGACCAGCAGCAGAAACCAAAGCAGACCCAAACTGAATTTGCTTGTTATTAAAGGCAGAAATCCTCGCTCTTGCAGGTCCTGTGAGCTTGGCATCTGATGAGTTGTCCCAGGATGATACGAAGGTACAGATTTCTCCTTATACAAATAGCTAAGCTTTGTTTAGGCTGAGAAGCAACAGCATCTGCATGCCTATCTGAGCGCCTACCAGGACTAACAAATAAATGCTAGCCTGCCAGGCAACATTTCATGCTATTTCTATCCTGCAGGAATAGTTGTGTGTGTAGATGATTATTATTTGAAAGAACTGTTGTGTAGTTGTGGGTTGGAAAGCCAGTTTGAAGAACCAAGCTCTGCTTTTGGACCAGAGAGCTCTTGTATTTTGGCTGAAGCTTAGTGCCTTTAGGGAGCTTGCAGTTGCCAGTTTGGGGTCAGCACAACCTGTCCTGCATGGCTCATTACATCTGAGGAGTTAGTCTCTGAGAGAGATGTTGTGGGTAACTCTGAGTCCTTAACTGGATGTAAACCGGAAAAATGCTTGATGCAAAAAATGTTGCAAGTTCCCATTGTCATCTACTTGGAGGTATCTAAACAACTTTTGTGAGAGACCAAAATATGGGAGAAGTACCATTAGTCAGTTGTATTTGATCTCTAGTCTTGTATTCTGCTTTTTATTTATATGTGTTTCTTTACAAAACTGGAAAATCTCTGTCTTGGTATTTTTTAAACACCTTTTAAAGCAGGAGCTTGATTATTACCTCAGTGGGCGTGGAACTAAAGTAGCACTTTAGGTTGAGAAAAACAAAATCTGGTCAAACCTGGCAAATCTGGTAAAAGTGATATCTTATCAATACCAAGTAATTGCTGTTTGTTTTGGGTCCTTTTAATAACATTTGAATATAGTGGAATATTGCTGAGCTGAAACATTAGGTAATTTTTATAAATGTGGTGACGTCTTTAGGCTTTTTTTTGTTTGGTTGCTTGGGGTCTTTTAATTTTTTAATTTTTACTGCCGGCTGTGCAGAAGATCGATCATTTGTTTGGGACTCATGTTTCTATTGTAACCTATGACATCTCAGATTTATATCTGCAGTGTACACACATTTTGGAGTCTGTTGAAAGTGTGTTGGAGCAGAGTGCTGCAGCTCATGAGTCTTTCTGCGGGGGAAAAGATTCTAGTCCCATATTGATTGTCTCTTGTTTTGATCTAGCAGAAAGGTTGTACTTGAATCTATAATAAATGAACTGAACAGTGACATTTCTACAGGTGTGAACAGCTCAGGCATTAGAATTGTTTCTAATCCTAGAAATACGTTGCTGTTTGCTCCAGAGCACTGTATGTTAGCTAGTCAGATCACAATTAAACTTAGTAAGAGGAAACAGGCTGAAAATTGAAGTTTTCATGGGGAGAAAGATATGGTTTGTTCTCTTCTTTTATTATGCTTAGAATTTGAGTCCTTAGGGTTCATTTGCATATAGAAGTGGCATGCCACATCAGTTGCATTTATGAAAATGGCTAAAATGAAGTTGCTGCTGCTTGATAATGTTTGAACTGAATTAGGAAACCCTATAGCACAATTTGCAACTAAGTGTAAATACTACTATTTGTCTTCAAAGACGTAGCTCAATTTTTCTGTTTCTAGCCTTTCCAAGACTCTGGGGTTCCTGCTATAGAAAATGAAGACCACGAATTGTTGGGCGTAGGTAAGAAAGAATTAAAATTTTTGACTTCCCAAAAGCTACTGATACATGGTGTGATGTCAGTTACACACAAGGCAGTTTCTTTAAAAGGGGTGAAGGGAATTGACATGACAGAGTAACTTGCTGAAAGATCAATCAGTTATACCTATGTCAGAGAGAGAATCTTTTTTGTCTCTTGCATACATAGCTGGTATATCTAACAGAATTTTGATACCAGGATTTTTCAGTAATATATTAGCTGTTGTAGGAACAGCAGTCTTGAAAATAATATCTGATAGAGCCAACATATGTGACTGAAGGTAAAATTAAGTATGTAAAAATGTTTAAATGCCACAGTGAGTTGTGGGCCTCATAGGAGAATATAACCAATTGTGCTAGACAGCACATTTAGAGACTGAAATTCAACTGTAAAGGTGCATATTTTCAAGCTTTGTGGAAAGCTCCGAGAGCAATATGCAATCATGGGCTCACAGAAAACACAGCAAGTTGAAAAAAGATGATGAGTAGTTAAGCTCTGCAAGTGGGAGCTGTTGTGCCAGGCAGAGACTGCCAGTCTGACATCACCGGCCTGTGGTCCAGTGCTGAGCTCAGAAAGAGCAGCCCAAATGGTGACATTTTGTACGCAGATTTTGGTGCTGCGCAGATTCGCTTTGTGTATGCAGAAAGGGAGGGGATAGATGTGCATGAATAGGGGTGATATATATTAGAGGGAAATGAACTGACATAATCTCAGAGACACAGTTCTAAGACAAGAAGCTGGCAGATTATTTATTACCTCTCATTAAATGAGCATCTATTTATCTATCATTTTAGTTATTGTTATGCCAAATACCTGTACTTCAACTATTTAAGGATGTTTGTCTCACTGTCCCATACGGGGAATACAAGAGCTCCATAAGGGAATTGAGACTAGTAGGAAAAACCCTAATATTCACAGTCATCCTAACTTTAGTGCTTTTGAGGAGAGGACACTGTACCGCTCCTTGTCTTGCTCAAAAATGCAAGGTATGTGGGATGTCAGTGCCCATGTATTCAAGTCAGTTCTGTCAAGCAAGACCAAAGTATTGGACTGTATATTAGCATAGGAGTGTGTGGAGCCACTGGGGAGTGATTATGGTTTCTTAATCTGAAAACCACCTTTGCCCCGGTCTTTGTTCCAGTTATACCATCTGGACAGAACATAAAGTAATTTAGAAGCTGAAAAAGTAGAAGTTCTCCACCCTGGTTTTTCTTACCCACTGAAACGCCTTTTCCTTCTAAGGCACCATTCTCACAGCATTGCTTACGCAGCTGGAACAGAAGGAGGCCCTCCAGCTTCAGACCTGCTCATTCTCTGATGCTTGGATGGGCAGCTGCACCAGACCCTGAGTCCACTTGGAGGAAAAAGCTAGTGACTTTGACCATGGTTCATACCATTAGGGGTGGTAGTGTAGATTCTTAGAGGAACTAAGAGTGTAAAAGGACTGGTGAATTTGTATATGATTTGGACAAGATTTAGGTGTTTAAAAATTGATTTAAAGAAATTTTCTTAGGCATTTCACTTGTGTATAAAGTAAAATTATCACATGTAGATACACATGTATGTGTGGATATACATATATGTGTTCATACACGTGTATATGAAGTGTGTCCTGAGCCCAGGATCATATTATTTTAAACTAAGAAAAAGCTCCTGTTGTAATGCCTGTATGAAAAAAATGAACCATCTATTTCCCGCTTTTATCATAATTACTTTAGAGTTCATTTAAGGAGTTGACTTGTTTGTGGAAAAACTGCAGTGAAATCAGTTCTACTTGTTTTAGAAGTCACTGAGAGAGTTAGGTTGTCCTATGCAAGGGCTTGAGCTTGGACTTGCTGCCAGCCACGCCAGGGGCTCCCCTTGCCCGTCTCCTTGTTGTGCACTCAAATTGGCCAAAACACTCATCACATAGACATTCAATGGGATTTTGCCATTGACCTCAGCAGGGCCTGAAAGGCTTCCAGTCAGCACCATGTATGAGATCTGATGGGGCTGAAGTAAAGGCTGGGGAGGGAGTGGGCTACTGGGTGTGCAATAAAAGGTGGAAGTGGGGAGGGGTCAAGAAGGATGGAAATAGAGTTTGGTGACAGACAGAAATTTGTAAGTTGACCAAATGGTTTGTTTGAATGTAAAGATTAGCATATATTCTAACCTGACTCATTTAACCATATTGCTAAATACCACAGTTTTCTTACCCTGGATTGTTCTAAAGTATTAAAAAAAATATTTGCTTGGCAGTGTTATTAAATGGCAGTGCAGTGGTTTTTGGCAGGAAAAGCGCATAGTGGGGGATAAGAAGAAAAATGAAAATTGTTCTCAGTGGGGGAGAGGGAAACAGCTAAGGGGAATTGAATGAAAAAGAATGAATAGAAACAAGCAAACTCTGGAATCTCACTAGTAGCTGGATGTATAAATCAAAGAGGACTTGTAAGAGCGAGAATGTGAGTGCTCTTTGAATGGGGGTACAAAGTCCTCTACTTCTGTTTCTCACTTGTTTTTCCATAGAAATCTCTACCAAAAATCAATGTTGTCATGGAATGGTTTTGATTGGAAGGGATCTTTGAAGTAGGAGTGGCTACTGGAAGGGCTCTCCTGTTCCTGCTCTCTTGTGTTCTTTCTCAGACATCCCTTTCAAGCATGTTGATCATTGATCATCTTTTTCCACAACGTTTGGGGAGTACCTTCACAGAGGTGCTTCAACATTTGGTAAGGTGCTGAAAGGGCACCAACTCTCTCTGCTCCTTTTCTTCATCTTTGGATTGGGACCTGGCTGCCTTAGGCATCAGGTCTGGTGGTGAATCTTGTAGTTTGGTTTTGATAACCGTAGTTCATTTTTTTTGGTGCAAAATGTTTCTCATCCTCCAGGATCTCTGGAGAGCCCCTGGGATACCAGCCCAGTGAGCGTGATGGACCAATAAGAATCTAAGAATAGGATGGCTTTTGGGTTTGCAATATTCAATAACGGAAGGAGTAGGAGTAGGGAACAATTGGATGTTAGAGCATGCTGAAGAGGAGGCTGTGTGGAGACACTGCAGTGCTAATCACACCTGCCAGTGTTCTTTTCCGCTTTCTGTTTCTTGTGGAAGTTGTTAGAGACCTGTTTTATATTTACTAGAGGAAACAACGGAAACACCCCTCCCCCCACCCCACATTTTTTCGTTTTTCATTTAAGACAAACATATTGGAAATATTGAGAGAAAACCAGTATCTAGTTGGGGAGAATGAATAAAAGAAATAAATGGAAAGCAACCAAAAAAGAGGGTTTTTTTCCCTTTCAATATTATGTATATATTTTATTGCTAGGCATTGCCATGCTCAGACATAGCAACCCTATACATTTTGGGAGGAAGTCTAGGAGGTGACAACTGTATGCTATTACTGTTGGGCATGTAACAGTGTGAGCAGGGCATGTGTTTTTGAACTTTATAATTCCTTCCTGTTTTGCATAGCTGGTTTGGAAAGATGATGTTCACAAGGCCATTTATAAAGCTGCAAAAGTATCTCTTTTCCAATAAGAAAAGTGACCCAAATGCCCAGTTATTCTTCCAAGGATATACAGCTTTTTTTCCCCCTCTAAACTTCAGGAAGGGAGGATAATGATAATTTTTCAAAATAATTTCCATGATCTTCTATTTACATTGCCAGAGACCTAGTGGTGTCTGTCTCTTCTATTCTGTTTGCTCTGCCAGTGATGAAAAATTTCTGCAAGCCATGTTTAGCCAGAGATAAAACTACTGATGCCAAATATTTGGCAGTTCACTCTGTGACCAGGCAGCTACAAAACATTTTTAGTAGAGTCTGCCCTTTGATTTTCGTGATTCCACGGAAATCCCCGTTTAACCGCAGATCAGTTTAAGGAACAGAACATAATTGTCATAATGGTCTTCTCCTCTGAAAACCTGTGAGGCTGTACTGCAATCTGCATAAAAATCTGGTTTTAGTGTTGCTGTTTTGTTCCTTTCTTTGATTAGATTCCCTCGCCCTGGTTGGTAAGACATAAAAGTGGTGGATTTCTTTTTCCTTTTAAGATAGAAAGAAGCATGGTCCTGCTGTCTGGAGTCCTACCTTTGTGCAGTTTTTGGTTTTTGTTAGGTCTGTAAAACTACTATTTTTTTGTACTTACTGCAGTCATATCTTTTGCTCCTCTTTTTGTGTTTGTTTGCTTCTATTTTTTTTCTTTTTTTTCCCCGAATGTTTGCATTTAGAAGTGTTTGGAGTCAAGTGTGCCTGTTTTGACATTGGAACCAGAGTAAATAATTTTATGGTTACTGATAGGTAAAAGTGGAAGTTAAGTGTTGCCTATTTGAGAGAGTAACAAGAATCCTGTTATTCAGACTGTGCAGATCTTTTCTGTTTGTGGTAATTTTTATATTTTTCTGGCAGCTTTAAATCATATCTTTGCTTTATGTATGCTTTGAGAGAGTTTGAGTGATCCAGTATAGCATCTCTAGTCTGAAAGCTGCAGACTTCTGCTTCAGTTTCTCTCCTCTACAGATTTTTAACAGAATTTGGGCATATCACTTGTCTTTTCTCTGCAAGTCATGTTTTCCCAAAACACAGAAGACTGTAGAGAGCAAGGTGATGAAGAGGCACTGCAGTACTTGGATGACTGGAAATGTTCAAATACTCAGACTGGTTGTGCCAGAGAAGTTCAGTTTGTGGTAAAGGATGATTTTAAAAAACACATTATTAATCAAAAGGTAGATAATTTGAAAATTGCAGAGAGAAACAGCAACTGAAGAAAATTACAGAGTTATCACTGCATCTAATGACTGTGGCAATTGACTCTGGCATTTTGGGCTGCAGCTTTGACACCTTTGTGCTGCTTTTTCCACTTTGCAAGATATGTGCCTGGTTCCTTGCACTAGAGATTTAACTTCAGATTGATCTGTCAGAGAATTACCAGAAACAACCTTTAAAAAGCATTTAAACAAGACAGTAGCTGATTTCAGTAGATAAAAATATTTGCATTTGTTTGGATTGTCTATAAACAATGCAGTATTGAGGACTGCAGAATAGTTTTGAGCTACAGAAGAAGGGGGAAGTCAAGTTTTCCTCGGATGTGAGCCTGAACTGAGTTTAATTTAAAAGTTATGGAGAAATCTGGAAGAAGCAGCGCTAGGCACTAAAACAAGCTTGTTCTTGTTGCTTGGAGTTTCCTCTACTCTTGATTTTCTGAGGCATTATAATTCAAGTTAACCTCAAAAGGAAGAAATAAAGAAAAATGGACAAGCTACAAACATATGCTGACTGGCTTCCCAGAACTTGTTCTCTTCCTCTGCCTAAAATCCCAAACAAATTTGCTCAACAAAATAACCCTTCAAAAAGAGGCGCTTTTAAAAATTGATGTTTAAATAACATTTTTTTTGGCCTGTCTTTTGCCCAGTTTCATTTCATACTAACATAAATAAGCAATCTGGGATGTATCTAATGTCAAGTCACTCTATAAATGTGAAATACAATCCAGAAATACATTGTGAAGAAAACAGTTGTAGTTTTGAGAGTGAACACAAGAAAATGTTTCTCAGCTTTCTTCCTCCTTGAGAGGTAGCCTTCCCTTGAAGTCTTCCCCAAAACAGGAAATCTGAAAATTTTTTAAGTTTTAAAAAAGTTTTAAAAATTTTTTAAACTTTGGTGAACTTTCTGGTGTCACAGACTGCCAGTGTAAGTGCAGACTCAATAACCAAACCATTGACATAACTTCAGTAGGAGCAAGGTCCAAGTCAAACCTGGGTTTGCTTTCACGTGAGGTGATATGCACGCTCCCTGTTGCTGCTCACACAAGCCTCCATGGAGTGAAACAAGGAAGACTAAACCCTTAGCCCTGAAGCTTGTCCAAATAATCTCTTACTTTTATCAGAGGGCTTTTCATCAGGGTACTGGGCAAAAAAGCAAAGAGCTTTCCACCCACATTTGGTCTGTATATCCCAGCTAGTTTTTTGATCTGAATAGATAATGGACAAGGACATCATTTAGGCAAATTATCTCTTTATGTACTTTGCTTAGTGGCTGTTTCAAGACTCAGGGCATGCTGACCGCTGCCATGTGAAAGTAGTATTAAAGAGCTTCTTATCCTAAACAGAGTTTGCTTGTTAACCTAGAAAGAGCTTGATGTTTTATAAAAAGGATAAAATAGTAAATACCGGCCATCAGTCATAAACCAGACACGAGAATGGTCTGAGTTGGAGGAATGCTGTGAAATCCTAGTAGTGGGTGAGTGAACTGGGCAGCATGAAGAGTTTGAGACGAACCCCAAGATGATGTAGTGTGTGCACCATGGGCTCTTTGGAGCTACATTGAGGCAGTATTGGGCAGAAGTCAGGTTCTTGCCTCAGTTTTGTAAAAGTATTGAGCCCTTCTCTGCCCCAGTCTGGTAAGCATTTTCCAAAGATCTTCTCTTAAATTTGTGAAGGTACATTGATTTTTAATTTATCAAAGAAACAAGACTAAAGCACCACCACTTACAAACAGTTGCTTTTCAAAAGAGGTACCAACGGCTAAGAGCTCTTTGTAGGAGAATAAATCATTCATTAAACATCACAAACATAAAATTTTTCTAATTTTTAACAGTGTTATTCCTGATATAGGTGTTCTAACTGTAGTTGTTACCCTGCTTTTAAAGAAAGCATTAAAAATAGCCTTAATAATTAAATTAGTAATTCACATTACAGTTAGAAATATATCTGCTGGAGAATAGTAAAGGAGTAGAAATTTAGATAGCATGCTCTTCTCTCAGTCTGAATGGTTTGCCACAACACAGTGATTCCATGTGCCTTGGCTGGGATTGATAAAAGGATATATCCATGTGGAAGTAAATGCAGTTAAGCATAAAAACTCTTGGTCTGGCAGTCCAGTTTAAAGCAATGAAGAAAGCAGTTCACACAAATTGCCTCTGCTTTTCCTGCAGCCTGCTGTGACTGCAGAGTGTTTCAGTAAACTTGTTCTGTCTTAGAACAGTGTTTTTGGAGACGGATAGGGTGGTCTGGTGCTCTCAGCAGAGTGTCTGTGAAGGCAGCAGCTGTTCTGCGTTCCTTTCCAGGCTACTGTCCAAAAATTGTGCAAATAAGTCAATGAAAAATTGACCCAGTACAATTTCTAGTATTGTATTATTATCTTATATTTTTCATTAATATTTCTATTATCTGTCCACACAACATCCACAGAAGACACTTGTAATGGAAAAAGGGGTCCCTAAGGTGGGTGAATTGTGTCATCAGCTGTTGGAATGGAAGAGTGAAGAATGAAGCATGAGGAGGACATGTGAGTGGGAGGTTTGTGGGCTGGAGGTCAGGGCCATTTAATCTCATGTTAGAATGTGACAGCTTTGATACCTAATTCACCCAGGACTGCACTGTTCTGGGAGTGCAAAATCTGCTGATTTAAACCTGTAGTTGGAGGAAGAGGCTCTGTGATGCTGAATGGTTATAAATGGCGGAAAACAGGAATGTACCACATTAATGTGTATAAATGACTAAAGGGTGGATGTCAAGACAATGGGTCAGACTCTTTACAGTGGTGCCAGGCAATAGGACAAGAGGCAATGGGCAGAAACTGATGCACAGGAAGTTTTGCCTGAGCATGGGGAAGAACCTCTTTAATGTGCAGGTGGCCATTGCCCAGAGAGGCTGTGGAGTCTCCCTCACTGGCGATATTCAAGAACCATCTGGACACAATCCTGTACCCTGTGCTCTGTGATGACCCTGCTTGAGCATGGGGATTGGACCAAGGGACCACTGTGGTCCCTTCCGACCTGACCCGTCCTAGGGTTCTGCGATTTTGTTTGCAATGGAAAACACGCAGTGCAAGAAACTCTGTGTTCTTCCTTCCCCTGTCCTGCTCCCTGCCCTTCCCAGCTCTGATCCCCTGTGGGTGATGCAGTGTGGACAGCCTGCCACAGGGTGCGGGAGATGGAGATGGAATCCACCAAATACTGCAGTAATGTCTGGCAGTGATGATGGGCAGTGACTGCTTGCCTGGACCATTTGAAATCCACTGCTGAACAGCTTAAATCCCAAACTGTTGTTTTACTTGTGCAAGGCCTCTGTTTTCAAAATAAGAAAATAATGGGCCAGCTCCTTAAACTAAATGCTGAATCACGCATCAGACATTTAGCAATAAGGAAGATCATAAGAACAATTGGAGGAGGTTATCAACAAAGATCTCAAGGATCTTGGCTTAGTTCTTTGTTCTTAAATGGTCAGTTGATCAATGATTTGGGAAAGGGAGAGGGAGAGAATAGTGATGTGGTAAAACTTTTCTGACTATTCCTCTATAAAATTTCATAAAAAAGACCTACGTCTTTAGTAGAGAAGTGGTAAAAATAATGTTTGTGACGAGCCATCCTTCAAGACCTATGAGGGTCTTCACAGCTGCAGTCCGCATAACCATCGTGTCTTTGTTGTGGGCAAATGGAAAGAGTGTTACAGTTGGAGGGTGCTTTGATGCCTGGGATCTGGTTGGTAATGTTTTGCTTTTAATTGCCTTTAATTCATATTTGCAGAGATTTCAACACAGCTGTTAAGTCTAATGTAGGGTAGAGCAGATAGTTTGTCTAGATACTTTGTCTGATCCTCTCTGTGGGAAGATATGCTCTAATTAGTAAGAACAATGGAATGAAGGAGGTAGGGAAGCCACGTGTTCATGTGGTTCACGGAGACTGGTGGTGAAGACCACCTAACCCTTTCTATACCATTTTATCTTGCCAGATCCTTCGATGTACTTTGGGAAAGGATTGCAGTCTCTGCTGGTCCTGGGGCAGAATCAAGTTGGGGGGAATCAATTTCATTGTTAGTATCAGGGGAGGCTCTTCCTGGAGAACACTGAGCAGGGTGTGTTTGTCAGAGCTTTTGTCCAGGCAGCTCTCATCTTACCTGTGTCCAAAAGTGACCCTCTCCAGTCCTGTTTCTGGAGTCATTAACCACACTTTCCATCCTATATGAGTCCCGTCTCCATCTGGGGAGAGGACACGGGCTCAGGGTTGTCTCCTTCTTCTCTGCCTGAGAGAGAGAACTGCCAGCTGTGGTTTAGCAGTGTTTGGGGAGAGGGAGCCCACCCGCCTGGTACCGTGGTGCTATTCACTGAGCATGCCGGGGAGGCAACAGTGTTATTCCATGGAATCTGCAGATGTGGTGACATTCCTCTGCTTCCTTCCGTCTTGCCATGAGCCACAGGAATGGTCAGACAATAGACAATACATTGTACTATCTCTGAAAAACAGTTAGATTTTATGGATGTATTTTGGTAAGGATTGGTTGAAAAAATTTAAGGCATTACATTATTTATCAAAAGCATTGGGCTTAGATAGTACACGTAAACCTCCCATTTGTTCTTTATCTTCACATCTGTACCTTGGTATATATAATGGAAAACATTTATTCAGTGGAAAGTGGAGTTAATATTTTCCAGCTAGAAAGCACCTTTTATCTCATAAGCAGCCAGATCTCCGTGGCAGCTGCCTGCAAATGCCACCACTTTGTAAAGAAAGAGTGGCAGGTGAAAAGTGGGTTGGATCATCCTACAAAGTGCAAGAAACAAAATATTTCTAGTCAAAGACTGCAGGGCAAAGCCCTTCTTTGTGGCAAAGAACAGCATGACATCTTTCATGGTTGCATAAAGGAGTTTTACAAATAAGAAAAAAAAGTCTTTGACAAGGCCCAAACAGAGCAAGTAATGGAATGATATTCAATTAACCCTTGAAAACCAGGGGTTAAGATTGATAATTTATCTGCACTTTCAGACTGCTATTTACAAACTCCTGTGCAAGATCCTATTCAGGAGCAGTTGCAGTATGCAGGTGAAAAGACTAGGAACTTGGACAAAAAGTAGATTATAGACAGCAGGAGTGCATGGTCAGGAGTTTTATCACCGCAAAAATTTAGTCATTGGATTCTCTGAGTGTTATGTAATAGGGCTGCTGTTGAAAAATTATTTAACAATCTTAGTTACTAATTTTTGTTAAAATGTTAAATGAACATGGCTTGTTTAAGGGAGGGAGGACAGACATCAACTGAGCAGTCAGTGAAAATATTTATGCAGTGTACAGAGGTCATTCAGGAAAGTAAATGTCTCGGCATGTAAAATATTTTAATGCCATTAAATACATTGGCTGCATTTCCGCATGGTGAGTGTTTTGTTCGGCTCTAGTTACCCACCCCTGGACTAAATAGAAGTCCAGGAAGACTAATGAGAGTGAGTTCTTTTAGTTGAATATATAAGCAAAAAACCCCCCGGATTTGCAGAAAAGATGCACAAATGGAGATATCATATAAGTAAGCAAAATTTACAATTTCTCATAAAGTAAAACAAAAGAATAATTGATAAAATCAGAAAGTGAGAAATTCTAAAGCCCATGTAAAACAAACAGTTCTCTAAATTTAAACTGCCCTTTGTCCATAGAGCACTGCCATTTGAGCACATCTGAAGTGAAAGCTTCTATTCCAGTTGGTGTTAAATATATCCAATGAACCAGAGAGCACACTTGTGTAGGGAAAATTGCTGTGTAGAGGGGAAATCTTCTCTGTTGGAGCACTTGGGAAGGCTTTCCCTCATTGACATGCTCTGTCCTATCCTTTCCTCAAACTGTGGCCATGGCGGAAGGCAGGCGAGTGCCCTGGGTGCTGTGCAGGTGGGAAGAAGTACGTCAGTGCCTGCGTTCCTGTATGCCCAGGGGATTTATCAGTGCAATTTGAACCTGACATTCCAGAGAGTGGAGATATTTTGAAGTGGATGCTTAAAGCATGGATTTATATCCTGCCTGTATTTTCCATTGTCTGTTGTAATTCCCTGGGGCTGTTAATTATACATATAAATCAAACAAAGTCTCTGTGAGTGTCTAATATTTAAAGTGAAAGTCTAAGGCTTCCAGCGTCTGGGGTGAATTATTCTTTTCAGGCCTAACAAAGCTGGCAGAACTTCAGTTAAGGGAAGGACAGAACAATGATGTGTTTCAACTGTGTTTTATGTAATTTGTGCACTTTATGAAGGGCTTGTATAATTGTTTTATCCCTGAAAATATGATAGATATTTTTCTAATGGGTTTTGAATTAAATTTGCATTTGAATTGCATTATTTTCCTCAACAAATACATTGTTATCTCTGACTGAAATGTGGATCAAGGAATCACTTGAAACATAATACAGAAGTAGCGCTGCGGACCTTAGCAGCCTGAAAAATAATTGAAGTAAGGAATGTTAACAAGCTCAAATGTCATCATCTTCCAAAACCTGACATTTAAGCTGATCCACATTCCCTCTCCTCCTTTATGTGGAATACAAAACCACATACATTGTGGGGTAACTAAAAGAAATGTTTGCTGGAGTTGGTTAAGAAACAGTGGATATGTTATTTTTGTATTAGCTCTTGTATAGCCACATATGAGCCTGTTTGAAAAAATGTAGTTTGTGTAGCGTAAAGATGCTGGGGGAAGGGATAATGAGTTCCTACTGAATACTAATTGCCTATGAGTTGTTCAGGGAGACTGTATAAGAATGGAAGATTTGTTGTAAATTAGTCACTAGCTGTATTGTGCATTGCAGTGAGGTTAGACCAGAGCTGTAAAGGTGCCAGCTCTACAAAGTCGTGATGATTCACTGTCTAACTTGGTGACTGTGTGAAGGAGAAATTACTGTGCAGACTAAATATTATTGGAAAAATGCTCCTCTAATGACAATGTAATCTTTCTTCATGACACTTGCACTTTAAGCTCATTTTAACTAGAAAGATGGGAGCGACAGATTTTGAGCTGGTTATCACTGCTTTTACAACTGCAGCATCCCAAGGTCTGCCAAAATTGTAAACGCTGAGAGGAAGGGTATTACTCTGGAGTGATATAGAACCCAGCAGATTGATTAGTGCTCTTAGCTTCATGTTAATCTCTGGCTTCTTTAGTTGCAGCATTTTGCGTAACCTTAATCTGAGATCTAAGCCTCACTTTTAACGTGGAAACAAAGCTTTGCAATAGTTTATTTGCTTTCGAGAAGTATTTTCTCATTCCTTACCTGGCTTCTATTGTTTTCATTTGCATCAAAATGGAAAGGTGAGTTAATGATTCATTGGCACACAGTGACCTTTCGAATAGCTCTGGACCACGATGTAACAGCTCAGCTCGAAGCTCTCATAGTTTAACCTCCTTGCTTCTGCTTTAATATTTGCAGCCTGATCTGTCTACATGCCTGGACGCCTGAAGAGAGCAAACATTTACAACTTCTCCCTCCCCTGTGTTTAGTGGGCAATTTGATCCTTCTTTGTCCATTCGTTTATTCCACATCACTCTTAGGCTTCACTTGCTATTGAGAACAACAAAGTGCAACTTTGGGAATCTGCTCTCTGTTTATTTTGCACTAAAATGGACTCAGACTCTGATTCGCCTTTTAATTACTCTTGGCCTTCCTTACCTAAAATGAGGATTCGAAGAAGGGCATCCAAACCAGGTAGAAAAAGCTATCTTCTTTTAAATGACTCTTGCTTTATAGCTCTGCCTCCTTTTCATTTTCTGCTTCTGTGCAGGTGGCTCTATAAACAGTTTGTGTGAGGTAGATTTTCTTTCTATCAAAAGTCCACCTCACTGTTTTTTATGCCTTTTAGATAATGGAGCAGGAATTTGGTAAGTAGAAAGAAAGTATTTTTTCTCCAGATTAAGTGCTGTTCTTTACAATTGTTTTTATTTCTTTACTCTCTTAAGGCTTTTCTTTTTTCTTCTTGATGTATGTGTAGCTCTCACTGAACAACTCTGACACTCCGGAGTTGCATAGCACGGCAGTGGCTGCAAAAAGCTCTGCTGGTTGCAATTGTTTTCATTTATGGAGAATTTGGTGATTCAGCTATGCCTCAACGGCTAACAAGACTTTTATTTTTTTTTTAAATGATATAAAAAAACCCTTACCAGAATGAAGAGAAGAA
Organism: Acanthornis magna; assembly: GCA_036785705.1. Taxonomy (NCBI): domain Eukaryota; kingdom Metazoa; phylum Chordata; class Aves; order Passeriformes; family Acanthizidae; genus Acanthornis; species Acanthornis magna. The sequence continues at coordinate 3,831,647 of JAWUZG010000121.1, forward strand.
TCTTTTACTTTCTGCAAAAGAAAATTCAAAGTGTCAGTTACTGTCTTTACACAGTTAGACATTATCCTTCTTTGTGGAGAAGACTTTGGGAGGTAAGGATTATAAATGCTGTCAGTATGAGAAAGGGGAGTTTTAAGGAGGCTGAAAAGCACTGACCAGTAAGTTTATGTAAGGAAGAATTACAAATGGAAGATTTAATGAGGAAAGAAAAATTTTTACTACATATAAGAGCAAAAAAATTAAGACAAAGAATGGCAAAAAAATGTCATTTTTGCTTCCTTTCATAGAACTGGGGTTTTTTTGTGTTTCAGAAAGGGGAAAAAATCAGAGAAATAGGACGCATCAGTGTCATTAAATTCAGCAAGCCGAGAGAATAATTTTTACACAGACTGAGACTTTGACCTACTTTAGATTGAAAAATGTGTACAGAGTGAATGTTTTAATGTGCAAGACACTTCCTCAACTTTTTAGATTTTTCACAGGGAAGTCCAGCATTTCCCAAGTGCATGGGAGTTTCTGCAGTATGTATGGATGCAATTAGCAGAGATGAAATGAGTTGCAGGTTGCACAGTATGTGTTTTCTCCATCTCAAATGAGGACATGTTTTATTTGTAAATGCTGTAGCTGTGCACCTATCCTTCATTCACTTCTGTTTAGACAGCTATTCTTTTTAATACTTCAGCAATTGTAAAGCGCTGGATACAGATGTGGTGTTTGTATGTTAGAGTATTGCACCTCATTTTCCATCCCTGTTAATAGCGTACTGCACATGCAGCTTGTATGCACAGCTGACCTTGTGTGTGGGGTTGTTGGAGGAAGAAGGTGTTTTTGGGTACATGTGCATATTTCAATGGTGAAGTTCAAGGGTTCATTTGTGCTTGGGGGATTGAAATTCCGTGTGCCGATGTGGTGGGAGAAGTGACTTTGTATGGGGACAGCAGGTTCATGATCTAAGCTCGTGATCTGTGTTTTTTTCTGGTAGTATCTGAGCATGACCAGCTGACCCTGGCATGCAGGTGTGGGGCACACAGCTCATGGTTGTATTTTGTTTGTGCAGGGGTTCAGCTCTCAGTGAATAAGAGACTTGCCACACCTGGCAGGAAAATGTGCAGGGTTCTTCCAGTCCACTCCCCAAGTCATGAAGTCATGTACCTGTGCTGGGTGCTCCAGCTCATCCGGACAATGAAATTTCAACAGCCTCCCTTCCCCTCTGGAGCATCAGGCTGTTGGTTTCCTGACCTGGGATCACTCCTCATGGGAGGCAGGGGAACCATGCAGACTGTCCCACTCTTCAGAATAGAGAGTCAAAGTATCATGCACCACTTTGCACCATGTACATGACTGTTTTCACATTTTAAGTTGTCTGCAAGCCCCAAGGTCAGTTTTCATCCTTATTCAGGAACCTTTCAGACTGGGTGTGGAGCACCTGCCCTTCCCCTGAATTCCTGGAGTCTGTCAGGAACTGAGCACAGGCTTCACTCCTTTAGAACATGCATTGCAGATTGCCCCCTCCTGCTGAAGCTGCTGGGTGTGGCATATTTAAAGGGTAATTAATCTATACAGAAAATGTGAATATGACTCTGTCTTAGTGATTGGACTGGGGAGAGGAACTAGGTTTTTTCCTTTGCTGCAAGACACCAAAGGTATTTATTTTATTATATGTGAAATTGTCACAAGAGAGGTCCCTGCATAGTCCTATCTGTTCAGAGGCAGTGACTCTCAGCCTTTTTAAAAACCTTCAGTGGTGTTGAGAATATCTGTCTCTCATGAGTCTGTCCCACTGCACTGGGAGGAGGGAGTTAGACGCTGAGTCCACACAAGGAGAGGTGGGAAGTGAAGCCAAACATCCTATATAATGGGAAAGTACTTTTTTTGATGTACTGTTCGATAAAATGAGACACCAACTTATTTCTGTTCGCATCTTCATTTATATAGTAGGTCAGGTGCCTTCTTCAGGGAGGGAGTCAGGATTGTCAATTCCAGCTTGAAAACAGATACTTTCTTACAGCCCACATTTAGGTGACCAAGATCAAAGTCAGATTGACAAGAGCCTTTATTCTCAGTGGCTAATTTAGGACCACATCTTGAACACGTTGACATTATTTTCTAGCATCCGTATGCCTGATCCTCCTTGTGTAGTATGTAAGAAATTCAGTGTTTTAGTTTCCATTTTGTAGATTTAAGACAGTTAAATGTTCACCTATGACAAAAGTACTTCAAAGTCTACCTCATTTATCCTCCATGTAGCGTTATTCTTGTACTTGCTTAATTGTACTGTCATGAGTAGTTGCATTGTCTAAATGAAGACCTAAGACACCTCAATTAGGGGTGCAGATCTCCCAGTGAAATTTGGTGCATGGTTGGCATCTACAGATGTACATGTTGCTTCAGCTGGGAACTTCTTTCTTCCAGTGCAGGTGACTTGGATTTAGAGGGGTATTTATGCAGTCCTGCATGACCTTAGCAGTCTGTATTTTTCACTGACTTCCTATTATACATTAACCCCTGCTCAGATTTCTGGGGGTAAATACGATGATCTGTCTGAAAGCTATTCATTGTATCTAGAGAAGGGAATTTGTAATTTCTTTCCTGGCTCCTGGCTTGGTCATGTTGATGCATTTCACTGCTTTTTTGCTGTGCATTCTCCCATGAAACAATTTAAGTTTTGATTTTTGTGAAAAAACAGTCAGTTTTGTTTTCTGACACAGGTCATTCAAGGCTATACATTTTCCTGTGCCAACTTAAAGCATGTTTTTATTTACTGCTATGATGATAATCTGGTTTTTTAAAAAAATTGCAGTATTTTTCTAAGCTTTTGTGGTTGGTGAAATGTGCTGCTGTATAACTCTACAATATTACAGAAGATGTAGGGAACTTGTGCCTTGTTAATCTTTGGCCAAAATCTTTTATTTTATCCATGTTTGGAGATTATTCTTCCCAGCATTACATCTAAATAACACATACACCTATCTTAATTGTTTGTCAAGCAGATGGCGGAAAGCCACAGGCTCTTCTAACGGAAACATGTTTCTGTTCTTTTTCTATGATCACACTGTAGAGCCAGAGTGTGTTCAGCTCTGGCAGAAGGATCAGCTTGTTGAGCCGTGCTTGCTAGGCTGTTTCAGTAGCAAAGCCAATTCTACTCTGTTGTGTTCAGGTCATCCTTACTTTAGAAAGCATCTTGAAATCCATTTCCAATGCCTTACCGAGCCAAAACTCCTCTGGGGACACGTTCGCCAGTTTGCGCTGGAAGTCTTGCCTGTCTTTTTACAAACTATGCTGAATTTTTGCATCTGCAATGTGAATAACCTTTTTGAATGCCTAGGAAAGATTTTTGAAACATTTTTTTTGGAAATGGATTTTGTTGATATTCGTCATCTTTCAGGCAAGCGTGGCCTTGCTGCATATTGCTGCTGGTACCCTGCACAGTGAGTTGTTACCTACTGCTACATAAACCTGGAGGGAAGGGCTTGCTGGTGGTCCCTGCAAGATCAAAAGGACTTGTAGCCAGCAAGGGAGGCTGGAGGCAGTTAGTGAAGCGTAGGAACGCAGTGTGAGTTATGGACATTTGCTATGATTTTGTCACTTTTTAAACTATGCGGGCCTTTCCGGTGGAAATAAGTTACTAGCACAGTCAATGTGTAATTAATATTGCTCTCCCCCACATTCAGCAAAGTCTTTAAACTTCTCATGTTACAAAGTTAGTTTGATGTAGTTATCCCTTCACACATGTTTGAAATTCAGGGGGCGAGGGGGTAGAGTGGGAGTAAAGAGGTACAGTGGGGTCATACTGCCATTGCACTCAGTGATCTTGAAGGTCTTTCCAACATAAATGATTCTATGGTTCCATGAAGCCTGAAATAATTTGTTACCATTTGCCTCTTCATTTAAAACCCCAATGAATATTTATTTAGTCATCTCACATTTAACAACAGACTAACTGGGGCATCTTCAGGAAATCATATGGCATTTAACAATGACAATTAATGAAGATTTACAGACCAAATATACTGCAGGTAACATATGCTGATATAGCTTGTACTTGCAGCAGCTTTCGCCAGAATTTTTTACTGAGGTTGTTACTCTTGTACAGAATTTTAAAATAATGTAAGATGTGTTACTAGAAGCTGCTATATAAATTAAAAGGTGAAGCAATAGGGGGATTTGCATTGTTTCTGGTTTGGGATGTGCAGTCCACTAAGTGACTGTGAAGACCCCATGTGACATCTCACCTTCAAGGGGAAGAGATCACCCAAGATGCTCATGTATGCTCATGGTCGAAATGAATGGCAAAAGTCAGAGTCCACAAAAGCTTAAAAATTTTTATTTGAAACCTGGCGTGAAAATTGTTATAAGGTAATTCTTGATGTCCTCCTATAAGCACACAGCAGTGGGTTTTTTGGTAAAAAGGCAGGTTGAAAGGTGAGAGAGAGAGTGGGAGATGTATCAAAGAGGGGGAGAGAGAAAGAAAAGAAGAAAGAGAGATCACCAGTTCTGGTTTCAGTGTCAATCCAGCTTGAGGGGTGCCCAGGGTCCTGGGGTTCACGTACGACACAGCTTTATGGGGGGTACCTTTTTTTAGATAGTTTTTCTCACACCCTGGAGCAAAGTATCTTACTTCCTATGCAAATGAGTTGTCATGCACAGTCCATTCTTCCACACCTTTCTGGAAACAGGCCAGAGGGCTTTGGGGGTCTTGGGTTGTCTTGATCCCTCCCCTACTGTCCATGCCCACTTCTTGACCTCGTTCTTGCACTTCGGCTGTTATTGTGCTTATCTCCAGGATGCAGAAGAAGGACATTTGTCCCAGAAAAGTGCTGCCCTACCTCTTGAGCCACATCCTGTTCTTTCTCACAGTGTGTCATTTCCAGCAATCCTTGGCTGGCTCTACAGCTGTCTGTCAGTATTTGAGACACACACATCAGGTCCCTTTTCTTCTAGTCTTCTGCACCCCAGCAGTGGGGACGATTGCTGAAGTCAAGAAACTGACTTTTTAGGCTCAGGTTTACACTGTGATGTGGGAATCCCTAATGCCTGGGCTGTTTTTCGGGGGTGTGTGTTGAACCTTTGCCCGCCTAACACTGGAGATGCACACCACCCTTTCCTATTGTACCAGTGAGTTTGTATACGAGAGGGAGCGCTGGCTGGGGAGGGTAATAAGCATACAAGAAGAAATGGAGAGTCTGACACTTCCTTTTTTGCCTGGTTGTTGGTTTAAGACCAATCCTTGGAAAGCTTTATTTGCCACAAGAAAGTACTGCCAGTTTTGCCAAATCACATTTCCATATGATTTTAGCTGCCAGAGTTTGATGAGTTGCTCTAGAAAACAATGCTTTTATACTATTTACAAACAAAGGCTTTGGGATCTTGTCAGACATAAGGAAATGGTTTGTAGCTTTAGCAAGTCTCAATATGACAGTCACTAAAATTCTTGCAGGAGGAAGAATCAAAATGAGTGGTGTAAGAATGTTTTAATGGCATGAGATCCCACAAGGCCTGCCATGACTTGAAACCAAATATTCATAGTGTGCCATTTCTAAATGGGAATTTCCACCTTTCCCTAAGTACATAGCTTAGTGTCCTTGGGCTTTATGAGATAGCATCTTAAAATTAAATCAAAGCTGTGGTGTATCATTGCAGATCTGGCAGTGGTCTGGGACTTCTTTTTTCAAAGCAGCAAATGCCCCAGACCTTAACAAGTGTTTCCAATCCAGTTCTATTTCTTCATTATGAGTTTTCTTGCAATCTGATGGCAATAAGCATCTTGGATGGACTTTGAACAACCTGATCTTTTAAAAGATGTCCCTGGGCGTGGCTGAGGGGTTGAACTAGATAACTTTTAAACTTCTCTTTCAACCCAAACCACGCTGTATAGCTCTGTGATCTTCCAAAAGCAGTTACGTTTCTTTAAGAATCTAGTGTGGGGAAAGTCTTGAGTTGTATCTTTTCCTTTACAGCTCTGCAGAAAATAAATTTCTTATGCAGCATAAAAAGGATTCATAAAATAATACTCAATGAGAAATTTGAATTAAGTTTTTTGAAAGTTTTTATCTTGGATATTTTGCTGGGTATGATACTTTCCTCTATTACAGCATTCTTATGGTAGTCTGTCTCAGTTTACTTCCAATGGCAATGCTTTGACAGTATTTTGAGAAAAACTATATTACAACTGTGATTCTCTTTTAGCCTGTTTTCACACAGTCTACAACAAGACAGGTTTCTGCTTTGTCAAGTTTTTACTCTTTATACATTCAGAAGATAACTCAGCTCAAATGTTGAATTGGTATGTGCTCTTCATTCTTACAAGCAGCTCTGAGAGAAGTGGGCCTGTAGGACAGAGGATTTCTGCTACTCAAAGGCATAAAATACATAGCCCATGCTGCTTTTTATAATATTTGTAGTCATAAGCACATTTTGGAAATAAAACTCTGGATTTGTGTTAATGATTTCTGGTGAAACTGATCAAAAGCAGATCAGATTCAGTATTCATCCCAACACTCTCTTCATGGATCAAGCCTTGCCTGATTGTTGTCAATCTGTAAAGGCAGTATTAATAGTATTTTATTTATATCCCTTTTGCAATTTTATTGGGATTTTTTTCACTTTAGAACAGTAATCTGATTTCTTGGTTTAAGATTAGTATTTATGTGGCTGTTAGTAGGTAGAATGCTTTAGGAGAATCATTATTTGACTGCAATTGAACAGTATTTCATTAATTCAATGTATCAGATGTTAGGTATTTAATGTACAGGCCAGAATCATGCACAATTCATCCCAGCCCATAAATCTTGTCCTGTTTTGTTCTGCAGCCATAAATCTCCAGAAAGCTCTAGCTTAGGTGGAAAATAGAAGCTTTTGCTAACCAAGGTACAGAAACATTTATTTTTAAGTTATGTGAATGATTCTTCGGTACCCTTTAGAGGCTTGTCGTCTGTAAGCTTCCTGGAACATACAGCAAATGCTGCACAGTTTTGAAATGAGCAGGTTTTGGTGTGGTCACACAAATACTACTCAAATTGTAATCCTAAGATTTGGTGCTTAATGCTTAACTCTGCCATCTTCATGATAGTATACATGGGTGAGAAGGTAATGGTTTGAGATTTAATGGTATATTTCCCATGATTTCTGTTTTCCAGAGCACAGACACTCTACCCTTGATGTTCTTAGGAAGCTGAAATCTCACCCTACTTTCTTTGCTGCAACCAGACTTTCTACCATGTTGAGTGGAAGTGGTGAAGTATATGCAAACTCCATGGTAGTAGACCAAGTAAGCTTATGTTTGAACTTTTGGCTAATTTTTCTTCATCTTCTGTTAATTTATTTGCATGGTAGTAGGATATTCTGGATCTGTCAGCAGTGGTGTGTTGTTAACAACTAAAATTCTAAATTAGAACCAGTAATACCTTACTCTTCTCAGCTATATTTTGTAACCTTTTTAAGAGGTCTCTTTTAACAGATTAAGTCAATGATAGGAATTACTCTCCCTAGCCTGCAGGAAGAGCTCTAAGGCAGGTGTTATTGTCTCTTCTGTGTATTTGTGAGCTAAAGAGAATGTACTTCTAAGAAACATTTACGATATTACTTGCTCATGTGCACTTCAGATTTCTGAATTCTACATACATTCACAATACAGATGAATTTCCTGGATTATTTCAGAAGTTAATTATAAGGTCAAAGTAAAGCTTATAGGCTTGACAAAAACAAGCTATTGCTGAAAACATAAAGTTGATGTCCTGCAACTCTCATGGAACATTCTGATATTGGAGATCCTGACTTAGTATTCCTCTTCCTGATTTGTTACCAGCACTGGAAATGACCCAAAGTGTCCATACCAAATTATATTTTACATCACTATGCTGCACCTGGAACCTTTTCTCTATGGTCACACTCAGATACCATAATTTGGCCCAGGGGGATGAGTCTGTCTAGTCACAACATATATGTTGTGTCTGGGTCTAGTTAAACAGATGCCAGATTCTGGTGGCATGTAGCTATTTTTCAGTGATGCTTTAAGTGATTTATTTATTTGTAATGTGCTGTGGGCTCTACCTGGGCTGAAAGTTGGAGTATTGGAGAAAGAAATTATCAGATAGTGTTAGAGGTCTGAGATTTTGCAATCTGCAAAATCACTTCTTGCCCCTCCCCATCCCCTTCCCTGAAACACTTCACCCACTGCATTCACTGCAGATCCTGTTCATTGTGACAACTGAGACCCAAGTTTAAGTCAGAGGCTGAGTGTGTTCAAAATGCACTGCAGAGATGTAATAATGACCTATGAATGAGCAGCTGTCAGGGGACTATAAAGTACAATCTTTGAACCCTTGATTTGAGCAATATTGAGGTTGGAAGGACAGAGCTGCAGAACTGCATCTCCATTACAGATGGAAATGTTACCCAAGTGTATTGCACTGGGGGCCTTCAGCTTGGGTTGCTAACCTTTGCTCTGTATGTGGCCAGTCTACTTTTTTAAATTGCTGATTGGGGCCAAATTCTCCCTTAAGCACCACTCAGCAGGAGCCGGAGTGGCTGATGGAGAAGGTCCCTCCGGTGCTGAGGAGGAACACTGCCCAGACAGGAATAACTTTTCAGGGAGGAACAGCTGCATAAGACCTGGGAAAAGCATTTTACCTTTGTGCATGTCATGTGCACAGCGCAACTGAAGTATTTCCAGACTTGCATGTGCTGTATCGTTGAATGCAAATGTGGGCTGCTGTAAAAATGCCAGCAGGTCTTCCTGTCTTTCACTAAGAGAAGCATAATTAAGATGGGGATGAAAGCACATCTCAAGAGAGACTGGAGAAGAGGAAGTCAGCAATCTGAAAGACTAGTTTGGAGACACTTGCAATCCTTCCTTTATTCTTGCTTTTACACAGGTGGTTTTTGGAGATTGAGTGTTTTCACTGGCAGTGTGACTTTTCAATATTATTCAGTATCTAATCAGATGACTAGCCTCTAGCTAAAAGACTAACAATGAACTGTATTTTAGTATCTTGTGCAGAGTCAACAGGGAAATTCAAAGAAATATTTGTTACCAGAGTCTAAATCCTGATCTCTGTACCTGAGAAAATAGAATTCCGAAACCCATTCCTGTCTTTGTGTAAAAGGAGAGGTGCTTCAGGCCCAGAATTATTTAATGTCAAAAAATAACAGTCCTTCACTTCATCCCCTGAAGAATCTGTTCCAGGTCACATATATTTATCTCAAAGCTTAGGAAACTAGTGTTGAAAAAGTAAAAGCACATTATGTGTAGGCTGACTTTTCCAAATTAAATTGCACAATGTTTGAATTCTCTTCCATATGTCTCCCACACTAATGGATTATGCATATATTTTTCTCAGCTCAAGGGTAGTTTTTAATAAAAGCTATAAACATATATATCAGTACATTTAATAAAAGATATAAATATGAGTGAAAAATTCAGTACACTTGGAAATACCAATTTATTGCTGCTCTAATTAGGGTAAAAAGTCATGCAAAGTCCAGAATCTCTTAGCCATATAACTTGCCTTCAATTCACGTGGTGTAGAAAGTAATAGGGAAAGACCTCACAAAACATATATCCATAAATAAAATGGCAAACTACTCTGGTCCTTGTTTCCCGACAATATGTCTTGTTATTGCCTCTTACTGGCATTCAATTTTTACCTGCAGGCTGGAGATTTAAAGACTAACTACGTTCGTGGAGATGGTGTCAGCAGTGAAATGTGTCTGAATCCTACCAACTCAATCACGATGGCCAAGAGCTCTTCTTCTCCCTCCCTTGAGGAGAATGATCAGTTTACATATCTCCCAAATGAAGGAAGTCAAACGTCAATAAAAAATGAAGAAAATGCAGAATTAAGACATGCCATTTCACCTTCTCATCTGTATGTAGCAGATTCATATCTTCCATTCAAGACCCATGGATTTATTAAGGATCGGGGCCAACTTTACGCTGACATGAAAAGAAGAAGGTATGAAATTGACTTGATGGTATAGCCGGAATAAGGATTATTTATAACCAGCTTTTGCTTCAAAAGGTGAAGCAGAATCTGGAGTAATAAATATCATACTTGGGTAAAATCTCTGCTTTTTATCACTGATATTTTTTGTCCTAACAATCTGTTTCCATAAAATACCTGTGAAGACATTTTTAACAAATAAAAGTGTCCCATTAGTAAATGTAATTTCAATACAAATAGATACTTTCATGCCTTTTTTTTCTTGTATGCACATACCCTTTACAAAAAAAAAAAAAGGATCCGCTCTTCACTGTGACGATCTGTCACTGCCATTGTGGCATTTTTGACTAGTAACAGAATTTCACTCTGCTTTTCCTCAGTTATATTTTCCGTTAAGAAAATAGTCCAAAATCTGTTGAACTCTCTGGGAATCTTTCAAGTCTTTAAATAAGCCTTTAGAAGGACCATGTTATTCCTGATTGCATAGATGTTTTTTATCGTGAAAGACACAGAGCAGAGTTTAGCTGCTGTTTCTGATAGATTCAGACTGTTTTCTTCTCTATTGCTGGTACACAAGGTTTACTGTCATTTGTCTGAAGACCCTCCTCCAAATGGCTTTAGGTTATGGTGGGAAATGGTGGGCTTCAGAAATGCAGAGAGCTTTGAAGATGAAACTCTGATTTTGGTTATTAAAATTAGGTTTTAAATAATTAATTTAAAAATTAAACAATCTAACAATACATTTTCATGATGAAAAGGCTTTATTGCTTCTCTGGGTAGATGAGATTCTTTCTTATGCAGGAGGAAATTTGAGTCTTGTTGCCTTTGAAGAGTGTTAAGACTAGCTGGAGGTAGAACATCAGATCTATATAAAAACAGTAAGGAAGAAATAATGTCAGCCAATTATTACTTAAAGTGGGCAATGAAATTCTCCCTACCTTAATTGTGAGTTTCTTATGCAACTATGAAGCCCCACTAAGAGGAATCTTTAACATAGATAATACAATAAATGTCAGAGTTTTTCATTCTTTCACAATCTTTTTTTTTTTTTTTTTTTTTCTTTCTGGCTATGCAGGTATCATGTAGAGTACTATAATCTTCCTGTGCCTCTAGTCAAAAACATTTTTATCCTATACATTTTTAGATAGTCCCACTCTGCTTAAGACCTAGGTCAGGTACCTGTATTAGAACTTTAAGAGTAGTCCCACTCTGCTTAAGACCTAGGTCAGGTACCTGTATTAGAACTTTAAGAGTGTATGTAAAATTTCAGGGACAAGTTACCGGCCTTAATATGTCATATGACATGTGCAAATGATCCAAATATTACACATAAAATAAGACTACTAGTATGTAATTCTGTTTTTAAACCAGCTTTTTATGTCAGAAAAATTCCCTGGAGAAGTCACCACAGTAAGTAATGGATACTTGTCTGTTGACATCAACATGTATTGCTTTTTAATTTTTTAACATGTGACTAACTGATAATGCATTTAAATAACTTGTTTCTGAGATGTCACATGGGCTATTACTCGAAACATTGCAAAATACTATCTCCAGAATTGTAATAAGGAAGTAGTTTCAGACAGTAGTGATAGATTTGTGCTTCAACACAGTAGTGGTGTGTGAAGGAATTTTTGTGCTGTTATTCCTGGTGGCAGCTCCAGCTATTTAGAAATACCACACTTAATTTGAAGTTTTATGTTGTAAGACTGGAATGTTATTGCAAGCAGTCAACCATTCCTTCCAGTCACTCTGATGAAGAGACCATGAACTTGCTCTTGCAGGTAACAGGGCTCATCCTGGGAAACTCTGATACTGCTGAGCAACCTTAGTGCACTCGCCTGCTCAATCAAATAGTCTCTACATGTTCGACATATTGATTTAGCCAGAGATTTTCAGTCTGCTTGTAGCTCTGTATGTTCTTAAATGTATATCTTTTGAATTGAACCTCATAAATTTTCAAGACCCTCCTTAATCCCTGTTGTTGTTTTTCTCTTCTGTCCGCTGTCGAGAAGCCATAGACGTAGATAAAAATATGTCTGTGAACAGTCATATCATATCCTTCAAATACACACACGCACATATCGATCTACACCCACGCATCTTGATACTGAAACCTGAGCTAGTTCTCTCAATTCTGCTTATTGTTTCTGTTCTCCTTATCATCTGTGTAGGGAGACAGGTTCGTGAGTGGAACAAAACATCTCATTTGTTGGGAGATGCTGCACATGGATCTAAAAGCCGTGATCTGGAGGTGGCTGGCTGTGGTGGGAGTGTGCATGATTGTGAGAGGTGCAGATATCTGCGCTGCAGATCCGCAAGGCTGGGTCAGAGGGGTCCTGAACAGAGAAACTGAGTACCTTGACCAGGTGACTGCAGACCTGAGAGAGGCCTCAGAGTATGATTTAGCTGACATAATCATGGTGGTTTGGGCTGTCTTTGTCCAGAGGATTCAGCAGTATCTTTGCTTGTTGCATTAAGGTTGAAATAAATTGTTACGAGGAATTCTGGGAAGTTAAAGACTTTGTTGTCTTCTTCAGTTCAAGTCTTGATGACCTTGAAGTTGACAGTGGAATTGGAGGTGTGTCGGACAGATCCTGTGATCACTACCCTCCCCTCGACTCTTCGGAGGCCATGGCTTCTAGCAGAGATGGATTGGACTTCCCTAACAGTCTGCAGCCCAAGGTATTTGATGCTATCTTAGTCTGAATTGTTTTCCTTTTTAATAGATCACTGAAACTATGTGAGAAGCAGCTGAATCTGAAGGGCAAAGATGAGTTCCTGGCTGGCAGTGCTAGTCTCTCCAGAGAGCACTCCTACAGGGCTGAGAATCTGGGACTCCCTGGCTGTGGCTGGGCTGCGCAGCAGCCATGGAAATAAAGTGTCCATCAGAGATCTGCCTCAGCTTTAAAAATACCTCATTTATCAGAAGTGTTTCAAAGGAAATATCTCAGGTTCAGTGAATCAGCATTTTTTAACCAAAATAAATTTAGTGAGAAAATGTTTAACCAGTTGTAGTTATGTGAAAGAGTAATGCTTTGTAAAGTTTAAAACTGGCCTGCTGCCTGTTTTAAAACAATTTCTAAACTCAGGGAAATTCAGTTGGTGTTTGTGCATTGACCAATGTAAATCTCCTCTTCATTATAGTTTTCTGAAGTATCCTGTCTACATTAATTTTCATTAGACCATGGTACCATTTCTGAGATCTTCAGACACATACATAGAGTTATTGCTTGTCTGCAGAGATTCTTTACAATTTTTTAGATGCATTTGTTGACATTGTAGAACTTTATGTGACCTTCAGTAAATGATTACATGAAGGGAGAAAAAGAGTTCAGCACAAACATAAACTCTGCTGGGGCTACTTTTAAAAAACAATAAGGCATGTTCTTTTCAGGAGTTGTAGGAATAGGCTCTGTTAAAATGTAAATGAATAAAAAATTAGGGGATTTCTTTTAAATTCTTGCTATTGACATATTTGGTGATTGGAAAATATTTTCAAACACCATAATGATTTAAAAAGCCAAAAACAATACAGAGAAAAGAGAAAGAGGTCAACTCTTTTCTCTGGAAACTCTGACATCAGTAATTACCACAGCATTACCATAGTCTCCATGAAATGTTCTTGAAGTATTAAAGTACGAAGATTAATGCCTTCCTAGATAAAGGAAGATAGCTTGGTCATCAGATATAATGACCAACAATACTCTTTGGATGTCACCTGTTATGAACCCGAAGAATGTAAGCTTTCTCTTAGTCTCTTAGTCTAACTTGCACCCACAAATTATTTCCTGGAGTATACAAAAATTTATCATGCTGGAAATATGATAGACTTTCTAAGAATTCACATGAAGTTGTCAAGAATTCAACTTGAACCCAGAAAATGTATGCAAGCGGTCAGGTTGCTTCCTGATTTGTTTCTGTTGCTGTCATTTCAAAATGACACAAAGTTTCATTTACTGAAATTTCTTGTAGGAATGCACAGTGTTTGGGATTCGGTCACGCTCCTATTCCTGCTCTTCACCCAAAGGTTTGGTAGGAAGACCTCGCATTCCTCGGGACTTTGCAGTTGGGGATTCAAATGAAGGTCAGTTCTCTGGCTTTTCATCATTCAGTACCTGCCCACTTCAGGCTCAGTGCTGATGGTGTGCTCACCACACCATCATACAGATACAGATACATACATCATACAGATGCAGATACATACATCATACAGATACAGATACAGAGCTCACCAGAGTGTAGGTTCCATAGCCTCCAGGTAGCCCTACCATCATCCCTTGCTCTTCTCCCATCTCCAGCCTTGTCATGCCGTCCCATGATACAGCCACTGATCCTTGGGAGGGCATACAAACTGGGCAAGCAACAGCCACGAAAACTAATGCAAGCAAGGCCAGTAATCCTCTTTTTGGAAGATCCTTCCTTACCCTGGCCTCCTGCTGAGTGTCTGACAGGGAGCAGGAGGAAGCTCAGGATGACAACTAAAAGGCATCAAAGAGGACAGATGGCTCCAGCTTCCCACAGATCCTGGGGAATCTCCAAAACACAGATGGGCTGTAGTATCTCTACAGGCTGGGAAGCAAAACCCATTCTCTTCATCAAGTGGAGTCAGACATGTTGCAGAGATGTTTCTGCAAGAAGCTTGTAATTTTTTGTGACTTGTTTCTGACTTACTTTTTCTAGACACATAGTTTTGTATTTAGAAGACAACCCATACTTTTCTCAATGAGGGTATGGGTTATACTTGAAAACTGTGCAAGTGTGAAATACATATACTGTGCTTTTCATACAGCTCACACCACTTTAAAAATACTTAAAAACCATCTGCATTCAAGAGGCTTGACCTCTGTCTCTGTAACCCTGCCCATTGCCATATTTTCAGCTTGTCCCTCACTCCAATATACCTTTAGCTTTTCACTAGTCCAGAGCAAGAGGTAGGACATATGAATCACAGTGAACCAGAGGGAACGGACATCCAGAAATGTTGTGGGTGCTGCATCACCGGAAGTTTTCAGGGCCAGATTGAATGGGGCTTTGAGCAACCTCGTCTAGTGGGTGGTATCTCTGCCCATGGCAGGGGGGTTGCTAGTAGATCACAGAATCATGGAATGAGTAAGTTTGGAAATTACTCCAAGGTCACTGAGTCCAACCTTTGACCAAACACCATCATGTAAACTAAACCACAGCACTAGGTACCACATCCACAGTCTCTTGAGCAATTCCAGGTAACTCTAGAACCTGCCTGGGTGGCCCCTTCCAATGCTTGTCTACCCATTCAGTGAAGAAATTCTTCCTGAAGTTCCAACCTGAACCTCCCCTGGAGCAGTTTGAGGCCATTTCCTCTTGTGCTGTCAGTCGTTGACTGGGAGGAGAGGCCAATCCCCACCTGCCTACACCCTCCTCTCAGGGAGCCGCTGAGAGCAATAAGGCCTCTTCTGAGCCTCCTTTCCTCCAGGCCAAACAGCCCCAACTTCTTCATCTTCTCTTCATAGGACTTACTCTCTGGACTCTTCATCAGCTCCATTGCCCTTCTCTGGACACGCTCCAGCTCCTCAGCGTCCTTCTTGTGGTGAGAGGCCCAGAACTGGACACAGCACTTGAGGTGTGGCCTCACCAGGGCTGAGCACAGGGGAACAATCCCTGCCCTGGTCCTGCTGGCCACACTGTTGCTGATCCAGGCCAGGTGCCATTGGCCTTCTTGGCCACCTGGGCACAGCCTGGCTCATGTCCAGCTGCTGTCACCAGCATGCCCAGGGCCTTTTTCCCTGGGCACTTTCCAGTCACTCTGCCCCAGCCTGTGGCACTGCCTGGGGCTGTTGTGACCCAAGAGCAGGACCAAGAGCAAGACCCCTGGGCCTTGTTGAACCTCACACCATAGGCCTCAGCCCCTGATCCAGCCTGTTCAGATCCCTCTGCAGAGCCTTCCTGCCCTCCAGCCCATCAGCACTCCCAGCCAGCGTGGTAATGTCTCTGAACTGTCTGAGGGTGTATTTGATGTTCTCTTCCAGGTCAGTGATAAAGATACTAAACAGGACTGGCCTCAATGTTGAGCCCTGGGGAACAGCACTGGGGGCAGACTGACAACTGGATGTAACTCCATTTGCCGTCACTCTCTGGGCCAGTCTTTCACCCAGCAAAGAGTGCACCCCTCCAAGCAATCCAGGAAGTGCTGGCTGGGCCTGATGCCCTAGCTGTCCTGTATGTGCTGGTGATCACACTCAAGATACTCTGTTCCATAACCTTCCCCAGCACTGCGGTGACCAAGGCCAGGATGACAGGCCGTAGTTTCCCAGATCTGCCTTCTGACCCCTCTTGTAGATGGGCACCACACTTGCCAAGTTCCAGTTGTCTGGGATGTCCCTGGTTAACTTGGGCTGATTGTAAGTGATGGAGAGTGGCTTGTCAAGTTCTTCTACCAGCTCCCTCAGTACTCTAATGATCTTTGAGATCCTTTCCAACCCTCACAACTCCGTGATTCTTTGACATTCAATGTGAAAATGTGCAAAAACTGTGGATGAGTTATCATTAACTTTGAAACCATTTAACGACTTCAAAAACTGTTGTGAGGGTGAGAGATGCCACGTCTGTGGACTTCTTTTTTTCCTAAGAAATTGAGTTAAGCAGTGCAACAAATAATTTCTGTGTTGTTACTCAAATTCACTTGCATGATTTCATGTCCTCTTGTAAGGAGAATGTATTGCAGCCTGCAGCGTGCAGCTGTGTTGTATTTCCCCCCATCACCTGAAGTATTTGCAAGCATTTATATTCAACAGATCAGGTGAGAAGTCTTTGAAAAAAATAAGGCAGAAGAAAAAGATAGAAGTATGTCACTTAAAAGACAACAGAATAGCAAAGCCTTGTGTCATGTGCTTAAAGTAAAACAGAATTACTTTGACACCACAGCTAAGGGTGTTTGCTGGTGTCACAGCCCTTTAAGTTACACCCAGACACCATTACCTGCCCTGACTTGATCTGAGCTTGGGTCCATTTCCTTTTCATTCTTTCTCCCCTTCCTCCAACAGTCAGTGTTGTACCTTTACATATCTTATGGAGAAAGTAGAAATCCATTCCTGCCCATACTTCAGAAGCAGGCTGGTGTGCAGCCTGCACCAAAGATTCGGTGTAAGGCTGGGAAGGAGGGTGGTGGTCTGCTGAGCTTCCTGCTGGCACTTCCTTTCCAACAGCACCTCCTGCATTTTCCCTTTTTTGCCCGCATTTTGCAAGGATGGGAGCACTGAACACAGTGTTTGGCAGCTGGCAGTGGTGATTACAGTATGAGGCAGTCACACCTGTGCTCTCTTTGAGCAGCTGCATCTGGGTACAGGATTAGCTCAGGAGCTTGGTCCAAGAAGCTAGGATTGTTCATCCTGATCTCTGTGGACTGTAGTGGGATTGTGTCTGGCTCCGAGTGGGAGTGGGCACACAGAAAACCTAGACCTTCACCTGTGCCCAGCTGACAACACCTTGGACATCTTGCTCAGGGCTTAGCAGTGCAAGAGGGAGGTGCAGCTGCCCTTGCACATTGCATCAAAATGTAAGCCAAAACAGATGAATGCAGGATGACAACAGGGTGATGTTTTTCATATGAAATATGAGAAAAAAAGAGGCAAAACATCATTCATTTCTGATAGAAGCTTTTAAATATGCTCAGGTTTAAAATATACTGCCTGCCTTTATTCAAGAGGGTATTACCAGGCTGTAAACAGTAAAGGATTTGTCCCTGCTCTGTAGATGGTGTGCTCATGAACAGTGGTCCATCCCTCCTTCAGGCCCTTACACTCTCTAAGTCAGTGTCTCAGCTCCACCTTTCTAGTAAGTACTTCAGTGGCAGCCCTGCGGTGCTGTTTTGCATGAGTCTGTCTTCATTTCCCGTCAATACCTGGCGTTGGTTTCTTACAAAAGCATCCTGTGGCACAGGTTGTGCCTGACAACTAACTGAAATGCCCTTTTGGTCTCACTGCTTCTTTGGTAAATACTCTAGCTCTCGCTAACCTGAAGTCTACATCTGTCTGAAGAGATGCTGATTCAGCGAAGGGTGTTTAAGTCTTAAGTATCTAACTTTAAAGAAAGCACAGTCTGGTGCTTTGACTTAGGCAAGTGCTTATCTTTCTGAACCATACCTGTGGTAGCTTTGCAAAAAATGTCTGCAAAATGGAGTGGCTTCTAATTTGAAAATGGTAGTGGTCTCTATAGTTTTGGGCTTATTTTGTTCCAAAACAACCCAACTGAGTGTTTTATCTTTTACTTTGCTTTTTAGAGAGTTTGTGAAAGTACCTCCTTGAGTCATCTGTTTATAGGATCGTAGAATCATAGAAGATACAAATTTGTAACACATTAAACGTCGTATGCAGTACTTAGAGTAGTAGTATTCCTCTTTATGTAGAGGGATTAAATTTTTAAAATAGATAGAGCTGAATAAGATGTGCAATTGTAAATGTTAGGAGAATGTCATTAAGGTATTTTGCAGCAAATTATGTAAAAAGCAAAATGAAGGGTGACTCATTCAAGTCTGGGTTGTTAGGAAAAACAAAAGAAATATTTTTTGCTATTCTTAAAACAAGCTGTTTGCGGAGAATGGCATTCACTGATATCCTTCTCAGTCCTGGCAGATTCTTTCAACTTAAAGCTTAGTAAGAAGTGGTCTTAACCTAGAAAAAGCTGTTTCTAACGTATGTATGTTTTTGCCTCCCTAATTTTCAAATGACACTGCAAACCCTTAATGGCAAGCTTATGTCTTGGTGGAGGTTGTGAGTTTCAAATAAACCTGATGACTCTGTAACGTCAAGCCTGATGGCTGTTTCTGTCTTGCAGAACGAGCATACAGCCTGCCCGAGCAGTCCCGAGAGCAAAGGTACGGTACGGGTGTGTGTCACAGGGAGCCGGGAGCAGGTCTGTGCCAGAATGCCATCTAGGGAGCCGTGTGGGGAGAGACATCGGCACCCCTTCCACACAGCGTTTGAGCAGCTGGGCAGAGGCCCATGGCATCTGCTTGTGCCTAAACCGTGTGCCAAGCTCAGCCCAGCTCTCAGCACACACATCCAGCAGCAGGGATCTGCAAAGTAGGGGTGGGCTCCTGTCCTCTGTAGGGGCGTCCAAACCACTGCAGGAAAATCAGGAGTTTTGACACCAACTGTAATCTAAGCAAGTTTGTTACACACAGCACATGCAGAGCACTCCATCAGCAAGAATAACTTCTTTCTATAAAGGGACTGCAATCCTTTTCGTAATGTCTGTTACACCCACAACAAAGCATGTAACTGTAGATGTTAGGTGAAACAAGCACTGTCCAGGTTCTGCTCTATGTTAATGAAAGAGCTGTTGCTGCTGGAATGAGGAACATTTTTTTGCTGGTCTCTGTCTTAGGATTCAGGAGGAGGAATGGAATAAATATGTTGTACCCTCAAAAAGTGAGTCTGAAAAGTATAAAGTGAGTCGGACTTTCAGCTTTCTGATGAACAGGATGACCAGCACACGGAATAAATGCAAGGTAATTTAGGATTTATGTCTATATTATTATGTATTATTATGTCAGTCTAATTAAATGAATTTTTGTAAAGATAAATTGTTGATTACAAAACTGCAAAAGTAATAGGAAGACTTTTTTCACTTAATTTTTTTACATTAAAACGTATACAGGACACCCTGAAATGGCCTTCATATTAAAAACCAGCTTTCCTTTTAAACAACAGCCTTAGCTGAACAATATTAAGTATTTTCCTTGTTATCTTTTGATGTCATGAGTAATTCCATTTGATGATTTAGCCAAAGTTTAAATGTATGAATTGCATTTAAGAAATAATTTTCTCTGTTAAATAAAAGTAAGAAATATTGGTCTGTTCTTGGAATTGCTCTCAAAAAGTAATTGAGTGTGTAAAGTTCTATATTAAGATGTAATAAGTTGAATTTGCCTTATTTGAAGTTAATGGGACTTGTGTAAGTAAACATGGCTTAGTGCTAAAGAGTCGGAGATTTGAGGCCTGTACAGTCAAACATACCTACTATGGAAGGTAGATTACAACACTGTAGTTTAGTTCTGAAACATTTTGGTTTTAGATTAATGACATTAATTAGCAGCTTGAAAGACAGGTTTGGCCTGCAGGCTCTTTCCAGCTGGGCTTTTGGTGGTTTTACAGACTCCCTAGTGTGCCCTCTTGTGCCCCAGGACATCCTTAAGTACATGGAAGTGAAGATGTTTGTCTGAGGTGGTATCTTTGAGAGTGTAAGATCTGGCTGCGAATGTGTATGTCTGGTCATGCAGCCTGTGTCTCTGTGTTCTCCTAAAGTATAGCAGTAACTACAAATATACTAGATGTGTACTTATGCCAACAAGGGTCCCCTAAAAATAGGCAGAATTTATTAAACTTTTTACCACTCATTAAAAATAAGTTGTTTCTAATGTCTTTTAAGATCTAATGACAACTTGTCTCAACTTGCATAACTTCACCTTTATCTGCAGAGGCATGAGCTATATATATGTAGGGGATGTAGGCATTGATATTTGTGTGTGCAGTGAATCAACAAAACTTCTTAAATTTTATACCCTGTCCTTCCCCTTTTTGTAGATTTGTAAATGTACTTCTGCCTTGGTATTGCTTCCGGGCTTAGCTGCTAGTAAAAGCAATGCCTGTGTAATTTTAGGGCTTCAACACTGTTGGGTGTAAGGGTACAGTATGCTGTTTCAAGTCTTCCAGGACAGGGAATAAATGTTAGAATAATTTGGTCTTATAACGGAATTTATTTGTTTTTAATATTAAATAACTTTATCTTATTTATTTATCTATCTTATTTGTTTGTTTGTTTGTTTGCTTTCCTGCCTCTGTTGTTGGGGATGAAGACGAAAAATAAAGATACCAAAGATAAGGAGAAGCCAATGAGGCACAATTTTACAAATGGAACCTTCCCAGGAGTTATCCCATGTATGGTCTGTGAAAAGGCTCTCCTAGGAAAGGAGGCACTGCAGTGTGCTTGTAAGTAACTGTTGGCTTTTACATGTGAATTTACAGTGCTCTGAATGCTGTTTTGACCTCCCAGCTCAGTGTGCTGTTTGAAAAAGAAACCTTGTTTACATTTGGATGCACCTGCTTTGTGTAATGAGCTGAGGTTGCCACGGGAGAGGGAGGAAGAACAGCAGGTAACAGATTCAGAAGGGGTCTCGTCAATCTCCCAGCTCTAGCACATTAGGCAGAAACCTCTTTCTAGCCTGGATCTGCACACCAAAGGATCCTGAGGATTACTTTAGTAAGTAAACCTGGAAAAGGTAAAAACTGAAGCCTCAGAGGACATTTTCTGCAGACTGGGAACCCTGTTTGGTTCTAGGCTTTGAAACATACCTTGTCTTTCAGATTGCAATGTGATTGTGCATAAGAGCTGCAAGGAGTGTGCTCCTGTGTGCACCAAGGTAACCTCCTACACTGATCTTACTAGAACATACTAGCTTTCCAAGGGGCTGGAAACATGATGAAGGAAGAAAATACACACAGTCTGCCAGGGTCTGTGTGTGAAGGGCTGTGAGGGTGTCAGAATGGTTAATGTGACCAGCAGAGCAAACACTGTGCTTGAATAACAATTTTTAGTAGGGGGTCGAAAATAAGTTTCAAGAGGTATTTATATTTTTGAAGAGCTGCAAGCTCAAACTGTGAAATGGCGTCCCTGGCGGGTTGCTAAATTGATTGAGAAGAAGGGCACCTCAAAACCACAGAGAGAGCCCTTGTGTACAAGAGGGGATCCCATGAGTTTGGAATAATGGAGAGCAGAGATGGAAGGGACCCTGCCAGGTGACCTCGCCCACCTCCTCACCCTTGGGCAGGCTCACTCATAGGTAACAATTTGGGCAGATGTTTGTTTCACCCATTCTGGAAAATCTCTGGAGGAGACTCCACAGCTGCCTGCCTAGGCAGTTGCTCCCAGTTTTCAGCTGCTTCTATGGATGGGGCAAAATCAGCACTAGAGCTGATGGATACTATCTTAACCCTTAAAAAGGAATGTATGCACGGTGAGGTTATCATGACAAAGACTTAATTTTGAGAACTAGAAGGCTTTTGCCCTCAAGACATAAAATGAGACTTACAGAGAAACGTGCCACAGTGATGCAGGTCATCTTTCAAATTAGTAAGGTGTGTCTTTCCGGTGTAGCTGGGTTTTGCATCATGGTGGCTTGCAAGGAGAGCTTGTTTCCATACTGATTCTGTAGCATAAACAAGCCTTAAACTCTACATAAATCAAGTGGATTTAATTTTGGTTATAACTTTCACATCGTAGCCTTGCACTAATTTCTGGGCAACTTCAGGGCATTATGACGGCTGAACTGACAGCTTTAGTTACTGGGGATGGTGGGTTATTTGCAAGAGGAGACGGGAGCCCCCACCACCCCCAGCTCATCTCAGCAAGAATGGGGTGCAGAAAATGTTCGCTGACCCACCTGAAGTGAGATATACACCTAAGCACAGCAGGCTTTTGCTACAGGCTTTGCGGAAGTCCACTTTGGTAGGGGGAGCAGTTCTGCCTCCAGTACCCATGCTTCCTCAGATAGTCCCTGCCACAAGTGCTTTGGTCTTATATGAATATGAAGTAAAAAGAGAATGTGCACTTTTCTTGCAGCCTTCACAGGCAATACTCATATAGAGAAAGTAGAATGTTGTAACTCAGTTGCTTAGAATAAACAGTTTTGTATTGTAGTACAAATAGTATTCTACTTCGAACATTGTTACCTACTAATTTATAAAATTAGTTATTGGAAGAAATTAGTACCATAATTTAGGACCACATTCTTGTAGACTGTTGTGTGATGGTGTATGTAAATGAATTATTGACTTGACTGTTAAGTATATTATCAGTTATGTGATTTCAAAAAATTCTTCTTTTTTTCAGAAATCTCAGGAGAGATACCATAACAAAAACAAGCCTCAAGCTGGTGTAACATGTAAGTTAGGTGTAAACCTAGCACTTCTAAGGTAGGCCTTGATTGAAAATCATGGGACTGACAGCATGAGCTGTCCTGCATCCTTTGCCCATTTTTAATTTTTGTTTCAGTATCTATAAGGAAAATATGTGTGTCTTGAATATGAACAGAATTTTTTTGAGAGATCAGTATTGAGTTAACTCATCCTCTACTAAAATGGGTGTGTGTTCACTATATTTTCAGTAAGAACAAAAATAAAAAGTAGTGAATTCTGTCTACGGTGTTTGCCTTGTGCGCAGGTATTTGTGCATCCATAGATCATATATGCTTTGAGATTATTTTCTTATCTAATATATCCACTCTGGGGCAATTTTCCTTTGCCTACAGACTAATTTTATATTCCATTAGAGAGCATTGTGGTCACGTACCTTAGCAGGTAGACATTCTTGATGCTTGGTGTAGGCCAATATGTGCACCAGAGAGCATTTCTCTGATGACTTACTCTGTATTGTTTGCCAAAATGCTGTGCTGTGCTTTGCCTCACAGATTCCCTGCCTGGAGACATTTCACAGATGGTGCTATCCCCAGTGCATCCTTCTTTCTCTGTGCCTATTGGACTGCCTCCTGGAAAGAGGGAGGCCTCACAACAGCCTTACTTCTTGTCCAAATGTGTCCCCAGTGCCAGTTTGGAAAGGTAGAGGGGCAGTTGCCAATGGACTATACTAAATACATCCTTCAGCATTTCTAGGAAAATTGAAACCATGAAATAATTTTTAATTATTTTTTTTTTCTGCTGTAGAAGAGCTACACAATTTTCTGAACAAGACTCTGAGACTAGCCCGTGGAGGTCCAAGTCACAGTCTGAAGAGATGTTACAAGCATTAGGGACCTTTTCTTCAATGGATGCTTGCATGATGGAAGGTGAGAATATTGCATAGATGTTGCATCTTATAGCCAGTATTGGAACGCGAAAATTAGAAAAGCTCCTTAGCTGACGTAGGAAGAGACGTCATCTTCTGAAAGAAGAGCACCTGTTTTTGATAATTACAATTGTGTCCCTCATTAAAATCATGAAATCAAACACATTAGTCTTGAAAGAGAACTTTTCCCTTCTTTTTGCAACTATTTTATAACTTCTAGAATATTTTAATATGTTGTTACCATTTTAAAATAACAAGGATAAATGTACTGGGCATCTCTGCAGAAGCAGAACAGTAATAAACTTTTGTGTTGTCCTCATTCAGTTGACTCTGTTGACAGTGTCTGCTGTAAACTGTAAACCTGCAACACTTATATTTCCTCAGTAGCCCCAAATTCCTACCCCCTACCGGTGAGCTATGCTCCTACAATAGCTACATAGCCTTGTGAAGCAAATAGAAATAGTTTTTTTCCTGTACCTACATATGGGACTGGATTTGAAAGCTGAAGGGCATTTACTCACACAGGATGGTGCAGATATCACTCGCTGGACATCTGCTATTGGAAATGTTGAATTTTATTTTTAAATTTTAAAAAGTTTCTTCAAGAAAAGAGTTATAAAAAGGATTTAATCTGAGGAAGGAAGAGTGGTTTTTTCCTATTCTTCTCTCCTGTCACGAAAGCAATTCAACACCTTCTTAATGATATTGACATCTAGCACACTTCACTGTAGTAAAGCCAGTGCCAATGTTTGCAGAAGTCTTATCTATAGTTAATCTCTGAGATGTGTTCCCCTTACTATATGAATTGATCTGCATGTGCCAAGGGATTTCTCTTACTATTTAAACATGTCATGTTAAAGAAATATAAATTTTGTCATAGATGATGTGGATTTGTCTCAGTGGACTGATCTCTGCACAGATGCAGAAGAGTTTGAGGCAGAGTCCTGGAGTCTTGTTGTGGATCCGATGTTCTGTAGCAAGCAAGAAAAGGATGTCATCAAGCGGCAGGATGTCATATTTGGTCAGTATTTCAAAGCTTTGTGTAAGTTAAGGGCAATTTGGTGTATTAAATAGAGAGGAAACTTACATGGTTTATATCCAGAGAATGAATGCTTCAACTCAAAATAATAAGAAGGTTCAAAGAACATTTTAATCACAAATTAGAGTGTGTCCTAGAACTGAAGAAATGGATATTAGCAGTTGACAGAGACATGCCTAGCCTGTTCACAGAATGGTTGAGATTGGAAGGGACCTCATCCGATCCCCAGCGCAAGCATTGCAACCACAGCTTGTTCAGTGGGATACAGAGAGAATTGTGTCAGAGCCAGATGAATTAAGTCTTCCTACTGACATAATCTGAGACTCGCACAGAAAAAGAGATTATGACGGTGTATTTGATAGACCAAAGCCTATCTCAGAAGACGTGCAAAATATTCAGGCAATTACTACACTATGCTCTTCTCTTTTATATTGCAGAGCTGATGCAAACAGAAGTACATCACATTCATACCCTGTTCATTATGTCTGAAATATTCAGAAAAGGGATGAAGGAAGAACTGCAGCTGGACCACAGCACAGTGGACAGAATATTCCCTTGCTTAGATGAGCTACTGGAGATGCACAAGCAATTCTTCTGCAGAATGAGGGACAGACGGCAGGAATCATGTGAGACAGGGAGTGAACGTAATTTTGTCATCAGCAGAATTGGAGACATCCTTGTGCAGCAGGTAGAGGCATCAACTATGTTAATCGCTTAAGTGGTCAGGGTTCCAATTTAAACAATTTTTTTTACTCCAAGATTTCTCTCAGCAAGAAGACAGTTATGGTTGCCTCAAATAAATTCAAAACCTGTCCTTTCCAGACTATTTCAGGATGAAACAGCAATTAGATAAAAAACATTATTGTTAGGTAACTGTGATTAACTTGGAATGGGTTTCTCCCTGTATGGTATTAATGACAAGGAAAGTGATGAACTTGGTTCTCTTCACAGTAGAAGGCTGCTGTCATACCATGGACTGCAAAAAATGGAAGCAATGGATTCACTTTTTTAACAGCTGAGCAGAGATGTGAAGAACTGCCTGATGACAGAAAAGAAACTAGTCATTCGTTTCTTGTAGTGATCTGGCATGTTACATCTTAGGATGCTGCTCACTAGGGAAGGGATGGTCGCAAGGTTGTTTACTGTGGCTGAAGAATGGCTGACTAATGGCTTAGCATTCAATTCCTTGCAAAAGGGAGATGTAGCTTTTCACCTTTGGTCAGTCTGTTGTCACTCCAATGAAATAAAGTGCTGACCTGTTTCCTTGTCTAGAAGCTGTGTGGAGATCAGACAAAAGCAAATGAACCTCAAAGGTTTGTGTTTGAAAAGAGGTGAAGGAAATGCTGTTACAATGTTCAGCTGTTATTGGCAAGATTGTAGGGAGACTGCTTGCCCTCTCTCCAGCCTGCATTCCACTTCTTTCTCCTAAAAACAGCTAGCCTATTTTCATTCTGCAGTGACAGGGCCTGTTAGTGAAATTCAGAGAACTTTATAAACCAGTAGTGTAAAAGTTCCCTATCCACACAAAATTCATTAGTTAAAGGTATACTCTTTCCTGTAAGTTGCAATGTTGAGCACAACTTACTTATTAACTTCTTCAGTTTTCAGAGGAAAATGCAACTAAAATGAAGAAAATATACGGAGAGTTTTGTAGCCATCAGAAAGAAGCAGTTAATCTCTTCAAAGAGCTGCAACAAAACAAGAAGTTCCAGAATTTTATTAAAGTAAGTTAACGTGGAATCATGAGCACTATTGACAAAATACTCAGGAAAAAAATACATAGCTTTTACTTAGATTTAGGATTGGAATTATACTCAGTAACTCACTTTTAATAGCTAATAAAAATGGCAAAAGTTTTTCCTCCTTAACTAGTGAGGTGATAAATCATCGTTTTCTTTTGAATTTTAGAATGCTTTGGCATCCAGTGTGTTTTACACACATGTTCCTGTTATAGTGCGCCTCATCCCTCAGCACAGCAACGGTTCCTTGGGGATGGTTCAGATTACCCAGCATTTGTTTCAATTTATTCTAATGCTTTTAGATCATATTTCTTATTAGTCAATTGGTGGTTTAATACGCATTTACTACTTAAAGTATATATTTGTGTCTGTGCAGCTGAGAAATAGTAACCTGTTGGCACGACGCCGAGGAATCCCTGAGTGTATTTTGCTTGTCACCCAGCGAATCACCAAATACCCTGTTTTGGTTGAAAGGATATTGCAATACTCAAAAGGTGAATAAAAGCTAAAGTGTTGCTTCATGTCTGAAATACTAGCAGGTTTCTAACATAGGGAGTTTGCATAGCTACAATATCACAAAAGATTAAATTCACTGCTCCGCTGAGATGCAACCATAGCAGCATAAATACCTAGTGTGCAGGCAAATGTCACCTGAACAGGGTTGTCTGGTCTACATAGGCCTTGTCAAGGCTGGACTGTGAAGATTTCTGATATCCTAGCCAGGTAAGCCAGACAAGTCCAGAAGAGCAACTTTTTATAGGAGAAGACCTTGACTAGACAGTGTGAGCTAGTTCAAATACACATCTGCACCTTCTTCAGAATTAATTCTGGAGGAGTTTTTCTAAGTAGTGCTAAGCAAATGTTTTGTAAATTGATCTCTGTTTTTTTCAGGCAAAACTTGAATGACCTCTGGAACTTTGTAGAACATTTTGCAAATACTGTTAACTCACAGATATTTGCCCCCCAAATGGGCAGTAAATGAACATTGGAGAAAGATGCATATAAAAATGAAAATCCTTTTTACTTGCAATCCCGTTTCAAGGGTTCTTTTTCTCAGCCACAAAAGTAATATACTATATGATTGACTTAGCCACTAATATTTTTTTAGAGTGCTTACACGTCATAAATATGTCAGAAACTATTCAACGTGTTGTTTTGACTAATGAATAAATCTGAGGTACGTGTCATCTTTTAATACGTGAATCAAACAAGGGTATATACCTCTAATAATTTTAGTAAGATGGTTGCAGCTTCAAGTTAAAATAACAAATTTATCAGTTTAAGCTTTGCATCATGTTGATTGTTTCCATAAAGTAAGGAATTATATCTTCTCTTGAACATGCTGACTAGTGTTATGTTGTTTGTTTTTTGATTCATACAGAAGGAACAGAAGAACATAAAGATCTGTGCAAAGCCCTTCGTCTAATTAAGCATATAATTGCAGCAGTAGATTTGAAAGTGAATGAGTATGAGAAAAAGCAAAAGCTGTTGGAAATTCTCTGTAGGACTGAAAACAAAA
The DNA here is from genome assembly GCA_036785705.1 of Acanthornis magna. Classification (NCBI taxonomy): domain Eukaryota; kingdom Metazoa; phylum Chordata; class Aves; order Passeriformes; family Acanthizidae; genus Acanthornis; species Acanthornis magna. Next base: position 3,859,703 of record JAWUZG010000121.1, read on the forward strand.
CATATACAAAGCTGAAAAATGGCCATGTTTTTAGGAAGCAGGACTTGATGAGGAAAGAGAGGATACTTCTTCATGAAGGTTTAGTGTACTGGAAGACAGCAACTGGTCGGTTCAAAGGTATTTCTTTTGAGCAGTAAAGTACTCTCACTCTTTATTTCCAAATAACATTCAAAGACTGGTTAAAAAATGAAAATACTTTGTTTTGCTGTATTGCAAATAAGAATGTATGAGGTAATGGTGTTGCAAATGTCCCACTAACTGCTAGAAGATCAGTTCCAGAAGCTGCCATGCTTTGTGGGTAATCTGCAAAAGAAGACAAGTTCACATACAATGCCATCTGCATTTCTTCTTCCAGTCCTCTTCTTCTAGTTTTTTGTTTTTCAATTTCATTTCATAACATAGTGTTTTGACTTGTAAATTTTTATTGTTCACAGTATTTGCCATTGAAAATAACTCATTAAAAATTCAGTGGTAATGAGACATCCATTGTAGAAAAGAAATTCTGAGGCCACATTTAGCTGGAGAACAATTTTTAGATGCAAGCTCAGAATCTGATTTTTGGTGTTAATTACATATTGAGGATTGGGGTTTCTGGGAACATACTAGTATTTGCTGTACAACTTTATAAAGCTGTCTGTTCATCATTGCTCCAGAAATGCTTTTATCTGTGTGTAAAATATGCTGTAAGGATACGTTAGAACACAGAAAGGGCAAAATTTATGTGAGATGGTCTTTGCCAGGTGAATGCCTTAGGGAAGCTGTACTGACATTGGTGCAAGGATTTCTTCTTTCCCTGGCCAGTGCTCCAGCATGGTACTCTTTCCTAGGAGATACAAAGAAGCTATGTGGTAGTGCTTCATGCAGACCATGGGTTAATTCAGACATTTCCTGTTTAGTTTACTGTAGGATTCTATGAGATATTTCTTCATCAGGGCATCTCCCTTTAAAAAGATAAAATAAGAAATTAACACTAATTGTACTAATTTTAATTAAACCCCTTTACTTTCTTTTTCTCATTTTTAGACACCTTAGCTCTGCTTCTAACTGATATACTAGTGTTCTTACAAGAAAAGGATCAAAAATACATCTTTGCAGCTGTTGTGAGTATATTATCAGATATTTGAATACATACATTGCACATTTATTTGTATATTTCTCAAAAATTATGTCCTTATAAGGTCATTCCCATATATTTTTTCTAAAATCCCACTAGTGTGCTCAGAACTGTAATATGCCAGAAAATTAAGTTTGTTTTCAAAAATAAATAATTTTTTTAATGGAGAAGTATGAAGAATAACAGAATTCTGTTTAGTGTTGTACCTTACATGATTGTGAAGGTGGGAAATAATGAAGTTCTTTAAGTTGTCTAATACAAATTTTAATTTTTGGTTCTGTAAAACAAGCAGAAGAGTAATTGTTATTGAAAATACAGTAGTCAACACACATAAAAAACATGAAAGGTCATGGAAAGACGTTCTCAAACTATATAAATATAAACATTATATGAATATTGTGTCTCAGTATCACCGAGATTCTCTTTTTAGCACATGTCCAGTGCTTTATTTGTTTGTTAACAATACAACATATTCAAAAAAATAGTTTTAAAAGATGTCTGATTACTCAAAACTTTTGTAGTCTTACTCTACCAGGAGTAGAATTAGTCCAGTGAATTGAAAAATTGCATACTTCCTAAAATGTTTTATAAGAAAGTAATTTATTATGCTTGTGCTTTGACTGTTTCCTCCAGGACCAGAAGCCTTCTGTTATCTCCCTTCAGAGGCTCATAGTAAGAGAAGTAGCCAACGAAGAAAGGGGCATGTTTCTGATTAGTGCTTCGTCTGCGGGGCCTGAGATGTATGAGGTTCATACCAACTCCAAAGAAGAACGTAACAACTGGATGAGGCATATTCAAGAGGCAGTGGAAAGGTAGAGGAGAAGGGATTTGGTTTTCATGCTGCCAGTCCAAAGCAGATGGGTGGTTGCTTGGATATTCATGGCAGCATGCTCTCTGTTCTGCATTGCACTGGGTCCCTCTGTAAGTTTGGGGTTTCCTTTGAGCTCAAGGTGCCAAAACACCTTCATCACTTCTGCAGTCCTTCCCATATTCCTTCTGGTTTCCCACTGAATCAGCAGACTCTGCTCCTCAATAGACATCCTTACCAGGCATTGTACCAGCCCTCCCTCACCTTTGCATTTGGCACTGAATGCCTTCCAGAGTTCTGCTGGTGTGCATACAACCATTTTGAGGAAATCACAAATCATTCCTGTTACCTTGGTGTCTGTTCCTTAAGAGTGGTGGGGAAAACATTGCTTCTGATGGGGTCCAAGCTTATGCTTAGGACAGCAAACCTCCGTGTGGCAGCCACTCTCTCGCTGCACAGTGCAGCCTTACCAGAGTAAAAAGGGAATCCTTCAGTCTTTATGTCCACTTACTGCTTCTTAAAAAGGCAGACAAATGGCTTCTGAGTTGTTGCAAAAGGTGCTGGCGTTGTGTTCTGTTTATGGTGAACATAATATTGTATTGGAGGTGAATAGATGATGTGCAGATTTTGCTTTATCCACCTTCGTCTTTCATCTTTGAAGATGTCCAGAGGAAGAAGAAGAAGTGAGTGAGTCTGATGAGGACAGACGTATTGCTGAGGCCAAGGCATGCAGAATTCAGAAATATCAAGGTGTGGTACCTTTCCTGTCCCTCTGAGTGCTCTGGCATCCTCAGATGAATGAATTAGTCATATACCTATACTGGCTGGTGGGTTCAGAGTGGGTCAACAGGCAGAGTCACAGCAGAAACAGATGGGGTGGTCTGATGGTATAGTGCGAGTGTATTGAAAGGGAAGCGTGATTTTTCCAAACATGTTAATATTTTGCTACATTATCATAACTAAAAAATAAAAATAAAAGTGGGTGTTTTCAAAAAAAGCACTGAATCTCCCAGAACAGCATCAGGTCCAGGTAGTTCTGAGTTTGTGAAAATACCTTGAATCTTCAAAGTTCTGTGGCTTTGTGCTTGTTCATAGCACTTCGTCCTTTGCTGCCATTATTTTTATCAGAAAATATAGCTAATAAGGATAAATTCTACTTCCTTGGTTCCCCTACACTTAACTCCCACATCCTTATACTGCTGCGAGGAGAGAAATTGCAGCAATGGTTCTCCTGTAGAGAGCTACAGGGAAGGGCATCCTTTGTTGAAAGTAGGTGTTCTTTGATGTTGATCCCCTGAATTAGCACACCTGAGCCAAGTGCTTTTCTGGGAGGTAGCGCTCACTTGTCATTGTGAGTGCAACAGGAGTAATGAGGGCCAGAGAGGGCAGCCAAGCCCACCTCATCAGGGTAGGCTTTGGCCTGGACTCTGCCAGGGCGTGTGTTAGCTTTCATTTGGACAGACTATGTGATGAGTTTGGTTCCTGACTACTTAAAAAAAAACTTAACTTGAATTAGCACTTTCTGTGTGGCATAAAGATTAGGAAGCTGAATGGGGAACATGCTTTCCCTGCAGGATAAAAAATGTTAACAGAGATTTCAATTTACCACTGTTCAATTCTGGTTGACAGAATCGCTGAGTAACCAGGACCAGCAAATCTGCAGTTATTTAGAAGAAAAATTGCGTATTTATGCCGCACTGGGAGATATGTGTGGGTTTGATGATGTCCATGTAGAACCTCACCTACTTATCAAGCCCGATTCTGGAGAAACTCCACAGGTTGCTTCACTGCTGGCAGCAGCACTCAGAGAAGGTGAGTTTGCATGGGAAGAGTGGATTGGTGGCTCTTCACGTGAGCAGATATTTTAAGGTTACAAGGTGCAGCCGTGATGCCTTGTGTTGCAACTCTGTCAAGTCTCAAGAAGTGGCAGTGTCAGAAATTGCCAAAGGGTGTAGAAGAGAAATCTGTCATGTTTATCCTTGTCGGATAGAGGTGATGGTACCTGCCAGGTTGTCAAGTAAGGGATATGTTTATGGCATAACATCAAATGTAAGCAGGCAGGGGTGTGGTGTTAGGTTGTTGGCTGTCCTTGCAGTACAGCTCTGTGAAGCACATCAGGAGTTGCAGTATGATATTTCATGTGGTCCCTGACCTCCACCTGTCTTGGCTGATTTGGATGTCGGAGTCCTGTAAGATCATATGCAGACCAAATCAAGTTTCTACCAAGAAACACCTGTCAGAATTGCTGCAGCAGCCCTGTTTTTGTTTCCTGCTATCGAACCTTGGACCATCTACAGTGCTGTCCTGCAAAGGAAGGAAGGGAATGGTATTTGTGGATAGCTTGCCTAGCTGGAACTTCAGCTAAACTTCTGCTAAACTCAGCTGAAAAGGATACTGGTAAACTGAGTCCAGATTTTAGCATCACCTAAATTGAGAATGCGTGCTACTAACAACATTTCAACCTATAAAGCAATGACACTCAGGGATGGAGCTCTCCATCATCGTTATATAGTCAAAGAACATTTTATTGATAAAATTGAATAAACTTGTGCAGGGTACTATAAGTCAGTGATGCAACAGAAAACAGTGAAAATGGCAGCCTTTTTCTGCTCACTTCTTAAATTTTCACTTTTGCTCATGCTGTTGTTGATGTTGATGATGTTTTGGAGTTCAGGACTCTACAACGCTCTGTGGGAGCTTACAGTTGTTTACACTGTAGACAATTTGTGGGGATCCTTTTCCAGGATGGAAATACTAAGTCCCTGAGCTAATAGCAGACTCTATAGGAATAAAGCATTGCTCACGGTAGAGAAGGATAGAATTACAGAGTGCTTAAGCAAATTAGGTATACACAAATCCATGAGATGAGACAGGATAAATCCTAGGCTGCTCAGGGAGCCGGCCAATGTCATTGTGAGGCTGTTTTCTGTCAGCTTTGAAAGGTCACAGTGATCAGGGGAGGTTCCTGATGACTAGAAGAAAGAAAACCTCACACTCCACTTCAAGAAGGTATATATAGAGAACTAAAAATAGTCAGTCTCACAGTACGTCTGAGATGCTAATAGACCAAATCCTCCTAGAAGGCACTTCCAAAACCTGAAAGACAGGAAGATGATTTGGAACAGCTGTCGCAGATTAATTAGGGCAAGTTGAGTCTGACTAACCTGACAGGTTTTATGGTGAGAGAAGAGTGCATGTTGGTTACCTCGACATCTCTCAGACCTTCAACACTGTCTGCACTGGTTGTAGTATCCTTATATCTGAATTGTTGTAAACTGCTTTACTGTGTGGAAGACAGGCTGAACTGCTGGGCTGAAGGGGTCAGTTATACCATGGCCAGCTGGTATCATGTTTTTGGGGGATTCCCTTAGGGATGTATCCTGAGACCAATAGTGTTCAACATATTTATTAATGCCGTTAACCTTGGGATTGAGTGCACTCGTAGCAAATTTGTGACTCTCATCAAATGAGGTAGGGTGTTCAGTGAGCTGGAGGGACTTCTACAGATTGGGAAAATGGGCTAAGAGGAATACCTAGACATTTGACAAAGACAGATGCCAAGTCCAGCTGGTAGAGGCTGGACACTGATTAGGTAGAAAATAGCTTTGCAGAAGTGGACCTGGGAGTCCTACTCGACAGCAGGTTGACCATGAGGCAGCAGTGGCCCCTGTGGCAAAGATGGCCAACTGTTTCCTAGGCTGCTGCAGTAGGAGGAGAGTTGCCAGCAGGTTGAGGGAGGTGATTCTTGCTCTACTTACCCTGGTGAGTCCTGTCTGGAGTGCCATGACCAAAGCTGTGCTTCCCTGGACAAGAGAGACATTGACAAGTAGAATAAATCCAGTGAAAGGCACCAGGATGATTAGAGGCCTGGAGGACATGGCATCTGAAGGGAAGCTGAAGCAGTTGGCTTGGCGGGATCTCATTACTGTCCACAACAGCTTAATGGGAGGATATAGAGACGCCAGATTTTTTTGCAGAGGTACATGATGATAAAAGAGCACATGGACGAGAGACAACTGTCTTGTGGTGGAACACAGTCAATTCCAATTAACTGAAATGAAAAATTATATGCCATGAGAGTGTTAAAAAACTAGAACAGGTTGCTCAGGGAGACTTTGAAGTCTCCATCTTTGGAGGAATTAAAGGCTTGTGTGTGCAAAGCTCTGAGCAACACAATTTAGATTGACCAGCTTTGAGTAGGGTGGAGGACTAGGTGACCTCTGAAAGTCCCTTACAAGCTAAAATATTCCATGGTTCTGTGTCATTGATTTATGCATTAAGGGACTGTTTAAGGGGCCTCTGTAATTCTTCATGTTTTCCTCTTTAGTTGAAAGTCTCCGTGTCGCTGTAACAACATCACAAGTGAGCAAAACAGACAGATCACCAGAGGAAAGTATTGAGGAATTAAGTGTGAAGCATAGATCCACTGCCAGTGAAATCTTGGAATCTGTTCCGGGTGGTGAGTAAAATTTGATGCTTTTACATATTCAGAGTGCTAAAATAATTGATACCGGATTGGTTTTTTTGGAAAGCTTCCTTGGTCTAGGACAGAATCAATAGAAAAGAATGTAGTAAAAGTTGTTTTTGGGAAAAATACTCAGGTAGCGTAAAATGGTATATAACTTCATTGAAGGTACACTTGTTCAGCTCCACCGCAGGTCTATATTGCAATATAGGTAATTTCCCTATTTGTCAGGAGCCTTGAAAACCAGGATTGATATTCCAGTAATTTCATCTGTAAAGAGTAGCAATTTCTCACAAAAAAATTGCAAATGAAGTTGTGTAAAAAACATTACTACAGAGTATTTTTATTGTTATGGTTACACTTACCTCCAAACTCTCATAAGTGAAATAGTGCTGATTTGTAAGGTAGAAAAACTGGATTGTGACACCTGTGCCATCCTGGCTTCCAAATTTGTTCTTTCCCAGCCTAAAGTCCATTATGTAACACCAAATTATAAAAATCACTTTCTCAGCACCCTGAATAGCTGTAAAAAAGCATGCTCTTTGTGGTTTCAGCCAGGATATGCTTTGATACCTTCCCTTTGCATTTTCTTGGGACTTTATTTGTTAGATGCTGAAAGAAAAGAAGTTGAAGAATCATCAGAAACTGATCTCAGTGTTGAAGAGGAAATGGCAGGTGCCAGTCTCGAGGATAAGGTATTGTAGCCAGTTTTTCTTCCTGCATTGCACATAGCAGTCTGGGCACTGCACATGTACATGCTGCCCAAATTTTATGGGGTATTTCACTCAGATCCAGGTAATTCAGTTTAGTAGAAGTCACTGCAATCAATAGTAAAATTTTAAAAAGCAGTCATAAACAATCCACGCACAGAACAATTCTCCTGCAAGGCTTAAGATCAGTGAGCTGTAATTACAGGCAGTGTTTCTGAATCACTTTTATGGGCCACTTAGGAGCCTTGCTCTCTGCAGTCATCATTCAATAGATGCGTGTCTATGGAGTTGACAATAGTATTCCCTCTACTCCCTCCTCCTATTCATAGAATGATGAAGGTCTCCTGCAGTGACAGAGTCTTCAGCTTAACTTGGTCCTGAGAGCAAGCACATAAAATTCTGCTTGCTTTAGAATTTTTAATTTAAAAAAATGGAGCAGTTAGAGAGTAGAAGAGAAACTGCCCATTTTGCAAAGTCCTATAGCAGATAAGCGAGCCTGGGGAAAAAAGCAGAACCAAAAATCAGATTTGGGCAAAATTAGGAATGACAAATTTTATGTAGTGACAGAGTGTTGGAGCAAGCAATGTGAATTACTGTGAAATAAAGTGAAGTGTAACAGTGTAGTTCTTAAGCGGAGAATAAGAATCACAAAAGGAAAAAAGGAGAAAGAAAAGAATATAAGGTACAGAACTTGAAATGGAAAGAAAACTTTGCCAGAAAAGGAGTTAATTAGCATTAACATACTGTCTTTGCATCAGGTCTGAAAGAGGGCTTGTGTGCCTGAAACCTTGGAGTTGTTTGTTTGTTTTCTATTTTGGGAATACTCTCGCTAATACTCTAATTGCCCTATAACCTTGACGTATGTTTAGCTCTAGATCATCTTACTTACCAGGCTGCGGTGTCAGAAAGGAGTAGGAGAAAGAATGTGAGTGGAAAAAATAGGTGGAAAACAAAAGTCCAACTGAGGGAACAGAGAAGCTAGGTGAAAAGAAATAGAACAACCTAGAGAGGGTAGAGCAGCTCAGATATAGCCCACTAAGAGTTCCAGTAGCTCCACGTGACAACTTTGCCATTGGGGTTACAGAGAAGATAGAGCCAAGCTTTTCTTGGAGAAGTACAGCAAAAGGATGAGTGCTCAAGATCACAAGTTGCGGCAAGGGAAATTGCAGCAAGTGTTATACAAGGAAAAAATCCAGTGCAAGGATGAGCAATTTCCAGAGTTTGTCTTTACCCTTGGAGGTTTCCTGGATTTGACCAGAGAAGGTCTTGGGCAACCTCCTCTAACTTTGAAGCTATGCCTGCTCAGAAAGCTGGAGGCACCTGCACCCACTCTTCCACCCTGAGTCATTATCTTATTATTTATGGCCTACTACTTGGACAAAGCATCTATCACATCTTCTGATACCATGTCAGAATCAGACTAACCAGGAGGTGGCAGAATGAGCAAAGAAAAGAGGCAAGGCAAGAGCTTTCCAGGGAGGTGGGTGTGCAGTCCCAGGGTCGTGGAGTGCCAGCTCTGGACTCTGCCCAACTAGCTTGGGGAAAAAGGAGCTGGCCAGGTGGAGCAAGAGATCCCAGCTAAGAGGTTAGATGCTGACAGACACTGGAAGGGGGAACATTGCCCCTGCAACATGAGGGGTCCCAAGTGGGCAGCTGTGAGAGGTGATCACCATCTTGTCTGCCCTGCCCTGTAATTGTATCTCTGCGGGCATTGCCCAAAGCACAGCCTGCCCTGGGATCTTACCATCCTCATCTCTCTGATCCAGGGTGTTAGGGAACAGTGGTAGAGAGGTGGGGATGGCCTCCAACACAGTTAAAAACCTGGAATTATTCCCTCCTAGCTGGACTTGCAGGGCATGTGCCAGCTCAGCTAAACCTGCCTCAGCCTCATCTCTCAGCACTCAAGTGGTGCTGCAGTGAGAGGACCATGGGCACTGGGGCTGGCCACTTTCAAGTCCTTGGTCAAACCAATGCCAGACAAACCATCCCCCTGTGCCTATCTTTTTTCAAATTGAAAAAGGATTAAAAACCTAATAGAAATCCTACTCTTGTTCAGTGTACAGGCTTTACTTTGTATACTCTGCCTTCCTCACCCTTCCAGCATCACCTTTCTCTCCCTCTTGGCCTTGTGATGCCTCCTTACCCACTGCTCACCATCCAGCCAAGGGAAAGCAGAGCTATCTTGTGTCCATTCTTGTGCTGCACAGAGACATCTGTGCAAAATCCTCTGTTTCTCAAAACAGAGCTGAGCTTTTCCATGGCTTGTTGGTGCAGTGAGGAGGAGGAGGTGAAGATGTGGAGGGTGAATGGAAGGAAATACTGAAGAGAGATAGTGAGAGAAAAAGTAGTGGAGGAAATGATGCAGCTGATACTCCCTTTCCCCCATGGGTGTCTGTGTTGGGCTGGGTTTGGGGGGCTGGTCTTTCTCATTTTCATTTTCAGTTATTGCATCTAAATGTAGCAGATGCTTTGCTCTCTGTGGTGGAAAATGAGACTCAGTAGAGAACTTAGGAGAATCAGAGAGAAAACAAATATTCCCCAAACTCTGCTCTGCTTCTCCGGAAAAAAAAAAAAGCAAAAAATCATACAGGAAGTATTTTCAGCATAGTCTCAGAAGGGATTGTGTTTGAAACAGTCCCCACCATTTCATCTTATTTTTCTCAGAGGAGCTGTTCTTCAAGCTGAAGGGATTATGGGTAGCTTCACCCCATAAATTCAGAAAGCTTCTCAGGAAAAGGGTGATGGAAAGTGTGAAGTGGCTGTGCCGTGCTGCAGAGGACAGTAGTGACCATGCTGGTGTGTTTTGTAGAGTGTACTGGGCACAGCAACTCACAGAGCACCTAAGGCATTTTTTGTAATCCACTAACATGACTTCTTGCTAGTTTCTCAATACATTAATATCTCTGTTTTTGACAAGTCTTATGCTGTTTCATCCTACTGTAAGTAATCTAAACCCACTGTTCTGTATATATAGAAGTCTGGTTATTGTATTTCAAAACTGTCAAGGAAACAAAGAATGAATGGAAATATCTTTTCTGTGTAGCATTAGTCACAAGGGATTAAAATTGTGGATGGAACAGTTTTATTTGTACAGTGCTGCTTAGAATCTCTACTAATTTCTACAAAAACTCCAGCGTTGATGAATTATTGGTCTTCACAGTTTGCTACTTCTGTCTTTTTTCACATACCCACATAAAGGTTTGACTTAGTACACATTTCCTAGCAATATGTCCCTACTAGTTTAAAAAAAAGTACCTAAATTATACAATTTTAAAATTTGAAATAACCTTTTAAAGCTATGTGTGTTTATTTTAGGGAGGGAGTATGAATTTTTCAAGATCTTCAGGGAGAGAGGTGAGTTTATTTAAACCTCAGACAGAATGTAGTAACTAGTTAACATTGGTCAAACCTTTGAAAATCCTTCTTTTTTATTTTCTAGATTGTACAAGCAATCCAGAACTTAACCCGTCTCTTATACAGCATGCAGGTGACTACTCCACTACTGACTTCATAGAGTAATTAATTTGTCCTTATAATTTACTTTTAAAGGTTTGTTTTCATGTTGCCCTACTTTTAGACATTATGTTAGTGGATGCTTATCTGTACTGATTGTTTCATAAGTTGTGACAGAATACATTTTTATTCTACATCAGTGGTAGGTTTCTTTTACAAACTGAATGATGCTTGGAGATCAGTCCCTCCTTCCAAAAAAAGGATGTTTGTACAGTCCAAAAATCTAGCGGGAAGGTAAAATGATGGCTCTAATTGAACTAATGTAATTTCACATACAGATTTCTGAAATCATACTTCAAAAATTGAAAAACTTTAGAATTTTGATTAGACTGTTCTCCTGGCTAGCAGTAAACAGTAACTTTGCCACTCAGATAGCAAACTCAACCCATTTTAGATGCTTAAATCTCAATTACTTTGTATGTTCTGTAGGGCCTTAGTCTGAAGTGTTTGACTCTTTTGTGCTGAGTTTGAATGTCTTAACTTACTTTTTCTTATTTAGCTGCAGTTTTGTAATTCTATTTTTGAATGTTTCATTTGAGTATACATAGTTTTTAGACCCTATTGACATTAGAATATTTCATAATAATTCTGGAAACCTTGACTTAGAAGTTAAGTGGATTGCAGCAATGCAAAAGCAAAATAAAAATCCTGTAATTCAGGCAAAATTTTTTTAGCAATTGAAAAACAGATAGGGACAGTAAAGTAAGGTTTGGGATCATGCCTTAATTGTTCAGACCATGGATGGGCAGTCTGGTGCAGAGAAATAAGCAGAGGATCTTGTCCTTGTCCTGTTTACAAATCACTGGAACTGACTCAGTACTGGAGGAAGAGCCAAGGAAAGTGGAGATTGCACATTTCATAAAGTTACAAACTTTCTGAGGTAGACAGCATGGGGCAATGGGACTATGTGAATTCTCTGGGAATGTCTGCTGAAATAGATTCCCATGTCAGCTCTTGAACACAGGCATTGCAATAAGTGCCTCAGAAGATCTAGGGTTTTCTTGCTTTTGTTTCTTCTTAATCCCAGCCATTTGTTTTTCTGTTTGAAAACATTGAAGGATGCCACAATCTTTAACACAAACAATGTCACAACATTCTTGCAAAGAATGGAATATAGACCTCTCAGCTGTAAAATAGGAACATAAAACCCAAAATCATTACTGTACTGCAGGTTTATGCTTGCAGTGACACCTCAGTCAGGTGTGTGTAGCGGAACGGTCCTGGCGACATGGTTGGGATGGCAGGTGCCTGTAGGACTGATGTTAGTTGGACTGCAATGTTGCAGGTTATCAAGGCAAGCCTCAAAGCAGGAGTGAGCTCTGCTGGAAACAGTACAGTTTTGTGTCTGTAAGTCACAGCTGTGTTAGGAATACTTTGGTGAGTATAGCATTCCCAGTGCCTTATTGACCTTTTTAACCATGAAAAATCATTTTTCCTATGTGTCTTTACATCCTCTGACAGAACAGGACCCCAGCTGTAATTGAAGTGCATATGCACAGTTATAACATAAACATCTAAAATAACACTAAGTGTAAACCAGAAGCATTCCTAAAAGTGCTCAAAAGAGTTGAGTACTTTTAGAAATACCTCTTTGTAATGGCATGATGACAGAATTTTCTCTACTTGCTTGAAGAATAACTTCCCAAAAATGTTGAAGCATTTTTATATAATGATTCTTTGTAAAAATGCAGAAATGGACTAATGCTCATATTTAAACATATCTGTCTGATTTTGTTGTGGTGTCTAGGCAGCACTGGCTATCCAGGATAGCCACAAAGAGCTCCACAGGTTACTACTGCAAGAGAGTGAGAAGACCAGTCGGGGCCATGGTTCTCGGCTAAACCTCCTTTTGGAGCAAGAGAAATATCGGAATTTGGAAAAACAAAGGGTGGAGCTGGCCAACATACACAAATTGAAGCAGCAGTTTCAGCAAGAGCAGCAGCGCTGGCTGCGTGAATGCGACCAGCGGCAGCGGGAGCAGGAGGCGAGAGAGGGCCGGCTGGAGCAGCGGCAGCGGGAGTGTGAGCGCCAGGAGGAGCTGCTGGAGCGGAGCCGACAGGGATTGGCGCTGCAGCTGCAGGAGTACCAGCAGAGCCTGGAGAGGCTCCAGGAGGGGCAGAGAATGGTGGAGAGAGAAAGAGACAATGTGAAAATGCAGAAGAAACTCCTGTGGCACTGGAAGCACGGTCAGCAAAACAGCCTGTTTTCACCCACAGGGGGCTATGAGGTGTGTGGCTCCCCATTGTAATTATATCCCTGACTGCATTCCTAGAGAGCTGCCTTGACAAATAGGCCAGGATGTCTGGGTTTTGTTGGTTGTTAGTGTAATGAGTGAGCATGTGGGAAGCTGAGATTCAGGCATATCCAAGCATTTTCTTTGAATCTCATGAAGTTAAGTCAGGGAAAGTGCAAAGTTGTGCCTCTGGGAAAGAGCAGCCCCATGCATGGGTAAATGCTGGGGATCACCAGCTGGAAATCAGCTTGACTCTACAGCTTCCTGAAATGAGGTTGTAGCAAGATCAGCCTCTTTTCCCAAGCAGCTAGTGAGAGGACAAGAGGAAATGGCCTCAAGCTGTGACAGGAAAGATTTGGGTTGGGCATTGAAAAGAATTTCATTTCTGAAATGGTGGTCAGGCATTGGAACAGGCTGCCCAGGGAGCTGGTGGAATCATCATTCCTGGAAGTGTTCAGAAAGTGACTGAACATGGCAGTTCGTGCTGTGTTTTAGTTGATGATGGTGGTGTTGGGCACGATGGTGGTGTTGGGGCAAAGGTTGGACTCAATGATCTTGAAGATCTTTTCCAGCATTAATTATTCTTTGATTCTGTGAAAAGGACCTGGGGTCCTGCTGTTGAACATGAAAAAACAATGTGCCCCTCTACAAAGGTAGCAGATGGTCTCCAGGGCTGCTTTAGGCAAAGTATTGCTAGTAGGTCAAGCGAGGGCATCCTTCCTCTCTGCTCTGGACACACCTGGAGTCTGGCTCCCCAATACAAGGAAGGCATAGAGCTATGGGGTGGAGAGGACGTAGGGTATGGATGGCTGGTGAAGTGCCTCTGAGAGACAGGGACATCTGCCCAGTAAGGAAAGGCTGACACTGTTCAGCCTGGAGAAGAAATAGTTCTTATTAATGGGGGTTCTGATTAATGTATATAAATACCTAAATGGAGGTTCTAAAGGAGATGAAGCCAGGTTCTTTCCAATGGTACCCAGTGACAGAACAGAGGCAACAGGCACAAACAGAAACCCAGAAGATTCCTTTTGAATATCATTAAACTCTTTTTTATGTGAGGGTGATAGAGCCCTGGCACAGGTTGCCCAGGGAAGTTGTGGAGTCTCCATCACTGCAGATATTGAAAAGTCGGCTGGACATGGTCCTTGGCAGCTGTCCCTATGTGGCCCTGCTCAAGCAGGGGGGTGAGACCAGATGTCTTCTAGAGGTCCTTTCGAACCTCAACCATTCTGTGATTTTAAGCTGGATACCCTACAAAATCCAATATTAGGCAGATATTTATTAAATTGAGAAGACAGAAATTGTACATGTGAGAAGCTGTGTTTTATTCTGCTTTGCTACTGTGTTTGCAAGACACATTGTGTCTCTGCATCTTGTAGGAAAACTGAATTATTGTAATGCTTAAGTATATAAAGCACTTAGTGATGTTTTTGGCCGCTGTCCTTTTTCCTGGACCACACCACTATCTTCAGTGAGGGAAAGGGGCACCTCCAGGAGAAGCAAACACCAGGCTCTTGTGAACCCCACATGTCAGACCCTGCTGTCCTGTTCCCTGAAACAAATAACCACGTAGGGGAAGAGGTTAGTGTGTGGCTCCATCCCTGACAGTATAACTCCTTGGAGATGGTCATTATTCAGGGGTGCAATTTAAAGTAGCTCTGAAGCTGCTTAATACTAAAAACAATTAAGTTTTTGTTGAGGGTGAGTGGTATAGCCTGGTTCTGAACTCAGCTGTCTGGGTGCTCACCTGCCAGGTGGGTCCTCATTTCTAATCTCTGCTTGGTGGATATGGTCTTGTTTTCCATTACTGTTCTCTAAAGCACCTGAAATTCAAAATTTATGTCTGGCTTTTCCATACATGGAAAGCTCACTGACCCAAACAGCTTTTTTCCTCTTCAGGTTCTCATTTGCACAAGAAAATCAGTAGAGCCTTTCTCCAAGCCATCACCTCCATAGGTTTTCAGCCAACCATTCACCCAGAACAGGTAGAGACCAGTTGGCATCTAAGATTGTGCCTGCATGAGGGGGTAAAGGATTGGCCGCTGACCTCCCCCTTTTCATCTGGCTTTTGTGAGCACCGTGTGAACATGACTTACCCATACATGCTTGCCAGCCCAAACAATCAAAATGCATTTTACTAGTAGAGCACGTGCTACAGTTTTGACTTGTTTGGCAGTGCTTAAGAAGTGGATGATGAAACCAAAACTGAAGTTGCCCATCAGCTTTAATGGATGTGACTTCTGAAATCTTTCAACGAGGGGAAGTTGAAGCATGATAGCCTGATACAGGGATATGCAGGATCACATAGAGAGAGAGGCAAAATAGTTAAATGCTGAGTGTCAGAGAGTAGTAGATTTTGTAATCTAGTATTTCATTTGTAAAGCTACTTGTGTTTTTATTTCTAGTAGACTACATGGCTTTGAATCCATCCAGGCTTTAAGACCATCTTTCTCCTGTGTTTCCACTCCCATACTCCTTGCAGCAGCAGAACTGATTGAGTGATTGTCAGTAAGCCAGTATTTTCAGTGGTTTTTTATTACACTGAACCTAGATTTGTGTGACCAAACAATGCAGTAACTCACACTAATTCTCCTGCTTTTTTGGTGAGATTGGCCTTGATAAACTCCTGCAGACAAAGAGTCTGCAGGAATTGCATTTTCAGCCCTTGGGAGCCATGGCTTGCTTGCTAAAGTTGTTTGCCATCTCCACTTTGACTGCTACAGTCCTGTTCTCTGTGATCACCTGTCTGTGTGAGGTACAGTGTTAGTTTTGGATTGCAGAGTACACTTATGTGAAGTGGTACCTTGTAGAGCCATAAGGCAAAATGTTAACCCCTGAAAACAGTCAACAGAACTCAGTGTATCCCAGTTGGCTGTCCTTTTGTGTCTGTTACATTGCAATTATTACTTGTTTTGAGGTGAGCTAAGACCAGATCTGCTAGGTTATTGCTGTTTATTCCTGAGCGCACATCAAATTTAATGTGTTTTGTGGTTAACTTCTGGCAAATTAGGTGACTGTTTGCTAGGAATCCCTATTCTGTCTGGCAGTTAATTTTATGCATACTGGTACGAGGATTCTTCAGGATGATGCTCATACTCATACACTTTAGTTTCTCGTAGTGAGAAGCAGAGAGTTGGACTTCATGGTTCTTACAAGTCCCTTCCAACTTGATATATTCTGTGATTCTCTGATTCTGGTGCTTGACAAAGGTGAATATGCGATTCTCTGTTTTGTTTTTTTGTTGTTTTTCTTTCCCCTTCTGCAGATAATGGGACATAATCAATTGGACAGCTTACATGGTGAAAATGCATTCTACTTCAATGAAGCTGTAGTGTGTGTATCTCTAAGCAGTCTCAACAGATCAGATTCTTCTCTCGTTTATGAGGATGCTGTGTTTGGGATTAATATCTCAAATTCTGATGTAGCAAGGACTAGTGAAAATCAGGTGGACCTCAAAATGGACACTTCTTGTCAGCCAGCGTTAACTAGTGCACTGTGGAAAGCCACTAGTCCTTACCAGCAGATGCCTTTTTCCTGCAAAAGCAACAAGGATTCCTTTAATAATGGTAATTAATGCTTTATTTAATTAAGAAGTAGTACAGGCCGTTTGCCACCTCTCTGGCTGAATAGTCCTAGGAACAAAGACATCTTGGTAGTGATGGAAGCAAGAGATTGTGATAAACAATTGTATGCTTCTTTGCAAGAGTTTTGATGGTAGGTGAGAAAGTAAGCAGAACAGAAATATAGTAAATTTCTTGAAAACCTCCAAAACTCCTTTTTGTGTCTGTGTAATAGTTCTCAGAATGTGTTTTTCTCTAAATCCTTTCCCAATGGTTTTTGACCTTGTTTTTGTGAGCTGAAGTCACTCTTTTTTCAAGTGCATTTTATTGATTGTTTTAGAACATGTGTGCATTACTTGACGATTTCTAGTTAGAATAGCTTTTGATTTACTGTCTTAGAATGATAATCGGTATTCAAACACCATTTTCTTTCTTCATTGAGGAATGAAAATATCTTGAAAGATCTGTCGACAAACAATTATGTAACTTCTAAGCAATAATATAATCTTCAACAATAAGTTATGCTAGTAGCTCTTACTGCATTACCTTTCTTTAATCTTGCATTTTACCAGAACCCCCAAAGATATGTAGGCTGCATGGCAGTTACTAATGGTGATTACTAAAATGAGTGGAAGAGCCTGCCTATCTGAGCACTGCATGCACTGAAAATTTCTTGAAAGTCTTAAAAATACGCTTATGAGAAACTCTAAACTGTCTGGGGTTTATTTTTCATTTTGCACCGTATTAGTTTTGGTTTAACTTCTTTCATTAGTGTGAGTTGTAGAGCAGGATGTAAAAACACAATGGCTAAAACTCTTGGGGGACAATGGTGGATTTTTGGTGTAATAGATTAAGTAATCGGGTGGGTTTTTGTGCACAGTTGTGAAATTCAGGAGACCTGGCATGTCAACACTGCAGCAGTGCCCAAGATCCCATTTTTTTGCAGTTGGCAGTGCAGAATAACTTCTGTCCTCACACTGGCTTCATGCAGGTCAGGTCACAGCAAAGACCAGTGGGCAGCAGAATTAGGAGTTGAAAACATACACAGGTACAATGGTTAATTGTCTTACATCCTTGATTAAGGAACTTGCTCCTTAGTACTCCTTGTAACACATTAAGCAGGCATCTACTACTGCCTTATTAGTCCTTGGTATGAGGATTGCCAAAATAGCATTTTATAATCAAAGGAAGGGCAGGCTAGTCACATCACCACAATCAGCAAACCAAGCTGATTAGTAAAAGAGATTAATATTTCTAAAAATGCCTAAATAATTAGCCCGGTGAAACTCGTTCTAGTTTGACTGCAGTTGTCATTTTAGTTACAGGTTAGCTAAGCTAGTGCAAATTTGAAAAGGAACACGTATGTGGGTTTGAACTTCTCAAAAGTGGCTTAGCTTGCACTGGCAAACACAGACACAAGCTAACCAGGATACTTTCTGTTGAGCCCACATGAGAGCATCTGGTTTAATTAAACTGGCTTGTACCAGCTTAATTGCACTGATTCTAGGATAAGCTAGTGGAGCTTCTGTATCTAAAGACACCTACAATGGACCAGCTCTGTGTTCAGCTGTTTGCAGTGCATCCTGTGCAGACATCCTTATCTCTCCCTAGGAACAGGGCACCAGGACAGTCCCAGCACTCTTGGGGACCAGCCCTGGCTACAAAGCCTGCCCAAGAGGCTAGTGTAAGCCTCTCTGACAAAGTCATGTTGGCAAAACCTGCAGTTACTGCCTGGGTGGTGCCACAAGGCACCTTATATAAAGGAGTGAAGCAAATCTTTGCAGCCTTCCGATGGTTCAGAAACCCACCAGTGCATGCTGGAGCAGACAGGGCTGGGAGCCTCCCCCCACAGAGATGTGCCATCACTTGCTGCAGTTGTATTTGTGGTTCAGAAGGTGACAAGAATTTTATGCTCTGATCATGCCGTGCATGAGTCTGCATGATTCGGTCTTGATTCTGTCACACGACAGGACCACTGTACAGGGAGGGAGTGGGGAATGAGAAGAGTGCTGAACTTCCCCAAAGGGCTCTATACATGGAAATTAAGCAAATCGCTTGATCCTAAGCAATGTAAATCAAATTGAATAATACAAACATTTCATACAAGGAAGTTGGTTTCCTTTTTCTTGAGTAATTTTTGTCACGCTTTTTTCCCAGAGAGTTTAGCAGAGTTTAAGAAGATGTCTGACCTTGTGCTTCCACTCTCTGACACTGCTGCAGGATATAGTCAGTTTCAATCACTTTGAAAGAAAACCAACTGAAATGTAATGGGGGAAAGAAATTGAAAGTTAGCTGAAACCTTCAATATTTTCATGTGGATGAATGTTTCATGGGATTTTCATGCAGTTTCCAACCAGTTTCATGTATAAAATCTCATAATCATCTTTTAGAAAACATTCTTAAATAATTAGTCAGAATAGAACTAGGAAGCAAATACTGAGTATTGTTTACTGCATGTAGCCATATACCACATACATACATGGCTAGACCTAATACATAGTTAAAGTTTCATGTGTATACAAAAGGAATTTTTTGGGTTTGATTAATTTTCTCAGAATTATTAGGTATCTTGTAAGAAGTCTGCTCTGTCAAAAAAACCCCTGAAATTATTTAAAGAGCAACACCATCTGAACATGTCTCCAAGGAATTAATCATGCTGCATTCTACCATATGTTAAGCAGTATTCAATTAAGCTTCATAAATATACACAAATGGAAACGACTACGTTCCTCCAGTGCATAATTTTCCATTCATATTTCCTAAGGTAAGGCATAGGTCTCTTCACATAGCTAACAACATGATTATATATCACTGTTTTATGTACATGGGAGGGAACTTTAGTAAAGACCTTCAGGCAAGTTCCCACAAAGCTGAAACTGGCATAAGTAAACTCACTAGAAAAGGTGTGTCAGTCAACAGGAGGAAAATATGATTGAAAGAAAAATGTGTTAATGCTTTACAGTAATGGTTATGAAATTATCTGCATGAAAGAAGCAAGTACTTTGGCTAATTAGGAATGAGGGGAAGTATAGGTTTTGTGTCGGACTAGACTGAGAATTGAATAAATTAGTCTTGCATTTAATTGACATGTCAGGTTAACTAGCCAAACTGATGCCTAAGGATTTACCTATGGATTCACCTCTTTGATTTCTGGAATTAGTGCAATTTTAATTCTTTTAAGCTTTGAAGTGAACAGCATTATTTGCTGCTGCTACCTTAACTTCATTTATTCAGATGTTGTAGCTACAGAAATAGAATTGAAATGTGTTCGATCTGGAAAACCACTGCAACTTGTTTGTGGGAGATTTTTACCTCAGACATCTAATATGAAGGATCTATACGGGTGATGCAGTGAAAAACATAGTTTAATTCTTTATGGGGAACATAGGAAAACCTGTGATCTTCATAAATAGCCAAATGTAAACCCAGGGAGGAAAAATAGGACTCTATTTGACTAATGTAATTTAAATAGTTTTTTAAAGGACAGGAATTCGTACATATATGCATATAAGCAAATGAGATTGATTTTGGAAAATTAATGCATTTATAGTGGCTTTCATCAAAGTAAGTGGTTTCTACAGATGTAAAATATTTAATTTGCAATAGAAAAAGCAAAAAATCCAGAAATAATATTTTGTATCCTGTAACTCCATATAGGTTTATATGAAATTTTCTTCCTATTAATTAAGGCAGATTATGCTAATGGTGATTGCTCTGTTGAATGTGTTCTTATAACTGTAGATCAGATTAATTTGCTTTGGTTTCCCATTGTTAATTTAGATGGCATTTGGAACAGTACATTTTTTGTCTACGTGCTGGTTTCAGCTGGGGTAGAGTTAATTTTCTTTGCAATGTCTGGTATGGAGCTGTGTTTCAGATTTGTTGATAATAAAGGATTGTTTTTGTTATTTCTGAGCAGGGCTTGCACAGAGCCAAGGCCTTTTCTGCTTTTGGTATGATGTAGTCCATTCTGTTTTGTGATGATGATGCAGTCCTGGGGAGGAGGCTGGGGGTGCTTGGGAGGTTGGGAAGAGGCAGAGCCAGGAAGGTGACCCAGACTGACCAAAGGGATATTCCAGACCATGTGGCATCATGCTCAGTGTATAAAGTGGGGGAAGAAGGAGGAGTGTTTGGAGTGATGGTGTTTGTCTTCCCAAGTAACCATTACGTGCGATGGGGCCCTGCTCTCCTGGTGATGGCTGAACACTTGCCTGCCCATGGGAAGCAGTGAATTAATTCCTTGCTTTGCTTTGCTTGTGTGCACAGCCTTTACTTTCCCTATGAAACTGTCTTTATCTCAGCCCATGAGTTTCCCAGCTTTTACCCTTCTGATTCTCTCCCTGATCCTTTTGGCAGGGGAGTGATCAAAGGGTTGTGTGGGGCTTGGCTGCTGGCAGGGATTAAACCACCACTAAGGTTGCCTTAACATGGGTTATGGGCTAATGACATTGTATAAAAGTACCTGCTCTATATTTGCAACAGGAAGGTTGAGAACAATAGGCCTGGCTCTTTTCTCGTATTTATGTCAAGATGAATTTGTTGCAGTTAGAAGAGATATAAAATGTAAAACTGATGCAAGTGTGATAAAAACCAGATGAAATATGTTTTGCACTGCAGTGTTAGAAAGCCATCCGAAGTGGTACAGGCTGTCTATGCTTCCAGTTCAAGAATGGATTTTGCCAAGGAGCAAATCTCAGTAACTCAGGGCCTTTTTCAGATAGCATAGCTATTGCTACCAGTGCTGGAGGTGGCTAAGGGGATCCTATAGCTTTGTTGAGTAAGATTGCTTTCACCACTTGGAACCTGCTAAATAATCGTTAGCAACCCTCCCCAAAAAGACACCACAGTTCTGCATATGTGACCATTGTGAGTTAATTTCTATACTATTGCTGCTGAAAGAACTCCTGCATACATCTGGCTCTTCTGAGCTGGAATGTAACTGTGCCCCCCCACCCCCACACATATCTCCTGTTTAAAAAACATCCTTTGGAGTAACTGACAGGCCACTGTCCCTTACCACCTGCAGAATAGCATGTGAAGATGTTTTCCAACCAATTTTAATTTTTTTCTGGTATGTTTAATAATATTTTTAGTAGTGCTGTTTTGTAAATTCTTTCTGTTTTTCTTTCACTTGCAAAGAGGAAAAGATGGAAATGTTTAAAAAGTAAAGGATGATATGACCCATGGAGTTCCCAGTTTGTCAGGGAGCCTTCTGGGTAGGTGTGAGATTTTGAGCTACTTTAATTTTTTTGTCTTTTTTAAATGAGTAGATGCCATATTGAGAACAATTCCAAATTGCTTTTTCTGTGTTCAACATCTCCCTTCTACTCATAGCACAGATGGCTACACAGGTGAGCACAGAGACCATTCAATGCTCAGTGTAAGTTATAGTGAGAATAAAATAAAATTGAAGTATATAAGAATGTGAAGTTGAGCAACATCAGCACCAGCATCTTCCAAGTTCAAAATCTCATTGATTTATTAGGACAATTAAGATCTTTAACTCTTCAGCAGATAACAGTAAATTTGCCTCTTCTCTGTACCAAAGAACACTGAGTTTCATGCTCTGCTGGAAGACATCAGTGTCTCTGAGATACTTGGTTGAAATGAATCAGAGAGGAAGTATTTTTTTTTCCTCTTGGGTATAGCACCGCCGTTTGTTTAAAGCAAATGGCAAAAGTGATTAAATCACATGGCAGTGTGATACCAAAGTGAAAAATATGTCATTATATGTCATCCGCAGTTAGTGTATTTCAAGTAACACTTGCTTTTCTCCTTTGTAGCTCTCAGGTTTCATTGTTTGGTCACTGATCTCAAAACACTTCTCATTTCTGAAAATAACCACAGTAGATGCAGCACTATTACATAACCTTTTAATTAAGGCAGCTAATGATATTCTGGTTTTATTTTGTATGCTAATGTAAGTAATGCCTATCCTGTGTAATGCCTTTATTCTTTCTAATATCTTCTCCTTTAGAGTTTATTCATTTGCAGGGGGGAAGTTTAAAATAGTGCACATCTTTAAGGCTATGAATGGACTAAAGATATTGTCCACCTCTGTCTTTTGAGGTACCACTGGTGTTGGTGTAAATCTATGCACCACACTCATGCTTTCATTGTCTGCAGACTTCTTAAACGATACAGGATGATGGCTGAATCTTTCAAATTTTTTTTACATTTATGGTTCTGCCAATTTCTGTGCAGTGGTTTGTGAAGTCAGTGGAATTCGTGGCATCAATGAAATCAGAATCGTATGGATTGTCTCCCTTATATACAGATTTATTCCTTACTTAGGGTTTTTCCAGCAGGTAGAGGTTTCAGGGAAGTAGAAGGATGAAAGGAGAGCATTTCAAAGACATGTTTCTGGTCTTTAGCCGGACAACTGATTTATAATGAGTTGGATCCTGAGCTCCAGCTCAGCATTGTGCAGAGCTGTGACTTCGACAGCAAGTCTGCAGGGAAAGAGGTGATCTCTCAGGAAAAGAGCCACAAAACAAGAGCCTTGCTTGTTGTTTGATGTCAAGATTCCTTGGGAGATTTGTTTTCCTTGGGAAATGTGATCTGTGGATGGAGACCTGGTTGCAATACCCTGCTTTAGTAGATTACAATATTTTGTATATGTTTTGTAATGGAGTTGGAGCCTGAAATAGATGCACAAGTGTAAATAAATAATGCATCCTAATAGCTGAGAGAAGCTATTTATAGATGATCAAATTTTGCAAGACACTGAGTATGAAAACACACCTTGTAAAATCATGTAGCTGAATCACCAAATGTATCTGTCTGGCTTATTTTGAAAAGTACAGTCTCATTTTAATTATTTAGTATAATACTTTACATATTCCAAGAAATGGCCTGTAGCATGTTGTGCAAAAATAATGAAGTGTTAGTAATATGAAACCTCCTCAGCATCATCTGCTGTTAAATATTTATTGAGACACTGGGCAAGATTGTCTGTCTTTTGCTGGTATTCATCACAGGAGCACCCAATTGCCTTCCAACAAATTTCATTGGTTGCCGCCAAACTGTTAGAGGAGATTTCATGGAGTATCTTGATCTCCCTTGCCAGATGCTATAGAAGACTTTCTTTTGAGTGTAAACTTTTAGTGGGGCAGTAAAGAGAAGGAGTCTTGTGTGGGTATGGCAGTTGGTCTTAGTTTAAGCAAATAGGAAGAGTTGCAACAGTCACCTGCTGAGATTCCTTGAGTGTTAGTTGGAAGTCAGGTCAAGAACTGGAACATAAATGATACAAAAAAAAGATATGATTTGTCTGTATTTGTTTAGGGTCTGTTGTAGAAAAATCCAACCCATGCACTTTAAAAGTCGTTGAATATATTCCATGATAAAGAATACATGACAGGGAAAGCAATATATTTGGCAAGGATTAAACCAGATTTTTATTTTTTTCTCCGTATTAATTGACCTTGAAAATTGCATGATAATTGTTGCTGACAGGAAAACTGCAGGGAAGCTGTCTTCTGTGCAGAGCAACTTGCTGTTGCAGCACATTGCCATTGGGGAGGGGATAAAGGTCTGAGAAAGGCTTCTGCATTAAACACAGTCAGTTTAGAGCTGAAAGAGAAAATGAATACAGGCAGGTGTTTTAAAACTTGTAGTACAGGTGAAGTAGAAGGAGGAGGTGATGAGTTTGGGCTTAAGGGTAAGACCGGTGTTGCTCATAGCAGAAAGAAGTGGGAGAAGAGGTAAGGAAAATGGATTCAAGTGCTCTCCATGCACTCATGGAAAGCCCTTGGCTGAAGGAATGGAGGCACATGCTTATTTTATAATTGTGGTTTTTTATGGCTTTGATGTAGAATTTTACCTTTTATGCAAACTGTTTTCACAACAGTTACGTGTTCACAGAGCTTTTAGCAAACAATTAAAAAGGACATTCATTTCAAAATGCTCAATGACACACTGAAAATTCCTATGCTTACAATGCAAAATTTGGGGAATGTGCAACTTTCTAGTTTTTTCTTGTTATTTTCAAGGACTCTAAGAAGAAAACATCAGGGCATATACTTCCTGCCAAAAATGAATAAAAATGGCTCTGCTAATACTCAAACTGCAATCAAAAATTACTGAATATTTCCCTCACTTTTGAGCTCAGGAGAGAACAAGTATCTCTGTAACTATGAGATAAGAGGCTTCTCTCAGATGCGCGCTCTTGTAGTAATGCCCATTTTTTCCCCGTATTAATCAACAGCAGCAGCTTCTATTAAAGGGTAAGATTAGCATGTAATTGATTTAAAACAGGTGTTTTGCCTGATTTTTTCTTCTACAGCAGTTCTATATATTGACTTAATGCTCTTCTGTTAGTCTCTTTGAGTTTTGATCTCATCAGCTTTTTTGAGTAAGAAATGGTGGATCTGGTCTGTTGCTGGGAAATTACCCTATAAAACCGATGTGCTTAGGAGGAGACTTGAGTGTTCTATAAATTACCCCCCCCTTTTGGCTTTTGTAACTGAGCTGTGCCCTTCTGCTACTCAAGAAAATGTTTGCCAAAGTCCAGAGCACACTTCTTTGCGTTGCACCTGAAGGACTGGCCAAACGCTGGGGACTAAATGGATTTTTTGCCAAGGTCTTTGATTTCATGTGTATTTCAAAGAGAAAAAAAACCCCAACAGTACAACCCACAACCAAAGAACTTCCATAAAATATGAGGCAGAGTTAATCAACGCATTAACACACGTATGTGGTAACAGCTCAAAAGAAGAGTTTTGATGTGTAAATATCCCCTTTTGTTTCAAAGGGAATGACTTCATATGCCAGAGACTGTTTTTTCAGGGTTAATGTTAGCTGTTCCTCCCTTCAGGAGGGAAAGAGACACTACAGTGTTTTATCTTCAAGGTGCAAATTGGGACAGGGGGTGAGGGAAGTGTGGGGATGCACTGGCTGGCAGCAGAAAAACGAGCTGGTTCATTGTCCCCTGAGTCCTTGGAAGCGCTGTTTGGGTGTGTAAATTTATGGGGTTTCCGTCTCTCCATCAAACTTTCAAGCAGGAGTGCTCCCTACCGATAGAGGTTTGTCTTGACTTCAGCCATGGTGGGCTAGGAGGAAATGCTTGCAGCCCACTTGGTTCACACCCACGTTGGACACCCGAATGGGGAGTCTGTGGGGGTTTCCCGTGCTTCCCCCTGCTGTTGTCAGCGGGCAGGCAAGCTGCCCAGCCCCTGGAGAGGAGCCTTGAGTGGGTGTGCTGCTGCCCTGGGTGGGGCAGTGGCCCCGTGGCGGCAGCTGGTCATGTTCCTTGTGATCCTGTGTAGGAAAGGTGTTCTTGGGGTTTTATGGTTCTTTCCTCTTGATCATTTGAGTGCAGCTGTGTTTAATGAGCTGGAAAAGAAGTAGGTCAATAAAACATGTGTTCGTTGTTAGCAGAATACCTGCTGGACCGCGTGTGTGTCTGTAATTGACCATCTAAAGCTTCAAAGCCTAGTACAAAGACAATTTAATAGGGAATTCATACATAAATAAATTAATATTAAGCAGAAGCAGACAGCTGTCAGGCGGTCTGTCCTGCTAAGGTGAAACTGTAGGAATTTAGTGTATTTAATACACAGACAAATTATGATTTCAAGTCAGACCTATTTTTAAGTTTCTCTTATTGATATGCATTAGAAAAACAGCATGCCAAAAATAGCTCAGAACCCGTGTGCTTTAAAAACCAATATAACTGATAACATAACCATGTTATCAAATAGGTTAAAATTTTAATCAACCTAATCAGTCTTAATCAGCATGGGACAAATTTGATATTGAAGTGGCACTGTCTGAGCTTGAGCTGGTTTTAAAACCTTTTCTTTGGTAAATATCCATGTTAGAAATAGTATGTTTACTGGGCCTTAATAAAAGAAAAATGACTGCATCATCACATTACTCCAAAACCTGGAGCTTTAAGACAAGTGTGAGTTGGAACTCTATGATAAATGCCATTTTGGTGGATTAAATGTACGTTTTGTGTTAGCCAAGAATTTGGTCCAAATTGTCTAGACCAAACTTCTCTAAAGAATTATAAGGCAAAACCTGAAAATGGTACTACATTGTTTTACCTAGGCCAACAACTACACAAAGAACAGAAACATGCAGAATAATGGCATTCCCACTAATTTTACTATGATCAAAAATCCAGAGTACAGATGTAGAGAAGAGTTGTGTTGCAAACCTTACTCATTGTAGAGTTTGAATTCTTTCTGTTCTCTGCTTGTAACAAAAAATGCACCAAAAGCTGCCAGGACTAATTAATGTAGGATCTCTTATGAAGTAATTCTTCATCTGCTTTTTGTGTAAAGATCTCTTATTCATGAAGGTGTTTGTTTGCCTAAGAAATGCAGCTGCTGCTTTTTCACAGGATTGGGCTGGTCAAAAGTAAATAACAGCATTACGATTCCCAGACTGATTTTCTTGCCTTATTCAGTCAGCTGGGAAACAGATTAGGCTCCTCTTTCCTTGGTGGCTTAAGGCTCAAAATATTTTTCCCAGTGTTTTTTCAAGATCCAGTACCAAATTCAGTTCCTGCTATGAAGTCAGCTTTTTTGAGGTATGAAGGGCCTGGTTTGTTGATGGTGTGTGGGATCTTGACTGCCAGTGAAACTGCTGGGAATTGTCCTCAAATCTTCAAGGCTTAACATGACTTTTCTATAGCAAGTGTTCTGAATTGGTAGCAGCAGTATCTTGGTTGTTCCAGGGTGATGCCGTGGTGTTCCAGGTGTGCAGTGCTGCTGCGTGGTGTTCCCTTTCTTCCACCAACCATAAACAGCTGAACCTGCAGTATGGAAAATCCATCACAATTTGGGAAATTCTTAGTAGGCATTAAAAAAAGCAGTCAAAACTGATTGTGATGCCTTTCATGGTGAGGAAAGGGAGAGAGGCTGAGGTGCATGGAGTTCTCTGGGGAATCAGCTGTCTGTTGCTAATGAATCTGCATGGAAACCTCTGGGAGCATCATTAGAGACAAAGAGGTGCCGTGGGATTTGCCAGTGGGGACTTTCAGTGGAGCCCATGGGAGTCAGGCTGCTATTTGCTATTGAACTGTAATGGCAACTGAGAGCCGGTTACCCTTGAATTCCTTTGAATATCCCAGACCTGGTAGACTTAGCAATGGTTTTTAGGTGTCTGCTTGTGCTTTGCATTATGCATGAGTGCCAGTGTGGGGATTAAATAGAGCAGCTCTGCCATTTCAAATCGCTGTGGCCTGAAGCTGATGTGTCAGCTGTCAGTCCAAATGAACTTGGTACCAGTTATTATAAGTACATGTAAAACCAAAACCTAATTCTATTTATTATTTTCAGAAGATTAATGGTTTTGAGACTCTTTAACATATTTATTGCTAAAAGTGGCATAAATCTTCATTTAATGCAATTTTATTTTGTAAAGAGGGTCAATGTGACAGATCTCGGTAAGTCACAGCAAGGTAATCATCTGCAAAATCCATGTGGTGTGTTCCTTCCACCCTCCCCCTTATTTTTTTTACTTGGGTTTTTCCCCTTTTTTCCCCCTTCCTTTTTAGAAACAGCTAAGAAGTAAAAAAGTATCCAGCGTGGCCTGACCTCAGAGCTAACCCATCTTTGAGGAGGAGTTTGAATCTGAGGCCTTCTACGATCCCTTCCAACTCAAATTATACTGTGATGCTGTGAAACCAGGGTCAGAGCTGAAGAAGGAACACCAAGGGCTTTCTGTTCAAAACACAGAGACTTGAGAGGTTTTTTGCCTGGAGTGTTTCTTAGTGCCTTGATAATGTTCTCCTGTCCTTCCCATAATCGTCACTGTGGGCACTCCAGGCTTACGTCAAGAGCTCAGATCCTGGGGGAGAGAGAGGAGGGGTGAAGGGGGTGAAGGAGAAAATCCATGGCATTTATTTGATGTGGAAGTGCTTACATCCTATGACAACAGACAGGAGGTGAGAATCAGTGTGACTAATGAGTTGTTTACTTGGCTTTTGTATCCCCTGCTCCCCCCAGGTATATGGGCTGTGTTTGTTTTGAGATGTATTGATTTCAGATTCCTGTAAATACCATTCCTTTGTCCTTCACCTTCTCAGCAGTTTGTGAGATACTACTAATTGGTCTCTTAGTGCTGTGGAAAAGGTAGGGTAGTGAGGATGCGGAATGCTACTTTTTTCTTTTTCTAGTACAACAGTACCATGTTTTTAGTCAGGAGCTGTCATTTCTGAGTTTGAACCCAGACCCTGTTTGGAAAACTGAGGTCCCCTTATAAACTCCCTTGAAAACTGATCCCATGTACAGGCCATGTATGACAGGCCATGTATGACATCCCATGTGTGTCATCTGCCATTGTTGCTATATCAAGGTGGTCTAAAAGAGCATGGAAAGGGTCAAGTGCCGCTCTGCACTTTCCTGATGCTTGTTCTCATAGTACCAGACCTAAACTCAAGGAAAATGGGAAAAAAACTGCATTTGTTTTTAATGTTGAATTTTGCAGTGTCTGTGTGAATGGGACAATTTGTGATTGGACCCAGAATTTGTTAGAAATGCTTCTAACACCTTTTGCAAAAATTGGTGGGAATACTGCAGGGAATCCCTGACATTTCTTTATTTAATGAAATGGTCTCAGCTGAGATAAAAAGGAGTAAAAGCCCTACTTTAGAGGCATTTTGTACCATGGTGTGGCACGGCTGGGCTGAACAGGCTACAGGTCCCCAAAAGGCTGAAGTGCTGTCACAGATTACCTAATATCTGATCACCAGCTTCAAGCACTCTTCTTTTTGCCCTGTGTGTTTGACCAGCCCGACACTGAAGGAGTGGATTTCTCTGGTCTGCTGTTCACTTTTGCCTAGGGTATCCATGATGCAGCTGTGGATTTGGCTTGCTCTTAAGCAAAGAGTTACCTGGAGTGTCGTAGGAGAAAAATAAATTACATAAGTGAGAAACAGGTAAAGGGGGTTTCAGTTTGCACGTAAATTCTGGGGTCCAGGATGCGGAGAGGTGCCGGCAGCTCTTGGCTGGTGCAGAAGTGGGAGGGAGCAGAAAGCTGTGTCAGAGTAGACTGTGGAAGGATCTGAGCTACAGCTTAGTTTCGTTAAAGCTTTGGAAATACTCAAGGTGTTTTCTGCACTTACATAACTATGAAAGAAAAATAGTGTATATGAGAAAGTGGATGGCTATGGCCAGGCACAGTCCTTCTGCTTGTCCTTTTATAGCCTGGCCCGGGCAGGAAGGATACGGGCAGGGGCTTTGGGAGCGCTTTTGTGGGTGCTGGCGATGTGGGTGCTGGTCTGGTGGGCGCGCTGTTGAGCCAAACACAGCCTGCCAGAGTGAGCATCCCTCCGCAGCTTGGAGAGGAGCAGAAAAAAAGGTAAGTAAACGCTGGATTTAAACAAAGGGAATAACACAAAACTCATTTAATGGCTGACGCCGACCGGTGAATTACGATCACATTGAAGGAAGCTGATAAAAGGCCAAGGGTCTTACTTACCTGACTCTTGATGCATTGTGAATTCTGACATTTGCCTCAGAGCTGCAGAGAATGGGCCTGGAGAGGGACTACAGAGCTCCCATGAGTGCCCCAGTTGCCAGGGGATCATGGGGAGCATTTCTTGGATGTCACTTTCTGGTAGCAGCCCTTCTGCCTGCACAAATAATCAATTTGTTTTCCTTTTTAATTTTTATTGAGCATCCTCAGCTCTCAGAGTTCTTTAACAGACACCTGCTGCTGTTTTCAAGTCTGATTTCAAAGTTTCCTCTCTGTTTTGGGAGGGCGTTTCAAGGGAAAGATTTCTCCCACCTTTCTCCTGCTTGGTGACAAGGGCAACTTGTTTTCCCATGCTGTACCAGAGACCTCAGGGGAGGCTCCTTCGCTGCTGTCATACATTACAAGAAGCAATGCTGACTGGCAATTCATTCTGCTTTTCTCACATTCCCTTCACCTGAAACCATTGTTACCATTTCTAGCCCTTCTTCCACACTTTACAGCATCTGCTCTTGGGACGCATCAGGCTGCGATACCAGCTGGTGTCCTGACTCAGCTGCTTCCAGCATGGCACCGGGCAGAGGGACAGCAGGCACCCTCCCCGATGGCAGGCTGAGTGTGTTGTCCGTGGGGACACATTGTGCTTTTATTAGGCAGAGTCTGTGTCGAGTGCCACCTAAAGTGCATCCAAAAGCAGCCCATTCCCTCCTCAGCTGGACCAGCTTTCCAACCTGAAGCCGCTTACTACCCCAGCAGCAGCTATGCTCACCTCCTGGGTGCTCTCCTGCTCAGGTTTTCCAGATGTAACATGTTAAAAAAAAGAAAAAAGAATAAAAAACCAGCTACATTTGTGATAAATCATTAATTTTGATAGTGACAGAATCTGATTTGTTTTTCCAAAACACTGACAGTTTCCACTGCTCAGCTCTGCTGCTTATAGTTGTAACAGAGAATGAGAAATGGTTTGGAAACAGCTACTGTTTTAATTGGCGAAGCAATTACTGTTTAGTTTTGGTGGTGGAAAATAACTGCATGTAAGGTGTTTCCCTTTGTTTTCTGTGTATTTTCAAATTTGTAATTAGGCTTCTCCAATTATGTACTTCATAAACTTTGGAAACAGATCTTTCAAATAAGTGTTTACTGCCTGGTATTCTTATGCACATAACTTTGGTAATGTGAATGGACTCACAGGACATAAAAGGACTATTAATGTGGGTAAAATTACCCCAAAACTTCAGCTAGTAGAGCTCTTTTTAATAAATAAACAAACCAAATGTATCCAGGTTTCATAAGGAAAGGCAGACTTATTTTTGCTTTCTTCTGTGGGCTGCAAATTGCAATCCTTTTCTAATATGACTATCAAAAAGAAATAAATGCAGACATCTTCTTTAAAAAATCTGTTAGGGCTATTTGACTAGATTAGGGAGCCAAGCCCTGCTGTTACATAGGACAAATAACTCACCTGCAGTAAAGACTTACTCTGGCTTTTCAAGACTGAAACTTAATCCAATATAAAACAGCAAAAGAAAGACAATTGGGGACTAATTTTTGTAACCTTCTGTGTCATCCCACTATGACTAAGCTTGTTTATAAATACCTTGCCCCTGCCATTGACCCTGCAGTCTTCGCAGCAAGAATAACATACATGTAGCTTATGCTGGGAGCTGCAGCTCCAAAGCCTGTTTGCTCTCCCCAGCTGTGTTAGTATCAAAGAGGAGACGATGCTGAAGGCAGAGGGTAGGATATGTTCCCACCTGCTCATTGCATAAACATCCCACACTGCTCCACACACCCCATGCCAGGGAGCAGACAGAGAGCCTGGGCTTTCTAGCATGCCAGCAGGCTTGTTTTGCCTTGAACTCCGGACTCGGTGAACAAGACTGGTGAAAGTCACTTGTTTCAGGGAAATGACAAGTGTGGGCAGGTGTCATTTTGAATTGCCACCACTTAAGTGACATAGTGTGTAAAAACCCAAATAGATCCTTCATAAATAACTTTCATTGCACATACAAGTGAGAAAAAGTAGGGGCCAGATCAAACATAAAATGTCTCTTCAGCTCTGCATGAATGATCAAGGCTCAAAGAACCCAGTTCTTGGTTTGTGTGCTTCTGGCATTACCATGCTCAGGGAGGGGTTCCAAGCTCCTCTTCTTTCTGTAGAGTCCTTTTTTTGAGAGGAAAGAATGAAAATTTAACCCTTCTGATGTAATAGGAGTGTTGGTCAGGCCAAGGACACAATGAAAAGTATTGCAGTGTATCCAATGCAGACTTTTCTCATCACTATGCATGAGGATACACATTCTTTGTTATGCAGCTTGTTTTTAAGGTAAAGTTGCTTTGAAGAAATGCAGATGTAGAAAGCCAACTACTGAGATGCAGTTCCTGAGTGCTACAGAATGCTGACTAGGGATAAAACCCAACTGTAGTCATGTTGTTTTGGTTTTTTAAGCTGTACACAGATCATCACAAAAGTCTTCATTGCACAATGCTGGAAAACAAGTACCTGATTCTCTGCATTTGTAGGAGAAAATTGGAAAGATAACAAATTAAGATCCTTGTGAAATAATGTTCTAGTGTTGGGGTGCAAGTGTTCTCACCACAGCTAAATGATCGAGAAAAGAATAGAGTATGTACTTTGTGCAAATAAGCGTGGATGAATTTGGCTGAAAAAGCTGAACGCAAGTGCCAACCGTGTAGACTTTTAACTGGGTTTGCTCAGTTGATTCAGGCTTACAAATAAAATTCTTTGTAATGATGAAAACCGTATTAATTTTACAGCTTTATTATTACTAAAAAAGGTACTGATTATATGCTGTGTGTTTCCCTCTGCCTCAATTCTGACCTCATTTATGTCCTTCCATTATTGTGTGTCTGTTTAGTAAAGTATGGCTATACATTTACTATTATTATTACTTGAACGGATTTCACTAAATCTGGGTAAGATACCTCTCAGTGTTTTCCGTTCTAAATACATGCAGCAAACTAGAAAATGGTGCTAATAAAAAAAGTCAGAATTTGCTCTTTTTGATGGCATGGGCATGGCAGAAAATAAATTGTCTCATGTGCTTGTCTTGTGTGTTACAGATCTGAATGTATCACAGACCCAGGGTTCCCAAACAAGCATTCCAAACCAGGGATCCATCCACTCACCACAGCCAGATGAGCTGCTACTGAACCACCAGCCTGAGAGCCTGCAGGATGCAGAAAGTGGAGCCAGATTAGAGGAGGAGATTGTTTACCTCTGATGACTTGTTTTCTAATCTCAGTAGCACTTTGGAGAGATAACCGTGTTTGCTCTTCTAAATCTCTGTAGTTGTTCTCTGTGTGACCATCTGGCTCTAAGGGTAGTATTTAATATTCAATGCAAAATTTTCCCCATGGTAAATATAGTAAGTAAGTTATTTTGAAGCCTTTGTTGTATAATCTTTAATTTATGACACGATTTCAAATGCTTTGCAAGAAGTAATGAGTAGCAAGGGAGACATAACATTTTGAAATTGTACAGATGCCACCAAGAACTGTGAAAGCTAGTGTTGATTTTCTCAAGTCCTCTTTTTACAAGAATGAGCTAAGAGAGATGGGCCTGCTACTTGAGATTTCAGAGTGTGTGTCAATAACCTTCTAACAGTTGTGATATAACATGAGAAGACAGTAATGTAAGAATGATGGCTATAGTCTTTGCTGAAATGTGTTATATACCCTTAGCTGCTAGGTCATTTTCCTTTTCTTCTAGCTCAGGAACTGCTCAGAAGGGGATGTTTTTTATGGTCTGAGCATAATTGCATAATTTTAAGTGTTTTTTCATGTCCCAAAGCCTATAATAATTTTGGTACTACTGCCAGTTTCTGTGCAGAGATGCACTAAATCAGTTTTTTTATTGTATTATAACTGTACCTCATTTCAGTAAGTGTCCTTACACCTTAAAATTTACCAGATGAAACCATCTCACTGGTCAAAAGAAAAGAAAGGGGGGAATTAGTAGGCTTCAGTTAACTGAACCCTTCTGAAACTCCACTGCTTTCTCCTATAGAAGTCAGATAGCTTTCTGTTTTCAGGTTCATGGGATTCTCTGTGTGTTAGGCAATAAGAAATCAGGACCTGTTTTGTGGCTTCTTGTCTTTCTGAAAAATTTGTACACTTCTGTCAAACTGAATAAACGTTGTGTGCATTTCTGCAAAACTGTAACTCTGATTCATTTGCAGATTCTCCAAAGAAAAAAAGAAAACAGGAGGAAAAAAATTCTCCAGGCTTTGTTTGCACTGAAGTGTGCTGCAAATGCGTGTTTATGGTTCAGTGTAGCCAAAGCTGTGCTCTGTGCCTCTCAGCTGGCAAAACCAAGGAGGTGAGCTTTGCTGCTTAGTGCAGCTGATGGGATCGGCAGAGGTGCAGCAGGAATGCAGCTGCACAGCTCCTGTGCACAGCTCCTGTGCAGGGCTGCCTAACACCTGCCCAGCTCGTGGGGCAGAGGAGCACAGGATTACCTCTGTGCATTGGTCTGGGTAAGACCCAGGTTTCCATTTCTCCCTGAGCCCTGAGTTGTGCAGTCTTTTGCAGGGCCCAAAGTTTTAGATGCTCATGTTAGTCAGCAAGGGTTTCCTGATGAAAGGGAAGCAAGAGAAGATTGTCTTCCAGCAGCTGGTGTGCTGTGGGGAATACTCTAAAGCAGAGCTTTCTGAACTGCGACTTATGGGACTGCCAGCGTAGTTATTCAGTTGGTATCTTGGGCAAACAACTGAGCACCTGACTTAATTATCAGGATGTGATTCTCATCTGTATTAATTGGCGTGCAAATGTCAGCAGGGGAAGACTGGGCCTGCAGATGTGGTTTCCAGTGTCTATACCCAGCCATCAAGACTCCTGCTAACCTGACAGCACTTTTGAAATATGTTCCTTCATAAGAGAAAAAAACCAAAACCAAACCCTTTTAGAATTTCTAGAATTGTTTTGCCTTCTTTATTTTTTACAGTTAAAATTAAAATGTGGATCCAACTTTTCTTAGGGGCCCTGCAGTAAGAAAAGCCTCTCTGAACAACCTTCTGGCAAATTTCTAAGTAGCCAAATTTCTTGGGATGCTGTATGTCCCAGGATAAGTGCCTGGCTCAGGCACCCACGGGAAACTGGGAAAAAATGAGCAGTTTTCTCCACAGTTACTCTCTCTGCATTATATTATGCCTTGGCTGAAACATCTGGTACTGGTTACTGTCAAATCCAAGCCGCTGGATGGATAGCTGCTGTCCCAGTTTGGTGTGGGAATTCCCATGTAAGCTTCTTACCACTGGGAGAGGAAGAGAGGATACTGCTTCTCTCATCAGTTTTAATTGAGGGGCTGGGAGCTGAAAAGTGGCTGGCCCGGACTTCAGCTGTTGTGCAAATTCTTTAAGTCCCTTAAAATCAGGCAGCATCTTATTTTGCTCACCTGTGTTTACAGTAAAACTTCTGGCATTTCAGAAAGGCATAGGCAGGAAACAGGTGGCCTCTAGATTTAGGTATTTTAATAGTAGAAAATGTTTAAAGTATAGGCCACTATGGTCTCAACAGGTGCTCTTTATAACAAGATGTATTATGCACCCCTGAACTCTGTCCATTATTTAAGCATTTCTTAATACTTAGTAGAATTTAAACACAGCCCCAGTGAGACTCAGCTATTCTAGCAGCCTGTGTTTTTTGGTTATCGTCAAGCATATATTAATGCTGCATCTTCTTTTTTAATTAGAAATATATATTGAGAAATTCTCTACACCTTTTTAATATTATTTTGAAGTGGGCTTATTTGCAAAATCTGTTGTTTTTCACTCATCCCATATATTGTGTTTTCTTTTTGCCATGCTTCTCCAGACATCTTGCCTCTGAAAACTAAAAATCTAATCATTAATTTCAGTGTTTAAATTAAAGGAGCAGTTACTGTACTACAAATATCCTCGGCACCAGGATGAGCTTTCTATTGCTTTTTTCTTCTTTTTAACTTTTTTCTCCATCTTTTAACAAAGAAGGGATTTCTTTACTGTAATACCTAGACTTTTCTCCTCAATGTTGTTGCGTGCTAGTAAAGTTGTTATATCAAGCAACTTTGAGAGACTTTAAAGTCTTTAAACTTGCAACAAATCTTTTTTTTTAGCAAGTCTATAGTAATGGTAGAGAAGAAACAAATGAAGATCTTAAGCTTGCAGTATGCTGGATGCAGACCCTTGGACTTGTCCATTCAGTCATTTGTACAATGGGGTCAGGATAGAGCAAATTCTTCACTTGTATGCTGTTTGAGTTTTAAGGTAAACAACACACTTAGCTGCATCTATAAGAGATTTTTCACAGGGGTCATCCATGTTATTTTCAAATTACTAAATAAAATACAGATCAATCTATCAGCAAAACTCCCCAAAGTTTGTCTACTGAAATGATTGGAAAAAAACCTGTTAATGTTTTCCATGTAAGGAACATGAATCATTTTACTTAGAGGGCCCTGTTAGCTACATTAATTTATATGCCACCCACATAGTTTAAAAAAGTGAGTAAGATTTCTTGATTCTTCTTATTCAAGTAGGTGCAAATTTTATAGTAATATGCCATATTGCTGCTAAAAACATTTTTGTCATGTGATGGTGTTCATTTAAAATTAAAACAAAGAGATTGTGCTGTGGTGAGTAACTTGTACAATTTGCTCAGGCTGAATTTTGAAAGAAGTGGAGAGTTGCAGATGAGGCAGTTTTCCTTATGCATTTGATGACAAAATGGGGAAATAGTGTGACTGTTTGGGTAGCTTCTAATGAATATTCTGTTTTACAAGAATTCCAACCCCAAATCCTTCCAATCCAAAACTTTCACTGTGCCCAGCTTATACTACAGAAGTAGAAACAGCATAGGTTGTGGGGCATTAGCATACTGAAACAGGCTGGATGCTTATCTTTCTTACAGAGTTATGGAATTGCAGTTGATTTCTACCATTTTTCCAAGACAAATGGATATATTTGTTATTTTCTCATCCCTTGTAAAGATTTGTATGTAGAAACACTGCAGAAGTAGCTATGAGTGTTCTTGATAATCTTAGCCATAAAGACAGCTACATGTTAACCTCCGAAAAAGTTTTTCTGTCTTGCTGCAAAATTCTGAGATAAGACTGTGAGGATGGCCTGAATTCAATGGCTTGAATTTTGCATAAAGGCTCCCTTTGGCAGCCTGATGTCAAAAAGTGTTTCATTTCTTCAACACAAAGGAAAACCCTCAAAGGATAACCAGGCTGGCATTATTCTAAAGTGTTCTTTCTCATCAATCCAGCTGGTTGCTCTGAAAAAGTGCATCAGACAAAAATCGACTAGGCTTCTTCTATGAGGAAATCATCAAAGGCTACGAGGATTTTGGAAGAACTTGCAAGGGTTTTGCAGGCTGTGGAGGTGAAATGATCCAGGTATCTCACCTGGGAATGTCAATGTTTTCCATTGACATGCAGAGCAGTGTTGGAAGCAGCTCTATTCAGGTCAGTAGTTGGCTCCTAAATTCTCAGAGAGCTGTGTTTCTTATCCCATGGATCATCAGTGCTGACATTTCTTCCTCTTCTCCTCACTCAGTCTCAGGCTCAGATCAGGATGTTGTCACCGCTTACCTGGAAGTGCTCTGCCACAGGGAGGTCTGCAGCACCCACCAAATTCTGAGTTGGAGCCTTGAAATATCCTGGGTAGAGACCAGGAGAAGAGAAAAGAAACATGAAAAATGCGCGCTGGGTGTAGAGAAGGCAGGAAGAGTGTCCTCTCTAATTTTATGTTTCTAAGCTCCTTCATGGGTCAAGCTTTTTTATTCAGAGAAAAAAAGTCTATTTATCACACTACTTATTATTTGTTTGACTGATAATTTGAGAACTGGTTAGATACCACATTTTTTAATTCCAGCATCAGAGAAAGCAAGGACCAGATATTTATGAAAGGGACAGTGAAGCAAGCAATTTCAAAAAAATAATTTCTCCTGTGGAGGCTTAACAGACCCAAGGGAAAATTTCTTATCAGATTTCTGTAAAACTGCCAAACCATACTGCAAGAGCTATGCAGAGGCATGAACCTTCCACTCACCCAGGTTACCATTGCTAACATTAGAGACCTACATGGATAAACGAACTGAAGACACATCCGTGTGAGCCCTGGCCCTCTATGCAAGTGAACAAACAGGATGTCTGTAAGTAATCTGTAAGTAAGATTTCCGGTGTCCAGCTCATTGAAGATGCTCAGGCCAAAGCTGTGGACCTACGCGTGCTCCTTTTGAGTAGTGCAAGAAAAGTTACAAATTGGTGTTGCTCCTGGTTAATTTAAGTAATGTCTCATCTGAAATGAAAAATTTCCCCATTTCCTTCATGCACACAGTTGTCTTAGCATTGCTGAATGAATGCTAAAACAAGCCAGTATAAGTCAATTCCAGATACAAAGCAGCCAATGGACAAAAATAACTTTAATAGTGCTGACTGAGCATCTCCTGCTTTCAGTCAGTGGAGGATAACTGTTCTTGTCCTCCAGGGTTTCTCTCCAGCTTTTAATTAAGGACCAAATTTTCAGAGTGACATACTGAAATTGTCAGTGAAAAGGAAAATATTATGAGTGAAATTGCCTCTCTGCTGATGCTGCTTTCCTTCAGAAAGCCACACATGAGCAGCTTCAGTCAGATTTTAAACCCATGTCCAGCCACCAGGTAAACTGACCAGAGACTTCAGAAAATTATACTTGCGTAGTATCAAAACAGCTTGCATCTGAGTCACGGCTGGGCTCTGAAAATGCTGCAGGTAAAGAAAGGACTTGGAGGATGCAAAGCTAAGGTGTGACCTCCTTTGAAGCACACATCAAATTAATTGATTACTTTGAGATCTGGCAGTGATCCTCAGATGCCCTGCAAACAGAAAAAGCTGGCACAGAGCTATACCTGTAAGTAAGACTCCCTTCCTTCTTTCAGAGAGTTAAAAAATGCTATCCTACCATGGAAATTATGTTCTTGCCTCAGCAGACCTTCATTTGATATTTAGGCTACAGCCATGCAAAATGTCTGCGCAGTAAGTCATGAGCCCGTAGGAAATCCTGCTGTTGAATGCTGTGGAAGATGCCTTAAACACATCAGACTACCTTCCAGTTGCTGCCAAGGCTTTCTGTAGGAAGATTTATCATGATAATTTTCCTTAGTTTTAAGTTCTCAGTAAACATCTACAACTCCAGACTAGAGGGTGTGGTTAGTATTTTTCTATGTCTGGCAGTGCAGAACTTATCACTATGACATGAAACTCATGGGTACAGGAAGCAAAGAGTGCTTGTGGCTGATCTGTGGATAATTCCCTCAGAAAATACAGATACTTGCTAATGTTTCAGGTAAGCTACAAGGCATATTCCTCTGGATGGCCCCTAAGAAGAACAGCGGGTGCCAAAGGAAGGGTTCCACCTCTGGGGCTTGTGCATTCATATCAGATGAATGGTGCTGGCAGCTTGATAATCTGGAAAACCTGGCTGTGGGAGGACCAAGCCATTTGGTGTGACTGAAGCTGATGCCACTGGTCTTGCTGGGAGCTGGCTGCAAATTCAACCCTGCTTTGCCACCCAGCAGAGTGCTGGGGCCCTGGGGCAGCCTGTGCAGCGGTCAAGTCACCCCCGTCTGGCCCTCATTCCTTCAGTGCCTACCTTGAAGTTGGATGGTTGTGTGCAGGCTGTGAGAGATGGCTTGGAGCCTTGGAAAGCCCCGCTTGGCATATAAAATAAATGCTGAGCACTGAAGGATATTTCACACAAAGTAATTATTGACAGAAGGTTGGGCGCATCAGCTGTTTTACTAGAAATCACAATTTGCACAGCAGAAGAAGTTCAATTTCTAATCCTGACTCCAGCTGTTCTCATTTAATTTCAGCATAATTCTTCAAAGGGATCAGGATAACAACTTTCAAGGACAAGATATGGATCACTAAAAGGAGGGGAAGAAGTTTAGTTTATTAGTAAGTGATTGGTTACTTCTGCTTGTCCTGCAGGCAGGACTGTGTCGGAGTCTCATGAACAAAAAATCGTGTGAGACAGCAGGCACTCCAGCATCCTTCTCAAGTACACTGATCATGTGTAACAGAGCATGGTTTGCAAACACCAAACTCAAAACATTCTTTTTTTCTGGGAAATTTGATGTTCAGAACACCTGGAAAATTGAAATTCACCTTCAGAATGCAGTCCTTCCATCTAAAATTTCAATTAAATAAAGTCAACTATGTTCACCACTTAATTTCGCAACTGCCTTCTGATAAGAAGAAATATTTCCCTAAACATTGGTCAGATGTTTCCAACCTATTATTTCTGCCACTTCCATCAGCAGTTCTGGGGTAATTACAGAGATGAGCCTGAACATAAAAGAGATGTCAGATATTTGGAGCGTCCAGACCTGGATCCAAGCTTGACAGACTCAGACAAAAAGCTTCACTTCCCCAAAAGATCAGATTATGAACTGTCAGACAAAATGATTGAAACTGAAAAAGATGTTATTGTGGAAATAAGCAGCACTTATCTTTTGTATGGTGTTCAGGGAGTCACTGACAAAAAAATCTGCATAGGTATTGTGTGAGAGTACATTTTTATAACAATAATGTGTTATTATTTGATTAGGGTTAACGTCGGTTTAGTGTATAATTAAACTACTGGGTAGCCCTAATGATGAAAGTAAAGCTGAATAAGATGGACTGGGATACAAAATTTTATGGCCAGGTAGCAGGAAGCATTTTCATTGATCAAGAACCCACAGCTGGCAGAGAAGGTGAATGAAATTACATTTTTTAATCTCCTGGAGAAAGTCTTGCCTCCTGCTGTCCACTGCTGTGCCACGATTGCCTCCCCAGCATAAAATCAGGATGGT
The DNA here is from genome assembly GCA_036785705.1 of Acanthornis magna. NCBI lineage: Eukaryota > Metazoa > Chordata > Aves > Passeriformes > Acanthizidae > Acanthornis > Acanthornis magna. Next base: position 3,900,373 of record JAWUZG010000121.1, read on the forward strand.
CTGGGCCCTTTGCAGCAGGCAGCTGGTCAGGGCTTGTCTCCCCAAGAGCAGAGAGGTGTAAGCGTATGGGGAGCCCACAAACGTGCCCCATGCTGGTGAGGATGGCTTCCCCATGCTGCCAGCAGCCCCTCCATGCTAAAAGAGGGATTTTACTCTGTATTGCAGAGAAACTAAGCACTACACATATCACACAATCAGCCTCTCATATATTTGGTGCTCTCTTTCATGTTGCCATGTAATAAAAGACAATTGACAAGGATATGAAGTACTGCCTTCTGACACACATCTCTGTGAAAATTCAAAATGTGTTCAAATTTTTGCAAAGAAACAAGGGTCAAGTATGGTTATAATAATTAACAACATGTGTGTTGTTTAATCTTCAAAGCAAGCTTTACCTTTTGACGTCCATAATTTACTCAGTAAATATTGTTCCTCTAACTTCAAAAGGAAGCAATAATTAGATTATCCCTGGACTCAGATTAACATTTAATTTGTGCATACTTTCAGACCAACATAGTTGTCTGCATACAATAGCAAAATAATTCTTTTTAACTCTGCTGTCAGTGTTTAAAGTTGTAATTTAATACCCAGAGGAAAGATACAGCAGTGTAAGAAATGCAAACACTTAGAGGTTTTCCAAGCCAACATGCCCTCCATCCACTTGTCACTGGTGCACAGTCACAGCCTAAACCTGCCTGCTCCTGCCTCCTTCCCATCTACAGTTTTATCAAAATCCCTACTTGAGTCAATTGTCATGGGGTTTTTGGGTGGTTTTTGCTGTTCATTTGTTTGGTTGTTGGTTTTGGTTTTGGTTGGGCTTTTTTTAGGCTTTTTTTTAAAAGGTTTTTCTTAACACCCTGCCCTAGGGTGTTAAAGGGAGCCTGGCTTAGAGGCGCAGGGGTCCTGCACTGGCGCCTTCCCACAGCTGTTCCCGAGGAAAGGGCTAGCTGGGCATGTGTGAGGTGGAAAACAACTGAGATAGCAGGGCCTCCTGCTTTGAGGCTGGCCTAAGAGGATTTATCTAAACAGCCTCCCAGTACCCTGCTGGCTATGGGAAAAGCTGGCTTGGCAATGGTTTGTATCTGACCTTCGGCCATCAGGAGTACCTTCACTGGGTGGGGCTGAGACAAGCTTTTAATTCCTGGCACGGTCATGGTGGAGAAATCCAATCCAGCACCTCCTTCAGCGTAGCTAGATACAAAAGCAAACTGAGAATGGGGGCCCCTTGCTCCCACAATAACTGAAAAAAGTAGCTCTTCCATTAGCTGAAACAGCCTCTCTTATGCCAGCCTCTATTAACATCTAAATGATGGGGATCACACCTTGCCAAAACATGTGTTTGGAGCCTAAACTGACAAGATAAGAGGACTAGTGAGATAGGAAATACACCAATGAAATTCTTTTTTGCTACTAATATTGTGATAATCACCTTTATGATACGAGGTGCAGCAGTGCAAAATATTCCTATTCATTTTATGAAGCCTGAAAGTTTCTTTTAAATGTAAAAAAGTGGTAGTGGACTGCTTTCTAGGCTTTGAAAAAGAGCGTGTCTGCTTTAATGTGACTTAGCTTGAATGCTATTATACATTTTAATGAGGTAATGTATGAGGAGGGGTCAGGTAGAGCAAGGACTCATTCTGCTCACATCAGCACTGACACCACTTTGCTAACACAGTAGTAGTTCCACGGCCGTAATTTGAATAAAATATGTAATGTAAAATGCTCTATTGAATATTCCAAATCAGGGTAGTCTGTTGAGCCCTGTTGCCATGGGGACTGTGTGAAGGTTGGATTAATTAAGGCCTGAGCAGATGCTGTGGAGTATGTAGTGTCATTTGTGCTTTCTGCTCGTAATTAACGTGCATGTGTGCAGGGTGATAAACACGGGAAGAGAGAGATACCCACCTTAATTTGTGTGTGACAGTTTTTCAGGTAAAATGAATTATTGGTATATGAAAAGTGATGCCTCTAAGCATGCTAAAAATAGAGACTAAAAAAGAAAGGAAAAAAGGGATTATCAAAATCAGCATCTAGCTGTGTCACTATGTTCAGTATGAGAATGCCAGAATCAATGACACAAACTTCCCTCCTTGTTACTACAAGATTTAGGAATTCAAGAGTCAGTTCATCTGTGAAATAGATTAAGATTAAAGAGTTTCTTTTAATGTTAGCCTGTAAAGCTAAAACATCACAGATTTGAGGGGTATTTATATGCACACACAATTTTATTCATGCAAAGAGAGAGGGGATAACTTATTCTATGAGTGTGATGTAAAGCTGGGCCTCCTTTCTTGCTTACTGAAGTCTGTTGAGTACGGCTGTGTTCAAAGGAAGCAGTGAAGTGTAATTTCAAATCAATTTCCCTGTGCTCAGTAAGCATTTCCTCCATTGTTATAGCAGGGCTTGAAATCTTTAAGACAGTGTTAAATCTTTTCTGCTTGCCTGATGGTGGGAGAGTAGTGCCCAGCTCTCTACCAGTGCTTCAGCAGATGCCCTGAGTGTCACAGGGAAGGATTTTTGGGTATAAAGGGCCCCACATAGGAGCAACACCCTCCAAAGAGGGGGGTGAAGGTGGTGGTGGGCATCTGCTCTTCCACTGCCACTCCTCTTTTCTCTTCATATTTGCATGGTGACGTGGGGAGTCCCAAATTTTCAAGGACTCATTCAAAAACAAGAGAGAGGAAAATATTCATGACATATCCCATGAAAAGGTATTATATGAACTTTTCGTTTTGAGCCTTTAGAAGTGGAAATACATTACCTCGGAGGAGCCACAGTCATTGTGTGACTACCTGGTGGCGTTGGACTCACAGCTGCTAGAAAAAGAAATGCAGTAAGTGCTCACAGTGTTGTCTATGAGTATTCAACTGAGAAGAATTCAACTTCTTAAAACTGCACACATTTTGTACAGTGGTAGAAAAGTCATGACAGTATTTCCAAGCGAAATTTTGCAGAAGCCAAACAGCTTCATGTTTTAGGAGGACAAGTTTCCAGCCTTTCATGATTAGAAGACGGGTTCCTACCATTCCTACTAGTAAGACAAAATTAGGCATTTTCATCTAAATAGGTGGGGGACAAAAGCAAGGACATTAACTTGCTGAGTGCTATTAAATTAAATATTTCTGTAGCATAGTTCTCATCCTGGGTCCTATTTTAAAAAATTATTTTCTAAGCACTCTTGGCAAAATTTCATACCTGAGCCTGCTGCTCATATAGCAGCCAGGAACTTGACATCTTTTTTGAAATAGGATTATTTGTAGTGCAAAACTCTCTGAATTGCCTGTGTGACTGGGGAATGAAAAGTGATGGATGTTTTTTCTCCAGATTGTGAGAAAAAACAGTCAGTCTAATGAATGCTGAAGCGTGTCTCTTTCCCAGGTGCTCAATCCTCTCTCTCTCTCCAATTTGCCTGCTAAATCTGCTGCATTTTCCTCTCATTTCTTAATGTTTATGGATTATCTCATATGCTCTCTTGGGAAACGTGGCTTCCTTAGGGTTATGGAAGTAATTAGAAAAGGTTGGAGCCTGCTTTTTGAATGAGTCTGGATTTATTTCTGTTTTTCTTTTTGTTAATGAGAGACTTGCTTGTTCTTGCTCTGATTTAGAAAACTTTTTTTTTTTTTTTTATTTTTCAGAAAGAAAAATATAGTCTTATCCACAATGTGAAAAAATAAATGTTTGAGAGAAAGGTGAAAAATCCTCAGAAATGGCTGGATGGTTTTGATCAAATGAACATGCTTAAATTAAACATAGGCACCGTTTTAAGTAGAAAGGACTGGAATAAACTGGAGGTATTGATTCAGTTACCATGCCACTAGGAAAATAAGAAGATAAATGAACCATCTAGGAAGAATATCCCCAGATTTGTGATGAAATCCAAGTGAGTTTAGTTCAAGTAAATTTACACTTGTCTCTGCCCCAGCTCTGAACCTTTAAGCAAATGAAATCCCTACCATCTCTGTAAGTACTTGCGGACTTGTCTCTTTAGACCCAGAACAGTTTAATCCAGAATATACTTTTTGGCTCCAGGCTTTCCTCATATGAACAGTTTCTGAACATGTATTTACTTACCACCTACTTGATTTCAATGACAGTTTAGGTGTTTTCTCAGTTTTAGGTAAATGTCTAAACAGAATTTTGCCCTAGTCTCAGCTCCCAGACTCTGAGGTTTCGTATGGTGTTTGATGCTCTTACAAATACTTAACATCTTTTCTGTAAAGCAAGAAATTCTATTTTCCCCTTTCTTTTATAATTTTTGCAGGAAAGCTTTCCTAGAGTTCATTATTAGATCACTCTCACATACTGTTCTTCCTTCCTGGCCTTCAAAGTAGTTTGTATTTTCCTTGAGGTTCTTATTTGTCTGCCTTCCTTAATGAAACAATAACTGAATGATAAATCTTGAAATTATCTGTGTCTGAAGATTCTTGGAATATACCTACACCAACCTTTAAAAGGCCTTCGTCTAGGTATAAATCAAATAGCTGGGAAACCAGGCAAAATATAGCTGTGACCACCTCAACAGCCACATGTGCCTTGGCAGGGAGGATGACCTGTAGTGAATGCCATACAATAGTGTTTGCAGTGTTTGTGGTATCTAAACGAACTGGCTGAAATAGAGCTTGGATATTGGCATTTTGCCAATTACATGTAAAAAAAGACCAGGGATGTCTCAGGAATTGTTTGGTGCTAAAACTGTTAAATAGGGCAGGTGCAGGCATTCATGTTCTGCATTTATGTCTTCATGTCTTTCCCTGGCATTTATTACTGAATTTTTTACTTGATTTATTTATCAAGGCTTTTGACATGGCTTCTGTTACTCCTGAAATCAAAATGGGCAGGGTATTTGTCAATAAACAAAAATTCAAAGTCTTGCATCTCTTCTGGAATAATTCTGAACAGCAGCAGAAATCTGAGAGATCCAGATCCAAGGGACCTGGAGACCCAGGAAAGGAACAATGGGCCCCAGTGGAGCAGCCAACAGGTTGAGGGAAGCAATTATTTTGCCCTTTTTGGTACTTCTGGGGTTATTTTAAGTATCCTGTATCCAGACAGGGGACTTAGTACAAGATAGTCACTGGAAACGGGAGTTCAGGTGTTCAGAGGGGGATGCAGTGGGCGTTGTACAAGGAGAGTCTAAGGAAACCCCAACGGCTTGGTCCATGCAGGACAGGACTCAGCTGGAATCTTAACGCTGCCTTTGCCTGCCTAATGGGGAATATAGAGGGGATGGAGCTAGATTTTTCCCAGATCTGCCCAGTGGAAGGACAGGAGGCAGCAGATGGGAATAGCAACAAAGGGAATTCCTACAACATTTAAAAGAAAAATTTCACTAAGGTGGACAACACATACTGAAACAGCTTGTACAGAGAGGTGGTGGCATCTCTATCCCTCAATATTTTCAAAATATCTGTTTATAAGATCCTGGACAGCAGGACTTAACCTGGAGTTAGCCCTACTTTGTGAAGGAGATTGGATCAACTGCTTCTAGAGAACTCCTTCCACTAAGATTACTCTCTCATCTTGTGAGAATTGCTATTAAATTTAATCTGTCCCATCCCATGGACCATCATATCAAAGTTTTATTTTCTGTATTGCTCCACAGCAGCGTTAAGGCTCCGCATTTTGGGGTTTTACCACCTCCTTCATTCTGATTCTGACTTAGAAGGCATTTAACAGACATTTACTGCTGTGAACACATAAGTCTTTACTCTCATTTCAAATTACATCCTCTGCAATCACACAGAATTATTTTCTATCAATACAGTTCCAGTGGTCACTGTTCTTTACCCTGGGTTTTATTATGCACTCCCTGGTGTCTGTAGGGGACAATGTGTAACTGTGTTGCCTTAAGTTTAATGCCAAAATGGAGAGTTGCTTCTCTGGATGACTTGTTTTGTTTCACCTTCAGTTTTGCTAATCTTCTGAGGGCAGTAGATTCAGGAGATGTGCTGACACATTTTCTCCTATGATATCCTTTTTGGACTGAAGAACACAAGCCTTGGCTTCACATACTATCTAGAAATAATACCTAAGGCAACCAAGGAGCTGTAACATGATAAACATCAGTCCACATGGTTTCACAGAATAAATTCTTAGCTAACATAGAATTTGCTGCTGAAAACCTGTGATCTTAACAGGTATTTTTGCACACAAGCTATGATACATACTCAAAGCAGTTTGTGACTCTTTATCATTTAAATCCTAGTAACTATTTTCAAAACAGTGTGTTGAATTTCAAGTTCTTTCACTTGCACCAGCCTGTAGCTTGAGATTATATAGGGTTTTCTTTACGCTTTTTAAGAAATCTGTTGGAACAAAGGGGAAAAGTCACACTGCCTTTAATGGGCCCAGTACAAATACCCTTTTGAGCATTTAGGGAAGAGTCAGCCAGATACACAGTTGTTCCTTTATTTACCAGGGAATAGAAGCACTGGTGGTGCAAAAACCATTGCCACACCACACAAAATGTTACCCTTAGGGGTGACAAAGACAGTAGGAGCATTTAGTCCTTCTTCCATTGACCTCGATGGGGGTGCCTGGGACTCCTGCCTGCAGCCACAGCCCAGGGGTGAGCATCTGCCTCCCAGGAATGGCACGGAGATCCCTAGCTCCCATATGGAGCTGCCAGAAGGGGATGAAGTAATGTTGTTTAATGACCAGCTGGGCAGTGTGTGAGGGATTAGTTTCTCAAGGAGGTTAAAGAATTTGGCCACTTCTGCTGGGGCCAATTCAGAAAGACAGACCTTGACAGCTGGATCTAGCACCAGCAAAAGGAATATCTGATCCTGCATGCTGAGCGTTAAGAGAGCTTCTGGGAAGAAATTTTTCAGACTCCTCCTGCCACAGTGTGCACCTTCTACACTGGGGTCTAGCATGTGGATATTAGGAGATGCTGCTAAGGCTCAGGGCATGAGAGCAAAAGCTCCATCTTTTGGGTACAACACTGTTCTTAGCTGATGGCTTAAGGATAAGCTTTAGGAATTAATGCAACAGATTAGCAAATCATAGCAGAGAGGAGATGATGAGCTTTTCGACAGACAGTGAGCAATTAGTAATGTTTTTTTGAAAATCAAATCAACTCTACTATTCCTTGGTACGAAGCGTAGGATGTCAGGACTGCACTGATGTGAGATGGTGTATTATTTGGCATTTTCAATATGTTTTTTCTCTTTAATCATGAAAGCTGGGATTTTTTTCAACCTTGCTAAAGGAAGGAGCAAAGGCTAATGGGGGTATATACGTCTGGCATCTGCCGCATCTGAGGATGATGTACCCATTTGTTCTGTTTCTTAAATATCACAGCTTCATTTGATATTCTAGTATCAGTGTCTGAGTGACTTTCCCTTTTGACAGCCAGGAAAAATTATTTGGAAAACAAAAGCAATTACAAATTTTAAAGATTCTTGGGAGTTTGGCCAACATAGCTGCATGCCTCTCCCCTTGAAGCCCAAGTGGACTAAGATGTGAGAAAAAGAGAAAATGGGAACTGGCTTAGTGGTGGTGTATCATTCAACTGCCCATGTGCTAGAGGGAAATATGGGACCTCATGCCTTCTGTTTTTCTGTGGCTGTAGAGTCAGGAAGGGTGTGGTCTGCTTAATTCCTGCCTCATCCTGGCCATTCCCTGTGTGACCCTTCTCTCACCAGTGCTGGCTGGCTGTGGGAAAAAGGGTGTATGATTAACCCTGCTTTGGATTTCAGGGTTACCTGGATGTCTTGCTGCAAAGCCCAACTGTGTGCAACTGCAGGAGCAAGGGAAAGTCATTTCCACTATGCTTGAGAGCTGAGGAAGAAGTGATTTACTAAGGCAAGTAGTGACAAGGTTTTCAGAAGCACCCATGGCTGATCTCAGAGGTCTCATCATGTTCAGCACAGAGCAACGCAGCCAACCCTCCCTAGCACAGAACCACTGGGAGGCCATGAACACTGCAAAAGTAAGGGCCTGGGAAAGTTGTAACGGAGTTCTTGAGGCCATCGAAGGGCTAACAGCCAGGAATTCCTCTGTATGGATTTCCCAAGACTCTCCTATCTGCCTGATCACAGCCCAGCTCTTTAGCATGCCAGACTGGCTATTTTTCAGGAAGCACAGAGATAAGGTACACTCTGAGAAACAATGAATTAAAAGTCCTGCAGCTGTGTCCTTTCACAGAAACAGGTGCATTTTACTAATTCAGAGGGAATACATATAAACAGACAAAGAAACAAAATCAGAAAAAATGCAGCCAACATAAAACCTCCTGCACTTCCACTAGCTGCACGGATTTTAACCTGCTATTTGCATAAGAAAGCTGATGCTTCTGACTATAAGTATTCTCTGTTCTGCTGATTCAGATCATCATTGTAACTGGTCAGCTGGACTTGCTGAGAGAGGAAATACGAAAATTCAGGTGTATTGCTTTCTCTGTCTCTCTCCCCACCCCCGGCTTCCCCTCTCCACATCTGTATTTTCTTGTCTGATCGTATTTCACTGAGCAGATGTGGGACTAGTCTTGATTTATGCTGGTGTAAGCATGTAACTCTATCTTTGACCTCCATGAGTTCGTGCCCGTCTACATTTCTGAAGCCAAGAGTGAGGTATTTGTCCCAGTAATTTGGCACTTCTCAAGCTACCTCCTGTCACTTCATGTGGAAGACGTGAAATAGTAGACAAGTGTGTCTGCTGTAGTACTCTCCCTCCATAGGATATCACCTGGTGAATTAATCTCAGGCTGCAGAAAAAAAAAAAGATAATTGTTTCAGTTTCAGCAGTTTTTAGTTTTGTTGCCTTTGAACTCTTTCTGGAAACAAATACCTTTCTTCTTTATTTTCCTCTGGAGACTGTCAGGAGATCTGCTTTCAGGCAGTTTAATGAGAAACAAGCCTCTGCTGACGATTTTTAAGGAATGTGATTAATTACTTGATTTGAGAGTTGCAGCATGCCTCCATCTAATATGTAGAAAAGCAGGAGTCAGGGATAGGAGTGTGCCCTTTCAGCTGTGGATCTGTTCCTTGGTGTGAAATAAGCCCACACATTCCCTCCTACACCACCCTAAGCTCTAAAATGTGACACGGCAAACAGGCAGTTACTGCCATGTTTGGGTGCCATGCCCCCATCTTCCTCTTGCAGATTTGCCACCTGGACATTTCTGTGCCTTGAAGACTCCGAGCTGGGCCTGCATGGTGAATGTCCAGGGGTGGGTGCACCAGGGGCGTTGCGGCAGCCTTGCCACAGGGAAGTGAACAGCAGCTTAAAAATCCTGTGTTCATGGAGAATTGCTGAGTCCTTCGCTCTTCCAGCTCTGCTGAGAAGCAGTAGGGCAGGTTCAGATCAAGGGCTCTAAGTCTGGATGGGTAAATCCACAGGGGTTCAGGGATAGACTGAGTAAGCTCATGGTCCTTGACCAGCACCAGGATGTGAGGCTGTGGTTCTGCTTGGGGCTGAGACCACCTGGCTGTGGGATCATTTTGGTTTCCTAATGCAGAGCTTAGCACACTCCTGCAAACAAGTGCCATGGAAGGAAAGAAAACTAGCACCAGTTTACTCCCATCCCCAGGGTCTCTTTAGAGACTAAAAAATCCTGAAAAATAGGAACAGTAATTTGATGACCTCGGGACCTTCAGGGCATCTTTTCTACAGCTCTTGCTTTGCGGGCACATGATATTCCCGGTAATCCCGAGATGGAGGAGGAAAGGACCTCCTTAAGAATGCACCCTTGATATTTCAGAGGCCTGTTTCCTCCAGGAATCAACTCCCCTCAGTCCATACAAAGATTTTATACACATAGAAGCTGAGTCAAAAATTCTGGGGTGTATTGGCAGAGTTTGAACATTTTCGGACTCATCTGTGTACAGCAGGCATGCATGGCCTGCACCTCGACATTTTCTTTCCACATGGGTGAACACTTTTTAAATTCATTTATCAGTTTTCCCCCTCTTGTGACAACATGGCAAAATGTCTTAGTGTTTGTGTTTGATTGATGGCCCAGAAAATGAATGGCCAGTTACGATGCTTCTGGGCTAAACCAGATTGTCAGCAGAAACGTTGCCACTCATTTCCATGGGGACCAAGTCTTTGCCATTGCCTGAAAGGGAGTGATCAGGCTCTGAGCTGGGTCTGGTTGGATCCTAGTTTTGTCAGCCAGTTTCCAGCCCCTCAAACTAGGCCAGATTTGTTTCAGCCTGAGGAAGTGTCTCTCTCTGTGCTACATTGGAACTGGGACTGAGTCACAGCATTGCTTTCCAAACAAGAGGAACTCCCAAAGGACATGTATAGATTGAGAAAATGGTAATTCCTTCCTAAAAAATTTGAGAGAGACAAAGTTAGGGGGAAAAGTCTCTTATAGTTCTCTGCACAGTTTTAAATCATCATAAGTGACCAGGACATGAGTCCTTACCTCTGACATAACTCTTCCGTTTTCTTAGTCTGAAGTGATTTCGTTCTTTTCACCACATATATTATGCTTGAGGGAAAATAAAGCAAGCAATTAGTCTGCAAATATTCACTGTTTTTCATATTTTATTACTGGATGCACAATAAAATACGGTTCTTAAAATGGAGATTGGCCAGCTTGGATTGGGGAAATGTGCTGGGAAAAGAGCTCCTGAAAGGGTAACATTTTCTCTCTTGCCACTACTGGCACTTATTGACATGGAAAAGCAAGAACTGTTATGAGGGAAATGAAAAGGCTGACATCTGGCATGAAGTAAGCAGGGTGAAAAATCTCCAAACACTGGGTCTGAGGGAAAGGTGTGTCTGACACTCTGTTCATCTCTGTTGTGCTGGATTAACTTACCCTAGTGTCTCATTGCATGCTATTTTAAAAATAGAAATGACATTGCAAAAATGCTACTGAAGCAGGCAGGAAGATTTTCAGAGCCAAGTGTAGAGTTTGCTTCATCCATGGGATATTCATTAGGGCTTACACAAGCAGTAATTCTTAGTTATTTATATATGAGTCATTCTTCTGTTTGTATCATAAAATGTTATTTACACTTTTGGGAAGAGTAAGCTCTGGCTGTAAAACACGTCACATAAAATTGGAGATGTTTTACATTCATTCTTTCCTTGCATGTGGACTGCAGAAAGCTCAGAAATCACATCCATGAATATATATATATTATTTCTGTATTAATTATATCCCCAATAAATGCTATGGCATGCTTACAAAGCTTTGATTACTCATCCTACCCCGAGCTGAGAAACTGCTTATCCCCACAGAAAAAAAGGGAAGACTTTGAAGTCTTCCAACATTGACTTGTCATGGAGCGAATGAACATGAAAGAGAAATGTAAGCCCTCACTTCTGATACAGTAGAGAGCTGGCAAGTTCATACAGATTTTTACTCCCAGATGACATCAGTTTCTCTCTGGCAACTTGCAGCTTGTCTAGCACTTCAAGGTAAACACAGCCATGCCACACAGCGCTCATCACCTCAGAAAGCATCTTCGTGTCTTCTCGTTCTTAATCCAGGAAATCAGCAAACGGCAGAGCAGATGGTGTATGAACCTGCAAGGGCAGATCTGCAACCAGTGGGCATTGGCACATCTCCCATGTAGTGGAGAAAGAGGTTATGCTGATTTTTACCCTTTGAGATTCTAGCCCAAGGTAATGGCATCTTCTTTTCTGACTTCAATAGGAGCAGGTACTGGTGTTGGGAGTGAGGCTTCCTTCCACTAGAGGAAAAACACAGCTGGAACACAAAGTTGAGGGAAGAGAAACATTAAAAAACTGCCTCAACAACAGTGGTTAGATTTAAATACTGTGCACACCTTTAATGTTTCTAAGAGCCAAGTTTCTGATGTGTAAGTGCATTTTTTGTCTGATGCCAAGAAAACAGATGTGAGAGTTATTTCCTGATAGCCACAGGCATGGTCACATGACTAATCCAGCATCTTCCAAAACCGAGTGCCTGCCTAGGCATGTGATGGAAAGATGGGAGGAAATTGTCTGGCTATGGGCATTCCTTGTGGTGAGGCAAATTTAGCTCAGTGAAGCCCATGACTAACAAATACCAAGCACTCAACTTTTCAAATTATAGAATCACAGCACCCTGTAACCTGTTGATAAGCTTTTACAAAGCTTGGAATGTTTGGATGAAAGCAGAGCATTATAGGACTCAGAAAGACAATTTCATGGTGGCAAATAGGTGTGTACCTTAGATGTTCTCTTTTGGGATTAAACCACAATAAAATCCATTTGAGAGAGTAAGTATGTTCTGCCATTATAACTGGTTTAACTAGTAGTGCTAAAAACTAGCCGCTCTCGACAGGTTGTTCCCTGTTTTGTAATTGCCCAGAAACTTATGTGAAAGAATCTGACGGTACCACCTTCTGGCATAGAGCTGTGGGAGTAGGCCGTACTCAGAACAAACTACCTCACAGACCATTAAACTACAGTTTTTTCATTTTAAGAAAATATCTCAACATTAATGATGGAACTAGAACATCCTCCTCTGAGCCTGCTGCAATTTGTCACTCTCTAATTACCCAGTGAAGTACATCCCGCTGCTTCATCAGCTCTCTGCAGCACTCTATATAGCTCTGCTGTTGGCTGCCTTCTTGTTTCTCCCTACCTCTTTTCTCTGAGAAGTGCTGGCCAGCAACAAAAATATAACCCTGTCAGCTCTGCAATGTTTCCTGAGCTATGTCTGTGCTGCAGAACCTCCTCCTCCAGTCCAAGCTAAAATTTTGACTAAACCTCTTAAATATTGTACACAATGCTGATCTACAGCATACTCTTGTTTCTCTGCAACCAGCACTTATTTCAATGCCTTTTGTCTCTTGTTTTTATGTTTGGATTGCCAGGTCTTTGTCATAAACTTGTGTGTGCCAGGCTGTGTCCACTACATGGCTCTTGTTTGATGATTGAAATTTACAAGTGCTACAATATACACAGATGACAAATAACCATACAGTAATACTGAATTTGCAGTTGTGTATCTAATCTGTGAGTCAAACTCAGAGTAAGAAAGTTTGTTGATCTACATTCAGGTAAAATGGAAGTTACTTTTCACTGAAACTTATTCCCAAAAAGCCTAGCCTGTAGATAGAGTTATATTATGCTCACAGGCACATGGTTAAAAATATCTCACCTTAATGCAAGGAAAAGTTAAAAGCGTTCCCTTTACTTCTTTTTCTTTTTTTATTTTTATTCTTGGTTTTCCATGTCTTTTTATTCTCATTCAATAAAAATGAGATATATATTCACAAATCAAAAATTCAACTGATAAGATCTGAAAAATCATACTTTTGAAGTGTTCTTGGTTTAATAAAAAAATTCCATTACAATAGCTGATAAAAACATTACAGTGGCATCAATATTTTTCACTGATAATAGACCACAAATTCAAATCCTTGTAATAATACCTTCTGGTCAGCTAGCTGTAAAACTGCCTCTGGTGTAGAGCTCTGGTATATTTTTCTTTATTTATTTACCTTTTATTTATATGAGATAATCTGTGTAAGTCCCACACAGGAGGCAAATGAGAAAGACAGGCCAAGAAATCCCATCCGCATCTTGAGTCTATGGTTTTTGGTGCAAAGTTGGAGTTAATACACCAGCTGTATTGTGGGCATTTGGGGGGACCCCTTTGTGAGGCGTGTGGACCCTGACAGGTACAATGAGATTTTTACACCTAGAATTGCTGTGTTTGTCACTTGCTGAATGACCTGCACCGACCCGCACGTTAGACTGGGTCTTCACCAGGGCAAAGGTGGTGGTGTGAAGTGTCAGGAGATGAAGGGCTTGGGAATGGTGTTTTACCAAAGCTGGGGTGAAGTGGCCTTCATGTTGTCTGAAAGAATGAAGAAAATGAAAAATTTTCAACCTCAAGACAAAGAGAGACAAACTAAAAATATCCCTATGAAGAGCACAGGGGAAGCTAAGCACATCGGCGAAGCTAAGGACATAGGCAGGTATGATCTTGCTGGCCATAAAAACTCAGTTTTAGCTATCCTTCTGCACTGGAGAAGACAGGATCTTGTGGAATCTCAAGGATCTTGGAAAAGAGGGTAGCTGGTTTGGGGGACTTTTCACTTAAGGGATATACTGGTTTTGTAATGACAACTGACCTCTAGCATTTTATTTTGTAAGGAAATACAACAGTGTACTTACACAATCTCTGCAAAGGCTTTTTATGTCTGCATATCTGCTTCCTTCTCCCTGTCTGAGTCTTCACAAAAGTATTTTTTAGGACAGAAGATTCGGCCTTTTGGGAGATGAGCTTATGCTCAAGAGCCAAGACTGTATCTGAGGAACAGAGAATAGGAAACAGAGTGTTGGGCAGAGGTTGCACTGTGATTGTATACCAGAGGCCCCAGGGTTAAAAGGAAGGTACCTAGACACGGCTGGACTCAGATGCCATCAGACACCCTGAGAAACAGGGAATGGATCTCCTAGTACCTAGGTGATGAGCAGTAAGGACATTTGGACAGATGCCATCACAGGTGCATCATTAATTCAAAGCTGAGTTATTACTGGTCTCATTTATAAAAGTGGCTACTTCAGGAGTACGCACAGCTCCCCATTTAAAATTCCTCATTCAAATAAGCAAATTGGCACTTGAAAGAAATCGTAGCTGCTTATGTTCTTGCCCTGGCGCACCACTGTGTGCCCAATGTTAGATTAATATGCATGAGTCTAGTAGTCACTTGTGAAGAAACAGACTGTGCTGCCCTAGAACTGCAGTAACTGTTCTCAGTTAATACTATCTTGCAAGAGAGGAGACCAGAAAGCAAAACTGTTATAAATGAGAGTGGAGTGATTTTTCGCATGTTGGAGTTGATGGTTGCTGTTGTATTGTTGTACCTGTTGAGTGGAGTTGAAAGTTTGGATTTTTGATAAAGTTCTAGATTGCAAAGTTAAAAAAGAGACTGTTTTAAAGATGTTTTAAGAGTGTAATGTTTCTGGGTAAAAGCATTGGGATATTAAAGTTGTTTGGAGCAAAATAAAAGGGATTGAAGGTACTGTAGATGGAAAAGCAGTTGAACCCATGTAACCCTGAGTTCAGAGGTTATGTACCTTTTTAAAAAATCCTTTATCTTTGTAATTTTATTTATGTAAAACTCAGTTTTTATGTTGTATTGTAAATCTGTAAGCCCATCACCCATCCCAATATTAAAGGCACTCTGCAGCACCCGAGCTAAAAATAGAAGGTTTGCACCTCTCCGCCCACCTCAAGTGGAATACTAATGAGGCCCTTTCCCGCCTTTGCAAATTACCCCTAGGCAACGATCCATCTATTGGTGGGGAAGGCCACCTCATTAATTAGTATTCCCAATCACCAGCGAGCGAGAGGGCGGAGAGGCTAATTCGGACCAGCCCATCAAAAACTTTATAAATTTGGCCCCCTTTAGGAGCCGGAGTTCAGTCTCTCTTTTTCCAGGTGCCTTTACCTCCAACAGCTGCAGACTCTGGTCTGTGCAGGGTGCCTGGTGTCTCTGTCTCTCTGACTAGCAGGGAGGCAGAGGCTGGGTCGGGTGCTGGGCCTCTTGCCCATTTTTATGGGCTATACTTAAAATCTTTTTTTTGGACTTAAGATTAGCTTAAGTTCGCCACCCGGCCTGAGGGATCTCCTTGTCCTTGACCACCAACCGGTGGCCAGGAGAGTCTTATTGCCGTCCTGGGACCTTCCTTTTTTGTGCTTTTTTTCTTTCTTTTTCCTTTCATTTCTCCCTCGGGAGATCCTGGACCTCGTGGGTCCAGCAATAAACACCTTTTGCTCTAACCCACGAGTGTGAAATTGTCTTTTTTTATGACAAAAACCCATCAAAGGAGAGAAGTGAATGCAGTGCTAACATCCTCCAGTACTCCCTTCCCTGCCTTCCTCCGGGGGCCATGTCCTCAGAGCTGCCACATCAGTGTGGATGCTCTGCAAAGGATTGTAAGTTGGTTTTCCATGTCCTCCACGACTCATAGCCCTCCACACCATTCTCAGAAGCCTGACAAGTGAGGCAGCTCTTCTGCAAAATAGCCAGACAGGCTGGTTAGTTTCGTTTCTTCTCTTTTACACCTGTTTTAAAAGGTGGTGTTGGGTGATGGTACAGTAATTCACACATTTGTTGTAACCCTGATGGTTTCAAGGCATAAGCAGCACTTAGGAGAGATAATGCAGTAAGGCTCACTGTAGAAGTGAATAATAATTTTGATTAAACACAGAGTTCACATCTCACCAGTTTTACCACTGTCTTAGTACTGAAGAAGAATAATAGATTCATGAAGCAGCCCATTAGTGTAACCAGCAGCATTTGTTGTATATTGGTACAAAAGCATGTCATTCTTTTCAAAGAAAATGCCCTTAATTTTGGATGAAAACTTGGAGGTTTCTTTTAAAAGTACTTCAGTGCCATTGTTTATGTAGGAGGTATTTTTCATGCAGTGTGTTTCACCATTTCTGCTCTCATACGTAATTTTTCAAATCTTCCTTCATCAAATTACCACAGCTTTACGGGTCCTGAAGAAGTGAGTGTAATCAGTCACTGTAATTAAATGTTTCATATTTTATTAGACACTGTGTGCAATATGCTGCATGGAGATCTCATACAAAGCCTGCCGCATCTTTGTACATCTCACACGCCTGATTGAATCAGTAAGTGCAAAGACTTATTTCCCTCACATCTCCTGTGTTACAGAGATGATGTATTTTATTGTGTCAGGGAGGATTTGTCATACGAATTGGCAGCCGCCAAGAATGGCCCCACCTGCATAAGAACATGAGGGAGACCACATGAAGTCATGTTGTACAGACAATACCTACTCTTCTTAAGATGGAGAGATTAAAAAGGACCAGGTAGAGGCCCATAAAAGCACAGACCTTTGCCATGCATCCGGGGTTGACCAGCAGTCCTTGGTTGAAGTTTTGAGCATCTCTAAAAGGGAGCTTTCTTTCCTCATCCAGGACTTGATCAGCCAGGCTAAACAAGTAAAATTGTCCATGTAAGTCCCAGAAAACTGTCGAGAAGTTAGGAGTTTGCCATTAAATTTTATCTCTGGGAGGATTTTAGGGTCTCAGCTTTCAAAAGCTGAACTGTCATTAGTGAATTTATGGGGGTACGGTGGAAGGCAATTTTCATGGTTGAAACATAAATTGCTGAAAAGCCTGATAGAACTAGTTCAGAAATAAACTAAGAGACTACAACCAGCAACACATAAAATAAGGAGAGAGGGATACTCGCGATAAATACGTCATCTCCTGTGTTGGTCCTGATGGACCTGCCCAGGAGTTGCTGGGAAGTGAGGCTGCTGCTCCAGAGGGAATGAGGCCCTTTCCTATACTTACTTATCACTTCAGATGTTTTCTTTGATTTCCAGATCTAGTTTTCTATATCTCCTGGGTATAAAATAAAAAAGGAAAAACCATGGAAGAGCCACATGAAATGCCTTGAAACCATGAGCTCCAGAGAGAAAGGAAAGCATGCAAGCAACCCTGTAAAAGGGGAAAAAAACCCAAAAGTTGCAAGAGAGCAGGAAGTTCAATGACATCAACAACAATAGGAAAAAAAAAAGAAGAGAAAAAGAGGCAGGACTGTAGAATTCAGAATGAAAGCAAAGAAACAACATGCAATACTTATTCCAGCACAGAAGGAAAAATAAAAATGGAAAGAGCAACAATAAAGGAGATATATTAAAAATTACCTTAAACATCATGTTGAATCTATACCACCATACTAGTTCACTCAGGACCTGTATTCTGAGACATCAGCACATTAAGCTCCTGATACTGCCTTGGAAACTTGAGCTGGGGTTGTGTACCGTGGCAACTGTGTCCACATCATTGCTCCTGAAGCCCAGGCTGTGCAGCAAGAGGGCTGGTGCTCTCTTTGTGCACTGCCAGAATTCTCAGCCCTTCTTTACAGCAGACGAAACTGTCATCATTTAATTACAGCATGCTGCTTGAGTTGCAGGTTGCCATTATTGTTAACAAGCTGTTTTCCCATGATACTAAAAAGCATAGTTCTGAGGACAAGGCTGGGAAGCAGGGAAGCAAGGACGCTGCCTGCTCTACCCAGGCATGCCCTTGGCCTGTTGTGTGATTATGGGCACATTTTGCCATCTCCTTAACAGGATATATTCTATGATTCTGCTATACATGAAATACAAGGACACATATAAATGAGTTGCGTGGATGCACACATATATACAGACACATGAATGCAGGAAGTGTTATATTTTTTTGCCTTCTTGATGCTTAAGGCAGGTTGCTTGTCGGAATGGAAAACCAAATTGCATCATCCATTGTAATACTTTTTCAGACTTAGTAGCTCCCTTTAAATCAGAAATAGTCAGGAGACACCACACAGGTACAGGACATCTCCTAGGTATTGTAAATCTCAGCAGCCATCAGATCATGCTCTCCTGCAGTCCTGACCCATACCGCTGTCTGTGCTAGTGCTGGCTGGAGGAGATGTCACGCCTCAGCACTGATGCCCATCTGTGCCTCCACACCTGGGCAAAGCAGGGAACAGAGATCAATTACTTCCATCGCTCACTCCTTCACAGTTTTTTCACCCAGAGCAGTTGAAAAGGTCTTTCCTAGGTAATAAATCCCATTTTCAAGGTCAGTTTCATAATCAGACAGGAGAAAAAATGATTGGTCCTTTCAAGCTGGGGTATGTGCCTGACATTGTCACTGCCAGCAAAACCACTGTGGGTGAAGACCTGGGCTGGTGTTGGGAGTTGCTGGCTCAGCAGGTACTGATAAAATGCTAATTTTAACAGATCATCTTTTAAGCATTTGAAGAATACATGGTGGTCAGATATCTCATTGTTGTGAGAGGGTTTTAATAAAACCTTCAGCTTTGCAGCTCTTCTTTACTACTTGCTGATCAGGCTGAGACCCAGTTTTTCACGTGCTTGTTTCTGTGGGACAAACATCTAAATCCTTAAACATCATATTGGAACCCTGAGTTGCTTTATAGAACAACCCTGTATAAAGCTTTTCAGAAGAATAAAGGGCCGGCAATGGTGAGGCTGTACAAATAATGGGATGAATTCATGAGTACCTTTTTCCCTCTATGTTTGTATTCACAGCACATGCACAGAAAAGCAACCACGCTAAAGTGCATTATTAAGATTTCTCTATCAATTAATCCAGATGTAGGAAATGCCAGAATGAAGATTGCCTGTGTGCTCCTATTTCTGTTGCTCTTTTACCTTATGCAGCATTCACTGTTTTGAGAATATCACATTAATTTTGCCATATTTCTGTGCCTCATTAAGTGCACAGGGCACATGAGGCCCCTTAGTGAGCAATTATTCAGTGTTTTATTCCAGACTTTCTATTTAATATGAGGTTTTACACCTTATTTATTGCTCGTCCCTATAAATCCTGCTGCAAGAATGAAGTTATTAACTTCTTTATAGGCTTTTCTGTAGTACTTATCATTACGAAGCCTGAATGTTTTGCAAACAATAATGAATATATTCTTCCACTAACTCTGTAGGATAGCAATGAGAGTTACCTCCATTTTAGAGCTGGCAAGTTGAAATACAGAATGAGTACAATCCGAAGTATGCCCTAAGTTTAGAGATTTACTTTTGAGTATATGGGTTACTAGACTATATACTCAAACTTTTTATGATGTTATTGGAACAACATATGTTTCACCCCTGAGGGTGAATCCTGCAAATTAGATGCTGTTCGAAAGCCTGTATTGTTACTATGTACCTGAAGTTTGTACTGTGTTGTAATTGCTGCCCAGATGACAAAACGGTGTTCCTTACAGACCACTGTTTTTTGCATTATGTTTTTTAATTTGGTCCCCTTAGACAACAGATGAATTTTAATTTTTTTTGTAACCAATAGAGGATGTACAGTGAGTAATTCCAGTTTAGGGCTTAGATCATGAGCCACTCACCCCATCGTCACTTTTTCTGCACACTGAAATTTCTGACTCTCCTTTTGAGATCCTTGTGCTGGCTCTGTCTTTGATCAGTCTATCAATATCGCTGCAGCCAACAAACGTAGCCAAGGAGAAATACCTAAGCAAGAAAACCACTGCTAAAAGGCAGCATTGTTATAAGAACAAATATGTACCAATTTCCCACAAAGGCATTGAGGCTATAATTTAAAAAGAGATGCTTCAGTATCAGAAAAATATGCACTGTCCTTCTACCCTTAGAATGGACAAAGAAAGGCTCTTTTAAGATGCAGGCAAGTGAGATTCCAGATGAGCAAGTGTGTATGTTGTGTTTCCAAGATCTGGGGTACCAGATTGATTTTTTTGCTTGTATCTCATGTTCAGGGTTCTGAGTCCCTGGTCACAGAGGGTAAAAGGAGAACATTTCCCCCACTGGATTTTGTCACTCAGCCACTGAAGATGGATGGACAGGGGACCCAAGAGCTCTGCAAGTGTGAAACACCATGATGTCTGCAGGGCAGTTTTTGCTTAAGTAATTTTCAGGATTTCATAATTGATGAAATTAAGTTCTCCATTTGGCTGTTTTGTCAACTTACAAGCTGAACAAATTTGGGAACAAATTCCCAAGAAGGTAGATGTGTAGGAAGAGCTTGTCAAATCATTCAGCTTGTCAAATCTTGCCTAAAGGTTACAGCACCCTGGCTGCTCAGAGCAAAGGGCTCAGAAAGACTTTTTCAACAAATGCAAAGCAAGATATCTTCCCTAGTGTCGTGGTTTAACCCCAGCCAGAGGCCAAGCCCCATGCAGCAACTTGCTCACCCTCCAGTGGAAATGGGGAGAGAACTGAAAGGGTAAAAGCTGGGAAACTCATGGGTTGAAGAAAAGTCAATTTAATAGGGAAAGTAAAGGACACACACACAAGCAAAGCAAAACAAAGAATTAATGGGCAGGCAGGTGTTCAGCCTTCTCCAGGAGAGCAGGGCCCCATCACATATGATGGTGACTTGGGAAGACAAAACATCATCCCTCCATACGTCCCCCACCCTTTCTCCTTCTTCTCCCCACTTTGTACTCTGAGCATGATGCCGTATGGTCTGGAAGATCCCTTTGGTCTGTTTGGCTCACTTTCCTGGCTCTGTCTCTTCCCAATCTCCCAAGCCTCCTCCCCAGCATCGCATCATCATCACAAAACAGAATGGACCACATCATACCAAAAGCAGGAAAGGTCTTGGCTCTGTGCTAGACCTGTTCAGCAATAACAAAAACAGCTCTGTATTATCAACCCTGTGTTCAGCACAAATCTGAAACACAGCCCCACACTAGCAACTGCAAAGAAAATTAACTCTACCCCAGCTGACACCAGCACACCTAGTCATGTAATTTTAAGTGCCTGAACTACAGCTTTTTACAATTTGTACAACTGCAGAAACGATTACTGCAGAAATCTCATGCAAACATCTGGTACACATAATCGTCCATCCAGGCAGTCAATGTCTGGTGTATAAGGAATTGAAAAGAGGGTCTTACAATGTAAAGTGTCTGGTAATCTTAACAATGGGTGGAGCAATCAGCCCTATCTGTAATATTATATTTCGCTGATTCAAAGCGGGTTGCAAGTGCTCTGTGTCTTTCTCGTATGTCTTGTCATGTTGTTACACAGAAAAAAATCCCTCATTCTCTATATGATCATGACAGTTATATAAAGATACACATGGTGTTTCATTTTTGGAGTGTAATTTGGCCACTGGGGTTCACCAGGTGTGTACTGGACCATGCCTCATATGTACAGAAGGAAATGCCATGCATGTGTATGCAGATACACGTGAGTATGTGTGTGCATACATGCACATGTGTGCAAGATTGCTGGTGATAGTGACCCCATGACTGATTTCGTTCCAGAGCTATGACTGTCCTGGCATTTGACTATGATTTCCAGAGTGTAGGGTTTCACCCTGCTGTTCCACTCCCCAGTAAATACATGCCCCTTTGCTGCTCAGGACAGTTTCTTTGCAGTGCCCCCTACACCAAAGGTGGGGGCATGGCCTTGGGGTTCAGAAATTTCCCCCAAGCAGGGAATCATGGTGTGGCCAAAGCAGCAGCGCAAAGCCACTGCCACTGTCAGAGCCTGTTTTATTTCGGCTACAGTTCAGAGAGTGCAGAGAGAATTTCCAAGGTAATGCGTCAATTGGATTACATTTGGGCATCAAAGCCACTGTATCAGAGACACAGAAATGTGGAAATCCCTTCTGAGAGTTGCAACAAAGAAAGGCAGAACAACAGCCTCATTCAAAGTGGTGCAGTATCACTGCCAAGCTGATGATGTGGGCTGTGTGCCTCAGTGGGTGATTTTTTGCCTGGTTGCATGTGAAGGATGAGCTGAATACCCACACAGCCTCATACTCTCTCTGGGGTCTGGGGGCAGGAGCAACTGCTCTGCTCAGGTCTGGGGCAGCAGCTGGGAGCTCCACCCATCTCAGCCTGGGGAGCTGAGGCAGGCAGAGCATCACCATGAGCACAAGGCCCTGCAAGGTGGTGATGCCCCAGACTTTCAGACTCATTGTAGACACCATCCTAGAGTGTGATCCCGCCTTTAAATGACAAGCTCACTGAGAGCCAGGTGGCAAGAACATTCACACAGGAAAGGAGATCTTTAATACTTTCTTCACAGAGGTATGAGCCTTCATTTTCCACACCTCATGTGACTGGCTCAGCTGGTGTTCTCACTCTAGGCTATAGGAAAAGTAATGACAATTTCCTCTCCCCTGTGCCTGGTGCTGCTGCATGGAAAACCAATCTTCACCTGGTGAGCAAGAGAAGGGCCACATGCTGAGGGCTCAGGGAAGGAAAAATCCCAGCCTCCATTGCCAATGTTGCTTCTATGTTTCATCAATGGCTGATCAATGTAAAATGCAGAAATAGTGCAAATTTTACTTAATTTATACTTAAACTAAAGCCCTAAATGATTTCACTGGATCTGTGTCTGAGTCATATTGAAGATTCTGACCAGGCAGTGACTGGGAAAGAAGTCTTTGACAATACCCTCTAAATGCCCTTTTAAAATAAAAATAATTTTTTTTTTCTACAAGCAGAGTAAATTATTGGACTTTGTTCCTGGCACATTGACTATAAAAATAGCCTGACCATAGTCTCAGTCTATAAACGTATAACAAATGAGAAAAAAAATTGCTTCAAAGTAGATTTTTTATAAAGCATCTAGTCGGGATGGCCTGAAATGAAAAGGAATTGCTTTATCTAATCTTGCCAGGAAAAGCATTTCAGCACAGAGGAGTATGAAAGTGAATACTTGACCCTCCTTGGAGGCCAGTTTCCATATGGGGTCAGGCAGAAAGACAGAACCTGATGACGGCTGATGATAAACCCAGGATAAAACATGGAGGCTGACTGAGAGTTCGGGCTTTGTGGTTTATGTTTGAGCCTTATCACCACTGAAAGAAAATTGAAGTGATTATATAGTACTTTGAACTTAATGGAAAGAAGAAAGATAGTGAATGGTTGATTACATCTCTTCTTGAAGTCATTCAAGTACAGGCCACTGCCCATTAAACTGTTACCAAGGCAGTTTTAGCTGGCAGCTAGATAGCTCAGGGTCCTCTCTCCATCCTTCCCTGGTAAAGATTAACCTTATCTTCTTACTTGCCTTCATCCTCAGAGCCAGTCAGAGCAAAAAGTGTTGCAGGAGATTTCCGCCCTTCCCTGCTGCCTTCAGCCTGGATCCGGAGTGTGGGAGGTCCAACCCTGGTTGCTGCTGAAGATCCACCCCTGTTAAGAAAGGCGTGTCCAGAGCCTTGGGCTAAGCCCTTCTTCCCGAAAGTTCTGTTATGTTCGAAGCCTTATTGGTTCTGAGCTGTTGTACCCTCCCCTCAAATGTTTTTATTGGACCCCTGACCACTGTACCTTCCCCTTGTCCTTTACCCCATTGGCTGGTACCCCCCCTTAAAACCGGCTGCACAGGGACATTTCCCTGGAGTTCTCCCTCCACGACTCTCCCTCCCAGATCCCCTCACCCTTTCCATAATAAAGGAGACCACGGGGGAGACCCCCTCCCGCAACCCTTCGCCTCTTTCGCCTTATTCCATCGGCACCTCGTCGGTCCCTCGCTGTGGGCAGCCCTGCCTCTGCATGATCCAGCCACGCCAGGCTCGGAGCAGTGCAGTGAGCCACCAAGAATTTGGGGGCTGACGCTGCGGTCGAGGACGGCCAGGAAAAGCCAGGCGTTGTACAACACCAGAGTAGGCTGCAATAGACACAGGGGGACTCCTGGGCTCCTGCTGGGATGGGACCACCTGATCCACAGTAACAAGAGCAATTCTTCCTACATTTCTATATAACAAGATGTAACTCCCCGAAAGTTCATCAAGAATAGAATTACGAAGAATTACTGATGTTTTCCAAGAAACTCACACAGTGCTGAGGCCTGATTCATGGCTGTGAATGCTCGTGCTTGGCAGGATGCAAGACATAAGGAACAGGCAGAGTGTGTGTTGGGTGCCCTGAGGTGCTGCAGAAAGGTGTTTTCCTGGGACCTGAAGGGAAGAACAAGGGTGGCAAAGTGTTAGCCACTGCTAGCAATAAAACAACTTGTTACACAAGTTACACAGCTGCCACTAATTCAGACACGACAAATTATGAACTTACCTGTGATGGAATTTTGAGAGTCGTAATGAAACTAGTAGAGTTAGACAGATAGCAGAAAGGGGGCAGGTGATGATAGTGGCATTGTGACTGTGATTAAAGCACTGCACTTTCCTCTTGCACGGCCACCCTGTAGGGTCAGCTCAATGCCTAATAATGGCAGCTATTGTCAGCATTAATGTCCCTGCAGAAGGTGCTACAGCTGATTTCCAGGTTTCCTCCATGGTTCTGCAGGAGGATTGTTTGTCTCCACAGAAAAATGCCTTCCTGGGAGAACATAAAACTGAAGTTTGCGTTGGAGTCCAAATCACTAAGAGAAAAAGTGGTCAGGATCTAAATGATGGGGAATAGAATAGCTTTGTGCTGATGCAGGCAGAGCCCTAGTGCTAAAGCTGACGCATAGACATGGATCAGAGCTTATCATGAGTGGCAACAGCAAAGATTTGAGCCTGTCCTTCAGAGACAGCAAGTGTCAATGCATCCACTTTCACACAAGAAAATCAGAAGTACTGTTGATCTTGCTAACACTGGGTTGTCCTGTTTGTGAAAGGCTTAATCTACTGGTGGGCAATGTCCTCTTGCCTCCTGTTTCAAAAGAAGGGCAAAAAAGACGCTTGTACTATATTTCATTATAAAAAGAGGTAAAGTCAGGAATCTAGTGAGAACTTTATTATTCTTCCACTGCAGAAATATATCAAAAAGACAGAGATTATTTGCCTGCAAATAAATGAAGTCCAAGTTTAGCCACAGGAAGCAGGCACTTTTATGGAATTCAGCCAATCAAGAAGACACATAGAAAAAAAAAATCCTCTTTGTTCAGAAATAGAAAAATCCCTTCCAAGTGGTACATTCTTGACCTGTTCATACTAATAGTGACATAAATGGGAGTTCGTTTGGTAGAATAGAAAGAGTGTCAGTGAGCTGTTTAGGTACACTCATGCTATCTTTGAAGGGAGTGTGATACCATTTTCTTTTCACATTTACAAGGTGGCTATGTTGTTGTATGTTTCTTAGTTTCAGCATATGAGAACAGCCTACCCTTACGTCAGAGCAACATCACTAGTACCTCACAGTCACAGTTCCCCAAAAGACTCCAGCTTCTTCCTCTGCCCTCCACCCACTCACTCCCCAGTCCTCCCTTCTCTACTCCTCGTTACACCCTTCCAGCAGAAAGCTGGGGAGGCTTGGGGTTCAGGACAGATATGCTGACTGTTAGAGGAATTATTACCCCTAAAACAGGTCTTTTCTGAATAAATTAATATTCTCCTCTAATTAGGTATGGATTTTATCAAAACTAGGTACTTTCCGTCCCACTGTCAGATGTGATTTCAATGGGCAGTGGGCTGAAAAGCTCAGAGGAAAGATGGTCCAGGAGAGAAGTAGTAAAATTGAGCTTTCTTAGGAGGCTGGGGAAATAATGATAAAAATTACCAGTTTGCAAGCTCTTCAATTGTGACCTGTTAAATGCAGGCATACATCCTGATTTTTAGGTATTAAAAGAAGGCAGTTCTTAAAAAAAGGTAGAAAAGCAATGTATACATATGTGTATGCATAAGCACATATGAAAAAGTGGTAGAATAACTTCAAAACAGAGTGTAGACAGTGAAGACAAAGAGCAAGATTTCTTGAGGCAAACTCAAACCTAAGTCCTACTTAGAATCTTTTCTGGACTTTATGGAAAAGACGATGCAGACCTAGATTTGTATTCAAATGCTCTAACTCAGTAATGAACTCAACATGACTCACAACCCTGACATGCCTGATGGGATTTTACTACTCCTCCTCACATTTTACTCCACATAGGAGCTAAAAGTCACAGCACTAAGATGGTGGTTAATTTCTCATGATGAGCTTCTTGGTTTTACAGTCTCATTTGCACTCTCAGAGAACGTTCACCTGTCTTGACTCTTGGAAGCCAATACTTACTAACTCCTCTGAAAAAGACAAAATTAGGTGTTTGTGAAACTGCCATGGCCCTGAGCCCCATTAAGTTAAGCAATGTGTCATAAATACCAGAGGTGTTTCAGGGTGTTGTTCTTGTAGCAAGAGCTTCACCTTGGCACGAGGATCAGAGGAGGCACAAGAATTCTGTTGCTTAAAACAACCCTCGTAAGGGTGAAAAGTTGAAGAAGAAAAGGTGAAAAACATTTCTGCATATTCCGATGGCACCTTTGCAATGTTGAGTACTTCTGTGCCCTCACAGAAGTCGCTTTCTCTTTTCCCATCCTGGCTGTTGGGTCAATCTCCCACATTGTGAAACCTCTGAAGGTGGTACAAGAATTTCTACCGTGAGCCCTCTTGAGGCTTTGATATTGTTTTTCCCTGTGAAGTGTTCTGGGTGAGCTTTTTTCAACTGAACTCTCTACTCAAAAGCTTTCTTCTGCCTTGGAAAATACTCCCCAGAGCATCCACGCTTCCCAGGTATCCCAGCACATCCCACTGCAGTGGCAGCCTGTGGGTGTGTTGCACCAGCGTGTGTGTAGGCAGGGGATGCATGTGCTGAGGATGGAGTGCAGGGGTCCCATGTGCCCAAGAGGTTGGTTTTCCCTGCACTCATCCCCAGGACTGCTGCATCTTTGCTGTGTATGACACATACCACGGCAGCCAGGGCTGCCCTCTGTATGCACAGTTGGTAAAATATCCCCATAATGTTCCCTCTTAACATTTTCCTTGTTAATGTACTTCAGCTTCTTCTAAACCGTCTTTGTACCCAACGAACTCAGAATCATTTGGCATTAAGGAGTTAGGTCTGCTTACCTGCTTCTTTCTTTGTATTTGACTTCTTCCTGGGTCTGCAGGACTCTTTTTTGTTTATCCACACATGCTGAGCCCTGTTACACAAATGCAAACAGGAAAATGAGTAGGTGTATGGTAAGTGAACTTCTGCATCAAACTGGCATTTGTAATTATTTTGTCATTTCCTAATGGGAGGATAATGAAAAGTGAAGCATTAAAGTTAATGAAAAAAATTAGGATGAGAAATCAAGTCCTGAAACAGGAATGATATTTCTGAAGTGCATGTTGACAGCTGTAAAATAATAACAATCTTTGTGGTCTTGCTACATGTTGATAATAAACACATCTCACAAAGAAGAAGTAGACAAATGGGACAAATTTATTTCTGCAGTAGGCTCTCTGATTCTTGAGATTTCCTGCAATTTGAAAGCTCTGTTTTCACTCTTAATGGTAGTTGTTTACTATTTTTTTTCTGTTTTAAATATTGAAGGACGGAAAAGAACATCTGAGCTACTTGGCACTCATAATACATGTGTTCCATTGGCTTAATCTGATCACAAAGCTTACAAGCTCCGCCAGCTACGCCAGGGGAGCTTGTAAATTTTCTAAGTTAAATGAAGAGATTAGGTTTGCTGAACATGCAAAAAACTATCATCTTTGCCAATGGAGCTATTAAACTCTTTGATCCACAGCTGTTTGGTCTGAAGTCTCTCACAAGCAAGCTGATCTTCATTCTCCATCCTGCCTTTTGCCAGGTGCAATCCCCAAAAGCATCTGAACCCCGGAGGAGCCCAAGTTCCTGTGACTGGGATATTTGTGTGTGAAGGTGTACATGGTGGGATTTGTCCCGCCTGGTGTTAGCTCTCAGGCACAGGGTATGCCATTTCAGCTGGCTGTCCAGCTCTACCTGCAGCCAGCAGGGATACCTGAGCAGGGACACTGAACCTGTTCCACCTGGAACACTGAATCACACACCTCCTTTCACTGGTCATGGAGGCACCTGAAGAGCTGTCTTCCACTTGATGCCCCATGGTGATCAGGTGTGATGAATTTCACCCAAATGATGGACAGATAAAATGGACAGATGGGCATCCATTTCAACACACATGTGTGTATGGGATTCACTACTTCTGTGTCTTGTAAGTCCTTCGAGGATGCGATCCTAGTCTCACATCACCACGTGATTCTGTGCACAGACACACATGTATTTCCATTCCAGGTCTTCTGAGCAATCATCATCAGTTTACAACACAGGTTGCATGGCAGGTTGCATTCCTGTCTCCAGGAAAGGGCTAACTGTTCATTTTAATTAACAATTTCAGCTTCTTAAGGAAACAAGGCTCATGCTGTTTGCTCTGACTGCCTATGTTTTTCTCAGTCAAGCCCTTTTAATAAACTCATTTCCTCTGGCTTTCTTCATCCACAGCCTCACAAAGATTCAGTTTTCAGATGCTACATGGCATGACTTGAGCTGTCTCCATGCCCCAGATTCACCTATAGCTTATGGGTTAGGACTCTTTCTTATGACATGCAGTCTAATAGAGGTTTGAGCTTTCCAGGCTGAGGAGAGTACTCAACCCTCCTCACTCTTTGCCAGGATGATTACTTCAGGCATTCATCTATTATATCAAAAACTCACTAGGGTCTCACTCCTCATGTTCTTTGAATAAGAAAGCATAAAATTTGATCTAGCCTTCAATGTAGGATTAATATCTCCTACCTTTTTTGCTGTGTAAGACAGACCTCTGGTTACCTGCACCCAGGGGCTTGTTTTAGGTTCCTAAATCCAGATAGGACAACATATTTGATTTTAAACCACCTCTCCGATAACTGTTTTCTTTAATCTTAATGGTCTCTCTGCATACCTTTCCAGGTGTGATAGGTGAGAAAGTCCAAACACTGCAGAAAATAGGAGGTTCCTTACCAGAGACAGAGATAGGCACAATCAGGTGTACACCTAACCTCAGGTTGCTACCACCCCAGAGATTTCTGAGGAAGATAGGACTGATAATAAAGGCTGATCCATGTGAAGACATGAAAGCAAGGATACCTGTTTTATGAACCCAAAATAAACAATGGACTATGCACTCAACCAAGTCATCAGTATTTCAATCATATTAGAGCCCTTGGTTTGCTAAACAGATTGAACCCTCTGAGTCTCTTCACACAGAATAAGATTTTTTGTCTTACCTCTACCATATGAATTTCTGTCTGTAGGAGGTGCTGGCCTTGCTCTTGATATTCCAATTAATGTGTTGTGCAAGACTGTGAACACTTCCCTATGTCTACTGGAAGTACTTTACCTAACAAAGTCCATGAAAAATTTTCATTTTGTACAGTCCTATCATCCTGGGCTCTCATAGTTACTCCTGCAATTAAAGAAAATTGCCCTTCTTTTCTCCTTCCCTTTTACTTCTCAGGTCCTTGCAGAGAGTAGTAGAAACAAATCCCCAGACTACTGCAGAAATCCTTCTGTTAGATGTTAGAGACAAGGTCTTGAAATGAGTGTTAAACTTCACACTACTACTATTTTTCGAGATCTGTGGGTTATCTGTTTCTACCTGTACCATGTTCAGATGTCTTCATGTGCCATGCTGTCTCCCGCAACTGTCTGAAGAGCAAATTTCAGTAACACACATACCCCTCCTTTTTCAACCAAAGTCCTTTATGGAAACAGCTGTGAAAAGATTCTGGTTCTCAGAAAAAGCTGCAAGTTGTCCTTTAGCACAACCCTTTCCCATCTCCCTTTAAAGGATATTCTTGCTAAACTTTAAAACTTTCTTGTTACAGTTTGTGAGTTTTTCTTTTTTATCTTTGCCATTTTACCTAATGATTTCCCATATCACAAGTGCTTCTCAGATGTTTGGACAGATACACTTGGCTGTAATTACCTTCCTTAAAGCAATCAATCAGCACTCTTGCAAGCAGAAGAATTAGGCTGGCCTGGTACCCTCCAGCTGGCAGGCACAGGCTGTTGTCCTTTCTTTAATTTTTCATTAATCATCATCTCATTAATTATTCCTTTCATTTAAAATTCTTCATGTACTCTTGCATGCTATTACAATCAAGATAACAGACCTTTAGATGCAAGTTCACTTTCTTAATTATGGTTACTATATTTACTGTTCTCAAGTCATGTGAATCGGTCTCCTTCACAGCTTGACAAAACTATGTGGACTGGCTGCCAGCTCTTCAAGTCTCCTGCAGTGAGGGATCTGCTCCCTGCTGGCTGAGCACATCCAGCTCACAGAGTTTTGCATCTCCCCTGAGGAAGTATTTTCAATTTCCTGACACTCATCCCGTATCTGTCCTCCTTTTCTCCAGAGTTTAATGTTCTTACAGAAAACCAAAGCTGAGCTTCATTTAATATTTTCACACACCTATGCCAGCATTAATCCTCTCAGTATAAAAACATCACTTCTTTTCTCCTCTAAAATCTTTTTATTTAAATAGCTAAATAACTTTTTATGATTTCCTTTTATTATTACTGTTTAATTTCCTCTGCAAACTTCTAACTTGGTTTGACTTTTGGCAATATTTACCCCAACCCTGTGCTTCCTGGCCTCCAGAACTAAGTTTTCTTTGCTGATTAGCTGTGCTGGACTTTCTAAGGATTCATTTTGGTCTGTAGCTCCTTCCTGCAAGTTTTCCTCTGTTTCTTGTGAAGTGAATTCCAGAGAGTTGATTGTAGCTTTTATTGAATATAAATTATAGGTCTCCTTCAGCTGAAGTACCTTACAACTCTTTGGCCTCACTGGACTCACTAATCAGTTCACTTTCTGAAAACCGTGCTTTCAGAACTGGAAATCTGACTTGTTTTCATATGCCTCCATTTCATCTAAAAGTTTGGCTAATGGCTCAGTTTAGCTCTGAAATTATTGTTAGTCTTTCCACTGGCTGTAGAAACTTGGATCTGTCCTCTTTAAAAGTTCTCCAGGGCTGAGGGTGTAAACACAATGTTATGGGCCATGGTTCCAGCTGGTTTAAATTGCTAAAGCTCTGCTGGACTCTGGCCAGCCAAGAGGAGTCTCTCTTGTCTAAGAAGCTGAAGTTTTCATCAAAGTATTTTGGAAGCAACTGCAGTCTCTTAAATTACTAGAAAAGAAATATTTTTGCCATCTTTCCACAGGAGAAACTGCAATAAAATCTGTGTTCTCACACTGTTTATAGTAGTCTCCAAATTAATTTACTATACCTGTCACAACATATTATTAATGCCTTCCATGTGCATTACCTCATTTGAGAGCCTCTTCTTGTTGCATGCAGCAAATGGCAGGAAAAAAATCAATGTGGAACAAATAACCTTTGGATTGATTTAGCTCTGCATGCCCAGACTCTCCCGGTCCTCCTATTTGCAATGATTTCAATTTACAGCTCAGACAGCTTCAGCAATAATGAGAGACCGGGAGACAAGCACCAATCTTCAAAATCTCCAGTGAGGTGAACAGAGTGGGCTACGAAGGGGCGAGGGGCTAGTTATCATTCCCAAGTTTGACTAAGTGGTAGCATACTGAATTGGACAGCAAGATTGCACAGTCTGAGAGTGTTAGACCCTTATTGCATCTTCCCCTCCATTACCACCACCACATCTCTATCACCAGGTGTGCCTAAAGACGTGCCAGAGGAGAGGAGCAAGAGAAGCCAAAAGCACTGTGGCACAAGTGAAATGTGCCAGTTACCTCTGAGGAGATCTTGTATCTTAGGGCAAAACAATACAATTCTGTAAGGCTAAAGGTGAAGTTTTTCAACACGAGGTCATAATATTAACAAAACCTGTAATGGCTTTCTGCCATCCACCACCCAATGTTTGTAATCTCCTGATATCGTGCTGTTACTCATTCAGTAATAATACAGCATTAGCTGATGCTGAATAGTTGCTTACACTTGACATACTTTGAAGTATTTGCACGTGTAACTCCTCTGTGTTGGGATTTAAACAAAGGGAGGTATGAATTCCAGAATTCAGCTTGTCCTTTCCTTCCTACACCTCCCAATTTATATCTACCCAAAAAACACGTATCACTCTTGATGAGCTGCATGATTCATTATAACAGGTAGACTAAGAAAGCAAACATGGTCTCAGGGATTACCTGTCTGGCACAGGAACACAAGTCAGCTGAAGAACAACCCACTTCATTTCTGAGAGGTGTAGACTACTGAGGAAATAAAAGAACCCCAGCCGTCTTTCTATTTTTAACTCTGACTGACACTGTGCTCACTTCAGACTGATTGCAAGACCAACTGCTGCGTGCTGTGCTGATGGAGAAGGGAGTGCTGCAGGACAGGAGGAGGGACCTGGAGGCAGCAATGCAGAGAGGAAAACAAAGATGAATCTCTAAAAGGCAGGACCATTCCTTTTGGTGATGGATGCCTGCCCAGACTCTCTATATGCTTCACAGTAGTCAGAAAGGAACAGAGACTGAGCTGAAGAGAGGCAATTGAGCCTGAATATGTGTCCATTTCCAAATGGTTCCTCTCTTGAGGAATGCAGTCCAATGTCAGGCTGGTGCCACTCAAACCTAGTGGCAAATTTGCAGCACTCCAACATCAAGCTCAACTCTCAGTGGTGAAGTCCACCTCTTAGCATATGATGTCTCTCTGGGGCACTGGTCACACTCAGTTTTCTAAACACTGAAAATCCTCAAAATAGGGAGGAATCATCAAAACTCAAACACTCCTTGGTCCACTAGAGTTTCTACTGAACCAATTTCTGACATTGATTGCAAATTATTATTAACCTTAATGAGTTAAGAGTTAACCTTGAAGAGCACAAGCAGAAAACCTCATTGTCTCTTTCTATCTTAGTTGCAAAACATTGTTTTCTCTTTGGAGGTAAAATCTAAGTCCCAGATATATGTACACTAAGGTTAAAAAGGTCATCGTGGTCTATATTTAAGCTATAGCAGTTGTTAGGGTTGTTCGATTTGGGGAGCTGTTTGAGAGGAGGTTTGTTCATTTATTTATTTATTTGTTTGTTTGTTTGTTTGTTTGTTTGTTTGTTTAATTTTGTTTGGTTTGGTTTGGTTTTGCACACATGCATATATGGTAAATGTTAACCTGCTGACATGGTCTTACTCTTCTTGGTTGACTTTGGCAGGCTCTGTAGAGGTAATCCATGAATCCTTTGGGGCTTCTGGGGTCCTCAGTTTAAAGAAAGTACTCACTGTAATATGCAGCAACACAGAGAGGAGGCTTCAATACAATGTAGTTCTGGAAGCTGTTTTTACAGCAATGTAAATGTCTGATTTTTAACCTCTTTTGGTGGGTAAAGCACTGTGGGAAAATGGAGACAATTATATCATTAGGATTTATCAAACCTAGACAATTTGGGAGAGAGGGAAATTCTGGCAAAATCTATTGTTTAATGTGTTTTAGGAGCTTGGCACGAGGTACATAGTGGACTGATAGTGTGTAAAAGGTGAAAGTGGGAATTTAAAATTCTAATAGGTATTTCTACACTTGCGTTGATCTAGTGCCTCTTCACTGCTATGACTTACAATCTGCTTATATCTTAATGCAGGTAGTATTTATGCATATTCTGTAGTCTGCATGGAGTTTAGGCTGATATCTTCTGCCAGGCAGCTTAATCCTGTTTGGAAAAACCAGCAGAAGACACTGCGGTTAATACGGTGTTAGCTGTCCCCCACCAACTGTCACACATTTTCTTCCTGGTTTTCAGCCAGGACAAATATATCAATTCTTCATTTTCCCACACTGGTGCCAGCTGCAGTGCCAGAGAAACATGCAGCTCTCAAGGAGAGCAAATGAGCAAATGTGTCTCTCAGGCTGAAGGCACACCAAGTGATGATGGCTGGACAATACTGCCCTCACAGTCATCAGCTTTGGGAAGCAGTGAGAACATGGAATCTTGAGCACTCTTGGCAGAGGCTGGGTGGAGAATGCAGCAAATCCTGGCTAGAGCACTCCTGTCATCTTCTGTCCATAAACAACTTTACAACTGTCCTTCCCCCTCAAACAATTGCTTATGGTTTGCAAAGACTTAAAAATGTTGGTATGCGCTCATGTGGTCAGCAAAGAGCCTTCCTTATTTTACAGCTCACACTCAGAAGTAGCTCTTGGAGGGGGAACAAGTCACTGCAGTGTGAGGCAGGGTGTGAGCTGGAGGTGCATCAGCTGTGCTGCAGAAACACAGCATGCTCCTGTCTGGTGGATGTCTCAAAAACATAAGGTAGGTCCTCACCCTAAGGAGCAGGGTGATTTCCTGTCTTTGTGTGCTATGATGTGGGGCCTGGAGAGGTGCCTGCAAGCTCATCTGGTCATGACAGCAGTTTGAAGCCTCAGAATCCATCACTGATGTCCTTTATTGTCTCGTTCCTATAGCTTGCTGTAATGCTGTCATGCTGCTTTTTGCATGAATGGTATTGGTGCAAATTTTATGGTGGAAGCTTCCAGCTATCGGGCTTGATCTTGACTGTAGTCTCAAATTGATATTCCAATGCCTCATTTTAGTCATGCATCTATTGCTAGACTGTTTCTTAAAGAAAAAAAAATATTTTGATGCAGGCATTCACTAACCTGTAGAATAATTTATCTGATAAAGATTTGGCTTGTTATTTTACATCCTTCTTCCTCATGAGGAAAGGTATTATGACTGTAAAATTTCCCATGTGCCTACTCCCAGTGTAGAACACAGCATATGAATGCAGTAAGAAATGAACTTTCCTGTCCATCTCCTTCATGGCCTTGTGTTTATTCATAGGTCTGAGATAAAGAAATACAAACTTTTCCTTGGAAAATGTCAGCTCTTTCAGCAGACTAATTTCTTTCAACATGGTAAAAAATGTACCCAGAAAGAAAAATGTGCAAGTTTTTATTCTGCTACTATTTTATTCTGCTCCTGAAGGAGTCCTGTGGAACCCCACTAGTGACAGATCATCAATCTGATATCACTCTGTTCACTATAACTCTCCCAAAATAATCTTCTCCATACCTTTACCAGTCACTGAAGTGAGACTGACAAGCTTGTAATTTCAGGGTCAGCCTTCTTGAAAATTAGTACAGTATTAACCAGCTTCCAGTCAACTTAGATCTCTCTATGTTCTCAAGAACATTCAAAAATTATTGAGAGAGACTTTGTGATGACATCAGCCAGCTTTTTGAGTAGTCTCAGAAGAATCCCATCATGATTATTAATATATTAGTGATTATTAGCCCCACCTTAGACTGCTACATTTTTATATCTCCAACTGACATTAGAAATTAACACTGAGCTCACTGCACTGAGACCAGGTCTAATTTCTGACATCATGGTCAGATGTGATTTGGCCTGACTGGTTAATCCCACTTGTGCTGATGGGAGATCAGATACTAGAAAATTAAAGATTCACATGCACTCACTGCTGATAACAAGTCTTCAGTGTGATGTCAGCTATGAAAGGAGTAGAAGAACTCTGTACTGGAGTGACTGGAGTACTGGAGTTATTACCCTCCTGGACCAGTAAGTGTGACTGCCTGAAAGCAGTTTACACTCACGGGGCTGAACAAGGATCCCATTCCCGTGTAAATTGTGTCTGCTTTGAAGTCAAGGAAATTCCATTAGCAGGGAACAAGTGTGAGATCAGAATCAAACACCAAAGAGTTGTGATCTTCCTATTGCTAAGAGGCAAGCGTAGAGACTTCATTTTTCAGAGCTTGCTGCTGTGTGAGCTGATGTTCGCTTTGCATAATTATAATTGACTACAGCCATAGCCAGGGAAGGGAGTGATGATGTTCAATGCAGGCACACACATACAACAGCCAAGGGCAGACGCCTGCAGAATATTGATAACGGAATAATACTGGTTGGCAGAAGAGTGAATGTGTAGCAGAGAATCTCTGAATCTCATTCACATGCGCTTTGAAGGCCATTGGCACAGCTGGTTATGGGAATGAAAATAATTATAACTCCATGGCTCCTGTCTCCTTCCTCCTGGGTTTTTCTTTCAGACCAAACACTGCACACATGACAAAGTACCTACATCAAGTAAAGAAGTGCAGCATGAAGATGGGGTCACATTTTCATATTTTCTTTTCATACGTGGACAGTGAGAGGAAACATGCTGTTGCACAACAGCACATGAGGGAGGACCAAAGTCACGGCGGCAAAGCCTAAGATTTAGCATGAAAAGGACAGGTTCAGTTCTGTCTGAACAGTCTTTTCAAAATCCAGCAGCCCTAGGATTGTCAGAAGCCATACTGTGGAGGGACAAAACCTGGGTCCGATCCTCTCCAGAGACAGCTTGGCCTCCCTGGGGGGGGGAGAGTCGGAATCAGGGGTGTAAGCACTGCCCCAAAGGGCCAGCCTGGGGGGGATCTGGGTTCTCTCCACCCCTATTGGGCGGGACTGGGGCGTGATGGCAAGGATGGCCCCGCCCCTTCGTCCAGAAACTTCGTGGCAGTTACCCCCCTGACTGGTTCGTTTGAATTACTCCCACCCTCGGTTGTATTCAGTTGGTTCTGAGACCCCAACTCCACCCCATTCCTTCCCTCTGATTGGGTGTGCCCGTCGGTTAAAATGTCCTGCACAAACCCGGTGCGGGCAGATCGGTCTACCAATGAGACCAGTTCAGTTGTCCCGTTGGACCTGTTAATAAAACGGATCTTTGGCACCGGTCTCCTCCCGCGTTCTTTGTCTCCTGGAGTCATGTGCGAAGCCCAGCCCTCGCAGGTTCGACGCTCCACCGGGAGGCTAGGTGGACTGAGCCTGGGAAGCGCGGCATTGCGACTCGCACCAGCAGTGGATTTACAACACCATACAAATCACCAAGTGGCTAAGTTTGAATCCTCTGCCATGCTGTTCTTGCACAGACAGCTCCTGGCCGGTCTCCCACCTTTATGCCCAATGTGGGAGGTGGGAGCACTTCAAGCCAAGACAACATATTTTCTGGACACTTTATAGCTCTGGTCCAGGGGTTCTTGGTTCCTGATTGCACTTCTCTTATACTAGCTGTCCTGTCAAATGTCACAGTTGAGAGATTTGAGGGAGAGTTTAGTTCTGTCTGCCCATATTTTTTTCTCATTTCTTCTCCCCAGAAACTCAAGAAAACTAAATGCTGAGCTCCTCTCCCTTTTCAGATGACCAGAGCCAATACAAACACCAGATAATGGTTTCCTCAGCTGGAGCTACTCCATCTTGGCAGAGCTGTGGCTGCTTGCTGATGTTCCCCTGCAGGGAGGGACCACTCTGTTTGTGGGATGCTGCTAATGCTGTTAGAAGCACCATGTACACCTCATTTTAACTCACCAGAAATAGTTTTTCTGATGACGTGGGCAGTGAATATTTATTAGATTATCCCCTAGATTGTTTTAGTGGTCTCTGGAGCTTATGTTAAAATAGCCTGTTTCAAGAATAATTTGAACATAAAGAGCTTTTAAAATACCCTTTATTTTCCTAGGCTTTGCTGGGGAACAGAAACTGTCCTTTAGGATGAAGCACCTGCTTCAGGAATTAAGAATGGACATCTTTATATTATCCCAGTAATATGATGGAAAATTGAGGTTATCCAGCTAAAATCAGCTCTTCTTTCTCCTGAATTATGCTCCAGAGATCCTTATGTTTTCTTACTGCTACACAAAACAGTCATCCTGACATCCAAACCTAGCATCCCACTGGGGTGTGTCTGTGCCACTTCCACTCCTGGTCAAGCCCTGGAGAGGCTGAGGAAGTAATAGAATTATAGAATCAGAGAGTGGTTTGTGTTGGAACAGACCTTGAAGATCATCTCCTTCTAACTCACTCCCATGGGCAGGGAGACCTTCCATTAGACCAGGTTGCCCAGAGCCCCACTCAAACTGGCCTTGAGCACTTCCTGGGATGGGCATCCATAACTCCCTGGGCAACCTCATTCAGTGCCTCACTACCCTTACGGTAAAGAATTTCTTTCAAAAAGATAATCTAAAATTATTTCCACTTGTCCCATCAATAGATATTACTAGATCCTTGCTAAGTTCTTCTCCAGCTCTGTTGAAGTGTTAGAAGGCAATGCAAGATCTCCCCAGATCTTTCTGTTCTCCAGGATGAGCAACACCAACTCTCTCAGCCTGTCCGCACAGGGGAGGTATCCCATTCCTCTGATCATCGTTACTGCCCTCTTGACTCACTCTAATACATCTATGTCCTTCTTATGTTGGGGACCCCAGAGCTGATGCAGCACTGCAGGTGGGGTCTCAGCAGAGCAGAGCAGAGGGGTAGAATCCCCTCCTTGGCCCTGCTGCCCACACTGCTTTGGATGCAGCCCAGGACTCATTTGGCTTTCTGCGCTGAGTGCTCATGGCTGGGTCATGGTGAGTTTCTTGTCAACCCCAAGTACTTCACCCCTGGGCTGCTCTCAATCCATTCTCCATTCAGCATATGTTTGTGTTTGGGATTGTCCCAACCCATGTGAAGGATCTTTCACTTGGTTCTTAGCACCTGCAAAGGCTTGGAGCCGCATGAAGGGCAGCCAATATCCAATGCCCTGCAGCCGTGAGCAGTCATGAGTGTTCTGCTTTCACCATTTTGAACCTTTTATAGCCAATGGGAGATGCTGGGTTCCCTTGCTAAGCGCAGAAATACTGAAGGGTCTGTAGGATGGTAACAGCAGTGTATGGTGTGAAAAACAAGACTGTTAAGCGCACTTGTCATTGTGTATGTCACCATGACTTTGAAAGTCACCATGACTTTGAAATTACGAGACCGACAATGATCATTAAAGAACAGGCCCTGACAGCTCTGCTGCTGCCCTGTCACCTGCCAGAGGGGAGGACAGGCACGGGGATGAGTCTTGGGGGAAGAGCTGATGGTACAGTGCTAAGGATCTGCCTTTACTCACTGGTCAAGGGCTTCATTCCAGAGAAGCCCAGTAAGAAAATAAGAGCCCCTGCTGAGAAAGAAATTGAATTAAAATGATGGGTTGTACTAAACTTGACACTGACTTACAGAGTTTATCAAGAGAGGAGGATCACAGGGACTGGTTGTGATTTTGTCACATTTTCTGAAACACGGCACTGTGTAAATTATTGAAGGGAGAAATATTGACTTATTCCCATTGTCACCATCCTAAAATATATAGGCCAGTGAGGGTGCTCTCACTGCAATTTATGATTCCT
Organism: Acanthornis magna; assembly: GCA_036785705.1. Taxonomy (NCBI): domain Eukaryota; kingdom Metazoa; phylum Chordata; class Aves; order Passeriformes; family Acanthizidae; genus Acanthornis; species Acanthornis magna. Next base: position 3,939,684 of record JAWUZG010000121.1, read on the forward strand.
CAAAGGAATATCAAAACGTGATTAAAAAAGACTCAACAACAAATTAGAGGAAAATGAAATTTAACTGTCTGAGAGGCAGCTAAAATATCTTTGTACCCCTCTCCCCACCTGAAGTCAGACAAATACCACAATCTGGCTGTGGCTCCTAGACAGGATGGTATGCTCATCTGCAGAACCCAGCTTTCCTTATGTGGGTTTTTAAATTTTTTTTCGATCCAGACGGTTTACTAGTTTAGTGACCTGACTTACTGGTGTGAGCTCTTGCCTTCAGCAAGTGTCTTTAGACTGAACTGAAGTTCATCTATCTCAGCCCAATCCCACACAACATTTCCATCCTCCTACATGCAGCCTCAATTGCAAGAGGAGAGTTTTAGAGTGTCCTGCTTCTTTCAGTGAAATTGATTTCTTCCTAGAATTAAAACACAGATGCTCAGATGCTCTGCAGGAATGCAGATGAAGATGGGATTTTAATGATATCCGCTATGGTTTGCTGTAGGGACTGCAATGAACTCCTGCTCTCGATGACTCCGAAACAATGAAGGTTGGGGTCAGCCCTGCAGCAGGGACCATAAGATTGTAGACTGCAGTATTGAAAGAAGAGGTAGCAGGAAAGTGAGCAAGATTATGACCATGGACTTCAGGAGAGCTCACTTTAGTCTCTTTAAGTCTTCTTGGAAGAATCCCATGGGAATAGACCCATCAGAGAAGAGGGGTCCAAGAGCGTTGGTCAATATTCCAGGATCACTTCCTCCAGGCTCAAGAACAATGCATCCCAATGAGAAAGAAACCAGGCCAAGAGAGCAAGAAACCTCCATGGGTGAATAAATAACTCCTCTCTGAATAAAGAACTCCTCTCATTACTCAAGTATAAGCAAGAAATACACAGGAGGTGTAACTGTGGTCAGGCCACTTAGAGTGAATATAGAGAGGTGATCAGAGTAAGCAGAAATGAAATTAGAAAGGCCAAGGCCCATCTGGAATTGAATCTGGTCAAGGATGTCAAGGATAAAAGAAGGGCATTTTCAAATACATCAGTAACAAAAGGAAAACTAAGTGTAATATGGACCCATTAGTAAAAGGAGAGGGGATCCTGGTAACAGGGAGCACAGAGGAGACATAAGTTATTGAATGCCTTGTGTCAGTCTTTACCGATAAGACCAGCCCTCAGCAACCCAGGAGACCAGGCTACCCAGCAGACCAGGGTAAAGGAATGCTGGAAGGAAGACTTTACCCTGGTCAAGGAGGATTGAGATAGAGAACCTAAGCAAACTTGACATCCACAAGTCCATGGGACCTGAGGGGATGCATCCACGAGTGCCAAGAGAGCTCGTGGGCACAACTGTGAGGCTGCTCATGATCCACTTTAAAAGGTCATAGCAAATAGGAGAAGCACTGAGGACTGGAAGAAAGCAAATGTTACCCTGGCCCAGAACTGTTTAACTTGTTCATCCATGACTTGGAAGAAAGGGTAGATGTGTCCTCAGAAATTCACTGAGGACACAAAGCCAATACCCTGGAGTGCTCAGAGGGACCTCGACAGTCTGGAGAGATGGGCAGAGAAGCACTGTCAGAAAGGCAAATGCAGGGTCCTGTACCTGGGGAAGAACAACCCAGGCACCAGCACAGGCTGGGGCTGACCTGCTGGGGAGCAGCTCTGCAGAGAAGGACCTGGGGGTCCTGGTGGACAACAAACTGCCCATGAGCCAGCAGTGTGTCCTTGTGGCCAAGAAGGCCAATGGTGTCCTGGGAGCATTAGGGTCGAGGGAGGTGATCTACTCAGTCTGCTGAGTTTACCGTCTACCCAGTCCTGCTGAGGCCACATGCAGAGTGCTGTGTCCAGTTCTGGGCTCTTCAGGACTCGAAAGACATGGAACTCCTGGAGCTGGTCCAGGAGAGCAACAAAGTTGGCTAACGGGCTAGAGCATCTCTCTTAGGAAGAAATGCTGAGAGAAGAGGGCTTGTTCAGCCTCAAGAAGGGGTGATTGAGACAGGACACCACCAATGTCTGTAAATATCTGGGGAAAGGGTATCAAGAGGATGGACCAGGCTCTTCTCAGTAGTACTGGCCACAGATGAAGCTTCGGTATCCCCAAGTCCTGAGCACTGCTGACTTTTGGTATCCTCTAAACACAAAAATCCATGCCATAACCTGGATTTTTTTGCATTACCTATAGGAGGTTTGTGGCGGTCCGCCCCTATGCTGCCTCTGCCTCCCAGGCTGGTGCCAGCTCCTCAGGAGGAGGAGCCTTGCCTGGGCGGGCTTTGGGGTAGGAGCTTCTGGGTCCACCCCTGGACTGTGGGGTAAGGCGTGCCCAGGGCTCAGGATCCGCCCATCCTTCCTGAACCTTCTTGTCAATTATGTATATCATTGGTTGATTTGAATTGTACCCCTCCCTCTTCTGTTCTCATTGGTTCCCGTATGCTTGCACCGCCCTCTCCCTCTTTCCTCATTGGCTAATTCCCTCACTATTTAACCGGCTGCTCTCAGGCAGTTGGTGCCACTCTGCCATTCCATCGCCATCGCAGTGGTCCTCCTTCCCCTGCTCTCCCTCCTGATCACCACCATCCCTCAACCTCAATAAAGGAGAGCCTGGGAAGGAGTCTTCCTCCTACCACCCTTCGTCTTGTCATCGCCTTCTTTATTAAGCGTCTACAACAGAGGTTGTTATGATGGAAAAGACTACATATAAAAGATAGTTCAGAAGATCATTTTATTCTGTATTAATAATGTCATTCCTCAGTTCTGTGGGAGTTCTATTTCTATAAAGTGGCATGCCTGTAAGGGACAACACCAGCCTTTCACAAAACATTTCCATATTTGGGTACAATTACCTGCTGAAGCCTGCACAAATAAGGTTCCAGCCATTAAGTAGTATTACTAACACGCCTGGAAGTTTGCACTTTAAATTGCCATCCTAAACTATTACATGTGTGCCTGCGTGACCAGCCTGGGAAAGTGCACGGCCACCGGCAACTCACATGGGATAATGGCAGATCACATGAGATGTGATCCATGCTGTAACTTCAAGTGCAGCCCTGCAGCAGCAGTAACATCTGGAAAACACACAAGGATAAACTATTAGCAGCTTTGCCATTTTGGGACAGTATCTGGTGTAATTCAGTGAGGTCATCATCCCTGTGGTACTGGAAGTGACGATATTTCCATCTGGGGTGAAGGGAGATACCATCATGAGAAGCAATGGCTCCTAAATTACTGTGACATTTCCCTATCCCCCAAATCAGGTGATTAATACTATTTAAAAGCCAATTTACAGGTCAGCATTCCATAGTAATGCTTTAGGTACATGAAATAGTGAGACATGGGTGTGTTTTCCTTTGTTCTATTAATAAACACTGAATAGCTTTGAATTATAAATTTCCTCATACTGTGAGCAACACCATGAAGAAGCTGTGCTGCTGGCCAACCTTATACATCAAAGTGAAGGTGTCTCACCTTAATTAGCAGGTTAAACAGACAGCAGGTGACGAGATGCTGCGTGCTTTGAAGATAATGATTGAAAATCATAGCTCTTTGTGTCAAGCCAACACCCTTCACTTTACCTCCTCATGACTCTGGTTGAGATGACAAAAGGGAAGGGTAAGAGCATTCTGCTCTGACATCTAAGGCTGAAGAACATCCCATCCCTCTGCCTCAGGAAGCTGAGGAGGATGCTCTGTGGTTAATTTAGAAACTACAGTGAGGCAAGTTCACCTGTCCTGCCTTGGGCTTTGGATTGCTCTAAAGGCATAAGATGTTTATTTACCCAAGGAGGAGAAACACTGACTACTTTTATGTTTCATAACAGGAGGCTATTCTGTACTTTCTTATGAGTACAGAGCTTAACTGAAAGGAAACTCTGATCAATTATACCCAAAGGGAGAGATCTGAAAAATAGCTGAACAAAGTAGATCCTCTACACGCAATTTAAAAAAAAAAAATCAGCTGTGATAATGAGTCATGAATATCATTGTCAGAATTAGTCATTGATTACAAAAGAAATAATTATTGATACAAAGTGAGTTAACCTTGGAAATCCCATGCCCCTCGGATTTAATTTATTTCAAGGCCAAAAATGCAATAAAAATTCTTCCTACTCTTTGAAGCTTTCTGCAAGACTGTTATGACTAGCAGGTAGAAACTGCACCTTTCAAGTAAGTTAACACACCACTGAACTATCATAATTCCTAAGGTGAACACAGTTTGATGATTAGTAGAAATTATCTTCAAAGGGTAAACAAGGAAAAGGACTGTCTTGAGGCATACTGTCTTGAGGTACTCCACTGAACAGCATTTTCAGTGGAGTAGGGCTTAGCTGCTCAAAATTTCTTTGAAAAACCACCCTTTATAAATTTTTAAATTCTAGCTATACTTTGCAGAATAAATAAAAACGGAAGTCTTAAGATTTGTGTTTTCAGGCATAGTTTGCTCCATATGATGCGTTTGTTCTGCAGAGTTATTAGAAGTATTTATCGTGCAGAAATTTTGGCTGGACACAGTAACCCTTCCCAGTTGCACATAAGCCTTGCTAAGGATTGGATTCAGTTTTGAGGACTGGATAAACTTCTGCATTAACTCCAGTTCAAGTGAACTGCCTTATTCTTGGTTCTTATATTGACACTGTAAGAACTAGGCAAGCATGTGAGAAAATATTCTGGTACATTTTTATGGAGACTTTAACAGAAGATAGGTACTTATGTCTATTTTAAAAATGGGTCCTGCAGACAACATATGATTAACTCCTGAAAATATTTGCTGATCTTCACCTGCACAGAGCCTCAGATTGCACTGCAGGCTTCTCACGGTAATGTTTCCATGAGCTGCAGTGTAAGAGGTCAGGTTTCAAATGCATATTGTTAATTTTTTTCCAGAGTCTCTGCAGTGCAGCTAAATCTGCATCAGGGCCTGAAATGAGTGATGTAAGTGATCACAATGTATCAAACTCTTTTGGGAGATTTAAACAAACATTTTCTAAGATGAAAAATGTGTATTTATTTTGCTTTTTACTTTCCATTACAAATTTCTAGTGATTTGTTAATGTTGTTTATTTTAACTGCTGACTGAGTCTGTGAGCCTGAAATATTCTTTGCAAGTCTGGAACAGTGAGAGCAGCAATGCAAACCTAAATCCTGACAATGTGCAATAGTTTATTTGATTTATACAAGCTATGTGGCATTTACAGCATATGGACAAAGGCAAGGCTTGCTCTGTGGAAACCTAAAGATGCTTTTGACTTACAGTGGATCTATATGATCAGGCCAAAGGTAGTTGCATAAAAGGTTACTGTGTAACCAATAATGAAACAAGCCAGAGATTAATGTTTTAAACGCATGTGGGTTAGTCAGAGATGATCAAGAAATTTAATGTCCATGTAATTAGAGTTCTTACCAGACTGAGACGTTCTAAAAGACAATCTCCAGTGACACTTCACTGCTCATTTGATGGATTACTAGAACTAAAAAGAAAAAAAAAAAGGGGAAAAAACCAGAAAATAATAGTAAAACAGAATTAGTGGTTCTTTTTATAAATCAGGTCTAACAAGAACTTCCTCTGTCTGGTACCACCAACCTACCTGAAAGTGAGAACATGTGCTTGTCACCCTCACAGCAGGTTTGCTTTCAGTTTCAGTGAAATATTTCTTATGGTTTCTTATATAAAGCCAGCCCAGAAGAGTTACATATGACTGCTGTACCTGATGGCAGTCCTCCAAGGACCCTTTTACAATTAGATACATTTTCAAATTAACCCAAACAAAGAAATAAGGCAATTTGCTGATACTCTGCAAGGCCTTTTTTGAAATAAATAGAACAGATGCCACCTTAGGGTCTGAGTTTTATTAATTGCTTTATAAAACATGCTTTTCTTTTAAAAATACACTCTGAGTTGGCCTGCTGACCCTGGGAATTCAAACCTTATTACTCCAGTTTAAACACTTGCCAGTGTATAGACAGTTAACAAAGCTAAAGCCTCTCCCAGCTGAACACCAGATTCCCTGGGGAATTCAATCAGGCTACTTTATTCTGGTCTTTCAAAAAGTCAGGTCAAATAGCTGTTTGAATTGTAATGATCTCCACGTGAATTCTGGTTTTGATAGCATATGCTGATTCTTCTTCACTTCCAGACAGATTTATTAATTGCATATCTTCTGCCATATGCAGAGTGATGCAGCTGCTGCTCTGCTGCTGGCTCTTTATTCACATCCAAACTTTTAATTGTGTAAATAAGATAACTAAGGGAGCCATGAGCCATGCTACCTTGAGATAACAACTGATACTGAGTCTTCTGCTACATGTAATAAATATATTAAGAGTTACAAGAGGATAGGTTGTTGAAAGGTACTATCTATGTCTATATCTATATCCTGGTTCTGGACCAGATCGGTGCGAGTGGGCAGGGCCAAGACATCGTACATCTTTGTCAGGGGCAGGGAAAGGGACTCTTTCTCTTGCATGCAAGAAGAAGGGGTGGTCCTTTATGGCCAGGAGGACAGGGCGCGGAGGGTCTGTCCACTGTTGTCTCATTGTCCTGGTCTCGGTGAGCATTTTGCATGCAAATCACCCTGTCTTTGTACCCTTTTGTTATTTAGTATTGTTGCTGTTACTGTCCGTTTCTTATCCCATAGCTGCTTCTGGTAAATTGTTCGTATCTCAACATAAGATCTTTGCCCTTTGTGCTTCCATCTAGACAGGGAGGAGAAGTGAGTGCCAGCATGGTTTCAGTGGGAGCACTAAATTGGGGATTACCGTTCCTAAACCACAACAATCCAAAAGGCTGCAGTTTGAAAAGATTCAGAAAGACTTCTTAAGTAATGTCATCTGCATTTCCCCTAGGCATGGCATTGAGAATAAGTTACAGAAGGATCCCAATACGGCTATAAGAATCCTTAAGAGCTTCTCAGCAGACGGAATGTATGAGAAAGCATTTAATTATTCTTGAATATTCTTTTTTGTTTTAATTGATTATTTGATTGTTTTTATACCACTTTCATCCAGCCAGCAAATGATGGAGGATAAGCAGCAAGCGAACATTCAGAGCCTGACAGTTTTCACTCACTAGGTCAGCCTTACAGCCTTGAAAACAGAAATCATCTATTTAAGTCACTATGGCTATTCCCACTCCCAGCAAGGTTAAATTTTGTTCACTTTTAAAAAATTATCTAGCTGTCTATAAAAATATTTCCTTTAGCAGTTGTCACCATAGTAATGTTCTGCTAGATGGGAGTCTAATCTTCCTCAATCAAGGACAATAGCTGCCTTTTTTTACTCAAAAATTCTGGAAATTAACTACAATTCAGACATATAATAATATAATTCCTTTTTGAATGGTCGAAATAGAAACACTTTTCTCTGTTTGATTTTTCATTGAACTTAGTCTAATTTTTTTCTGGAATAATTATTCTGATACTTCTTCAAAGGAGTACTTTCACTAGGTCTGTTTGTCTGAGATTTACCCAAAATCTTTAAAAATAATCGTAATGCATGTTTGTTTTAATTAAGTGGTTACTTACATGCTTTATTGGACTGGATTCTAAATGAGATTAAACATGGTTAAAGTTCTACTGGAGGAAAAGTGTGGGTCTGAGCTTTCCCTCAGGTAGATTCTGTAGCAGTCCAGCACAGTAACACAGCTGTGTATTCCAAAGGGATCACTCCTCATCAGAAACTGGCACCTAAAGATTTAGGTATTGGTCTTTACTGGGCAGGGGACATTTACACTTGCAGGGAGTTTGCTGCTTTTGCCTGCTTGTTAGGAAGGACCCAGAGCATTTAATGGTTACCTTAAACAGCTGTGCCCACTTGCATACTAAGATTAGAAAGGTACTAACTTAACTCATAATGAAATGCCTCATTTGAGGAACAGTGTTTCCATTTTCCTTGATGTTCCAGGGAAAGCCTGTAGACAATGACATAAAGACTTACACTGAGATCACTGAGAATGTTGATAATAAATTTATGTAGGAATGCTTATGCTGAGTGTTTTCCTAACTCACTGTGCTGTTATACCTTACTTGGAGTGAATTCAGTGTAAATCAAGAAATGTGGAGACAGAGGGCGAAATATATTGTAATGCTCTGTTGTTCCATTTGTGGTGATCTCATACATGTTTAATGTGTTGAAAGGCCATAAAAACAATCGTCCCATACAGAAGCATATCTTGAAGGGCTTTCTAACCCTGAGCCAGTGTCTGTTAAATGTTATTTCTGCCATCAGGTTACATCAGCACTGGCACTGGAAGGGCTCAAGTGCTAGAGTCCCACCTCGTGAGGCAGTGCAGTCATACCCTGCATTTCCTTTGGTCAGCAGGCACCATTTGATGCCTGACCATTCCTTCAGCTGACACACACATCTCCCCTTTCAGCCCTGGTTCTGGCAGACCACCATGCTCAAAAAACTCAGAGCTCCCTGATTCTTGGTAATATGTGATGTAAATGCATAGACAGGTTCATAATCTCAGCTTTTCAGCTGTGTCCATTGCATTCTCTGCATGCCCCTGTTTCCACCTACCAAAGACCTGTAGCTCAGGATTCACGGCTAGGGGAAGTGTGATGCATCCTGCCAGCTATCTGTGATACAATCTGTGCCTGGTCTCTTCTAGGGTTTTACATGAGTGTTTTACTTGTGCTGCCATGAGAAAGAAAAAGAGGAAGGAAAAGAATACGGAAAAGAAAAAGGGAAAAAGAAAGAAAAAAAGAAAGGGAAAAGCAAAAGGAAAAGCAAAAGCAAAAGAAGAAAAAAGGGAAAAGGAAATAATCAGGGAGAATTAAATAGTCCCCTGTCTTATTACCAGTGTACAAATGAATTTTGGCTTCCAAGTCAGCCAGTTTGGGAGCAGTAGGATAGTCTGAACAGTCATTTTAGCAGTCATGGATTTCTGCCCTGAAGATTTTGTTCAAATTAAAGCAACTCATTTCTCACCCATCCATCTGTGCTGAATAATAATGGCAGATGGAGAGAGGAAAATCTGGATTTTTTTGCTTTCAAGGAACCACAAAAGATAATGAGGTAATGTTAATTGTGGCTGTAACTGAAGGAGGTCTCTGCACAGCACGTACGTTGCTTCCTCTTTCTCTTTTGTGAGTGAATAGAACAGCGTATGAAAGAAATGCAGCTGAGTCATTATGTTAAGGTGTGATAAATCAGATGCGAAAAACTGTATCGTAGGGTAGGAGGTAAGGAGAAATTTTACTTTTGTTTGTTCCTATTGGAATCAGAGTATTACAGTAAATGCTGCTTAAGTTTAAAAAAATGGCTCTAGTTCCAATAAAAAAAGGGAGGTCTTAGACGACATTATTTCATTTTAGGTATTTTTAAAAGTATTTAAGACATGATCTTATAGAATCAGTGACATAAAATCCAGTTCTCTGCTCACTTGGAGCAACTTATCTGTGCAGTATTCTAGCCAAATACAACAGTAAATGTTCTTTTTTAACAGAAATCCTCACTAAAATAATTTTTTTTGCTGTGACTGCTTTTTATCATGGGTACGTGAGCTGCAGGTCTTGACCTTCTCTAAAGATCCAACAAAGTTTGTGCTATGCTAAATAATTAAGACTGATGGATACGGTCAAAGTAACATTTCCTTATACATTTTGTCATTTTCTGATTTTCTTTGGAGGCATGGTGTTTTATAATGGATGGAGCATCCACCATTAATAAGCATTTTCTCTGTTGTTTCCTAAAGAGCCATTCACCAGATTAACAAAACAGCAGTTAGGAGCTAATAAAGGTCCTCTCAGCTCGACTTGAGAGGAGGACATGTTAATGCCCCCAGGCAAAATGCCATTGAATCCATAATGTCAGGACTGGTCACAAAGACTTTGACCTGTAATTGCGTCCAGAGTGTTCAAAAGCGTGAGAGTTGCCAGGGGAGGAGAAGGGAGCAGTTTTGCCACACCATTCACTGCCTGCAATTAGGGACAGAATTCTGACAGAGCCAGCAGGCCCCCGCCAGATCCTGACTGCTCTCCGTGGGAGCTTCTGAAAAACCTCCCTCCAAAAGCTTTGGTGAGGAGAGACTGAAGGTGAATTTTGGAGACCTAAGGCAAGAGTGCCATTCTCACGTGTGCCCCCCCACCAGCTCCCCAGGGGATACCGGCAAACCAAATTAAGGATGAAAATAGAGTAGCTCTTCCCCCTCTGTGTGCAACCGTAAAGAATAATGGCCCAATGTGTTTTGGTTTTCTCAGTGCTAAAGGTTGTATGGCATTTCTTATCACCTGGGGATTTAAACCCTGAGGGCTGAGAGCAATGGTTCCCACGGAATAAGCACTGACTGAAATTTGCATCCAAAATTCAAACGAAATTGAACATTTGTAACATTTTAGCACACATTAGGCTATCGATCTTGCAGTTCTTTTCTATATAAAATACTTTAATCATGCAAGTACAGCCAATTCCAGCATAAAATATGGCACTACAAAAGTATCACAGCTGATGTTAGAAAAAACAAGCTTAAAAACTAGATCAGAAGGAGGATTGAGAGCAAAACCGGTGTTCGGTTATAGTTCAGCCTGGACACTTCTACTTGCACTGCAGGTACCCTTCAAAGTGAGTACAAGTAAGTAGAACCTTTTTGCTACTTTTTGTGAAAGCTATTATATCCAAAAGCTATCTTCACTACCCTCAGGCAGAGATAATGGTCCAATATAAACCTCAAGAAGAGACACCTGTTAAAGTACTTCCTGCAATAAGAAACTTAATCCGACAAGGTCTCTATTTGCAACTATTCCTTTCAAGTGCTACTTAATTTTCCAAGGGTCTGTGTCCTCTATTCGTCTTTCAAATTACAGTTGGTACAGTCACACTGAACTTCATTTCTCCTCATTGTGTTTTCTTTACGTTTCTAGCTGGACTCATGCTGCGTTTGTTGAAGGAGAATTGAGTTGTTAAAACTCCAGATTTTCTTCTTGTGCATTTTGCAGCACTGAAAAAATATCATGTGGATGGTGTCTTTCATTGTGCTGCTTGCTTTCATGGATAAATCTAGCCTCCCAGCAGCCAGACCTGGGTAGGATATGTTTTTGTCTCATTACTGTGATTTTTTATGGTATGCAAGTCTGAAGCAATTGCGGTTCATCCCAACAGCAGATTATTAGAGGAAGAGACACTACAAATACAAGTCACGGTTTGTGGGATTCCCTACCTCATGTAATGGTTCCATGATACGCCTTGGAAAATGTCATCTCTTGGACTGGCAGATACAGCAGGCAAGCACAGGCAACCACTTTCTTATCAGCTTTCAAGACTTTGGGCAGTGTGGTGGCTATCCTTCATTCACAGATTTGCTGATCAGAGTTAGTTGTATCTCAGTAGTTACAGCAGGGTATTTAGAATTACAATCTGCATCTTCACAGTCTGATAGAAAGAGTGCTAGAAATGAACAATGCATGTATAAATATGAAAAAGTTACAGACATTCCTTAGTGTAGGGTATTACAAAATTGCATCAGAGACAGTCCAAGGATTTGTATTTAACCAAACACGCCCTAGTTTGTAGCAATATTCATTATGTGGCTGTGAATTCTGAGGAAATAAAATACTGAATCTTGGTAATGATATACACTGAGAAACAAAGCCATAAATAAGAAACAGTCTCGTATTTTCCAGTTCTTGCTTGAGAAGTGGTAAACCTGGTCATGCTCCAGCATGCTGCAGCACAGTCCATATGCAGAAGTACCAACAATGAAAATGTTTGAATAAAGCTTCATATTAATAAATATGCTCAGTGCTAACCCAAACTCGGATGCAGGTTTCATTTTCTCTTTAGATTCTTTCCAGTCTTAAACCCTTTGGAAGTTTTTAACTCCCTTTTCTGCCCGTCCGGTCCCTGCCTCTAACACACACAAATGACTTGCCCAGGATTTATCAATAACTAAAACGGAGCATATTTTCTGCAACATCCCAGATGGTGCTGGTGAAGACCAGACACGCAGGAGGTTCCTAATTAAAGCTTTAAACCTAAGGATGAGAAATGGCAGGTGCAGTCTGGTGGGGGCTCAGATAGTGGACACACAAGCGGGCTGCCTAACGACCTTTTTGAGAACACCCTCACACCCATCCTCAGGGAACTCATAATGACAAGACACAGTTAATTTAAAGCTAATTGAGAAATCTCTATCCAGTCTTCACACAATAAAGCAAGGTGCCAGACCTCAGCTGGCGTTTGCACCCTGACAGGAAGAAAATGGCCATTGTGGGGCTGCAAAAGCTGCCACCTCATTCTCACCCAAGGCAAACAAAGCAACTGAAGCCTTAAACATTTACAGTTTCAGCAGCACTTCAGCCCATAAATAAGAACTGCTGAGAGGGAGCACTCATGTCTAGGAATAGCAATGAAGCCTGTAGCTTCATAAAGGCTGTTTCTGCAGCAGTAAGAGCTCACAAATTTGAGGAGTAAATGCAGCGCTCTGAATGGGTGCCCACCAGGACAGGCTGATGCCAGACCCACTTATGGGCAGGAAGGACCTCTGGAGCCATTCTCAAGGGTACTACAATTTCCTCATCTGCTGGAAGTGTTGGGCTTTATCCAGGTCCTCTGACACCATTCCTAGCTTTTCTATGACAGAGTGATGTATCAAGCACTTCTTCCACTGTTTGATGTTTGAGGGCATTAGACAAGGAGAAAAACTTGCACTGCCTTATAATACACAACTACCATTAATCCCACAAACCCAATGTTAGCCCATCCAGTGTAAAGCCAGCTCCTACAATGGGCATAACCACAGGTGGCTGGAGGGCAGGAGATGCCAGCAGAAAATAGTGTCTGTATAACCATAAGCACTTGGCTGGTTTTGGCTGCCCAGACATTCTTCACATCTGCTGATTTGCCTGGAGGCAGAGCAGGTAGACTGGATGTAGAGTTGTTGACTGCAGGTCTTGAACTGTATTGCTGACATCTGAGGCAGCTCTTAGGACAATGAATAAGTTGGTCTTATTCTTCTACAGCACTGCACTCTCAAGGGCCAGAAGCTCCTTCCGCCCTCAGTCTCCTACTGGGGTCCAGTTTACTTCTTCAGTTTGTGCCAACTGAGCCACTGGAAGTTGCAAGCTCTCCATGAAAGCCCAGCTGGGACAACTGGCAGTAATCAAAAGGTGAACAGCTCAGGGACTGATGCCAAACCCTTACCAAATTAAAGTGAGATACTCTGCTCCAGTGTAACTCATTGAGAAGGTTGTTTAGAGGCATCACAGTGCGGGTATCACAGTGTTGCTGAGGATCCCATATAAGCACACTATGTCCTTTCCATGTCTCTGGTCCAGCAGTGAGTTTCCTTGTTGGCCTCCTCAGTTCTGCCCAAAGTCATGTACTCCTTGTGACTGCTTCAAACAAACTTTCAGATTTGCTTGAATGAAGAATTCTTAACAGATAGTAAGCATACTAAAAGAATTTCTGTACCATGATGAATCACTAGCTTCTCAGTCACATACCCAAACACCAATATGCCTGAATGCCTCAACTTTCAAAGAGATGGTGCCCAAATTGGTTCCCAAATACATGGGTAAAACGTGAGGGGTTTTCGTCACAATTTTGAAAGGGTGGCAAAATGTTATGGACAAGTCACAGCTGCTGGACTGTAGGTGTGGTTGAGCTGCATCATCAGCACTTACTGGAACAGAGAAATGGCTCTCTATGAGTGTTTCAAGAGACTCCCACCTTTTCCTGCCTCTGGCAGCTCATTCTGATCCCAAATAATGTTTAATCTCACACCCTACTGGGCCAATGATGCAGTGGTATGTGGGACTATAATTGATGCCAGGTCAGGGATTCAGGCTGAACCCCACAGCCTTCTTTTTGTTTGTTTGTTTGTTTGTTTGTTTGTTTGTTTGTTTGTTTGTTTGTTTTGGAAAACACAATATGGAGCAACACTTTGAGAGCAAGATTTTTCTCCTTCTGGTGCATTAGCAAGTCCCAGTTACTGCACACAGATAACAGAACTGGAATTGGCTTGAGCTCCATCTGCTTTTATTGGCTACAAAGCTGACCCTCTGCTCCCACAGAAGTTATGATCTGGACACCAAGTATTTTATAAACTGCAAGATGTAATCCAAGAAGTAGGTGAATGTACTCCCATCCTCGTTTTCCCCACACTGATTCTTTGGTTAATGCTTATAGAATTATGATTGTCCTATAAATACATATTACTCCTGCATAAGTGCACCATAAAATATGCTATAGCAAATGCTAACATTTATAAAATTGAGTGAAAGGAACAGTTTCATTTCTTAGAAGTTTGGAAATCCTTAAGAACATGATGGAGAGGATTTGCAATGTGAGTAGACTCATAAAACTCCCATTCTAACGGAGTAAATTAGCCATGAAAGCAATATCACAGAACTGAAAAAGCCTTTCTCATCAGAGAGCTGGAGAAATGAACAGCAAACTAATCTGCAGTGTGCAGAAAGTGTGAGATTAGTTTGGCAGAACAGGAAGATTTAATTAAAGACATATACAAACCAAATTGTCAAGCATGTATTATTCTGCTTTTGAAGCACTTGGGAAAGACAGCCGTTAGCAAACGGTGGGAAAGAACGCATGAGAGCTGTGGAATAGCAAGGATTGTCAGTCACGGCAATGCTGGGAACTGATTGCTCCTTCAGGGAACACTGAGACAGGGTAGAGTGAATTTACGGTAGAAAAGGGCAACTGAGGTAAAGGAGCCTGAAAGACGATTGTCAAATTCTTACCTGAATTTGACGCTTATTACTGTCCCTATGGGGACAACATATCCCTCTCAAGGCTGGAGAGAAGAACCCATGGGGCAAGTAGCAGAAGGAAGCAGAATAACACTTGGATCCAAGAAGAAAAAAGGTCAAGAGCTGTATTTCTTACTTACAGAAATGCAAGCTCACTGTTTTCAAGTCAAGCAAAGTATTTTTACTCCGCAAGAAAAACAATTGATATGTGCATTCAGATAACACAAAAATTAACTGTTAATTTTTCCTGGTCTATAGGAGCTGATCATAAAGCAGTTGGCAATCATGATTTTCTGGACACTAATATTACAACTACTGTGACAGCATTTCAATATCATCCATAGATGGAATATGCAGGAGGATCAATGCTTCATTTCATGTAGTCTTACTAGTAATAATTTAAATGTTAAATTCAGCAGACCTCCTTCAGTATTACAAGCTCAGCACTTTCCTGAAAGGAAACAACTGTTCCAGCTATAGGACCCTGTTATTGAAATGTTCCTTCAAATTTCTGATGGGTAAAGGTGCAAGCATGTGCCAGCTGAGCTGCATTTTCGTGTCCAGCCCTCCTTGCCCCTGACAGATTTTCTGGTTGTTTAGCAGCAGGAATGGCCCAGAGGCCATGGCAGTTGTGTCCCTTTTCCAGAGAGCCGATGGAACCTTGGTGAACAACACTGCTGCCAGCTCTTGCATAATAAGCAGCATGAGGATGAGCATGTGGGGAGCCTGCTTGTGCAAAGTTTTCCTCACTTTACAGTGAGTCACTAGCTAAGATTACTAATTCAGCTCAACTAGTCCTCCTGATGTCATTCTCCATCAGGGAGAAAAGAACGATATAGTTTCTTTATGAGTGGGGAAGGAAAATGCTTGGTGTTTGCCAAGAAATCTTTATGAAGGGAAAAGAAATTTGTCATTTTAGAAACAAAATCTTACAGCTATTTGTTTGAGCTGTGAAGAACAACCCATCCAGAACAGAAAGCAGAGCAAGTAAATGCAATATCAAGAAAACAATGGTAATAGAATATTAAATAGACCCAGAAAATACCTGAGTCACATTTCTCTGTGCGAGCAAAGGACTGAAGAACATACTGATGGGGAAGCTAGCTGTTTATGTGGTGTGTTGTTGGTTGGCCTTTGGGTTTGGTTTTTTTTCCTCCCCTTCTGCTCAGGAAGGCAAATTGGATTTCTGCACCTTTTCATTTTCCATGTGTGTTGATCCCAAGTAATCTTAGCTTATCCAATAGATCTTGCTTGTTTAAGTAACATCAAAATGGCAGATCAAAATGGGCTATGTTTTGTCTCTCTGACAGAGTTCACTTTAAGCTGATGTTAATAGTTGTTGTAAAATGGATGAGTCTGTGTGTATGTGCACGAATTCAAATGAGATCAGGAATAATAAATATACAACTACATAAAAAAATGCAGACTTTTAAAAAAAGTCTCAGAGAATTTGTACAGTTGATTTACAATTTGAGGAGATAGTGCACTATGTATCAAGAAAAGGAAATGTGGAAAGGGAATAAAATTAGTCTCTGTAAATAGCTGGCACATATTGGAAAGAAGAATTCGAGCCAGCCCTGTGAACATGGTCTACCACAAAGGGCATCAGGAAATGCTGATTTCCTGCCGGGCAAGTCCCAGCTATTCTCCTTAGTACTGGCATCATGCCCAAGGGCAAATGGTTTCTGCAAGGTTGCAGTCAGAGGAGAGAGCCTTCAGGCTGGGCACCCACCAAACACTCCCAGAAAAACAGGTGTTTTGGTGCTCTATTCATCCTCATTCTCTTTCTCCTGCTCCTTCTCTTTCATTCTATTTGACACAGTCACCTCCAGCCCCAGGCTCATCTCACATCAAAAAAACGTCGTCCTGCTCCGCCTGAGTTCAGTTTCAGCAGCCTTGTTGGCTTATGTGCTTGAAGACATCTGAATTTCCTGTCAGTGTGGGTGCTGCCAGAAATTTTCTTAGGCTTTTTTTTTTTTAGACTTGTAATTAAGACGGCACAGTGACTCTTTGTAAAAAGGCTGCTTTCAAGATTCTCATCAGGCAAACAATAGAAATCGTACAGATGGTGCCCTGCAGATTTCAGTCCTTGCAGTACTCTAGGAATTCAAGACTATGTACTGTCTATATTTGGGTAATTTCTATTTCTTGTTAAAAGCTACACACAAGCAACAAGTTATAATCCTAAAAAGTACAGACAGAGGCACTTTTTTTTCTTTTCCTAACAGTGCAAAATGCTTTTTCAATTCTTGTTTTCTTTTTTTTTTCCCCCCACAGGTATATTGCAGGTCAGAACTGAGTCCTTTCTGATCAGAAAACCTCAACTGAGATACCATACCTTGTGCTAATTCCTTTTCTACCACCAGGTAAAGAGATTATTAAGAAGGCCAGCATGGCACAAGAACTTCAATAAAAAAGTAGTGACTTCCCATCATCAATAAGATAAAAGAAAAATAATCCATAATGATATTATTACAATGATTAAAAAAAATGTACCTGAGGTTTCATGGCAAAACAGGTTCAGGTGGTATTCTGAAATAGATGGTTCAAGAGAGAAATGAGATAATTGATGAATATCACAGTAGAAGTCGGTGAGATTGGATAGAGTAATGTGCTAAAATAGGACTGGAAAAGATCAGACTCTGTAAAACTTGTGTAGTTTAGAGCTCACATCTGAACCAGGACTAGGGCCTAAACCTGTCAAAAGTTCAAAATCTGTATTGATAGATTTCATCCCAAAATAAAAACACCATGGAAGTTGTCAAACTAGTGAGACTCCTGCCATCTTGAGAAGTAGAAAATCTCTCACACCTCTTTCTGTTTTGGTCTTTATATGAATGAGAGACACACAAAAAGACTAAACTGAAGCCATGAGGGCAGAAATTTCTGACCCTGACCCAGGCATATTGTTGTGTATGTAAAGAGCATTTAGAACCTGATATTTTGGATTTGCTTGCTGAAGGAAACAGTGACAGCTGTGAAGTCCAGAACCACATCTGGATTTTATCCAAATAAAACTTTTCCTGGCTGGTGTAGATCAAAGCATTCTTTGAGGTTAAAAGGGTTGTTTAACATTTCACAAAATACTACATGGGTACAAAAATGTGTATGTTTATTCCGAATTAGGCATATAAAGAAATAATAACAGACATACAGACATCAATGGCATTTTTCTATAGTATATTAATTTCAGCCATAATTATTACATAAATTAAGCCAATTCTTTACACTTACAAAATATCACCCTTCCTTATGCAGCAGTTTTAAAAAATGCTAACTCATTTCTCAAGATAGAGTCGTAACAGTGAACCAGAGAGTTACTTAGGGAAGAAAGCCTCAAAAATTGACAGCAAGCTTCACATGGCTACACAGATATAAGCATTGAACTGCAATACACACAGCCTATATCGATGCTTATAAAGAAACTCTGTTTTTACACTTTATTTCCCTCAACTTTTGATGTAGGCAGAACAATAACCTCCACACAGCTAGATAATTGCTTTCACCAAATTCTCTGAGCACAATGTCATCTCTTAATGACACTCCACTAGTAGTTCATAGATGTTATCATAAAATTAATTACGTTCCCTATGAGAGCCCTTAACGTTGATTTTGATGTCTGTCTTATTGATTGGCTATTGAACTCCTCATTGTGCTGTTTCGACAGGGTCCCGGCCTGACTATGCAGAGAGTTTTTGCCCTGGGCTAGCTGTCAATCTCCACAACAAGGAACCTTGAAAAGGTCAGGGCTACCAAAGGCTGGCCGAGGGTGTACTGCCTTTAACTCAGCTGAAAGAGGACTTAATTAGGACAGAAATAATACATTTGCTGAATTTCTTTTCATGAGGCGGTTATCTAGCTGATGATAAGTAAATTCAGGAGATGGGCTGTCTGTTCTTATCCCTCATAGGGATTAACACTGAAATGTCATGGCTTGACAAAAAAAAAACCCCAGAACCCAAACCAGAGAGTAAGGGAGGGAGAGGAGTGCTGGCAGAGGAGGTGAAGGCAGAATGCATGTTTCCAGTCACTGGGCCCTATAACCAGATTTCTCCAAGGAGCAGCTCCCTTTTTCTTCAATAGCCAGCGGCTCTGAAATTGAAAGGAAAGCACAGGAATGTGATTTTCAATGCACGGAGCACAACTACACTGCAAAACAAAGACTGTTAGGACCAGTGCTGGGAAGACTGAGGCATTAGGGAAAGCACAGAGGGAGCACAAGGCAGCAGGGCATTGCAGACTCGGCTGTGCTGAGCTGGTGCTCACCTGCTCTATCAGTCCAGAGTTCAGAAGATAAGCTCTAGTATTTGGAAGGCTTTATCACTTTGGGACCTTGCTGCCCTAACGGCCTCCTCACCTGAGCGAGTATTGAAGGAGGAGTGCCATTTTTTTCTGATGCAGGCATCCACCCATGCTCCCAGGCACAGCCTGGCCTCAGTGTCCCCATGCCCTGTCTCTGCCTCCACGCTGGAAAGCCCTGGCTACCTCAGCTGCCAGCGCCCTGCTGTCACCTCTGCATGGCGGTACTTTTACCTCAACGACACTGAATATTATTGATAGTCAACAACAAATGGCAGAGCATAATGTGCAAATGATTTTGGCTTCAGGACACCACATTAGCAAGACTGAGTAGTCAGTTAAAATCTATTCTATGCGTTGTATCTCAGTTTTGCATAGTACCTGAGGTGTTTTCCACATCAAAATTTCAGCTACTGGTACAAAATTCTCATTCTAGCCATATCCTACCCTGAGTTTGTTTCACAGAAAATTCCTTTTGAGGTTTTGACTGCTAAAAGCAGGGAAAATGTTTATTACTTTGTACATAGGCCCTCGAAACTATTGATTTCCATTAGCCCTATGGGTTGGCTTTCACAGTCTACTGGAATTTCTTGAATGAGCAGGAGACCACAATTCACCTGAAAACCAAGCAGAAGCAGAAGCCTACTTCATTATACATGCTCATAACTCTCAGTAGCCACTTTTCCGTGGATTTATCTATTTAACTGCAGTGTACTGCAGGACTGTTTGGGCCAGAAGAGTAGGTGCAGACGGCAACCGAGTAGAGGCTGCAGGAGAGCTGCTGGGGCCTGCCCTGTCAGAGCAAGGAGCACCTCTCTAGGGAGAGGGGATGTGGCAGAAGATTTGGTCAGTGCCAGGAAGGAAACAAGGCTGTTGGATGCATGTGTGGGTGGAAGGGAACATGTCACACATATCCTGTGCCAGGAAGTAATTTCATCCTTTTCCTGGAACAGCACAATTTAATTTCTGTGTGAGGTTCAGAGACACTTGAGCCCTCTCTGCCAGAGTATTATAATTGAGTGACAGAAAGCTGAGAGCGAGGTCTAGCTGTGAGAGTAGGACAGCCAGCCAAGTGTACCATCAGGTTGAAGAAATTTGTGATAGCCATCGCTCTCATTTGTAAGAAGGTGAGATGAGAGATAGAAAGTTATTTTTGTAGCAATTGAAGTAAAACGGAAAAGGACATCTGCTTGGTTGCTGCTCCCTGGTATGGAGTGGCCATAATGAGCAGGGTTTTGATTCATCCCGAATTTCTGAACTTTGACCTTTATTTCATTCTGCATGAAGAGATTCGTAGCTCATTTTTCTCCTTGTTATTGTGCCCTTTTTTACCCCCACCAAAATGATAATATTAATTGAAATCTGAAATTAATATCTGATTGCAATCTAAATTGAATAGAGAGCCATGATTTTCCAGTTTTCTGCAATCAAAAAATGACATGGCTGAGAGAGCTAAATCTAATTGTGTGGGGATTTAAAAAAAAAAATCTCTTCCTGCTTCTGCACTTGGTTTTGTACTCTAATAAGCCCAAACATGGAAACCATTTATAATCAAATAGGTAGAATTTCATGTCTGATTATGGATGCATGTTTCTAAGAAGAAATAACCTGGGAAACAACTGGGATTGGAGAAGCATTTCTAAATTATACATATCTGGTTTCTTCCAGCTGATAACATTTTCAGCATTTCTTGGGTCTGTTAGTTGTAATTCAGTGCAAAGCTTCAAACTCTAGTGGCACAAGAGAATGCATTGCTAATCCTGCAGCAGAGCAGTAAAAACATCAGCAGCAGGTTTGGTATTCAGCACTACAAACAGTGTTCCACGTAGAAGCTCCAGTGAACTGGGACTGGGTCTGTTCCAGACAGCAATTTGGTAAATCCTGCCCGTTTTTAAGCACAGATATATTCCTACTAATTTTATGGCAATGTGTGCTGGACAATATCCACAGGAAGGCCTTCAGTAGTGTGGGCACGAGGACTCCTTTTTAAGCAGTTGCTGCATTTTGTAAGGTGTGAAATAAAGCAATTTTACAATGACTCCCTTATGTGTGCTCTCAGTTTTGTAGCCTGAACTGGACAGCATGCTGGCGGTGACAGAGCTCCTCTTGATTTCAGTGGTAGCAGATGAGTGTAGGTCCTCACCTGAAGCTCTTGGAAGAAGCATTTGTGGACTTCAGTGGGTAGAGTTAAGACTGATCCCCCTCTGCTTTGGTGATTTAACTGAGGGGCCTGTTTTGGGAGTTTGGTGACTCTTGAGTCTCTCTTTGAGCAACATCAATTGTGATATGGGCACCTCTGGGCACCTGAATGTGCAGCTGGGATAAATCACCTTCCAGCAAGTCTTGCTTCTTTTGCTTGGGATGGCTGAGCCAGCTGTGTGCCTTATTCAGGAGCCTTGGTTTATGGGTGGGGCTTGAGGCTGATTGTGGATCTTGCGAGAATCACTTTTTTCACTTGGTCAGTGAGAGCCTTTGAGAGACTTTGGCACTTCAGAAGCAAGGCACAGAGTCCTCCTGGAAGAACCTATGCTTGATTTCTGAAGGGGGTATAATGAAGATTACTAAAACAGGTTCTTCATTTATTTTTCAGGTATAAGGTTGGGGAAAAAATATCATTGCTTAATGGCACACATATAATCCTAGTATCAAAGAAAACTGTCAGTATCTTGTCATTGTACACAAGATTGCTCTACTCTTATTTTGCAACATTATAAACTGATTATTAAATTAAATTTCTATAAACACTCTTGGGATGCTGTCTGCATCAGATTAGAGTCTCATTTCATGCAGATTACAAAGACACAGAACTACATGCCAGCGAGGTGGAAAGTACTGTCAGAGTAATTTCTATGCCAAGAAAGTGTGCTGGTGGTCACCGACTCTGTCCTGCCCTAGTTGTGGTTCCTTAGAACTCGAAATTGGCTTTTTTAGGCAAAGGTCATATTGCGGTATCAATTACTGGCGACTACCTGGAAAATTTAATTTCATGCCCTGCAGTTGGTCTTCTTTCTTCTCTGCTATGATTGGCAACTGTTTCCCTGCTGGTAACTAGAATAGCTCATTTACTTTGAGTGATTAAAATCCAGAAGCTAACTGATTTGGAAGGGCAGCTTTGGGTTGCTTGCATAACCCAAAGAGCTCTTGCACAAATGCATTTGGATGAATAGAACAAAAGCTACTTCTTCCCCTTCACAAGGCCTCTTAAGAAATTGTACTGTTTGTGATTTGTGTCATGTCAATCTGTTGCTTGTGCGGTTGATATTTAGTTGATACACTGGGTTATGAAAACCAGAGGAAATTAGTGAGCTAAGAAGCACCTAATTTTAGATAATAAGGTATCAAAGTCCTCTTAATGTTACTCATTTTTTAACCTAAAAACTTTTGTCTGAACATCAGTTGTCAAATCTTTTCTGTATTTTAAAAGCCGCTGAAAAGCTTCTTAAACCGCTGGTTTGCATATTAACAGATCTTAGTGTTATTTCTATGGTGTAGAATGTGAGGTCTTCATTCATTCTCAGAAATTGTTTCCTTCCCAAAGGATATATTATGTCTTTTACTTTGAAGTGGAACTACTATCAAAATAAAGGCTTTAAATCTGCTTTAAAATTGTTTATGTAATATAGGAAGTGACAGGTTGAATGGAGCCCTGGGCAACCTGGTCCAGTAGAAGGAGCCCATGGCAGAGGATGATCTTTACCATCCCTTCCAACACAAACTGTTCTATGATTTTATGAATCTGATCCTTCTCATGTGTCGTGAAGAACATGGTTTATCTTTTTCCTTATGCGTTTACTCAAGATAAGAGGACTGTTTCAGCTTCATGAAGAACAAGCATTTGAAAGAAAATATCTGTGAGGAACACAAGGAATTCTTAACTATTATTTAGGTGAAGAGAGGCTTATTATTTTTGTTACTATGACAATAGAGTTTTGCTAGACCAAGTACTCTAGGACTTTCACAGTTCAGATTAAAAACAGTTCAAACAGCTGTTGCTTGGTGAGTGGAGCGACAGTTGTCTGTCTGCAGGTGCATTGCAGAGGCCTTTCTCAATGGACATTTTGGCAAAAAAACGAAACAAGTAACATTATTTGAAAAGTATTTATGCCAGATTCAAGCATGCATGTGATGTAACAGGATCAGAAGATTTGATAAGGCAGCAAGTTGGAGTTTGGCTAGCCAAAGGATACAGGGCACCAAGTTCTAGGACCCAGTGCTTCTTCACTAACAGCCAAGAGGTTCTACTTTTCTTTGAATTCAGATCAAATTGTCTAATCACTTCCCATCCATTTTTTATCCTTCTTTGCCACCAGTACTGTTTGAGTGGTCAGTGTTCCACTGCAGGTAAAGTTTTCTAAGTAAGGGGCATAACCCTACCCCAGGAACTGGACAACAACAGAAGTCTGCTTATCACTAAAACTCTTTGAGAAGGTTTAGGAGACTCAAATTAAAATTCCTTTAAAAATAATTTTCAATGAAAAGTACTACAGACATGGAAATGTCTGTACGCATTATTTCTTTTCTTAGAAGTGGGCTGCTCCCGAGGGTAATCCAGTTGCTAATACCAGATCCTCAATTTATCCACTGGCATGTTGGAGGCTAGTCTGGCTCACCTTCCTTTTCATAAGACTGTGCACTTGACCACAGTCAGTTTCCAGTGGAAGCTATGACACTTAGGCTTGCACAGTGCTTTGGACATTTGTTTTGATGCCTACCCACATGGGGCTTGGCTTTGGCCTTTCAGTTTTGTAAGCCTGGCCCAGAATCACCACACTCAGTAGGAGCCATGAAGCAGCCCCAAGGCAAGGAATGACCTG
Organism: Acanthornis magna; assembly: GCA_036785705.1. Lineage (NCBI taxonomy): Eukaryota > Metazoa > Chordata > Aves > Passeriformes > Acanthizidae > Acanthornis > Acanthornis magna. Next base: position 3,963,487 of record JAWUZG010000121.1, read on the forward strand.
AACCGATCAAGTTTTCTCTTTCCTTCTCTGCCCAGGTACATGGACCACGTAGACTCCACGCTGGCCATTTCCCAGCAAGGCTGTGCTCTGCCTGTGTCCTTCTGCAGCCTTGCTCCCAGAGGCAGGAGTTCCAGCCATTCACGCTGTCAGTCTTCACACAGCAAAAATTAAGGAGTTTACTGTCCAGGATCTCGCCAAGGCAGAATATTTTAGGGCAAATGCTCAAGCATTTTTACAACACTTGAGACCAAACCAAACAACTGT